>CP106729.1:75385380-76774738 GCA_025506655.1 Gossypium rotundifolium
GTCAGTAGAGAGAAAGAGAAAGTAAGAATGGAGTTTTGGCCAAGAACACTTACCCTTCTTTAAAACCAAATAGAGAAGAACCCAAAGAAGATCCACCCTTGTTTGATATTCACCAAATTAAACTAGAAGAAAGAAAAAGATTCTACAATAGTGTTAGATGATGGAGGAAGATTCGGTTAGAGTGGGGAAAAGAAAGAAAAAAAGTGAAATGCAAGAGAGGAATTGACAATAGAAGGTGGAGAGGATTTGGCACAAGAGTTTGGAAGAAGAAAAGAAAAAGATGAGAGGGAGGAGATGGACACTTTCGATTTTGAGCAAAAATGTAAAAGAAAGAGAGGGAAAGATGGAGAAAGAGATTCGGTCAAGGAAGAAAAAGAACTAGATGAAAGAAAAATGCCTTCCTTCAATGGTAGAATATTTTCGGCACAAAGAGAAAAAGAGTTTGAGAGGAGAAGAAAACAATACCAATTGGTCAAGAATAACCAAAACAAAAGCTTACCTATTGCTCAAATTCGGTTTAGGAGAAAGAGTTTTTGAGAGAAAAGAAAATGATGTACAAAATGCTAAGGAATTTGACCAACTAGCTACCAAAACCTTTAAAAAAATTTGGTCACCCCTCCCCCTAAACCATAATACCGTCCACATACAAAGACAAGTTGGCCAATAAAAAGTTTCCAAAAACCGCATCCTTAATCCAAGCCTTATGTCCCCTTATCATTCCTTAATCAAAATGATTCCTTTCCCCAAGTTCAAGCTTACCTAAACTATTTGTCATCTTGCCATAAAAATTTAAAGTCCAACTTACCAACTATAGAGCTTGGCCGACACTTGATGTAAAGATGCAGAAAAATAAAGTAATAAAGTCTCCAAAATGTACTCCATGTTACTCGAACCATTCCCCTCAAGCAACTACTCATGCGCCACTTCCACTATGCTACTAGCTCTTCTTGTGCTTAAATTCCCTACAAATTACACTTAATCCCTAGCTCCTTCAGCTCCCTCTAACTAAAGCTTAAAAACAAAAAATTTTCCTACAGCTCGAGCCTACCCTTGGTTTATTCCTAAACCCTAGAAAATCTCACTTAACAACACGACAATACGTACTCATGCAAAACATTACAATTACAAATAACCCCTATTTAAGGGTATTGCATTAGGCTTATGAGCTTAATTTGGGTTGTGATATTGTATGATGCATATGCTTAAACTGTGATTCATAGGATATGAGAGAAAGGATAGACAGGCATAATTTCTCAATTAAAGTCATTATGAGGATATAGTATGATATGAGCTTTGACAAATGAAAAGTGGTTAGACCATGTGTTGAAACTATGATTACTCATAAATGATGAGCATGTGATTATGAGGATGGAATAAATTTATTAAATAATATGATAGGTTATAATTAAAGGGCCACGGTGTTATGATTAATGCCAGGCACGTAAATGGTATTTATAAGACAAAAGAGTAAGCATTATGAATGATTGAGTGGTAATCATGAGATTAAATGCCAATTGCATTATAATACCTTTATGGTTAAGTAAAATGAATGAATGTCAATAGTTGTTTATTATTTACATATGAACTTACTAAGATTTATTGCTTACTCTCCTTCTTTTCCTATCTCCTATAGGCTAATTTAGCTAGCTCAGGTTGGAGATCGCGGAGATGTTTTCACACTATCAAGCTGACACTTTGGGTATACTTATTCAAGCTTTCTTGAAATATGGCATGTATAGGAACTTTTTCTTTTGAATAATTAAGTCCTTGTAAACGTAGCCAAATGTATTGGCCTAAATTAGTTTATGGTTCAATTTGAAAATAGCCATAAGTGATGGCTTATGTCGACTACATGCTCATGCATGTGGTAGTGCCCTCTTATGAATGTGAAGCTAGTATAGTTATCACGGGTTAAACGTGATGAATAAGTATTAAAATTGATGATATGAGAATGAGATGTGATGTTATATGATTATGTGCAAGTGAGGGTGGCAAAATGGCTTGGAAAATAGCCTTGTATTTGTCCACACGGGTAGACACACGGGCGTGTGTGACATATGGACAGCCCCATGGGTGTGTTAATAGGCCGTGTATCCCCTGCACTAATTTACGAGAATATAATTCGTCACACGAGCCAGCACTTGGGCATGTGTCTTGGCCATGTGCTAATTAGGGATTGATGATGTCATAAACATAGGGCTCCACAAGTAGGAGACCCGGGCGTGTCTAGGTCGTGTGAAGGACACGGGTTATAGACATGGGCATGTGCTCAGCCGTGTGAAATAAGTTAGTGTCAACCAAGGGTGAAGAACACGGGCATGTCTTAGGGGCACACGAGTGTGTCCTTTGGACAACACGGGTGTGTGGGCCCTGTCTAGACAAAAATTTTCAAAAAGAGTAAAAGTTTCCGAATAAGCTCCGAATCTTCCGGAAGTAAGTCTAAGGCCTCGCAGGCCCAAGATATTTATGTTATGATTAAGAAGCAAAAGTTTTAAGATGGAACGAAATTTAATAGCCAGATAAAGGATGTTCAAGTAAGGTTAAGTACATTAATGCCTCGTATCTTGTCCCGACATCAGAGACGGGTAAGGGGTGTTACAATAAGACCTTAAACATGCATTGGGAAAGGATCGGGACTAAACTGAGCTCATACAAAATTTTTCTGAAAATTAAATATTTTTCAAAGTTACAGAGGTCTCACGCCCGTGTAGGTAGGCCATGTGCCTCACACGGCATTAGACACACCCGTGTGTCTAGGCCGTGGCAAAATAGCGCATACATACTGACTTGTCCACATGGCAACAAGACACGCTCGTGTGCTTGTCTCGTGGGCAACACCGACTTAATTCACACGGCCTGTCACACGCCCGTGTGTTTGACCCGTGTGCAAGTCTGACTTGTTTCGAATTACAAATTTAAGAGATACGGTCGAGACACACACCCGTGTGCTCAACCGTGTGGGCAAATATAGGCCATTTGCCAAGCCAATTTGCCACCCAAATTTTTGGGTCAAACCTACTAGAAATCAAAATGTCTCAATTCATAATCTAATAACAACCAAAAACATGCCAAATCATGCACAAATCAACCTTTATACACATCATTCATTTGCATATACAATTCTTACTCAAATAAACCAATTCAAAGCATCAACTTTCCATAAAAAGACATATAACTAATACTTCATCTAAACCATTTTAATTCATAGCAATTTCTCATCATTTGAATATCCAAAATCAACCATGAACTCACCTATTTATGTACCATTTCATTTAGCCCTTTTTATGAGCACAACATACATACCAACTTATGCATCAATAAGCATAAACAAAACTCATTCATAAACACATCCATTAATAAGCCATATCACATGGCTATTTTTTTTTGCACATCTCAAAACATACTCTAATACTTCTAGCCTATACATGCCATACTTAAATATGTACATATTCAAAAGGTACCAAAATATAATTCGATAGTGTGGTGATGATTCTTGACGATCCCCGAGCATCCCGTAGCTTTAATGATCTATAAAACAATGAACAAACATACACACAAAGTAAGCTATCATAGCTTAGTAAGTCATAAGCAAATAATAAACAAATAAACATTTGCATTTTATCAACTAGCCTAAATCAAAACAAACATCAATCAATTGTACATTTAATATTCTTTCAACTCAAATATTATCACATTTTCAATAGCAATATAACATCAATGTTCAAATTCACATATACTCATAAACACATATAAATTTATCTTTTAACATGTCCAATTCATGTATTCATCACAAACATATACTTACCTTGCTATCATATACATATCATAAAATTCATACCTGAATCTTTTGTTCATTTTCACCTTTGGTCTCATCTCGATAATGCCTGTTGAACTATTCAGAATAAATAAGGATACTCGGATAGTCAAAAAGCTCGTACAATGCCAACGTCCCAGACGTGGTCTTACATGTAATCACATATCGATGCCACTGTCCCAGACAAGGTCTTACACGAATCAAATACGATGCCAATGTCCCAGACATGGTCTTACACGTAAACACAAGTCGATGCCAACGTCCCAGACCTGGTCTTACATGAAATCACATATCAAAATCCTATGTTATGACATATGTATCCTAACTATTCCTAAGGTTCATACGGGACTTTCGGACGTCGAAACTTGATCATTTCAGGCTCATGAATATTGCTTCCATGCTCAATTCATTTCAGCATATTATATACACAAGTAATAGTTCAATTCGGCACTATTAAAATGAATACAATTGAATTTATCTATATTTATTTACTTATGAACTTACCTCGGATAACGAAGGATGAAATCGACTACTCGACCACTTTCGACTTTCCCTGATCTAATTCCGTTTTCTTTTGTTCTTGATCTATATAAATTCAAATTTGGCTATTTAATAACACATTTCAAACCACAAACACATAATTAGGGAATTTTGCACTTAAGCCCCTAAAATTCACATTTTTGACATTTTAGTCTCTTTTTAATAAAATCACAAAATACACAAAATTTCATATTTCCCATGCTTGGCCGAATATTCATGTAGTTCATATAAGTCCATATATTTAATTTATTTTACATTTTAGTCCTTCAAAATATTGTTTTCACAATTTAGCCCAAATTACTCAAATTCATCAAAAGTCGAAAAACAAAACATATTAATCTATTACATATCTTTTATTTTCCATCATCAAACAACAAAAATCACAAGCTATCATTAATGGAAAAACACAAAATCATCATCAAATTCAAAAATTCAAGCATGGGCTAGCTAAATTATGAAGCAATGGTCTAAAAAACGTACAAATGATAAAAAACGAGACAAAAATCGTACCTTAATTGAACTTTAAAGCTTGGCCAAATAAAACCCTCAAAAATGGCTATTCTTCTTGTAACATTCGGTTAAAAAAGATGAATGGAAGGAAAATTTGGCTTTTGTTTTATTATTATTAACTTTAATTACCTAATTACCATTTTAACCTTTAAAACATTTAATAATTTCAAAAATACCAAGCCAACAACCTCCACTATGTTAATAAAGGACTAATTACCATGCAAGTACTCCCATATTTCAGTTTCATAGCTATAAAGTGCTTTTAACAAGTAGAACCCTAATTTTACACTCTATGCGATTTAGTCCTTTTTCAGAAATTGAGTACTCAACCAGTAAAGTTTTCACACGAAATTTTCACACATATCAATTCACATACTGTAAACACCAAAAATAATATCAAAATAATTTTACAACTTTGAATTTGTAGTCCCAAAATCACTATTCTGACTAGGGTTTAAACTGAATTGTTACAAATTCAGTATATCACAACAACACACACTTATGCGAATAATAAATTAGATCTTATAAATGCATATACTTATTCCCGTTAAAGGGGTAACATGCCCCTACATAAACCTTCCAGAAGCATAATTAGTGTCCTAACCACCTTTATAAAGGGTTAAACAAGTTAGGGATCGCTCGGGGACCAAAATGGAACAGTTTGCAAAAAGGTTCAAAAATTGCAAAAATAGGGCCACATGCCCATATGGAGGGGTCCAGGCCGTGTGATGGGGCACACACCCATGTGACTGAGGGACACACCTGTGTGACTGAGGGTCACGCCCGTGTGAGTAGGTCGTATAGCTCACTGTCAAATTTAGATGTAGCACGGACGTGTGCACCAACTGTGTAACTCACAGTCAATTTTCCTAACATGAGTCACACAACTGTGTGGCCAGCCCGTGTGACACCAAAATGACTTAATTTCTAGCAGCACACGGCCGTGTGGAGTGCCTGTGTGGTCTAAAAACTGCTGCAAAACTCAAAATTTGACTACAATCTCACCCCTAATTCAGATAGTTTGGGATACACACCTATAGTTGCTTCCAAAGCACTAAGATTCGTTCAAAAACACCCCCCGCAAAGGCCAATCTGAAACTCGGTCACAAAAATACACAAGAACCTATAAGCAAAATCGATCAAATGAAAATAAGAATAACTAAGAGGGAAAAAGAAAAAGCTCAAAACAACCCACTTACGCTTCTCCTACTCAAATCCTAAATGAACGAAGATGCAGAATAGCAACCAGAAAAATGCTAGCAAATAACGTCGTTGCCAAAAAAAAGAGAAAATCTCCAATTTGGAAAAATGAAGAAAACTAACATAAGAGGAAAAAAGAGTGAAAATAGAACGTAAGAGAAGTTTTTAGAAATTTTCTTTTAAAAATTTTAGAATAAAATAAAAATAAAATAAAAATATGAAAGTTTAAGAAACCTTAATATCAAAAATAAGTTTCTCATTATTTACGTCGAGATTCGAACGCAATACCAAAGGTATACAAAAGCTTAACCATTGAACCGCTAGGCTCATCCTTGACTTTAAATCACAAAGAAAACAATATAAGTCTAACAGTAACCACTGACTCCCTTGCAAACTTTGATCCTTCTAACCCAAATTTCGGGTGTTAGAACTCACCCCTTGTAACACCCCTCACCCGTATTCGACTCCAGAATAGGGTTACAGAGCATTACCAAACTTTTAACACTTTTAAACATACAATTCATATACAATTTATCAATTCAAAAACAATCCAATTATAATCAATCATAGTGTCCCTTAAACAAGCCTACGAGGCCCTAAACATGCATTGGGAGTAGTTTGGGACTAAACCAAAAACTTGAAAAATTTTTCAACACTTAGCAAATTTTTCTCCAAAATAGAGGACACACGCCTTTGTGACGAGGCCGTGTGAGACCAGATATGCCCGTGTCACAGGCCGTGTGAACATTTGAAATTGGAGCACATGGCCGTATCCCAGCTTGTGCCCTACCCCGTGTCTAAACAAGTGAGCTTACTGAGTTGGGTCACACGGCCAATGACATGCCCATTTGTCTAGCCTGTATGCCCTTCAAAGTGGCCACACATGCCCGTGTGCCAGGCCGTACTAGGCCGTGCCAAACCTGTAAGGTATACTGACTTATGAAGCACGACCTATGCCCGTGTGCTAGGCCGTGTGCCAATTAGGGGCATACTGACTTGTGCCACACGGCCGATCACACGCTCGTGTGGGGCATACTAACTTCATTTTAATTTCAACACTAGGGGACACACGGCCGTGTAACATAACCGTGTGTCACACATGGCTGAGACACACGCTCGTGTGGACAAAAATAGGCTATTTGCAAAGCCATTTTACCACTCTATTTTTACATACCTGCATAAGCATAATTTGCAACATTTTGTAACTCAATAGGCAGCTAATCCATAACATTTCATACACATATTTGAATACTTATATGCAACCAAAGCATTACACCAAGTTAAGCCAAATCAAATGGCTTTATCTTATACCACAACATGTACCAAAATTACTAGCTCAAGTAACCATAACTATCATCTTTATAACTAGCTTATACATGCCATATGTACATATATCCATGAGTTCAAAGGTACCAATAAAAAACTAGATAGTGTGATGCATATCTCTGACTTTATCTGAATGGAGCGAGCTATTGAACCTCTATAAAACACGAAAAAGAAACATAGTAAGCTTTATAGCTTAATAAGCCCGTATAATTTAGAATTAAACTTACCATTTATACATAATCAAGTCAATAATTAAGGTATACTCAATTCAACTACCAAATGCCTAAACACAATAAATCATCAACAAGTTAGTCACATCAGTACATATAATCATCCATTATCTCAATTGAGTACTCAATACATTGTATCATATAAAATTCATTTATCACGTACATCATTTGTAACATTTCACTCTAAATCATATAAACAATAATTCATTCAATAACAGTAACTCATCCGTATAAACAGTACTTCATCCATATAAACAGTAATTCATTCGTATAAACACATAGCTTTATCACATAACCAATAATAGAATTTATGCCCGTTGAACCTATTAAAATATCTACGGATACTCGGGTGATATGCTTTACGTATATAAACCAGTATTCTGTCAATTCATTATCATTTACACTCTTTAGAGCTATGAACAGTAATCTCCTCCTGAGCTGATGGACAGTAAGCTCTATTGAGCTAAAACGGTAAGCTCTGACGAGCTGAAAATAGTAAGCTCTTACGAGCTGATATATTCGTAAGCTCATACTAGCTGTGGTGATTCCACAACATATGCAGGGTCTCGACCAAAATGGTAACCTTAGGGACATGTCACTCGTATCCTACGACTTTCTACGGTTCAAATGGGACTTGGTATTCAATAATTCTCATCAATTAGGCATCCGAACTCAGAAATACCATTTATTCAATTATACTTTCATTTCAAATAAATTTTAAGTATTTAAAGATTCAATTCTAATTATATGAACTTACCTCGAGTTGCTCGGATGGAAATTATCGACCATTCTTCCACTTTTCCTTTTCCCCAATCTAAGCCCAATCTCAACTTATCTTGATCTATATATTATCAAATTTAGCACATTCAGCATTCAGTTTATTCGTTTAGTCCAAATTTCACTTTAAGGTATTTTTACACATTTGCCCCTAATATTTCACATCTTTTACAATTTAGTCCTTATTTCATAAAATCACAAATTCATGCAATTTAACCACAACCCATGTTAGCCAAATTTCTCTAGTACTCATATTAGCCCATATTTCTCATTTATTCACACTTTTAACACCACATTTCACATTTTCTCAACTTAATCCCTTTTGACATTTTTGTTAAAAATCACTTTATAAAAGCTATTAATCTAACATTAAACCTTCCAAATCTATCATAATTCATCAAATTAATCAAGAATTCAATAATGGAAACATGATAAATCTTTAAAAGTTTCGAAATCTAAGGTACAGGCTAGCTAGAATGCGAATCAACTATCACAAAAACATAGAAATCATGAATAATAGGACAAAAATCATACCAATATGAGCAATGAAAGCTTGGCCAAATATCAAGTATAAAGATTGCTTCTCTCCTTATGAAAATCGGTGGAAGATGATAGTTTAAGATGATGATATATTTGTTTTATTTTTGTTTAACTATAATAACCATTTTACCATTTTAACCTTTATAATTAAATATAAAAATCACATAATCCATGCCATTACCGTCCACTAATGCTACTAATGAGCTAATTACCATGCAAGTACTCATTCATTTCATTTCTATAGTCATTTGGTTCATTTAACTTATAGAACTCATAATTTACGCTTTACGCGATTTAGTCATTTTTACCGAATTAAACACTCAAACTTACGAAATTTCACCCAATAATTCTATCTTGCTATATACCTTAATAAAATAATAAAATAAATATTTTAACATCAAATTTGTGGTCCCAAAATCACTGTTCTGATTTGACCAAAAATGGGCTGTTACACCCCTCCTTATATAAATGTTGTCCCCAAAAATTCCCACTAACATAACAGTCGCTAACCCACACAAAATTGTTGCCATGCTTCCGATGCGCAATCAAATCCCTAACACACTACCTAACAATACTTAACCTTAATTTTAATAAAAAGAATAGTGTTACAGATCTAATTCACCTTCACACATAAACACAACCCCTAACTACTAAACAAGAATAAATTTCATTTAAAGTAAGTGGATTTGAACCCAGAACCTCACACTCACAAACACAACACTTAGCCATAGAAGTACATCAATTCACACATAGTAATTCAGTAACAAATAGAAGGCCAAACCATGTAAAAACATAACAAAACAAACACAAAATCAAAATAACCTACAAAAATATATGTGCTACTACTAGATCCTCCTGTATTACCTTTTCCAAGATTCCACTTAGGTTTGGCCCACTTCACAGATCGTGGCTCTAAGCTAAAAGTGCTAGAACCTCTCTTATTCCAAGTCTTACTCTTTCCCTTACTCCCACACTTAACACATTTATCCTTAGCTCTCTCTAACATGGTCTCAAAAACTTTCTCCAAAACTCCTAACATTGACTGGGTCAATGTATCAACACCAGCCTCTGAATTACCGCCACTAATAGCTGGCATGACCACAGCATCTTCCGTCTCATGAGAAGATACATGTCCCGAAGAAACAGAGGACTCATCTATAGTCCCACTAGGTTGATCCTCATGATTTAACTTGTCACCAAATTCCATGATAGTTATCGCCTATAATCTTAAAGTATCCACCATTTTAGAATAGGAAAAAGAATCAGAGATAAACATTTAAACATTACAGTATTAGATTTTCACACGGACCAACATCGGAGTCTCAGACATTTTGTTTAAAGAAAACAAATTCAAAACATTGTGGTATGTTTTTGTCAAAATACCCCTAGTTTTTGAAAACCTGACTCTGATGCCAATAAATATAACACCCCATACCCAGCCTAGAAATTTTGACTAGATTTTGGAGGTCACATTGGTCATTGAGATAGCTCAAAATAAAATGTCATTCAGATATCTTAAAACCCTTTTATAGTTAATTAAAATTTTGAACAAACACTTACAAACTGTTTGGTTTTCGAAGTAACCAATAAACTTTAAATCAAATTTCGAAGCACAAAAACAATTAAGTTAACTTAAACCAAAAATCCCATACTGCAGTTTACTTAAACTTAGTTACAAAACAAACTGAACCAAATCAAAATACTATAGAAAACTTATTTGAATCAAACCAGAACGGAAAAATTTGAGATTGTAACAGCCCAAACCCGGCCCAAACATTAGGACCGAATATGGGTCGTTACGAAGAAGAACTTTTTGAAACCCATTTCTAAGTCCACTTAAGTTTTGTTGAAAACTGCTCATTCTAAGTTATCTTGCTGAATTTATAAATAGTCCAATTTGAAAATTTAATTAAGTCAAGTTATTATACAAATTTTCAGATGTGCCCGATGGCACGATAAAACATTTTTCGTGTTAATTTAGAAAAACGTGTAATTCAAATTTTAATTAAAATAAAAATATCCAACATAAAAGAAAATAACCAAAGTAAAGTTTAATGAGGCCTTATTACATCCAAAATAAAACAACCCAATAACCAAATTTAAAATAACAAAAATCAAAGTCTATTTAAATTTAAATCCACCGCATGGCCTCCTCAAGTCCCTCCGGCTCCATGTCCGCGATCTAAGCATCACCTGAAAAATTAATGGAGAAGGTGAGTCACCAAGACTCAGTATGTAACCCTTCCCCGTTTTAAAAGTATTTTTCATACACAACATATAACATTTAATATGCAAAATAATGTGTACCCAACCTAGCCAACCATACGCCATTTGCTCACCCTGTTGTGGTACCAAACCACCGGTGGTGCCAAACCACCGGTGACATATAGTCACAATGTGTTACCAAAACACCGGTGTCCGTAGACACAAATCGGGTGATGGGGCCAACCCATCGTGTGATACCAAATCACCGCGAGGCGATCCCATATCTCAAGTGGGGCCAACCCACGGTGGTGTTAACCACGTGGATAAGTCGCTATTGAGGTACCAAACCTCTGGAGGTACCAAACCTCCGGTGACATATAGTCACGGTGTGTTACCAAAACACTGGTGCCCGTCGGCACAATAATACCGCCCCTCCACTCATCAATCCCACAATGATAAACATACATATATCTCATGCCATCACATTCTTAAATTTCATGTGTCAATACATCATGCTTACCAAAAGCATTAATAATAATAAATCACATTAATGTGTACTTACCGAATCACCACTTATACCGATTCGGTATTAATTCCAATGCTACATTAATAAAATGAGCATTCACAAAGTTAAGCATAGTTAATATATTATATAATGTGTATGTACACACTGTTACCACGATAATCTTAAATCTCAAGATAATCAATGGCCACACTCTAAGTCCTTGCCCCTATATTCTACCAACTAACAAGGTTAGTAATATGGCCATTCGCCAAAACAAATTATTTAAAGGGTCATATTTTGTACCCGCATCCTTACCTAATCGCTGAATCCTAGCTTCAAGACCAATCGCAAATCTGGTTCATAAACTACAGCTTGGTCAATATTAGCAACCATGGCTTTCGACTTTTCTTAATCATTAGAGGAGTAATCTTTATAAGTAGACACTTACCACCACCTACCCAAAACCGAATGTCGAGAATGCCGATCCGATCTCTCTGCTTTTGAGATCCCAAGTGCCTATCATCGATTTCAACACCGGTTAGAACTCTTGCTACTAGTTGTCAAACTTCTTCCATTCAATCCCATAAGTCGACAAGAAAAAGAAATATGTAAGAAGGGTTCGCCATCCCTTACCTTGATAATCGATTGAATTACAAAGAAGTCCGGAGTATCAATGCCATCGCACTATTCGCCAAAGTGCAACCAAGGAGGAATGTGAGATTTTAAGACTACAAGAGAGTATTAGATTCGCTATTTGGAGGTAGGACAATAGGGTTTTGATCTATGAAGAAAAGAAATAGATGGCTATGTAGATGTGGAGGATTCGCCAAAGATTGAAAAGAAAAGAAATTGATGGCTTCTAGTCTTCAAAGAGAAAGAACAAAAGATAGGAGAGTTGAGAGTTTCTAGCTTGCAAAGATGGAGAAAAGAGCAAAACAAATGCTAAGCTGATGCTATTTATAAGCATTCGGCAACTCCCCCTCCCTTCCAAAAGTCCTTGCCGTCCACTCCTCCTCAACAAGGAGTCCAAGATTCCTTTAACTTCCTTAATTCACTCTAGACCACTTAATTTAAAACCATTTAAATTTTCTAATAATAATCCATTGATAATTCTTTTAAATCTCCATGATCTACTTGATTATCCTTAAAATAAAACTCTTATATTATCTATTAATAATAACTAAAGAGTTTAAAGAGAAGAAAACTCTCCTCCCTATGCCGTCAACATAAAGAACAAAAAGAGGGATTTCCGCGACTCGAACACAAGCTCCCCCTTGCTCCTTGGTGGCGTCACATGTAGCTCTTAAGTGGGCTTACTTTGCCACTTAGTCTAGGCTTATTTTATGTCCAAATTATCCCCATTTATTCTTATAACACCCTCTTGCTAAGGCTCCCTACCTTAAAAGTTAAAACTAAAATTTCCTACCAAATCGAGCCAACACAAAGCCTTAAATTGATCATTATTATTCCATAAATAATGACTCAACCATTCATACATAAGAAAAATGATTAAGTTCCAAATAACCCCATTTTTGGATGTTACGTTCTACCCCTTAAAATAAATTTCGTCCCAAATTACATAACTAAAACAGATGAGGGTATTATCGCCAGATCACATCCTCGTGTTCCCACGTAGCTTCTTCCACACCATGGTTCCGCCATAGCACTTTCACTAAGGGCACCGACTTCCCACGCAGAACCTTTATATCTCTATCCACGATCCGAACGGTTCCTCCTCAAAAGATAAGTCCGTTAACTTCGATTTCGCCACGGGCACCACATGTGATGGATCGACCGATACTGATCTCAACATTGATACGTGAAAGACGTCATGTATCCGACTTAACTCGCCGCAGCGATTCAAGTCGGTAAGCTACCGGTCCCACTCGCTTAATATCAGATATGGTCGATGAACCTTGGGCTTAGCTTCCCTTTTCGCCCAAACCTTAGTACCTTCTTCCAAGGCGACACCTTCAGAAAAACCTTGTCTCCCACAGCATACTCCATTTCCTTGCGTTTGAGATCGGCATAAGACTTCGCTTATCCGATGCTTCCTTGAGACGAGACCGAATCACTTTGACTTTGTCTTCGATCTCGCTACCATTTCGGGCCCAACACTTGTCGTTCACCCAACTCCGCCCAACACGTCGGAGTTCGCATTTCCGCCCATACAAGGCTTCGTGGTGCCATCGAATACTCGCTTGGTAGCTATAGTTGTAGGCGAACTTCGGCCAAAGGTAAGAATTCCTCCCAACTACCTCTAATTCCAAGACACAACCCTCAAAGATATCTTCCAAGATCTCAGATGACCCTTTCGATCGCTCGTCCGTCTCGAGGATGGAAAGTCAGGTTGAATCCAACCGCTGCACTCCAATGCTTGATGTAACGCTTCCAAAACCTCAAGTGAACCTTGGGTCCCTATCCGAGATAATCGACTTTGGTACACCATGTAATCGACTATCTCGCCACATACAACTTTGCTAGCTTCGAGTGAGTAGTCCATTCTCACCCAGATGAAGTGAGTGATTTAGTCGACGGTCCACGATTACCCAAACCGCATCTTTCTTGCCAGCGTAAGGGGTAGACCATCGACGAAATCCATAGTGATCCTCTCCGATTTCCATTGAGGGATCCTAACGGCTGAAGTAACCCCGATGGTAATCGGTGTTCATTTAACTCGCTAACACGCCAAACACTTCCCTACTAATTCCGTTATCTCACGCTTCAACCCGCCACCGTAATCGTTTCAGAGATCTCCATACATCTTGCTTCCTCCGGATGCATAGCGTATGGGTGCTATGAGCATCCTGGAGAATTTTTCGCCTCAACTCCATATCTTTTGGCATACAAGGCCGTCCCCGAAAACATAGCACACCATCACCAAATACACTATACCCTCTACACCACCATTTCGAACTTGTATTCTCTTCAGATTTAACCCTTCATCCACTAACTGCTTATCCTTAATCTCCTCGATCCACGTTGGCTTAACTTGAAGTTCGCCAAAAGGCTTCCGTCGTCATATAGGCTCAATCGAGCAAACATTGCTCTTAAACCGCCACAACCTTCCGGCCAACGCGTCACCACCACGTTAGCCTTACTCGGATGATATTCGATGGAACAATCGTAGTCCTTCAACAGCTCAATCCATCTACATTGTCTCGATTCAGGTCATTCGAGTCAAGATACCTCAAACTTTTGTGATCCAGTGTAAATTACCGACTTCTCCCATAAAGATAATGTCTCCATACTTTCAAGGCGAAGACAATCGCCGCTAACTCCAGTCGTGAGTTGGATAGTTAACCTCATGCGGTCTCGGTTGACGGACGATAGGCTACTACCTTCCCATCCTCGCATCAACACACACCCCAAACCGGTGTGAGATGCATCACAATAGATCGTGAATAATTTCCGCCTCGGGTTGTACTAAAACCGAGCTTAGTCAAAATTTTCCTTAGCTTATCAAAGCTTTCTTGTCGCTTCTCCGTCCATACAAATGGAACACCTTTCCTTAGCAACTTAGTCAATCTAGGTTGCGATCGAGAGAACCCTTCCACAAATCTCCGATAATACCCCGCTAAACCCGTAAAACTTCAGATCTCGCCACCGACTTAGGCGGTTTCCACTCCAATACCGCTTCAATCTTATGGGATCCACTCTAATCCTTCCACGACACCACGTGACCTAAGAAAGCCACCTCCTTAGCCAAAATTCGTGACTTATTGAATTTGGCATACAACCTATTTTTCCTCAACACTTGTAGGACTATCCGTAAATGCTTGTCGTGCTCCTCCTCCGTCTTTGAGTAGACCAATATGTCGCCTATGAACACTACGACAAATTGGTCTAGTATCGTTGAAATACCCTATTCATTAAGTCCATGAATGCCGCGGTGCATTGGTCAACCCGAATGGCATCACTAGAAACTCGTAATGCCCATACCGAAGTTCAAACGCCGCCTTGTGAACATCGACCCCTTCACCTTTAAGTTGATGGTAACCCGACCTAAGGTCTATCTTCGAAAACACCGACGCTTCTTCAATCGGGTCAAACAAGTCATCGATCCGAGGCAATGGGTACTTGTTTTTGATCGTTAACTTGTTTAATCGACGGTAGTCGATGCACATCCTCATAGAACCGCCCTTCTTCTTGACAAACAATACAAAGCGCCCCCACGGAGATATACTAGGTCGAATAAATCCTTTATCCAAGAGCTCCCGAATTTGAGCCTTCAACTCCACCAATTCCTTTGGTGCCATTCGGTAAGGTGCTATAGACACGTGTGTGCCGCCCGTATCAAGTCTATATCAATTCGACTTCCGATGCGAGGTAGACCCTAAGTTCTTCGGGAATACATCAAGAAATTCCCCAACCGTTCGGACTCTTCCAACCATCGACTCCTTAGCTTCCAAAGCACAAATTCAACCAAATACGCCTTACAACCCTTCTTGACCATCTTTTCCGCCTTTCAAGGCAGACACCACATTGGATAGGTAATTCCTTCTATCACCTATCATAACCACTTCATCATTCTCACCGTCTTAAGAACCATGCGCTTAGTCGCGCAATCCAAATTACCGATATTTAGCCACCAATCCATTCCAAGGATCAAATCGAACTCCCCGAATGGTAGTTCCATCAGATCAGCCCCGAATACGACCCCTTGGAGTTCTAGGGGTACATCCCTAAAAAGGTTGTCTACCACTACAGAGTGACCTAAAGGACTCACTACAGTACCATCTCCCTAGCAGCTAGCCTCGAGTCTAGGTTCAAAGTCTCTACCACACTATCGGCTACGTGCACGAATGTGTAGACCCCACATCAATCAATGCATAATAAGGGAGACCAAAATCAAAACGCTGGGTTATGACATCCGGTCGCCACCCTCCTCGCGACGCCTTGCCAGATAGACTAAGCCAGCCGCTTAGCCTCTGTGTTGCTGAACCTCCGCCTCGAGTTCCACGACCTCGGTTAGGGACCATTGCTTCCTCGCCATTCCACGACCCTCTCGTGGTCCCATATTTGGTCCTGGTACAGTTCGCCCTCAGATGATTTTGAGCTCGCTTAGGGGACAATCTCAATTCGATGTTCTAAAGATCCACACTCAAACATCCTCTATCACGGTCGAGCAACCTCCCAATGGGACTTCCCACAACGATTGACCGAGGCCTCGATAATTAGCTACGGGCCTTGTGACCGACGGCCCATTCTCGCCTAGCCTTCTTCTCGATCGTTACCATCGGATCCAAATTGACCCAAATCCTCTCTTCCGATTATTTCTACTATAATTACGCCTCACGCCTCCTTGATCCCTCGGCTACCTTAGCCTTTTCTACAAGAGATGAAAATTCACGAACTTGTCATGGGCAATCAAGAACCTCAAGTCATCTGAGTCCGTCCTCAAAGTGGACACAGCCGTGGTTCAAGTGGCTACGATTCCTCTCGCATACCTACTCAGCCTTAAAAACTCGCCTCATACTCAGCCACGGACTTAGTTCCTTGTATTAGACCCAGAAAAGCCTTCCTCTGCGCATCAGTGTAGCTGGTGCCCACATACTTCTTCTGAAAAGCGGTTTTAAAGTAGTCCCACGTGAGATCATCAGCTGTGGCTCCATCCCGAATCGTCACCACCACTGACACGCTTCATCTTTTAGAAGCGACACCGCCTTTCAATTTTTCCTCCTCGTCAGTCAAGATCATCCATTATCCTTTCAGAGATTCCACCAATATACTCACTGACTGGGTGCCACTCCAGACACGCCTCAAACACCTCGGCTCCGTTGGACCGAATCCGCCGGAATGATTGACGAGCTCCTAAATTTCCACCACCCCAGACACCAATTCAAGGACTCGCAACACCGCCATGAGATCGCCTCCTCCTCCCTCCCGATCTCGCTCCTCCGCTCCAAAAGTCGGAGGTGGTGGTGGCGGTGGTACATCGCTGTAACCTTGTCCCGACTGACGGGTTCAGACACCATCATCCTACCCCTACTGGGCCCACGGGCCCACGCCCTCTAGAACTCATTCTATCTCTGCGCTTTTAACTGATTAAGAGAAATTTTATGTATTAGCGTTTGTTCCACTTCATTACTCGCGAAGAAATGTTATGAAGAAATTTTAATTAGAGATTCTTTCGTGCAAACAAGGTTTCAGTCTTCTATCCTAGTTTACACAAAGGGGTTCATGCATCCATTCCTTAATGCTTTCCATACCTATTCACTCCTCTGACATTTCGCCCATTTCTATCCTGAGGTATTTTCGCCATTTTCCTGCAGGGTATTTTAAGTAATAAAAGAGATTTTGAAACTTTAGTAGAGTAGGTTGTTTTGCAATTCTCAACTTTGGAGGGTATTATTAAAATTGATAAGATTTGAAGTTATGGCATTATTTGAAAACCGTGGGTATTTTGGTAATTTGGTCCTCAGGGGTAATTTGGTAATTTTTGTAAAACAAGGGTGTTTTAACCATTATAAAACTCGAGGGTCCTTTTGAGAATTTTCCTTCTTAAAACATTGTTGTTTGCAAAAGTTCAAAAGTCGAGGTTATTTTGGTAATTTTATAAGTTGAGGTATTTTGTAATTTTTCCAAAACCAAATATTTTCTTGATGATTTTCAAGGCTAAGTTGTTGAATAATTATAGAATAGTTAAAATTTTGGACAAAATCATTGATTTGATATTTTATGAGCAGGGTATTTTAGTAATTTTACCCACAAGGGCATTTTGTAATTTTTTCCACAAATCAAGTTTTTCAAGGAAAACGTTGTAGAAATGATGTTTTTCGATTTGAAAGAGTTATTACGTAAATTTTGAAAACATTAGGGTTCTTGTTGTTTCGCTCTTTCAAAACATGGCTAATTCCTTTCGGGTTTTAGTCATTAGGTTTAGCCTATGACCGAGCCTTCTTGGTCGTGGTGAACCCAAGCTACGCACTGTGTGTTTCGTGTGGAGAGGAGGTGAGTCACGCGGATCGCTTAAATACCAAGCTCCCACCGAACCTTTCTAGACATGCACAGAGGTTACCACACCATCGAGCCCTCCGAGTTAGGGTGAACCCAAGCCACGCACTGTAGGATACCTACGAAGAGGTGGTGAGTCACTCTGACCGCTTAAATACCGTGCTCTTCCTGTTCCAATCCTAGACATGCGTCTGTGGGTTACCACACCCTAGCTCGCTGCCTAAGTCATAGATTGGTTTAGTTCTTTAAGTCTTATGTTTAGCTTGTGTGTTTGAGTAATCTAATCCTAGGGTTCAAATTCTTCTAAGTCTATCTACGTTCCGTGCTTCCTACCCTTCTACGTAATATAATTCACCAAGAAGTTTAGAGGTACTTACACAGGCGGATCGGTCTTGGAGACTTGGGCCATGCCGCTTAAAACCCAAAAACAATTAATAAGGCCTACTAAAACATTTTTGGGCCTTGGGCCCCACAATTAGAAGTTTTGAACTGGGCTCGATACCAATTTGTAAGACTCAAACCCTACCCAATCGTTAGGACCTAATATGGGTCAATTCTAAGAAGAACTTTTGAAACCCATTTCTAAGTCCACTTAAGTTTTGTTGAAAATCGCTCATTCTAAGTTATCTTCTTTGAATTTATAAATAGTCCAATTTGAAAATTTAATTAAGTCAAGTTATTATACAAATTTTCAGATGTGCCCGATGGCACGATAAAACATTTTTCGTGTTAATTTAGAAAAACGTGTAATTCAAATTTTAATTAAAATAAAAATATCCAACATAAAAGAAAATAACCAAAGTAAAGTTTAATGAGGCCTTATTACATCCAAAATAAAACAACCCAATAACCAAATTTAAAATAACAAAAATCAAAGTCTATTTAAATTTAAATCCACCGCATGGCCTCCTCAAGTCCCTCCGGCCCATGTCCGCGATCTAAGCATCACTGAAAAATTAATGGAGAAGGTGAGTCACCAAGACTCAAGATGTAACCCTTCCCGCTTTAAAAGTATTTTCATACACAACATATAACATTTAATATGCAAAATAATGTGTACCCAACCTAGCCAACCATACGCCACTTCTACCCTGCTGTGGTACCAAACCACCGGTGGTGCCAAACCACTGGTGACATATAGTCACAATGTGTTACTAAAACACCGGTGTCCGAGACACAAATCGGGTGATGGGGCCAACCCATCGTGTGATACCAAATCACCGCGAGGCGATCCCATATCTCAAGTGGGGCCAACCCACGGTGGTGTTAACCACGTGGATAAGTCGCTATTGAGGTACCAAACCTCTGGAGGTACCAAACCTCCGTGACATATAGTCACGGTGTGTTACCAAAACTCGGTGCCCGTCGGCACAATAATACCGCCTCCACTCATCAATCCCACAACAGATAAACATACATATATCTCATGCCATCACATTCTTAAATTTCATGTGTCAATACATCATGCTTACCAAAAGCATTAATAATAATAAATCACATTAATGTGTACTTACCCGAATCACCACTTATACCGATTCGGTATTAATTCCAATGCTACATTAATAAAAATGAGCATTCACAAAGTTAAGCATAGTTAATATATTATATAGTGTGTATGTACACACTGCTACCACGATAATCTTAAATCTCAAGATAATCAATCGGCCACACTCTAAGTCCTTGCCCCTATATTCTACCAACTAACAAGGTTAGTAATATGGCCATTCGCCAAACCAAATTATTTAAAGGGTCATATTTTGTACGCATCCTTACCTAATCGCTTGAATCCTAGCTTGGCAAGACCGAATCGCAACTGGTTCATAAACTACAGTTGGTCAATATTAGCAACCATGGCTTTCGGCTTTTCTTAATCATTAGAGGAGTAATCTTTATAAGTAGACACTTACCACCACCTACCCAAAACCGAATGTCGAGAATGCCGATCCGATCTCTCTGCTTTTGAGATCCCGGTGCCTATCATCGATTTCAACACCGGTTAGAACTCTTGCTACTAGTTGTCAAACTTGGCTTCCATTCAATCCCATAAGTCGACAAGAAAAGAAAATACGTAAGAAGGGTTCGCCATCCTTACCTTGATAATCGATTGAATTACAAAGAAGTCCTGAGTATCAATGCCATCGCACTATTCGCCAAAGTGCAACCAAGGAGGAATGTGAGATTTCAGACTACAAGAGAGTATTAGATTCGCTATTTGGAGGTAGGACAATAGGGTTTTGATCTATGAAGAAAAGAAATAGATGGCTATGTAGATGTGGAGGATTCGCCAAAGATTGAAAAGAAAAGAAATTGATGGCTTTTAGTCTTCAAAGAGAAAGAACAAAAGATAGGAGAGTTGAGAGTTTCAGCTTGCAAAGATGGAGAAAAGAGCAAAACAAATGCTAAGTCGATGCTATTTATAAGTATTCGCAACTCCCCTCCCTTCCAAAAGTCCTTGCCAGTCCACTCCTCCTCAACAAGGAGTCCAAGATTCCTTTAACTTCCTTAATTCACTCTAGACCACTTAATTTAAAACCATTTAAATTTTCTAATAATAATCCATTGATAATTCTTTTAAATCTCCATGATCTACTTGATTATCCTTAAAATAAAACTCTTATATTATCTATTAATAATAACTAAAGAGTTTAAAGAGAAGAAAACTCTCCTCCTATGCCGTCAACATAAAGAACAAAAAGAGGGATTTTCGCGACTCGAACACAAGCTCCCCCTTGCTCCTTGGTGGCGTCACATGTAGCTCTTAAGTGGGCTTACTTTGCCACTTAGTCTAGGCTTATTTTATGTCCAAATTATCCCCATTTATTCTTATAACACCCTCTTGCTAAGGCTCCCTACCTTAAAAGTTAAAAACTAAAATTTCCTACCAAATCGAGCCAACACAAAGCCTTAAATTGATCATTATTATTCCATAAATAATGACTCAACCATTCATACATAAGAAAAATGATTAAGTTCCAAATAACCCCATTTTGGGATGTTACTGATTCTACCCCCTTAAAATAAATTTCAGTCCAAATTACATAACTAAAACAGATGAGGGTATTGCCGTCAGATCACATCCTCAGTTCCCACGTAGCTTCTTCCACACCATGGTTCCGCCATAGCACTTTCACTAAGGGCATCGACTTTCACGAGAACCTTTATATCTCTATCCACGATCCGAACCGGTTCCTCCTCAAAAGATAAGTCGCGTTAACCTCGATTTACATCACGGGCACCACATGTGATGGATCCGACCGATATCTGCCTCAACATTGATACGTGAAAGACGTCATGTATCGACTTAACTTTCTGCATAGCTTCAAGTTTGGTAAGCTACCGGTCCCACTAAACTTATAAATCAGTATATGGGCCGATGAACCTTGGGCTCAGCTTCCTTTTCGCCCAAACCTTAGTACCTTCTTCCAAGGCGACACCTTCAAAAACCTTGTCTCCCACAAAGATACTCCATTTCTTTGCGTTTGAGATCGGCATAAGACTTCGCCTATCCGATGCTTCCTTGAGACGAGACCGAATCACTTTGACTTTGTCTTGATCTCGCTACCATTTCGGGCCCAACACTTGTCGTTCACCCAACTCCGCCCAACACGCTTGGAGTTCGGCATTTCGATCCATACAAGGCTTCGTATGGTGCCATCCAATACTCGCTTGGTAGCTATTGTTGTAGGCGAACTCGGCCAAAGGAAAGAATTCCTCCCAACTACCTCGAAATTCCAAGACACAACCCTCAAAGATATCTTCCAAGATCAGATGACCCTTTCGATCGCCGTCCGTCGAGGATGGAAAGTCAGGTTGAATCCAACCGCTGCACTCCAATGCTTGATGTAACGCTTCCAAAACCTCAAGTGAACCTTGGGTCCCTATCCGAGATAACGACACGGTACACCATGTAATCGACTATCTCGCCACATACAACTTTGCTAGCTTCGAGTGAGTAGTCCATTCTCACCCAGATAAAGTGAGTGATTTAGTCGACGGTCTCACGATTACCCAAACCGCATCTTTCTTCTTCGGGCGTAAAGGGTAGACCATCGACGAAATCCATAGTGATCCTCTCCCATTTCCATTGAGGATCCTAACCGGTTGAAGTAACCCCGATGGTAATCGGTGTTCACTTAACTCGCCGACACGCCAAACACTTCCCTACGAATTCCGTTATCTCACGCTTCAACCCGCCACCGTAACTATTTCAGAGATCTCCATACATCTTGCTTCCTCCGGATGCATAGCGTATGGGTCGCTATGAGCATCCTGAAGAATTTTTCGCCTCAACTCCATATCTTTTGGCATACAAGCCGTCCCCGAAAACATAGCACACCATCACCAATACACTATACCCTCTACACCACCATTTCGAACTTGTATTCTCTTCGCATTTAACCCTTCATCCACTAACTGCTTATCCTTAATCTCCTCGATCCACGCTGGCTTAACTTGAAGTTCTGCCAAAAGGCTTCCGTCGTCATATAGGCTCAACTGAGCAAACATTGCTCTTAAATCCGCCACGACCTTCCGGCTTAACGCGTCAGCCACCACGTTAGCCTTACTCGGATGATATTCGATGGAATGTCGTAGTCCTTCAACAGCTCAATCCATCGGCACCGTCTCGATTCAGTCTTACGAGTCAAGATACCTCAAACTTTTGTGGTCCAGTAAATTACCGACTTCTCCCCATAAAGATAATGTCTCCATACTTTCAAGGCGAAGACATTGCGGCTAACTCCAGTGTCGTGAGTTGGATAGTTAACCTCATGCGGTCTCAAATTGCCGGGACGATAGGCTACTACCTTCCCATCTCAGATCAACACACACCCCAAACCGATGTGAGATGCATCACAATAGATCGTGAATAATTTCCGCCTCGGGTTGTACTAAAACCGAGCTTCCACAAAATTTTCCTTAGCTTATCAAAGCTTTCTTCGCTTCTCCGTCCATACAAATGGAACACCATTCCTTAGCAACTTAGTCAATCGGGCTGCGATCGAGAGAACCCTTCCACAAATCTCCGATAATACCCCGCTAATCCCGTAAAACTTCAGATTTCGCCACCGACTTAGGCGGTTTCCACTCCAATACCGCTTCAATCTTAATGGGATCCACTCTAATCCTTCCACCGACACCACGTGACCTAAGAAAGCCACCTCCTCAGCCAAAATTCAGACTTCATCAATTTGGCATACAACTATTTTTCCTCAACACTTGTAGGACTATCCGTAAATGCTTGTCGTGCTCCTCCTCCGTCTTTGAGTAGACCAATATGTCGTCTATGAACACTACGACAAATTGGTCCAAGTACTGTTGAAATACCCTATTCATTAAGTCCATGAATGCCGCCGGTGCATTGGTCAACCCGAATGGCATCACTAGAAACTCGTAATGCCCATACCGAGTTTGAAACGCCGTCTTGTGAACATCGACCCCCTTCACCTTTAAGTTGATGGTAACCCGACCTAAGGTCTATCTTCGAAAACACCGACGCCCCCTTCAACTGGTCAAACAAGTCATCGATCTGAGGCAATGGGTACTTGTTTTTGATCGTTAACTTGTTTAACTGACGGTAGTCGATGCACATCCTCATAGAACCGTCCTTCTTCTTGACAAAAAACACAAAGCGCCCCACGGAGATATACTAGGTCGAATAAATCCCTTATCCAAGAGCTCCCGAATTTGAGCCTTGACTCCACCAATTCCTTTGGTGCCATTCTAAGGTACTATAGACACAGTGCCGTTAAGGTATCAAGTCTATATCAATTCGACTTCCGATCCGGGTAGACCCTAAGTTCTTCCGGGAATACATCAGCAAATTCCCCAACCGTTCGGACTCTTCCAACTACTGACTCCTTAGCTTCCAAAGCACAAATTCGAACCAAATACGCCTTACAACCCTTCTTGACCATCTTTTTCGCCTTCAAGGCAGACACCACATTGGATAGGTAATTCCTTCTATCACCTATCATAACCACTTCATCATTCTCAGCCGTCTTAAGAACCATGCGCTTAGTCAAGAATCCAAATTCACCGATACTTAGCCACCAATCCATTCCAAGGATCAAATCGAACTCCCGAATGGTAGTTCCATCGATCGACCGAATCGACCCCTTGGAGTTCTAGGGTACATCCCAAAAGGTTGTCTACCACTACAGAGTGACCTAAAGGACTCACTACGGTCATCTCCCTAGCAGTTAGTCTCGAGTCTAGGTTCAAAGTCTCTACCACACCATCGGCTACGCACGAATGTGTAGACCCCACATCAATCAATGCATAATAAGGAGACCAAAATCAAAACGCGTCGGTTATGACATCCGGTCGTCACCCTCCTCGCGACGCCTTGCCGGATAGACTAAGCCAGTCGCTTAGCCTCAGTGTTGCTCGAACCTCGCTCGAAGTTCCACGACCTCTGTTAGGACCGTTGCTTCCTCTGCCATTCCACGACCCTCGTGGTCCCATATTTCGGTCCTGAGTACGGTTCTGCCCCTCACTGGATGATTTCGAGCTCGCTTCCGGGGACAATCTCTGACCCGATGTTCTAAAGATCCACACTCAAAACATCCTCTATCGCGGTCGAGCAACCTCCCCAATGGGACTTCCCACGACGACAGACCGAGGCCTCGATAATTAGCTACGGGCCTTCTTTGCTCGACGGCCCACTCGCCTAGCCTTCTTTCGATCGTTACCCATCGGATCCGGTGACCCAAATCCTCTCTTCCGATTATTTCTACTATAATTACGCCTCACGACCTCCTTGATCCCTCGGCTACCTTAGCCTTTTCTACAAGAGATGAAAATTCACGAACTTGTCATGGGCAATCAAGAACCTCAAGTCATCTCGAGTCCGTCCTCAAAGCGGACATGGCGCTCGTGTTCAAGTGGCTACGATTCCTCCGCATACCTACTCGGCCTTAAAAACTCGCCTCATACTCACCACGGACTTAGTCCCTTGTATTAGACCCTTAAAAGCCTTCCTCTGCGATCAAGTAGCTGGTGCCCACATACTTCTTCCGAAAAGCGGTTTTAAAGTAGTCCCGTGAGATCATCATTGTGGCTCCATCCCGAATCGTCACCACCACTGACACGCTTCATCCTTTAGAAGCGACACCGCCTTTCAACTTTTCCTCCTCTCGTCAGTCAAGATCATCCATTATCCTTTCAGAGATTCCACCAATACTCTGCTTTGACTGGGTGCCACCTGACACGCCCAAACACCTCGGCCAGTTGGACCGAATCCACTCGGAACAGATTTCCAAGCTCCTAAATTTCCACCATTGACCACCAATTCAAGGACTCGCAATACCGCATGAGCATCGCCTCCTCCCGTCGATCTCGCTCCTCTACTCCAAAAGTCGGAGGTGGTGGTGGCGGTGGTACATCGTTTTGTAACCTTGTCCCGACAGCGGGTTCGGACACCGCTCATCCTACCCCTACTGCGTCCCAAGGCCCACGCCCTCTAGAACTCATTCTATCTCTCGCGCTTTTAACTGATTAAGAGAAATTTTATGTATTAGCGTTTGTTCCACTTCATTACTCGCGAAGAAATTTTATGAAGAAATTTTAATTAGGGATTCTTTCGTGCAAACAAGGTTTCAGTCTTCTATCCTAGTTTACACAAAGGGGTTCATGCATCCATTCCTTAATGCTTTCCATACCTATTCACTCCTCGGACATTTCTGCCCATTTCTATCCCAGGGGTATTTTCGTCATTTTCCTACAGGGGTATTTTCGTAATAAAAGAGATTTTGAAACTTTAGTAGAGTAGGTTGTTTTGCAATTCTCAACACTGGAGGGTATTATTAAAAATTGATAAGATTTGAAGTTATGGCATTATTTCGAAAACCAGGGGTATTTTGGTAATTTGGTCCTCCAGGGGTAATTTGGTAATTTTTTGTAAAACAAGGATGTTTTAACCATTATAAAACTCTGAGGGTCCCTTTTGAGAATTTTCCTTCTTAAAACATTGTTGTTTGCAAAAGTTCAAAAGTCAAGGTTATTTTGGTAATTCTATAAGTTGAGGGCGTTTTCGTAATTTTTCCAAAACCAAATATTTTGCTGATGATTTTCAAGGCTAAGTTGTTGAATAATTATAGAATAGTTAAAATTTTTGGACAAAATCATTGATTTGATATTTTATGAACCGAGGGTATTTTAGTAATTTTACCCCTAAGGGCATTTTTGTAATTTTTTTCCACAAATCAAGTTTTTCAAGGAAAACGTTGTAGAAATGATGTTTTCCGATTTGAAAGAGTTATTACAGAAATTTTGAAAACATTAGGGTTCTTGTTGTTTCGTTCCTTTCAAAACATGGCTAATTCCCTTTGGGTTTTAGTCATTAGGTTTAGCCTATGACCGAGCCTTCTTGGCGTGGTGAACCCAAGCTACGCACTGTGCAGTTTCGTGTGGAGAGGAGGTGAGTCACGCGGATCGCTTAAATACCAAGCTCCCACCGAACCTTTCTAGACATGCGCATGAGGTTACCACACCATCGAGCCCTCCGAGTTAGGGTGAACCCAAGCTACGCACTGTAGGATACTGCGAAGAGGTGGTGAGTCACCTGACCGCTTAAATACTGTGCTCTTAGGTTCCAATCCTAGACATGCGTCACAGGGGTTACCACACCCTAGCTCAGTGCCTAAGTCATAGATTGGTTTAGTTCTTTAAGTCTTATGTTTAGCTTGTGTGTTTGAGTAATCTAATCCTAGGGTTCAAATTCTTCTAAGTCTATCTACGTTCCGTGCTTCCTACCCTTCTACAGAATATAATTCACAAAGAAGTTTAGAGGTACTTACCTGGGCGGATCGGTGCCGGAGACTTGGGCCATGCTGCTTTAAAAACCCAAAAACAATTAATAAGGCCTACTAAAACATTTTTGGGCCTTGGGCCCCCCCACAGTAGAAGTTTTGAACTGGCTCGATACCAATTTGTAATGTTTCAAACCCGGCCCAAACGTTAGGACCGAATATGGGTCGTTACGAAGAAGAACTTTTTGAAACCCATTTCTAAGTCCACTTAAGTTTTGTTGAAAACTGCTCATTCTAAGTTATCTTGCTGAATTTATAAATAGTCCAATTTGAAAATTTAATTAAGTCAAGTTATTATACAAATTTTCAGATGTGCCCGATGGCACGATAAAACATTTTTCGTGTTAATTTAGAAAAGCGTGTAATTCAAATTTTAATTAAAATAAAATATCCAACATAAAAGAAAATAACCAAAGTAAAGTTTAATGAGGCCTTATTACATCCAAAATAAAACAACCCAATAACCAAATTTAAAATAACAAAATCAAAGTCTATTTAAATTTAAATCCACCGCATGGCCTCCTCAAGTCCCTTCTACTCCATGTCCGCGATCTAAGCATCACCGAAAAATTAATGGAGAAGGTGAGTCACCAAGACTCAAGATGTAACCCTTCCCCGCTTTAAAAGTATTTTTCATACACAACATATAACATTTAATATGCAAAATAATGTGTACCCAACCTAGCCAACCATACGCCACTTTTCTACCCTGTTGTGGTACCAAACCACCGGTGGTGCTAAACCACCGGTGACATATAGTCACAATGTGTTACCAAAACACCGTGTCCCAGAGACACAAATCGGGTGATGGGGCCAACCCATCGTGTGATACCAAATCACCGCAGACGATCCCATATCTCAAGTGGGGCCAACCCACGGTGGTGTTAACCACGTGGATAAGTCGCTATTGAGGTACCAAACCTCCGAGGTACCAAACCTCGGTGACATATAGTCACGGTGTGTTACCAAAACATTGGTGCCCGTCGGCACAATAATACCGCCTCCACTCATCAATCCACAGCAGATAAACATACATATATCTCATGCCATCACATTCTTAAATTTCATGTGTCAATACATCATGCTTACCAAAAGCATTAATAATAATAAATCACATTAATGTGTACTTACACGAATCACCACTTATACCGATCTGGTATTAATTCTAATGCTACATTAATAAAATGAGCATTCACAAAGTTAAGCATAGTTAATATATTATATAGTGTGTATGTACACACTGTTACCACGATAATCTTAAATCTCAAGATAATCAATCGGCCACACTCTAAGTCCTTGCCCCTATATTCTACCAACTAACAAGGTTAGTAATATGGCCATTCGCCAAACCAAATTATTTAAAGGGTCATATTTTGTACCGCATCCTTACCTAATCGCTTGAATCCTAGCTTCAAGACTTTGAATCGCAAATCTGGTTCATAAACTACAGGTTGGTCAATATTAGCAACCATGGCTTTCGGCTTTTCTTAATCATTAGAGGAGTAATCTTTATAAGTAGACACTTACCACCACCTACCCAAAACCGAATGTCGAGAATGCCGATCCGATCTCTCTGTTTTGAGATCCCGAAGTGCCTATCATCGATTTCAACACTTTGGTTAGAACTCTTGCTACTAGTTGTCAAACTTTGCTTCATTCAATCCCATAAGTCGACAAGAAAAAGAAAATCTGAAGAAGGGTTCGCCATCCCTTACCTTGATAATCGATTGAATTACAAAGAAGTCCTGAGTATCAATGCCTTCGCACTATTCGCCAAAGTGCAACCAAGGAGGAATGTGAGATTTCGGCACTACAAGAGAGTATTAGATTCGGCTATTTGGAGGTAGGACAATAGGGGTTTTGATCTATGAAGAAAAGAAATAGATGGCTATGTAGATGTGGAGGATTCGGCCAAAGATTGAAAAGAAAAGAAATTGATGGCTTTTAGTCTTCAAAGAGAAAGAACAAAAGATAGGAGAGTTGAGAGTTTCGGCAGTTTGCAAAGATGGAGAAAAGAGCAAAACAAATGCTAAGCTGATGCTATTTATAAGCATTCGGCAACTCCCCCCTCCCTTCCAAAAGTCCTTGCCGTCCACTCCTCCTCAACAAGGAGTCCAAGATTCCTTTAACTTCCTTAATTCACTCTAGACCACTTAATTTAAAACCATTTAAATTTTCTAATAATAATCCATTGATAATTCTTTTAAATCTCCATGATCTACTTGATTATCCTTAAAATAAAACTCTTATATTATCTATTAATAATAACTAAAGAGTTTAAAGAGAAGAAAACTCTCCTCCCTATGCCGTCAACATAAAGAACAAAAGAGGGATTTCATGACTCGAACACAAGCTCCCCTTGCTCCTTGGTGGCGCCACATGTAGCTCTTAAGTGGGCTTACTTTGCCACTTAGTCTAGGCTTATTTTATGTCCAAATTATCCCCATTTATTCTTATAACACCCTCTTGCTAAGGCTCCCTACCTTAAAAGTTAAAACTAAAATTTCCTACCAAATCGAGCCAACACAAAGCCTTAAATTGATCATTATTATTCCATAAATAATGACAACCATTCATACATAAGAAAAATGATTAAGTTCCAAATAACCCCATTTTTGGGATGTTACAGAGATCCTCTGATTCGCTGAGTCCGAGACCTATCTACTCAGTTTACCTGGAAGAGAGAAAACTAAGGGGTAGGCCACGAAAGCTTAGTGTGATTCCAAGACAAACATAAATAAAGGGGTGTCAACAACCGTTTAAACACAATAGAAATCTTGAATCATTCACGATATCTATACACATTGAATAAATGAATCAATATGAAAATAACATAATCAAACATATATGAAACACACTCTTGAATGCCAAAACGAATGCAATAGTCCTACATCCATATGCTACACTCCATCTTCTTTTGCCCAATCTGTAACAGACCGACTTAGGGGCTAGTCGAACAATGGTCTTGGGATCACTAATCTGAGGTCAGAGAAAATTATTCTAATTTTATTTTATGGGTTATAGCATGTTTATAAAGGAGCATGGAAATTTTGGTGTTTTAATTTTAGCGATTTCAGGCTTAATCGCGAAAAAAGACTAAATCGCATAAAGTATGAAAGTCTATTTTATTTGCTAGAGGTGCCAAATAGATATAGAATGTAAATTAGAGGTATTTAAAGTGAAATTAAGCCTTCCTATAAGTGATGGACGGTCAAGGGGACAAGGAATTAAAAATTTGACAAGGGTTGGTGACATTAGTTCACTAAATGAATAAAATAAAATGAAATAAGTAAAGGCTATCATCTTTTCATTTTCTTTTCTTCTCCAACTGAAAATACTAGTAAAGGGAGGGTTTTGAAAGCTTGAAAATTTTGCAACTCATCATCTCTACAATTAAATGATTTTGATGGTTTTAGTTGATAATTTTTGTACTTTTGGAGTCCCCGAAGCTTAAGCTAGCTAATGAGGGGACTAATTTGTAATATGGTTGAAAGTTTAGGGACATGCCATGAGAGAGTTTATGTTGTTTGTTGAGTTTTTATGTAACAGTCCGGTTTATACCCTAGTAAAAATAGTGGTTTTGGGACCACAAATTCGAGTCTGTATAATATTTTAATATTATTTTCTGTGTTGTTGATATGTGAATTAGCATGTGGTAAATCTCCGTAAGTGAATTTGTCTATCTATGTGTTTAAATTTGACAAAAGGATTGAATTGCATTAAATGTGAAAGTTGTTTGCTATATGTTAAAGCACTTATATGTTGTGGCTTTGAAAAGATGGAGGACTTGTATGGAAATTAAGCCATTATCATGTTTAGTGGATGGATAAAAGTCTTAAATGTCCATATAGTATAATTGTTTTAATTATATGAATGAAGGTTATTTTGGTAATTGGTTTATTAACATTAGTTTTAAGGAAAAAAAAGATGAGTGTTCATCTTTTAACTCTCTTCTTTTGACCGAAATAACCAAAGGAAAGAAAGAAAAATTGAGCGAGGGCATTCGGCACTCTTAAGCTTGATTAAGGTAAGTTTGACTTTGGTTTTGATAGTTTCTACGTTTCTGCAATCGTTGCTTTGAGAGCTACAAAACCCATGCCTTGATTTTGTATTTTGATGATGTATGTGAAATGTGCCATTGATGATTTTACAAGCTTTGTGATGTTTAAGGATGATAGATGAAAGATTTGAGTTAGATAAACATGTTTTGTTCTTGAAGTTTTGATGAATTTAGCTAAATAGGGCTAAATTGAGAAAATGGTAAATTGAAGGACTAAATTGCAAGTTTGATGAAATATTTGGGCTTATATAGTCTCTAGAGAGGTTCAGCCAAGCATGTGTATGTGTGGATTTTGTGAGTTTGATGTTTTGTGAATAATAGACTAAATTGTTAAAGTGTGCAAATATGCGGGTTAATTTGCAAATAGCCCTAGATGTGTGTCTATGGATTGAATTGAATGAAATAGTGAATAAAAGAGTTAATTCTAAATATGTTTAGATCAAGAACCGAGGAAAACGGACTTAGATCGAAAAAGTAAAAATAATCGAGTAGCCATTTTCATTCGATAAACCAAATCCGAGGTAAGTCACTATGCAAATGAACTTATCTGTATTGAATTGAATATATGTATTCATATGTCTATCGATGAAAATGTATGAGTATGAGATGCTAAGTGCGTGAATTCTGAAATAAGTTCGATATAGTGATAAAGCCGAGAAGTCCCGTATGAACCTAGGAATAGAGAGGATTAGTTATGTCATGACATAGGTATCTATTCTATTTTATCATGTGAGATCACGTCCGGGACGTTGGCGTTGATTTGAAATTTTGTGTAAGACATCGTCTGGGATGTAGGCATCGATATGAACTTTATGAGTAAGGCCATGTCTGGGACATCGTCATCATATTGACTCGTGTAAGACCATGTCTGGGACAGTGGCATCGATATGCAAGTGCATGTAAGACTTTGTCTGGGACATTGACATTGTACTACTATTTCAAGCTTTCTGAGTATCCTATTAGGTTCCTAAGGGTTCAACGGGCAAGACTATGTAATGAATGTCAAATCTGAGCTATGAACAATTATGTGATATTAAGTTTGATTTAGGTACGTTGTCTGTACACTATTTGTGTATGTAAGGTAAGTATCTAAGTGATCTTACTATGGTGATAAGTACATGGAACTTGTGATATGATAAGAATTGTTTTTCCTAGATGAGCTATGTGCTCATATGATTCTTGAATGGTGAAAATGGCTAATGTGGTTAAAAGTGTATGAACCAAAACAAATATGTTAAAGTTTGCCAAGTGATTGATATATGCTTTCCATACCAAGTTTATCTGTATATGACTTACTATGCTTTTGGAAAGCTTACTCTGTGTGTGTGTTTTCTCTTTTTTAGCTACTGAAGGCTCGGGATTGTCAAGGATCGTCATCACACTACTAAACTTATTTTGGTACCCTTTTGAAAATGTATATGGCTAATTATGACATGTATAGGCTAGATAGGTGTATATGCCTATGAAGTGAGCATGGCCATGTGTATTGGAAAGTTTTTGGGTTGATAAATGGTTGAATGAATGAGTTATGAAGCATATATTTAGTATGTTTTGATGCATATGGATGGTTAAGTTTTGGTTAAGCAAATGGATGATACATGTTTGAAATGATGTAGGATTTAGGTTGCAATTTGGTATGAATGGAATTGGTATTGAATGTATGAATGAAGTGAACCATTTGATATGTTTTGGTTGCCATATATGCATATTATGTTTTGCTATGTATTGCTTGTAGGTGAGACCCAAAATGGGTGGCATATTGGCCTTATAAAATGGCCTATAATGTCACACGGTTGAGGCACATGGGCATGCCTAAGACCGTTGGTAGAATGTGGCTTAAATTGCACACGGCCTCGACACGGGTGTGCTTGGTGGCCGTGTGAGAAATGGCAGTATGTGATCTAGTAGTACACGGCCTTAGCACACGGGCGTGCTTGGGGACCGTGTTGATTTTGGCAATATACTACAATGGGTAGGACACACGGGAGTGTCAAGTAGCCATGGGTGAGGCACGGCCTACCCCCACGGCCGTGTGTCCCCTGTATGTTAGAAAAGTTTCAAATTTTTATGGAATTACTTATGTGTTTCGGTTTAGTCCCGACTCGGTTTATAAGCATGCTTAAGGTCTCTATGACCTACTTAAGGGACATTATGATTGATATTGATGAATGGTTGTGCGATTAATTCTATAAATATTTTTGATCTGTCTGGTAATGTCTTTAACCCTAATCCGGTGATCGGACACGGGATAGGGGTGTTACATTTTATGGAAGAAAATGAATGTTAGGAAGATGAGAAACAACTTTTGTGAAAGGTGTTGTCATGAAAACACCTAATTGAGACTAAGTTGTAAATGTTGCAAATTGGTAATAAATGCATGAAATAGTTGAAATATTGGGTTGCTGTAAAGAGAATATGAATCGGCTAGGCTTGATTAGTAAAGAAGTTGGATGAAAATTTATTTACGAGCCTAGGGGCAAAATGGTAATTTTGCCAAAGTCTAAGGGAAAAATAGTAATTTTGCCAAAGTAGAATTTTTAAAATATGTTAATTAGTATGGTTGTTAAATGAGTAAATTCTATTGTTCTAGATCGAAGAAAACGAGATTCGAACCTAGAACGAGAGAAAAGAGAAATATGGACAAATAAGTCCTTTTTTGCCCTTTTCGATATCGAGGTAAGTTCATGTGCTAAATTATGCAACTGTAAGTAAAGTAATTAATATTTCGATGTTGTATGAAATTTTCATTGCCTCCATGTATACGTTAAATACGTTTTAATGGGATGTCAAGAAATGGAAGTCTTAATTTAATCTAAGGCTAGTGGGAATGCAATAGCATGATATGATGATAATCAAGGTCCCGTGCAAGACCATATTGGGATATGGCTTGGTGTGAGATTTCCTATAAGACCATGTCAGGGACATGGCTTCGATATGATATTTCATGTAAGAACCTATAGAGGGTACGATGTCGATGTGATATTATGTGTATTAGACTCAAGAGTGTTATTTGGCGTTTTGAGTTATTCAACCGGTATGTTAAAAATGAGAGAGTATGTAGTTGTACCATGAGAGGTACAGGTATGTGTTAGAACTAAATTGAGGTGAATTCGGTATATGATGCACCCATAGTGGGTTATGTGTAAATGATGCACCCTAATTGCATACGTTGTATTTATAAATGCATTGCGTGAAAGCAAATGATTATTGTAAAAAATATAATTAAGAATGATAGTGCATGAGGATGTTCCCGGATGAATATTTGAAATAGGGAAATGTATGTGGATAAATATCTGTGAATGTGCAATAATGGTGGGCTATGTGCGATACCACCTTAAAAATTGTTAGTGATGGGCTGTGTGCGATACCATTGCCAATATCGTTAAACGGTAGGCTGTGTGCGATACCACCTTATTATTGTTGCCGATGGGCTATGTGCGATGCCATCGTGCTTAGTATTAAATGGTGGGCTATGTGTGTTACCACCTTATAAATTATTAAATGGTGGGCTATGTGCGGAACCACCGAGAGTTGGTATTATTTTGGATGGATCATTGAGAATTTGTTTAAGTATATGTTTCATGGATTGTTGTGATGATGGATGCAGGGACTATGTGCTAATAAATGAGAGTACTATAATTGTCACATAGTTAGAATGTGGTAAGAGATGGAATGGGTAAGCCTTATGAATGTTTGAACGGGTAGCCATGAGTTTAATAGTAAATCTCGTTATAATACCTTTGTGGTTGGGAATAATTAATGAATGTAAATTGTTGATTATTATTTGCATATGAACTTACTAAGCGTTATTGCTTACTCCTCTTCCTTTCCTATCTCTTATAGGTTAACTTAACTAGCTAGGGTTGGTAACTGTGGAGATGCTTTCACACTATTGAGTAGACACTTGGGTATGAGATTCAAGTCTTCTTGAGATATGGCATGTATAGGGATCTTATTTTGGTTTAATTAAGGGTTTGTTTGGCAATGCTTTTGAAAAGTGCTTTTGAGAAGTGCTTTTGAGAAGTTTACTTTAAAATTTAAGTATTTAGCATTGCTGTCAAAAAGTGCTTTTGAGAAATAAAATGTCCATTTTAGACATGTTATTATCAAGTAACAAATATACATTTAAATAAAATTTAAATTAGTGAATATTATTATATTTTAGTAAGAATATAAAAATTACTATAACTTGTTAATATTTTAATATATGAAATATAAATTTTAATTTTAAATATTTTTAAGTAATAAATATGAATTACTTATGAAATTTAATTAGAATATATAAACTACATTTTAAATATTTAAATATAACCATTAAATATTTGTAATTAATATTTTAAAAAATATTTTTTATTTTTAATTAATGATTTTAACACATTTGTAATTAAGCACCACGAAAAAAAGAGGAAAAGTACAATGTTATTAGAGGGGTAAAAAAGTAATTAAGCACTAAAAGTGCTTTTGGGAGAGGAAAAGCTAAAAATTTTAGCTTCTCCTTTTAGAAGTGCTTTTGAAAAGCACTTCTGAAAAGCCAAAAATTCCAGCCAAAAACAGCTTGTTTTGCACAGCTTTTCTTCTAGAAGTGCTTTTGGGGCCAGAAGTGCTTTTGAAAAGCAATGAAGAACTGGCCCTAAGTCATAGTTAAAGTAGCCAAATGTACTGGCCTAAAAGAGTTTATGGATTGGTTGTGTATAGCCTTAGATAATGGCTCAAGTCTATTGCAATTGCACTAGTAATAGTTTTTCCCTGGTAAATGGGATGAATAATTGATTTTCACGATTTGGTTGTGATAATTCAAGAGTTATGATTGATGGTTTGAAATTATTATGTGATGGTGTGTGAATGTGTGCAAATGAGGGTGGTTAAATGGCTTGAAAAATAGCCTTGAATTGGTCCATACAGGTAAACACACGGGCGTGTGTCTAGACCGTGTGTGACATATGGTTGGTCCCATGGGCATGTGACTTGGCCGTGTGTCCCCTGCATGTTAGTGTTGCAAGTCAGTGTCGACAACGGGCTAGCCAAACGGGCGTGTGACTAGGTCGTGTGACCCTTATGAGGTTGCTGACGTCACAAACATAATACCCAGGTTTTTACACAAGGGAAAGGAACAAACGTGTCTAGGCTGTGTGGAGCACACAGGTCAAGCACATGGGCGTGTGTTCGGCCGTGTGAAAACCACTGTAGGTTCGAAAAGAAATTAATCCTACACGGGCACAGAACACGGGTGTGTGATATGTCACACGGGCGTGCCCCACTTTACACACGGGCATGTGGCCCAGCCTTGATGCTAAAATTTTCTAAGTGTTTAAAAGTTTTGGTTTGGTCTCAAAGCATCTCGGGTATATGTTTAGGGTCCCTTAGACCCATGATGGGGACATTATGATTGTTAACGAAAAAGTTTTAAATTGGAACAAATTTTATAGCCCATAGTCAAATGCTCAAGCAAGTCAAGTCCCGGTAATGCCTCGTACCTGGTTCCAAAGTTGAATACAGGTAAGGGGTGTTACATTTAGTGGTATTAGAGCTATTTTTTAGTCGATTCTCGGACTAACCTAGCGTGAGTAAGAGTCTAGCTATACATGCCATATGTGGATCGTGATAGTGTGATATCTCCCGTCTCTAATGAAATTCTTTTGTTAAGATAGAGATGATTCCTAACCGAGCTAATTTCGATAAGGTTGTAAGTGATAATGAGGTAATTGAAATGTGCTTATGCATTGATGAAATTTAGATAGGTATGAATAAAGGTTTATGACATGTGTATGATAAGGTATGAAATGAGATAATTCTAAGTTAAGGAATAAAATGACAGTTATAAGATGATAAGCTTATCTATGTTGGTTCGATATGCATATAGTGTTATATACTCAACCTATTTGGTTGAGTGAATATGGTGAGTAAACTTACCCAGTGAATGGGATATGTGTGTATGTACAACTATTTGAATGATGTATAATCAATATGTCCACATAATTGAAACTCATGTGCGACTGTTAAAGTACAGGAAGTATAATGTTTTGTTTTATGACTCTGTTGTGAAGTGACAAATATTATGATAGTGTGGGAGTTAAACTGGCTAGTTAAATTAAGTAGAACGCAGGAGATGAGTATGATCATGCAATGATAAATTGGTGAGTAAGACCATGATTGGACCATGGTAGTACATGTGATCCCATATAAGACCATGTCTGGGACATGGCATTGGCAACGATACATGATTCTGTGTAAGACCACGTCTGGGACCTGGCTTCGGCATGAAATTGTGTAAGACCATATTTGGGATATGGCATTGGTATTGATATGGGATTTCGTGTAAGACCATAGCGAGGCTATGGCATCGTGACAACATGTAAGATTATAACTGGGCTGTGATCTTGTGATACGAATAAGACCATAGTTGGACTATGGCAATCAAGTAAATGACGTACTCAAACCCGTAAGACATTATCTAATTTGATAAGCAATGGAAAGAGAAATTGGAGTTAAATGTTGAGTACTTGAATAGATATTAATATGGATCCTACGTTATTAAAATCACTGTTTGAAATTATGGGCGATAGAAATATTTGTAACATGAGCAAGTGTGAAAATTCTCTTGGAGCGAGTTGTACAATTACAATGATGTTTTATGAATGATGAATGTTAAGTCATATGTGTGTAGTCATGAGGGTTAAGCTTGAAGCTTTACGACCTCACCCCCTATCAGTGTTGATTATGAATGAAATTTTTACGAGAGTCGAGTTGAATAAGCTCACGGGTACAAAATGAAAGAGTTTAGTGGTGAAACAAGTAGTAATGTATATGGAGATAAAGGTAGTTAGAAGGTGAGAATAGTTTTGAGAAGAATGTCTGAATGCTTTAAAGATCGTACTGATTTTGCAATGTTTTGAGTAAAGAGAAAATTTACCTTAGCTATTTGACTCAATTGAATAGGGAGCCTGAGGTGTGTACTTACCGAAGTCTTCCCGAATAGATGTTTATTAGTGAAAGGATTAATAAAGGGGTTTGTGATGATGAAAATGGTTAGAGAAATCATATTCGAACCGTGGAAGTGTTTAATTATGACAACCATAGTTGAATGGATTATAATGATCTCCTTGAGCATTATGTATAAATATCTATTTCTCTTCAGGGTTTATGTGGTTTTTCTTTTTATGAAATTGTGATCGTGTAAGAATGTTAGTTGATTATAAGATCAGACGAATCGGTTGTCGATTTGATTGATTTCGATTGACCTTCTCTTATCTCTTCGTATTTCTATTTTGATGTTTAGAAGTGAAATCAGTGATAGAAAATGTGTATGAAACTATTTTTATGTCCCTACTGATCATGATTTACCTTTAAAGCGCATTGTTCAGTTGTGGAAGTTATACCTACCATGATCACGCTTTTAGTTTGATCATAGAAAAGTGAAAATTCTAGTATACGAATATTTTTGATTTTCGTATAAGATGATAATGTTGAAAAAATATAAGAAGTGAGATCACAAGTTTCAAATTGTGCAATGGATTTTCGGGTAAACTAAATAGAGTTAATGCATTCAATTGAGATATCCCTATTAATCTATACTAAGACGATAGTAAAGGTTTTTGAGCTGCGTAATTAGAGAATTTCAAATGATTGTGTGTTTGAACCGTATTCTCAATGTGGAGAACATAATAGGTTGATTTGTTGAGATATGATTCGAGTTATGTGTATGCTTACGCATGTTTTAACAGAGAGAATAAATTCTGCGTATTCATTAGTAGAGAGACAGATAGTCTGAATGAGGAAATTTTATTCTAAAGAGCATAATGCAATGATATGCTTATTGAAATAGTTTACATCTTTGGGTGATTACAGTTACGTCGAAAAGAATTGTTAGATTGGTGATTCAGAGATGATCACTTTTATGTCTATGTTGTGAATCCAGTGTTATAATATGAATGTGAGACAGTTATTATGGCTTGAGTTATTACAAGAGTATGTATAGTTATTGAAGTACTTTTCGAAAAATGAGCATAGTACAGTGGTCGGGATGGAAAATCCTCATTTAATTAGTGTGAGTTGGTTACTCAATTGACTTTAGTTGATGATATCCTAGTTTTAGCGATGTTAAAGGCTAAAGCGAGTTTTCCTTTTGATAAAGGAGTTCAGAAGTGAGACTGAATGGTAATTGAGGTAAGTTCAAAGCGAGTTGTTGCCGACGTTAAAATTTAGGTTGAATAAGATTTCTGTTATTATTGTTATCTTGAGATAGAATGTACATGTTGATGAATCCAGAACTTATATGGAAGTTTTGGGTATGAAGCTCAGTAGTAGCATGTTTGTTTATTTAAAGATAAGAGAAGGTGCAGTTATATGCATAGATGTTTTGACAACTGAGTGCACATCATGATATGATTGAGTTTATGTTCGGAAGTAGTTGACCGGTAAAAGCTGAATTTTCAGAGTGTTCAAGTTAGGACTAATACAGTCAGTGATGATTCTAGGAAGAAAGTGTGATAAAGTACTATAGATTTGGAATCTGGATTGACATGAATTCCCAAAGAGATGGATGTCATCCGGATGGTAATGAATTATTCGATAAGGATTTGAATGATCATTTTGGCATATGCAGAGTTCACATTTGTCAGATTATTAGGTATATGTGCTCCAGAGAAAGAGTATTTTAAATTTTAAAGTTGTGCTTCAGTCTTTGGAAAGAGAAAGATTTGAGGGTACATCGACTTGAGATCTTGAAAAGTTGGTGGAAACGTTTCTTGAATGTTGAAAGCAACTTCTTTTGGTAAGATTTTCGGGGACGAAAATCCCTAAGGGGGAGAATTGTAACAGCCCGAATTAGGGGCTAGTCGAAACAGTGGTCTAGGGATCACTAATCTGGGGTCAGAGAAAATTATTTTAATTTTATTTTACGGGTTATAGCATGTTTATAAAGGAGCATGGAAATTTTGGTGTTTTAATTTTAGCGATTTCATGCTTAATCGCGAAAAAGGACTAAATCACATAAAGTGCAAAAGTTCTATTTTATTTGCTAGAGGTGCCAAATAGTTATAGAATGTAAATTCAAGGCCTTTAAAGTGAAATTAAGCCTTCCTATAAGTGATGGACGGTTAAGGGGACAAGGAATTAAAAATTTGACAAGGGTTGGTGACATTTGTTGACTAAATGAATAAAATAAGATGAAATAAGCAAAGGGAGGGTTTTGAAAGCTTGAAAATTTCAGCAAGTCATCTTCTCTACAAGTAAGTGATTTTGATGGTTTTAGTTGATAATTTTTGTACTTTTGGCGTCCTCGAAGCTTAAGCTAGCTAATGAGGGGACTAATTTGCAATACGATTGAAAGTCTAGAGACTTGCCATGAGAGATTTTATGTTGTTTGCTGAGTTTTTATGGAAGAAAATGAATGTTAGGAGATGAGAAACAACTTTTGTGAAAGGTGTTGTCATGAAAACACCTAATTGGGACTAAGTTGTAAATGTTGCAAATTGGTAATAAATGCATGAAAGAGTTGAAATATTGAGTTGCTATAGAAGGGAATATGAATCGGCTAGGCTTGATTAGTAAAGAAGTTGGATGAAAATTTATTTACGAGCCTAAGGGCAAAATGGTAATTTTGCTAAAGTCTAAGGGCAAAATGGTATTTTTCCAAAGTATAATTTTTAAAATATGTTAATTAGTATGGTGATTAAATGATTAAATTATATTGTTCTAGATCGAAGAAATCGAGATTCGGACCTAGAATGGGAGAAAAGAGAAATATGGACAAATAGGTCCCTTTTTACCCTTTTCGATATTGAGGTAAGTTCGTGTGCTAAATTACGTAACTCTAAGTAAAGTAATTAATATTTCGATGTTGTATGAATTTTTTATTGCCTCCATGTATACGTTAAATATGTTTTAACGGGATGTCAAGAAATGGAAGTCTTAATTTAATCTAAGACTAGTGGGGATGCAAATAGCATGATATGATGATAATTAAGGTCCCGTGTAAGACCATATTAGGATATGGCATCGCTGTGAGATTTCGTATAAGACCATGCCAAGAACATGGCTTCGATATGATATTTCATCTCAAACCCTATCGGGGGTACGATGTCGATGTGATATTATGTGTATTAGACTTAGGAGTGTTATTTAGCGTTTTGAGTGATTCAACCGGTATGTGGAAAATGAGAGAGTATGTGGTTGTACCGTGAGAGGTACAAGTATGTGTTAAAACTAAATTGAGGTGAATTTGGTATATGATGAACCGATAGTGGGTTATGTGTAAATGATGCACCCTAATTGCATAAGTTGTATTTATAAATGCATTGCGTGAAAGCAAATGATTATTGTAGAAAGTCTAATTAAGAATGATAGTGTATGAGGATGTTCCCGAATGAACATTTGAAATATGGAAATGTATGTGGATAAATATCCGTGAATGTGCAATAATGGTGGCTTATGTGTGATACCACCTTAAAAATTATTAGTGATAGGCTGTATGCGATACCACCGCCAATATCGTTAAACGGTGGGTTGTGTGCGATACCACCTTATTATTGTTGCCGATGGACTGTGTACGATGCCATCGTGCTTAGTATTAAATGGTGGGCTATGTGCGTTACCACCTTATAAATTGTTAAATGGTGGGCTATGTGCGTTACCACCTTATAAATTGTTAAGTGATGGGCTATGTGCGTTACCACCTTATAAATTATTAAATGGTGGGCTATGTGCAAAACCACCGAGAGTTGGTATTATCCTGGATGGATCATTGAGAATTTGTTTAAGTATATGTTTCATGGATTGTTGTGATGATGGATGTAGGGACTATGTGCTAGTAAATGAGAGTACTATAATTGTCACATGGTTAGAATGTGGTAAGAGATGGAATGGGTAAGCCTTATGAATGATTGAACGGGTAACCATGAGTTTAAGAGTAAATCTCGTCATAATACTTTTGTGGTTGAGAATAATCAATGAATTTCAATTGTTGATTATTATTTGCATATGAACTTACTAAGCTTTATTGCTTACTCCTCTTCCTTTCCTATCTCTTACAGGTTAACTTAACTAGCTCGGGTTGGAAGAGATGCTTTCACACTATGGAGTAGACACTTAGGTATGAGATTCAAGTCTTCTTGAGATATGACATGTATAGGGATCTTATTTTGGTCTAATTAAGTCATAGTTAAAGTAGCCAAATGTACTGGCCTAAAAGAGTTTATGGATTGGTTGTGTATAGCCTTAGATAATGGCTCAAGTCGATTGTAATTGCACTAGTAATAGTTTTTCCTTGGTAAATGGGATGAAGTTTTCACGATTTGGGTGTGATAATTCAAGAGTTATGATTGATGGTTTGAAAGTATTATATGATGGTGTGTGAATGTGTGCAAATGAGGGTGGCTAAATGGCTTGAAAAATAGCCTTGAATTGGTCCACACGGGTAGGCACACAGGCGTGTGTCTAGACCGTGTGTGACATATGGTCGGTCCTATGGGCATGTGACTTGGCCGTGTGTTCCCTGCATGTTAGTGTTGCAAGTCAGTGTCGACCACGGGCTAGCCACACGGGCGTGTGACTAGGCCGTGTGACCCTTATGAGGTTGCTGACGTCACAAACAGAATACCCAGGTTTTTACACATGGGCAAGGACACGGACGTATCTAGGTCGTGTGGAGCACACCAGTCAAGCACACGGGCGTGTGTTCGGCCGTGTGAAAACCCCTATGGGATCGAAAAGAAATTAATCCTAGACGGGCACAGAACACGGGTGTGTGGCCCAGTCTTTATGCCAAAATTTTTTAAGTGTTTAAAAGTTTTGGTTTGGTCCCAAAGCATCTCGGGTATATGTTTAGGGTCTCGTAGACCCATGATGGGGACGTTACGATTGTAAATGAAAAAGTTTTAAATTGGAACAAATTTTATAGCCCATAGTCAAATGCTCAAGCAAGTCAAGTCCGTAATGCCTCGTACCTGGTTCCGGAGTTGAATATGGGTAAGGGGTGTTACACAATCACACCAAAAAGGGTTTACTAGACCCTTTTATCCTCTACACACTAGTTTTGGGTTTTGGCGGACCCATCCGGCCAAATTACACTGTTTTGTGGTCATTTTCCACTCGAATTATTACGATTTTATCGCATAATCAAATAGCACAGTTAAACTGCCAAATTAAAATTCCTTCACTTCATATTTAGATCCTAAACTCAGATGCAAACGTAGATGACAGAATGAACACAGATATTCAGAATTAGTTGCAACTATTTCCAGATAACAGAATCAATACAGATATATAGAATTAGACATACTTGTATTCAGATATAAAATAATAAAACAACAACATACACAATTTCTAATTATCACATCCAGACATTTACATACTTCAAATTCAGTACATCACAGCAACACACACTTATGCGAACAATAAATTAGATCTTATAAATACATATACTTATTCCCATTCATGGGGTAATACAACCCTACATAAACCTTCCACAAAAAGAGTTAGTGTCCTAGCGAATTTTATAGAGGCTTAAACAAGTTAAGGATCACTCGGGGACCAAAACAGAACAATTTGCAAAAGGTGCAAAAACTACAAAAATAGGGCCACACAACCATGTGAACATGTCGTGTGGAGGGGTCTAGGCCGTGTGACAGGGCACACTCCCGTGTGACTAAGGGACACACCTGTGTGACTGAGGGTCACGCCCATGTGAGTAGGCCGTGTAGCTCACTATCAAATTTAGATGTAGAGGAGACACGAAGGTGTGGCCAAGACATATGCTCGTGTAGCCAAGACACAAGCCCATATGCACCATCCATTAATTCACTGTCAATTTTACTAACATAGGTCACAAGGCCGTGTGGCCAGCCTGTGTGACCCATCCCAGACCATGTGACTACAAAATAACCTAATTTCTAAGCAGCACATGACCGTGTGGACCTCCTTTGTGCAAAACACGCCCATGTGACCACCCATGTGGTCCAAAAACCACCTTAAAAATTATTGCAAAACTCGAAATTTGACTACAATCTCACCCCTAATTTAGATAGTTCAGGATACACACCTGAAAGTCACTTCCAAAGCACTAAGAGCCGTTCAAAAACACCCCCACAAAGACTAATCTGAAATCTGATTACAAAAATACACAAGAAACTATAAGGAAAATCGATCAAACAAAAATAATAATAACTAATAAGGAAAAACAATCAATGCTCAAAAGAACCCACTTACGCTTCTCCTACACGAATCCTAAACGAAAGAAGATGTGGAAGAGCAGCTGGAAAAATGCTAGCAGAGAACGCTGTTGCCAAAAGAAGATAAAATTTCCAATTTGGAAAAAATAAAGAAAACTAACATGAGAGGAAAAGAGAATGAAAATAGATTGTGAGTGAAGTTTTTTGAAACTTTCTTTTAAAAATTTTATAATAAAATAAAAATAAAATAAAAAGATAATTTAAGAAACCTTAATATCAAAAAGAAGTTTCTCATTACTTACACTAGGATTTAAACAAAAGACCAAATGTATACAAAAGCTTAACCATTGTACCGCTAGGCTCATCGTTGACTCAAATCACAAAGAAAATCATATAAGTCTAACAGTGATCACCGACTCCATTGCAAACTTTGATCATTCTAACCCTAATTTCAGGGTGTTACACAAGCATCTCAAAATGATTCAATATCAACCCTACAAATATGCACCAAAACTTACCACTCTATTTAAGCTTGATCCTTCTAACCCCAATTTCGGGGTGTTACATAAGCATCTCAAAATGATTCAATATCAACCCTACAAATATGCACCAAAACTTACCATTCTATTTGAGCCTAACATAAGCATGCCATTCATTCCTTAACAATTATTTATTTGATCAACCCTATTACATATCATACTGCCTATTCTCTATTTAAGCTATTAAACATATATGCTTAAACCACTCAACAATAACACCATTAGAAAAGACCATTACCAAAATATATATACATATGGTATTCAAAATGCCAACATCATCCACAATATAACATTGTATAAACACATGACTCCCTTAGGTACTTGCCATTAACAAACTAAAACATCACCAACTTTTTGAGTATCTGATCTCTTCTAGATGTTGATATCGATGAGCTTACACAACTAAGACCTAACTTATACACAAAAAAAAAAAAAAAAACTTCATGTTGAGTATAACTCAGTGGCATTTCTATAATACGAGCATTATAACATAATATAAGTTATTCAAATGCATGAGTTAAAGAAAAAAATAATGATATGCAATCTAACACCCTAAAATTTTAAACCGTCGTTGTTAGTTTCTATCAGTAATTAAGTCTTTACTTTAGTGGTTAAGTGCTCTACTATGTGATTAATGATATGGTTCACCTCGGGGTGAGTCGAGTCGTATGCGAGTTGCCCAATCGTCTAAGAGGAGAGGATGAGTCTTCGGGAAAAATATTAGAAAATATGGAGAAGTTTGTGAAAGCTTTTCAAGGTGTTTAAAGGAAGGATAGGATGTTGGTAGGTTCGACTAGGATAGAAATATGAAGGATGAACATTTTAGATGGCTCGGTTTAGTAAAAGAAACAAGGAAGATGCAAATTAGGATAGTTGATGGGGATGGAAGATAGAACTCAAACTTAGAAACTATTCAACACTAAAAGTGTCACCCCGATTTCTATAATGTTTAAGGTGGAAGATATAATTCGAAGATGGACCATGACCCGTTACTTAATAAAGTAAGAACTGATGGTATAAGGTAATGAAAATACAAGTCAAGATGCCACAAGCAAGTTTGATAAGTCTAAGAAACTTGTACGAAAATGGAAGAGGAGATTAAACTCAATGAAGAACTTAAAGTTCATAAAATATGAATAAGGATCAAAAGTCAAAAGTCCCTTACAAATGAAAATAACAAAATATTTATAGGCTATCAAGGAGCTAGCCGAATGGACAAAACATATACTTAATGACTAAGTAAAATTCGACCACTAATAAGCTGGAAAATTCTAGAAAAATCCTTTAAACTTCTTGAAAGATTCGACTGAATTTGGGAGCTCTTGGGAAGGCTTCTAGAGATGGCCATTAAGCTGCTGCTATGTTCGGCAAAATGTAGCAAAATATTTAGCTTGGAAAATGCATGGAATCATTTTAATGCTTGAGTGTCCATTGAATTGACCGAACAGCCACTTTGTTTCAACTGGAAATTCATGAAACATTTTAATGCTTGAATGGCCTTTGAGCTAACCGAACAGCCTTGAATGCTGGTCATTGATGTGCACAAGGAGCTGTAACACCCCAAACTCGGTCAAAACCCTACAACCGAATCTGGTGTGCCATGGGAAAGAAAACATTTTGAAAACCGATTTGTCGACTTGGTTAAAGAGAGTTCTGTTATAACATTTTGAAGAAAACATCGTTAGATCTTGTGATGTCTAAAACATGTTGAAACTTGTTCTAGAAAAACTTGGTTGCCTTATTGTTGCTCTGTACTTAATACTTAGTCAGTGTACACTTTAGAAAACAAGTATTTGTTTAGAGTTTTGAAAACACCCAATTTAAGTAGTTTTAAGCATACTTATGGAAACTTTAAGAAACAACTAAATAAAATGTCCCAAAATAATACTTAAGCGGCCTTATTACGTAACTAAAACCCAAATTAAAGAAAATAACTAAGTCCATATAGAAAACATTAAAATAAAGCGAATCTTTGAGCATGGCCACCTCGAGTCCACCCGGCTCTAAATCCACGATCTAAGGTTTATCTCAAAATATAAAGGAAGGGTGAGTCACCTAGACTCGGTGTGTAAACCTCCATCCCAAAAGACGTTATGCTCTTACACAATTTCATATACAAATATGTATGTCATGCAACCCATCAACCTAGATATCCATCCATATCTCCCAAATCTACCCTTGTGGTACCAAACCCTTGGTGGTGGTAAACCACCGGTGACCAAGTCACAAATAAACATATGTGGTACCAAACCTTTGGTGGTGCCAAACCAACGAGACATAGTCACAATATTATAATATATGGGACCAACCCACCGTGTGATACCAAATCACTGGTGATAGTCTGATAGATCATACTCCCCCTCCTCTCATCACCCATAACATATATTTATGCGAACAATATCAATATGATCATGCTTAACATACATAATTATGTATATAGAATATGATGCTCCATAGATCACAATCAACACAAGAAACATAACAACTTACCCGGCATCCATGCCTGTTACCCATAAGGGTATTTTGGCAACCATTGCCGTCATTCTGGCTATTAACAACACATAACATTTAACATATTTAGTAAAGAAAGTGTGTAAGAGTTACACACCTGGTTCTCGTACTAGCACTTTTACTGCTTCTATGCTACTATCACTCAAGACTACGACTATCGGCCTACGAGTTACTTTTGATGTCGGCCTATACCCAAATGGCCAATCTCGTACTCCGATACTGATCGTTTCTTGTATTTTGGCATTGGGTTAATAGATCCAACCCCTCCTATCGCTTGACTGTTATTAGTGTCCATAACAACTCCTTGGTCACTAAACCATTTAAACGATGAGATCCAATTAACTAAATAATTATAACACTTAAAACGAACCCTTACCTAACTTGTCGAATCCCGAAAGTCTTTAAAAAAGCTTCACCACCATACCTTTATTCGGCCAACACCCATATATTAAGCCAACCCCTTAATCGCAACCCATTAAACACCTGATGATATTTGGCCAAAAGAATAAAGCACAAGAAAGGCCATTCGGCCGAACCTACACCAACCCACCTTCGGCTTTTCCACAACTCGGCACTTTAGACTACTGCAAGTAGAGATTCAGATTCTGACTAGAAAGTAAATCATCAATCAACACATTAGGGGGTGATTCAGTTTAGGAATAACACGAGAGAGATATCATAGTAACAACTACAAGAAACTTACCAACTAGAGAGGAGTATTGACTTATGGTGCACCTTCGGGAAAACCCACCTTGTAGATTCGGCTAAGAGAGAAGAAAGTATGAATAGGGGGATTTGACTTTTAGAAGGTTTTTGGGGAGAAGAAGAATGAAGGAAAAAGAAAATATTAGAGAGTTGCAAGAAAGAACACTTCAAAAGAGAATGGGAATTTGACGAGAGAAAAGATGAGAAAGAAAAGAACTAATGAAAGAAAGGAAAAATGATAATTTTGGCTAATAATTTGGCACACACTCACGAGTTGGAGTTTGACCAACTCTCCCTCCTGATAGTTTTTATCCATCCTGATAACTTAACCATTATCTTACCTTTAAAAGAGGCCACCATAAAACCAACTATTCCCTCTTAATTATCAGCATTTTATCACCAAAATAAAAGAATTAAAACTCTTAAAATGTAGCTCATGTGCCGTCCTCCCCCTTCCCTAGGAGTGCCAAATTTTGACCCACCAATTTGGCCCCAAGCGGCCACACTAGGCCCAAACTCCTCCCCCTTGTGACGCCACCTACATGCCTACTTATAGCACCTCCAAACGTTGGGCCACAAGCCCAACTTGCTATAAACATACTTACTTAATTTATAAACTAACACTATTTATAATCAATTTAACCTGTGTTTAAGCCCAATCTCGAGCCCAATACACACCTCAAGGCCTTAACCTACTAATTTAGCCATGCAACATACCAAATGCATGACCCCAAAATCGAGGATATTACGTTTTACCCCTTAAAATAAATTTCGACCTAAAAATTTACCTGGTCAAAAAAGTTGAGGGTATTGCTGTCGCATGATATCTTTCGGTTCCCATGTCGCTTCCTCTAACCCATGGTTCTACCATAATACCTTCACCAAAGGGACTGATTTCCACGCAAAACCTTAACATCCCGATCTAGGATCTGCACTGGTTCTTCCTCGAAAGATAAGTTTGGATTTACCTCAATTTCCTCTATCGGCATAACATGAGACGGATCTGAGCGATAGCGTGTAAGCCTGGAAACATGAAACACATCATGGATTTGACTCAATTCTGGTGGCAACTCGAGCTGATAAGCCACTGGTCCCACTCGCTTCAACACTCGATAAGGCCCGATAAATCTAGGGCTTAACTTGCCTTTAAAATCTAAGACACAACCCCTTAGGATGTCTTCCAAAACTTGAATCACCCTCTCCGATTGTACATCAGACTGGGACCCCATGCAACCCCTTAGACTTGAAATCCAACCTTGTGCCCAATGCCTGGTGCAAAGCCTTCCAGAACCTTGACGTAAATCTAGGGTCTCTGTCCGAAATAATCAACACTGGCACCCCATGCAACCTTACAATCTCCGCTATATATAGTCTCGCTAGCTTCGACAGAGAGAAATCCATACGTACAGGGATGAAATGTGCAGACTTCATCAAACGGTCCACAATCGCCCAAACTGAGTCCTTTTTAGTGGGTGTGAGGGTAGCCCACTAACAAAATCCATCGTGATTCTTTCCCACTTCCACTGTGGAATCTTTATTGGTTGCAACAACCCCGACAGTAGCTGATGCTCAGCCTTGACTTGCTGACATATCAGACACTTACCCACAAATTTTGTTACCTCACACTTAAGGCCCGACCACCAAAATTGCTCACGCAAATCTCGGTACATCTTACTACCTCCCGGATGTATAGTATATGGACTGCTATGTGCCTCCTGTAAAATCTTCTGCCTTAACTCCACATCTCTAGGCATGCACACTTTTCCCTAAAAACACAACACTCCATCGCTGCTCCAGCTATACCCCTCCAATCCACCATCCTGCACTTACAAACATCATGCGCTCAAAACTTCATCTACCAACTGTTTCTCCTTAACTTGTTCTACCCACATTGGCTTCACTTGTAATTCCACTAACAGACTTCCGTCATCATACAGACTAAGGTGGGCAAACATGGCTCTTAAATCTGCCACCACCTTAAGGCTCAAGGCATCCGCTACCACATTAGCTTTTCCCGGGTGGTACTCAATCGAGCAGTCATAGTCCTTCAACAATTCGATCCACCTCCTCTGTCTTAAATTTAGCTCTTTCTGTGTAAGAAGGTACTTCAAACTCTTGTGATCCATGTCCACTACAGACTTCTCTCCATACAAATAATGTCTCCAAATTTTTAGGGCAAAAACCACTGCAGCCAATTCCAGATCATGCGTCGGGTAGTTCACCTCGTGAGGTCTCAACTGTCGAGAAGCATACACCACTACTTTCCCTTCTTGCATCAGCACACATCCTAATCCCGTATGCGATGCATCACAATAAACCGCAAACTCTTTCCCTGCTTCAGGTTGAATTAACACCGGAGCTTCTGTCAAAATCCTCTTTAACCTCTCAAAACTCTCTTGTTGCTTGTCTGACCATACAAACGGAACCCCTTTCCTTAGCAACTTAGTTAATGGTGCTGCAATTAAAGAAAATCCTTCCACAAACCTTCGGTAATATCCTGCTAAACCCAGAAAACTCGAATCTACGCCACAAACTTTGGTGGCTTTCGGTCAATCTGACCTCAATCTTCGAGGGTCCACTCTAATCCCTCGGTGACAATCGCATGACCCAAGAAGGTAACTTCCTTCAACTAGAACTTACATTTACTAAACTTTGCGTATAAACGCTTTTCCCTTAAAATCTGCAACACCACCCGCAAATGCGCGTCATGCTCCTCTTCCAATTTTGAGTATACCAGGATATCATCTATAAATACAACGACGAACCGATCTAAATACTGCTGAAACACCCGATTCATCATATCCATAAATGTTCTTTGATGCGTCACAACCCGAACAACATTACTAAAAATTCATAGTGCCGTGTCGAGTACTTAAATGCCGTCTTATGGATATCTGCCTCCTTCACCTTAAGTTGGTGATATCCCGACCTCAAATATATCTTGGAGAAGATCGATGCTCCCTTAAGCTGATCGAACAAGTCATCTATCCTCGACAACGGATACTTGTTCTTAATTGTCAATTTATTCAACTGTCGGTAGTCTATGCACATTCACATGGACCCGTCTTTCTTCTTAACAAAGAGTACAGGCGCTCCCCAAGGTGATACACTTGGCCAGATAAAACCCCAATCCAATAACTCCTGAATATGCACTTTCAACTCCACCAACTCCTTTGGAGCCATTCTATACGGGGCAATAGACACTAGTGCTATTCCTAGTAGAAGATCTATACCAAACTTCACTTCGCGATCCGGGGGCAAACCCGAAAACTCTTCTAAAAAACATCGATAAACTCCTTCACTGTTCGGACACTTCTTATAACCGATTCCTTACCTTCCAAAGCACTAACATAGACCACAAATGTCTCACATCATTTCCTTACCATCTTCTCTGCCTTCAGCGTGGACACCACATTAGATAGGTAATTCCTTCTCTCCCCTATCATCACTACCTCTTCACCCTCGACCATTTTCAGCACCAGGAGCTTAGCTGCACAGTCCAGTTCTGCCTAGTACTTAACCAACTAATCCATTCCTAAGATTAAATCAAACTCCCCGAAGGGTAGTTCCATCAAATCAGCTTGAAACACTACCCCTGCAGTTCTAGGGGTACATTCCTATATAATTTGTTTACTACCATAGAGTGTCCTAGAGGGCTAACTACCGTTATTTCCCTAGTAGCAGTCTCACAAACTAAGTTTAAGGTTTCCACTATACTATTAGCAACATAAGAGTGTGTCAAGCCAACATCAATCAAAGCAGTATAAGGTAACCCAGAAATTAAAAACATACTTGTTATTACGTCCGGTGTGTCGCCCTCTTCTCGACACTTCGCTACATTGACCAACCCCGACTGTCTTGCATTAACACCTCCAGCACCTCGGCCAAGTGTTCCACGACCTCGATTGTTACCATTACCACCCCTAGCTGCGCCTTGTCCCCTCTGTGGTTGTTGGCCATCTCTCCTGAACTGAGCACGTCCTTGACCCTTAGTCTGCATCCTAGCTAATTTTTGCGAACAATCCCTTATCCGATGCTCTATTGACCCACACTCAAAGCACCCTCTACTACCAGCCCAACACTCTCCCGAATGAGACTTCCCATATCGAGCACACTGAGGTGGCCACTGAGCAGCAGCAGTAGGCTTTGTGGCTCGATCCGATCCACCAAATCTAGTCTTCTTCTAAGCCCTTTCAGCAGACCCTAATGGCCCAAAACTCCTTTTATCCTTACCTCTGTCCCGGTTCTGTTTCTCAATTCGCTTCACCTCCTCAGCTATTCTGGCCTTTTCCACGAAAATGAAAAATTCCCTTTCCGCTGAGGTGCAATCAACACCTGCAGCTCATCTTTTAACCCGTCCTCAAACCTAACACAGCGCTCATGTTCCGTAGCCACCATACCCCGAGCATACCTACTTAACCTCAAGAATTTTGCCTCGTACTCGGGTACCGACTTACTCCCCTAAACCAAATTCAAGAATGCCCTACGTTATGATCAATATAACCATTTCACATACTTCCTCGGTAGGTCGCCTTAAAGTAATCCCAGTGATATCATCGGCCACTGTACCATCCCTGACCGTGAGCCACCACTGATACGACTTATCCCGGAGAAAAGACACTATCCCTTTCAACTTCTCCTTAGCCGAGAAATCTAAATCATCCATTATACGCTCTGTCGCCTCTAACCAGTACTCAGCAGTGTTGGGAGCTACACCAGAAACTCCCCTAAACTCTTCTGCTCCGTTAGCTCGGAGTCGCTCAGCCACAGATTTTTGAGCTCCTGAACCCGCACCTACTCTGAAAACTCTCTCCAAAACTCGTAGTACTGCTTGAGATACTGTATAGTTACCACCAGTTTAGTCTTGAAACTCTGCTTCCCCTGCCGGCAGATCCGGTATCACGTTCCCTGACCCATGGCCAGACCTTGTTGGCTCTAACAAGGTCATCCTACCCCTACCACGGCCACGCGGCAGATGTCCACGACCTCTTGTACTCATTTTTCTCAATCACGCTTATCTGATTAAGAATTTTATGAATTATTAACTCTGTTCAGTGTTTATCCATGAACAATTTTATGGAAGATAGTTTTAAAAGTGATTCTTTCGAATTCGAACCTATCTATAGTTTTAGTTTCAGGCTTATATCCTAATTCTAAGTACATTCATCATACAATCAACATCCATGAGCCACATTCAACTTGTAGGGGTATTTTCATCATTTCACTACCCGGGGGTATTTTCGTGATTTTAACCTACAGGGGTATTTTCGTAATTTTCCAAAAGAAAGTTTCAGGTGATTTTTCAAAATAAGGGTATTTTGGTAATTTTTATGAAACAGGGGTATTTTGGTAATTTTTTACAACTCGGGGTATTTCGATAATTCTATAAGTCAAGGGTAATTTGGTAATTTTACAACCCAAGGGTACTTTGGTCTTTTTTTTTTCAAATCTAGGGTAGTTATTACAAATCAAGGGGTAATTTGGTAATTTTAAAACTAGGATTTTTTTTTTCAAAATAGGGTGGTTGATCCCTTTCGGGTTTTAACTATAAGGTTTAGCCTGTGAACAAGTCCTCATGGTTAGAGTGAGCGATCACTATGCACCTGTAGGGTTCAGTAAGAGGAGGTGAGTCACTGGGACTGCTTAAATACCAAGCTCTCCCCGAACCCAATCCTAAACATGCGTATGGCTGTTGCCACACCCTAACTTGGCGACTTATTCATAGGTTTGTTTGATTAGACTTAAGTCTTATGTAATTAAGAAGTTGTGCAAACTAGCCCTATGGTACATCAGTACTACCATGCTTGTCTATGTCTAAAACCCACGAAGCCCAACATACAAATTTCATACCAAAGGTTAGGGTACTTACCTGGGTGGATCGGTGCCGGAGACTTAGGTGCCATGCTTTCCGAGATATTCATCATCTAAAAATCATTTTACAGACTCTTAAAGCATATTTTGGGCCTTATACCCACATCCAAGCTTTTGAACCTGGCTCTGATACCAAAATATAACACCCCAAACCCGATCAAAACCCTACAACCGAATCTGGTGTGCCACGGGAAAGAAAACGTTTTAAAAACCAATTTGTCAACTTGGTTAAAGAGAGTTCTGTTATAACATTTTGAAGAAAATGTCGTTGGATCTTGTGATGTCTAAAACATGTTGAAACTTGTTCTAGAAAAACTTGGTTGCCTTATTGTTGCTCCTTATTTAATACTTAGTCAGTGAACACTTTAGAAAACAAGTATTTGTTTAGAGTTTTGAAAACACCCAATTTAAGTAGTTTTACCAAGCATACTTATGGAAACTTTAAGAAACAACTAAATAAAATGTCCCAAAATAATACTTAAGTGGCCTTATTACAGAACTAAAAACCCAAATTAAAGAAAATAACTAAGTCCATATAGAAAACATTAAAATAAAATGAATGCTAAGCATGGCCACCTCGAGTCCACCCCGGCTCCAAATCCACGATCTAAGGTTTATCGCAAAATATAAAGGAAGGGTGAGTTACCTAGACTCGATGTGTAAACCCCATCCTAAAAGGCGTTATGCTCTTACACAATTTCATATACAAATATGTATGTCATGCAACCCATCAACCTAGATATCCATCCATATCTCCCAAATCTACCCCTTGTGGTACCAAACCTTTGGTGGTGCCAAACCACCTGTGACCAAGTCACAAATAAACATATGTAGTACCAAACCACTGGTGGTGCCAAACCATTGAGACATAGTCACAATATTATAATATGTGGGGCCAACCCACCGTGTGATACCAAATCACTGGTGACAGTCTGATAGATCATACTCCCCCTCCTCTCATCACCCATAACATATATTCATGCAAACAATATCAATATGATCATGTTTAACATACATAATTATGTATACAGAATATCATTCTCTCATAGATCACAATCAACACAAGAAACCTAACAACTTACCCGGCATCCACGCTTGTTACCCATAAGGGTAGTTTGGCAACCATTGCCGTCATTTCACTTTTAACAACACATAACATTTAACATATTAAGTAAAGAAAGTGTGTAAGAGTTACACACTTGGTTCTCATACTAGCGCTTTTACTACTTCTACGCTACTGTCACTCGAGACTACAACTATCAGCCTACGATTTACTTTCGATGTCGGCCCTCACCCGGATTGCCAATCTCGTACTCTCGATACTGATCGTTTCTTGTATTTTGGCATTGGGTTTACAAATCCAACCCCTCCTATCGCTTGACTGTTATTAGTGTCCACAACAACTCCTTGGTCACTAAACCATTTAAATGATGAGATCCAATTAACTAAATAATTATAACATTTAAAATGAACCCTTACCTAATTTGCCGAATCCCGAAAGTCTTTAAGAAAGCTTCACCACCCTACCTATATTCGGCCAACACCCATATATTAAACCAACCCCTTAATCGAAACCCATTAAACACCTAATGATATTCGGGAAAAATAATAAAGCACATGAAAGGCCATTCGGCCGATCCTACACCAACCCACCTTCTGCTTTTCCACAACTCGGCACTTTAGACTACTGCAAGAAGAGATTCAGCTTCTGACTAGAAAGTAAATCATGAATCAACACATTAGGGGGGTGATTCAGTTTAGGAATAATACGAGAGAGATATCATAGTAACAACTATAAGAAACTTACCAACTAGAGAGGAGTATTTGGCTTATGGTGCACCTTCGGGAAAATTGACCTTGTAGATTCGGCTAAGAGAGAAGAAAGTATGAATAGGGGAATTCAGCTTTTAGAAAATTTTTGGGGAGAAGAAGAATAAAGGAAAGAAGAAAATATTAAAGAGTTGCGGCAAAGAACACTTCAAAAGAGAATTGGAATTTCGGCTTGAGAGAAAAGATGAGAAAGAAAAGAACTAATGAAAGAAAGAAAAATGATAATTTTGGCTAATAATTTCGGCACACACTCACACACTCACAGAGTTGGAGTTTTAGCCAACTCTCCCCCTCCTGATAGTTTTTATCCATCCTGATAACTTAACCATTATCTTACCTTTAAAAGAGGCCACCTTAAAACCAACTCCTCCTTCTTAATTATCAGCATTTTATCACCAAAATAAAAAATTAAAACTTCTCCCCCTTCCCCTAGGAGTGCCAAATTTTGACCCACCAATTTGGCCCCAAGCGGCCACACTAGGCCCAATCTCCTCCCTCTTGTGATGCCACCTACATGCCCACTTATAGCACCTCCAAACGTTGGGCCACAAGCCCAACTTGCTGCTAAACATACTTACTTAACTTAATTTATAAACTAACACTATTTATAATCAATTTAACCCAGGTTTAAGCCCAATCCTGAGCCCAAATACAACTCAAGGCCTTAACCTACTAATTTAGCCATACAACATACCAAATGCACAGACCCCAAAAATCAGGATATTACAGGAGCCTTGTCTATTGGTGTGCACGAACGGACTTGAGCTGAGCAAGGTTTAATTCAATGTTAATCTATGTCAGGAATGAGCTTGCTGGTTCAATGGTTAATCTTCTATATATCCCTTGGCCTTGTGTCCGAGTCTCTACGTAAGCGAAGCAAAGTTATGTTTTTACTACTTTTGCAGAATTAGTTTAGTTTTGCTTTTGAAATATATTTTTATTTTAAACGTACCTTCCTTCTTTCCTTTTTTGTTCCCCTTCTTTTTGTTCTTTTTTTTCTTTTTCTTCTCGTCTCTTTCGCCATATAGATTCTTGAGTTTTGCTTGTTAAATTTTTGCTGCTGTGGTCGAGAAAGTTTCATTTTTCTTTTTTCTTTAACTGAAAGTTAATTCTATAAGTTCTGGTGTTAAATTGCTGTTAACGTTCGTTGTTGTTCGTTTTTGGTCAAAAATTGGTTTTTTGATTAAATTGCTTGAATTCTCTCTTTAAATGTTCAATTGGTGTTTGTTAGGAGGAGGTACCAAGGAAAATCGTTCCCTAGACAGCTTAGATTTGTAAATTATTGTATCGTGCAAAGGTAATGGTTATTTTTGTGTTGGAGGTTTGCATCGAAGTTCTGACATTGTTGGTTGACTATTTTTTATGCGAACTATTTCATTTTTACTGTTGATTGAAATTTTGATTGTCATTTTTAGGGCTTTGGATCATTTCTCATTATTCTACATCGAATTTCTAACAAGTGTGTAACAAAAACACATTTTTCTGCAAGTTTTGAACACCAAAAATAGGCTTGTAGATCCCACACGGTCGTGTTCCAGACCGTGTGAACCACACGATCGTGTGTTAGGCTGTGTAATTCACCAGTTTTGAATTGGAGGCACACAGGCATGTGTTCAGGCTATGGAACTCATTGTTTGTATTTTTGGGTCACACGAGCTAGGGATATGAGCGTATGTCCAGTCTGTGTAACTCATTACTTTGGATTTAGGGTCACACGGGCCAGGGACATGGGCGTATGTCTAGACAATGTTAGAGGTTGTGAGCCTCACGAGCATTTTCTTGGCCGTGTGTCAGCCCGTGTAACTCATTTTTTTAGAGCCATGCAGCCGTGTGCTAGGCCGCATGGACCACACGGGCCAGACATCCAGGCTGTGTGAATCTACACGGGCATGTGGGCAAAAATACTAAAAATTTCCCTAGGGTTGTAAGCGTTGTTCAAATTGAACGTGGGCCTTTCGCAGGTTCTGTATGGTTTGAATTAGACTGTATAACTGATATCCAATATTTTTGAGGCTGAATAATCGATTATCTATACATATAATTGATGCGATAATAGTTAAATGATTATGATCTGTATTATCTGATTATGAATTGTATTTTGATAATTTTATGTATGTCCTTGGTATCTGATATATGTAATCTGCATCTACATTGGGTGGGAATGGTATAAAGAAAGAAGTGTTGGCTGTTTAATGATCTGCTTAACTAACTGGCTAAGTCTATCACATACTGATCTAACAGCTAGTTTGTAATTAGTTTGAAATGTGTCATACAGACACTAATTGGTGTGTAGGGTTGGATGGATACTTGATACCTTATATGGTGTGTTGGGATGGTTGGGGATGGTGTGCAGCGGATAGGGGTAGAAAACTGCATATGAATCTGATCTATCCTGCAACCGTATCGATCTGTTTTCCATCTTATCTAAATTGTTACGATAATACTGAGTATCATCTGTTTATGATTCTATACCCGAATTTGGTAAATTAATGTTGATTTTATATTGTTGTCTTGCTTTTATACCTGTTACACACATTCAGTAATAAACTCATTCTATTTGTTGACTAAATTATAGGTAACCCACAGACTTAGCGGGTTCAGTGTACTAGGGGCTCGGTCATTTATCTTTTCTAGATGCTTTACTGTTTGTTTTAATTTTGAAGTAATGTATGTTTTATTTCAGACTACGGTTTGTAAGCTCAGATTTCTTTGTTGATTTAATTATTTAAATGTTTTTTGTATGACAAACTTTAAAATACTTAAAACGTTGGTTTGTTTTTAATTTCAATTGATGTAGCCTTTAGACTTGGTCTTAATGTAACACCCCTTACCTATATTCAACTCCGGAACCGGATACAAGGCATTACCGAACTTAACTTGCTCAAACATATAACAATGGGCCATAAAATTTAGTTTCAACTTAAAACTTTTTCATTCATATTCATAAAGTCCCTATTATGTATCTACGAGACCCTAAACATACATACAGAATGGTTCGAGACTAAACCGGAAATTTTCGCACACTTAGAAACTTTTTACTCAAAATAGGGCTACAAGCCTGCGTGGAAAGGAACACGCCCGTGTGGGCAGGCCGTGTGGTCACACGCCCATGTTTCTAACCTACGTGGATTTTATTTTTCATTTCAAACCTATAGGGGTTTTCACATGGCTTGGCATATGCACGTGTTTATGGCCCGTGTCCTTCACACGGCCAAGACACGCCCGTGCCCTCACCTGTGTGTGAAAACCTTACTCACCTGTGTGTGAAAACGTTAGTATTCTATTTATGACGTCGGGAAACACTTAGGAGCACATGGCCTAGTCACACGCCCGTGTGCTAGCCCGTGTGACAAATTGAATTTTCACAAATTTGATGTAGGGGACACACGACCTATCAACACACCCATGGGGCTGACCGTGTGTCACACACGGCCTAGACACACGCTCGTGTGTCTACCTTGTGTGGACAATTAAAGGCTATTTACCAAGCCAATCACCATCCTGAAAAATAAACACACTTATACCACCACAAGCAACACATAACATAATAATAGTACACTATGAAGTATCACTAATTCATCATGCATGAACTTCACATTTTTCTCGATCAATTACATGAACTTGCACTTCATGAATATCATCATCATTGGATATATATATAAAACTTAACGAGTATTGGCCAATTCCCAATGGCCATTTACAAAATGAATGAGTAACAATAATAGCCAACATTTTGGCTAACAAAAATGACATAACAAAATGACCAAGTTCCTATACATGCCATATCCAAAATGACCAAGTGTGATCCGAACTCCGATGTTCTACGATCCCCGAGTTAGCTTAGTGATACTACTAGGAAAGTGAGAAGAGAAAGGTAAGCATAAAGCTTAATAAGTTTGCATTGAATAAATAGCAACATAGAGACTTATGATAACATCCATTCATCTCATTGAATAATAGCAACACAAGTTCTCAAACACATCAACATAACTTACTCATGCACAATCATACCAAATCACACATCACATTTTGCATTTATATCCCATAAGTTACTCATGGGTACCTGTATCACTTCATCACACAACTTTAGCACTTTTATTCTCTTAAACATAGACCTAGCTCTTTGTTATGTGTACATAAACTTAGCACTTTTTCCATTGAACTACTCGAAATATTGAAGGATACTCAATCTCATCATACATGTATCATGATGCCAATGCCATATCCCAGATATGGTCTTACATGGGATCACATCTTGATGCCGATGCCATATCCCAGATATGGTCTTACATAGGATCTCATATCTCGACATCGATTCCAAATCCCAATATGGACTTGTACGAGATCATATATAGATGTGTATGCCATGTCCCAGACATGGTCTTACACGAGATCTTTCTTTGGTGCTGAGGCCATGTCCCAAACATGGTCTTATACGGGACCTTCCTAATTTGGTGCTGATGCCATGTCCTAGACATGGTCTTATACGGGACCTCCTTTATTTGGTGCTGATGCCATGTCCCAGACATGGTCTTATACGGGACCTTCCTTATCTCATGTTGTGACACAAGTATCATTGCTATTCCAAATGTTCAACCGGAACTTCAACTTACATGATCTCATTATAATTTTATCGAGGCATCATTAGTCAACTTCATGGAAATAATATACATTTCTCATAATATAAAGTAATTTAAAACATAATAACATTATGTAGCTTTAATTTCATACAAACTTACTTCGATACTCAAAATACGTATAGTTGTTCGATCTAGTCCACAACTTTGTTCTTGCCTCGATTTTGGTCTGGGCTTCATGTTTCTTGATCTATAATAACAATTTCACTTGTTTAATACTCACATTGACTAAATTAACCCATGAATCATACTTTGGCAAAATTATGATTTTGCCCTTAAACTTTTACATAATTACACTTTTGCCCCTAGGCTCGTAAAATGATTTTTACTCAATTTCCTTGTATTTTAGGCCTATACAAATAATCTTCATAACTAAAACAGCTCCCAATTTCCACTAATTCACTCATGCATGACTATTTTCATGACTTTTGCAATTTAGTCCTTTTTATGAATTTCCCATGAAAATCACTTAGAAAAAGATGTTTATCATACATCAAACTTTCATATTCTTCCATAAATAATCAAAATACAAGCAAGTCATACATGGGTAAATTTTTGAACATAAATCCTAGCTCAAAATATAGCTAGAAATAACTAAATCGAGCTACGAGGATCTCAAAAATACAAGAACATTAAAAACGGGGCTAGGAGGTACTTACAATCAAGCTTGAAAGTTGAAGAAACCCTAGCTATGGAGTCTTGTAATTTTCGGCTATGGAGGATGAAGATGGACATGATTTTTAACTTATTTTCCCTTTTAATTCTTTTATTAACCAAATGACAAAAATGCCATTAAGGCCCCTTTCTTGAGATTTTTCCTTCCCATGTCTATTATTGTCCATCTTGACATATTTTGGTCTAATTGCTAAATAAGGACTTCTAATAATTTTTATAATGCTATTTCATACTTAAATCTTCTAGAATCTCATACTTTTCCAATCTTTGCAATTTAGTCCTAATAGACAAATTATTCACTAATTTATAAAATTTCTTCATGAATTTTTCACACAATCATGGAAACATGCTTTAGGCCTCATAACAGTCATAAAACACATATTTCTACCTTGGATTTGTGGTCTCACAACCACTATTTTGACTAGGCCCTAAATAGGGCTGTTACAATTCTCCCCCTTAGGGATTTTCATCCTCAAAAATCTTACCAGTAAAAGGGTTTGTATATTGGTTTCTCATAGCCTCATCGGGCTCACATGTAGCCTCTTCTACCCCATGTCTTTTCCATGGTACTTTTACAAGAGCTATACTTTTGTTTCTTAATTGTTTGGCTTCTTGTGCCAAAATCTTAATCAGTTCTTCGCCATAAGTCATGTTGGGTTGAATTTCAACCTCTATCGGCCTAATCACATGCGACGGGTCTGATCGGGAATGACATAACATAGACACATGGAACACATCATGAATCTTTTCCAACTCAGATGGCAAGGCCAATCGATAAGCTACTGGTCCTATCCTCTTGGTAATCTCATATGGTCCGATAAAACGAGGACTCAATTTGCCTTTCCAGTCAAATCTGAGAACTTTCTTCCATGGTGACGCTTTCAAGAATACCTTATCACCAACTTGAAATTCGATCTCTTTCCATTTCAAGTCCGAGTAGGACTGTTGTCTATCTAAAGCAGCTTTTAAACAATCACGAATTATTTTTACCTTCTCTTAGTTTCTCTAACCAGATCGACCCCGTGAATCTGATTTTCTTTGAGTTCGGTACAATACAAAGACATTCGACACTTTCGCCCATACAATGCCTCATAAGGCACCATTCTCAAACTCAATTGAAAACTGTTATTATAGGCAAACTCTACCAATGATAAGTACTTTTCCCAGTTGCCCTGAAACTCAAGAACACAACACCAGAGCATATCCTCAAGTATTTGTATTAATCTCTCTGACTATCCTTCAGTTTGTGGATGGAAAGCTATACTAAAACTCAACTTTGTGCCCAAAGCTTCTTGCAAACTTTTCCAAAATCAGGATGTAAATCTCAGATCTCTATCCGATATAATCGACAAGGGCACTCCATATAGTCTTACAATCTCTGAAGCATACAAGTCTGCCAACTTATCAAGTGAATAATCAACGCGTACAGGTATGAAATGGGCCGATATCATAAGTCTATGTACCACAACCCATACTGCATCTTTCTTTTTCTGTGTCAACAGCAAACCCATTACAAAGTCTATAGTAACACGGTCTCATTCCCACTCGGGAACCATAATAGGTTGAAGTAAACCCGAAGGTACTTGATGTTCAGCCATCACTTGTTGACAAATCATGCATTTTGATACAAACTCAGAAATATCTTTCTTCATACTCGGCCACCAATACTATTTCTTCAAGTCATTATACATTTTTGTGCTGCCCGGATGTACAAATAAACATCCACTATGTGCTTCATGTAAAATTTTCTGAATGAGCTCATCATCTCTTAGTACACAGACTCTATCTCGGAATCAAACATCCATCAGAATTAATCCAAAAATTTGACTCAACACCCGACTCACACTAAACTCTTTTGCTTGCAAGTCGCTATCACCTTTTGAGCTTCACAAATCTCTTGGAGAAACATCGGTCTAGCTCTCAATTCAGCTAGGATAGAACCATCATCTGACAAAGTCATCCATGTACTCATAGCTCTCAATGCAAACAAGGATTTTCTACTTAAAGCGTCGGCGACTACAATTCACCTTTCGGGTGGTAGTCAATCACTAGCTCATAATCCTTTATCAACTCTAACCATCTTCATTGCCTTAAGTTCAATTCTGTTTGAGCTATCAAGTACTTTAGGCTTTTATGATCGATGGATATCGACATTTTTCACCATACAAATGGTGTCTCCATATCTTCAATGCAAACACAATGGCAGCCAACTTTAAATCATGTGTCGGGTAATTCTTCTCATGCGGCTTTAACTGTCTAGAGGCATATGCTATCACCTTTCCCTCTTGCATAAATATACAGCCCAATCTATTCAAGGATGCATCACTATAAACCAAAAATTCTTTTCCCAATTTAGGTTGCACTAGAACTAGAGCCTCAATCAACATTGTCTTTAGTTTCTCAAAACTTTGTTGGCATTTTTCTGTCCATTCAAACTTCACATCTTTTGGTAACAACCACGTCATTAGAGTCGCTATCATGGAAAATCCCTTGACAAATCGTCTATAATAGCCAGCTAGGCCCAAAAAACTTCTAACCTCTAATACATTTCTCGGCGGTTTCTAATCAACAATAGCAAAAATCTTGCTTGGGTCAACTCAGATTCCATCTCTCGAGACAATGTGCCCCAAAAACCCAACTTCTTTAAGCCAAATTCACTTTTACCAAACTTGGCATATAACTGATTATCTCGTAAAATTTACAAAACTGTCCTCAAGTGCTCTGCGTGCTCATTCTCATAACGAGTAGATCATTATATCATCAATAAAAACCAAACCAATTTATCCAAATATGGACAAAATATGAGATTCATTAAATCCATAAACACAACAGGGGCATTTGTTAAACCGAAAGGCATAACTAAAAATTCATAGTGCCCATACCTTGTCCAAAATGCAGTTTTTGGCACATCTGAGTCTTTGACCCTCAACTGGTAGTAACCGAGCCTCAAGTCTATCTTGGAAAACACAGTGGCTCCTTTCAATTAATTAAACAAATCGTCGATCATTGGCAATGGGTACTTGTTCTTCACGATTACCTTATTAAGCTGTCGATCATCTATATATAATCTCATGGAACCATATTTCTTTTTCACAAATAATACTGGAGCACCCCATGGAGAATAACTTGGTCATGCAAAGCCTTTGTCCGTCAACTCTTGTAACTGTGCCTTCAATTCTTTCAACTCAGTTGGAGCCATTTTGTATGGAGTAATCTATATAGGTGCAGTACCAGGGGCTAACTCAATGCCAAATTCAATTTCTCTAATCGGAGACAACTGTAACATCCCGAGATTGGGCCTAGTAGAATTGGGCCCATTGGGTCTTGGTCTTGGGAGCATTTAAAATTTTTCAGAACAAGAGAACGACATTATTTCAAGTGGGACTTATTAGGAAGGTGATTTTGGAAAATTACGGGGTCCTAAGAAGACTTGGGGTTGAATTGGGCCTCAGCAAAATTTTTATGTTTAAGCACTTTAAGGAGAGATAGGTAAGTGGCACCATGACTTAAAGAAATAAGTGAGTAATTTGCTAGCATAAATGAGCATATGGTAAAGAGGATGTGGCGTCACATGAAGGGCTTTAGGGGAAGAGGTTTGAATCCCACTTGGTGCAAATTTTGATTATTTTTTTGTGCTATTCATCCATAGTGTCGGCCATGGTGGTATTTTAGGTAAGGAAGACTTTTTAATTTTGGAAAGGTGTCTAAGGAAATAAGGTAAGGATGAGTGGAAGGAAAGAAGAAAGAAGAAAAGGAAAGAGTAAGGAACATGTTGGCCAATTTTGTGGAAAGGTGTTTTGGAAAGAAAATTGGTCAACCATTATCTTTGGTGTAGTAAGGCACACGGTTTTGTTAGGGAAAGGGAGATCCGAATTTCTTTTGGCTATTTTGCAAAGCTTTGTTCATTTTGGCATTTTCTTTACCAACTACTTTTCTCTTGTTTTGGCTGAAATACCTAGTCATTGTTCATTTTGTTCCCTTGTTGTGCCGTAACCCTCAATCCATCCTATTCATTCTTCCTTTGTTTTGCCGAAACTTTCAAGCCATTCTTTACTGATACTTATCGTTCTCTTAGCATTGGTTTCAGAAGTTAATTGGTAGGTGGTTGATTAGGCCAAATATTGGTGGTAAGATGTTACTCTTTATTTTGATGTTTTGCGCCGCTCATGTTATTCTATTTTGTGGTGATGATATCAATTTCTTGCTCTTGTGGAAGGGCCAAATATTGGATGAAGGATAACCCTTTGGTACATCATTTATTTATTTTTAGGAACTCGTTGCAATAGCCAAAGTGCAAGGCTGGATTTTAGAACCTAGTAGGGAAGGATCACGATTGTGGGGGCAACGAAGAATGGTTCTTTAGAAAATCCAAATAAGGTGTGTAATCTCATACCCCTTCCGATTACATGTTTGAAAAGGTGTGTAATCTCACACCTCTTTGAATATTTACATGAAATGTTTTGTGATTCGGTAGAGAGATCAAAAACCAAAACCGACATCTGTGACCACTTGGGCGTGCGTATGTTTGTAGTGGTAACCGTATTTTACAATGAAACAGCTTTTGATTAGCAGCAGTGATGTGATTTAGAAAAATCACGAAAAATAGGAGAAACGGAATTAGAAAGTGAATAAGATATAGAATGAAATCTTATTGTGCCTACTTTTATATGAAAGAAACAGAGAAGGAAGAGGAATTTTATATTCTGTGATATTTTAATTTTAGTGAGACTGGTTCTGAATGACTTCGTGGTTTCCTATTCTATCTTGGAAAAATCATTAAAAATTGTACAAAGTGAATTATGAGTTATAATTTATATGTATAGATTCCTTAATGAGTCTAGTTTCAATAGAAACAAGTGGAAGAAAATATAAAAACTGTACAATGAGATATTTTAATTTAGGGTAAGAGAGGTCAGAACCATTGGTTAGTGAAACAGGGGAAATTTAATGAATAAACTGTACTAAATGGCTAAGCCAAAGATTCTGGAAAAATTGTAGTAGGAAGATATATGAGTCTAGTTTCAAGAAAAATTACGGATCTAAATTTCAAGTTTCCTAACTCGATTTATAGTCAATTCAGTTAATATGACGCGGATGGACATTTTCAATTTTTATGCCCCAAATTAGTAGTTAAGTTCGGGGTTGCAAAATTACCAAAATAACCTTGGAGGGTAAAATTATCGAATTACCGAATTACCCTTAGTGGGTAAAATTATCGATTTATTGAAATTCCCCTATGGGCCGATTTGTTAAAATGCCTTAGTGGGCCGAATTATTATATTGCTTTAATGGGCCAATTTACTGAAATGCCCCTATGGGCCGATTTACCAAAATGCCCCTATGGGTCGATTCATTAAAAGTATTCAATAGTTTAATGGTTGTTATGTATATGTGGATATTTTATGTTATTATATATGTTGCATCTCTACATATTGCATGGGATGGGAAAATTGAATGAAGAGAAGTGTAGCCTAGTGGCATGGCCACAAATTCTGATAATGGCTATATGCCAATTTAAATATGGCTTTGTGCCATCGTGATTAAGGCTGTATGCCGATTAAATTACTGTATATGATTATGGTGGCTCAGCCAAAAATATTATAAATGGCAGCAAATTGGAGAGACTGGCGGGGTGGGTTGACTTGATCCCCACAGAAGAGATTGGTTGGTACGGGTGGAGAGATTGACTGGATGGGATGGGTTGCATTCATATCATTTATTTATTACATGTAAGTGGGCTTAGGCCCAAGATTATGATTTATGGGCTTCGGCCCAGTTGTTTCTGTATGGGTTTTGGCCTAGTTGATGACGGTAAGGAGATTATACACTGAAATCTAATAACTCACCCCTCTTTCTTAATCCTTACAGGTAATGCTCAGTGATGAGGACTTGGGGCCATGGATGACTCGGTGGAGGCCATACTTTGGAAATAATGTTTTCGAACATTAGTAAACTTATTTACCATTTTAATTCGTTACTTTTACTATTTTGGGTTTTAAAGTTGTAATAAGGCCTCTAGAATATGTTTTATTTTGCTTTACATTTAGACGTACTTTATATCTTTCTTAAATTGTTTTAAATGAGAATTTTTAAAATCATAAATAACGGTTTTCCAAATTTGATTAATTAAAGGATTTTACAATATGTTTATAAATAATTTAACTCGGAGTTTCTTTCGAAATTATCAACGTCATTTTCAAAAGTCATGGTTTTAAGGTTCATTAGTTCGATTTTCGATTTATCAATCAACCTCTTGAAATTAGTAGTATTTTATCAAATATTTATAACCAAGCTTGTTTTATTAAACTATAACCAATTATCAACATCTTTATTAAGAATCACAAAGTTCTTTACTCGTTTTCTTTGTGTGACATGCCATATCTGGTCCTACCGTATGGGCCGGGTTTAGGTGTTACAACAACCTTGACAATTCTTCTGGGAATACATCTGGATACTCACATACTATCAGCACTGATTCAATTCGTAATTTAGTTTCTTTGGCATTTATCAAAAAAGGCAAGATAAGCTTCATATCCCTTTCTTACATATTTCTGGGCAGACATATAAGAAATCACTACAGGCGATTTGTCCTGTTCATTTGATTCAACACGAAGTGTGTCCCCATTTTCACATCTTAATTCAATGTATTTCTTTCCATAATTTACTATCACATCATGAGCGGTTAACCAGTCCATACCAAGAATTATATCGAATTCATCAAATGGAAATAGCATTAGATTCGCCTTAAAATAATAAGCTCTAATCATCAATGGGTAATCTTTGAAACCTTATCAACTAATACACATATGCCTAACGGATTGGACACTTGTATCACGAATTCTGTAGACTCTATAGGCATACTCATACTATATACTAATTTCATGCAAATATATGAGTGGGTAGATCCCAAATCAATTAAAGCAACAACATTAGTATTATAGAGAGAAAATGTACCGTAATTACATCAGGGGATGAAGCCTCTTCACGAGCACGAATGGCATAAGTCCTCGTACGTGCTCTACCCTCAGATTTCATAGTCTACTCTCTGGTGTACTCTTACTACTCGTTCCACTTTTTGGGTTTCTCTAATGTCTCCCTCTAGTAGTACTTCCCGATCTTGTAGTCTAAATTTTCTCTTTTTCGACCATCTCGGGGCACTCTCTAATAAAATGATCTTGGGAACCACACTTAAAACAGGCTCTCTTATGTACTCGACACTCATCGAGGTGACTTCTACCTCACTGTGGACATTCTGGTCTTTTTGGTCGAGCATTTCCAACACTAGCAGCTGAAGTGGTTTGAGCTTTAGACCCTGAGTACTGTTTACCCTTAATTCTACTTGGAAACCCAGCTGAAGTAGCTGATCGAGTAGTGAAATCTATTGACTTCTTGGATGAGGATTGAAATGGCTTGTTCAGTTGTATTTTTCTTGAGTTAAGAGACTCCATTTTAGCTTTTCTTTTAAGTTTAACCAACTCCTTGGATTTGCAAGCCTTGTCCACTAGCATAACAAATTCCTTAAATTCTAGGACACCAACAAATAATCAGATATCTTCATTTAATCCGTCCTCAAACCTTTTACACATAATGGCTTCAGTGGATACACACTCTCGAGTGTATTTGCTAAGCCTTACGAACTCATGCTTATACTCGGTTACTGTCATTTGACCCTATTTTAATTCAAGAAATTCCTATTTTTTTTGGTCGATAAACCTTTGGCTAATGTACTTCTTTTGGAACTCTTCTTGCAAAAACACCCAATTAACCTTCTCCTTTGGTACTACTGAGACAATGGTGTTCCACTTTTGATATGCTGAATCTCTCAAAAGAGACACCACACATTTCATGCACTCTTCAGGTGGGCAACATAATTCATCAAATACCCTGATGGTATTTTCAAGCCAAAATTCTGCTCTCTCCGGATCCTCATCTTTACTAGCTCAAAATTCCTTGGCTCCTCGTTTCCAGATTCTATCTACCGGAGGCTTTTCTCTTCTTACCACTTCTACCACTTGGGGAGCTACAGGGGTAGGCTGAGGAATAGTTGGGGGTGGAAGGGGTTGCACATTTGGGTTCGTACGAATGAACTCCGTATACCATCCATTCATCATGTGGAGAAAGGCTTCCCTAGCCTCTTCTCCTCCTCTCTAACTTATAGTCGCTAGTCTATTCTTATTCTCAGTCGGCACCATCCCTTGAGCGGGGGTCGGTGCATTAATTTCTCCATCACCCGCCACAGCTCTATCGGGACCCATTTACTATATAAAAACACAATTTAAATCGTCAGGAGTCGTCACACTATTTTTAGGTAAATACTCATACGTATGACATGTATAGCTAGACTTATGCATACGCTACGTTAGTTTGAGAATCGACTAAACCGTAGCTCTGATACCACTAAATGTAACACCCCTTACCCGTATTCAATGCCAAAATTGGATACGAGGCATTACTAAACTTAACTTGCTCAATCATATAACATCGAGCCATAAAATTTTGTTTCAACTTAAAACTTTTTCATTCATATTCATAACGTCCCTATTATGGGTCTACGAGACCCTAAACATATATACAGAATGGTTCGGGACTAAAACAGAAACTTTCACACACTTAGAAAATTTTTACTCAAAACAGGGCTACACGCCTATGTGGAAAGGAACACGTCAGTGTGGGCAGGCCGTGTGGTCACACACGCCCATGTTCCTAACCCGTGTGGATTTTATTTTTCATTTTGAACATACAGGGGTTTTCACATGTCTTGGCACACGCACGTGTCTATGGCTCGTGTCCTTCACACGGTCAAGACATGCCCATGCCCTCACTCGAGTGTGAAAACCTTAGTATTCTATTTATGACGCCAGCAAACACTTAGGGGCACACAGCCTAGTCACATGCCCATGTGCTAGCCCGTGTGACGAACTAAATTTTCACAAATTTGATGTAGGGGACACACGACCTATCAACACACCCATGGGGCTGACTGTACGTCACAAATGGCCTAGACACACGCCTATGTGTCTACCCGTGTGGATAATTAGAAGGCTATTTACCTAGCCAATTGCCATCATGAAAAACAAACACACTTATACCACCACAAGCAACACATAACATAGCAATAATACACAATGAAGAATCACTAATTCATCATGCATACACTTCACATTTTTCTCGATCAATTACATGAACTTGCACTTCATGAATATCATCATCATTGGATATATATAAACTTAATAAGTATTGGCCAATTCCCAATGGCTATTTACAAAATGAATGAGTAACAATAATAGCCAACACTTTGGCTAACAAATATGACATAACAAAATGACCAAGTTCCTACACATGCCATACCCAAAATAAATCAACTTTATTATACCAAAAGAATAGTTGATAGTGTGATCCGAACTTCAACATTCTATGATCCCTGAGTTAGCTTGGCGATACTATAAGGAAAAGGGAGAAGAGAAAGGTAAGAATAAAGCTTAGTAAGTTTGCATGAAATAAATAGCAACATAAAGACTTATGATAACATCCATTCATCTAATTGAATAATAGTAACACAAGTTCTCAAACACATCAACATAACATACTCATGCACAATCTTACCAAATCACACATCAAATTTTGCATTTATATCTCGTAAGTTACTCATGGGTACCTGTTTCACTTCATCTGACAACTTTAGCACTTTTATTCTCTTAAACATAGACTTAGATCTTTGCCCGTTGAACTACTCAGAATATCGAAGGATACTCAATCTCATCATACATGTATCATGATGCCAATGCCATATCCCAGATATGGTCTTACATGGGATCACATCTTGATGCTGATGCCATATGCTAGGTATGGTCTTACACAGGATCTTATATCTTAATGTCGATGCCAAATCCCATATATGGTCTTATACGAGATCATATATAGATGTCGATGCCATGTCCCAGACATGGTCTTACACGAGATCTTTCTTTGGTGCCGAGGCCATGTCCTAAACATGATCTTATACGAGACTTTCCTTATTTAGTGTCGATGCCATGTCCTAGACATGGTATTATACGGGACCTCTTTTATTTGTTGTCGATGCCATTTCCCAGACATGGTCTTATACGGGACCTTCCTTATCTCATGTTGTGACACAGGTATCCTTGCTATTCCGAATGTTCAACCAGGACTTCAACTTAACATGATCTCATTATAATTTCATCGAGGAATCATTAATCAAATTCATGGAAATAATATACATTTCCCATAATATAAAGTAATTTAAAACATAATAACATTATGTAGCTTTAATTTCACACAAACTTACCTCGGTACTCAAAATACGTATAGTTGTTCAATTTAGTCCGCAACCTTGTTCTTGCCTCGAGTTCGATCCAGGCTTCGTGTTTCTTGATCTATAATAACAATTTCACTTTCTTAATACCATATTGACTAAATTAACCCATGAATCATACTTTGGCAAAATTATGATTTTACCCTTAAACTTTCACATAATTACACTTTTTCCCTAAGCTCATAAAATGATTTTTATTTAAGTTCCTTGTATTTTAGGCCTAGCTGAATCATTTTCATAACTAAAAAAGCCCCAATTTCCACTAATTCACTCATGTATGACCATTTTCATGACTTTTACAATTTAGTCCTTTTTTTGAATTTCCCATGAAAATCACTTAGAAAAAGATGTTTATCATACATCAAACTTTCATATTCTTACATAATTCATCAAAATACATGCATGTCATACATTTTTGAACATAAAACCTAGCTCAAAATATTACTAGAAATAACAAAATCGAGCTACGAGGATCTCAAAAATATGAAGAACATTAAAAACGGGGCTAGGAGGTACTTACAATCAAGCTTGAAAGTTGAAGAAACCCTAGCTATGGAGTCTTGCAATTTTTAGCTATGAAGGATGAAGATGGACATGATTTTTAACTTATTTTCCCTTTTAATTCTTTTATTAACCAAATGACAAAAATGCCCTTAAGGCCCCTTTCTTGAGATTTTTCCTTCCCATGTCTATTTTTGTCCATCTTGACATATTTTGGTCTAATTTCTAAATAAGGGCTTCTAATAATTTTTATAATGCTATTTCATACTTAAATCTTCTAGAATCTCATATTTTCCAATCTTTGCAATTTAGTCCTAATAGACAAATTGTTCACTAATTTATAAAATTTCTTCATGAATTTTTCACACAATCATGCAAACATGCTTTAGGCCTCATAACAGTCATAAAGCACATATTTCTACCTCAAATTTGTGGTCTCACAACCACTATTCTGACTAGGCCCTAAATCGAGCTGTTACACTTAACTTCTTTACGAGTATGTGGTGTTACAATTTTTGGTATTAGAGCTAGGTTTACAAAACTTGGGCTATGTTTCTAGGATTTTATTTTTGCTAAAATACGTTTTGAAAGGAAAAAATTATTTGAGTAACTCTGAAAACGGATTTAATAAAAGATCGAGTCTCCGGCGCTGAACTTGTAAGTACTTTTACTTTAGTTAGACTAACTAGCTAGAAAACTACTATAACTACTGAACTTGTGGTTTTAGTTATAGACTATGATGTGGACTATGAAATGAACTATTTGATGAGAATTCTAAATTGAGTTGTGAACTTTTAACATTGTGGATAAGTGGATATAATGAGTTCGCATGGTAGTCATGGATGTGGTTCACGTGGGCATCGAGGCGCCGAGGAGAAGCTCAAGTAGAGTCAACCTCTATGCGTAGTATGCCCAATTTGGAGATCAGTGAGACCGTTGGTACTTCTACTGTTGAGACCGGGTCTTAGACTTTGATAGTCGGGGATGACGTACAGTTGAAGGCTATGTTGCATATTATAGAGAGGGTCGCTGGGACCCATTCTGGATTTTGGGGCCCAAGGGTCGGTTACTGAATGACTCTAGTCAAATGGTGTTGAGTTGTTTAGTGGTGTCACAAGAGTCACCCTCACAGTGGCCGAGTACTAGTTAGAGGCCATCGAGCGTATTATGAACGACATCAATTGTACTCCCACACAGAAACTGAGGGGTATTGTATTTTTACTCTGAGATGAGGGCCTACCAATGGTGGTTGATAGTTGTGTAAGGCACCCAGCCTGAACAGATTACGTAATATTTATTCAAGATCGCCTTTTAGAGGAAGTATGTGAGAGCAAGTTATGTAGAGGCTCATAGATGCTAGTTTATGAGCTTAGTTTAGGGTGAGAGGTTTGTGGCCGAGTATAGGGTCAAGTTTCTGAGATTGAGCAGGTATGCTTGCAATCTAGTTCTGACTGACTATGAGAGGAGTATTTGGTTCGAGTGGGGATTAAGGTATGACTTGAGAGTTTTGATGGCTTTTGAGAGGGAGTGGGATTTTATAGCCTTAGTTGGAAGGAGAAGATAGTGGAGAATGTGAAGCACACTGAGCGCGATAGGAGAGACCGAGAAAGAGGTTAGAGTAAACTTAAGATAGATTTGGGTACCTCTAGCTCTGTTTAGTGCCTTAAGAAATAAACTAGACTTGATGGGTCTCTGAGGACTAAGGCTCCAACTGCACCGACTAAGATTCAGAACTGTAGCGACTGTGGGAGACGGTATTTTGGCAAGTGTTAGATGAAGTTGGGGGTTTATATCTGGTGTGGATCAATGAAGCATGCTTCTGCAATGCTTCTGCACAGCTAGATTTGTCCCTAGCAATCTGATTAGGTGCAAGCTTACAGGCTCTGGTTTCAAGTCTCATTCTACCATCGAGAGCATCTTAGCTACCACTTAGGGGCCGTGGTACAATCAAGGGTGGTAACAGTTCTGGCCAAGGTCAGAGAGCGTCAGAAAAAGGTGCAAGTCAAGTTGAGGCATGATAACCTACTTTTGTGTATGTAATGAGACACCGTGAGGACAGAGACGGCGCCAACATTATAGTGGATATGTTCTTTATCAATTTTATTCTATATTTTGCTTTGATAAATATTAGTTCTACTCACTCGTATATAGCTACCAATGTTTCTGTGAATCTGAGTATATCTACTGAGAGTACTACTCGAGAGATTTCTGTAATTAGTCCCTTAGGTCAATCGATCCAAGTTGATAAAGTGTATAAATGGGTTTCATTAAAGATTTAGGGTGTGGTGTTTCTAGCTAACCTAATAGAATTACCGTTTGGAGAGTTTGATAAAATTCTGGGAATGGATTGACTCGTGGAACATCGAGTCAATTTAGATTGAGCCTCTAAGAGGGTAACTCTGAGATCAGATGAGGATGTTGAGATCATTATAATCGGGGAGCGTCAAGATTACCTCTCTAACGTAATCTTCGCTCTTACAACTGAAAACCTGGTTCGATAAGGGTGTGAGGCGTATCTGTCCTTTGTGTCTGACTCTGGTTTTGAAAAACCTTTTATCATTGATATTCAGACGATAAAGGATTTTTTGGATTTTTTCTTGATGAGTTGCTGATAACTGTTGAAAAGAGTTATAATTCATACTTTTAGACTTAATTAAATGCTTGCACTTGAGAAAAATTAGCTTCATTTTAGGTAATTGCATGATCATTTCTAGTCAATCGAGTAGCACATATAAGAACTTGAAATGGTGATTACTTTAGTGCATCTTTACTTTTAATTGCTTGTGGAAGGGTTTTGTTGTGGCTGAATGGTAGGTTTAAGGGAGAAGAATAGCAGAGGATGGAGGTTTGTCGAGGCACTATGAGAGATTGGTGTGGCAATGCTGGTGAAGAAAATGACAAACACCTAGTCAACAATGAGAGCACTCAGCGTTTGGTCCCCCACATACACCTATAATAGAGAATATTCACCTCAAAATTAGGGAAAAAACAATCATTGGCTGATGGTTTTTACCCTATAGGACAAACCAAGTATAAAAGGAAAAGAAAAGAGGATGGCTGGAACTTGGACAGAGGTCTCATTGTGGCAAGAAGGATAAGTTGAGCTGACTGTGAACTGTGGTGAAGATATTCAATGCGGGAAAAGACCACATTTCAAGTTCAAAATTGTATCTTGGACAGATGACATTTTCTCATTCGCCGAACCAGATGAGATGGTAGAGCAAACTCTATGCCCACTCGCAGTAACCCAGATGAACAACAACGCCTATGTATAACTTATCCGAAGGGAGGAACGCTGTTTGAGTTTAAATATGGCCTCATTCATCTATTTCCCACCTTCTGCGGGTTACAAAATGAAAATTTGAACACCCATCTCAAATAATTCCATATGGTTTACACAAGCATGAAGCCTCAGGGAGTAACCGAGGATCAAATTAAACTTCATTCTTTCCCTTTCTCATTAGCCGACTCTTTTAGAGAATGGTAATTTTATTTACCTCTGGGATTTGTCAATACATGGTCTGACTTGTCTCGTTTATTTATTGACAGGTTCTTTCCAACAGCTCGAACAACCAAACTAAGGAAGGACATTGTAGGAATCCGTCAAAAAGAGGCTGAGCTACTTTACCATTACTGAGAGCGGTACAAAAAGTTGTGTGCAAGTTGCCTACAACATGGACTGATTGAATAGTCACTCTTGCACTATTTCTAAGAGGGTTTGCTCTCGATGGAAATGAAAAAGACAGATGCTGCAAGTCGAGGGGAACTTGTTAATATGACTCCTCGAGAGCGTTAGAGCTTATTTTGACAATGACTGCGAACTCTCAACAATTTCGACCGACTACAGAACCCACAAGATGGGTTCATGGTTTAAGTTCTCTATCTCTAGAAGATAAAATTGATAAGTTGACTAATGTTGTTCAAAATTTGCTTATAGATAAAACAAGCCTAGCATGGTTCTGCGGAATTTATGCTATGCTAGACCACGACAAACTCTGTCCAATTTTACGTGAAGACTTGACAAAACAAGCAAATGCTATTGGAAACTTTCCATGGCCACCCAAAAAGGAGATATGATCCCTACTCAAACACATATAATGTGGGGTGGAAAGATCACCCAAATCTAAGTTATGGGTCAAATCCTCGATTCAATCAACCTTATAAATAAAGGCAACCTCTGAATCAACAATTACCACCCCCAAAGTTGTCTTTGGAAGCTATAGTGGAAAGGCTAGCAAATAGTACTGAGATGTTTTAACAAAAAACTGACATGTATTTGCAGGCGTTAGATAAGCAAGTGAGTAAGCTTGCACTCACGGTTAGCCGTTTGGCATCATAGGGTAAGCTCTCGTCCCAAACTGAACCTAATCCTTGACACAATGCAAGTTTTATGAAGTTAAGGAGCAGAAAGGTTTTGAAACCTATACCTGGCACGAGTCGTACCCACGGTGTTGGTTGAGATGAGAAGAAACTTAACTCAAAGGCTCCAATGGAGTCAGTAGCACAAAAACAATTTGCAATAGCACCTCCATTTACTGGAAGACTTTTCTAATACAAGGAGCAAAAAGTGAAGGAGATCCTCGACACCTTCTAAAATGTATAAATCAACATTTCTCTTCTTGATGCAATTAAGCAGATTGCACTATATGCAAACTTCTTAAAATAATTATGCACGAGTAAGAGGAAGCTCCTAGGCAATGAAAATGTGAGTTTTGGAGAAAATGTCTCCGCCATTCTACAAAGGAAAATACCACTTAAATGTAAGGACCAATGTATGTTTTCCATATCTTACAAAATAGGTAGTGTCGGTATTAAAAAAGCCATGTGCGACTTAGGTGCATCAAATAATGTTATGTGTTTGTCTATTTATAAACTATTAAATGTGGGTTCTTTAAAGGAAACATGTGTAATCATTCAGCTTGCAGATAGGTCGGTAGTGCATCCGGAGGAAGTGCTAGAGGTTGTTCTTGTCAAGGTAAACAGACTAATTTTTCCCACAGATTTCTACATCATCGACATGGAAGATGATAACTCAGCCAATTCTTCCAATATACTATTTGGGAGACCTTTTATTGTGCTGCACAAACAAAGATTGACGTATGAAGTGGGATAGTCACTATGGACTTTGATGGAGGGGTGATGAAATTTAACATTTATGAGGCCATGGACCATCCTAGCACGATTACTAATCATTCTAATGATGATATAATTGAGCCTTTAACTAAATTGTATTTGAAATATCATGACGAAGATGTATTACGGATTGTTCTTTGTAGAAGTGTAACACCCCTAACCCATATCTGTCACCGGAACAAGGTTATGGAACATCACCGAGATTTACAGATCAACCAATTATATATCATTTCACATTCATATCATAAACCTGTAATAATCAATCATGTCGTCCCTTATGTAAGCCCTCGAGACTCAAAAGACGTATTAAAATAAAGTCGGGACTAAACCAGGTACTCAAAAATTTTTGCAAAATATCAAAAAATTTTCCTAGGTGTAGAGGACACACGCCTGTGTGGTTAGGCTATGTGGCTCACACGGCCAATAGACACGCCAGTGTCACAAGCCGTGTGGGCACTCGAAATAGGGCACACGGTCGTGTCCCAGCCCGTGTTAGTACCCATGTAACTCTTTGACTTTGGTCACATGGTCAAGTCACACGCTCGTGTGCTAGGCCATGTGAACATAAAAATTTGCATTAAATAGGTGCAGGGGTCACACGGCCAAACCATATGCCTGTATTCCAGACGTGTGATCAATTTTGAGCATTCTATTTTGAAAATTTTAAGATGTAAGGGAAACACAGCCAGATCACACGCCCATGTGCTAGGCCATCTGTCACACACGGCTGAGACACACACCCATGTCTCTGATTGTGTAGACAAAATAAGGCCATTTCCTAGCCATATTTCTCACCCAAACTTGTCTTCCACCTACAATAACACTTAAACATATTTCTAAACAAATATAAAACATTTGAATCAAGCCATAACCAAGTCTTATACATATCATATCATCATATATAACCAACTCAAACCATGTTATCATATTACCCATTAATTAACCATCAATCATTTATACCAAAACACATAACAACTATGATAAGACTATTTACTTATATATATAACACCCCTCATCCGTATTCAACGCCTAAATAGGGTTATGGAGCACTACCAGGCTTACAACACACTAGAACAAACTTTTCCCATACATTTAATAAATACATTCAATTAACAATCAATCTCAATCAAATTGTCCTTAATACGAGCCTACGAGGCTTTACACTTTCATTATAAGTGGTTAGAGACTAAACCGAAAGCTCAGGTAACTTTTACGAAACTTTGAAATTTTTCTCAAACCAGGGGACACAAGCTCGTGTGACCAGGCCGTGTGTCTCTGTAACACCCCAAACCCGGTCAATACACCACAACCAGATCTAGTATGTCACGGAGTGAAAACGTTTGAATAAACCAGTTACCGATTAAATTTTATTGAGAATCTGTTGGTTGTTTTTAGAAACCATTTGCATCTAGAGTTGTTTAAAACTTTAGGTTTGGAATCATCTTTGTTAACTTCATTATTAGCTTGTGAATAATGTTACCCGATGGTATCGTTTGAAAAAAACAATGTCGAGTATAGTTTTGAAAACATCGATTTAATCCCGGTTGATAAAGCAAATCAGGTTATAAAACATATGCATAAGATAATTGAAATATAATCTAGAAATAAAAACCCAAATTAATACTTAGCGACCTTACTACAAAACCAAAATCGAATTGAAGTAGATAAATAAAACTGAAATAGTAATTTAACATCAAAACCCAAATCTAGCATGCATGGCCACCTCGAGTCCTCTCCGGCTCCATATCCGCAATCTACGCCTCATCTGCAAAATATAAGGGAAGGGGTGAGTCACCGAGACTCAGTGTATAAATCCCAACCCGATAGTGCAAGCACTTACGCAAATCATCAGTATAACATGCAAATCATGCAAACCCCATAACCTAACCATCCAATCTCCTTTATCTACCCCGTGTGGTCAAAACCACTGGTGGTCAAAACCACTGGTGACCGTAGTCACAAATATATATATCGGTGTGGTCAAAACCACTGGTGACCATAGTCACAAATCAAGTGATGGGGCCAACCCATCGCGTGGTCAAAACCACTGATGACAATCCCGTAATTAATCATGTGGGGCCAACCCACTGTGGTACCAAACCACTGGGACGAGTCACAATATTCATATGTGGTCAAAACCACTGGTGGTCAAAACCACTAGGACTTAGTCACAAATTATAATATCAAAGACAGGGCCAACCCGTCGTGTGGTCAAAACCACTGGTGACAGTCCAAATAATTCTTCCCCCTCCACTCAACAATCCCACCATCATGTCCATAACAATCGTGGCATATTAACACATGATGATGCAAATAACACATGGCATAACATTAAACGATGTCATGATAGCATATAATGAGATCCATAATCAGGGGACTTACCCGGAGTCCATGCTCATGCCCACAAGGCATAACTACTGGTTTTAATGGCTATAACAGAAACACAATAAACATATTATACTAACGAAGTGTGTAAGCATTACACACCTGGCTATTTGTAGATCTAAAAAAATCCCGAAACGTTAGCCTTCACTCTACCCTACAATCGGCCAATACATACTTTTAAGATTATAGCCATTCGGATTATCTAGAAATCCTGAAGGATGAAATAACACACAATAAGACCCTTACCAAGATCGATTACACCCGAGCCTTTAGGCTTAAATCGCAAGCCAACAAATCCCGAAGATCTTCTGAACACGGCTACCCTTCTTCCTACAATCGGTTAGACACATCATTAGGAATCCAAAAGCCATTCGGCTTTAGCATGAATCCTAAAAATCAAAAGAGATTGTCACTCCTTTACCTTAGTCGACAAATCCCAAAGATCTAGAAGATCTAGATCCAAGCCACGATCCAAACGAATCCCGAGAACCCACACGTTGGTGTCACCCCTTCCTACAATCGGCCAAGTACCACTAGTATTGGATTAAAGCCTTTGGTATTAATCACAACAGGAGATATCAAAATCGCAAAACACTTCCCCCTTACTTTACTGACAGATTCGGCCACCAATCACCAAAGTTGGGCACACCCTAGTGATATTTGGGGATTTCGCCTACCTTACTAATATAGAATAAGAAAAGAGTTTAAGATCCCGATTTATAACGAATGGAGAAATAGGAAAAGAGAATGGCAAGTGAGATCCAGTCCTAACTGAACCAATCGAAAAAAAGAAGAATAAGAAGTTATACTTACCAGGAGATTCGGCTATGACCCAAAAGAAAGAGATGGATTCGGCAAAGAGGAGAAAATGCAAGAGGAGAGAAACTGAGGAGCAGAGTATTCGGCTTTTCAAGAAGTGGAAAGATGAAGAAGAAAGTGGAATAGGAATGAATGGATTCGACAGAGGGGAAGTGAAAGTGATTTCAGCACAAGGAGATTGGAAGAAAGAAAATATGAAGTGAAAAGAGTTACTTTCGGCTTTTTACTGAAACAACAAGAGTGGTTCGGTCAACAAGTAGCAAAGGCCGAATGAGAGAGGTCATTTAGAAGAGGTTTCAGTTTTGACACTAAACAAAGAAAAAGAAAGACTCCCAAAGCTAGCGGAAATGTTCCCTAAAACCACCATAAACATTCAGCACACCCCCTTCCCAAGCACCAAAATCGATTGCTTCCCAAACTCACACCACAACCAAAAATTCAGCCAAACACAACCCACTCATACTCAAACACTTGCCGTCCCCTTCATCCCTCCTTGAATTCCTCTCATCCACTCATTCAAAAGAGTTTGAATGAGTTCAACACCTATAATCTCTCCTCTCCACATATCTTAAATCTATTAACTTAATCCATATCCCTCCATCAGAGTCCTACCCGAGCACAACACTTCCCACTTTGGCGTCAAAATAATAAGTAGAAAATGAGATTTTGCTGCTCGAACCTGAGCACTCCTTCCCTGTATGTGGCGTCACCATCTAAGCACCTTAGTGGCGCCTCCTTTGCCACTTGGCCACTAGGTTCTTTGTGTCATAACACACCAAGAATATCTTTTAACCCCTAGCCCCTTAGCTCCTTATTCCTAAGTGCCAAAATAAAAATCTTAGCCATGACTCAGGCCTAACTCAGGCCTAACCCGAGGTCATGCCTAGGCCCCAAAACATGCTAAACTAGCACAGTAAGCACATTGACACACGCAAACACACAAAATGCAGAGACCCCAATTTAAGGATGTTACAGTCTAATACAGCCACCAGACAATTTCGTGCCACAAGCCGTGTGAACATTTGAAATGGAAGCACATGGCCGTGTCCCAGCCCGTGTCCTACCCCGTGTCCAAACAAGTGAGGTTACTAACTTGGATCACACGGCCAACCACACGCTCATGTGCCTTTCAAAGCGTCCACGCACGCCCGTGTGCCAGGCCATGTACTAGGCTGTGACAAACCTGTAGGGTATCCTGACTTATGCAACACGGCCAAGTCACACGCCGTGTGCTAGGCCATGTGCCAATTAGGGGGTATACTGACCTGTGCCACACGACTGGTCACACGCCCGTGTGTGAGACCGCGTGGATCATACTGACTTCATTTCAATTTCAACACCAGGGGACACACGGCGTGTAACATAACCGTGTGTCACACACAGCTGAGACACACACTGCGTGGACAACAATAGGCTATTTCCAAGCCACTTTGTGACCCATTTTGCACATACTACACAAGCATAATTTGTAACATTTTATAACTTAATAGGTAGCTAATCTATAACATTTCATACACATATTCGATTACCTATACGCAACCAAAGCATTATACCAAGTTAAGCCAAATCAAATGGCTTTATCTTATACCATAACATTTACAAAAATCACTAGCTCAAGTAACCATAACTATCATCTTTATAACTAGCCTATACAAGCCATATTTACATATATCCATGAGTTCAAAGGTACTAATCAGCAACTGGATAGTGTGATACATATCTCCAACTTTATTCGAATCGAGCGAGCTATCGAACTTCTATAAAGCACGAAAAAGAAATAGAGTAAGCTTTATAGCTTAGTAAGCCTGTATAATTCAGAATTAAACTTACCATTCATACATAATCAAGACAATAAATAAGATATACTCAATTCAATTACCAAATTCCTAAACACAAGCATTCATTAACAAGTTAGTCACATAAGTGCATATAATCATCCATTATCTCAATTTAATACTCAATACATTGTATCATATCAAATTCATATAAACATTAGTTCATCCGTATATACACATAGCTTTTTCACATAACCAATAACAGAATTTATGCCCGTTGAACCTATTAGAACTTTGAAGGTTACCCAAGTGATAAACATTATGTGCATAAATAAATAACCCATCAATTCATTATCATTTCTGCTCATTCGAGCTATGATCAATAAGCTACTCCTGAGCTAATAGATAGTAAGCTCTATTGAGCTGAAATGATAAGCTTTGATGAGCTGAAAATAGTAAGCTCTTATGAGCTGATATATCGATAAGCTCATACGAGTTGTGGTGATTCTGCAACATATGCAACATCTCAACCAAAACGATAACCATAGTGACATGTCACTCGTATCCTACGACTTTCTACGGTTCAAATGAGACTCGATATTCAATAATTCTCATCAATTAAGCATTCAAAATCAATAATACCATTTACTCAATTATACTTTCATTTCAAATAATTTACAAGTATTTAAAAATTAGATTTTAATTATACGAACTTACCTCGAGTTGCTCGAATGGAAATTATCGGCTATTCGTCCACTTCTCCTTTTTCCCCGATCTAATCCCGATCTCGACTTATCTTGATCTATATATTATCAAATTTAGCACATTTAGCATTCAGTCTATTCAATTTTGCCTATAATTTATAATTTGGAAAATTTACACATTTTCCCCTAATGTTTCACATTTTCATAATTTAGTCCTTATCACATAAAATTGCAAATTCATGCAATTTAGTATAAACCCATGCTTAGCCGAATTTAATACAAGTTACTAGCAGCCCATATTTTCAATTTATTCACACTTTTAACCACCACATTTAATATTTTCTCAATTTAATCCCTTTTTGACATTTTTATCAAAAATCACTTTATAAAAGCTATTAATATAACATTAAACCTTCCAAATATATCATAAACCATCAAATTATTCAAGCATTCAACAATGGCAACATGATAAATCTTTAACAATTTTGAAATCTAGGGTACGGGCTAGCTAGAATACGAAGCAACGGTCACAAAAGCATAGAAATCATTAAAAACCGGGCAAAAATCACTTACCAAATCAAACTTCAAAGTGGCTGAACCTTCTACTTTTCCAAGCCCTAATTTTTGCCTAGGAAGATGAATATAAGGCTAATTTGGTTTTTTTATTTAATTAACCTTATTTGACAAATTACCAAAGTATCTTTAATAAAAAAAATTACATAATCCATTTAATGTCCAAATATGTCCACTCAAGCGTCAAATGGTCAAATTACAACATAAGGGCCACTAAATTAAGATTCCATAGCTATTGAATACCTTTAGCTAATGGAACTCCACTTTTACACTTTACGTGATTTAGTCTTTTTTATCAAATTTGTAACAGACCAAATTTGACCCTAATCAGAATGGTGGTTTCGAGACCATGAATCTGAGACAAAAAAATATATTAATATTATTTTTCGTATTAAATATATATGATTGAGCATGTGCTAAAAATTCATGAATTTATTTGACTGTTTGTATGCTTAATTTAAAGAAAAGGACTAAATTGCATAAGTGGTAAAAGTAGCCATGTATTAAATTGAGTGACTAAACTATTTTGTATTCTTTTATAAGAGGATTAAGGTTGTAAATTGGCCCTTTTAGCATGCAAGTGGACGGCACTAAGCTTTTATAAAGCATTTTATATTTGTTTTTCTTTATATATTAAGCTTATAATAAAAAAATGTATTATATTATAACATTAAAGTAATAAAAACATAAAAGAACATTGCATGTTCATCTTTGGGTGCTTTTGACTGAAACTAAAAGGGAAAAGAAGAGAAAAAGCTCTAAGGGTTTTGGCATTTCTTAATCTTGATTAAGGTATGATATGGTTTTAGTTTTTGTTAATTTTTAAGTTTTTGAGATCGTTGCTTCGAACCGTAGCCGACCCATGTTGTAATTTTTAAATCTGAGCATGTCTAAGGTTCGACCATTAACATTGTTATATGATAATTCATGTTTGATGAATTTAATTTAAAGTTAGGATTAAGATTGATAAGTTTTGTATTGAAGTTTTAGTGAAAATTGAGTAAATAGGACTAATTTGTAAAAATAAAAATTTGAGAGGGCTTAAATGCAAAATAAATGGAAGAAATGGACTTATATAGTCCTTATACATATTCGGCCCTTGAGTGTTGTGTTGAAATAATGTGTATTTTGTGTTTTGTGCAATTAGGACTAAAGTGAAAAAAATATGAAACACTAGGGGTAAAAGGGTAATTTACCCATTAATGCGTTTTGGGACTAAATTGAATTGAAATGTACTTGAATGAGTTAAATTTTAATGTGTTTTAGATCAACAGCAAAGAAAAACGGATTTAGATCAGGGAAAGACGAAGGTTCTCGAATAGCCGATTCGCACGGTCTATCGACAGTCGAGGTAAGTCCCTAAGCTGGATTATATTAAAGAATGCTTTATGAAAGTATTAAATGACAATTTTTGATAAATTTGGGTATATTTTCATGTGATAGCTGAATGTAGTGTTTTACTATACAATGTTATAATAGTTTTTATTTGTGAAAAATGAATGAGCTTAGTTGAATTGGAAATGTGATAGAATTATGAAATCTAAGTGATAAGTGGTTATGATACTATTGAAATGTTCATTGAAATGTTGAAAATGATGATATCTCGGGCTTTAAGCCTAAGGTGCCTAGTCTTGGTGACTTATTTCGTGCTTTAAGCCTAGCGAAGCCTGTCTGTGCTTTGATTCATTTAGGCTTTAATGCCTAGCGTGCCTGTCTTTGGTGTTATATGTCGTCGCTTTGTGCCTAGCGTGCCTAGTGCTTGGGTGATTCATTTCGAGCTTACTACCTAGCAGGTGCCTCGTCTTTTGACTTAATTTGGGCTTTAATGCCTAGCGTGCTTTTACCTGGGTGATAAGTTAAAACAGAGAATTGGAGATGTATATACATAGTAGATTGAGCTATAAGCTCTAAAAATAAGAAAGTAACTTATTATATTGGTAAGTGACAAGGTAAGTTGATTATTTGAAACGATAAATGGTTATGTAAATATGAATTATGTGTTAACCTATTTGAACATATACATGATTTGGCCTATTTATGTATTTGAAATAATGAAAGTTAAATTAAATATTTTATATGATTGATTATGTTCGGCCAAAAGATATGTATTGAATCAAGTTCATGATATATATGATGTTGATCAAATACCTAAGTTGATAGAAATGTGTTAGTGCATTCGGTATGTAAGGTATGCGATTAAAAATGACATTGAGTTGAGGTGGATTGTTTGCATATAGGAGAAATTATTATATATATAGTTTCGCCATGCTTTATACATATATATATTTGTATACATTCAATTATGTGAGATCATTTTAAATGTACATTGAAGATGTTATTCGGTTGTATGTGGAAATGCATATGACTTTATTTATCGATCAAGGTACTTTCGATAAGTCTTACAAGTTAAGTATACGATGAATAAGGTTTCATTGTATATGAACATTGATATTTAGCTATGATGGTATGTCATAAATATGTGTGTATATGTCATAAATTCTTGTTTACCCTTGAGACTTACTAAGCTCAAGCATCGACTTTCTTTTTATTGTGTGTATTCTTGTTTACCCTTGTTTTATAGATTTAGGTTGATATAGTTTGCTCATGCCATGACTTGGAGGATGCGTGAGTGGAAGAAGTCAACCACACTATCAAGATATAATTGGTATTAAAGTTGGTATATTTTGTGTCGATAAGTCTTGAAAGAATATGTACATAGATATTTTATTATTTTTTTTGGCATTGGTGGTGATGAATTATTTAAGTAAAGTCAATATATATATGTATTCGTTAATGAGTTTACCTTTAAATAGTACTTTATTATCTTTAATGAAATTGACTATGACTTAGTAAATAGTAATTATATGCAATACCTTGTGTTATGATGTAACGCCTTAAACCTAATCCGTTGATGGACTCGGGATAAGGGTGTTACATTTGATTGGTATCGAGCTTACGATTTAGTCGATTCTAGGACTACCGTAGCAGCGTGTGAGTCTAGCTATACATGCCGTTTTCATATATCGATAGTGTGGTGACTTGATATTACGAACTGTGTTTTATATAGTAAATGGACACCGATCCGAAAAGCGATAGCGGATGATGTGGAGAGTGTGGCGCCTGACCGTGCACATAGATCGCTGCGAAGACTCTCGACCAGTTTCGGGTAGCTACGAGGGGGAGGCTAAACAAGCCTTCTATCAGATGATGAATAAGTGGTTTACCTAGTTTATCTAGACTAATCATTGTACACCAACCTCCACCCCGAATAATCCAACCTGGTACCTTCAACACCCAGATGATAGATACAATGAAATCTAGTAGGCCTCACATTGATAAAATCAGAAATTTGAAATGAGGAATTCAAGGCTAATGATGATGATGATGCAGAGCGAAATGAAATGTGGCTTGATAACACTATTAGGGTACTTGATGAGCTATCCGCACTCTGCATTTAATGTTTGAAATGTGCTATATCTTTACTTTGGGACACCGCTTATCACGGTGGAATACACTAGTATCGGTGGTTCCAAAAGAAAAAGTGACATAGATTTCTTCGAATGAATTCGCAAGAAATATATCACCAGAGGTTCATCGACCGTAAACGTAAAGAATTTCTTGAACTAAAACATGGGCAAATGATCGTGGATGAATATGAGCGAAAAAGTAAGGGTGGTAGTCTAAGAAGAGAGATGGACGAAGAACATAGCGTGATCGACCTCGAGGCGAGCTACCTCGATGGCGGTGTTAGAGCTTATGTTACTCGAAAAGCATTCGGGAGTTGTAGAGGATGCTACTTCTCGGACCATGTCATTCGAGAGTGCCCGATGTTACTTTCACCCTTTATGATACCACTGTGATTGCATTGATTGATCGAAGAACATGGTTCGACCCATTCTTATGTATGTGAGGAACTCTCCGGTATTCACTTTCACCCTTTATGAGACTACTGTGATTGCATTGAGATCCGGTTCGACCCATTCATATGTATGTGAGTTTGTGATTCGCGATTGATCCAACCCTTTGGGTAGATGTGTGTTTGTTAATAAAGTGTGTAAAGGTTGCCCATTGATGATTCGGGATTTTGCTTCCCAATCGATTTAATGTTGTTGCCTTTCGATGAGTTTGATATAATTTTGGGAATGGATGGTTAACTTCGCATGATGCGTTGGTGAATTGCAAAAGAAAGCTTATTGATTTGAGACATCGAAGCGGTGAGATCATTAGAATTGAATCCGATGATTTAAGTGGGTTTCCTCTGATTATATCCTCGATGTTAGCCCTAAGTATGTGAGAAAAGGTGTGAAGCTTATTTGGCTTATGTCTTTGGATAATAAATTGTCGAGAAGCAGATTGAATCTGTCTGGTTGTATGTGAATACCGGATGTGTTTCTAAAGAACTACCGGGTTTACCCTCAAAGACGAGAAATTGAGTTTGGCATTGAATTAGCACCGAACGACTCCGATCTCAATAGCTCCATATCGATGGCACCTCTTGAGCTAAAAGAGTTGAAAGCACGTTGCAAGAGTTAACAGATAGGGCCTTTGCACGACCAAGTTTCTCCCTTGGGTGCACTAGTTCTTTTGTGAAAAGAAAGATGGGACGATGCGAATGTGTATTGATTATCGACAGAATGAATAAGGTAACTATAAAGAATAAGTACCCGTTACCTCAGATTGATGATTTGTTTGATCAGTTGAAAGGGGCTTCAGTATTTTCGAAGATAGATTTGAGATCGGGTTATTATCATTTATGAGTTAGAGATACAGATGTGCCAAAGACTACATTCCGGACGAGGTACGGACATTTTGAGTTTTTGGTTATGCCTTTTGGGCTTACTAATGCCCCTGCTATTTTTATGGATTTGATGAATTGGGTTTTTAGATAGTTTTTGGATCGATTTGTGGTAGTATTTATTGATGATGTGTTGATCTACTCCAAAGATGAAATCGAGCATGCTGAGCATTTGAAATTAGTGCTACAAACTTTGCGAAATCAGCAGTTGTATGTGAAGTTTAGTAAGTGTGAGTTCTGGATGAAAGAGGTCAGCTTTTTAGGACATGTTGTTTCAGCATCAGGCATTCGAGTTGATCCGAACAAAATCTCGGCTATACTTGATTGGAAGCGATCGAAAATTATTTTTGAGATTCAAAGTTTTCTGGGACTTGCGGGTTACCATCGACGATTTGTGAAAGGTTTTTCTATGATAGCTACCCCGTTGACAAAGTTGTTGCAGAAAGATGTCAGGTTCGAGTGGTCAGAAAAGTGTCAGAAAAGTTTTGATCAGCTGAAAGCCCTTTTGACAGAAGCTCCAGTGTTAGTTCAGCCTGAATCGGGTAAAGAATTTGTTGTTTATTCTGATGCTTCTTTGAATGGTTTGGGCTGCGTTTTGATGCAGGAAGGCAAAGTTGTAGCCTACGCTTCAAGACAATTGAAGCCGCATGAAAGAAATTACCCGACGCATGATTTAGAACTTGCAGCTATTGTGTTTGCATTGAAAATTTGGCGTCATTATTTATTTGGCGAGAAATGTCACGTTTACTCGGATAATAAAAGCCTAAAGTATTTGATGACTCAGAAAGAGTTGAACTTGAGACAACGTAGATGGTTAGAACTGTTGAAAGACTATGAGTTAGTGATTGACTACCATCCGGGGAAAGCTAATGTTGTTGCAGATGCATTAAGTCGAAAATCATTGCTTGCTCTTCGTGCATTGAACACCTAGATGGTTATGTCAGATGATAGTTCGATCATAGCCGAGTTAAAAGCAAGACCGATGTTTATTCAGCAAATTTGTGATACACAAAAAGCTGACAAAGATATGACTGTTAAACGGGCTCAGTGTAGAAATAATGCAGAGTCAGAATTTCGAATTGATAAAAATGACTGCTTGAATTACAAAGGCTAAATATGTGTACCGAGGGACGTGGATTTGATTCAGATGTTATTGAAAGAAGCTCATAATAGTCAGATGTCGATACATCCAGGTAGCACGAAAATGTATAATGACTTGAAGTAGTTCTACTGGTGGCCTGGTATGAAACGAGATATTTCTTAATTTGTTTCAAAGTGCTTAATTTGTTAGCAAGTAAAAGCTGAGCATCAAGTGCCTTCTGGGTTACTTCAGCCGATCATGATACCTGAATGGAAATGGGATAGAATCACTATGGATTTTGTATCTGGTTTGCCTATGACACCGAGCAAGAAAGATGCCGTCTGGGTTGTAATTGATAGATTGACCAAATTGGCTCATTTTGTACCAATTCGAACAGACTACTCACTTGATAAACTTGCTGAATTGTATATATCACAAATTGTGAGGTTGCATGGTGTGCCGAGTTCCATTGTTTGAGACGAGACCGAGATTCACATCACGATTTTGGAAGAAGTTGCAAGATCGTTAGGTACTAAACTTCATTTTAGTACAGCCTTTCATCCTCAGACGGATGGACAATCCGAGAGAACTATTCAGATACTTGAGGACATGTTGAGATGTTGCATTCTCGAATTTGAAGGTACTTGGGAACGATACCTACCTCGATTGAATTTGCCTATAATAACAGCTTTTCAATCTAGTATCAAAATGGCGCCTATGAAGCCTTATGCGGTGAAGGTGTCGAACACCATTATCTTTGGATGTGCTCGGTGAGAATAAGATACACGGGGTTGATTTGATTAAAGAAACCGAACAGAAAGTAGTTATTATTAGAGACAATTTGAAAGCTGCCTCGGATCGTCAAAAGTCTTATGCTGATTTGAAACGTAAAGACATTGAATTTCAAGTTGGAGATCGAGTATTCTTGAAAGTTTCTCCGTGGAAAAAGATACTCCGATTTGGTCGGAAAGGCAAACTTAGTCCGAGATTCATCGGACCTTATGAAATTACTGAACGTATTGGGCCTGTTGCTTATAGATTGAAGTTGCCTTCTGAGATAGAAAAGATACATGACATATTTCATGTTTCGATGCTTTGTAAGTACAGATCAGATCCGTCCCATGTGATTACACCGTCTGAGATTGAAATCTGACCCGATATGACGTATGAGGAAGAATCGATTCGTATTTTAGCTCGGGAAAAGAAAGAGTTAAGAAACAAGAAAATTCCATTAGTAAAAGTATTGTGGAAAAGGCACGGAGTTGAAGAGGCTACGTGGGAGCCTGAGGACTCAATGAGGCAACAATATCCGACGTTATTTAACGGTAAGATTTTCGGGGACGAAAATCCTTAAGGGGGAGAGTTGTAACAGACCGAATTTGACCCTAATCGGAACGGTGCTTTTGGGACCATGAATCCGAGACAGAAAAATATATTAATATTATTTTTCGTATTAAATATATATGATTGAGCATGTGCTAAAAATTCGTGAATTTATTTGACTGTTTGTATGTTTAATTTAAAGAAAAGGACTAAATTGCATAAGTGGTAAAAGTAGCCATTTATTAAATTGAGTGACTAAACTATTTTGTCTTCTTTTATAAGAGGATTAACGTTGTAAATTGGCCCTTTTAGCATGCTAGTGGACGGCACTAAGCTTTTATAAAGCATTTTATATTTGTTTTTCTTTATATATTAAGCTTATAATAAAAAAAAATGTATTATATTATAACATTAAAGTAATAAAACATAAAAGAACATTGCATGTTCATCTTTGGGTGCTTTTGACCGAAACTAAAAGGGGAAAATAAGAGAAAAAGCTCTAAGGGTTTGACATTTCTTAATCTTGATTAAGGTATGATTCGGTTTTAGTTTTGTTAATTTTAAGTTTTTGAGATCGTTGCTTCGAACCAGTATAGAACCATGTTGTAATTTTTAAATCGAGCATGTCTAAGGTTCGACCATTAACATTGTTATATGATAATTGATGTTTGATGAAGTTAATTTAAAGTTAGGATTAAGATTGATAAGTTTTGTATTGAAGTTTTAGTGAAAATTGAGTAAATAGGACTAATTTGTAAAATAAAAATTTGAGAGGGCTTAAATGCAAAATAAATGAAAGAAATGGACTTATATAGTCCTTATACATATTCGCCCTTGAGTGTTGTGTTGAAATAATGTGTATTTTGTGTTTTGTGCAATTAGGACTAAAGTGAAAAAAATGTGAAACACTAGGGGTAAAAGGGTAATTTACCCATTAATGTGATTTGGGACTAAATTGAATTGAAATGTACTTGAATGAGTTAAATTTTAATGTGTTTTAGGTCAAGAGCAAAGAAAAAGCAATTTAGATCGGGAAAGACGAAGGTTCTCGAATAAGCCGATTCGCACGGTCTATCGACAGCCGAGGTAAGTCCCTAAGCTGGATTATATTAAAGAATGCTTTATGAAAGTATTAAATGACAATTTTTGATAAATTTGGGTATATTTTCATGTGATAGCCGGATGTAGTGTTTTACTATACAATGTTATAATAGTTTTTATTTGTGAAAAATGAATGAGCTTAGTTGAATTGGAAATGTGATAGAATTATGAAATCTAAGTGATAAGTGGTTATGATACTATTGAAATGTTCATTGAAATGTTGAAAATGATGATATCTCGGCTTTAAGCCTAGCGGTGCCTAGTCTTGGTGACTTATTTCGTGCTTCACGCCTAGTAGGCCTGTCTTGGGTGATTCATTTTAGGCTTTAATGCCTAGCGAGTGCCTGTCTTGGGTGTTATATGTCGCTTTGTGCCTAGCGTGCCTAGTCTTGGTGATTCATTTCAGCTTACTACCTAGCGGGCCTCGTCTTGGTGACTTAATTCGGGCTTTAATGCCCAAAGTGCTTTTGCCTAGGTGATAAGTTAAAAGAGAATTGGAGATGTTTATACATAGTAGATTGAGCTATAAGCTCTAAAAAGAAGAAATTAACTTATTATATTGGTAAGTGACAAGGTAAGTTGATTATTTGAAACGATAAATGGTTATGTAAATATGAATTATGTGTTAACCTATTTGAACATATACATGATTTGGCCTATTTATGTATTTGTAATAATGAAAGTTAAATTAAATATTTTTATATGATTGATTATGTTCGGCCAAAAGATATGTATTGAATCAAGTTCATGATATATGTGATGTTGATCAAATACCTAAATTGATAGAAATGTGTTAGTGCATTCGGTATGTAAGGTATGCGATTAAAAATGACATTGAGTTGAGGTGGATTGTTTGCATATAGGAGAAATTATTATATATATATAGTTTCGGCCATGCTTTATACATATATATATTTGTATACATTCAATTATGTGAGATCATTTTAAATGTACATTGAAGATGTTATTCGGTTGTATGTGGAAATGCATATGACTTTATTTATCGATCAAGGTACTTTCGATAAGTCTTACAAGTTAAGTATACGATGAATAAGGTTTATTGTATATGAACATTGATATTCACTATGATGGTACATATGTGTGTATATGTCATAAATACTGCTTGAGACTTACTAAGCTAGCAAGCTTATTGTGTGTATTCTTGTTTACCCTTGTTTTATAGATTTAGGTTCAAGCTGCGGACTTGGAGGATCTGGGAAGAAGTCAACCACACTATCGACTTTCTTTTGGTATTGAATATATTAAAAAGGGCATGTATAGGTTAGATTGAACAGTATAACTAATGTTTTGTAATCGTGTAAATATGCTAGCCATGCGAAAATGGCTATCTATTTTGGATAACTTGTTTCGTGTTTTGATGATATAGTTTGCTCATGCCATGAATTATCATTTATGCTTGAATATGGTTTAATCATGTGTGAGTGTGGTACTATTATCTGTGCATGTTAGGTTATGGTATATACATATCATGAGAGATTATTTCTTTTAAATTAGTTGTGATATATATGAATGATCAAGATATAATATAATTACTTGTTATATTCGGTCATGTTATTAAAGGAATAAGAAATTATGCCTTAGAATGTATTTATGTATGGTATTTAGGTTAAATGGTTTGATTGTTTAAAGTTAAATTATAGACGTGATACTCAAACATGGGGTTATATTAAGTAGTAAACAAGTGTGTATATTCGGTATGAAAAGTTGTATAGGTCATGTGTTTGAGTTGGGCATATTCGGCCATGTTTTCTCATGTGCAATATGAATTGAGCTTAAATTCACATGTTTTTGGTTAGTAAGAGGTGTGTTAGATCTTATTGTTTTAACTATGTTCGTACAAAAGAAGCGATTTAAATTATGACAAAATGTTCATTTGTTGGTATTGAAGTTGGTATATTTTGTGTCGATAAGTCTTGAAAGAATATGTACATAGATATTTTATTTTTTTTTTTTGGCATTGGTGGTGATGAATTATTGTCAATATATATATGTATTCAATTAATGAGTTTACCTTTAAATAGTACTTTATTATCTTTAATGAAATTGACTATGACTTAGTAAATAGTAATTATATGCAATACCTTGTGCTATGACAGGTAACGCCCTTAAACCTAATCCGGTGATGGACTCGGGATAAGGGTGTTACAAAATTGACCACTCAAACGATAAAATTTCTTAACGAAAATTTCACACATACACGCAATCATGCTGTAAACATTAAAATAATAAAAAATAAATATTTTAACATCGGATTTATGGTTCCAAAACCACTATTCGATTTAACTAAAAACGGACTGTTACAACTCTCCTCCTTTAGGGATTTTTGTCCCGAAAATCTTACTAGTGAATAGGTTAGGGTACTATTTTTGTATAGCTTCCTCGGGTTTCCACGTAGTTTCCTCGATCCCGTTTTTATGCTAAAGAACCTTCACTAAGGCTATGCGTTTATTTCTCAATTCTTTGATTTCACGAGCTAAAATCCTGATCAGTTCTTCGCTATACATGAAATCAATTTGTATCTCAACATCAATCACATGTGATGGATCGGATCTGTATCGACGTAGCATAGAAACGTGAAAGACATTATGAATATTTTCAAGTTCTGATGGTAAAGCTAGTCGATATGCTACATGCCCTATTCTTTCGACGATCTCATATGGTCTGATAAATCGTGGACTCAGCTTTCCTTTACGGTTGAATCGGAGAACCTTTTTCCACGGTGATACCTTTAGAAACACTTAGTCCCTGACTTGAAACTCAATTTATTTACGTTTCAAATTCGCGTATGATTTCTGTCAATCTAAAGTTGCTTTTAAACTTTAGCGAATCATTTTCAATTTTTCTACAGTTTCTCTGATCAATTCAACTCGTGAATCTTTTTCTCACTTAGTTCAGTCCAGTATAATGGAGTTCGACATTTGCGACCATATAAAGCTTCATACGGTGCCATCTTTATAGTCTTCTAAAACTATTTTTATACGCAAACTCAATTAACGGTAAGTATTTTTCCCAATTGCCCTTAAAATCTAAAATACAATATCTCAACATATCTTTGAGAATCTGAATAACTCTCTCGGTTTGACGATCAGTCTGAGGATGAAAAGCAGTACTAAAATTCAACTGTGTTTCTAGAGCTTCTTGCAGTTTCTTCTAGAATCACGACGTAAGTCTCAGATCTTTGTTAGAAATAATAGACAGTGGTACCCCATGCAATTGAACAATCTTACAAATGTACACTTCAGCTAGCCTATCAAGTGAGTAATCTGTACGTACTGGTATGAAATGAGTAGATTTCATTAGTCAATCAATGGCAACCCAGATAGCATCTTTCTTTTTCAGAGTTAGGGGCAATCCGACATAAAATCCATTGCAACTCTATCCCATTTCCACTCGGGAATCATCACAGGCTGTAGTAAACCCGATGGTACTTGATGTTGAGCTTTGACTTATTGACAAATCAAACATTTAGAAACAAACTTTGAGATAGCTCGTTTCATGCCTTGCTACCAATAAAACTGTTTCAAATCATTGTACATTTTGGTGCTCCTTGGATGAATAGATAAGAAGCTATTGTCCGTTTCGTGCAAAATCATTTGAATGAGTTATGAATTTCTCGATATGCAAATTCTATTTCGGAACCTTAAACAATCATCGGCTCCAATCTAAAACTCTGATTAGGGATAGTCTCACATTGAATTCGTTTAACTTGCAATTCACGGTCATCTTTCTGAGCTTCACAGATTTGTTGAAGGAATACTGGTTTACTTTAATTTAGCTAAAATAGACCCATCATCACAATCATCAACTAGGTATTCATTGCTCATAATGCAAACAAAGATTTTCGACTCAAGGCATCAGCAACAACATTAGCTTTTCCCGGGTGATAATTAATCAAAAATTCATAATCTTTCAATAACTCGAGCCATCTTTGTTGTCGTAGATTCAAATCTTTCTGTGACATCAGATACTTTAAGCTTTTGTGATCCGTATAAATGTGGCATTTTTCACCATATAAGTAGTGTCGCCAAGTTTTCAATGTGAACACAATTGTAGCCAACTCTAAGTAGTGCGTCGGATAGTTCTTTTCATGCGGTTTCAATTTTCGAGAAGTATAAGCTATAACTTTTCCTTCTTGCATCAGAACACATCCTAGATTGTTTAATGACACGTCGTTAAGTCACAAACTCTTTCCCCAATTTAGGTTGAACCAGAACTAGTGCTTCAGTTAACAATACTTTTAACTGTTTGAAACTTTGCTGACACTTTCTGACCATTCAAATTTCACATCTTTCTGAAGAAGTTGTGTTATTGGTGTTGCAATCATCGAAAATACTTTCATGAATCTTCAGTAATAGCTAGCTAAGCCTAAAAAATTATGGACTTCAGACACATTTCTCGGAGGTTTCTAGTCAACAATAGCAGAAATCTTACTTGGGTCAACTCTAATACCTTCAGCTGAAACAATATGCCCTAGAAATCCAACCTCTCGGAGCCAAAACTCACATTTGCTGAACTTTGCAAATAATAAATTATCACGTAGAGTTTGTAACACAATTCTTAAGTGCTCGGTATGTTCAGATTCATCTCACGAATAGATCAGAATGTCGTTAATGAATACAACAACGAATCTATCTAAATACGATTTGAATATCCGATTAATCAAGTCCATAAAAACTGCAGAAGCATTATTTAATCCGAAAGGCATAACAAGGAATTCATAATGTTCGTACCTCATTCTAAATACGATTTTTGGCACATCTGACTCTTTAACTCGCAACTGATAGTAACCCAATCTCAAATCAATATTCGAAAATACTATAGCCCCTTTTAACTGATCAAATAAATCATCAATCCGCGGTAGAGGGTATTTGTTGTTTATAGTCACTTTATTCAGTTGTTTGTAATCGTTACACATTCTCATCGTGCCATCTTTCTTCTTTGCAAACAATACTGGTACACCCCTAAGGCGAATAACTATGTCGTGCAAAACCTCTATCTATCAATTCTTACAACTGAGCTTTCAGCTCTTTTAATTCTATTGGAGCCATTTTGTACGGAGCTATCGGTGTTGTTCTCGATACTAATTCAATACCAAATTCAACCTCTCTGATCGGTGGCAAACCCAGTAATTCTTTTGGAAATACATCTAAAAACTCACAAACAACATGTACGGATTCAATCTTTGATTCAGACACCTTTGTATCCAATACGTATGCAAGATATGCATCATAGCCCTTTTTCATACATTTCTGAGCTAACATAAACGATATCATAGTAGGTAATTCACTCGAATCATCAGACTCAATCTGAAGAATTTTACCTTTTTGGCATTTCAATTCGATAATCTTTCATCTACAATTCACAACTGCATCATGCATAGTCAGTCAGTCCATACCCAGAATCACATCAAACTCATCAAACGGTAGAAGCATCAAGTCAGCTAGAAAACAGTAACCCTGAGTCATCAAAGGACAATTCTTACAAATTTTATCAACTAAAATAGACTGGCCTAAAAGGTTTGACACTTTAATTACAAACTCTGTAGACTCGACATTTAAACTCTTTTTAAACACTAAATTCATACAGATATATGAATGGGTTGATCTAGGATCTATCAATGCAATTATATCAGTACCGACAAGAGAAAAAGTATCGGTAATAATGTTTGGCGATGATGCCTTCTCCCGTGCATGGATAGCGTAAGCTTAGGTAGGTGCTCGTGCCTCTTATAGCTGAATCTCTCGTAACACCTCGGTTACCACTTGTATTTCCAATGTTTTGAGGTGGTTTCCCTCTAATAGCCGTATTACTTGCTTTTGCCGGTTGATTTCTTTTAGCTATGGACTTTTCTAGACAGTCCCGGAGATAATGATCAAGAGATCCACATCTAAAACAAGCTCCGCTCATTATTCTACATCCATAGTAATGCCGCTTATTGCAGTGCTTACATTCAGGTCCAACATTTGTAACACTACCTACATTGGTAACAGATGTAGTCTGAGGTTTAGAGCTGAAATGTCTTGCATCTTTATCTTTGATCGAAATCCATGAAGCAGTAGAACGAGGATGATATTCTCTAAATTTTTTTGATGCTGACTGATGTGATTTGCCCACAAATCTCTTTCTAAAGTCTCTAGCCTCAGAATCAGCTTTTGTTTTCTCTTTGCTAAGCTCTTCAGCTTTGGAAGCTCTGTCAACTAGAATGACAAACTCTTTCAGTTCAAGAATCCCAACTAACAGTCTGATTTCTTTATTTAATCCATCTTTGAACCTCTTACACATTATAGCCTCGAAAGAAACATATTCATGAGCATATTTGTTGTACAAACTCTCTTTCGTATTCTGTTACTAACAAATGACCCTGTTTCAATTCAAGAAATTCCTTTCGTTTCTGATCAATGAACCGTTGGCTGATATATTTCTTTCTAAATTCAACTTAAAAAAAATTCCCAAGTAACTCTTTCTCACGGAACTACGGATATCAAGGTATTCCACCACTGATATGTAGCGTCTCTCAACAATAATGCAACACATTTTAAACATTCTTCAGGTGTACAAGAAAGTTCATCAAATTCTCAAATCGTGTTATCAAGCCAAAACTCATCTCTCTCAGGGTCATAGATAATAATGGATCTGAATTCCTCAGCCCCGTATTTTAGTATCTTATCAACATGTGGTTTATTCAATTGCAAAAGATCCATATGTTTTGGAACTACAGGTATCGGTTGGGGAATAGGTGGGGGTGGAGGTTGTTACGTAGTCGGATTACCTCAGACGTACTCAGTGAACCAATCACTCATCATTTGGAAAAATTCTTCTTTAACCTCTCTCCCTTGACAACCCTTTACGGGTTTAGAATCAGATGGCACTGTCCCTTGTGGGGAACAGGCACATTACTTTCAACATCTTCAGCTATAGCTCGATTGAGATCCATTTGCTATATGAAAATAGATTTTAAAATGTCAGGAGTTATCACACTATCATAGTTTATATATGGATGTATAGCTAGATTCTCACATATGCTATGTTAGTCCTAGAATTGACTAAACCGTAGCTCTGATACTAATAAATGTAACACCCCTCACTTGTATTCAATACCTAAATAGGGTTACAGAGCATTACCAGATGTACAACACACTTAAACAAAATTTTCTCATACATTTAATCAATACATACAATTAACAGTTAATCTCAATCAAATTGTCCCTAATACGAGCTACGAGGCCTTACACATGAATTGGAAGTGGTTCAGGACTAAACCGGAAGCTCAAGTAACTTTTACGAAACTTTGAAATTTTTTCTCAAAATAGGGGACACTCTCGTGTGACCAGGCTGTGTGTCTCACACGTCCACCAGACACGCCCATGTCACAATCCGTGTAAACATTCGAAATGGAAGCACATGGCCGTGTCCTAGCCCGTGCCTGTGCCCTACCCCATGTCCAAACAAGTGAGGTTACTGACTTGGGTCACATGGCCAACCACACGCCCGTGTGTCTAGCCCGTATGCCAGGCTGTGTCAAACCTATAGGGTATACTGGCTTAGGCAACACGGCCAAGTCACACGCCCGTGTGGATCATACTGACTTCATTTCAATTTCAACACCATGGGACACACGGCCGTGTAACATAGCTGTGTGTCACACACGGCTGAGACACACTCGTGTGGACAAAAATAGGCTATTTACCAAGCCATTTTGCCACCCATTTTGCACATACCTGCACAAGCATAATTTGCAACATTTTATAACTCAATAGGCAGCTAATCCGTAACATTTCATACACATATTCGATTACCTATGCACAACCAAAGTATTATACCAAGTTAAGCCAAATCAAATGGCTTTATCTTATACCCTAACATGTACCAAAATCACTAGCTCAAGTAACCATAACTATCATCTTTATAACCAGCCTATACATGCCATATTTACATATATCCATGAGTTCAAAGGTACCAATCAGCAAATGGATAGTGTGATGCGTATCTCCGACTTTATATGAATCGAGTGAGCTATCAAACCTCTATAAAACATAGAAAAGAAACAAAGTAAGCTTTATAGCTTAGTAAGCCCGTATAATTCAGAATTAAACTTACCATTTATATATAATCAAGACAATTAATAAGGTATACTTAATTCAATTACCAAATTCCTAAACACAAGCATTCATCAACAAGTTAGTCACATAAGTGCATATAATCGTCCATTATATCAATTTAATACTCAATACATTGTATCATATCAAATTCATATAAATAGTAGTTCATACGTATATACACATAGCTTTTTCACATAATCAATAATAGAATTTATTCTCGATGAACCTTTTAGAATTTTGAGGGTTACTCGGGTGATATACATTACGTGCATAGATCAGTAATCTGTGAATTCATTATCATTTCCACTCTTTCGAGCTATGATTAGTAAGCTCTTACTGAGCTGATGGATAGTAAACTCTATTGAGCTGAAACGGTAAGCTCGGCGTGCTGAAAACAGTAAGCTTTGACGTACTAAAAATAGTAAGCTCTAACGAGCTGATATATCAGGAACCTCATACGAGCTATGGTGAGTTCGCAACATATGCAGCATCTCGACGAAAATGATAACCATAGTGACATGTCACTCGTATCCTACAACTTTCTACGGTTCAAACGAGACTTGGTATTCAATAATTCTCATCAATTGGGCATTCAAACTCAGTAATACCATTTACTTAAGTATTTAAAAATTAGATTCTAATTATACGAACTTACCTCGAGTTGCTCGGATGGAAATTATCGACTATTCGTCCACTTTTCCTTTTCCCGATCTAATCTCGATCTCAGATTATCTCGATCTATATATTATCAAATTTAGCACATTCAGCATTCAGTCTATTCAATTTAGCCTATAATTTACAATTTGGAAAATATACACATTTGCCCCTAATGTTTCACATTTTCACAATTTAGTTCTTATCACATAAAATTGCAAATTCATGTGATTTAGTTAAACCCATGCTTAGCTGAATTTAATACAAGTTACTAGTAGCCCATGTTTTCAATTTATTCACACTTTTAACCATCACATTTCACATTTTCTCAATTTAATCCCTTTTTGACTTTTTTTTTCAAAATCACTTTATAAAAGCTATTAATCTAACATTAAACCCTCCAAATATATCATAAACAATCAAATTACTCAAGCATTCAACAATGGAAACATGATAAATCTTTAACAGTTTTGAAATCTAGTGAAACACCCCAAACCCGGCCCACGAGCCTTAATCGGATCTGGTATGTTCCCCGGTGTAAACCTTTTCAAATTCTTTTGTTACTTAGGAAAAACTTGTGTATTTTGAAAGAAAGATTGTTCTGGGTTGGGATTGAGTTGAAAACAAGTTTATTTCATTATTAAAATCCTTTACTTTAAGTGACAAAATGTTTGGGCTTTGTTTTAAAAATATATTTACTTAATCTTTTCATAAGTAAAAGTTTGTAAGCTTAATAAATAAAAGCAGAATGAAATAATTTTACTAAGGCCTTATTACATCAAATAATTCCAAAAATTTAAATTCAAAATACTTAAAGTAAAATAAAAGTCTAAGTCATAAATTTCTTGCTGTGCATGGCCATCCCTAAGCTTTTGCCGAACCCGGTCCATTACTGTTTGTCACCTGAAAATAGTCCCACAGCGGGGTGAGTCAAACAGACTCAATGTGTAACCAACACTAAGAATTAACATTTCAGGCATGCATTATCATATCACATACATGTTCATATAACAGGTAAAAAATAATGATGCAACCCAAACCCAAACCTAGTTAGCCATCCGCTACACTCCCCCGTACCAACCTGTGCACCGTGGGGACTACTAAGTCAACCCTCCATTCGCTACACACCATCGAAGGCAGTCACTGCAGACAACGTGCTCATCGCCCTTATAAAATCCGTGGTCTTAGGTCACCACATTCAGATTTCATGGTCTTAGGTCACCACATTTAGATATCGTGGTCTTAGGTCACCACATTCAGATATCGTGGTCTTAGGTCACCACATTTAGATATCGCGGTCTTAGGTCACCGCATTCAGATTTCGTGGTCTTAGGTCACCACATTCACTTCCCCTTTTCAATAACCCATATGCCCAAATCATATTATGCATTAACATGCCAAAGTTCACATTCTTATCATTATTCTCATGTTACTTACAACATATTTCATAATCCTATTGGGAGTAGGAAACGTACCTGAGTACTTTGTACCATAGCATGGTACTTAGCCATATTTTTACATTCTTAATATTTCATTTAATTTAAACATAGTCGTGAACATATCAAGACTTAGGATAGGGTACACACTTGATTCACTTAACAAATTCGATGAAATCCCGAAAAGCTTGATCTAATGCCTTAATTCTTAAATCTCTACATTTAATCAATCATTTAATACTTAGTAAAGAGCCATTCGTCCATAAATCCAAATCCTAGTAGGATTAGTACACTTAAATCCTTACCTTGCTGCCGATTGATGTCTAATCAAATGCCGAAAACTTTGTATCCTTCTTTCTTAAAATCGGCAATCACTAGATTACTTGAATAGATTAGTTTTGGCTTTTAAATATTAATGAAACACATCTATTTACTCAACATGGCCTTGGCCGAATGCTATAGATACTTACCTTGTGGATTTTAAATCCCGAAACTCACCGAATAACTAGAGAACACGCGACCTATGGTGTACCTTCGGGAAAAGAATTTCTCCTTCCTTGTAGTTGACACTTAGTAAATCCCGAAAGATCTCTTCAAAGTTTCAGCAATAAGATATTAATGGGGTTAGTCCTAGATTTCAAGACATCTTAAAAGGATGAAACTGTATGAGATCTTACCTCATCAAGAATTGACAAATAGCCTATGTCAATCTCCACTGAGATATTTGGCTTTAAACTTGATGAAAATTCGACTAGAAGTACCCTATATATTCGGCTCTTTAAAGGAGTAATAAGGGTTATGGATCCAGCTTCCACAAGGGTCACAAAAGAAAAGGGTATGGAGTATTAAGGGTAACGGCAATGGTGAAAATAGGGGAATGGGAAGTTCGGCTAGAACAGATAAAAAGAAAAGAAGAAGAAGATGATAGCTTGGAGAAAAAAGAGTGCTTGAAAGAAAGGCAAAAAGTATGAATGATATTCGGCTATCCCTTCTTCTAGCTTAGCCGAAATTACTAAGCTTAGAGTCCCTTACTTGGCCATCACTCCTCCCTTATTTTCCTCTTTATCTCTTTATTTAAATTACCAATAATCCATCAATTATCCATTATTTATCCCTTATTTATCCACCATTTATCTCTTAAAAATAAAAGAATAAAATTTCCTAAATTATAGCCTTGTGTCGTCCCTTGCTGCTAATCTCTGCTGCAAAATAAAACTTTTATTTTGCTCCCCCTGCAGCTCGAACCTTGGCCCAATACCCCTGTATGTGGCGTCATTTCTAGAGGCATCTCCAGGCCACTTTTCCAAGCCCAATTTCATGTCATATTTCCTCCATAAATTTTCTTAAGACCACCTTGCCTTAGTTATCTTCTTTTAACTTAACATTTCTAAAGCATTTCCTTACATTTCAGGACATTTCCCTACATTTCCAAGACAAGACATTTTCTTACATTTCTAGGACATTTCCTTACATTTCCAGGACATTTCCCTCCATTTCCAAGACAAAACATTTCCTTACATTTCCAGGACATTTCCTTACATTTTCAGGACAAGACATTTCCTTACATTTCCGGGACAAGACATTTCCTTACATTTTCGGGACATTTCCTTACATTTCCAAGTTTCCAAAATGTTCACTTTCCTCTTTTTGAAACTTAACATTTCGAAATCATTTCTTACATTTCCAAGTTTCCAAAAATGTTCACTTTCCTCTTTTAAACTTAACATTTCCAAGTTTCCAAAAATGTTCACCATACATTCATAACACATAAAACATGCCATTTCGTATAATTAAATCAAAAAATGCATAGGCCCATTTTCAGGATGTTACAGTTCTACCCCTTTAAAATAATTTCATCCTCAAAATTACTTACTATTGAATAATCGAACATCTTAACTCACCGCGCTACGCTTATGCTGCGTACTCTGATCTTAACAAAACTAACACATTTCTTAGATACTACCTCGACCACGTCCACTAGAACTTATTACTAACGTCGTGATTTAATCTGATTAAAAAGTTTTATGCATTAGTTCTTTGTTCCACTGTTTATTCGTGAACAGTTTTATGAAAAGGAGTTTAATAGTGGTTCTCTCGATCAAACAAAGTCTCAGTTCAAGTTCACCATTCTAATTCAGAGATTCACATTCACATTCACATTCATCCATCTCGATAGAGACACATTTATTCACAACATTCACTTCACTACTTTGGGCATTCCTGATCATTCCCCATCCAGGGGTAATTTCGTCATTTTTCCTATAAGGTATTTTGGTAATAAATCAGGGTCACTTCAAAAATAATCTTTATAAATCAAAAGTATTTCAAAATTTACAAAAACTCGAGGTTATCTTGATAATTCATTTTCCAAATCGGTGATTGTTGCGTAAATTTTAAATCGGTTATTCGATAATTTTGGAAGTTAGGGGAATTTCCGTAAATTCTCCAAATCAGGGTATCTTGATATTTGTGAAACAAAAATTTTTGGTATTTTTGTAAAGTAGAAACATTTTAGCAAAAGTCGAGGGTATTTTTTAAAATCTTAAAAACTAAGGGTATTTTATTAATTTACAACACAGGGGCATTTTAGTAATTTTCCTAAATCAAAGTACCTTGAATTTTTTTCGTAAAATAGAGTTTTTGGACACTTTTACAAAATAGCTAAGTTTTACTAAAATCGAGGGTAATATGGTAGTTTTAGAAACCAAGGGCATTTTTGTAATTTTACAGCCAGGGGTATTTTAGTAATTTTGGCAAATCGAAAATTTTTTTCGAGAAATTTTCAAAATAGATTTTTTTTTCAAATCGAAGGGTTAATTTAAGGATTTTAAAAACTAAGGTTTTTATAAAAAATATGGCTAGTCCCTTTCGGGTTTTAATAATTGGTTTAGCCGATGACTAAGTCTTCTTGGTTAGGGTGAACGGTTACTACGCACCAGGTAGGATTCGAGTAAAGAGGAGGTGAGTCGCTAGGACTACTTAAATACCAAGCTCTTACTAAATCCACTCCTAGACATGCGCACAACAGTTACCACACCCTAGCTCGGCGACTTAACCACAGGTTTGTCTAATGGTCCTTAAGTCTTATGTACTTGTGTTTTTGAGTAGACTAGTCCTAGGGTTCAACAGATCCTAGTTCACTAATCTACGTTGCCATAAAATCCCATACATTTCACATATTTAAATCACTTGTAAGTCAAGTACTTACCGGTGGATCATGGGTTTGAGACTTAGTGGGCCATGCCGAAAAACTCGCTTAATTCACAAAATCCCTTTCGGGCTTAACTTTGAAAACATTTTGGGCCTTAAACCCAAGGCCGAGAGCTTAAAACTAGGCTCTGATACCAAATTAAAACACCCCAAACTCGGCCCACGAGCCTTAACCGGATCTGGTATGTTCCCCGATGTAAACCGTTTCAAATTCTTTTGTTACTTAGGAAAAACTTGTGTATTTTGAAAGAAAGATTGTTTTGGGTTGGGCTTGAGTTGAAAACAAGTTTATTTCATTATTAAAACTCCTTTACTTTAAGTGACAAAACGTTTGGGCTTTGTTTTAAAAATAGATTTACTTAATATTTTAATAACTAAAAGTTTGTAAGCTTAATAAATAAAAACAAATGAAATAATTCTACTAAGGCCTTATTACATCAAATAATTCCCAAAATTTAAATTCAAAATACTTAAAGTAAAATAAAAGTCCAAGTCGTAAATTTCTTCTTGTGCATGGCCATCCCTAAGCTTTCGAACCTTGGTCCATTCTTTTCGTCACACCGAAAATAGTCTCACAATGGGTGAGTCAAATAGACTCAATGTGTAACCAACACTAAGAATTAACATTTCAGGCATGCATTATCATATCACATACATGTTCATATGAGGTAAAAATAATGATGCAACCCAAACCCAAACCTAGTTAGCCATCCGCTACACTCCCCCGTACCAACCTATACACTGTGGGGACTACTAAGTCAACCCTCCATCCGCTACACACCATCGAAGGTAGTCACTGCAGTCGACGTGCTCATCACCCTTATAAAATTTGTGGTCTTAGGTCACCACATTCAGATTTCGTGGTCTTAGGTCACCACATTCAGATATCGTGGTCTTAGGTCACCACATTTAGATATCGTGGTCTTAGGTCACCATATTCAGATATCGCGATCTTAGGTCACCGCATTCAGATTTCATGGTCTTAGGTCACCACATTCACTACCCCTTTTCAATAACCCATATGCCCAAATCATATTATGCATTAACATGCCAAAGTTCACATTCTTATCATTATTCTCATGTTACTTATAACATATTTCATAATCCTATTTGGAGTAGGAAACGTACCTGAGTACTTTGTACCATAGCATGGTACTTAGCCATATTTTCACATTCTTAATATTTCATTTAATTTAAACATAGCCGTGAACATATCAAGACTTAGGATAAGGTACACACCTGATTCGCTTAACAAATTCACTGAAATCTCGAAAAGCTTGATCTAATGCCTTAATTCTTAAATCTCTACATTTAATCAATCATTTAATACTTAGTAAAGAGCCATTCGGCCATAAATCCAAATCCTAGTAGGATTAGTACACTTAAATCCTTACCTTGCTGCCGATTGATGTCTAATCAAATGCTGGAAACTTTGTATCCTTCTTTCTTGAAATCGGCAATCACTAGATTACTTGAATAGATTAGTTTTGGCTTTTAAATATTAATGAAACACATCTATTTACTCAACATGGCCTTGGCCGAATGCTATAGATACTTACCTTGTGGATTTTAAATCTCAAACTCATAGAATAACTAGGGAACACGCTGACCTATGGTGTACCTTCGGAAAAGAATTTCTCCTTCCTTGTAGTCGACACTTAGTAAATCCCGAAAGATCTCTTCAAAGTTTTAGCAATAAGATATTAATGGGGTTAGTCCTAGATTTCGGGAAATCTTAAAAGTATGAAACTGTATGAGATCTTACCCTTACTGAAGAAATCGACAGCATCTATGTCAATCTCTACTGAGATATTCGGCTTTAAACTTGATGAAAATTCGACTAGAAGTACCCTATATATTCGGCTCTTGAAAGGAGTGATAAGGGTTATGGATTCGGCTTCCACAAGGGTCACAAAAGAAAAGGGTATGGAGTATTAAGGGTAATGGCAATGGTGAAAATAGGGGAATGGGAAGTTCGGCTAGAACAGATAAAAAGAAAAGAAGAAGAAGATGATAGCTTGGAGAAAAAGAGTGCTTGAAAGAGAGGCAAAAGTATGAATGATATTCTATTATCCTTCTTCTAGCTTAGCCGAAATTACTAAGCTTAGAGTCCCTTACTTGGCCATCACTCCTCCCTTATTTTCCTCTTTATCTCTTTATTTAAATTACCAATAATCCATCAATTATCTCTTAAAATAAATCCATTATTTATCCATTATTTATCCATCATTTATCTTTTAAAATAAAAGAATAAAAGCTCCTAAATTATAGCCTTGTGCCATCCCTTGCTGCTAATCTCTGCTGCAAAATAAAACTTTTATTTTGCTCCCCCTGCAGCTCGAACCTTGGCCCAATACCCCTGTATGTGGCATCATTTCCAGAGGCATCTCCAGGCTACTTTTCCAAGCCCAATTTCATGTCATATTTCCTCCATAAATTTTCTTAAGACCACCTTGCCTTAGTTCCCTTCTTTTAACTTAACATTTCTAAAGCATTTCCTTACATTTCTAGGACATTTCCCTACATTTCCAAGACAAGACATTTCCTTACATTTCTAGGACATTTCCTTACATTTCCAGGACATTTCTCTACATTTCCAAGACAAACCATTTCCTTACATTTCCAGGACATTTTTTTACCTTTCCAGGACAAGATATTTCCTTACATTTCCGGGACAAGACATTTCCTTACATTTCCGGGACATTTCCTTACATTTCCAAGTTTCCAAAATGTTCACTTTCCTCTTTTTGAAACTTAACATTTCTAAATCATTTCTTACATTTCCAAGTTTCCAAAAATGTTCACTTTCCTCTTTTAAACTTAACATTTCCAAGTTTCCAAAAATGTTCAACATACATTCATAACACATAAAACATGCCATTTCGTATAATTAAATCAAAAAATGCATAGGCCCATTTTCAGGATGTTACATCTAGGGCTCGAGCTAGCTAGAATACGAAGCAACGATCACAAAAGCATAGAAATCATTAAAAATCGAGCAAAAATCACTTACCAAATCAAACTTCAAAGTGACCGAACCTTCAAGCTAATTTTATGGTTTTTCCAAGCCCTAATTTTCAGCTAAGAAGATGAATATAAGGCTAATTTGGGTTTTTTTTATTTAATTAACCTTATTTGACAAATTACCAAATTATCCTTAATAATAAAACATTTATATCATGCATTTAATGTCCAAATATGTCCACTCAAGTGTCAATGTCAAATTACAACATAAGGACCTCTAAATTAAGATTTCGTAGTATTGAATACCTTTAGCTAATGGAACTCCAATTTTAAACTTTACGTGATTTAGTCCTTTTTATCAAATTGACCACTCAAACGATAAAATTTCTTAACGAAAATTTCACACATACACTCAATCATGTTGTAAACATTAAATTAATAAAATAAATATTTTAACATCAGATTTGTGGTTTCGAAACCACTATTTCAATTTGACTAAAAATGGGCTGTTACAATATATATCAAAATGTATCAAACTTGAGCCATTCACAATTAAACATTTACATGCCATCAATGGCTAAATTAAACTATACATGCCATTATACCAAAGTTGATTTAATAAATATACCGAAAAAGGAAGATTGATAGTGTGATGTGCCTCCGACCAACCTCCAACCTTTACGAGCTTCTGAGTACTATAAAACAGGGAAAATAAAATAGAATAAACAAATAATGCTTAGTAAGTCCGTATAACATGGAATTTAACTTACCATTTAGTCAAAGATGGCCAAAAGCCCTAGCACATATTCTAAGAAACCATGTTAGACACATATTTCATATAAATGTCAAGGAACATATATGAGCTCAACAATATCAAGTTTCCATGTTCATCACTTTCCACTTCTTATATTCAGATATCAATTCCATATACTTCATGTATATACGAGTAATGATTCACTTTGAATTCATTTATTTTCTCATATCACGATTTTGTCCGTTGAATCATGTAATCGGTAAAATTTTCTTAACGAAATTTTTATACGATATTCCTATCATATGGTAGACCATAAAATAATTTTTAAATTTTTTTCTTCAGGACTCAGATTTGTCGTCCCAAAACCACTTGTCCAATTTCACTGAAAATGGGTTGTTACAACTTTCTCCTTTAAAGAATTTTCGTTCTAAAAAATCTTACCAGTAAAGAGATTCAGATTTTATTTTCTCATTTTTTCCGCAGGTTCCCAGGTAGCCTCTTCTATTCCATGTCATTGCCAGAGAACTTTTAATAGATCTACCTTTTTATTTCTTAGTTATTTTGTCTCACGTGCAATAATTTTGATTGGTTCCTCACTGTATGTCACATCAGGATAAATTTTGACATTTGTTGGAGAGATAACATGTGAAGGGTCTGACCGATATCGTCGTAACATAGACACGTGAAAGACATTGTGAATCTTGTCAAGTTCTGGTGGTAGTGCCAATCCGTATGCAACAGATCCAATTCTCTCAATAACCTCATACGACCCAGTAAATTGCAAAATCAATTTTCCTTTACGCTCAAACCGAAGAATTTTCTTCCACGGTGAAACTTTCAAGAATACCTTGTCGCCAATTTGAAATTCTATTTCTTTACATTTCAGATCCGCATAGGGTTTCTGACGATTAAAAGTTGGTTTTAAACTATCTCGGACCACTTTCACTTTTTCTTCAGTTTCATGAATGAGGTCTATTCCATGTATCTTTTTCTCACTGAGCTTAGTCTAATACAATGGAGTACCATACAGAGCTTCGTACGTCATTTTAATGCTTGACTGATAGCCATTGTTATATGCGAATTCAACTAAAGGTAGATACTTTTCCCCTTGCCTTTGAATTCTAAAACACAACACCGAAGCATATCTTCTAGAACTTGTATCATTCATTCAGATTGACCATTAGTCTAAGGATGGAATGCAGTATTGAAATGTAGTTGCATATCTAGAGCTTCTTGTTTGTTCTAGAACCGGGATTTAAATCGTGAATCTTTTTTGAAATAATAGAGATCGACTCTCTATGTAGCTTGACAATCTTAGAAACATATAATTCAACGAATTTGTCAAGTGAGAAATCCATACGTACCGGAATAAAGTGTGCAGACTTCGTTAAACGATCAAGGATTACCCAAAGGACATCTTTTTTTTCGGAGATAGGGGTAACCCTGACACAAAGTCCATGGTAACTCTTTCTCATTTCCATTCCGGTATTGTTGTTGGATGTAATAATCCTGAAGGTACCTGATGTTCAGCTTTAACTTGCTAACATATCAAACATCTAGATATGAATTCTAGAATATCACGTTTCATTCCTGGTCACCAGTACATCTTTTTCAAGTCATTGTACATTTTATTACTCCCCAAATGAACAGACAAAGTACCATTGTGAGCTTCGTACAAAATCTTCTATATAGGCTCCAAATTCTTTAGTACACAGACTTTGCCCCTGAATAATAGACCATCATCATATCCAATCTGAAATTCTGAATCAGAAATCAACTAACATTGTACCCGTTTAGTTTGTAACTCATCATCATTTTTCGAGCTTCGCAAATTTGCTGTAGAAATGTCGGTTTAGCTTTTAGCTCAGTTAAAATTGAACCATCATCAGACAAAGACAATTGGGTATTCATGGCTCGTAAAGCAAACAGAGACTTTCTACTCAGAGCATCAGTAACTACATTTGCTTTTCTCGGATGATAATCAATTACCAAATCATAATCCTTCAACAGTTAAAGCCATTTGCGTTGTCTCAAATTCAATTTTTTGCAACATCAAATACTTTAAGCTTTTATGATCGGTGAATATATGACATTTTTCACCGAACAAATAGTGTCACAAAATTTTTAGTGCAAAACAATAGCTGCCAATTCTAAATCATTTATCGAGTAATTCTTTTCATGAGGTTTAAGTTGTCTAGAAGTGTAGGCTATTAATTTACCTTCTTGCATCAAAACACAGCCTAAACCATTCAATGACGCATCACTGTATATTACAAATTCTTTACTCGATTCAAGTTGAAACAGAACTGGTGCTTCAATCAACAGGGCTTTCAACTGATCAAAGCTTTGCTGACATTTATCTGACCATTTAAACTTTACATTTTTCTGTAATAGCCGTGTCATTGGAGAAGCTATCATCGAAAACCTTTGTAAAAATCTCCGATAATAACCAGCTCATCCTAGAAAACTTCTGATTTCTAATACAATTTTTGATGGTTTCCAGTTAACAATTACTGATATTTTATTCGGATCCACTCTAATGCCTTCAGCAGACACTATATGTCCATGTGCTAGACCGCGAGTCACACACGGCTGAGACAAACGCCCATGTCTCTACTTGTGTGGACAAAAAAGGCCATATCCTAGCTATATTTCTCACCCAAACTTGTCTTCCACCTACAATAATATTTTAACATATTCCGAAACCAATATAAAACATTTGAATCAAGCCATAACCAAGTCTTGTACATATCATATCATCATATATAACAAACTCAAACCATGTTATCATATTACTTATTAATTAACCATCAATCAATTATACCAAAACACATATAAACTATGATAAGACTATATATATATATATATCAAAATGTATCAAACATAAGCCATTCAAATGGCTATTCACAACAAAACATTTACATGTCATTAATGGTTAAATTAACCTAAACGTGCCATTATACCAAAGTTGATTTAATAAATATACTGAAAAAAGAAGATTGATAGTGTGATATGGCTCCGACTGACCTCCAACCTTTACGAGCTTTCGAGTACTATAAAACAGGGAAAATAAAAGAGAATAAGAAAATAATGTGTAGTAAGTCCTTATAACATGGAATTTAAGTTACCATTTAGTCAAAATTAAGGTAAGCATATAACACATACTTAAGCAAGATGGCCAAAAGCCCTAACACATATCCCCATCAACCATGTTAGACACATATTTTATATAAATATCAAGGAACATGTATGAGCTCAAAAATATTAAGTTTCCATGTTCATCACTTTCCACTTCTTGTATTCATATATCAATTCCATATACTTCATGTATATACAAGTAATGATTCACTTTGAATTCATTTATTTTCTCATATCAGGATTTTGTCTATTGAATCATTTAAAATATCGATGGATACCTAGGTAGTACACTCAAAGTGTACAAATTTGTAATCCATCAATTCATATACAGGAATGCTCATGTGAGCACATAAATGGGAAGCTCTCTCTCGAGCCATATAATAGGAAGGTCATGTGAGCCAATAACGGGAAGCTCATAAGAGCCATAATCAGGAAGCTCATGTGAGCCAATAACGGGTAGCTCTGAAGAGCCATTAATCAGGAAGCTCCGGATAGCCATATATCGAGAAGTTCAAGTAAGCCATATCGGGAAGCTTCGGAGAGCCATTAATCAGGAAGCTCACAAAGAGCCTTTGATCAGGAAGCTCATGAAAAGCCATATATTGAGATGTTCATAAGAGCTGTGGTGTGTCTACAACACATGTAGAATCACAACCAATCGGGATGCTCCGAAGAGCTATTAACGGGAAGCTCGAGAGGGCCATATATCGAGATGCTCATGAGAGCTAATAATGGGTCGCTCTTTCGAGCTGTGGTGTGTTAGAAACATATGCAGGACCACAACCAATTCGGGAACCCTGTATCCATCGAATCTCATTTATCCAAATGAGACTTATTATTTATCAGATATTATCAGATATGTGATCAATTTCATACATACATCATTTATACAATTCACATATAAGAATATCCAATTGAAACATATAAATATACAATTTAGTTACACGAACTTACCTCGACAATTGTTCGTGTATGCAAAATCTACTAATCCAACACTTTTTCTTTTCCACGATCTAACTCTATATTTGGTCTATCTGGATCTATACGAGTAAATTTAACTCAATTTAATACAATTCATATTCATATTCAATTCAATTCAATTAACATATTAGGCAAAATTACCATTTTGCCCCTATACTTTTATTTAATTATGATTTCGTCCCTAGGCTCAGAAAATGAAATTCATGCAATTTAATCCTTGTTCCAAGCCTAGTCGATTTTTACTTGTCACAATTGCAGCCCATATATTTCATAAAATTTAGAATTTTTCCATGAGTTTTACAACTTTTTAATTTAGTCCCTAAATCATAATTTCATCAAAATTCCATTTACAAAAGTTGTTTATCTATCAACAACCTTTCATTTTCTATTATAAAACTTCATAATTAATGGATAGTCATCCATGGGAAAACCCTAGTACTTTGATAACTTTACAAATTAATCCCCGAGATAGCTAGATTAAGCTATTACGATCTCGAAAATATGAAAATTACTAAAAACGATACAAGAATACTCACCGAATTGAGCCAAGTAAGATTGCTAACTTCAAGCTCTCCAAACTAGGGTTTCCATGTCTTTTTATTTGGGAAGATGATGAAAATGATGATATTTTCTTATTTAATTAAAATATAATCTTTTATTATTTCATCTTTCCAATTTAGTCCTTTTGTTTATTTAATTTTTGATGGATGAATCATCATACTTATCTACTAACTCCTCTTAATGGTCTATGTACCATATAAGCACCTCAAATTTTAAATTCCATAGCTATCTATTACTTATAGCTACTAGAACTCAACTTTTGCATTTCATGCAATTTGGTCCTTTTATCAATTAAACATGTAATCGATAAAATTTTCTTAACGAAATTTTTATATGATATTCCTATCATACGGTAGACCATAAAATAATTTTAAAAAATTTTTCCTTTCGAATTCGGATTTGTGGTCTCAAAACCACTATTTCGATTTCACTAAAAACGGGTTGTTACAACTCTCCCTCTTAAAGAATTTTTGTCCTCGCAAATCTTACCAGTAAAGAGATTCAGATATTGTTTTCTCATTGTTTCCTCAGGTTCCCATGTAACACCCCAAACCCGGCCTATGCATTAAGCTCGGATCTTGGCATGCCACACAAATTAAACGTACATTCAAATCATTAACGATGTAGGAATCAAATCTTCAAAACGATTAAGAGAAAGACTTTATCAAAAAATCGAAGTTTATTTGAAATACATAATTAAAACACAAGAGATTATCATTTGATCTATAGAGTAGTAATTGATTAAAATTTTGGATTTATTTAATCAAAATATTTTAACGAAGAATTTTAAAATAATTTCCGAGTTTCAAAGATATTTAAGAAAACCTTTATTCATGCAAGAGTTTTTTAAAAAAAAACATTTATGAAAAACTAAATCAATCCAACTTAATAAAACTAAAACATAATAAAATCCAACATAATAAAATCCATAATTAAAGAGGCCTTATTACATCGCCATTAAAATAGTACTTAATAAAATTATTTAAGAAGTTTTAAGGTTTTATAAACCACCATTTTTAGTATAGCCTCCACACCAATTCATCTCCACCCAAGTCTCCATCAATTATTATTACCTGAGAAAGGTAAGAAAATGGGGTGAGTTACTTGGAACTAGTGTGTAACCCACTTACCGGATTCACTGGGCCAAAACCATATAAACATATAATTGGACCTGAGCCCATTTTGCAAATGTAAATATTTATAGATCAAGTATGTGAAAATAATAATGCATGTGCTATGCAATTCCCAACCAAACCTAATTTCCATCCGCTACACACCACCGCACCAACCATCACACCGTGGGGATCAAGTCAACCCACCCCGCCAACACACCAATAGTAGGCTTAAAGCCAATTATAATATTTGTGGCAATAGGCCATTTAAATAATTGTGGTAGAACCATCGATCTAGATTTTGGGCACAGCCATCGTGATGAGTCACCTATCTAGAATTTTAGCATTAGGCCTTTCTTCTCTTCATCAATTATCCCAACCCATGCAATCATGTTTATGCATAACAAAATACTTGTAAAATAAATTTTTATAAAAACCCATATTACAATTTATCAATTTGGCCCATTAGTCAAAATAGCATCTTGGCCCATATAACGATCTAGTAACTTAGCCCATTTCATCACATATTACATTTTAGCTCATATATTAATATCACTTTTTGGCCCATAGAGCAACATATTTCAATTAGGCCCATAAAATCACATATTTCAATTAGGTCCATAAAATCACATATTTCAATTAGGCCCATAAAATCACATATTTCAATTAGGCCCATAAAAGGGTATTTTTGTAATTCGGTCCATCGGGACATTTCATAATTCGATCCATCGGGACATTTCGTAATTTGGCCCATTTAACATATGAGGCCTTTTCACAATTTCCACACTTGGCCAATTAATCAAAAATATTAACATGGCCCAAAATATCACTTTCTCCCACTAAATGACCCATTGAGGGCAAATCCGTAATTTTTCACATCCTCGTTTTTTTAATTTCATGCATTCACATAAAAGAATTTGAATAACGTATTTTTCAATCTCACCAAATTTACGATCTTTTTTATAACGCTTACGATATGGTATAACCCAAGAGATAAGTGTGAAGTTACACACCTTATTACGGTGAGAACTACACTTTCCCACTCGTCGATATCTAAACACACATCACAATGGATTAGAACACTAATATTTAATATACAACTATTCTAATTATTATCGATCTAGATCCTTACCCTCGAAATCTCGAACAATAATTATTTGGGATTTCTCTCCGATCAAAGGTTCAGAACCACGAGTAAATAATGGCTCGGGAGTATGTACGACTTTGAATAATTGATTTTCACCGGATGAGGGTCCACACTCGGTGGAAAGTCTCAGATTCTCGAAACAGTCCTTCTCTTGAATTTAGGGGGATTAATAGAACCACCCCTCTTTCGAACACTATTAGCAACCCTTTTCGTCCCTATCTTGGCTGTCTTCAAAGACAAAGAATCATTAGTCCTAACAATATATCGAAAATCTTAAGACTAATGACTTAAAGAGTGAATTCGGCTTGCCTTAATATTCGAAAGATCTCAAGAGAATCCTTTGTATGTTATTATCAAATCTTAAATGAACTTCAAGATTTCTCCGAAAAGATAATGATTCGACCCTTCCACTATTTCACTAAGAATAACGAAAGAAAATGTTTGAATGAAAGGTTGGTTAATTCCAAAAAGTCTCTTCCAAAGACATTCTAACATTCGCCATAGTGACAAAATAACAAAAGAAAAGACAAAGAAATGATACTTACCGATGATCCAAAGTTTGAATAGAAGAAAAAAATGATTGAAAATAGATGTTATGGCGAATGGAAGATTCGGCTATGCAAAAACAAAGGAGATAAAGAAATGATTCGGCTATGAAGGTAGTCTAACATTCGGCCAAGGGAAAAGAAAATGTTGACAGTATGTTTGAAAAGAAAATTAAAAAGATGAAAAGAAAAAATGAGGATGAGAGGTTTATGATTAAATTTTCAAGATAAAAGAAAAGCAAAGGAAGAGAGTTTGAAACAATGGTGCATTCGGCCAAGAGAGAGGAGAAAGAAAATGTTTTTGGGAAAGCAAAATGACCAAAATGAAAAAGTTCTCTCAAGCTACCAACTTTTCCAAAAACTTACTACCGAAATTCGGCTCCCTCTTTAGTCCACAAAACCATCCATGTTCATGGACAATTGGCCATCCAAAGTTTCCAAAACAAAGCCCTTGATTTATGCCTTATGCCCCCTATCACCTTAAATTATGAGATTCTTTTCCTTAAACTTTTACTTTCCTTTTTCCTTTGGTCTTCTTGCCAAAAATGTTATCCAACTCATCTTTTAACCTTATCCATGACCGACACATTGAAAGAGGAAACAAAATAAAAACAAAACTCAATGCACATCTAAGGACTCGAACCTTTTCCCTCAAGCAAACATACATGCGCCAACATCACCTTGCTACTAGCTCATCTTATGCTAGTTTTTGACATTTAAACTTACTTAAACCTCAAAGTCACTTGATCCACTTCAATTAAGTACTCATTACTAAATTTATTCAAATTCTGAATAATTTTCAAGTCTTCTCAAGACTATACTAAACATGCAAAATTTTAATTATACACAAGTTAAGTACGAAAACATGCATCATATAAATACTCAAATTTTTGGATGTTGCAACTCTACCCTCCTTAAAGAAAATTTCATCCTCGAAATTTTCCTGGCTAAAAGAGATGAGGATATTGTTGTCGAATTGTGCCCTCATGCTCCCACGTAGCTTCCTCCGCTTCGTGATTACGCCAAAGAACCTTAACCAACGGCACAATCTTCCTTCTTAACATCTTAACATCACGATCTAAGATTTTCACTAGTTCTTCCTCGAAAGATAAATCTGGCCTTAATTTCGCTTCTTCTACCGGTACTATGTGTGACGGATCTGATCTATAGCGTCTCAGTATAGAAACATGGAAGACACTATGAATCTAACTCAACTCGAAGGTAAATCAAGTTGATAGGCCACCGGTCCTATACGCTTCAATATACTGATGCGGTCCAATGAACCTAGGGCTCAACTTGCCTTTCCTTCCAAATCGAAAATCTTTTTCCAAGTGAAACTTTCAAAAGACCGATCTCCCACCGAAACTCAATATCTTTATGCTTCAGATAGCGATGACTTTTGTCTATCCAAGCTTCCTTTAATCGCTCGAATCACCTTTTACTTTTTCTTCCGTCTCGGATATCGTTTAGACCCAACAACCGCCGTTCCCCAATTCACCCAACAAGTAGAGTATCGACACCTACGATCGTATAACGCTTCATAGGGCACCATTTGGATCTTCGGATTGGTAATCTGTTATTATACGCTGAACTCTGCCAATGGTAGAAAATCCTTCCAACTACCTCTAAAGTCGATTACACATCCTCGTAACATGTCTTCCAAAATCTGAATCACTCTTTCTGACTGTCCATCTGACTGAGGATGAAAAGCCGTACTGAAGTTTAACTTTGTTCCCAAAGCCTCATGTAAAGCTTTCCAAAATCGTGATGTAAATCTAGGATCCCTGTCCGATATGATAGACACTGGTACCCCATGCAACCTCACGATTTTAGATACATAAAGTTTAGCCAACTTCTGCAACAAGTAATCCATACGAACTGGTAGAAAATAAGCAGTCTTTGTTAATCGATCAACTATCACCCAGACAGAATCTTTCTTAGTAGGTGTTAAGGGTAACCCACTAACAAAATCCATCGTTATTCGCTCCCATTTCCATAGAGGAATCTTTACCGATTGTAATAAACCTGATGGTAATTGATGTTTTGCCTTCACTTGTTGACAAGTCAAACACTTTCCCACTAAATCAATAATCTCCCGCTTTAACTTTGGCCACCAATACTGTTCACGAAGATCCCGATACATCTTATTTCCTCTGGGTGCATAGCATAAGGACTACTATGCGCCTCAAGAAGAATCATTTGCCTCAAATCTGAATCCTTGGGCATACAAACCCTTCCACGAAAACATAGTACACCATTCTTGTTCAAACCAAATTCCACTATTACACCACTTTTAGCTTGTTGTATTAAAGGACCCAACTTTTCATCGGATAATTGCTTTTCCTTAATTTGTTCCAACCATAGAGGCTTTACCTGAAGTTCCGCTAGCAAACTGCCATCCTCATACAAACTGAGATGAGTAATAACTCCGATATAACCTTTCGACTCAACGCGTCTGCCACAACGTTAGCCTTTCTAGGATGGTACTCGATTGAGAAATCATAATCCTTTAACAGCTCGACCCATCTCCGTTCATTTTGGGTAAGGAGATACTTAAGACTCTTATGATCCGTATAAATGATTGACTTCTCACCGTAGAGATAATGCCTCCAAATCTTTAATACAAACACCACCGCAGCCAACTCCAAATCATGAGTAGGATAGTTGACTTCATGCAGCCTTAACTATTGAGAAGCATAAGCTACCACTTTTCCACTTTGCATCAGTACACATCCTAAACCCGTGTGACGCATCACAAGAAATGGTAAACTCTTTTCCGCCTCAGTTGAATCAAGATCGGCGCTTCGTTAGAATCTTCTTCGCCAAACTTTCTTGTTGATTATCGGTCCACACATACGGTACTTTCTTTCACAGCAATTTGAGTTAGGTGAAAAGAATCAACGAAAACCCCTCAACAAAGTGTCTATAATAACCAGCCAAACCTAAGAAACTCCGAATCTCAGCTACTGACTTCGGCGGTTTCCAATCCAACATAGCCTCTACCTTTCGAGGATCAACTCTTATCCCTTCAGCTGACACTACATGACCCAAGAAAGTCACTTCCTTTAACCAAAATTCACACTTATTGAATTTGGCATAAAGTTACTTATCTCGTAAAATTTCCAACACAGTGCGCAAATGAGAGTCATGCTCTTCTTCATTCCTCGAATATACCAAGATGTCATCTATGAACACTACTACGAACCGGTCTAAATAGGGTTGAAAGACTCAATTCATCATGTCCATAAATGCAGCTAATGCATTAGTCAAACCAAACGGCATCACTAAAAACACATAATGTCCATAACGAGTTTGAAATGCCGTCTTTTGAATATCTGCCTCTTTCACCTTGAGTTGATGATAACCCAATCTCAAATAAATCTTGGAGAAGACTGAAGCTCCTCTTAATTAATCAAATAGATCATCGATTCTCGGCAATGGATACCTATTCTTGATCGTCAACTTATTCAATTGCCTATAATCAATACACATACGTATCGATCCATCCTTCTTCTTAACGAACAAAACCGGTGCTCCCCACGGAGACACACTTGTTCGAATGAATCCCTGATCTAGAAGTTCTTGAATTTGATCTTTAAGCTCCGCTAACTCTTTCAGCGCCATTCTATAAGGAGCAATGGACACCGGAGCCGTTCCGGGCAAAAGCTCAATGCCAAACTCTACTTCCCGATCTGGAGGTAGACTCGAAAGTTCTTCAGGAAAGACATCTAGAAATTCTTTCACCGTTCGCACACCTTCTACCGATAAATCCTTGGCATCCAAAGCACTGATGAAGGCTAGGAATGCTCTATACCCTTTTCGCACCAACTTTTACGCCTTCAAAGCGAGATACCACATTTGCCAAAAAGTTTCTTCGTCGCTTTATCATTATTACCTCCTCATCATCCACAATCCTAATTGTCATTCACTTTTTGGCATAATCCAATTGCGCCCGATGCTTCACCAACCAATCCATGCCTAAAATAAGATCAAATTCGCCAAAAGGTAATTCTATCAAGTTCGCTAGAAATACCTCTCTTTGAATCTCCAAGGGCACATCTCTAAATAATTTATTCACTATTACGTACCGTCCTAAAGGACTAATTACCATCATCTCTCTATCGGTAATCTCAGATTTAATATTTAGGTTTCCAAATATGGCACTAGCAACATACGAGTGGGTAGACCCGATATCTATCAAAGCAGTAACAGGTACATTAGAGATGAAGAACGTACCAGTTATCACATCAGGTACATCACCGTCTTCATGATGTCTAACTGCATAGACCAATCCTGGCTGTCTTGCCTCCGTGTTACTTCTAACACCATTACCTCGACCCGGTGCACCCTGTCCACATCCGTTACCATTACCACCACGTCCTGGTCCACGACCTCTTGGTGGCTGCTGAGTACCTCTAGCTAGTTGAGAATCAGGGTTACGAGCTTCCTGAGTCATATCAGTCCGTCGAGGGCAATTCTTATACTAATGATCCTTAGAACCACATTTAAAGCAGGCACCAATTTTCCTCCAATATTCTCCGGGATGTCGTCTTCCACAATCGGCACATTCTCGACTCTGATTGGTAGTCACAGGTGCCCTAGCTTGAATTGGCTCATCATTTCGTGGCCTCTTTTGAAACCTTTTTGAAGAACTAGAGTACTTAAAATCTCTATTTCCTCTGACTTTTTCCCAGTTCTGGCGTTCTGAATTCTTAGCCTCTTCGGCTATCTTAGCTTTTTCTACAAGCGAGGTAAAAGTTCGTACTTGTTGTGGGGCTATCAGTACCCGCAACTCATCATTCAGCCCATCCTCAAAGTGTACATAGCGCTCATGATCAATTTGCACTATTGTGCAAGCATAACAGCTCAAGCGAAGAAATTTTACCTCGTAAGCTGCCACCGTCTTACTTCCTTGAACCAAATTCAGGAATTCCTTCCTCCGGGCATCTACATAACTTGTCCCGACATACTTCCCTTGGAAAGTAGCTTTAAAGAAATCCCAAGTAACCAATGCAGCCTCGGTGCCTTCTCGAACAGTAAGCCACCATTGATACGCCTCGTCTCTTAGCAAAGACACGACTCCTCTCAGTTTCTGCTCGACGGTGCACTCTAGATCATCCATAATTTGTTCTACAGCCTCAAGCCAATATTCTGCGACATTTGAGCTACACCGAAAACACCTCTAAAAACTACTAAACCACTAGACTTGAGTCGTTTCGATATTGATCCGCGAGCTACTGGCCCAATTCTAGCCCCAGCTACTCTTTCTAAGACTCGCAACATTGCTTGAGTCAAAGCATTATCCTCATTCGCATGATCATGAGATCCAGTTTCGCTCTCAAATGACATAGGTGCATCCATTTACGGTATATGACCTGGCATTTTAGACGCAGCACCACAGCCACGTCTATCGCGTCCACGACCACGTCCTCTTGTGTTCAGAATGACAAATTCGATTTTAATCTGATTACAAGTTTTATGAATCAGAATATTATTTCAATGTTTATTAACGATATTTTATGAGATATAAGAGATAAGGTTGTTTTCGCAATCACATCCTATAGTCTCAATCTCTATTGTTTTCAACACCTAAAACTAGAAGTTCTAGAGTGTTCCTAAAGTCTCATCACAATAATAAATAGTTAATAAACAAATACTTACTTGACTTGGTGCCGAATGCTCGTGGTGCCATACTACGTTTAAAACATAAAGTCTAGAAATTTAAGTGGTTTTTAAATAGAAGTCATTGTTGAACCCAAACCACAGCCGAGTTTTGAAACTGGACTCTGATACCATAAAATGTAACACCCCAAACTCGGCCTATGCACTAAGCTCGGATCTTGGCATGCCACACAAATTAAACGTACATTCAAATCATTAACGATGTAGGAATCAAATCTTCAAAATGATTAAGAGAAAGACTTTATCGAAAAATCAAGTTTATTTGAAATACATAATTAAAACACAAGAGATTATCATTTGATCTATAGAGTAGTAATTGATTAAAATTTTGATTTATTTAATCGAAATATTTTAACGAAGAATTTTAAAATAATTTCACGAGTTTCAAAGATATTTAAGAAAACCTTTATTTCATGCAAGAGTTTTTTTTTTTTTTTAAAAAAAAAAACATTTATGAAAAACTAAATCAATCCAACTTAATAAAACTAAAACATAATAAAATCCATTCACATAATAAAATCCATAATTAAAGAGGCCTTATTACATCGCCATTAAAAAAGTACTTAATAAAAATTATTTAAGAAGTTTTAAGGTTTTATAAACCACCATTTGTAGTATAGCCTCCACACGAAGTCATCTCCCACCCAAGTCTCCATCAATTATTATTACCGAGAAAGGTAAGGGGTGAGTTACTTAGAACTCAATGTGTAACCCACTTATCAATTCACTGGCCAAAACCATATAAACATATAATTGGACTGAGCCCATTTTGCAAATGTAAATATTTATAGATCAAGTATGTGAAAATAATAATGCATGTGCTATGCAATTCCCAACCAAACCTAATTTCCATCCGCTACACACCACCGCATTCAACCATCACACCTGGGGATCAAGTCAACCCACCCCGCTAACACACCAATAGTTGGCTTAAAGCCAATTATATTATTTGTGGCAACAAGCCATTTAAATAATTGTGGTAGAACCACCGATCTAGATTTTGGGCAACAGGCCATCGTGACATAGTCACCTATCTAGAATTTTGGCATCAGGCCTTTCTTCTCTTCATCAATTATCCCACCCCATGCAATCATGTTGATGCATAACAAAATACTTGTAAAATAAATTTTTATAAAAACCCATATTACAATTTATCAATTTGGCCCATTAGTCAAAATAGCATCTTAGCCCATATAATGATCTAGTAGCTTGGCCCATTTCATCATATATTACATTTTAGCTCATATATTAATATCACTTTTTGGCCCATAAAGCAACATATTTCAATTAGGCCCGTAAAATCACATATTTCAATTAGGCCCATAAAATAACATATTTCAATTAGGCCCATAAAAGGGTATTTTCGTAATTCGGTCCATAGAGACATTTCATAATTTAGTCCATTAGGACATTTCATAATTTGGTCCATCGGGACATTTCATAATTCGATCTATCGGGACATTTTGTAATTCGGCCCATTTAACATATGAGGCCTTTTCACAATTTCCACACTTGGCCAATTAATCAAAAATATTCACATGGCCCAAAATATCACTTTCTTCCACTAAATGACCCATTAAGGGCAAATCTGTAATTTTCCACATCCTTGTTTTTTTTAGTTTCATGCATTCACATAAAAGAATTTGTATAACGTATTTTTTCAATCTCACCGGATTTACGATTTTTATTATAATGCTTACGATATGGTATAACCCAAGAGATAAGTGTGAAGTTACACACCTGATTATGGTGAGAACTACACTTTCCCGCTCGTCGATATCTAAACACACATCACGATGGATTAGAACACTAATATTTAATATAAAACTATTCTAATGATTATTGATCTAGATCCTTACCCTAGAAATCCCGAACAACAATTATTTACTATTTCTCTCAGATCAAAGGTTCAAAACCACTAGTAAACAATGGCTCGGGAGTAAGTACGACTTCGAATAATTGATTTTTGCCGGATGAGAGTCCACAACCCGTGGAAAGTCTCGGATTCTCGAAACAGTCCTTCTCTTGAATTTAGGGGGATTAATAGAACCACCCCTGTTCTAAACACTATTAACAACCCTTTTCGTCCCTATCTTGATTGTCTTCAAAAATAAAGAATCATTAGTCCTAACAATATATTGAAAATCTTTATACTAATGACTTAAAGAGTGAATTCGACTTACCTTAATATTCCAAAAGATCTCAAGAGAATCCTTTGTATGTTATTATCAAATCTTAAATGAACTTCAGGATTTCTCCGAAAAGATAATGATTCGACCCTTCCACTAATTCACTAAGAATAACGAAAGAAAATGTTTGAATGAAAGGTTGGTTAATCGGTCAAAAAGTCTCTTCCAAAGACATTTTAACATTCGGCCATAGTGACCAAATAACAAAAGAAAAGACAAAGAAATGATACTTACCGATGATCTAAAGTTTGAATAGAAGAAAAAAATGATTGAAAATAGATGTTATGGAGAATGGAAGATTTGGCTATGAAAAAACAAAGGAGAGAAAGGAATGATTCGGCTATGAAGGTAGTCTAACATTCGGCCAAGGGAAAAGAAAATGTTGAAAGTATGTTTGAATAGAAAATTAAAATGATGAAAGGAAGAAAATGAGGATGAGAGGTTTATGATTAAATTTTCAAGATAAAAGAAAAGCAAAAGAAGAGAGTTTGAAACAATGGTGCATTCGGCCAAGAGAGAAGAGAAAGAAAATGTTTTTGGGAAAGCAAAATGACCAAAATGAAAAAATTCTCTCAAGCTACCAACTTTTCCAAAAACTTACTACCAAAATTTGGGTCCCTCTTTAGTCCACAAAATCGTCCATGTTCGTGGACAATTGGCCATCTAAAGTTTCCAAAACAAAGCCCTTGATTCATGCCTTATGTCCCCCTATCACCTTAAATCATGAGATTCTTTTCCTTAAACTTTTACTTACCTTTTTCCTTTGGTCTTCTTGCCAAAAATATTATCCAACTCATCTTTTAACCTTATCCATGACCGAAACATTGAAAGAGGAAACAAAATAAAAACAAAACTCAATGCACATCTAAGGACTCGAACCTTTTCCCTCAAGTAAACATACATGCGCCAACACCACCTTGCTACTAGCTCATCTTATGCTAGTTTTTGACACTTAAACTTACTTAAACCTCAAAGTCACTTGATCCAATTCAATTAAGTACTCATTACTAAATTTATTCAAATTATGAATAATTCTCAAGTCTTCTCAAGACTATACTAAACATGCAAAATTTTAATTATACATAAGTTAAGCATCAAAACATGCATCATATAAATACTCAAATTTTTGGATGTTACATCCCAGGTAGCCTCTTCTATTCCATTTCATTGCTAGAGAACTTTTACTAGAGCTACCTTTTTATTTCTTAGTTATTTTGTCTCACATGCCAGAATTTTGATTGGTTCCTCACTATATGTCATATCAGGCTAAATTTCGACATCTGTTGGATATATAATATGTGAAGGGTCTGATCGATATCGTCATAACATAGACACGTGAAAGACATTGTGAATCTTGTCAAGTTCTGATGGTAGTGGCAATCGGTATGCAAAAGATCCAATTCTCTCAATAACCTCATACGACCCAATAAATCGTGGACTCAATTTACCTTTACGCCTAAACCGAAGAAATTTCTTCCACGGTGAAACTTTCAAGAATATCTTGTCGCTAATTTGAAATGTTATTTCTTTACGTTTCAGATTCGCATAGGATTTCTGATGATTAGATGCTGGTTTTAAACTATCTCGGATCTCTTTCACTTTTTCTTCAGTTTCACGAATCAGATAAATTCCATGTATCTTTTTCTCACTGAGTTTAGTCCAATACAATGGAGTTCTACATTTTCGACCATATAGAGCTTCGTACGGGGCCATTTTAATGCTTGACGATAGCTATTATTTTATGCAGATTCAACTAAAAGTAGATACTTTTCCCAATTCCCTTCGAATTCTAAAACACAACACCGAAGCATATATTTTAGAATCTGTATCACACATTTAGATTGATCATTAGTTTGAGGATGGAATGCAGTACTGAAATGTAGTTGCGTACCTAGAGCTTCTTGTAACGTGTTCCAGAACCGGGATGTAAATCGTGGATCTTTGTCTGAAATAATGGAGATCGGCACTCCATGTAGTTTGAAAATCTCAAAATATATAATTCAGCCAATCTATCAAGTTTGAAATCCATACGTATCGAATAAAGCGTACAGACTTCGTCAAACGGTTAACAAATACCCAAATGGCATCTTTTTTTTCGAGATAGGGGTAACCTTGACACAAAGTCCATGGTAACTCTTTCTCATTTCTATTCCGGTGTTGTTACTGGTTGTAATAATCCTGAAGGTACTTGATGTTCAGCTTTAACTTGCTGACATATCAAACATCTAGACACGAATTTTGGAATATCATGTTTCATTTCCAGTCCCTAGTACATCTTTTTCAAGTCATTGTACATTTTATTACTCCCCGGATGAACAAACATAGTACCATTATAAGCTTCGTACAAAATATTCTGTACAAGCTCTGAATTCTTTGGTACATAGACTCTACCCCTCAATAACAGACAATAATCAGGTCCAATCTAAAATTCTAAATCACATTGTACCGGTTTAGTTTGTAACCCATTATCATTTTTTTGAGCTTCGTAAATCTACTATAGAAATGTCTGTTTAGCTTTTAGCTTAGCTAAGATTGAACCATCATCAGACAATGACAATTGGGTATTCATGGCTCGTAAAGCAAATAGAGACTTTCTACTCAGAGCATCAGCAACTACATTTTCTTTTCCCAGATGATAACCAATTACCAAATCATAATTCTTCAACAGTTCAAGCCATCTGCGTTGTCTCAAATTCAAATCTTTTTACGAAATAAAATACTTTAAGCTTTTATGATCAATGAACATGTGACATTTTTCACCGAACAAATAGTGTCGCCAAATTTTTAGTGCAAAAACAATAGCTTCCAATTCTAAATCATTTATCGGGTAATTCTTTTCATGAGGTTTAAGCTGTCTAGAAGGATAGGCTATTACTTTACCTTCCTACATCAAAACATAGCCTAAACCATTCAATGACGCATCACTGTATATTACAAATTCCTTACTCGATTCAGGTTGAACCAGAACTAGTGCTTCAACCAACAGGGCTTTAAACCGATCAAAGCTTTGCTGGCATTTATTAGACCATTCAAACTTTACATTTTTCTATAATAGCCATGTCATTGGCGAAGCTGTCATCGAAAACCCTTGTACAAATCTCTGATAATAACCAGTTAATCCTAGAAACCTTCTAATTTTAGATACATTTTTCGGTGGTTTCCAGTTAACAATTACTGATATTTTATTCGGGTCCACTCTAATGCCTTCAGCAGACGCTATATGTCCCAAAAAGCAACTTCCTGAAGCCAAAATTCACATTTTCTAAATTTAGCATACAACTATTTTTCTCCCAATGTTTGCAGTATAATTTTCAAATGATCAGCATGTTCATTTTCATCTCGAGAATATACCAGAATGTCATTAATGAATACCACCAAAAATCAATCCAAATAGGGTCTGAAAATTCTATTCATTAGATCCATAAATATCGTAGGTACATTTGTCAAGCCAAATGGCATCACAAGGAATTCATAATGCCCATACCTGGTTCTGAATGATGTTTTCGGTACATCCGAGTCTTTCACTCGTAACTGATAGTAAACAGAATAGAGATCTATTTTTGAGAATATTGTAGCACCCTTCAACTGATCAAACAAGTCATCAATACGAGGCAATAGATACTTATTTTTAATTTTGACTTTATTGAGCTGTTGGTAATCAATACATAACCTTAAGGATCCATCCTTCTTCTTAACAAACAGAACTGACACACCCCATGGTGAAGAACTAGGTCAAAAAAAACCTCTATCAGTCATTTCTTGCAATTGTGTTTTCAACTCATTTAATTAAGTAAGAGCCATTCAGTATGTAACAGCCTGATTTTGGGCTTAGTTGAAATAGTGCTTTCGGGACCACAAATTTGACATAAGAAAATTTATTTTAATTATATTTTTATTGTCTACGATTTCACAAGATGATTGCGTGAAAATTTTGTTCAAAAATTTTGACGTTTGGGCACTCAATTTAGTCAAAAGGACTAAATTGTAAAAATTACAAAAGTTGAGTTCTACATGCTAGAGGTGTCCAATTGTTATGAAATTTTAAATTTGAGGTCCTTATATGATAATTAGACCATTTTTTAAGTTGGTGGACAAAAATAGACATGGTTAGGCATGTTTCCAAAGTTTTTCATTAACGGCATTTTGGTCATTTAGTTATTAAAATGAATTTAAAACAAAATTAAAAGCCAACTTTTGTCCATATTCAACTCCTTTGCCGAAACTTGCATGAGGAAACCATGTATAGGGTTTTTCAAGCTTCCAAGCTCGATTGTAAGTCCGTTCTAGCCCCATTTTTAATGATTTTTACGTTTTTAAAATCCTCGTAACAAGATCTATCTATTTCTACCACCAATTTGAGATATGGTTAAATTTTAGGGTTTTGAAACATGATGAATATGTGTGTATTTTGATGTTTAATGGTAGAAAATGCATGTTTATGGTTAGAGAAATGACTTTTACTATGTGATTTTGGTGAAAATGCCTAAAAGGACTAATTTGTAAAAGTTATAAAATATGTCATAAAAGTGTGTTTTAATGGAAATTTTGGGCTGTTATAGTTATGAAAATGGTTCGGCTGGGCTTAAAGTGCAAAGAAATTGAATGAAAATCATTTTACGAGCCTAAGGGAAAAAGTGTAAATATGATAAAGTTTAGGGGCAAAAATGTAATTTCTCCAAATATAATTTTTGGGCTGAGTTGATTATTATAATGATTAAAAAAAGTTAACCGTGATTTTTTAGATCAAGAAAAAAAGGTTCAGATCTAGATCGGGGAAAAATAAGTAATTGATGAATAAGTCCTTTTCACCGATTTTGCTTTCGAGGTAAGTTTGTATGTAAATAATGCATCGTTTTTACTTACATTTTTATGTTTTGATATATTTTATGAGGTGTGGCTGAATATTGAATGAAATTGACAAAGTATCGAAATGTGAGAAATTTTCTGGTTTAACCTTAGGAATAGAATTGGATACAAGTGACATGTCACTAGGGACCTATGTGAAATCTATGTGAAATTATGAGTAAGTGAATCCAGGTGCTAGTCTTAAGTTCTACCAGTGGCTGGGTATACCGGCATGTGTTGTGGATACCTGACAGCTTGTGAGAGCAGCATTGAGTAGTAACGAATGATTGACAACTTGTGTGAACAGACCCGTGAAAGTGAATAGCTCAAGAACGAGCCTCTATGTGAAAAGTGATGTGAAGTAGCTTTGGCTACAAGTGTGGCACTTATGTGCAAACTTTCAATGTATCCGTTATTATTTTGATGCGTTCAACGGGAAAATGACTAAGTGTAATTGAATGTGACTATGTGATGAACAAGTGCAGGTACATGTGTATATATATTCATGAGCAATGTGCTCGATATGTGATCAAACTTTGGTAAGGTTGATATGGAGTAAGTATTACAATGAACACTTATAAATATTTGATGATGACTAGCTACTGTCATGGCTAACTATGGATAAACTTTAGTGTTATATGTGTGTAAATGAGAATTAAAACAAAGAAAACATGAAAGAGTAAAATTTACAATAAAACAGTTTTGGGACAGCAGCAGTTATGTGTATCTGAAAAATCACCAAACATGGTGGAAATTGAATTTGAAGTTAAACAATATATGAAATTAAAGCTTATTGAGTCTATTTTCACATAAAAGAAATGGTGTAAGCAAAAGAATTTTATATTCTAAAATATTTAAATTTTTGTGAGATAGAGTTAGAATGATTTTAGAATCCCCTGTTCTGACTTGGAAAAGTATTTAAAAATTGTAAAAAAATAATTATGGGTTATAATTTACATGATTAAAATCCTTAATGAGTCTATTTTCAAAATAAACAAATGGAAACATCATCAAAATCTCGTATGAGGAGATAATTAGTTTTTAGTGAAGAGGGGTTAGAACTGTCAGATAGTAGAATAGGGGTGACTTTAAAGAATAAACTATACTTATTGGCTAAACCAAAAATTCTGAAAATTGTTGTAACATCCTAGAACTTAGGGCTCTACATTATTGTGTGTTACTGTGTGTTGGCATGTTTTGTTTGTTATTTTGGTGTGTTTGGGGTCCCGGAAGGCTTGGGGTTAAGCTTGAGCCTTGGTGAAAATTTTGTTTTTAGGCACTTTAGGTGGGAGCTAGCAGAGACAGGTCTTAAGTATGAATATTTGCATTTTTGACAAAGAAAAGGAATGGTAGAGTGGCAAGGAGATGCCACTTAGCATGCATAGAAGTTGCGTCACAAGGGAAATGTAGCAGGGAGGAGGTTCGAATCCCACAAGCCTTACTTTAGAAGCTTTATTTTTGTGCCTAAGGAGCTAGAGTGGTGGATTCGGCAAGGGTTCTTCAAGGAGGGGTGTTGAAGGAGTCAAAACATTTGAATGGATGGCCGTGAGAGATTTAGGGAGTTTGAACTGGTCAAACAATTTGAATAAGTGATGGGGAGCATACGGTGGAGGAAATCAAGGAGGTGAGTGGGTGTTTGAGTGTTGGTCGAAAGTTGGAGAAGGAGGGGAGGAGATGTAACATCCTAGAATTCGAAATTTTATGTGTTACATTAAATTGGTGATTTAGCGTGTTAAATTATTAGTTTTTGCTTGTTGATGAGGTCCTGAGAAGGTTTGAGATTTATTTGGACCTAGTGAAAATTTTTAGTTTATAGTACTTTAAAGAGAGGGAGACAGTGAACACATGATATATGGAAAATCATGAGTAAGTCGCTATCATAATTGAGCTATTGGTTAAGAGGTTATGCGCCACATGTATGGTCTTGAGGGGAAAGGTTTGAATCTCTTAGTATGCATTTTGTGATTTTAATTTTTTCTCTTTCCTAGCAAGTGTCGACCAAACTTCATATTCTTGGTAAGTTAGACTTTGATTTTTATGGTATGATGGCTAAGAGAAAATGTAACACCCCAAACCCGGCCCAAAACACTACGGTCGAATTCGGAATGCTACTAAAAAGCCTTAGGTTGAAATCGGCTAAGTGATGATAAAACTTGCTTGTAGCAGTGTTAGGGTCGGCATGAAAACAAGTGCTAATCTAAATCCCCAATGATTAGGTTTTAAAATAGGATTCAATTTCCTAGAGTGACGTTTCATTTGAAAAACAATTTGAAGTTCAAGGTTAGTTGGAAACAGGTCCTTTTGAAATCTTTAAAACAATCCGAGTAATTACGAGAATCTTAATTAGAAAACCTTAGCCAAGTTTTTAAAATTATCAAATGTCATTATTTGAAATTGTTTGCAATTACTAATTCATGTCTAGTCTAGCATAAACCATAATGAAAACCCAAAATAGTTAAATGGCCATATTACAATAAAACAACCCATTTAAATCGAAATTAAAAGTATATGTTTCTAAATATAAAACCGCTCGCATGCATGGCCATCTCGAATCCCATCCAAGCCCGGTCCAAACTTCACTAATCACCGCATTGTTTGGTAAAATTTGGGTGAGTCAACCCACTCAAGGTGTAATTAGCCCACGATTTCCACGTATGGGCTTAGTCCAAAACCACACCAATCCACATAACAGAGAATAATAAAATGCACCCAACCCACCTATGGTCCATCCTCTACACACCCCATATCCAACCACCACACACCGGGGATTACTAAATCGACCCTTCAACCTCTACACACCAATTCAAGCAAGTCATGCCATCCACCAAGTGGTCGAGCCATCGATCCACGTGATCAAGTCACAAATAATCCACAACGTGACCGTAGTCAACGCCAATCCACGATGAGGCACATAGCCATCACCAACCATGATATGGCACAGAGCCGATACCAACTATGATGAGGCACTAAGTCGATCATCAATCCATATGAGGCTCGTAGCCATCACTAAACCACGTACATAAATGCACACCCTGTCCTTCTTTCAAATATACAAATCCTACCCCATGATTATGCAACATACGATAGTGATATGATGAAATAATGCATGAACATGTTAGTCAAACATAAAACACATATATACAGCAATAACCACAGCTTTATCGTCATTTAACACTGACCTGATTATCGACATACCCATTAAGGGTATCCATTTCATTACTGGAACTGCATTAGTCATCACACTTATAACACATACAAATGTTTTATATAACAGGGAAATCGCGAATCAATCACACACCTGATAACCCGAAGGCTTTTGCTTTACTTCCCACTTGTCGAACTGCCCTTAAAAGACCATAGTCAGAATCGGCCAACCTTAATTGACCATATGGCCTTTGGCCGAACATCTAGACCCCTTACCTTATGCAATCGAACCCAAGAGATCCTTAGCGCTTCCTTCCTTTGGCTACACATAAAAGAAAGACAAAATCAAGGCCCTACTAAGGTTCGGCCATCCCAAATAACCAAGGCCAACCATTCGGTTTCGGCCACCAATGAAGAAGAGATAAAATCGATTGCTAAGAGAAAGGTACTTACCACCAATGCTTGCTTGAAGAGACTAAAAGAAAGTAGTCAACGGCACTACCCTTGTAGGTTCAGCCACTTCGGCTACTAACAAGAAGTATTTCAGCCTTTAAGAATTAAGAAAAGAAGAGAGAAAGAAAAGGAGAATAGAAGGAGACTAGAAGAATCCAAGAATCACCCAAAACGCATAAAAATGCCCAAATGGTTACTTCAATTTTGGTTTCTTGCTTCAAAGAAAAGAGAGGAAAAAGGGAGAATTCTTTTGACTAACAATTTCGGCAAGTAGAACTAAAGGAGAAACAAAAAGATGGACACACACTCAAAGACACTTTCGGCATCTACTTCCCCCTACATAACCGAATTTGCCACCCCACAAAGCCCCACATTCGGCCAACTCTTCAACCTCACCCCCTATCCCTTATTTTCCTCCTATTTTCCCTCATCACCACTTATTCAAACTCATTTGAATGAGTCAAACTCCTCAAAAAGATTTCTTCATTCAATCCAAACACTTAGGCCAAGTCCACCCTCATCCCTTCAAAGTCCAAATGCTGTCCAACACCTTCCCCCTCTCTTGACGCAAAAACAAAATAAACAACACTCTCTTGTTGTCTGCGTGACTCAAACCTCCTTCCCTAAAACCCCTTGTTGACGCAACCTCCCCTGCACCTTAGGTAGCGTCCCATGCCACTCCACCACCTCACTTCTTGTCTCATAAATCCCACACAATGTCCTTAAGGCTTAGCTCCCCTAGCTCCCTCTAACTCAGGTTAGAACAAAAATTTTTCCTATGACCTTTACCAAAGCCCAAGGTTTTCCGAAACCCCCAAACACTTCCAACCAACATGCAGAGTGTATTAACACACAGATACATATTAAAATATGCTCAACCCACGAATCTCGAATATTACCGTTCTACCCCTTTAAAATAATTTTGGCCTCGAAATTACCTAATCAAAATAAGTGAGGGTATTGCTGCCGCATCACTTCCTCTGGCTCCCACGAAGCTTCCTCTGATCCATGGTTACTCCATAACACCTTAACTAAAGGAACTGATTTCCTACGCAAGACTTTCACATCCCGCTCCAAAATTTGAATTGGTTCTTCCTCGTAGGACAAGTCTGGTCTCAACTCCACTTCTTCAATGGGAACCACGTGAGATGGATCCAATCGGTAACGACGTAGCATCGAGACATTGGAATACATCGTGCAACTGCTTTAACTCCGAAGGCAACTCCAATTGATATGCCACCGGTCCAAATTTCGCTTCAAAACCCGATAAGGCCCTATAAAACTGGACTCACTTTCTCTTGCGACAAAATCTCATTACCTTCTTCCACAAATAAACCTTTAAAACACATAGTCACCTACTACAAACTCTATCTCTTTTCTCTTAAGATCTGCAGATGACTTTTGCCTATCGATGCCTCCTTCAACCGTGTCGAATTACCTTAACCTTTTCTTTAGATCTCGCTACAATCTCGGACCCAACACCGACGTTCCCCCAATTTCATCCAACATGAAGGTGTGCGACACTTCCGTCCATACATGACAGACGCAGTGCCATAGAATACTCGCTGATAGTCGTTATTATATGCAAATTTCGCTAAAGGCAAAAACTCCTCCCACTTCCTCTAAAATCTATCACACATCCCTCAACATATCCTCTAATACTTGATTACTCGCTCAGATCGGCCGTCCGACGTGGATGAAATATCATACTGAAGTCTAACCTAGTGCCTAATGCCTGATGTAGTGCCTTCCAAAATCAAGACATAAACCTCGGGTCCATATCTGAGATGATCGACACCGGCACTCCATGTAGTCTCACAATTTCTGCTATATACAGCTTCGCCAACTTCTGCAAAGAATAATCAACCCGCACTGGGATGAAATGTGCAGACTTTGTCGACCGATCTACTACCACCCATACCGAGTCTTTCTTAGTAGGCGTTAGGGGAAGCCCACTAATGAAGTCTATAGTGATTCTCTCCCACTTCCACAAAGGAATTTTTACCTATCAAGTAACCTCGAAGGTACCGGTGTTCAAACCTTGACTTGTCGACACGCTAAACACTTCCCTACCAACTCAGAACTTCCCACTTAAGACCAGACACCAAAATTGATCCCATAGATCTCAGATAACTTGCTTCCTCCAGATACATAGCATAAGGGCTACCATGTGATTCCTCGAAGAATCTCCGCCTAAGCTCTTCATCCTTCTAAGATACGACCTTACCCTTGAGACACAACACCGCCAATCGCTCACACCATAACTTTCCAATTCCCCACCCCGCACTTGTCGTAGCTTAGCACTTAGATCATCGCTCACCAACCTGCCTTTCTTTCACCGACTCAACCATGTCGGCTTTACTTGTAACTCACCTAGCAAACTTTTGTCGTCATATACAGCTAAGATGTGCAAACATCGCCTCAGATCCGACACTACTTTTTCGACTTAGGCATCGCCACCACATTCGCTTTGCCCGTGATACTCTATAGAACAATCATAATCTTTCAACAACTCCACCCACCTTCATTGCCCTCGATTCACTCCTTCGGGTCAACAGATACTTAAGACTCTTATGGTCCATATAGATCACCGACTTCTCTCCATATAAGTAGTGCCTCCACACCTTTAGCGCAAAAACCACAAGAGCTAACCTGTGTCATGCGTCGGATAATTATCTTCATGAGGCCTTAACTGCCGAGGCGCATAGGCAACAACCTTCCCTTATTGCATCAAAATGCATCCCAATCCTGTGTGAGAAGCATCACAATACACCACAAAGTCCTTTCCTGCATCAAGCTGAATTAAAACTGGAGCTTCAGTCAAAACCTTCTTCAATCTCTCAAAACTTCCCTGCTGCTTGTCCATCCACACGAAAGGTACCTCATTTCTCAACAATTTCGTCAAATGTGCTGCTATAGATGAGAACCCTTCTACAAATCTCCTGTAGTAGCCTACTAATCCCAAGAAACTATGAACCTCTGCCACCAACCTAGGTGGTTTCCAATCTAACACCGCCTCAATCTTCCTGGGATCTACCCTTATCCTTCCGCAGACACCACATGACCCAAAAAGAACCTCCTCACCAGAATTCACACTTGTCAATTTGGCATATGCCTTCTTTTCCTTAACACTTGCAACACCACCCAAGATGCTCATCATGTTCCTCCTTAGACTTGGAATACACCAGATGTCGTTTATAAACATGATGATGAATCGATCCGTAAGGTTGGAAACCCGATTCATCATATCCATGAACGCACTGGGCGTTCACAACCCGAACGACATCACTAGGAATTCATAATGCCCGTGACGAGTCCAAAAGCTATTTTATGGATATCCGCTTCCTTCACCTTGAGTTGGTGGTATCCCACCATTAAATCTATTTTTGAAAATATCGCAGTTCTTTAAGTCGATCAAACAAGTCGCTCTATCCTCAGAATGGGTACTTGTTTTTGATCGTCACTTATTCAATTTGTTGATAGTCTATGCACATTCAGATAGACCCGTATTTCTTCTTTACGAATAAGACTCGAGCTCCCCACGGAGATACACTGGGTTAGATAAACCCACGATCAAGCAACTCCTGGATCTTAGACTTGAGCTCAACCAACTCCTTTGGTGCCATTCTCAGACGGAGCGATAGATACCGCTACCAGCACCGCAACAAATCAATCCCAAATTCCACCTCGCGATCCGAGGCAACCCCGATAGTTCCTCCAAAAACATCCCCAAACTCTTTCACCTGTCTTGACCTCACCTACCATCTCCCTTAGCCTCCAAGGCACTAACAAGCATCGAAAAGCCACACATCCTTTCCTCACCATCTTCTCTCGCTTTAAGAGCGTATACACTATATTCGACAAGTAGTTTCTCCGTTTCCCTATCACTACAATCTCTTTGTCATCGAAAATTTTCAACGACATGCGCTTAGCAGCACGGTCTAGATTTGCATGATACCTCACCAGCCAGTCCATGCCTAATATTAGGTCAAACTCCCCGAATGGTAGTTCCATTAAATCACCAAAGCTTCACCCCGAACCTCTAAAGGCACTTCCTTAAAGAGTTTGTCTACTATTACTGATTGCCCTAAAGGACTAAGAATACCATCTTCCTAGGTACAACCTCAAAGTTTACATTCAGAGATCCAGATACTGCACTAGCAATATAAGAATGAGTTGACCCGATGTCTATTAAAGCAATAAAGGGTAATTCAACAATAAGGAATATACCCATGATTACATCCGCGATTCCTCCTCGCAACGCTCGCTACATAAACCAACCCCGGCCGTCCTCAGACTGACCCCAAAGACTCTCTCGCTCGGTGCTCTACAACCTCAGTCGGAACCATTCCCTCCATGGTTTGACCCACGACCCCTCGTCGCCTGTTGACCTCCTCTGCCCAGCTGCACATATCCCTGGCCTACTGTCTGAGCCCTTTCCATCTCTTGAGGATAATTCCTAACCAAATGAACCTTGGACCCACACCAAAAACATTCCTTACTTTATCCCCAGCACTCTCCTACATGAGCTATCCCGCATTTAGCACATGGATGACTTTGATTCTCGACAACTGGTATCCGTGCACGAACAGAATTCTCAATCCTTGGTCTTTTCTGGAAACCCCTAGATGATGCTGACGGCCCAAAACTCCTCTTATTTCGGTTTCTATCTCTATCCCTGTTTTGTCTCTCAGTCCTCTTGACCTCCTCAGCTATCCGGCTTTCTCTACTAGAACAGTAAAGTCCCTCTCTCTCTGCAGAGTAATCAGCACTCACAGCTCATCTCTCAGTCCATCTTCGAATCGAACACACCTCTCATAATCAGTAACCACGATGCCCTGAACATACCAGCTCAATCGTAAAAATTCTGCCTCGTACTCAGCTACCGACTTACCATCTTGCACTAAATTGAGGAACGCCTTCCTCTGTGCATCCACATAACTAGTTCCTACGTACTTTCCCTCAAACTTGATCTTAAAATAACCCCAGTCCACTTGGCCCGTAGGGTACCTTCCCTGACTATGAGCCACCATTGGTAAGCCTTGTCTCGGAGCAACGAAACAACACCCTTTAGCTTTTCCTCAGCAGTGAAATCCAAATCGTCCATGATCCTTTCGACTGTCTCTAACCAGTACTCTGCCACATTCAGAGCTACTCCCGACACTCCTCTAAAAACCTCAGCTCCATTCACTCTAAGTCTCTCAGATACTGACTTTTGAGCCCTATTTCCCATACTTGCACCAGCCACTCACTCTAAAACTCGCAGCATAGCTTGCGATACTGCATCATCTCCTCTTGTCTACTCTTGAAATTTCGCCTCTACAGCTAGTGGCGGTGCTTCATTTTGAAACCCCGACTGCATCTAACCGGTTCTCGACACGCTCATTTCGCCTCTACCACGCCCTCGCACATTACGACCACGTCCCCTAGAACTCATGTTTACGTTCGTGATTTAATCTACTTTAAAAAGTTTAATGCATTAGTTTTTGTTCCACTAATTACCCACGAACAAGTTTTATGTGAAGAAGTTTAGTGGTAGTTCTTTTGATCATTTTAGGGTTTTCGTTTCAAGTTTTCTACCCTAATTCAGAGAATCTCATCCATTCTGTAGTACCTACTAAACACATTCACCACTCAAACATTTTCATCCGTTCCAACCCAGGGGTATTTTCGTATTTTGTCTTATAGGGGTATTTTGATTAATTTTCAAATCAGGGTATCTTGATATTTAGCAAAATAGGGGTTTTTGGTATTTTTGCAAAATAGGAATATTTTGATAAAAGTTGTGGGTAATATAATAGTTTTGTAAATGGAGGGTATTTTAGTAATTTTACAAACCAGGAATATTTTGATTTTTTTAAACCCAAAATTGCTTTTACAAATCAAAGGGATAGTTTGGTGATTTTTAAAACTAAGGTTTTATAAAACAGTGTAGTTAATCCCTTCCGGGTTTTAGTTATCCAGTTTAACCGGTGAATAAGTCCTCTTAGTTAGGTGAATCGTTACTACGCACTGTAGGATTCGAGCGACGAGGAGGTGAGTCACTAGACCGCTTAAATACCAAGCTCCCTCCTAATCCAATCCTAGACATGCGCACAACGGTTGCCACACCCTTAACTCTTGACTTACTCATGTGTTTGTTTGATTAGGCTTTAAATTTTATGTACCTCTGTGTTGGGGTAAGCTAATCCTAGGGTTCATTAACTCCTAATCTACTAATCTACAATCCCGTAATACCCACATACAATCATACAATAATTAGGGGTACTTACCGGTGGACTTGGTAGCCGACGATTGAGTGCCATGCTTCACAAAACCCTTTTTCCTGAAAATTTTTCTTTGACCCACTAAAACACAAAATAAAAACGTTTATGGGCTTCAAAAATCCATAGGCCAAGTGTAGAAACTTGGATCTGATACCAATTTGTAACACCCTAAACCCGGCCCAAAACACTACGATCGAATTTGATCACATCGAAAAGCCTTAGGTTAAAATCGGCTAAGTGATGATAAAACTTGCTTATAGCAAAGTTGTTAGGGTTGGCATGAAAACAAGTGCTAATCTAAATCCCTAATGATTAGGTTTTAAAATAGGATTCAATTTCTTAGAGTGACGTTTCATTTGAAAAACAATTTGAAGTTCAAGGTTAGTTGGAAACGCGTCCTTTTGAAATCTTTAAAAGAATCCGAGTAATTACGAGAATCTTAATTAGAAAACCTTAGTTAAGTTTTTAAAATCATCAAATGTCATTATTTGAAATTGTTTGCAATTATTAATTCATGTCTAGTCTAGCATAAACCATAATGAAAATCCAAAATAGTTAAATGGCCATATTACAATAAAACAACCCATTTAAACCGAAATTAAAAGTATATGTTTCTAAATATAAAAACCGCGTCTGCATGGCCATCTCGAATCCCATCCAAGCCCGGTCCAAACTTCACGAATCACCTACATTGTTTGGTAAAAATTTGGGTGAGTCAACCGACTCAGTGTGTAATTAGTCCACATATTTTCACGTATGGGCTTAGCCCAAAACCACACCAATCCACATAACAGAGAATAATATAAAATGCACCCAACCCAGCCTAGGGTCCATCCTCTACACACCCCCGCATCCAACCACCACACACCAGGGGATTACTAAATCGACCCTCCAACCTCTACACAACAATTCGGCAAGTCATGCCATCCGCCAAGTGGTCGAGCCACTGATCCACGTGATCAAGTCACAAAATAATCTTCAACATGACCGTAGTCAACGTCAATCCACGATGAGACACATACCCATCACCAACCACGATATGGCACAAAACCGATACCAACCATGATGAGGCACTGAGGCGATCATCAATCCATGCAAGGCTCGTAGCCATCACTAAACCACGTACATAAATGCACACCCTGTCCTTCTTTCAAATATACAAATCCCGCCCCATGATTATGCAACATACGATAGTGATATGATGAAATAATGCATGAACATGTTAGTCAAACATACAAAGACATATATACAAAGAATAACCACGCTTTTATCGTCATTTAACATCGACTGATTATCGAAATACCCATTAAGGGTATCCATCTCATTACAAATGCATCGCATTAGTCATCACACTTATAACACATACAAATGTTTTATATAACCGAGAAATCACGAATTAATTACACACCTGATAACCTGAAGGCTTTTGCTTTACTTACTACTTGTCGAACTGCCCCTAAAAGACCAAAGTCAAAATCGGCCAAGCTTAATAGACAATATGGCCTTTGGCCTAACATCTAGACCCCTTTACCTTATGCAATCGAACCTAAGAGATCCTTAGCGCTTCCTTCCTTTGGCTACACATAAAAAAAACACAAAATCAAGGCCCTACTAAGGTTCGACCATCCCAAATAACCAAGGCCAACCATTCGGTTTCGGCCACCAATGAAGAAGAGATAAAATTGATTGCTAAGAGAAAGGTACTTACCACCAATGCTTGCTTAAAGAGACTAAAAGAAAGTAGTCGACGGCACTACCCTTGTAGGTTCGGCCACTTTCAACTACTAACAAGAAGTATTTTGGCCTTTAAGAATTAAAAAAAGGAGAGAGAGAAAGAAAAAAGGAGAATAGAATAATTCGATAATCACCTAAAACAAATAAAAATATCCAAATGGTTACTTCAATTTTTGGTTTCTTGCTTCAAAGAAAAGAGATGAAAAAGGGAGAATTCTTTTGACTAACAATTTTGACAAGTAGAACTAAAGGAGAAACAAAAGATGGACACACACACAAAGACACTTTCGGCACCTACTTCCCCCTACATAACCGAATTTGCCACCCCACAAAGCCCCACATTTGGCTAACTCTTCAACCTCACCCCCTATCCCTTATTTTCCTTTTATTTTCCCTCATCACCACTCATTCAAACTCATTTGAATGAGTCAAACTCCTCAAAAAGCTTTCTTCCTTCAATCCAAACACTTAGACTAAGTCCACCCTCATCCCTTCAAAGTCCAAATGCCGTCCAACACCTTCCCCGTCTCTTGACGCAAAAACAAAATAAACAACACTCCCTTGTTGTCTGCGTGACTCGAACCTCCTTCCCTGAAACCCCTTGTTGACGCAACCTCCCTTGCACCTTAGGTAGCGTACCATGCCACTCCACCACCTCACTTCTTGTGTCATAAATCCCACACTAATGTCCTTAAGGCTTAGCTCCCCTAGCTCCCCCTAACTCAGGTTAGAACAAAAATTTTCCTATGACTTCTACCAAAGCCCAAGGTTTCCCGAAACCCCCAAACACTTCCAACCAACATGCAGAGTGCATTAACACACAGATACAAATTAGAATATGCTCAACCCCCGAATCTCAGATATTATAGAAAAGGTAAGATTGAACTTAAGGAAAAAAATCAAATGGAAAAGGCATTTAGGGGGGACATAAAGCTTAAAACAAGGGGAGATTTTTTGAAAGTTTGGGGTGACTAAAGTTTGACCATTTGACTAATGTACTTGGACGGTTAAAGGGGCTAGGGAAGATAGCCGAAATTTTATTGGCAATTGGTATGGTTTGGGTGTTGGTTTTAGTCAAATTCTCATTCTAGTGTAGCAACATATCTCTCTCCAAAACTCTTCTCCCTAGCCGAATGTGTCTTGTGCAATAGGTAAAATTTTGCTTTGGTTTGGTCATTTCTTTTAGACCAAATTGTTATCATCTTCCATACTCCCCCAAGATCTTTTCCTCTTTGTTCCTAAACCATACCATCTTGAAAGGTCATATTCTTTTTCTTCCTTTTGGCCGAATATACACCAACCCCAAGACCCTTTCTTTGTTCATCTCCCATCCTTAGAAATTGACACATAAAAACTCTCTCTTTATTCCTTTTTCTCTTTCTTTCTTCTTGTAAAGAACACTCAAACATCACTATTTTCCAAAACCTTTCATCATGGCCGAATGTCAATGACTATCTTCATAATAGAATCTTTCATTTCACATATACTTCTTCTCAACCATTTTTTTCTATTCAAACTTTGCACAATCGGTAAGCAACCTCTTTATTTGTTTTTTTTTGTTTTTTATTTACTTATTTTCTGAACCCATAAGTTGGCTTGGGAGATCCTTTTCAACCAAAATCATCATCCATCTCTCTTAGATAAATCTTTTTCATTTTTATAGTGAAATGGTGGAAGGTCGAATTGCCATCTCCTCGAAGTTATCTTGTAATCATTAGAATTGGGATCAAAAACTTTCAAGGTAAGAGTTCTTCACGGGTTTCTTGATCATCCTTTATTATTAAAATGATTAACATTATGGAAAGGAGTAATCTATTATTATATATAGGGATTTACTCGTGGATCACTCGAAACTTCGTGGTAAGCCTATCTATACCATTTTGTAAGTACATACTTTAATAGATTATTGATTTATTAAGGATCTAACGAATGGAGGCTCGTAGTAACGTATCAAAAGGGAAATTTGGTGGTGATCTCAAAAGGAGTGGTTTGACGATCCCAACTCCTAGATTTAAGCGAAGGGCTGTTTTGACAATTCGAGATTTTCCATCGGGTTGTGGACCCTCCTCAGGTGAAAATTAATTATTTGAAGTTGTTTTAGGTTTTGAGCCATTAGCTGTTCGAAATTTTCCAACTGATTGTGAACCGTCAATCGGGGAGAACCGACAAATAGTTGTTGTTCGAGATTCCGAGGGTAAAAATCTATATCGCCTACTTTAGCATAGATTTAATTTAAGTGTTAGTATACTAATCAAGAGTGATACATATTTAGGTATTGACGATCGGGAAAGTGTAGTCCTCATTGTAATCGGTGTATAATCTCTCACCGTATCTCGCAGGTTAGATAACCACATTGTATTAATAGCTAGATTAAAATTGTAAAGTTGATGAAATCGGGTAAAATGGTTTATTTAGCACTTTAATGGTAAAAACTATGAAATCAATAGTAAGATTGTGAAAATTACGAAATTTTCCTTAATAGGCTAAATCGATAAAAGTGACTTAATGGGCCATATGTGATTTTGATAAACGGGCCATATGTGATAATTAATAAATGGGCCATATGTGATATTTGATAAATGAGCCATATGTGATTTTGATAAATGGGCCATATGTGATTTTGATAAATGGGCCATTTGTAATATTTGATAAATAGGCCATATGTGATATTTGCTAAAAGGGCCAAATATGATATGAGATTATGAAGGCCAAAATGTGAAATGGGCCAGTTTGTAATAACCTTTATAATGGGCCTTAAGTTGGAATAATTATATGAATGGATTATTATGCATATTATATACATGATTGCATGGGTTGGGCTATTTGACGAAGAGAAGTTCTAGTAGCTTTGCTACAAAATTTTGGTGGCTCTGCCACAATTCTGAAAAATGGCAAATGCCATGTAAACTCTGTAAATGTGGTGGCTTGTCCACAAAATTTGATATACGGCTTAATACCTACTTGGTGTGTTGGCGGGGTGGGTGACTAAAGCTCCCCATAGGTGTGTTGGTTGGTACGGGTGGTGTGTAGCGGATGGAAATCTAGGTTTGGTTTTGGGAATTGCATATCACTTGCATTTTATACATGCTAAATTGTTATATTTATAATGGGCTTAGGCCCAAATAATTGCTTAAATGGTTTTGGCCCAAAGGACTTGGTAAGTGAGTTACACATCGAGTTCTAAGTAACTCACCCGCTTTTCTTTACCTTTCTCGTAATGATCGGTGATTTGAGGCTTGGGCGGGGACGACTCAGTGGAGACCATACTACGAATAATGGGTTATTAAATTTCAGATTTCTTTAAAGTACTTTTAATATTTTCTATTTAATTTATGTTGTAATAAGGCCTCTAGTTAAATTTTATGGATGTTTTACCTATGGATGGGTTTTATGATATGCTTTAAAGTACTTATGAGGGACTTTATTTTTCTAAAATAAAAATAAATGTTTTCCATAAATAAACGTGTAAAAAAGGGTTTTCATTTCTAAATATTTTAACTCGAAAGATTCTTTGTAACAATTCTTTTAAAATCTTTGTTTTCAAAATTTTTTCGAACTCTCTCAAATTCTTGAAACATTAAATAAATTTTTCTTAGGTTTTTAAATTATAAATTTTTACGTCTCAAATTATTAAATGTAACAATCAACCTCGGTTTTCATTAAACTTTTTTTGAATCTTTAAAAGACCATACGTACGTTCAATTCGTGTGACATATCAAATCTGGTCTTAACGCATAGACTGAGTTTGGGGTTTACATTTTATGTATCAGAGCCAGTTTTAAAACTCGGCTGTGGTTTGGGTTCAACAACAATTTTAGTTTAAAATTGTTTTGAATTTATAATATTTATGTGTTAAAGGTAGTATGGCACCACGAGCATCCGGCACCAAGTCAAGTAAGTATTCGTATACTGAATAATTATTATTGTGATATGATCATAGGAACACTCTAGAACTTCTAGTTTTAGGTGTTGAAACTATAGAGATTGAGACTATAGGATGTGTTTGCGAAAACATACTATATCTCTTATATCTCATAAAATATCGTTAATAAACACTGAAATAGTATTCTGATTCATAAAACTTGTGATCAAATTAAACTGAATTAGTCAATATGAGCTCTAGAGGACGTGGACATGGTAGACGTGGCTATAGTAGAGGCCGATGTGTTGGAGCCGTGTCTGAGGCATCGAGACATATGCCGAAAATGGATGCGCCGGCATCAACTGTGTCAAAAATGGATCCCATGACCATATGAGAGAAGATAATGCTCTGTCTCAAGCAATGTTATGAGTATTGGAAAGGGTTGCTGGGGCTAGTCAGGGCCAGTAGCTCGTGGTCAATATTGGAGCGACTCAGATCAAATGGTGCTGAGACTTTTAGGGGTATTTTTGGAGTAGCCCCAAATGTTGCGGAATATTGGCTCGAGGCTGTGGAGCGGATTATGGACAATATGGAATGTACTGCCGAGCAGAAATTAAGAGGAGCTGTGTCTTTGTTGAGGGACGAGGCGTATTAATGGTGGCTTACTATTCGAGAAGGCAACCAGGTGAACGTGTTACTAGGGATTTCTTCAAAGCTGCTTTTCGAGGAAAGTATGTTGGGGCAAGCTACATAGATGCCCGAAGGAAGGAATTCCTAAATCTGGTTCAAGGTAATAAGACAGTGGCGCTTATGTGGCGTAATTTCTACATGAGCCGCTATGCTAGGACAATAGTGCTAATCGACCATGAGCTGGTACGCTTTGAGGATGGGCTAAATGATGAGTTTTGGGTTTTGATAGCCCCGCAATAGGAAAGAACTTTTTCCACGCTTGTGGAGAAAGCCAAGATAGCTGAAGAAGCTAAGAACTCGGAACGTAAAAACTGGGAAAGAGGTAGAGGCAAGAGGGACTTTATGTACTCGAGTTCTGCTAAAAGGTTCCAAAAGAGGCTTAGGAATGATAAGCTAGCTCCTGTTAGAGCACCTACTACTACCAATCAGATTCAACTGTGTGCTAACTGTGGAAAATGACACCCAGGTGAATGCTGGAAAAGAACCGGTGGATGTTTCAAATGTGGTTCTAAGGACCATCAGCTTAAGAATTGTCCTCGAAAGACTGCCCCGCCTCAAAAAGCTCGTAACCTTGATGTGCAGCCAGCTAGAGGCGCCCAGCAGCCAACGAGAGGTCGTGGTGGAAATGGTGCTAGATGTGGTCAAGGTGCACGTGTCGAGGTAATGGCTTCAGAGGTAATGTAGAGGCGAGACAGCCGAGGTTGGTCTTTGTGATTAGGCGTCGGGAGGATGGTAATGCACCTGATGTGATAATCGATACGTTCTTCATTTTTGATGTACCTGTTACTGCTTTGATAGATATCGGGTCTACTCATTCATATATTGCTAGCGCCATATCTGAAAATCTGAATATTAGATCTGAGATTGCCGATAGAGAGATGATGGTAATTAGTCCTTTAGGATAGTGTGTGATCGTAAATAAATTGTATATAAATGTGCCTTTAGAAATTCAAATAGAAATATTTTTGGTGAATTTGATGGAATTGCCTTTCGGTGAGCTCGATCTTATTCTGGGCATGGAGTGGTTGGTGAAGCATTGGGCACAATTGGATTATGCTGCAAAATGGATGTCGATAAGGACTTTGGAAGATAAAGAAGTGGTGATGATAGGCGAACGGAGGAATTATTTAACAAATGTGGTATCTGCTTTAAAGGTAGTAAAGTTGGTGCAAAAAGGGTATGGAACGTTCCTAGCCTTCATTAGTGCTTTGGATGCCAAGGAATTATTGGTGGAAGGTGTTAGAACGGTGAAAGAATTTCTAGATGTCTTTCCCGAAAAAATTTTGGGTTTACCTCCAGACTGGGAAGTAGAGTTTGGCATTGAGCTTTTGCCCAGAACGGTTCTAGTGTCATTGCTCCTTATAGAATGGCGCCGAAGGAGTTAGCGAAGCTTAAAGCTCAAATTCAAAAATTGTTGGATCGAGGATTTATTCGACCGAACGTGTCTCCGTAGGGAGCACCGGTCTTGTTTGTCAAGAAGAAGGATGGGTTGATGCGTATGTACATTGATTATTGGCAGTTGAATAAGTTGACGATCAAGAATAGGTATCCATTGCCGAGAATAGATGACCTGTTTGATCAGTTGAGAGGAGCTTCAGTTTTCTCCAAGATTGATTTGAGATCGGGTTATCACCAACTCAAGGTTAAGGAGGCAGATATTCATAAGATGGCATTCTGAACTCGTTATGGACATTATGAGTTTTTGGTGATGCCATTTGGCTTGACCAATACACTAGATGTATTTATGGACATGATGAATCGAGTCTTTCAACCCTATCTAGATCGGTTTGTGGTAGTGTTCATAGATGATATCTTAGTATATTTGAGGAATGAAGAAGAGCATGACTCACATTTGCGCATAGTATTACAAATACTGCGAGACAAGCAACCTTATGCCAAATTTAGTAAGTGTGAATTTTGGTTGAAAGAAGTGACTTTCTTGGGGCATGTTGTGTCAGCCGAAGGAATCAGAGTTGATCCTCGCAAAGTAGAGGCAGTGTTGGATTGGAAACCACCAAAGTTAGTGGCTAAGATTCAGAGTTTCTTAGGTTTGGCTGGCTATTATAGACATTTTGTTGAGGGGTTTTCGTTGATTGCATCACCTCTAACTACACTTTTGCTCAAGGGAGTACCATTTGTGTGGTCAGATCAACAGTAAGAAAGTTTTGAGAAATTGAAGAAGATTTTGACAGAAGCACCTATACTGATTCAACCTAAGGCTGGAAAAAAGTTCATTATTTACTGCGATGCATCACACACGGGTTTAGGATGTGTGCTAATGCAAGAAGGAAAAGTGGTGGCTTATGCTTCTCATCAGTTAAGGTCGCATAAAGTCAACTATCCTACTCATGACTTGGAATTGGCTGTGGTGGTTTTTGCTTTAAAGATTTGGCGGCACTATCTTTATGGTGAGAAGTCTATCATCTATACGGACCATAACATTCTTAAGTACCTCCTTACCCAGAAGGAGTTGAACTTGAGACAATGGAGGTGGGTGGAGCTGTCAAAGGATTATGACTTTTCAATCGAGTATCATCCTGCAAAAGGCTAACGTGGTGGCAGACGCGTTGAGTCGTAAGGTAATATCGGAGTTAAGAGCAATGTTTGCTCATCTCAATTTGTATGAGCATGGCAATCTGCTAGCGGAACTTTAGATGAAGCCTTTGTGGATAGAGAAGATCAAGGAGAAGTAGTTATCAGATGAAAAGTTGGGTCCCTTAATTCAACAAGTTGAAAGTGGAGTAATAGGGGATTTTGAAATGAATAAGAATAGAGTGTTGTGTTTTCGCGTTAGAGTGTGTATGCCCATGGATTCGGATTTGAGACAGATGATTCTACGAGAGGCGCATAGTAGCCCGTATGCTATGCACCCAGAAGAGGTAAGATGTATCAAGACCTTCGTGTACAGTATTGGTGGCCAAGGTTAAAGCGGGAAGTTACTGATTTCATGGGTAAGTGTTTAACTTGTCAACAAGTGAGGGTAAAACATCAATTACCTTCGGGATTATTGCAACTAGTAAATATTCCATTATGGAAATGGGAGCGGATAACGATGGACTTTGTTAGTGGGTTACCCTTAACACCTACTAAGAAGGATTTCGTCTGGGTGATAGTGGATCGATTGACTAAGACTGCTTATTTTCTACCAGTTCGTACAGATTACTCACTGCAGAAGTTGGCTAAGTTGTATGTATCAGAGATCGTGAGGTTGTATAGGGTACCAGTGTCTATTATATCAGACAAGGACCATAAGTTTACATCACGGTTTTGGAAAGCTTTGCATAAGGCTCTGGGTACAAAGTTAAACTTCAGCACGACTTTTCATCCTCAGTCAGATGGTCAGTCGGAAAGAGTAATCCAAATTTTGGAAGACATTTTAAGGGATTGTGTGATTGACTTTAGAGGCAGTTGGGAAGATTTTCTACCGTTGGCAGAGTTTGCATATAATAGCAGTTACCAATCAAGTATCCAAATGGCACCCTATGAAGCGTTATATAGTCGTAGGTGTCGTACCCCTACTTGTTGGACTGAATTGGGGGAAAGGTAGTTGTTGGGTCCTGAATTGATATCTGAGACGGAAGAAAAGGTAAAGGTGATTCGAGCACGGTTAAAGGAAGCTTCGGATAGACAAAAGTCGTATGCGGATCTGAAGCGCAAGGATATTGAGTTTGTGGTGGGAGATCAGGTTTTTCTAAAGGTCTCACCTTGGAAGAAGATCTTCAGATTTGGGAGGAAGGGCAAGTTGAGCCCCGATTCATTGGACCGTATCGTGTGTTGAAACGTGTTGGGCCAAGAGCTTACCATCTTGAGTTATCTCTGGAGTTGAGTCATATACATAACGTTTTTCACGTTTCAATGTTAAGGGTTACCGATCGGATCCGTCTCACATAGTACCAGTAGAGGAAGTTGAGTTAAGACCTGACTTGTCATTCGAGGAGGACCCAGTACAAATTTTAGATCGAGATTAAATGTGCTAAGAAAGAAGTCAGTACCATTGGTTAAGGTTCTATGGCATAATCACGGAGCGAAGGAAGCTACATGGGAGCCTGAGGAGACAATTCGACAGCAATATCCTCATCTTGTTTAACCAGGTAAATTTTGAGGACGAAATTTTCTTTTAGGGGGTAGAATTGTAACATCCTAGAATTTGAAATTTTATGTGTTACATCAAATTGGTGATTTAGCATGTTAAATTATTAGTTTTTGCTTGTTGATGAGGTCTTGAGAAGGTTTGGGATTTATTTGGACCTAGTGAAAATTTTTAGTTTATAGTACTTTAAAGAGAGGGAGACAGTGAACACATGATATATGGAAAATTATGAGTAAGTAGCTATCATAATTGAGCTATTAGTTAAGAGGTTATGCGCCACATGTATGGTCTTAAGGGGAGAGGTTCGAATCTCTTAGTATGCATTTTGTGATTTTAATTTTTTCTCTTTCCTAGTAAGTTTCGGCCAAACATCATATTCTTGGTAAATTAGAACTTTATTTTTATGGTATGATGGCTAAGAGAAAAGGTAAGATTGAACTTAAGGAAAAGAATCATATGGAAAAGGCATGTAGGGGAGACATAAGGCTTAAAGCAAGGGGAGATGTTTTGGAAAGTTTGGTGTGACTAAAGTTTGACCATTTGACTAATGTACTTGGACGGTTTAAGGGGCTAGGGGAGATAGCCGAAATTTTGTTGGCAATTGGTATGGTTTGGGTGTTGGTTTTAGTCACATTCTCATTTTAGTGTAGCAACATATCTCTCTCCAAAACTCTTCTCCCTAGCCGAATGTGTCTTGTGCACTAGGTAAAATTCTGCTTTGGTTTTGGTCATTTCTTTTAGACCAAATTGTTATCATCTTCCATACTCCCCAAGCTTTTTTCCTCATTGTGCCGAAACCATACCATCTTAAAAGGTCATATTCTTTTTCTTCCTTTAGGCCAAATATACACCAACCCCAAGACCCTTTCTTTGTTCATCTTCCATCCTTGGAAATTGACACATAAACACTCTCTCTTTATTCCTTTTTCTCCTTTCTTTGTTCTTGTAAATAACACTCAAACATCACTATTTTCCAAAACCTTTCATCATGGCGAATGTCAATGACTATCTTCATAACCGAATCTTGCATTTCACATATACTTCTTCCCAACCATTTTTTTCTATTCAAACTTTGAACAATCGGTAAGAAACCTCTTTATTTGTTTTTTTTTGTTTTTTATTTGCTTATTTGCCAAACCCATAAGTTGGCTTGGGAAAGCCTTTTCGACCTAAATCATCATCCATCTCTCTTAGATAAATCCTTTTCATTTTTATAGTGAAATAGTGGAAGGCCGAATCGCCATCTCCTCGAAGTTATCTTGTAATCATTAGAATTCGGATAAAAAACCTTCAAGGTAAGAGTTCTTCACGGGTTTCATGATCATCCTTTATTATTAAAATGATTAACATTATGGAAAGGAGTAATCTATTATTAGATATAGGGATTTACTCGTGGATCACTCGAAACTTCGTGGTAAGCCTATCTATACCATTTTGTAAGTCCATACTTTAATAGATTATTGATTTATTAAGGATCTAATGAATGGAGGCTCATAGTAACGTATTGGAAGGAAAATTTGGTGATCTCAAAAGGAGTGGTTTGATGATCCCAACTCCTAGATTTAAGTGAAGGGCTGTTTCGGCAATTTGGGATTTTCCACCTGGCTGTGGACTCTCCTCCAATGAAAATCAATTATTTGAAGTTGTTAGCAGTTCTGAGCCATTAGCTGTTCGGGGTTTTCCAATGGGTTGTGAACCGTTAACCAGGGAGAATCGACAAATAGTTGTTGTTCGAGATTCCGAGGGTAAAAATCTAGATCGCCTACTTTAGGATATATTTAATTTAAGTGTTAGTATACTAATCAAGCGTGAGATGTATTTAGGTATCGACGATCGGGAAAGTGTAGTCCTCATTGTAATCATTTGTGTAATCTCACACCGTATCTCGCGAATTAGATAACCACATTGTATTAATAGCTAGATTAAAATCGCAAAGTTGATGAAATCGGGTAAAATGGTTTATTTAGCACTTTAATGGTAAAAACTATGAAATCGATAGTAAGATTGTGAAAATTATGAAATTTTCCTTAATGGGCTAAATCGATAAAAGTGACTTAATGGGCCATATGTGATTTTGATAAATGGGCCATATGTGATTTTGATAAATGGGCCATATATGATAATTGATAAATGGGCCATATGTGATAATTGATAAATGGTCCATATGTGATATTTGATGAATGAGCCATATGTGATTTTGATAAATGGGCCATATGTGATTTTGATAAATGGGCCATTTGTAATATTTGATAAATAGGCCATATGTGATATTTGCTAAAAGGGCCAAATATGATATGAGATTATGAAGGCCAAAATGTGAAATGGGCCAGTTTGTAATAACCTTTATAATGGGCCTTATGTTGGAATAATTATATGAATGGATTATTATGCATATTATTTACATGATTGCATAGGTTGGGCTATTTGACGAAGAGAAGTTCGTAGCTTTGCTACAAAATTTTGGTGGCTCGCCACACTCAAAAAATGGCAAATGCCATGTAAACTCAGAATCTGGTGGCTTGTCCATGAAATTTGATATACGGCTTAATGCCTACTTGGTGTGTTGGTGGGGTGGGTGACTAAAGCTCCCTACAGGTGTGTTGGTTGATACGGGTGGTGTGTAGCGGATGGAAATCTAGGTTTGGTTTTGGGAATTGCATATCACTTGCATTTTATACATGCTAAATTGTTATATTTGTAATGGGCTTAGGCCCAAATAATTGCTTAAATGGTTTTGGCCCAGTGGGCTTGGTAAGTGAGTTACACACTGAGTTCTAAGTAACTCACCGCGTTTTCTTTACCTTTCTCAGGTAATGATTAGTGAAGGAGGCTTGGGCCGGGGACGACTCAGTGGAGACCATACTATGAATAATGGGATATTTAAATTTTGGATTTCTTTAAAGTACTTTTAATATTTTCTATTTAATTTATGTTGTAATAAGGCCTCTGGTTAAATTTTATGGATGTTTTACCTATGGATGGGTTTTATGATATGCTTTAAAGTACTTATGAGGGATTTTATTTTTCTAAAATAAAAATAAACATTTTTCGTAAATAAACGTGCAAAAAAAAAGGGTTTCCATTTCTAAATATTTTAACTCGAAAGATTCTTTGTAACAATTCTTTTAAAATCTTTGTTTTCAAAATTTCTTCGAACTCTCTCAAATTCTCGAAACATTAAATAAATTTTTCTGAGGTTTTTGAATTATAAATTTTTTGTCTCAAATTATTAGATTTAACAATCAACCTCGGTTTTCATTAAACTTTTTTTTAAATCTTTAAAAGACCATACGTACGTTCAATTTGTGTGACAAGTCAAATCTAGTCTTAACGCATAGACTGGGTTTGGGGTGTTACAGGAGAATTACGGCTATGTGGTGCATGGGGTCAGTGAATTTTGGCATTATGGGGTGATAGCAAAACCGAGAGCCTTACTGTGTTGAGTGCCGATTATTGGCAAGTTTTCTTAAGCTCTCCTTATGTTTTTATTCTTTTTGTTCATTGGTTATCCTATCTTTTTCTCCTAAGTTGAAATCATCCCCTTTCTTTTTGCATTTCGGTAACTTTGGTACATTCTTCTTCACCAAAACAGTAACTCTCTTTCTCTCATTACTATTTCTCTTCATCTTTTCTCTTCAACCGAAATTTTCACCCCATTTTTTTGCTGCATCTTTCTTTTAGTTCTTGTGGGTGCTAGCCAAAATTCAACCTTCATTCTCCTTGTTCAGTCGATTGATCATTCTCATCTATTACTTCTCCTGTGCCAAACCTTTTCAGGTGTCAATCAGTTTTTCTGTTGAGGTAGCGAATCTTCACCTTTCCATTAGGTTTGCTATTAGTCGAATATAGAGCCTCTTCAATCAGCATACTTTTGTTCTTAGGTAAGGAACCTTCCTCTCTTGTGTATTCTATTCGTTCGTTTTCTCTTTTTTCTCTTTGGTGTGGCTAATCGAAGGTTATGATTTGTATCTTTGGGCATGGGTCATCGGTAGAGGGACGTATTTTCATCATCTTCCTTTCATGCTGCTTGCTTTCGAGAGAATCTTGGTAAGTGGGTGTTGGCCGACTGTGTAGTGAGGGGGCTTCTTATCGGGTTGTTTGGCCGAAAGGCCACCTCTTTTGCTTACTTTGAAAATCAATTCTAATATTTGTGTTATCTAGGGATTCAATCGGTTTCATAGGCCAACCTTCTAAGAAGCTCAGTGTTCGTGGCCGAGGTAAGAAGCTTCCTTTTGTTTGACACGTATTGTTTCTTTTTCTCTCGTTGCGTTAACCTAGTTTCCTGATTAAAGACCCTTACCATGGATGCAAGTGTGGGACAAGCTAGAGAAGGGAGCGAACCCATAATTTTGGTTCCCAAATTCAAAACACGAGCTGTGTCGACAGTTTAGGACTTTCCACCGGGCTATGGTAGAGAGCTGACAACTATCTGGGATAGGCAAATAGTCATCATTCCGGCTAATGATAGTGTTGACGTAGGAACCTTAGTATTATGCGTTATCAGGTGTTTATTACTCAGACACCTTATTTATTGTTTTGTTATTAACTATTAAAGCTAAAAGCTGAAATGGCTGATGTGATAAGCAAAATGCGCTTATGGAGAAGGTTGGAGACACCGGGTAAGTTCGTGATAATGATATTGTTGTTAATATGTATATATGTATATTTTGATGTTTTCATGTATGAAATATGATCTAATACACACTATGATATTGGTTGCATACATATTGTGCATGAAGTGAAGAGCATGGGCTCAGGATTGATTGAAAGGTGAAGGGAGAATGAGTGACTATTGTCACGAGTGACTACTGTCACGAGTGGTCTAAGTACCATGGTGGTTGAAACCACGAATGATTTAATTAGTGACTAATCTCGATGGTCAAGTACCACAGTAAGTTGGCCCCACGTATATGTAATTTATTAGAGATCGTCACAGTGGTCAAGTAGCATAGTGGGTTGGCACCATGGATATATATATATTTAAGTGACTATTTGTAACACCCCAAACCCGGTCAACACACCACGACCGAATCTGGTTGTTACAGTGAAAAAAAGTATTTGAGAGGTTTAGGTTTCCGTTTAAAAGTTTGATGGACACTCTTTCGCATGTTTTGTTCTTGTAGAAAACTTGAGCATGATTGTTTAAAAGCGATAGTGTGTTTGAAAACCCAAAATTTTGAAAACTTAATCGCTATGTAAGTAAAACGAGCTTACCTCATTTAGAAATTTGAGTAATCCTTGTTGTTGCTTAAACACATTTTTTTTTGTTTTTTTGTTTAAGTTATTAAGAAATCACATTCAAGTTTGGAAGAAAATTGAGTTTCATTTAATTTGAATTACAATAGTGATACCCGATGGTAAAGTTTAAAACATATCGCTTTGTAGTTTTGAAAACCTTATCTTTCCAAGTTTTATCGAATATTACCCTTAATTTGTTAAGGCATATTTGAAATCCAATCTAAGCAAGTAAATAACAAAATATAAGTCTAAAATTTTTAAAGAGGCCTTTACAATCCCAACATAATCAAATGAAATTAAATAAGGTAAAGTACCAAGTTTGAAAATCAGCAAGTCCGAATTTATTTTTGGCATGGGCACCTCGAGTCCACCTTACCCGTGTCCGCGATCTAAGTGTCACTGAAATGATAAGGGAGAAAGGTGAGTCGCAAGACTCAAAGCATAAATCCCTCTCCCAGATAACATGCTAACACACATCATAACAAAGCAATGCAAGTAATGCACCCGATCCTAACCATCCATAACACCTTTTCTACCCCTGTGGTACCAAACCACCGGTGGTGCTAAACCACCGTGACCCAAAGTCACGATATCCATAGATGTGGTGCTAAACCACCGGTGACCCAAAGTCACGAAGATCCATTTGTGGGCCAACCCACGGTGATACAAATCATGGCGACGATCTCATATCTCAAAAGTGGGGCCAACCCACGGTGGCATTAACCACAAGGATTTAGTCGCCATGAGGTGCCAAACCTCCTGTGTCCCAAAGACACAAGTGTGATACTAAATCATTGGTGACCGTAGTCACAATTAAAATGATGGGGCCAACCCATCGTGTGATACCAAATCACTAGCGCCAATCCCAGATAATCAACCGTGGGGCCAACCCATCGTGGTACTAAGCCACTGGGACGAGACGCGGAGGTGCTAAACCTCCGTGACCCAAAGTCACAATAATCAATCTGTGGTACCAAACCACTGGAGGTGCCAAACCTCCGTGTCCCAAAGACACGGATATCATATCCCCTCCTCTCATATCACCCAATAACATATCATACTAATGCAAAGTCGCAATCATGCTATCATGCTCACATGCTTAATATGACATCTCAAAATACATACACCAATAAATCATGATATCACATATCATCACATATCTCGCAATGAAACGGACTTACTCCGAATCCGTATCCATACCTCATTGGGTATTAAATCGCTTAACCACACTGCTTCACTTACACAATCAAGTTATCAACACATTACTCATAAGAAGGTGTGTTAGTTTACACACCGATAGATCACACGCTTAATCCTCAAGAACCGGTTTAAACCCTCGATTATTTTGCTCCTAAAGTCGGCCAAACATGTGGTTAATCACTTAAAACCATTCGCCGTAATAGATAAACCAAAGGGTTTTATGTTAAACCTTTACTTTTGCAAATGGTTCTGCTTCCAACCAAACCCGAACCAACAATGGTTTCTTACCAAACGGTCACACTCTAGAAATGAAAACGGTTAATCTCTTAATAACTTGACTTAAAGAAAACTAAACAAAACCGACTAGAAGAACTCGTTTACCACCACTTACCGATTGCTTAACAGAGAAAGAAGGCTCCTCACGATCGCTCCCAAAATCCGGATGTCCTACACTCAAATCGGTTTAGACATAAAAGATTAACTCCCTTCAACAAAAGCCCAAAAATCGGCCACATAAACAAACCCAAACCGAATAAGAACATGAGAGAGAAGATAACCATTCACCAAACTCTTACCTATCCCACCGATTGACAACGAAAAACGCAACAAGGTCAACCTCCTCAATATTCGGCAATGAAGAACTATAGGGAGAAAAAAGATTCGCTAACACCCTTAACAAAATGGAAAAGGAGATTCGGCCCTAAGAGAAATGGGAAGAACGATTGGGAACAAAAAGGCCAAGGGGTTTTGGAAAAGAAAAGAAGAAAATAAAAATGATGAATGGAGGGGTGCTTTCGGTTTAAAGAAAAAGAAGATGGAGGATGAAGTTTTTGGAGGATAGAGTTTGGCAAGAGGATATTGAGAGAGGAAGAGAGTATGAGAGGAAGAGAAGCTAGTTTCGGTTTACACAAGATGCAAATGAGAAGAAATGAGAACAATATTCGGCCACACACACACCAAGTTAAGAGATGCAAAGCAATTTTAGGCAAAAAGATACTTGGACTTTCGGTTTAAGGAGAACAAACGGAAAAAGAAGAAAGCACTTAGGGTTTCGGCTTGTTTTGACAAAAGGTGAATTTGCTTCCAAAAATGCTTTTTGACCGAAAAGAATGCACAAAATGAAGAAAGAGTTTCGGCACTCCCACTCTCTCATACCAAACCGTCCACTCCCCCCTAACATCTCTCCAAAAACCGGCCACAACTCCCCCAAACACTCCAAGCCTCCCATTCAAACTAGTTGAACTAGTCTCCCTCCTACTTTCACTCTCCACCCATCTTTTGAACCTTTGACTTGGTCCAAGCGGAGTTTGAACCGCCACAACTCCTCCCTCCTTGCAGTCAAAATAGAACCCAAATGGAGCACTCAGCCTTGAACACAGGACCTCCTCCCTCCCGCAAGTGATGCCAACAAGCTCTTAGTGGCGCCTTGCTTGCCACTCCACCACTCCTTTCTTTATGCTAAAATTCACCTAAAATATTTATAAACCCCACCTCCTTCACTCCTCTCACCGAGCCTAAAATGAAATTTTTCCTACCACTTAAGCTTACACCTAGCTTATAACTAAGCCCCAACAACATCAAAATAACAACATATCACACCATGCACATGCAACAAAGCCAAAAATAAAATAGCCCATAACCCGGATATTACGTTCTACCCCTTAAAAATAATTTCTACTCGAAATTACCTCGGTCAAAAGAGTTACGGTATTGCTATCTCATCATATCCTCGGGTTCCCACGTAGCTTCTTCCACGCCATGATTACGCCATAGTACCTTAATCAAAGGCATGACTTCCCACGCAGTAACCTTCACATCCCGATCCAAAATCAGACAAAGCTCTTCCTCCATGGTCAAGTCTCGGGTTTACCTCGATCTCTTCCATCGCCACCACGCGGCGATGGATCTCGAGCGATATCGCTTAAGCATCGAAGCGTGTAACACGCCCTGAATCGACTTAGCTCTGCGGGCAACTCGAGTCGGTAAGCTCATCGGTCCCACTCGCCTCAAGACTTTATACGCCCAATAAACCTCGGACTTAGCTTGCCTTTCCTTCCTAACCTTAACACTTTCTTCCACGGTGAGACCTTCGTAAAACCTTGAACTCCCACAAAGAAATTCAATATCTCTCGCTTAAGATCTAAGATAGGACTTCGCCGGTCCAAGCTTCTTTCAATCGAGCTCAATCAACTTAACTTTTCTTCTGGTCTCCGCAACCAACTCGTCCCAACAACCGACGCTCACTTAACTCGACCAACAAGTAGGTGAGCGGCACTTCCTACCGCATAACGCCTCGTATGGTGCCATCTTGATGCTTGCTTGGTAACTATTGTTGTAGGCGAACTCATTAATGGCGTACTCCTCCCAACTACCCTCAAGTCCAATACACAACCTCGTAATATGTCCTCCAAGATCAGATAACCTTTTTCGACCGCCATCGATCAAGGGTGAAATGTCAGGTCAAATCCAACCGCTGCACTCCAGAGCGTGATGCAACGCCGTAACCTTGACGAATCGGGATCCCTATCCGAGATGATCGACATCGCACACCGCAGCAGCCTCACTATCTCTGACACATACAGCTTCGCCAACCTCTGAAGTGAGTAATCCACCCTCACCGGGATAAAGTGAGCTGATTTAGTCAGTCGATCCACAATTACCCAAACTGAATCCTTCTTGCTAGGCGTAAGAGGTAATCCACTGACGAAATCCATAGTTATCCTTTCCCACTTCCACTGTGGAATCTTCACTGGTTGAAGCAACCCTGACGGCAACTGATGCTCAGCCTTGACCTGCTGACATGTCAGACACTTCCCTACAAACTCTGTCACTTCCTTTTTCGCATCTTACCACCGTAATCGTTCTCTCGAGATCCCTATACATTTTGCTACCTCCAAGATGCATAGCGTAGGGGCTGCTATGTGCATCCTCAAGAATCTTTCGCTTTAACTCAAGATCCCCAGATACAAGCTCTTCCCCAAAACACAAAGACTCCATCACTAGATAAATCAGAACCCTCCAAACCATCATTCTCGCACTTGTGTCCTCTCGCGACTCAAAACCTCATCCATCAACCTGCCTTTTCTCGATCCGCTCAACCCAAGTAGGCTTAACTCGCAGCTCGCCATGAATACTCCGCCGTCAGACAAACTTAAGTGGGCAAACATCGCCCTAGATCCAAAACAACCTTATGGCTCAACGCTGCTCGCCACAACGTTAGCCTTGCCCGGATGATACTCAATCGAATCAATGTAGTCTTTCAAATGACTCAATCCATCTCTACTGCCTCGATTCAAGTCTTTCTCGAGTCAAGAGGTACTTCAGACTCTTATGATCCGTAGACTATCGATTTCTCTCCGCATAAGTAATGCCTCCAAATCTTTAAGGTAAAGACTACAACCGTAAGCTCCAGATCATGCGTTGATAATTGACCTCATGTGGCCTCACCGCCGAGATGCGTAAGCCACAACCTTCCTTTTCAGATCAAGACACAACCCAAACTCGTATGTGATGCATCGCAATAAATCGTGAATTCTTTCCACTCAAAGTTGAATTAGAACCGAGCTTCACCAAAATCTTCTTCAACTTGTCGAAGCTCTCCCATCGCTTCTCATCCAAATGAACTAACCCTTTTCTTAACAATTTGGTCATCGACGCGATCAACGAAAATCCTCTACAAACCTTCTAGTAGTATCCTCGCCAAACCGTAAAACTCAATCTCACCATCGACCTAGGCGGCTTCCAATCCAAAATCGCTCAATCTTTCAAGGATCTACTCTAATCCTCTCACCGATACTACATGACCCAAGAACGCCACCTCCCTAAGCCGTAACTCGATTTACTAAACTTCGATAAAGTCGCTTTCTCCTCGTAATCGTAATACCACCCGAAATGCGCATCATGTTCCTCCTCGCCCTGAATATACCAAGATATCGTTGATAAAAACCACTACGAACTCGATCTAAATACTACCGAACACCCTATTCATCATATCCATGAAGGTCGCGTGCGTTAGTCAACCCAAACGGCATAACTAAGAACTCAAAGTGCCCATACCGAGTACAAAATGCCGCCTTGCAGATATCCGCCTCTTTCACCTTTTAATCGGTGATACCTGCACCTTAAATCGATCTTCAAAAAATTGGCGCGACCTTCAAATTGATCAAACAAGTCATCTATCCGAGGCAATGGATACTTGTTTTTGATCGTCACTTATTCAATTGGCGTAGTCTACACACATCCGCATAGTACCATCTTTCTTCTTGACAAAGAGTACCGACGCCCCAAGGCGTAAACACTTGGCCCGATAAAGCCTCGTCCAACAACTCTCGGATTCGAGCCTTAAGCTCCACTAACTCTTTAGGCGCCATCCTCAGACGGAGCAATAGATATCTTGGCGCAGCTTTTGGGTAATGATCTATCCCAAACTCTACCTCACGATCCGGTGGCAAACCCTAAGCTCCTCAGAAACACATCAACAAATTTCTAACCGTCTCAACTGCTCCACATCGACTCTTTAGCCTCCAAGGCATACACATGAACCACATATGCTTCATGCCCTTTCTCGACCATCTTCTCGGCTTTGTGAGCAGATACCACATTGGATGATAATTCCTTCTACTACCGATCGTAACTACCTCATCACCCTTAGCTATTTTCGTAACCATGCGCTTAGTCACAAGAACCCAACTTCGCCTAGTACTTAACCACTGTCCATCCCGAGAATCGATCGAACTCCCCAAACTAGCTCCATCGATCGACCATAAACACTACCCTTGGAGTTCTAGAGGTACATCTCTATACAACTTATCTACAACTACAGAGTGACCTAGAGGGCTTATTACGGCCATTTGCCTAGAAGATATCTCGTAGTCTAAATCCATGGTCTTCACTATGCTACTTGCAACATATGAACGCGCCGAACCCATATCAATCAAAGCAAAGAAATGGAGAACCAAAGATTAAAATGTACCGGTTATGACGTCGGCAAGGCCGCCTCTTCTCTCGCCACACAGATATATTAGCCTCGGCTGTCTAGCCTCAAGATTACTCGCACCTCTGCTTCTGGTGCTCCACTACCGACTGTAACCATTACCTCCTCTCGCCATTACCTCTACCCTCTACTTGGTGGTCTATTATTCTCAGATCGAGTATAGCCTTGACTCTCGATCGAATCCTAGCCAACTTGCACTGGACACCCTCACACGGTGGTCCAATGAGCCACACTCAAAATAGCCTCTACCAGCAAATTCAACATCCTCCCCAATGAGCTTTCCCACAACGGTTACATCACAGGCGGTCCCCGACTAGCAAAGAATAAACCTACCAGATCGATTCAATTCACTCGGTCTAGCCCTTTTCATGGATTACCCGACGCACCCGAAGACCCAAAACTCCTCTTATGTCTGTTCCTATCCATGCCTTGCCTCACGACTTCTTAATACCCTCGGCTACCTTCGCTTTTCAACCGTAACAAGAATTCACGCCTCGGGCGCAATCAATAACCTTAATTCATCTCGCAGCCATCCTCAAACGAACACACCTCTCGTGTTCAAGAGCCACCATACCTCGCATACCGACTCACTCGTAAACTCCGCCTCAGACTCGATTACGCATTTACTCCCCGAACTAACCTTAGAAATGCTTTCCGCTGCTCATTAATGTAGTTAGCTCCAACGCATTTTTTCCGATAAGCGACTCAAAATAGTCCCAAGTCGATCTTCCACGCAGAATATTGTCTCCGAACTGTGAGCCACCACCGGTATGACTCATCTCAAAAGTGATACTATCCCATTTAACTTTTCTTTCAGTCAGTTCAGATCGTCCATGATCCGCTCTGTCACTTCTAGCCAATATTCAGAAGGCTGGAGCAACACCAGAGACACCTCAAAAACTTCACTTCGCTTGCTTGTTCAAGTCGTTCAGTACGATTTTCTAGCTCCCGCTACCCACCTACTCCAACTACCCTTTCCAGAACTCAAGAAGATCGCTCTCGTGACACTGCGCCGCCCCAGCCTATTCTCGAAACTCACCACCTCCACCTGGTGGCGGTATGCAGATCTCATTCTCTCGACTCTCACTGTAACCTACGGGTTCGTAAACTGCCATCTTACCTCGACCACGCCCATGACCACGCCCACCTCGTGTACTCATGACTAAAATCTCATCCGATTTAAAGAATTTTATGCATCAAGAATTATTCCACTGCTTAAAAGCAAAGTCTTATGAATATTGCTTATTAAAGAAGTTTCATTTTCGCACGTCCACAGAGTCCTATCAGTTTCAGTCTCTAAAGTAGTCTTACTATCACTAGCCATCCAATCACATCTCATCAATATCATTATCACAAACAATAGTAAGGGTACTTACCTGGGTGGATTGGTGCCGGAGACTCGGTGCCATGCCTTTCAAGCCATGTTTTTTTAAGACAGAACACCAGAATTTAAAACATTTTGGACCTCAGCCCACAAATGAGCCTTTGAACTTGGCTCTGATACCACAATTGTAACACTCCAAACCTTGGCCAACACACCACTAACCGAATCTGGTATGTTACAGGGAAAAAAAGTATTTGAGAGGTTTAGGTTTCTGTTTAAAAGTTTGATGGACACTCTTTCGCATGTTTTGTTCTTGTAGAAAACTTGAGCATGATTGTTTAAAAGCGATAGTGTGTTTGAAAACCCGAAAATTTTGAAAACTTAATCAGTTATGTAAGTAAAACGAGCTTACCTCATTTAGAAATTTGAGTAATCCTTGTTGTTGCTTAAACACATTTTTTTTTTGTTTTTTTTTGTTTAAGTTATTAAGAAATCACATTCAAGTTTGGAAGACAATTGAGTTTCATTTAATTTGAATTACAGCGTGATACCCGATGGTAAAGTTTAAAACATATCGCTTTGTAGTTTTGAAAACCTTATTTTTCCAAGTTTTATCGAATATTACCTAGTAATTTGTTAAGGCATATTTAAAATCCAATCTAAGCAAGTAAATAACAAAATATAAGTCTAAAATTTTTAAAGAGGCCTTTTACAATCCCAACATAATCAAATGAAATTAAATAAGGTAAAGTACCAAGTTTGAAAATCAGTGCAAATCCGAATTTATTTTTGGCATGGGCACATGGAGTCCACCCCGGCTCCGTGTCCGCGATCTAAGTGTCACCTGAAATGATAAGGGAGAAAGGTGAGTCGCAAGACTCAGTGCATAAATCCCTCTCCCGGTATAACATGCTAACACACATCATAACAAAGTAATGCAAGTAATGCACCCGATCCTAACCATCCATAACACCTTTTCTACCCCGTGTGGTACCAAACCATTGGTGGTGCCAAACCACTGGTGACCCAAAGTCACGATATCCATAGATGTGGTGCCAAACCACTGGTGACCCAAAGTCACAAAGATCCATTTGTGGGGCCAACCCACGGTGATACCAAATCACTAGAGATGATCCCATATCTCAAAAGTGGGGCCAACCCACGCATGCTAACCACGTGGACGAGTCGCTATGAGGTGCCAAACCTCCGTGTCCCAAAGACACAAGTGTGATACCAAATCACCGTGACCGTAGTCATAATTAAAATGATGGGGCCAACCCATCGTGATACCAAATCACTAGCGCCAATCCCAGATAATCAACCGTGGGGCCAACCCATCGTGGTACTAAGCCACCGACGAGACGCGAGGTGCTAAACCTCCGTGACCCAAAGTCACAATAATCAATCTGGTGGTACCAAACCACCGGAGGTGCCAAACCTCCGTGTCCCAAAGACACGGATATCATATCCCCTCCTCTCATATCACCCAATAACATATCATACTAATGCAAAGTCGTGCAATCATGCTATCATGCTCACATGCTTAATATGACATCTCAAAATACATACACCAATAAATCATGATATCACATATCATCACATATCTCGCAATGAAACGGACTTACCCGAATCAGATCCATACCTCATTGATATTAAATCACCAACCACACTGTTTCAATTATACAATCAGGTTATCAACACTTTACTCAGTTAAGAAGGTGTGTTAGTTTACACACCTGATAGATCGCACGCTTAATCCCGAAGAACCGGTTTAAACTCCTCGATTATTTTGCTCCTAAAGTCGGCTAAACACGTGGTTAATCACTTAAAACCATTCGCCGTAATAGATAAACCAAAGGGTTTCGTTAAACCTTTATTTTTGCAAATGGTTCGGTTTCCAACCAAACCGAACCAACAATGGTTTCCTTACCAAACGGTCACACCCTAGAAATGAAAACGGTTAATCTCTTAATAACTTGACTTAAAGAAAACTAAACAAAACCGACTAGAAGAACTCGTTCTTACCACCACTTACCGATTGCTTAACAGAGAAAGAAGGCTCCTCACGATCGTTCCCAAAATCTGGATGTCCTACACTGAAATCGGTTTAGACACAAAAGATTAACTCCCTTCAACAAAAGCCCAAAAATCAGCCACATAAACAAACCCAAACCGAATAAGAACATGAGAGAGAGATGATAACCATTCGGCCAAACTCTTACCTATCCCACCGATTGACAACTAAAACGCAACAAGGTCAACCCTCCTCAATATTCGACAATGAAGAACTATAGGGAGAAAAAAGATTTGGCTAACACCCTTAACAAAATGGAAAAGGAGATTCGCCCTAAGAGAAATGGGAACTATTGTCACATATGAGAAGTGACTAATGATCACAAAAAGATACTTGGACTTTGGTTTAAGGAGAACAAATGGAAAAGAAGAAAGTGGTCTAGGTGATTTGCTTCCCACGAAAAGAATGTGGTCAAGAACCAAGTAGTGGCTTAAAGCCACGGGTGTTTGGAGGAGAATTAAACTAGGTTGGGTCACATTGCATACATTCTTAATATGCTATATTCTATGGGCTTAAGGCCATATTCACACCGTTATAGCCCATAAGGGATTTACACTATTGTCACAGTGAGTCTCGATCACTCACCCTCTGGCTAATTTTGCTAGGTTGGGTAATCAATAGTTGGGCTTAAGGGTTTTTGAGACTCACCCTCTCTGGATGGACTCGAGGTGGCCATGCATTGCTATTTTCTCGTAAATTTCATTACTTTATTTTGAACTTAGCTTAATTTGGGATTTTATTATGTAATAAGGCCGCTTGAACTTAAATTTGGGGTTTGGTTTTAAATGCTGATTTTATTTATGTTATAAATTGTCAAAATAGGGTTTCCTAAAAACGTAAATCAAGGTTTTCCAAATATTAGCAAATGGATCATAAGAAATAAGTAATTAAAACTTAAAGCTTTCTTAGAACTACTGATAGTATCTATATTTCTTTCTTTTCGCCAAAAATCACATTACTTGACACTATTTTAAACAAAATTTTCTAAAGTATGGTTTTACGAATTTAACCCGATTTCTACTTCTGGATATCTTAGTAAGTAGTGGTTACAACATAATACACCCTAATCAATCCCCCTCAACTTGGATTTATCAAACGGAAAAAAATGTTTTTTCAAATTGCGATGTTCCATTAAATGATTTTCAAAACTACCTTTCCGGTAACATACTAGATTTGGTCGTAACGTATTGACCGGGTTTGGGGTGTTACAATTGTGGTATCAAAGCCAGGTTTCAAAAACTCGGCTGTGGGAAGGGGGTTCAAAAATGTTTTAAAAGATGGTTAGAAAATGATATGTCTTCTAAAAGCATGGCACCCGAGTCTCCAGCACCAAATCCTCACGGTAAGTCTCTTGATTTTTGGTTGTTTTACATGAATTAAGTGTGATATGACATGATTACTTGTACTGAGAAATGCAACTTTAGAGACTGAAACCTTAGGTATGCATGAATTGGCGAGAATTACTTATGATGCTACCTTCATAAAACTACTCTATAACAAACAGTGGAAGAAAACACTAACTCATAAAACTTTTAATTAGATTAAATCGTGTTAGTAGTAATGAGTACTAGAGGATGTGGGCGCTATATGTGAGGCCGTGGAAGAAGCCGAGATGTTGAAAATGAGCCTTCTAATCTGAGCGTGGGACGAAGGGAGGTGCCAAGATTGCCGATTGCGTATGTAATTCGAGATCAAACTGGTGGAGACGATGCTGTGTCTCAGGCTATGTTACGTGTTCTAGAAAGTGTTGTGGGAGCGAGCATGGGATCAGTGGCTTAGAAATCTGTGTCAGAGCGACTTCGAGTGAACAGGGCTGAAATGTTTAGGGGCATCTCTGGTGTAGCTCCTAATGTAACTGAGTATTAGCTCGAGGCGGTTGAGCGCATCATAGATGATCTTGACTGCACCGTAGAAGAGAAACTAAAAGGAGTTGTGTCTCTTCTTTGAGATGAGGCTTACCAATGGTGGGTCACGATTAGAAATGGCACAGTAGCTGATCCCATTTCCTGGGACTTATTTAAGTCTGCGTTCTAAGGAAAGTATATTGGGTCGAGTTATGTGGACATTTAGCGTAAGGCATTTCTAAACTTGGTTCAGGAGAGTAAGTCAGTGGGCGAGTATGAAGCAGAATTCTTGCGTCTAAGCCGGTATGCTCGTGGTATTGTGTCTACAGATCATGAGCGTTGTGTTCGATTTGAGGATGGCCTAAGGGATGAGTTGCGAGTACTAATAACTCCACAACGGGAAAGGGATTTCGCTGTTTTGTTTGAGAAGGCTAAGATAGTTGAGGAGGCAAAGCGATCTGAAAGGAAGAATCAGAATAGGGAAAAGGGTAGGAATAAGAGAAGTTTTGGACCGTCAAGGTCTACTGGGAATTTTTAGAAGAGGCCTAGGTTGGATGGGTCAGGTCGAGTGGTAAGGCCCGCTACTACTGGTCAGCCACAACAATGTGCTACGTGTGGGAAGTTTCTCTTAGGAAAGTGCTGGGCAAGAAGTAATGGATGCTTCAGATGTGGATCAGTGGATGATCGAGTAAGGGACTATCCGCAAGAGCCCAACAGAATGGGGCCAGTGGGTCAGAATTATGTACAGCCTGGTAGAGGTGGTCCGCAACTATAGAGAGGTCGTGGTCCGACCAGAGGAAGAAATGGTTTTGGTCGTGGACGTGGAGCACCGGGCATAGGTGCTAGGAACACTGATGCAAGACATCCTGGTTTGGTTTATACAGCTAGGCATCGAGAGGAGGGAGATTCACATGATGTCATAACTGGTACGTTCCTTATTTACGAATTGTCTTTTACCGTGCTGATTGATATTGGATCAACACATTTCTATGTTGCTAATGTGGTGTCTGAAATTCTGAACATAGACTCTGAGATTGCTTCTAGGGAGATGACTGTACTTAGACCTTTAGGACAATATGTAGTGGTGAACAAACTCTTTAGGAATGTGCCTCTAGAAGTACAAGGGATGGTTTTCCCGGCTGATCTGATGGAACTACCATTCGGGGAATTCGATTTGATTTTAGGCATGGACTGGCTAGCGAAGTATCGGGAAAACTTGGATTGTGTTGCCAAGCGAATGGTGTTAAGGACTCCTGAGGATAATGAAGTCTTAGTGATAGGTGAAAGGAGGAACTACTTGTCTAATGTAATATCTGCATTAAAGGCTGAAAGAATGGTGAGAAAAGGGTGTGAGGCTTTCATAACTTTCATTCGAGCTCTGGAGGCTAAGGAGTTGACTGTGGGGGATGTCAGAACAATGAAAGAGTTCGCTGATGTTTTTCCAGAAGAGCTTCCAAGGTTACCTCTAGATCGTGAGGTGGAATTCAAAATTGATCTTCTTTGGGAATAGTGCCGGTGTCTATCGCCCCATATAGAATGGCACCGAAAGAGTTGGTGGAACTGAAATCTCAAATTCATGAACTGTTGGACCAGGGTTTCATCCCACATAGTGTGTCACCTTGGGGATGATAAACCGTAAAAGTAACATATTTTAATCCCACATTTAGTATGCTTTTGGATTATTTAGCCCTTGATTTATGTAAAAAGGTGCTTTTAATCCTTTCTTTTCATGTTTATACTTAAGAAAGCACCCGATGACGAAAAGAACGAGAAACAGGCTTAAAAAGGGCCAATTTGGGCCAAAGAAGAAATCGACACGGCCTGGACTTCAAGCCACACAGGTCGTGCATTGCCATTTACTTCACACGGCTATGCCATGATTTACACGGCGTGCCCCAATAGACAAAATCGAGACACGGCCTGAAGACGATTTACACAGGCGTGTACCATGGCCGTGCCCCTGCAGCGGGAAAGAGCAATTTCACTCGGATTTGGATCTTAGAGGCAAAGAAACACATCCCTAAGTCTACATAAACATCCTAGAAGGAATTCTACTTGAATTAGGATACTTAGGAGCCAAGTAAAGCATCTCAAAGACTATATAAACACCCAACGTAGCAACTAAAAAGAGTTCGGCAGAAGCCAAAATAGGTTTTTGGGCAGAGTTTTCTACTAGAGCTTTTATTCAGGGAATTACTCGAAGATAGCCAGTTGGTCCATCTCAAGAAGCCGGTGTTCTATTCAAGATAGAGGATCTCCTCTTCAATTCCTTCAGGGGGTTTTAGGGATTTCTTATGTTTTGTTTTATATTTTCTCTTGAGGAGTTTTCCTACTTTGTTATAAACTAAACCCTTCCGATACTTGAAGGGGATGAAACCTATGATGGATTTTGTTATTTGATTTCTAAATTATATGATAAGTACTTATTTTGTTCTTGATTGTGTTGCTTAATTTAAGCTGATGTGCTTAGGTGGAGGAGGAATAGACCCTACCTAAGAGTAAATCTAGCATAATTGAGTGGAGTTGATCAGGCGCCTAGAGATAGGGCTACGAGATTTTGCCGGATTAGGGTGAAACCTAATATGGGAATCCATTGATCGATTTACTACTTCCTTCGGGGGTTATTATAAGAGAATGAGAGTTCCACTAATTAACCTAAGGTTAGACGTTATTTGCCTTAAGAGAGGGTTTAATATAGGTTAGGGAGTCTCACGGATCAAGCTAAGTAAAGAAATCATATAGTTTAAGGATAAATAGTAAGTGAAGTCATAGGTGGATTCTTTCTGAGGGTATCGTCTTCATCAACTGAGTTTTCCTAAAGTCTTTCTCCAATTCATTTTTTTGTCTTTGCATCTAGTTTAGTTTTTCATTAGTTTCATAAACCAATCACTCCATATTGTAGGCTAAATAATAGAAAGAAAGTGAGTAGTAGTACTTTTGGGTTCCTTTGGGTTCGATAAGATATACTTGCCTAAACTATACTATTGTTCTATAGGTGCACTTGCCTCTATTGTTTTCATAGTTAGTCTACAAGTTCGATCATACTTTTTACAAATTTTAAAACTCGACTGTTTGAGACGATCAAGTTTTTGGCGCCGTTGCCGGGGAACACTAAAATATTACAAAAGTTTTATTTCTATTACTTTAGCCAATTTTTTTATTAAATTTATTATTATTTATTATTTTTTTTACTTTGCTAATTTTTTCCTCTATTTTTCTTTTGGCAGAAAATTTTAGTCTACAGAAAAATGGCACTGAATAATTATCAGTGGCAAGTCATGAGGACAAACCCTACTAAAACAGCCAGTGTCTTCAACCTCGACGTGGTCACCAGGTTATCTAATCAGTTAGAGATGATGAATAAAAAGATTGATGATTGGTATAGTCCCTCATAGGAGCATCCAGAAATACAATATGATTTGAATCTAGGAGGCGTAGCAAATCCTGAGTACCCACCCTACGGATATGGCATGGAAAACGAGTAAGCTCACTATACAGGTAACTATTCTAGATATCAAAATAATTTTTATAGTGACACTTATAATGCAGGTTGGAAGTACCATCCCAATTTCTCGTGGGATGATCAAAATAGCCAAAGATTGGAACTTCCTCCATATTTTCAACAACCACCTCACCAACAAGAAGAGGAGCCGAATCTTGAAGAGATGCTGACGAAATTCATGGCAGCCACAGATTCTCATTTCCAAAAGACTGAAGTGGCACTTGATGAACAACAAAAATCGATCAAAGGGATCGAGAATCAAGTTGGAGAACTTACTAGGTCAGTGGGACATCTCGCAAAGCTAATGTCAGAACGACCGTTAGGACGTCTTCCATGTAACACTGAAGTTAACCAAAAAAAATTCAAGCCATCTCAGCTTAAGACAGTAAGGGGATAGATGAACGAAACTCAATACAAGAAAACAAGGGAGATGAAGGTAAAGTAGAGGTAACACAAGAAAAGCCAAAACCGATAATCAAGGAGTACCAACCTTGCATACCTTATCCCGAAGCAATGAAAAGAGACATGATAAATCGTAAAAGTAACATATTTTAATCCCACATTTAGTATGCTTTTGGATGATTTATCCCTGATTTATGTAAAAAGGTGCTCTTAATCCTTTCTTTTCATGTCTTATGCTCAGGAAAGCACCTAAGGATAAAAAGAACGTAAAACGAGCTTAAAACAGACCAAATTGGGCCAACCCAAGAAATCGACACGGCCTGGACTTCAAGCCACATAGCCGTGCCTTTCCATTTACTTCACACGGCCATGCCACGATTTACACGGCCGTGCCTCAATCAACAGAATTGAGACACGACCTGAAGATGACTTACACGGGCGTGTGCCATGGGCGTGTCCCTACCGCGGGAAAGAGCAATTTCACTCAGATTTGGATGCTTGGAGGCAAAGAAACACATTCCTAAGTCTACTTAAACATCCAAGTAAAGCATCTCAAAGCCTATATAAACACCCAATGTAGCAACTAAAAGGGGAGTTGGCGAAGCCAAAATAGGAGGACTTTTTGGCCAAGGCTTTTGCCTAAGCTTTCATCTTTTAGGGAATCACTTGAAGATAGCCAGTTGATCCATCTTAAGAAGTCGGAGCTCCATTCAAGACAGAGGATCTCTCCTTCAATTCCTTTAGGAGGTTTTAGGGATTTCTTATATTTTGTTTTATCTTTTCTCTTGAGATGTTTTCCTACTTTGTTATGAATTAAACCCTTCAGATACCTGAAGGGGATGAAACCTATGATGGATTTTGTTATTTGATTTCTAAATTTATATTAGAAGTACTTAGTTTGTTCTTAATTATGTTGCTTAATTTAATCTGATGTGCTTAGGTGGAGGAGGAATAGACCCCGCCTAAGAGTAGATCTAGCATAATTAAGCGGAGTTAATCGGCGCCTAGACATAGGGTTACGAGATTTTGCCGGATTAGGGTGAAACCTAATATGGGAATCCATTGATCGATTTACTGCTTCCTTAGGAGGTTATTATAAGAGAATGAGAGTTCCACTAATTAACCTAAGGTTAGACGTTATTCGCCTCGAGAGAGGGTTTAATATAGGTTAGGGAGTCTCACGGATCAAGATAAGTAAAGAATCATATGGTTTGGGGAATGAATAATAAGTGAAGTCATAGGTGGATTCTTCCGGAGGATATCTTCTTTATCAACTAAGTTTTCCTAAAGTCTTTCTCCCATTCATTCTTTTGTCTTTGCATTTAGTCTAAGTGTCTCATTAGTTTAATAATCCAATCACTCCATATTTTAGGCTAAATAATAGGAAGAAAGTGAGTAGTAGTACTTTTAGGTTCCCTTGGGTTCGATAAGATATTCTTGCTTGAGCTATACTACTGTTCGATAGGTGCACTTGCCTCTATCGTTGTCGCAATCAGCCTATAGGTTCGATCACTCTTTTATAAATATTAAAACTCGACTGTTTGAAGCGATCAAGTTTTTGGCGCCGTTGCCGGGGAACACTAAAATATTAAGAAAACTCTATTTCTATTACTTTAGCCAAATTTTTTTATTTGTAATTTATTATTATTATATTATTCTTTATTATTATTTCTTTTTACTTTGCTAATTTTTTCCTCTATTTTGCTTTTGGCAAAAAATTTTAGTCTATGGAAAAGATGGCACTAAATAATTATCAGTGGCAAGGTATGGAGGCAATTCCTACTAAAGTAACCAGTGTTTTCAACCTTGACATGGTCACTAGGTTATCTAATCTTTTAGAGATGATGAATAAAAAGATTGATGATTGGTATAGTCCCTCACAATTACATCCAAAAATACAATATGATTTGAATCTAGGAGGCGTGGCGAATCTTGAGTACCCACCCTACGGATATGGCATGGAAAATGAGCAAGCTCACTATACAGGTAACTATTCTAGATATCAAAATAATTTTTATAGTGACACTTATAATGTAGGTTGGAAGTACCATCCCAATTTCTCATGGAATTATCAAAATAGATAAAGATAGGAACTTCTTCCAGATTTTCAACAACCACCTCACCAACAAGAAGAGGAGCCGAATCTTGAAGAGATGCTGACGAATTTCATGGCAGCCACATATTCTCGTCTCCAAAAGACTAAAGAATCACTTGATGAACAACAAAAATTGATCAAAGAGATTGAAAATCAAGTTGGAGAACTTACTAGGTCAGTAGGACATCTCGCAAAGCTAATACGGCCTCTAGGACATCTACCAAGTAACATCGAGGTTAATCCAAAGGAGCAAATTCAAGCTATCTCAGCTCAAGACAGTAAGGGGTTAGATAAACCAAACTCAATACAAGAAAACAAGGTAGGTGAAGGTATGATAGAGGTAACATAAGAAAAGTAAAAACTGATAATCAAGGAGTACCAACCTCGCATACCTTATCACGAAGTAATGAAAAGAGACGATTCAGAGGAGCAGTTCGGTAAGTTTCTTAAACTCTTAAAGAAATTACATATTAACTTCCCTCTCCTTGAAGCTCTTTTTCAGATACCAGACTCGAGGAAATTTTTAAGATAGCTCTTGACCAACAAACGCAAATTAGACAAAGAGCAACATTTGGAGCTAAACGCAATGTGCTCAGCAATTCTACAAAATAAACTGCCACGAAAATTAAAAGATCCAGGGAGTTTTACAATTCCATGTTTAATTGGTAGTTTATCTATTGATAATGCGTTAGTGAATTTAGGGGCAAGGATTAATGTTATGCCTTACAAAATGTTTAAACAACTAGGTCTAAGGAAACCCAGACAAACTAGAATGAGCATTCAATTAACTGATAATATTATAATAATTCCTAGGGGTATAATAGAAAATGTTCTAATCAAAATTGATAAATTGTATTCCCGAGAGACTTTGTCGTTTTAGACATGGATGAGGACAACACGATCCCTTAATTTTAGGAAGACACTTTTAGCAATCGCCAGAGCTAAAATTGATATGTATGCAAGAGAACTTATACTTCGTGTAGGCTATTTAGATAGTCACTCTTCAAGCTCTTGGTGGGCCAGAACATCAAGTGATAAAGGTGAGAAAGTAAATTCAGTTGATAACCAACTTGTTCAACCTTCATTGCAGGAAACACCACAAAGCTACAAACTTGAGCCGGATCATAGACCTCGTACTAATAAAGAAGAATTACATGAAGAACTAGAACCACACGAAGTGAAACCAAGGAAACCCTAGACGAGCTGATAGGAACAAAAAATCACATCAAAATAGAGGATCATGTATTATTGAATAAGGAAGACCCTCGAATCACCAATTCAGAACTCAAGGCAAGCAAATAAATCACTTTTGAGGTACTTAATGTCTTCCTATACGGCACAGTCGAGGTAAGTAATCCTAAATTCAACACTTTTGAGGTAAATATTACTCGACTAAACTTTATATCCATAACCGAGTTGATCAAATGAGAAAAGATTTCCACCTCCTCAAACCACCATGACCATACGAATGAGAGGTAAAGTCTAGCTAAGATTATAAACGAGTGCTTCTCGGGAGGCAACTAGAGCACTAACCCCATTTTTACATTATTTTTATTTTTTTCTTTTCTTTTTATTTTTAGCACCTAACCATAACCTAACCAAAGAGCAGATTTCTAGGCCACATGGCCCTACACACGGGCGTGCCCGTGGCCGTGTGGAAGCTAGGGGCTGAACCATGGGCGTGCCGTTTGCGAACAGGTGGAATAAACTTTTTCTCCAACACAAAGCGAGATACTAGTCCACACCCGCGTCAAGCCCGTCGCGAGGTTACTGACTCATCAAGCACGGGATAAACACGGCCGTGCATCCCAATCGTGCCAACATTCTGACTTATCGAACACCGGAGGAGCACGCCCGTATTGAATGACCGTGTGAAGAAAGACACGGGCGTGCTATGACACCCACAGCCATGCCCGAACACCCTGAATGCGTTCAAAATTCAAAATCCCAAAACACGGGCTACATCTCTATTTAAACCTCATTCCCCATTTTTCTAGTTGTCTTTCATTTTCCATTATTTATTTTTGTTTCTATTCTATTTCATCATTATTTTTTTTACTTTACTTTACTTTATTTTATTTTATTTTCTTCTTCTTATTCTTTATGATATTTAGATTTAGCTTTGGATACAATAAAACCAAGCGGCTACTTGAGGATTCAATTTCAAGCGATTCGAGATGTTTCCCATGTTCACCTCCAATCTTGTCCGGTTTCTTTTCATAGACTTCATCCAAAAATTCAGGAAGTGTTACTTCTCACCTTCTCTTTTGATTTTATTATTACATAATTGTTTATCTATCTTTGTACATTGAGGGCAATGTACATCTTAAGTGTGGTGGGTAAAAGTACGACTTTTGCATTATTCTCAAAATCTCGAATTTAGTCTTGTTCAAAGTATTTTTCTCATATTACTAATTAGGATGAAATTTCTAATGGTTTATGATTTTTATTGATATGTTTTAGATTAAGTCATAGTTAATTATGCATTGATGATTAAATTTGAAGGATACTAGAGAATCGAGCATGATAAGTCTACTTTCTAAAAATTAAAAATTAAGAGGTCGTTGAACTAAATTTGAGTATTACCTTGACATTTGGAATTTACAGGGATTGATGTCAAAAACACCCATAATTTTTGTGAGATTTTGAGCCTTATAGAGCATTTATTCTTTTTTGTGCTCACTTTATTGATTATGAGTGTGTCAACTTTGAACTGTTATTCTAGAACTTACCTCGTTTATACATGTCGAGACCACACTTTTGATTTGATATACGGAGATGATAAAGGCACCTAGGATTTAACCCACTTACTCCATAAAAAGTCTACCTTCACAAATTAACCCCTAATGAACCCCGTTGAATCTTAACAACTTTTTTTATTGACTCACCCACTAATATTAACCCAAAACCCCTTTGTTTTTGTTATCACCCTTTCTTTTAACTACCCTTTAATCGAGGTTTGATTTGATTAAGCTACCGAATTATATTAGTTCAGTAGTTACATTTATCATTTATGATGTAATATTTTAGTTTGTTCTTCAAAAAAAAACATCGAAAAATCAAAGTATATTCAGTATTAGTAGTATAGAAAGTGAACTTGTGCATTTAAATTTCAATTATCAAAGAAAAAAAAGCTCATATTATTATTAGTTTAAAGTTTCAATTGATGTAATCATTTATTTTCCAGGTTCATTATTTTTAGTTAGGTAACTTGTCAATTCGATCTCGATTTTAACCTTCTAATTCAGCCTTTATCCACACCTTTTAACCTAAGCCCGTTACAACCACGATTAAAGACTTTTGATCTGTATCATCTCATATCTGATGGTGGAGATTTGATTTTAGGCAAGCCTATGGGATTAACTTTTCAGTTATGAGTGCTTATTCTTGAACCTTAAACACTTTAAGTGATTTGAGTGAACCTTTAGTGAGGATGTCAATCCTTGTCGATTTTGAATTAAAGGTAATTACTTAGAAAGGGAGACACCTATGTTTTCGTACTACAAAGGTATGACTTATCTTGATTGAATCTTTAGGGTCCTTTGAGTTAAATTATCCAAGTATAAATTATCTATGAATTATGATGAGACATTGTCGATAGGAATTATGAATTATGGAAAGTTCGTTTTAATTGTAAGTTGAGAATTTTGCTTGAGGACAAGCAAAAGCTTAAGTGTGGGGGTATTTGATAAACCGTAAAAGTAACAATATTTTAATCCCACATTTAGTATGCTTTTCGATAATTTAGCCCTTGATTTATGTAAAAAGGTGCTTTTAATCCTTTCTTTTCATGTTTATACTCAGGAAAGCACCCGATGACGAAAAGAATGAGAAACAGGCTTAAAACGGGCCAATTTGGGCCAAAGAGGAAATCAACACGGCCTGAACTTTAAGCCACACGGCCGTGCATAGCCATTTACTTCACATGGCTATGCCATAATTTACACGATCGTGCCCTAATTGACAGAGTCGAGACACGGCCTAAAGATGATTTACAAGGGCGTGTATCATGGTCGTGCCCCTACCGCGGGAAAGAGTAATTTCACTTGGATTTGGATGCTTGGAGGCAAAAAAACACATTCCTAAGTCTACTTAAACATCTCAAAGCCTATATAAACACCCAAGGTAGCAACTAAAAAGGAGTTTGGCGGAAGCCGAAATAGGTTTTTGGGCAGAGTTTTCTGCCAGAGCTTTTATTCAGGAAATTACTTGAAGATAGCCAGTTGATCCATCTCAAGAAGCTGGTGTTCTACTCAAGACAGAGGATCTCCTCTTCAATTCCTTTAGGGGGTTTTAGGGATTTCTTGTGTTTTGTTTTACATTTTTTCTTGAGATGTTTTCCTACTTTGTTATGAACTAAACCCTTTAGATACCTGAAGGGGATGAAACCTATGATGGATTTTGTTATTTGATTTCTAAATTATATGATAAGTACTTAGTTTGTTCATAATTATATTGCTTAATTTAATCTGACTTGATTAGGTGGAGGAGGGATAGACCCTACCTAAGAGTAGATCTAGCATAATTGAGCAGAGTTGATCGGGCATCTAGAGATGGGGTTACAAGAATTTACCAGATTAAGGTGAAACCTAATATGGGAATCCTTTGATCGATTTACTGCTTCTTTAGGGGATTACTATAAGAGAACGAGAGTTCCACTAATTAACCTAAGGTTAGACGTTATTCACCTCGAGAGAGGGTTTAATATAGGTTAGGGAGTCTCATAGATCAAGCTAAGTAAAGAAATCATATGGTTTAGGGATAAATAATAAGTAAAGTCATAGGTGGATTCTTTCTGAGGGTATCATCTTCATCAACTTAGTTTTTCTAAAGTCTTTCTCCAATTAATTCTTTTGTATTTGAATCTAGTTTAGGTTTTCATTAGTTTCATAAACCAATCACTCCATATTGTAGGCTAAATAATAGAAAGAAAGTGAGTAGTAGTACTTTTAGGTTCCTTTGGGTTCGATAAGATATACTTGCCTAAACTATACTACTATTCGATAGGTGCACTTGCCTCTATCATTGTCATAGTTAGTCTACAGGTTCGATCATTCTTTTTATAAATTTTAAAACTTGACTGTTTGACACGATCAGGGGAGCGCTGGTGTTATTTGTTAAGAAGAAGGATGGGTCGATGCGGATGTGCATTGACTATAGGTAGTTGAACAAGTTGATGATTAAGAACAAGTACCCGCTGCCTAGGATAGATGATTGGCTCGACCAGTTGTGAGGTGATTCGGTCTTTTCAAAGATAGACTTGAGGTCAGGTTATCACCAACTTAAGGTCAAGGAGGTAGATATTCATAAGACAGCTTTTCGAACTTGTTATGGTCACTACGAGTTCCTAGTGATGTCGTTTGGGTTGACAAATGCACCAGCTGCGTTTATGGACATGATGAACCGGGTATTCCAACCCTATTTGGACCGGTTTGTCGTGGTGTTCATAGATAATATTTTGGTTTATTCAAGTTTGGAAGAGGAACATGATTCGTATCTTTGGGTGGTTCTGTAAATTTTAAGAGAGGAACAGCTGTACGCCAAACTTAGTAAGTGTGAATTCTGGCTGAAGGAAGTTACTTTTCTAAGACATGTTGTGTCTGCTGAGAGGATTAGGGTTGATCCTTGAAAAGTCGAAGTTGTGTTGGATTGGAAACCGCCTAAGTCTGTGGCAGAGATTCAGAGTTTTCTTGGTTTGGCTGGGTACTACAGAAAATTTGTTGAGAGATTCTCGTTAATAGCCACAGTTAACCAAGTTGTGAGAAGCTGAAGAGGATCTTTATTGAGGCTCCAATGTTGATTCAGCTTGAGGCCGGGAAGGAGTTTGTCATTTACTGTGATGCGGCACACACAGGTTAGGGTGTGTGTTGATAGAAGAAGGGAAGATGGTGGCATATGCATCTCGGTAGTTGAGATCGCATGAAGTGAATTATCCCACAAATGATCTGGAGTTAGATGCGGTAGTGTTCGCTTTGAAGATTTAGAGACACTATCTGTATGGGGCAAGTCCATCATCTGTACGGACCACAAGAGTCTAAAGTATCTTCTTACCCAGAAGGAATTGAATTTAAGGCAGTGAAGGTGGATTGAATTATTGAAGGACTATGATTGTTCGATTGAGTACCACTCGGGTTAAGGCTAACGTAGTGGCAGACACGATGAGCCGTAAGGTAATATCATACTTGAGGGCAATGGTTTCCATCTCAGCTTATATGATGATAGAAGTGTGCTAGCTGAACTTCAAGTGAAGCCTTCTTAGGTCAGTCATATAAAAGAAGCAATTGTCTGATAAGTCATTAAGCTCAAAACTTCAGTTAGTGGCAGGTGGTGAGACAAGAGATTTTAGTGTGAACAGTGATGGGGTATTGTGCTTTTGGGAAAGGCCTTATATGCCGAAGGATTCTGAATTGAGACGGAAGATTATACAGGAAGCGCATAGTAGCCCATACGCTATGCATCCTGGTGGAAGTAAGATGTATAAGGATCTGCGAGAACAACTTTGGTGGTTGGGTGCAAGCAAGAAATGGCGAATGTGTGAATAAATGCTTAACGTGTCAGCAGGTGAAGGCAGAACACCAATTGCCTTCGGGGTTACTATAGCCAGTAAAGATTCCACTTTGGAAATGGAAATGGATAACGATAGACTTTGTGAGTGGGCTACCCCTTACGCCTTCGAAGAAAGATTCGTGTGGGTAATTGTGGATCGGTTGACAAAGTTTGCTCATTTCATACCGATTTGGGTTGAAGTTAGGCAAACTAAATGTGGCGGAGGTTGTGAGATTGCATGGGGTACCTGTGTCTATCATATTAGATAGAGACCCCAGGTTTACGCCGAGGTTCTAGAAGGCATTACATCGAGCGTTGGGTACAAGATTTCATTTCAGAATAGCATTTCATCCATAGACTGATGGTCAGTTGGAAAGGGTAATTCAGATCTTGGAAGACATGTTGAGAGGTTCTGTTATTGATTTTAGGGGTAGTTGGGAGGAGTTCCTACCGTTGGCAGAATTCACATACAACAACAACTATCAATCTAGTATTCAGATGGCACCCTATGAAGCATTGTATGGTTGAAAATGCCGCACACCTACTTGTTGGATAGAGTTGGGTGAGCGATAGTTATTGAGTCCGGAATTGGTTTCTAAAACAGATGAGAAGGTTAAGTTGATTCGGACTCGGTTGAAAGAAGCTTTTGACAGGCAAAAATCTTATGCGATCTGAAGCGTAAGGATATAGAGTTCTCTGTGGGTGATCAGGTTTTCTTAAAGGTTTCACCGTGGAAGAAAGTCTTAAGGTTTCGACGAAAGGGCAAGCTGGGCCCCAAGTTCATCGAGCCTTATAGTGCGTTGAAGAGTGTGAGATCGGTAGCTTATCAGCTCGAGTTACCTCTGGAATTAGGGCAGATACATGATGTATTTCATGTCTCAATGTTAAGACACTACCGTTCGGATCCATCTCATATAGTGCCGGTGGAAGAAATCGAAGTAAGGTCTGACTTATCTTTTGAGGAGGAACCAGTTCAAGTCCTAGATCAAGATGTTAATGTGTTGCGAAGAAAGGCGGTTCGTTGGTTAAAGTGTTGTGGAAGAATCACGGTTCATAGGAAGCCACGTGGGAGCCAGAGGATGTGATGCAGGCAGTAATACCCTCATCTCTTTTGACCAGGTAAATTTCAAGGCCAAAATTTCTTTAAGGGGGTAGAACTATAACATCCTGAAACTAGGGGCTCTGTATTATTGTGTGTTGCTGTGTGTTGGCATGTTTTGTTTGTTATTTTGGTGTGTTTGGGGGTCTCGGGAAGGCTCGGGTTAAGCTTGAGCCTTGGTGAAAATTCTGTTTTTAGGCACTTTAGGGGGGAGCTAGCAGAGACAGGTCTTGTTGACACAAGAAAAAAAGTGGTAGAGTGGCAAGGAGACGCCACTTTGCATGCAGGAAAGTGGCGTCACAAGGGAGTTGCAGCAGGGAGGAGGATCGAATCCCACAAGCCTCACTTTAGAAGCTTTATTTTTGCACCTAGGGAGCTAGAGTGGTGGATTCAGCAAGGGTTCTTCAAGGAGGGGTGTTGAAGGAGTCCATTTGAATGGATGGCCATGAGTGATTTGGGGAGTTTGAACTGGTCAAACAATTCGAATAAGTGATGGGGAGCATTTGATAGAGGAAATCAATGAGGTGAGTTGGTGTTTGAGTGTTGGCCGAAAGTTGGAGAAGGAGGGGAGGAGAATTAAGGCTATGTAGTGCATGGGGTTAGTGAATTTCGGCATTATGGGAGTGATAGCAAAACCGAGAGCCTTAGTGTGTGGAGTGCCAAATTTTGGCAAGTTTTCTTAAGCTCTCCTTATGTTTTTATTCTTTTTTTTTCATTGGTTATCCTATCTTTTTCTCCTAAGTCGAAGTCATCCCTTTTTTTTTTTTTGCATTTCGGTAACTTTGGTACATTCTTCTTTACCAAAATCATAACTCTCTTTCTCTCATTACTATTTCTCTTCATCTTTTCTCTTCAACCAAAATTCTCACCCCATTTCTTTGCTTCATCTTTCTTTTGGTTCCTGTGGGTGCTAGCCAAAATTCAACCTTCATTCTCCCTGTTCAGTCGGTCAATCATTCTCATCTATTATTTCTTATGTGTCGAACCTTTTTGGGTGCCAATCATTTTCTCTATTGAGGTAGTCGAATCTGTCCCTTTCCATTAGGTTTGCTATTAGCCGAATATAGAGCCTCTTCAATTGGCATACTTTTGTTCTTCAGTAAGGAACCTTCCTCTCTTGTGTATTCTATTTGTTCATTTTCTCTTTTTTCTCTTTGGTGTGGCTAATCGAGGGTTCTAATTTGTATCTTTGGGCATTGTTCGTTGGTAGAGGGGCGTATTTTCATCATCTTCGCTTCGCATGGCTTGCTTTCGAGAGAATCTTAGTAAGTGGGTGTTGGTCGACTGTGTAGTGAGAGGGCTCTTATCGGGTTGTTTGGCCGAAAGGCCACTTCTTTTGCTTACTTTGAAAACCGATTCTAATATTGGTGTTATCTAGGGATTCAATAGGTTTCATAGGCCAACCTTCTAAGAAGCTTGGTGTTCATGGTCGAGGTAAGAAGCTTCCTTTTGTTTGACATATTCTTTCTTTTTCTCTCATTACGTTAACCTAGTTTCCTGATTAAAGACCCTTACCATGGATGCAAGTGTGGATCAAGCTAGAGAAAGGAGCGAACCCATAGTTTTGACTTCTAAATTCAAAAAGTAAGCTGTGTCGATAGTTCGGGACTTTCCGCTGGGCTGTGGTAGAGAGCCAACGTTTGTCTGGGATAGGCAAATAGCCGTCGTTCCGGCAAATGAGAGTGGCGACTTAGAAAGATTAGTATTACTCATTATCAGGTGTGTATTACTAACACGCCTTCTTTATTGTTTTGTTATTACCTGTTAAGGCTGAAAGCCAAAATGGCTGATGTGATAAGCAAAATGCCCTTATGGGTAAGGTTGGATACGCCGGGTAAGTTCTCGATAATGATATTATTGTTAATATGTATGTATGTATGTATATTTTAATGTTTGCATGTATGAAATATGATTTGATACACACTGTGATATTGGTTGCATACATATTGTGCATGAAGTGAAGCGCATGGGCTCGAGATTGATTGAAAGGTGAAGGGAGAATGAGTGACTATTGTCACGAGTGACTACTATCATAAGTGGTCTAAGTACCACGGTGGTTGAAACCATGAATGATTTAATTAGTGACTTATCTCAGTGGTCAAGTACCATAGTGGGTTTGCCCCACGTATATGTAATTTATCAGAGATCGTCACGGTGGTCAAGTACCACAGTGGGCTGGCCCCACGGGTATATATATTTAAGTGACTATTGTCACGAGTGGTCTAGGACCACGGTGGTTAAGAACCACAGTGGCTTAAAGCCACGGGTGTTTGGAGGGAGAGCTAAACTGGGTTGGGTCGCATTGCATACATTCTTAATATGCTATATCCTGTGGGCTTAAGGCTAGATTGCGTTATAAGGGGATTTACACACTGAGTCTCGATCACTCACCCCTCTGCTAATTTTTGCAAGTAATCAGTAGATGGTGGGTTTTAGAGCCGGGATGGACTCGAGGTGGTTATGCGTTGCTATTTTTCTCATAAATTTCATTACTTTATTTTGAACTTAGCTTAATTTGAGATTTTATTATGTAATAAGGCCGCTTTAACTTAAATTTGGGGTTTGGTTTTAAATGATGATTTTTATTTATGTTATAAACTGTCAAAATGGGGTTTCTTAAAAACATAAATCAAGGTTTTCCAAATATTAACAAATGGATCACAAGAAATAAGTAATTAAAACTTGAAGCTTTCTTAGAACTATTAATAGTATCTTTATTTCTTTCTTTTCTCCAAAAGTCACATTACTCAAGACTATTTTAAACAAAATTTTCTAAAGTATGGTTTTATGAATTTAACCCGATTTCTACTTTTGGATATCTTAGGAAGCAGTGGTTACACCATAATACACCCTAATCAATCCCCCTTAACTTGGATTTATCAAACGAAAAAAAAAATGTTTTCTCAAATTGCGATGTTCTGTTAAATGATTTTCAAAACTACTTTTCAGGTAACATGCCAGATTTGGTCGTAACATATTTACCGAGTTTGGGGTGTTACAATTGTTTAGAAAGAATATATGTGAGTCTAGTTTTGAGGGAAAATTAGCTGATCTTAATTTGGTGTTCTGTAGTTCAAGATATAAATAATTTAGTGGCTGTGACTCGAGTAGATAGCTTGAGATGAACATAAGTAAATAGTGAAATTTTGCAATTATGATTGTATTACCTTGATAACATATTGTAAGAAAACATATTAATAAATTGCTTATTATTTTCATCCGGGCTTACTAAGCTATATAGCTTACCCCCTTCCTTTCCTTTTTCCTATAGTGTCACAGAGGCTAGCTCGGGTCAGAGATCGTCGGAGATTATATCACACTATCAAGCTTTTGGCTGGTATCAATGCCTTCAAGTAATATAAGTCTATGGCATGTATAGGGACTTAGTCGTTTTGTGTATGTGTTATTATGTTTTGGCCAAATGTATTGGCTTGTAATGGTTAAAGGTCATTGTAGTATGTAGCCATGCTAATTGGCTTATATTGGCTAATTGATTGGAAGTCTATATACATTATTTATATGCCAATGTCTTGTGATGTGAGTTGTGTTTGCATGATACATGATGAGTTGTGGGTTATGGCCTAAATACCTAATGGTTGAATGTGCTAGTAGTCTTGATGTCGAATGGCTAAGTTTGACTCAATGGTATGGTATGATAATTAGATATAATTATGCATGTATAAGACTTGTTGAGGATGCATATTGAGTGTGACCTTGTTTTGAAGAAAAAAATTCTAAGTGTTGTGAAATTTTCCAAAGTTCTCGGTTTAGTCCTAAACCGCTTCCAAAGCATGTTTTGGGCCTCGTAGGTCCATATTAGGGAATATGATTGAATATGAAAAGTTTTGAATTTGGATGGAAATTTTTTAGTCGGAAATGATTGGTTATAGGTGATTAAGTCTGGTAATGCCTCGTACCCTATTCCGCGACGGATACGAGTAAGGGGTGTTACACAGTATGGTGCTATAGATATCGGTGTTGTTCTTGGTACAAGATTCATAGAAAATTCACTTCTCTGATTGGCGGTAATCCACGTAACTCCTCCGAAAACACATTAGGATATTCACAAACCACTGGTACTGATTTAATTTTTGATTCAAATAGTTTAGTATCTAACACATACGCAAGATAAACATCATACCCTTTTCTGACATATTTTTGTGCTGACATGGCTGATATCACATTAGACAAAACCATCTAATTTATCAGATTCAATAAGAGTAATTCACCGTTCTGACATTTCAACACAATATGCTTCTGTTTACAATTTACCACGGCATCATGTTGATTTAACCAATCCATACCCAGAATCACATCATATTCATCAAATGGCAATAACATCAAAACGGCTGAGAAACAAAAACCCCGTATCATTAACGAACAATTCTTACAAATTTTATCCACCATTACATACTGGCCCAGGGGGTTCGATACTTTAACCACGAATTTAGTGGACTCAACAGGTAAATTTTTATTATTCACTAAATTCGTGAAAATATATGAATGTGTCGAACCAGAATCAATTAAAGCAAATATATCAGTATCAAGAAGAGAAAATGTACCAGTAATAACGTTAGGTGCAAAGGCATCCTCACGTGCACGAATATCATATGTCCTTGCTGGTGCTTGTGCTTTAGATTTGACAGTTGACTCTTTTGTAGTACCTTGACTACCACTGACATTGCTGAGGTTACGAGGTGGTCTACCTCTGGTAGTTGTATTGATCAGCTTTGAAGTCTGAACAATATCTCTTTCAATTTTTGGACAATCTCTTAGATAATGGTCAAAGGAACCACATCTGAAACATGCTCCACTTTTCATTCTACACTCACCAAAATGCATTTTATGACAATGCTTGCATCTAGGTTTGGTATTTCTAACACTGCCCGCACTTGCTATAGATGTAGCCTGAGATCTTGAACTAGAACGTGGAATACTTCTATCTCTCCCAGAGTACCCCGTAGAGGTGGTAAAATAATAAAAAATTTTCTTTGCTTTTTTTGCAGTCGACTGATTTTACTTTTCTGTAAATCTTTTACTTGAAGTTCGGGATTCAATCTCAACTTGTCTCTTTTCCTTACTCAACTATTTAGCTTTATGAGCTTGATCAACCAGTACAACAAATTCTTTCAGTTCAAGAATCCCAACCAATAACTTCATGTCTCCATTTAAACCTTATTCAAACCGTTTACACATGGCGATTTCAGTCGGGATACACTCTTTGGAATATTTACTCAGTCGGAAAAATTCCCTTTCATATTCAGATACTGTTCTATGCCCTTGTTTGAGCTCCAGGAAATTTTTTCTTTTTTGATCAAGGAATCTCTAACTGATATACTTCTTTTTGAATGCAGTTTGGAAAAATTCCTAACACTTTCTTTCGGTACAACATAAATCAGTGTATTCCACCACTGGTAAGCTGAGTCTTTTAGCAGAGATACAATTCATCCGGTGAACAAGACAATTCATCAAAAACCCTGATAGTATTTTCTAGCCAGAATTTAGCCCTTTCAGGATCATCTTCGGCTGTTGCTCTGAATTCTTTTGCTCCATATTTACGGATTTTATCTACAGGAAGCTTACCAGTTCTAACAAGAACTGTATCTTGAGTCATTTTGGGAACCGATTAAGAAACATGAGGAGGAGGAGGTTGTTGTACAGCCAAATTTGTTCTTACATATTCTGTAAACCATTCATTCATCATTTGGAAGAAGGCTTCTTCAGCCTCTCCTCCCCGACCCTCAGATACGGGCCTTCTACTACTTAAAGCTGGTATTTGTACTGAAGCTTAATCATTACTCTCAGCTTCTTTGGGTTCAACTCGGTTGGATGACATTACTATATGAAAAACATATTTAAAATGGTCAGGAGATATCACACTATCACGGGTTATATAATGGAATGTGCATATATTCCATGTTAGTCTGAGAATCGGCTAAGCCGTAGCTTTGATACCAATAAATGTGTAACACTCCTCACCCTTGTTCAATGTCAGAATAGGGTTACAAAACATTACCAGACTTATTATACAACTAAACATACATTTCACATACATATTCAAATTTTATGTAATCATCATTTAACATCATTCACATTGTCCCTAATACAAGTCTATGAGACCCAAAACATGCATTCGAGGTGGTTCGGGACTAAACTGATAACACAGGAAAATTTTAAAAAACTTAGAAAATTTTGTAAAATACAAGGGACACCCTTGTATCTCACACAACCAAAGGCATGCCCATGTCACAGTCCGTGTGCAAATTCGAAATGGGATCACATGGACGTGTCCCGCCCGTGTCTGACTCCATGTAACACTATGACTTGGGTTAACGGCCAAACACACGCCTATATGACTAGCTCGTGTGCCCTTCGAAATGGCCACACACGCCCGTGTGCCAGGCCGTGTGCTAGGCCGTGCCAAACTTGTAGGGTATACTGACTTATGCCACATGGCCAAGTCACACGCCCGTGTGCTGGGTGGTGTGGAGCATACTTACTTGATTTCTAATTACACCAGGGGATACACGGCCGTGTCACCTGACTGTGTGTCACACACGGTTGAGACACACGCCCGTGTATCTTTGCCCTTATGGACAAAAATAGGTTATTTACTAAGCCATCTTTTTCACCCAAACTTTTTTCACCTATACCAAACCAAATGGCCAAAAAAAAAAACATGGCATAAATAGGCATTCAAAACAACCTTAATCAAGCCTAATTCTTGCTAATTCCATCCTATCAACCTTAAGACACACATACTTCAAGATAAGTCATTCAATTTCATACCAAAGTTACATTCACAAATCACCTAAATGGTCACTTTCAATAATGCATCAATTTACCTACATCACAAGTAAACCAATCTCAAACTTCAACCATTTAGTAACCCTATTTGCCAAATCTCAACAAGCATCACTTATCAATTATCAAACAAATAACTAAAGCCACACACACACACACACACACACACATATATATATATATATATATATATATGACTAAACAAACCAAAATAAGCCAACTCTCATAGCTACACACAAAACCAAACACATAACATTTACAAGCCAACTCAAATGGCTAAATCCATTACTAGCATAAACCAAAATGACCAAAGCTTCTATACATGCCAGATAACCAAATACATAGATTCAAAAGTACCTAAGTGATAGCTTGATAGTGTGATGAGGTCTCCGACGATTCCAAAATTCGAGCTAGATTTTATTTCACTATAAAACACAAAAAAAATAAACAATGTAAGCTATAAAACTTAGTAAGCTCATATGAAATAATAAGCAAAGCTCACCATTCACTTTCCATTCAAGAATATGAACATAACATACTAAAAACACATTTAATCACAATGTTAACATATATTCAATCACATAATTAACCATGAACTCACAACTTTCATAGATTCAATACTTATATAGTTTCCATATGTACCTGCACTTATATGTATCTATTTCTCACCATTTCATATCTTTGATATACCTGTTGATCCATTCAGAATAATATGGGATACACGACAACCTCGCACCCTAAGTTCCACATACATAGCCGAAGCTATCTCAATCTCATATCTCATAATACTCACTATCGAGCTATCAACAGGTCTGCTCACACAAGCTGACAAGAATCCACAACAAATGCAGGATAAGTTAGCCACCGGTTGAATGTAGGGACCAACACCCAAATCACATAACCCCTAATGACATGTCATTCGTATCCTAATCTATTCCTAAGGTTCAACTAGGATTTCTCTTTGCCGAATTTTGTTGAACATTTCTGTACAATCATATTCATCGACAATTCATATATAAAGCATTTAAAACACAATTACTATAATGCTTATTAACATATGAACTTACCTCGGATGAAAAAATGACAAAATATATCGATTAGTCTAAAAATATATCGATTAGTCTAACACTTTGTTATTCCCCTAATCTAGAACTGAACTTCGCTTTTCTTGATCTATATGTAATCAAATTTAGCTTATTTAATTTTCATTCTATTCAATTTAGCCCATAAAACATATTATGGCAACTTTACACTTTTGCCCCTAATATTTCAACATTTTTACAATTTAGTCCTTATCTCATAAAAATACAAATTCATGCAATTAAATCCCTACCCATGCTAGTTGAATTTCATATATACCTTTAGCTACCCATATTTTTAGATTTATTTCATAATTTAACCACAAACTTTACACATTTCACAATTTAATCCCTAATTGGAAATTTTACTAAAATCACTTTACAAATGTTGTTTATTAACAACAACCATACATTTTCTATCATCAAACATCAAAATAAACATGTATTCATCAATGGAAAAATCCTAAGCCTTTTTGCAAATTAGTCCTGGGCTAGCTAGATTAAGCTGCAACGATCTCAAAAACATATAAATCATTAAAAACGAGACAAAAACCATACCTAAATGAGCAATAGAAGGTTGGCCGAATGAAAAACCCTAATAATGGCTACTCCTCTTGGTAAATTTAGCTAAGGAAGAAGATGAACACTAAAATATGGTTTTGTTTTATTTATTCTAGTTTTAATTATTAAATACTAAAATTATCCTTAAAAAACATCACAAATTTCAAAATTACCAAGCCACTATCATCCACTATCATATTATTTTACTATTTACCACATAAGGACCTCTAATTTAAGATTCCATAGCCATTAGACACCTTTAACTAATAGAACACAAGTTTTACACTTTACGCGATTTAGTCCTTTTTATCAAATTGAGCATTCAAACGATAAAATTTCTTAACAAAATTTTCACAGAATCATACTATAATGCAGTAGACATTGAAATAATAATAAAATAATTGTTTTGACCTCAGATTTGTGGCCTAAAACCACTGTTCCTATTTGACTAAAAACGAGATGTTACAACTCCCCCTTAGGAGTTTTTGTCTCCGAAAATCTTACTAGAAAAGAGGTTAGGGTATTGTTTTTTCATAGCTTCCTCGAGTTCCCATGTAGCTTCTTCGATATCGCGCGGTTACCAAAGTACTTTCACTGAAGCTATGCTTTTAATTTATCAATTCTTTAACCTCTCAAGTTAAAATTTTGATCAGTTCTTCGTTATATGTCATATCAAGTTGAATTTTAATCTCTGACGGAGAAATTAAATGTGACAAATTTGATCTATATCGACGCAACATTGAAACATGAAATACATTGTGAATCTTTTCTAATTTTAATGGTAAAGCTAGTCGATATGCCATTAGCCCTATTCTCTTGAAAATTTCATACGGCCCGATAAATCGTGGACTCAATTTGTCTTTGCAACGAAATCGAAAACTCTTCTTCCACGGAGATACTTTTAGAAATACTTTGTCGCTGACTAGAAATTCAATGTATTTACGTTTCAAATCCGCATATGATTTCTGTCAATCTGAAGCTACTTTCAAACTATCGTGAATTACTTTGACCTTATCTTTAGTCCCTCTAATCAAATCAACCTCGTGAATCTTTTTCTTACTAAGCTCATTCCAATACAACAGAGTTCGGCATTTACGACCATACAATGCTTCATACGGTGTCATCTTTATGCTCGATTGAAAACTATTATTATACGCGAATTCAACCAACGATAAATATCTCTCCCAGTTGCCTTCAAACTCAAAAATTCAACAATGAAGCATATCTTCAAGAATCTGAATTACTTTTTTAAATTGTCCGTCAGTTTGCGGATGAAATGCAGTACTAAAGTATAACCGCGTACCCAAAGCTTCTTACAATTTCTTCCAAAATCGCGACGTAAACCTCGGATCTCTATTTGAGATAATAGAAACTTGCACCTGTGCAATCTAATAATCTCAGAGATGTACAATTCAGCTAATCTATCAAGCGAAAAATCTGTACGTACCAGAATGAAGTGTACAGACTTCTTCAATCTATCAACAACAACCCATATAGCATCTATCTTTTTCGAAGATAGGGGTAATCCCGATATGAAACCTATCGTAACTCTATCCCATTTCCACTATGCTATCATCGCAGGCTGTAACAATCCTGAAGGCACTTAATGTTTGGCTTTAACTTGTTGACAAACCAAGCATCTCGACACAAACTCTGAAATGTCTCTTTTCATGCCTGACCACCAATACAACTATTTCAAATCATTGTACATTTTATTACTCTCAGGGTGAATAGATAAACAACCACTGTGTGTTTCATGTAAAATTTCCTAGACGAGCTTAGAATTCTTTGGTACAAAAATTCTACCTCAGAACATTAAACAATCATCGAACCTGATCTGATACTCTGAATCAATAGTCAACTCGCGTTGCACTCTTTTAGCTTGCAATTCCTTATCATACTTTTGAGCTTCACAAATTTGCTGTAGAAATAAAGGTTTAGCTTTTAACTCAGCTAAAATCGAACCATTATCAAACAAAGTTAACTGTGTATTCATTACCTATAAAGTAAATAAATATTTTCTAGTCAGAGCATCTGCGACTACATTAGCTTTCCCTAGATGATAATCAATCACTAATTCACAATCTTTCAACAGCTTGAGCCTTCTTCGTTGTCACAAATTCAAACCTTTCTGAGTTATTATATACTTCAAGCTTTTGTGGTCGGTAAAGATATGGCACTTTTCACTGTATAAATGATGTTGCCAAATTTTCAATACAAATACAATAGTGGCCAACTCTAAATCATGCGTCGGATAATTCTTTTCATGCGGTTTCAACTGTCTGGAAGCATAAGCTATCACTTTTCCCTCTTGAATCAAAACACATCCCAAACCATTCAATAACACGTCGCTAAAAATCAAAAACTCTTTATCCGACTCAGGTTGAACCAAAATTGGTGCTTTAGTTAACAATGCTTTCAACTGTTCAAAACTCTGTTGACATTTCTCGAACCACTCGAATTTCACATCTTTTTGTAGCAATCTAGTTATCGGTGTAGCAATCATCGAGATTCCTTTTACAAAATGCCGATAGTAACCAGCTAATCCCAGAAAGCTTCGAAATTCAGGCACATTTCTTGGTGGTTTCCAGTCAACAACTACTGAAATTTTGCTTGGATCAACTCGTATTCTTTCTACTAAAACAATATGCACTAAATATCTGACTTCTCAAAGCCAAAACTTGCATTTACTGAATTTAGCAAACAATTACTTATCTCTCAAGGTTTGTAATACAATCCTTAAATGTTCAGCATGCTCAGACTCATCTCGAAATAGATCAGAATGTCATCAATGAATACAACAACAAATCTATCTAAATACGATCTAAAAATTTGATTCATCAAATCCATAAAAACTGCAGGAGCATTAGTTAATCTGAAAGGCATAACAAGTAATTCATAATGCCTGTACCTTGTTCTGAATGCAGTCTTTGGCACATCTGAATCTTTAACTCATAATTGGTAATAGCCAGGTCTTAAATCAATCTTCAAAAACACTGTTGCTCCTCTCAAATGATCAAAAAAATATTCAATTCTTGGCAACGGGTACTTATTTTTAATTGTAACCTTGTTGAGCTGACGATAATTGATACACAATCTCATCGACCCATCTTTCTTCTTTACAAACAACACTGGTGCACCCTAGGGCAAAAAACTAGGTCGTGCAAAACCTCTATCTATTAATTCTTGCAACTGTGCTTTCAATTCTTTCAATTTTATCGGAGCCATTCTGTACGAAGCTATCGATATCGGATATGTTCTCGGTACTAATTCAATATCAAACTCGAGCTCTCTGATCGGTGGCAACCCAGGAAACTCCTCTAGAAACACATCTAGATATTCATATACCACTGGTACTGATTCAATCTTCGATTTATACACTTTCGTATCCAGTACATATGAAAGGTAAGCATCACAACCTTTTCTCACATATCTTTGAGCTAACATTGATGATATTACAACAAGTAATCCACTCGACTCATCAGATTCAATTCAAAGGATTTCACTATTCTGACATTTCAATTCCATAATATTTCTTTTACAATTCACAATAGCATCACGTAGCATCAACCAATCCATACCGAATTACATCGAATTCATCAAACGGTAATAACATCAAATTTTCCAAAAAATAGTAAACCCGAGTCATTAAATGACAGGTCTTGGAAACTTTATCAACTAGGACCTACTTGCCTAAGGGGTTCGACACTTTAATAACAAATTCGGTAGATTCAACAGGAAAACTCTTACTAGACACTAAATTCATACAGATATATGAATGAGTCAATCCAGGATCAATCAAGGCAATTACATTAGTGTCATAAAGAGAAAATGTACCGATGATAACATCTGGTGATGATGCATCTTCGCGAGCACGAATAGCGTAAACTCTAGCAGGTCCTCTAGCCTCGGATCTCATAGCGGAGTCCTTTGTTGTTCCTTTGCTACTAGTCACATTTCTCGCATTTCTAGGTGGCCTCCCTCTTGTAGCTGTGTTGCTCGGTCTTACATTATGAAATTTATCTTTCTCGGCTAATTCAGGGCAATCTCGGATAAAGTGATCTAATTGCCCGTGTCACAAGCCATGTGGGCATTCGGAATTGGGCACACAGTTGTGTCCAAGCCCGAGTTAGTACCCGTGTAACTCTTTGAATTTGGTCACACAGCCAATTCACACGTCCATGTGCTAGGCCCTGTGAACATAAAAAATTGTATTAAATAGGTGCAGGGGTCACACGGTCAAACCACACCCATGTGCCAGGCTGTGTGATCAATTTTGAGCATTCTGTTTTGAAATTTTTAAGATGAAGGGACACACGGCCAGATCACACGCCTATGTACTAGGCGGTGTGTTACACGCGGCTGAGACACACTCCCGTGTCTTCTTCCGTGTGGACAAAACAAGGCCATTTCCTAGCCATATTTCTCACCCAAACTTGTCTTCCACCTACAATAACACTTAAACATATTCCCAAACCAATATAAAACATTTGAATCAAGCCATAACCAAGTATTATACATATCATATCATCATATATAACCAACTCAAACCATGTTATCATATAACCTATTAATTAACCATCAACCAATTATACCAAAACACATATAAACTATGATAAGACTATATACTTATATATATATATCAAAATGTATCAAACATAAGCCATTCAAATGGCTATTCACAACAAAACATTTACATGCCATCAATGGCTAAATTAACCTATACATGTCATTATACCGAAGTTGATTTAATAAATATATTGAAAAAGGACAATTGCTAGTGTGATATGGTTTTGACCAACCTTCAACCTTTACAAGCTTTCGAGTACTATAAAATAGGGAAAATAAAACAGAATAAGCATATAATGCTTTGTAAGTCCGTATAACATGGAATTTAAGTACCATTTAGTCAAAATTAAGGTAAGCACATAAAGCATACTCAAGCAAGATGGCCAAAAGCCTTAGCACATATCCTCATCAACCATGTTAGACACATATTTCATATAAATGTCAAGGAACACGTAAGAGCAAAAAATCAAGTTTCCATGTTCATCACTTTCCACTTTTGTATTCATATATCAATTGCATATACATCATGTATATACGGGTAATGATTCACTTTGAATTCATTCATTTTCTCATATCAGGATTTTGTCTGTTGAATCATTTAAAATATCAATGAATACCCGAGTAGTACACTCGAAGTGTACAAATCTGTAATCCGTCAATTCATATTCAGGAATGCTCATGTGAGCACATAAATAGGAAGCTCCCTCTCTCTCAAGCCATATAACGGGAAGGTCATGTGAGCCAATAATGGGTAGCTTATCCGGGCTGTATAACGGGTAGCTCAAAGAGCCATTAATCAGAAAACTCCGGATAGCCATATCGGGAAGTTCAAGCGAGCCATATTGGGAAGCTTCGGAGAGCCATTAATCAAGAAGCTCAGAAAGAGCCTTTAATTGGAAAGCTCATGAAGAGCCATATATCGGGACGCTCATAAGAGCTATGGTGTGTCTTCAACACATGCAAAATCACAACCAATCGGGATGCTCCGAAGAGCTATTAACGGGAAGCTCACAAGAGCTATTAAACGGAAAGCTCAAGAGGGCCATATATTGGGATGCTCATGAGAGCTAATAATGGGATGCTCTTTCGAACTATGGTGTGTCCACAACATATGCAGGACCACAACCAATTTGAAAACCCTGTATCCATCGAATCTCATTTATCCAAATGAGACTTATTACTTATCAAGTATTATCAGATATGTGATCAATTTCATACATACAACATTTATACAATTCACATATATACAGTATACAATTCAAACATATAAATATACAATTTAGTTAAACGAACTTACCTTGACAATTATTCGTGTACTTAAAATCTACTAATCCGATGCATTTTTCTTTTTCATGATCTAACTTCATATTTGGTCTAGTCGAATCTGTACGAGTAAATTTAACTCGATTTAATACAATTCAAATTCAAATCAAGTCAATTCACATCTTAGGAAAAATTACCATTTTCCCCTATACTTTTATTTAATTATAATTTTGTCCCTAGGCTCAGAAACTGAAGTTCATGCAATTTAATCCTTGTTCCAAGCCTTGTCGATTTTTAATTGTCACAATAGCAGCCCATATATTTCATAAAATTTAGAATTTTTCCATAAGTTTTACAACTTTTCAATTTAGTCCTTAAATCATAATTTCATCAAATTTTCCTTTACAAAAGTTGTTTATCTATCAACAACCTTTCATTTTATACCATAAAACTTTATAATTCATGCATACTCATCCATGGAAAAACCCTATTACTTTGAGAACTTTACAAATTAATCCCGAGATAGCTAGATTAAGCTATTACGATCTCGAAAATATGAAAATTACAAAAAAAAAATGAGACAAGAATACTCACCGAATTTAGACAAGTAAGCTTGCTGTCTTCAAGCTCTCTAAACTAGGGTTTCTATGTTTTTTTATTTGGGAAAGATGATGAAAATGGAATTTTCTTATTTAATTAAAATATCATCTTTTATTATTTCATCTTTTCAATTTAGTCCTTTTCCTTTTTTAATTTTTGATGGATGAATCATCATACTTATCTACTAACTCTCTTGATGGTCTATTTACCATATAGGACCTCAAATTTTAAATTCCATAGCTATTTGATACTTATAGCTACTAGAACTCAACTTTTGCTTGTCATGCAATTTGGTCCTTTTATCAATTAAACATGTTAGCGGTAAAATTTTCTTAACGAAATTTTTATATGATATTCCTATCATATGGTACACCATAAAATAATATTTAAAAAAGTCCTTTTGGACTCAAATTTGTGGTCCCGAAACTACTATTCCGATTTCACTGAAAACGACCTGTTACAAGAAGTCTAGACTTTTGAAGAGTTTGTTCACGAAATAGTGGCTCATATAGAGGCATCGTAATTACGGAAAAATTCAGGTAAAACTTTTGAATTGTCTCATTCACAAACTAAGATTTTACCATCTATTTTGTAGGCCCCAAAATTAATACTCAAACCACTTCTGGACCATTTGAAGTATGCTTATCTGGGCGAAAGAAATACTTTTCCAGTAATAATCTCAAATAAACTCTCAAAGTTAGAAGAGAAAAAATTGGTGCGAGTTCTTAGAGGTTATAAATGGGTGATCGGGTGGACAATTGCCAACATAAAGGGTTTAAGTCCCTTGACTTGTATGCATAAAATTCTAGTTGTAGAGAATGCAACTCCAAAAAGAGAGACTCAAAGATGTCTCAATCCGCCCATGATAGAAGTAGTAAGGAAGGAAGTTCAAAAGTTACTTGATGCTAAGATGATCTATCCCATTTTTGACAACAATTGGGTCAGCCCAGTTCATGTAGTGTCGAAAAAAACCAGCATGGCTGTAATAAAAAAATTGGTAGGTGAGATGGTTCCCACTTGGGTCCTAAACGAGTGGAGAGTCGGCATAGATTATAGGAAGTTGAATCCTTTAACTCGAAAAGATCACTTTCCACTTTCTTTTATTGACTAGATGTTAGAACGTTTAGTTGGAAAATCTCATTATTGCTGTCTTGATGATTACTCAGGTTTTTTTACAGATTCCAGTGGCACCAGAGGATCAAGAGAAGACGACATTTATGTAATAACTCATTTTCAGTGAAATCAGAATAGTAGTTTCAGAACCACAAAACCAACAAGTAAATTATTAATTTATAATTATTTTAATCCATATAGGATGTTACTTTGGTCGTATTAAAATTTTGTTAAGAAATTTTGATGTTTGCATGATTAATTATGTGAAAAGGACTAAATCATAAAAAAGTAAAAAAGTTGAGTTCTATTAGTTAAAGGTGTCAAATAGCTATGAAACTTTAATGTAAGGGGACCTAGATGGTAATTAGACCATTTCTATAGTTAGTGGATATTCATGGCAAGGTTTTATTGAAATTTTGAATATTTTTAAAGGGGTAAAATGGTAAAATGGTAAATAAGGATAAAAACAAGTAAGTAAAAAATCATCATCATCTTCCCATTTGCTTTCTTCTTAGTCGATTCATCAAAGAAGACAGTTAGGGTTTAGCCAAGCTTAGTCACTTAGATGGTATGTAATTTTATTCCGTTTCTAATAATTTTTATGTTTTCGGGACTATTTTAGCTTAATCTAGCTAGCCTGGGGATCAATTTGTAAAAATAATAAAGGTTGAGGGCTATTCCATGAAAATTTTTGTATGATTTTTTATGATTAATGAGAGATTATGAGTCTGTAACACCCCAAACCCGGCCCATCCGTTATGACCGGATCTGACATGTCACATGAGAAAACATGTTGAATCATTTTGATTCGTACTAAAATAGGTATTGATTTGTTAAAATCAAGAAAACAAGTTTGATTTGAAATATTTGTTAAAATACTACTAACATCAAAGATTGATTGATAAATCGATAATTTTGAACTAGAAATTTTATAAACTGTGACTTTTGAAAATATCGTTGATATTTCGAGAGAAAATTTCTGAGTTAAAAATATTCGTAGAAGTTTGTTATGAAATCTATTTGTTAATCTATTTTGGAAAATCCTTATTTAAGTTTTTGAAAAATTCCCATTTTAAAATAATTTAAGCAACGTAATAAGTTCGTCAAACATAAAGCAAAAACTAAAATATTTTAGAGGCCTTATTACAACATAAAAACCCAAAATAGTAAAGTAAACGGAAATAGAAATCTAAAGTTCAAAATAAACACAATTTCTGGAGTATGGCCTCCACCGAGTCATCCATGGCCCAAATCCACGCTACTGAGCATTACTTGCAAGGGTTAAGGAAAAGGGTGAGTTATTAGAACTCAGTGCATAATCCCCTTACCATTGTCCACTAGGCTTGAACCCGTTTAGCAATAACATGGGCCGGAGCCCATTTAGCACAATCTTGTGCCTAAGCCCATTTACAAAACAGAATATATATACATATATAATTATGTGCAAAGTATGCAACCCAACCCATCCTAATAATCCATCCACTACACACCACCCGTACCATCCCATCACACTTGTGGGGATCAAGTCAACCCACCCCGCCAAACACATCAATCGCAGACAAGTTGCCATTTATAACAAATTTTGATTGTGGCCAAGCCACCGGAATCATAATGAATCATATTAACAAACGTTTTTGTGGCAATGCCATCGGAATCACTTCTCTTCAACATTTTCCCATCCCATGCAAAAATTATGTAAATGCAACATACATAGTAAATCATGATATTTATAGATATAAACAACAATCATTAATTCAGAGATTCATTATAAAAATTCGGCCCATTATAACACTTTGCAAATCGACCCATTAGGGCAATCTATCAAATTGGCCCATTAGGGGCATTTTCGTAATTCAGCCCATTAGGGGCATTTTCGTAATTCTCACAGTTAGGGGCATTTTCGTAATTTGACCCATTACGACATTTTCGTAATTCTACAATGTTAATACCGTTTTTGACAAATTTATTAAAATAGTGTAATTTAGACCAATTTCCTGATTTGCGCCATATTATGATTTTAACCATAACGATTTATTTCCAATATGATATCGAATCTTAAAACCACGAAAAAACGGTGTTGTAAGAATCGAATTTGACCCTAATCGAACGGTAGTTTCGGGACCATGAATTCGAGTCTGAGAAATATTTTAATATTATATTTTGTGTCTATTATTTGTATATTAATGTGTGTGAAAGTTTCGTAGAAAAAAATTTAATTGTTTATGTGTTTAATTTAGAAAAAGGACTTAATCGCGTAAAAGGTAAAAGTCCCAAACTATAGTGAAAATGCACTAAATTGATTGTGGCCTTCTAAATTGAGTACTAAAAGGGCAAAAGCCCATTCTTTAAGTTAGTGGTTGGCCATGGACAACATTAACCTTTTATTATATTATTTAGTTATTTTATGATAAAGGTTAAAAGGTAATTAATAAAATGTTAATATATATGTTAATGGAAATATAAAAACAAAACATGCATGTTATCATCTTCCTTGTCTTAGCGAATTTCATAAAGAAAGAAAGAACAAGGTTAACATTCTACCAGGGAAATTGGTGATTAAAGGTTAGTTTGATGTCGATTTTGATAATTTTACATTTTTGAGATCGTTGCTTCATATATTACCCGACCAATGCTAGAATTTTTGAGATTAATGTGTGTATGAGGTTCAGCCATTGATGTGTTCATGTGGTTTTTGGTGTTTGTTATTTTTAAATTAAAGATATGTTAAGTATTAGTATGTTTTGTATTAGAAATTTTAGTAATTTGAGTATTTGGGCTATTTTATAAAAATAAAATTTTAGAGGGACTTTTTACAAAATAAATGAAATGAGAGGGCTTGTAAAGTACCTAGGAATATTCGGCCCTTGTATAGCCTTGGCAAATTGTGTGTATTTTGTGTTTTGTACAATTAGGACTAAATAGTAAAAAAATGTGAAACCTTAGGGGTAAAATGGTAATTTGTATGTTTATGTGTTTTGGGACTACATTGAAGTGAAATGTACTTTAATGAGCTGAAAGTAATGTGTTTTAGATCAAGAGCAAAGAAAATAGAATTGGATCAAGAAAGACGAAAGTTCTCGAATAGCCTGTCTAAGTTGTCCGTCGACAGTCGAGGTAAGTTCTTAAGTTAAAGTATATTAAAGAGATAAATATGAATATTTTCAATGATATTATTTGATTAATTTGAGTAAGGAAATAGGTGATAGCCGAATGTAAATGTTCTATATTGGATTGGATATGCTGGAATGCAATGTGAATTAGTACATTTGATATGATATGTGAATGTGGTTTATGTATATGAATTGATAGTGATGTAAGTGTTAAGGAATACAAGTTGATGAATTGATTTGATAAATAGATCAGGCTTCGAGCCTAGCAGGCTTCGTGTCGGTGATATATTTCGGGCTTAGTGCCTAGCAGGCTTAGTGCCAGTGATATATTCGGGCTTCGTGCCTAGCAGGCTTAGTTCCGGTGATATATTCGGGCTTCGTGCCTAGCAGGCTTAGTGCCGGTGATATATTCGGGCTTCGTGCCTAGTAGGCCTAGTGCCGGTGATATATTCGGGCTTCGTGCCTAGCAGGCTTAATGTCGGTGATACTTTAAAACAAAGGAACCATAAATTACTCGAGGTGTAACATAGTGAATCTATTGTGTTAAAAACTCAGGTAAACATAAGTCCCATTTGTATTCATCAGAAGTAAGGTAAGTTGTGATTAATGTTACTTGAGTTGAAATATATTATGTTAAGAAAGATGTTATGTGAATTTGAGCTTATAATCGACGTGTATGAATATAGAAATAATAGAATTTTTGGTGTGATAATGTAATGGATATGAATGTTGAATTTACATGATTATAAACATGTGATTGATGTAATATATGTACTTTGTGCTTTGATGAGTTGCTGGTTGATGGTAGTGAAGTATTTGTAATTGACTAAATACATTACTAGGATCCGGTTTTGTATCAGTTGCATATCGAAATATACATTTACAATGTCCTACATTTATTGATTAAAATGTTAAAGTGCTTGATTAGTGAATTATCTTTTGCTTAAGACTTACTAAGCTAGTGAGCTTACTCTATATGTGTTTGTATTTCTGTTTTATAGATCATTGATTCAACTACGGGCTCAGGGGATCATCAAGAAAGTCAACCACACTATCACTCTCTTTGGTATATATATGTTTACTTTTCGAATCAAAGGCATGTATAGGCTGAATTATGACTTGAATGGATGATGTTTGGTTTTGTAAATGTATATATATATGGCCTTGCGAATAAGGCTATTACTTTTGGTTAAGCATCGTTTGTATGTTTGATATAATGGTTTGTTTTAATCTTTGGTATAAGAGGTGTGGAAATTATGCTTGGAAGTTAAATGTGGTTATATAGAAATAATCAGTTATATGTATTATATATATATGTATAAGTATGCATATTATGCCGTGTGAATTTTTCTACTTAATTTATTATGTGGTTGGTTATAATTCAGAGATGATCATGAAAATGTGTAAACTTATGTTTTGGGTTGATCATTGGAGTTTTAAATTGAGGACCGAATATATGGTCAATGGATTGGTTATATTTATATATTGTGGACTAGTCACATATCATACGTGTTTGGTAGGTTATTCAATAATCTTTGTGTCCATTAATTAATAAGGTAGGATGAATTGATAATTATGGTTTGACATGATTTTAGTTTTAGGGACATTGCGCATATTATGATAGCATGATGTGTATGTTTGGTTATGCTATAATGTTCGAATGTCACATATGAGAAAGAAAAGTTAATAGAGTATCATGGATCTATTCATTTTTATTATGCATATTTGTATATATAAAAGATATGTTGATATTAGATTGATGAAATAGATGTATTTATATATGTTTAACATATGAAATTTGGTGTTGTTATGTGAAAGCTTGATTGAAACTTGTATAGATTATGAGTAATGATGTATTGCATTATGAAACATGGTTGTTTGTAATGTAAGTCTTAATCATCATTTGTTGACATGGAAAATTTAAATATGTGTATTGGGTTTATTCCATATATCAACGTGCTAAATTGTGTCTAGTTATAGTAACGCCTCATAACCTTAATTCAATGATGAGTGCGGGTTAAGGTGTTATTACGGTGTGAGATTATACACACGATTACGGTAAGTACTAGGCCTTCTTGATAAAAGCACCTATGATATCAAAACACTCGATTAATCGACATACATGATTTTATTAATCTAACTCTAAAATAAACGATCTAAAATGTTTACCCCTAGAATCGTGAACGACCACAATTTGCCTACTTTCACCGGATGATGGTCCACAACCCGGTGGAAAATTTGGAACCACCGATACCGTCCTTTTCTTGAACTTAGGAGTAGGAATCGTAAATCCACTCCTTTTGAGTTCTCCGCTCACCTTTCCTTTCGAATCGTCACCACAAACCTCCATTGGTTTAAATTTTAGTTAGAACGATATTACGTTGATATGAGATGATTGTCTAAGGAAAGGATTCGGCTTACCACTAGAATCATATGATCAACAAGTGGATAGATCGAGCGATTTAGTCCCTAAAATATAATTGATTAGTTACAACCACTATTCCATTTAACAAACTAACTGGTCAACGAAAAAGATCGAAATGAACCATAATGAATCCTTTACCTTAACGATTATAAAATCGATTCCCAACGATTGTACAATGGCTACGGATGAGTCAAAGTTTTGGCCATCCACTATAACTCTACATTATGAAAAGAAGATATTTCGGTTGGAATAAAGGGAATATCTGAATGTTGATAAACACACATTCGGCTAGGAAAAAGAAAAATAAAAAGATAGAATAGAACCACTTACCGATTGATCAAAGGAGTGAGTGTCAACACAAATGAGAAGAAATGATAAAGAAGAGATGAAGGGTTCAGCTGTGGAGAAAAAATGAGCAACAATATTCGGCTGTGGAAGTATGGATTAGAGAAGAAGAAAAAAAGGGTTAGATAATTTTGTAAAAAGGAAAAGAAAAATGGAAAAGGAGTGCTTAACAAGATTTGATTTTTCCAAAGGAAAATGAGTGAAATAATTTGGTTTCAATGGTTAGGTACTTTCGGCACACAAGAAAGAAATGAAGAAAAATGCTCACTAATGGTTTGAAGTTTTGACAAAGAGAAGGAGAAATTCAGAGAAGAATGACACAAAATAATGCTAAAAGGAATTTGGCCTAACAAGCACCAAATTTTGCCAAATGACAAATAAAGAATTCGGCTACCCCAATACCCCTTCCCAAACGGTGTTTGCTTTGCCAAAAGGGATAAGTGTTGACCAAAAACACTTTCCAAAACATCACCCATGAAAAAGGCCAACATGTTCCCTTATCTTGCCTTTTTCTTTTGATTTCTTCCCTTACCCTCATCCTTGCCTTATTTCCTTAACCACCTTTCCAAAATTAAAAAGTCCACCTTGCCTTATATACCACCATGACCGAAACTATGAATGAATAGCATAAAAAATTAATCAAAATTGCACAAGATGGGATTTGAACCTCCTCCCTCAAAGTCCTTCATGTGGCGCCATATCCCCTTTATCATAAGCTCCTTTATGCTAGCAAAATACTCACCTATTTCCATAAGCTTGATGCCACTTGCTATCTCTCCTTAATAAGCTTAAACACGAATTTTTTACTAGGGCCCAATTAAACCCCGAGCCTTCATAGAACCTTAAAATGTACACAATTAATAATTTAACTAGCCTTACGCAAGATAGAATGCAACAAATAAAATTTTTAAATTTTAAGATGTTACAATTCTACCCCCTTAAAGAAAATTTCGTCCTCAAAATTTACTTGATCAAAAGGGGTGAGGATATTACTGCCGAATCGAGTCCTCAGGCTCCCATGTTGCTTCCTCCGATTCGTGATTACGCCATAATACTTTGACTAGTGGTATCGACTTCCTTCTCAGCACCTTAACATCCCGATCTAAAATCTGAACTGGCTCCTCTTCAAAAGACAAGTCAGATCTTAACTCAACTTCCTCCACTGGTACAACATGAGATGGATCCGAATGATAACGCCTTAACATAAAGACATGGAATACACTATGTATCTGACTTAACTCCGGAGGTAACTCAAGCTGATAAGCCACTGGCCCAACATGTTTCAGTACACGGTACGGTCCGATGAATCTAGGGCTCAACTTGCCCTTCCGCCTAAATATAAAGATCTTCTTCCAAGGTGAGACCTTCAAAAAGACCTGATCTCCCACCGTAAACTCTATATCCTTACGCTTTAGATCTGTGTACGATTTTTGTCTATCCGAAGCTTCCTTTAACTGTGCCCGAATTACCTTTACTTTTTCCTCCGTCTCCGAAATCAACTCAGGAGCCAATAACTGTCGCTCCCCTAGCTCAGTCCAACAAGTAGGAGTACGACACCTACGACCATAAAACGCCTCATAGGATGCCATCTGGATGCTGGATTGATAGCTGTTGTTGTATGCAAACTCCGCCAAAGGTAGAAAATCTTCCCAACTTTCCCTGAAATCAATCACATAGCCCCTTAATATATTTTCTAAAATCTGGATCACTCTTTACGACTGATCATCTGATTACGGATGAAACGTCGTGCTGAAATTTAACCTTGTACCCAAAGCTTCATGTAAAGCCTTCCAAAACTACGATGTAAACCTAGGGTCCCTGTCGATATAATAGACACTGGTACCCCATGTAACCTCACGATCTTTGCTATACAACTTGGCCAACTTCTGCAATGACTAATCCATACGAACAGGTAAGAAATGAGCAGTCTTCGTTAATCGATCCATTATAACCCATACTGAATCTTTCTTAGTTGGCGTTAAGGGTAACCCACTAACAAAGTCCATCATTATCCTTTCCCATTTCCATAATGGAATTTTCACCGGCTGTAGCAATCCTGACGGCAATTAATGTTCTGCCTTCACTTGCTGACATGTCAAGCATTTGCTCATGAAATCAGTAACCTCCCGTTTCAACCCTGGCCACTAATATTGCTCACGAAGGTCTCGGTATATCTTATTTCCCCGAGGTACATAGCATATGGGCTACTATGCGCCTCACGCAGAATCATTTATCTCAATTTTAAATCATTGGGCATAAAAACTCTTTCACGGAAACACAATACTCCATCACTGTTCAATCCAAAATCCCCTATCTCACCACGTTCCACTTGCTGAAGTTGCGAACGCAACGCTTCATCTATCAGCTGCTTTTCCTTAATCTAGCTTACCCATGCCTGAATTTCAGCTAGCAAACTACCATCTTCATACAGGCTAAGATGAGCAAACATCGCTCTTAAGTCCGATATCACCTTACGACTCAACGCATCTGCCACTACGTTAGCCTTTCCGGGATGATACTCGATTGAGAAGTCATAGTCTTTCAACAATTTTATCCACCTCTGCTGTCTTAAGTTCAACTCTTTTGGATAAGGAGGTACTTCAGACTCTTATGATCCGTATAGATAATCGACTTCTCACCATACAGATAGTGTCTCCAAATCTTCAGAGCAAACACCATTCCAGCTAACTCCAAATCATGAGTAGGATAGTTCACCTCATGCGGCCTTAATTGACGAGATGCATAAGCCACCACCTTTCCCCCTTGCATCAACATACATCCCAAGCCCATGTGTGATGCATCGCAATAAACAATAAACTCCTTACTAGCCTTAGGTTGAATCAATACTGGTGCTTCTGTTAGAATCTTCTTCATTTTCTCAAAGCTCTCTCTGCTTATCTGACCATACAAACAGTACTCCCTTACGTAATAGCTTAGTTAGGGGTGCAGTAATCAATGAAAACCCCTCAACTAACTGCCTGTAATATCCAGCCAAACCTAGAAAACTTTGAATTTTTTCCACTGACTTCGATGGTTTCCAGTCCAATACAGCCCCGGCCTTTCGGGGATCAACTCTAATTCCTTCGCAGACACAACATGCCCCAAAAGGTCACTTTCTTCAGCCAAAATTCACACTTATTGAATTTGGCATACAGTTGCTTCTCTCTTAAAATCTGCAATACAACTCGTAGATGCGAATCATACTCTTCCTCATTCTTCGAGTACACCAAAATATCATCTATGAACACTACTACAAACCGGTCTAGATAGGGTTGGAAGACCCGGTTCATCATGTCCATAAATATAGCTAGTGCATTTGTCAACCCAAACGGCACCACCAAGAACTCGTAATGCCCATAACGAGTTCGAAACGCAGTCTTATGAATATCCGCCTCCTTGAATTTAAGCTGGTGATAACCTGATCTCAAATCTATCTTTGAGAAAACCGAAGCTCCTCGCAACTGATCGAACAGATCATCAATCCTCGGCAACGGATACCTATTATTGATCGTCAACTTATTCAACTGCCTATAATTGATGCACATACGCATCGACCCATCCTTCTTCTTAACGAACAAAATTGGCACTCCCCATGGTGACGCACTTGGTCAAATGAATTTACAATCCAACAACTCCTGAATTTGAGCTTTAAGCTCTGCTAAGTCCTTCGGCGCCATTCTATAAGGGGAAATAAACACCAGAGCCGTCTCTGGTAACAACTCAATGCCAAACTCTATCTCTCGATCTAGAGGCAATCTTGGAAGCTCCTCGGGGAAGACATCTAAAAACTCTTTCACTATTCTAATGCTATCTAATGACAACTCTTTGGCATCCAAAGCACTGATAAAGGCTAAGAATGCTCCACACCCCTTACGCACTAACTTTTCTGCCTTTAAAGCAGATACCACGTTAGACAAATAGTTTCTTCTTTAACCTATCATCATCACTTCCTTATCCTTTGAGGTTCTTAGAACCATCTACTTTGCAGCACAATCCAAGTTCGCACGGTGTTTCACCAACCAATCTATGCCCAAAATAAGGTCGAACTCACCGAATGGTAGTTCCATCAAGTCCGCCAGAAAAACTTCCCAATGAATTTCTAAGGGCACATCCCTAAACATCTTATTTACTATCACCGATTGTTCTAAAGGGCTAATTACAGTTGTTTCTCTAGTAGTAATCTCAGATCTAATGTTCAGATTTCTAGATACAACACAAGCGATATACGAATGGGTGGATCCAATATCTATCAAAGTAGTAACAGGTACATCAGATATGACGAACGTACCGATTTTGACATCAAGTGCATCGCCATCCTCTCGACGTCTGACCGTATAAACCAATCCTGGTTGTCTTGCCTTTGCATTACCTATATTATCGGTACCTCTACACGGTGCACCCAAACCTCATCCTATGCCATTACCACCTCGACCTGGCCCATGGCCTCTCGGTGGTTGTTGAGCACCTCTAGTTGGCTGCGCATCATTGTTACAAACACTCTGAGTCTGAGCAGACTGTCGAGGAAATCTCTAAGTCGATGGTCCTTGGAACCACATTTGAAACAACCATCCGTTCTCTTCTAGCATTCACCTGGGTGAAGTTTCCTGTAGTCCGCACATGGCTGTAACTGATTTGTAGCAGCTGGTACTCTAGCTCGAGCTAGCTCCTCATTTTTAAGCCTCTTCTGAAACCCTCTAGCAGGACCTGAGTACCCTAAGTCTCTCTTGTTCCTATCGCTATCCCTGTCTCGATTTTGCCTCTCGAGTGTTTAACCTCTTAAGCTATCTTAGCTTTCTCCACCAGTGTGGCAGAATTTCTCTCCTTTGTGGGGCTATCAGTACCCACAGTTCATCACGTAACCCGTCCTCAAAATGCACATAGCGTTCATAGTCAGTCAGCACTATTCCTCGAGCATACCGACTCAGTCGCAGAAATTCCACCTTGTATGCTGCCACAGACTTACCTCCTTGGACCAAATTTAGGAATTCCTTCCTTCGGGCATCCACATAGCTAGCCCCGGCATACTTTCCTTGAAATGAGGTTTTAAAGAATTTCTAGGTAATGTGATCGCCTGAGTGTCTTCCCAAATATTGAGCCACCACTGATACGCCTCATCTCTCAACAATGACACAGCTCTTTTTAGTTTCTGCTCGGTGGTGCAATCCAAATTGTCCATGATCTACTCCACTGCCTCAAGCCAAAACTCTGCTACATTTGAGGCTACACCCGAGATACCCCTAAAAACCTCAGCATCATTCGATCTGAATCACTCCATTATTGACCCATGAGCTGCTATCCCAGTTCTTGCCTCAGCAACCCTTTTTAGAATTAGTAACATTACTTGGGATATAGCGTCGTCCTCTCTCATACGATCATGTAACCCAGCTTCAGTCACAGGTGACGCAGGTGCATCCATTTTTGGCATATGTCCCGATGCCTTAGACATAACTCTAACGCCTCGGCCTCTACCACGGCCACGTCTACCACGTCCACGTCCTCAAGCACTCATATTTGCTTATTTGATTTAATCTGATTTTGAGTCTTATGAATCAATATGCTATTTCGGTGTTTATTAGACAATATTTTATGAAGTGTAGGAAGTAAAGTTATTTTTGCAAACGCATCCTATAGTCTCAATCTCTATAGTTTCAACTCCTAAAACTAAAAGTTCTAAAGTATTCGTACTGTCATACCACAATAATCATAATCATACAATGATAACACTTACTTGACTTGGTGTCGGATACCCGTGGTGCCATACTTCCTTTAGAACATATATGTATAATTTAAAATTCAAACAGCTTTGGAAAACATTTTTAACCCAAATCACAGTCGAGTTTTGTAATCGAGCTCTGATACCATAAAATATAACACCCCAAACCTAGCCCATGCGTTATGATCGGATCTGACATGTCACATGAGAAAACATGTTAAATCCTTTTTATTCGTACTAAAATAGGTATTAATTTGTTAAAATCAAGAAAACAAGTTTGATTTGAAATATTTGTTAAAATACTACTAACCTCGAAGATTGATTGATACATCGATAATTTTGAACTAGAAATTTTATAAACCGTGACTTTTGAAAATATCGTTGATATTTTGAGAGAAAATTTCTGAGTTAAAAATATTCGTAGAAGTTTGTTATGAAATCCATTTGTTAATCTATTTTGGAAAATCCTTATTTAAGTGTTTGAAAAATTCTCATTTTAAAATAGTTTAAGCAACGTTATATGTAACATCCTAGATTTTGGGGTTCTATTTTTAATGTGTGTTGTGTGTGTATGCTACGCTCTGTGTGTTAATTTGGTGTGTTTGGGGGTCCAGAGAAGGCTCATGGTTAAGCTTGAGCCTTGGTGAAAACTTTACTTTTAGGCACTTTAGGGGAGAGCTGACTGGGGCAAGACTTAAGGGTTATTGCTTGTGTTTGTTGACACAAGAACTGAAGTGGTAAAGTGGCAAGGAGAGGCCACTTAAAGTGTAGGTAAGTGACACCTCAGGGGAGTAGTGAGGGAGCAAGTTCGAGTCACATGGATTGCCTTTTAGAGTTATTTTGACGTCGGGATGGGAGGTGGTAGAGTTTGGGTAGGACACTTCAAGGGGGAGTGTTGAAAGGGTTAAACAATTCGAATATGTAGCCATGAGAGAAAGGGGGAGTTTGGATCATTCAAACTAATTCAAATATGGGATGGAGGGAAAAGGGTGGATAAAATTATGGGATTTGGAGAGAGGGAGAGTGGTGGCCGAATTGTGGAATGGTAGGAGGTTGGCTTGAACGGTTTAAGCATAGTGCTAGTGGTCGAATCTCTTTTTCTTTTTGGTGCATAGATGTGGCATTTTCGGTCAACTAGAGGAGGTGCCGAAATTTTTGTCTTCCAAATAGGTGCTTGAAGTTACTTTCTCTCATTTTGGTTCTTTTATTTCATTCTCTTTCATTCTTGGTCATTGCTGATCCTCCTACCTAATTCTTTTTCTTTTCACATCGTTTCATTTGTGCCAAATAGGGTTACCTTCTTTTCATCCTATTTGTTCTCTTGACCGAATCATCTCCTTCAACCATCCACTTTTGTTGACACCCTAATGCCTTAGCTGAATCTTCCTCTTCCTGTTTCTCTTTTTCTTTCGTCACTTTATTACTATTATTCCCGTACCAGTATCCCTTGTGTGCTGAATCTCTCTTTCTCTCTACCTCACAATCGAAAGCACCACACCATTTCCTTGCCATCCATTTTTCTTCTCTAGTCTTCTTCTTAATCGAAACATATTCTACTTCTTTCTTTCTTGTTCTATTGATCATAGCTGAATCACCCTAGGCTTTTCGCTTCTTGCTTTCCATAACCTAAAGTTAAGCCAAATCTTCTTGTTACATCAAGGGTGGGCATCATTCCTATTGGTTTTGCATATAGCTGACGGTAGACTCTTCACTCGTTAATCTTTTGGTTCGGTAAGGAGCTATTTCTTCTTTCTCGTCTCATTTATCGTTCTTCTTCTCTTGGTTCAATTTAACTGAAGTTTGACTCACCTCTTTGGGCAAGGGTCGTTTGTAGAAGAGGGTGTTTCATCATCTCTTTTCCGTGTGACCAGCCTTCAAAGAGGATTTTAGTAAGTAGCTATGGGTCGTTTGGTGGTAAGAGATTTTTGTCAACTTCCTTGGCTGAAAGGCCACTCTTTTTATGGTTTAAGGAAAATCAGTTTTAACATAGTGACTGTTTAGGGACTCAAACGATTTCTTAAGCAAGTCAATTGGCGTTCAGCTTTTGTAATCTAGGTAAGGGACTTCTTTGATATGAGTATCTATCCTTTCATTATTTTCATTACTTTAACCTGATTCTCTGATCAAGATCTGCCATGGATTCGAATGCCAATCAAGGGAAGGAAGGGATTGAACCCGTAGTCCCAGCCCCTAAGTTCAAGAAGCGTGCTATTTCGGCAGTACGGGACTTGCCATCGAGTTGTGGACCAGTTTCAGAGCAGGATAGACAGATAGCCGTCGTCCCTGCTAGTGAGAGTGTCGACATAGAAAGCATAGTATTGTGTGTTATCTGGTGTGTAAAATTTTACACTTTGTTATTAATATGTGTTATTAACTGTTTGGGCTGAAAAGCTGAAGTGACTGGTTAGAAAGTCATTATACCCTTGTGGGTAAAGCTTGTAACATCCCCAAACCCGGTCCACGAGCCTTGACCGGATCTGGTTATGTCACTGCGGAATGACGGTTGAAAATCTTTGTCTTTAGAATAAAACTTGAAAATTTTGTTAACTTTTGGAAAATGTGTCCATTTAAAAAAAATTATTATTTAATAATCTAAGCTTGATTTGAATTAAAACTTTATTATAAGTTGGTATGATATTAATCATTTATAAAATATTTCTAAGTATAGTATAAACTTCAATAATAAATAAAGTACTTTAAATAAAAGGGCCCTTATTACATCAAATCAATACCCAAACTCGATGATATAAAATAATTAAATCAAATAAAACATCTCGCATAAAATGCCTTCTACATGGCCACCTTTGTCTCCACTCCAACCCGGTCCGATCAACATGTCACCTGCGATGTTGGATAAATAATTGGGTGAGTCATACAGACTCAGTGTGTAATTAAACCACTGATATCCACCCACATGTTAGCCACAAATCAACCCAATTATCAAATGCAACATGTAAACATAATCACATGGATATTACCACGATCTGGGCTTGGCCCACAATCAAATCATATTCAAGCATTGGGCTAGGCCCTTTTCTCATTAATTCACTGATTACTGGGCTTGGCCCATTTCCACGTATGTTCCCAAAACATACCTATCCACATGTCATATTGGGCTTGGCCCATTTCCATATCATTTCATAACAAAACAATGCAACATGAAACCCAACCCAATCCTAAGGTCCAACCGCTACACACCCCCTTATCCAGCCTACCACACACCAGGGGACTATCGAGTCACCCTCTCCTTTTTCCTCCAAAAAGGCAACCAATGCCATCCACGATGTAGCGTATAGCTAACATCAAACCACGATGGAGCACACAGCAATCCATCAAGCCACGATATGGCATAAAGCCGATATCAATCAAGGTAACCCACGAACTAAATCGCAAAGATCCACAACGCGACCTCGGTCAAGACCAATCCACGATGTAGCACAAAGCTGACATCAACCACGTACTCGAAGTACACCCGTACCTTCTTTCAAAAACCCACCCATGCACATGTAACATAATATAATGCGGAGATGATGCATGTGCATGATATTCACAATTATAGGCATACTCACATATTAAAAATCAATTATCACATTTTAACCAATTTGCTACTAACTTTGGTCATCACCATACCCCTTCAAGGGTATCAATTTCACATTCTTCGCACTTGTTAGCAAACATATTAAGCGAGCAAATATCACGCAAATCCGGAAACAATGGCTAACTACACCTTATGACACGAAGCTCTATACCCTCGATCCGACGCTATCGCTAAGCGTGACTACGGCTATCTGCTTAACTTTCTTTGCTCGAATACCGCCCACACCGGTGGCCAATCTCGAAGCGTCGAGACGGCTCTCTTCTTAAACTTCGGATGTTGACCGTCCCTTTTCCCTCTTGGTCGCCTTTCGCATCCATCGGCGATACTTAATCGAACCACACGATTAATCAACAAAGTCATAATCTACTATTATTGAATTTAGATCACCTAATAACATCCTTAAAATCTGAGATCCCGAAGGCTCCCTTTGCATCGATTTGGCCCTAAAAGATCATAGCCACCACGGTCAACACAAAACATAAACAATGGCCTAAGGCGAATTCCAATGGATCACTTACCCTTTCTACTTGGATCCCAAAATACCACCGATCCTCTGAAGTTGCCAAAATCCCATTTACGCTATTAGAATCGGCTAATACCAAAATCCATGGAAAAGGCCCTTTGGCGAATATCACAAGAGATAGATTAATATCATACGACCTTACCTTTCACAACGACTAAAGAAAAACCCAACGCTCAACCTTTGCCCAACCAATAGATGGCTACCACAAGGAATAAGATTCGCTTCAAGGACTTGTAAACAAAGCGAGAGAATGAGAGGCTAAAAGTTTCGGCAATGACTCCTAAATGGAGTTGGAATGTTCGGCCAAGGTAAGCTTTTAGGGGTGATTTGGCTTGAATGAAGTGGAGAGAAACAAATGGAATATTCGGCTAAGTGACCTGTAGTTTGACCACATAAGCAAGTGAGAAGGAGGGGCGGTTTTGGTGAGAATAGAGTATGAGAAGAAAAAGAAAATAAAGGTCTAGAAGAGGTTAAACATTGGCTAAAGGGTCAAAGAAATTCAAGAAGGAAGCTGCCCATTAAATAGCAAATTCGGCACCCCTCCCTAGAAGACTCCAAAGCCGATTAAACACTCCAAGCCCCCATTCGCCATGACTTCCACCAAATCCAAAATTCCTTCCTAAATTCACTCAATACCACCCAATTCAAAAAAAAAATAAATACAAAACTCATCCTTATCTTCCATCGAATTAGAAACACAACCACCTATCTATTGAAGACTCCATGTACCTACCAATACCTTCAAATCTGCCAAAAAGAAAAAAAATTAAAACTCCAAATGCCACTCACATGGTTCGAACCTAGAACCTTCTCACGCACCTTCTCCTCTAACGCCTGAGCCACTTACCACTTTGATTTTATGCTATAAAGCCCCAACATTTGTATTTAAGCCCTTCCTACTCAAGCCCATAACGCATATAAAAAAACACGCCCAAAATCTTTGCTGCGAGCCCTCGAACTAAGCGCCCTTTCTCCTCCGGTACCTAAGTGGCCTTACGTTAGCCACTTGACCAACGAGCTCTTTCGTCACAAACTCATTCCAGCTCCTTTTAAGGCTTCCTCCCTTTAAGCGCCAAACCCAAAAATTCAAAACTAGTTTCTTGCCTTCACAGAATCGAACACGAGACCATAAAGCGCGACCTTCCCTGACCCCAAGCAAGCGCCCTCCAAGCCACTTCACCCAAGCTTCTTGTGCCATAAATTACAAAAAAATATACTTACGCCTTCCTTGGCGTTTCCTTTTCCACTAAAAATCCAAAATTTTCCAAAGCCTTCCCCTTTCATCCAAACATTTCTAAAACCCCTAAAACTCATCCAAGCACTCCCAAAAACCTACTAACACTCGAATTACACACAACCTGCATAGCCCCTAAAACTAGGGTGTTACAATTCTACCCTCCTTAAAATAATTTCGTCCTCGAAATTACTTTACTAACGAACGTCCGTACAACCTATCTTACCACCTTACGCTTATGCTGCGCACTCTGATCTTACTAAGACTATCATACCTTCCCAACACAGTTTCTAAGTTCGCACTCAAAATTCAAAACACCTCTCTTAGCAACACAGAAAAGGCTAATTCACAAGCAAGCAAAGCAATCAAAGCATATACCAAAGCAAAGGAGCTTACCTGATATTACATCCTTGGTTGACTTTGGTGGAACCATTCCTCTATGGCTCGAACCACGACCCTCATCGTTCGAGGACAATTCTTAACAGATGTGCCTTAGATCCGCATTGAAAGCATTCTTTACTATTTCCCCAACACTCTCGCATGTGAGGTCTTCCACACGAACACAAGGGCGATTCAAATCCTTGGTACAAGTGCACTTACAGGGTTCTCGGTCCTTGGTCTTTTAAGGCATTACTAAGCGATCTTGATGGTCCAACATTTCTCTTACTCTCGTTCCTATTCTTCTCTCGGTTTTCCCTTATAGTCTTCTTAACCTCTTGACGATCAGAGCTTTCTCCACTCAAAATAGCAAAGTCTCTTTCTCTGTCGGAGCGATCAACTCCATAACTCATCTCGTAGCCCATCTTGAATCGAACACTTCTTTCATAATCGGTAGCCACGATTTCTTTGGCGTCTTGACTTAGTCGCACAAACTCGACTTCATATTCGCTCTTGACTTATTCCTTGTACTAGATTTAGAACGCTTTCCTTTGCGAGTCAAATAAGCGGCTCCTACATACTTCCCTTGAACTTGGCCTTAAAGAAATCCCAATCCGATCGATCCGCGGTACACCTTGTTTGACGGTGAGCCACCAGCGATAAGCTTCTGCGAAGCAACGAAGCAGCGCCCTTAGCTTTTCTTCATTGGTACAATCCAAATCGTCCATGATTCTTTCAAGCGCTTCTAGCCAATACTCGCTACGTTGGAGCTACTCCGACACTCCTCTAAAGATCTCGGCTCCGATTCGATCTAAGCCTTTTCGATCTGACTTAGAGTTTCGTGTCCTCTACTAACTCCGCTACTCGCTCTAGCTTTTCGTAACATGGCCCGCGATCTGCGTCATCTTCTCGAGTGCGATCTTGCTCCTCCACGTCCCTTCTTTGGCGGACTTCATTTTTCGACCCATGGCGGACCCTATCGATTCGATCTTGCCATTCTACCTCTCTGCGTCCCTAGAACTCATCTCTATCGTCTTGATTTATCGATTAAGAAGTTTTATCGTTAGTAATTGTTCCACTATTTAACATGAGCATATTTTATGAATGAAAGATTTTAGAAGTAGTTCTTTCGATCACACAAGGTTCGATTCAAATTCGCTATTCTAATTCGAGAATCACTTTCACACTCATCAATAAAGCCACCTTCATTTCACAATGAAGCCACATTCATTCATCATCAAAACACATTCATTCCTCAGCAGAGGCACATTCAGTGGTATCTATCCCACACATTCATTATTCGGACCTTCCTGCCCGTTTCTACCCCAGGGGTATTTCCGTCATTTTGTCCTACAGGGACATTTCCGTAATAAACCGTGGAAATTTTAAAACTTAACAAACGAACATTTTGAAATTTCCACATCGGAGGGTATTTACGAAAATTTATCAAATTAGAATCTGATGAATTTTGGAAACTAGGGGTATTTTAGTAATTTTGTCAACCAGGGTAATTTTGTAAATTTCAAAAGTCGGGGTATTATTTTAAAATACAAAAACTTGGATACTTTTGCAAAGTGAGAGAATTTTATTAAAGTTGGGGTTAACTCAGAAATTTTGAAAGTCAGGGGCATTTTAGTAATTTTCAATACAGGGGTATTTTTGTAAATTTTCCCAAATCGGGGTATATTGATATTTTGAACACTAGAGATTTTAATATTTTGAAAAGTGAAAATCATTTTAACAAAAGTTGAGTGTAGTGTGGTAATTTTGTAATCTGAGGCATTTTGTAATCTTGCCACTAGGGCATTTTGGTAATTTTGGTAAATCGAAAAAATGTTTTTTTCAAAACCAAATTTAGGGTTTACAAACCAAAAGGGTAAATTTAAAATTGTAAAACAAAGAATTTTAAAGCAAGAAGGCTAATCCTTTCGGGTTTTAAGAATTAGTTTAGCCTATGAACAAGTCCTCTTGGTTAAGGTGAGCCGTAGCTACGCACTGGGTAGGATTCAAGTGAGAGGAGGTGAGTCACGCTGATTGCTTAAATACCAAGCTCCTTGAATACCACTCCTATACATACGCACACAAAGTTGCCACACCTTAACTCGTGACTTGCTTCAGGTGGGTTTAATAATCCTTAAGTCTTATGCATATGTTTGGGTAGACTAGTCCTAGGGTCCAAAAGCCCTAATATTCTAATCTACGAGCCCAAACTAAGCCCATAATAATTCACATCAACAATTCACTTCAATAGTTTAGAAGTACTTACCTGATGGACTCGGGCCGGAGGTACAGGTGCCATGCCAGAATAACCTGAAAACTTTTTATAATAGCCCATATTTTTGAAAAGCCCATTTTGAAAATGTTTTTGGGCCCAAAACCCTCAAAGCCGAGTTTTGAACCTGGCTTTGATACCAATCTGTAACATCCCCAAACCCAGCCCACGAGCCTTGACCGGATCTGGTTATGTCACTGCGGAATGACGGTTGAAAATCTTTGTCTTTAGAATAAAACTTGAAAATTTTGTTAACTTTTGGAAAATGTGTCCATTTAAAAAAAATTATTATTTAATAATCTAAGCTTGATTTGAATTAAAACTTTATTATAAGTTGGTATGATATTAATCATTTATAAAATATTTCTAAGTATAGTATAAACTTCAATAATAAATAAAGTACTTTAAATAAAAAGGGGCCCTTATTACATCAAATCAATACCCAAACTACTGATGATATAAAATAATTAAATCAAATAAAACATCTATCGATAAAATCGCCTTACGCATGGCCACCTTTGTCTCCACTCCAACTCGGTCCGATCAACATGTCACCTGCGATGTTGGATAAATAATTGGGTGAGTCATACAGACTCAGTGTGTAATTAAACCACTGATATCCACCCACATGTTAGCCACAAATCAACCCAATTATCAAATGCAACATGTAAACATAATCACATGGATATTACCACGATCTGGGCTTGGCCCACAATCAAATCATATTCAAGCACTGGGCTAGGCCCTTTTCTCATTAATTCACTGATTACTGGGCTTGGCCCATTTCCACGTATGTTCCCAAAACATACCTATCCACATGTCATATTGGGCTTGGCCCATTTCCATATCATTTCATAACAAAACAATGCAACATGAAACCCAACCCAATCCTAAGGTCCAACCGCTACACACCCCTTATCCAAATTACCACACACGGGGACTATCGAGTCACCCTCTCCTTTTCCTCCAAAAGGCAACCAATGCCATCCACGATGTAGCGTATAGCTAACATCAAACCACGATGGAGCACACAGCAATCCATCAAGCCACGATATGGCATAAAGCCGATATCAATCAAGGTAACCACGCGAACTAAATCGCAAAGATCCACAACGCGACCTCAGTCAGCGCCAATCCACGATGTAGCACAAAGCTGACATCAACCACGTACTCGAAGTACACCCGTACCTTCTTTCAAAAACCCACCCATGCACATGTAACATAATATAATGCGGAGATGATGCATGTGCATGATATTCACAATTATAGGCATACTCACATATTAAAAATCAATTATCACATTTTAACCAATTTGCTACTAACCTGGTCATCACCATACCCCCTTCAAGGGTATCAATTTCACATTTCTCGCACTTGTTAGCAAACATATTAAGCAGCAAATATCACGCAAATCCGAAATAATGGCTAACTACACCTTATGACACAAGCTCTATACCTCGATCCCGATGCTATCGCTAAGCGTGACTATGGCTATCTGCCTAACTTTCTTTGCTTTCGAGATCTTTGGCCCACACCGGTGGCCAATCTCGAAGCTGTCGAGACAGCTCTCTTCTTAAACTTGGAGACGTTGACCGTCCCTTTTCCCTCTTGACGGCTTTTCGCATCCATCGGCGATACTTAATCGAACCACACGATTAATCAACAAAGTCATAATCTACTATTATTGAATTTAGATCACCTAATAACATCCTTCAAATCTTGAGATCCGAAGGCTCCCTTTGCTTCGATTTGGCCTAAAGATCATAGCCACCACTCGGTCAACACAAAAACATAAACAATGGCCTAAGGTCAATTCCAATGGATCACTTACCCTTTCTACTTGGATCCCAAAATACCCCGATCCTCTGAAGTTGCCAAAATCCACATTACACGCTATTAGAATCGGCTAATACCAAAATCCATGGAAAAGGCCCTTTGGCGAATATCACAAGAGATAGATTAATATCATACGACCTTACCTTTCACAGCGACTAAAGAAAAACCCAACGCTCCAACCTTTGCCCAACCAATAGTCGGCTACCACAAGGAATAAGATTAAACTTCAGGACTTGTAAACAAAGAGAGAATGAGAGGCTAAAAGTTTGACAATGACTCTAAATGGAGTTGGAATGTTGACCAAGGTAAGCTTTTAGGGGTGATTTGGCTTGAATGAAGTGGAGAGAAACAAATGGAATATTTGGCTAAGTGACCTGTAGTTTCACCACATAAGCAAGTGAGAAGGAGGGACGGTTTTGGTGAGAATAGAGTATGAGAAGAAAAAGAAAATAAAGGTCTAGAAGAGGTTAAACATTTAACTAAAGGGTCAAAAGAAATTCAAGAAGGAAGCTGCCCATTAAATAGCAAATTGGCACCCCTCCCTAGAAGACTCCAAAGCCAATTATACACTCCAAGCCCCCCATTCGGCCATGACTTCCACCAAATCCAAAATTCCTTCCTAAATTCACTCAATACCACCCAATTCAAAAAAAATAAATACAAAACTCATCCTTATCTTCCACGAATTAGAAACACAACCACCTATCTATTGAAGACTCCATGTGGCCAATACCTTCAAATCTGCGCCAAAAGAGAAAAAAATTAAAACTCAAATGCCACTCACATGGTTCGAACACGGAACCTTCTTCTGCACCCTTCTCCTCTAACGCCTGAGCCACTTCGGCCACTTTGATTTTATGCTATAAAGCCCCAACATTTGTATTTAAGCCCTTCCTACTCAAGCCCATAACCGCATATAAAAAAAAACGCCTAAAATCTCTGCTGCGAGCCTCGAACTAAGCGCTCTTTCTCCTCCGGCACCTAAGTGGCCGACGTTAGCCACTTGACCAACGAGCTCTTTCGTCACAAACTCATTCCACTCCTTTTAAGGCTTCCTCCCTTTAAACGCATAAACCCAAAAATTCAAAACCAGTTTGCTACCTTCTTGAATCGAACCTGAGACCATAAGGCGCCACCTTCCCAGACCCCAAGCAGCGCCCTCCAAGCCACTTCACCCAACTGCTTCTTGTGCCATAAATTACCGAAAAAAATATACTTAAGGCCTCCCTTGGCCCGTTTCCCTTTTCCACTAAAAATCTAAAATTTTCCAAAGCCTTCCCCTTTCATCCAAACATTTCTAAAACCCTAAAACTCATCCAAGCACTCCCAAAAACCTACTAACACTCGAATTACACACAACCCGCATAGCCCTAAAACCGTGGTGTTACAAAGTCGGGAATACCGGTAAGTGATTATAACATTTTATTAATGGGTATGAAAATGTATCTTGTAATCTATCACTTTGTTGAGAGCATGTTGCATTCATTTGATATGTATGTTTTGTATGGGTTTGGTATGTGATGCGAAAGGGGAAGTGTTAGATACTGTCACGGTAGTTTGGTACCACAAGTGGGTTGGCCCCACATATAACTGATTCAGTGACCATGTCTCGGTGGCTTAGTGCCACGGTGGTTTAATACCACGTATATATATATATATCTATGATTCAGAGACTCGTCCTAGTGGTTTGGTACCACAATGGGTTGGCCCCACATACATTCATCAGGGATTGTCACGGTGGTTGGGTACCACAGTGGGTTGGCCCCACATATGTTAATAGTGACTCTATCACAATGATCTAATATCACGGTGGTCTGGAACCACGAGTGGCTTGGTGCCACATATGAGGTGTGTAGCGGATGAAGGGTTAATTGTAGAAATCCCCACGGTGTGATGGGCTGGTACAGGTGGTGTGTAGAGGATGGAAAATTAGGTTGGGCTGGGACACATTACATTCATATTTGTGTATGCTATGTTGAGTGGGATGAGGCCAATGTGCGAATTTTGGCTTGAGGCCATTTATGTGACATAAGGGGATTTGCACACTGAGTCGTGGTGACTCACCCCTCTGCTTAATTTTACAGGTAATCAGTAGATCGTGGATCTAGGAGCCGAGGCATACTCGTGGAGGCCATAAAATGTTTCTTTTCGTAAACTCGTTTCCTTTCTACAAATTATTTTAATTGGGGGTTTTGTTATGTAATAAGGCCTTCTTAAGTTAATATTTGGTTTTCCTTATTTATTATTCATTTAAGATATGACATTATTATATTTTAACATGAAAGTTAAGATGAAATTTTCTAAACATAAGTAACATAAAATAACTGTTTTCTCCCAAGTGCCAACAAAGATAACAAATAATCGTTTTAACTCAATTCGGGAGTTTTTCTTAAACTGCAGACCACTGTTTTCAAAACATCACCCTAGACGAAAAGTTTTCAAACTTACGGTATTTTCTTAAGATTTTAAAATTCATTTTACAACTTTTCCCTGTGACATTCTAGATCTGGTCGTAACGTCTAGACCGGGTTTGGGGTGTTACATAATAAGTTCGTCAAACATAAAGCAAAAATTAAAATATTTTAGAGGCCTTATTACAACATAAAAACCCAAAATAGTAAAGTAAACGGAAATAGAAATCTAAAGTTCAAAATAAACATCATTTTTGAAGTATGGCCTCCACCGAGTCATCCGTGGCCCAAATCCACGTTACTGAGCATTACTTGCAAGGGTTAAGGAAAAAGGGTGAGTTACTAGAACTCAGTACATAATCCCCTTACCGTTGTCCACTGGGCTTGAACCCGTTTAGCAATAACTTGGGTCGGAGCCCATTTAGCATAATCTTGGGTCTAAGCCCATTTATAAAATAGAATATATATATACATATATAATTATGTGCAAAGTATGCAACCCAACCCATTCTAATAATCCATCCGCTACACACCACCCGTACCATCCCATCACACTTGTGGGGATCAAGTCAACCCACTCGCCAAACACACCAATCGTAGGCAAGTTGCCATTTATAACAAATTTTGATTGTGGCCAAGCTACCGAAATCATAATGAATCATATTAAAAAACATTTTTGTGGCAATGCCACCGGAATCTCTTCTCTTCAACATTTTCCCATCCCATACAAAAATTATCTAAATGCAACATACATAGTAAATCATGATATCCACATATATAAACAACAACCATTAATTCAGAGATTCATTGTAAAATTCGGCCCATTATAACACTTAGCAAATCAACCCATTAGGGCAATCTATCAAATCGGCCCATTAGGGGCATTTTCATAATTCTCACAGTTAGGGGCATTTTCGTAATTCAGCCTATTAGGGCATTTTCATAATTCTCACAGTGTTAATATCGTTTTTGATAAATTTATCAAAATAGTGTAATTTAGACCAATTTCCTTGTTTGCACCATATTACGATTTTAACCATAACAATTTATTTCCAATATGATATCGAATCTTAAAACACACAGAAAAACGGTGTGAGATAACACACCTGATTACGGAAAGTACTAGGCCTTCTTGATCATCAACACCTATGATATCAAACACTCGATTAATCGACATACTTGATTTTATTAATCTAACTCTAAAATAAACGATCTAAAATTTTTGCCCCTAGAATCATGAACGACCACAATTTGCCTACCTTCACCGGATGATGGTCCACAACCCGGTGGAAAATCCTGAATCACCGATACCGCCTTTTTCTTTAACTTAGGAGTAGGAATCATAAATCCACTCCTTTTGAGTTCTCTGCTCACCTTTCCTTTTGAATCGGCACCACAAACCTCCATTGGTTTAAATTTTAGTCAGAACGATATTACGTTAATATGAGATGATTGACTAAAGAAAGGATTCGGCTTACCACTAGAATATGAGATGATCAACAAGAGGGTAGATCGAGCGATTTAGTCCCTAAAATATAATTGATTAGTCACAACCACTATTCCGTTTAACAAACTAAGCGGTCAATGAAAAAGATTGAAATGAACCATAACGAATCCCTTAACTTAACGATTATAAAACCGATTCCCAACGATTGTACAATGGTTACGGACTCTACATTAGAAGGTGATCACATTGTAAAGAGTTATGAATAGAAGATATTTCAATTGGAACAAAGGGAATATTCGAATGTTGATAAACACACATTCGGCTAGGAAAAAGAAAAATAAAAAGATAGAATAGAACCACTTACCGATTGATCAAAGGAGTGAGTGTCAACACGAATGAGAAAAAATGATAAAGAAGAGATGAAGGGTTCGACTCTGGATGAAAAATGAGCAAGAATATTCGGCTATGGAAGTATGGATTAGAGAAGAAGAAAGAAAGGTTGGAGAATTTTGTAAAAAGGAAAAGAAAGATGGAAAAGGAGTGCTTAACTAGATTCAATTTTTCCAAAGGAAAATGAGTGAAATAATTTGGTCTCAATGGTTAGGTACTTTCGGCAAACAAGAAAGAAATGAAGAAAAATGCTCACTAATGGCTTCAAGTTTTGGCAAAGAGAAAGAGAAGCTTGGAGAAGAATGACACAAAATAATGCTAAAAGGAATTTGGCCTAACAAGCACCAAAGCTTTTCAAATGACAAATGAAGAATTCGGCTACCCCAATACCCCTTTCCAAACCATGTTTGCTTTGCCAAAAGGGATAAGTGTTGAACAAAAATACTTTCTAAAACATCACCCATGAAAAAGGCCAACATGTTCCCTTATCTTGCCTTTTTCTTTTGATTTCTTTCCTTACCCTCATCCTTGCCTTATTTCCTTAGCCAACTTCCAAAATTAAAAAGTCCACCTTTCCTTATATACCACCATGACCGACATTAAGAATGAATAGCATGAAAAAGTAATCAAAATTTGCACAATATGGGATTTAAATCTCCTCCCTCAAAGTCCTTCATGTGGTGCCATATCCCGTTTACCATTAGCTCCTTTATGCTAGCTGAATACTCACCTATTTCCATAAGCTTGATGCCACTTGCTATCTCTCCTTAACAAGCTTAAACACGAATTTTTTTTACTAGGGCCCAATTAAACCCCGAGCCTTCTTAGAACCTTAAAACATACACAATTAATAATTTAACTAGCATCACGCAAGATATAATGCAACAAATTTTTTTCTAAATTTTAGGATGTTACAATGTCCTTGTCGATAAATAAACAAGTTTTGTAAAGTGAATTTTTGTGAAAATTGTATTTAGGGACTTATTTATAAAATTAGTAAAATTTCATGTTAAATTTGTGAAATGATGGTTTGTATGGATTGGTTTAAGTCCCTAGAGAAATTTGCTAGCTTGAAAGGAGGATTAAAATTTTAAATTTCAATTTATGAGCTTAAGGACTAAATTGTGAAAAGTTAAAATGTTAGGGCAAAATAGTAATTTTGCAAAAAATGAAATGTGGACTAAGTTGAATGCTAGGGATATTAAATGGATTAAATTTGTCTATTTAGATCAAGATAGACCATGTAGGGATCTATATTGAGGAAAAGCTAAAGCCTCGAATTAGTCAATTACGTTCCTACGCCCTAGCCATCGAGGTAAGTTCGTATGGATGAATATTGTTTTAATGCTATTTCAAATTATATATTAATATGTCATTTTTTATGTAGTTGAACAATGTATGTACAAGAAATACTACATACAAGAAATACTATGATAGCTATTGAGTCCCGGTTGATCCTTAGGAATTCGTAGGATACAAATGACATGTCATTAGGATTTCATGTTTCGAGAGCTGGTATTGAATGTCCTACCTATAATAGCATGTTTTTGGTCAAATCAGAATAGTGGTTTTGAGACCACAAATTTGAAGTCAGAATATTTATTTTATTATTATTTTATGTCTACAGTATGATAATGTGATTGTGTGGAAATTTCATTAAGAAATTTTATCGTTTAGTTGGTCAATTTGATAAAAAAGGACTAAATCGCGTAAAGTGAAAAAGTGATGTTCTATTAGCTAAAGGTGTCTAATAGCTATAGAAATTTAAATTTAAGGTCCTTATGTTGTAATTAGACCATTCTAATTGTGAGTGGAAAAAGATGGGCATGCATTATAGGTTTTTATGAATAATAGTTAAGGTTAAATTGGTAATAGATAATTAAGTTATAATCAAACAAAATAAAAGCATAAAATTTAAGGTGTTCATCTTCATTAGCTAAAGATACAAAGAATAAGAAACCATAGAAGTTGTTTTAGGGTTCGACACTTGCAAAGCTAATTTGGTAAGTGATTTTGACTCAGTTTTTAATAATTTCTATGCTTTTGATATCGTTGCAACTAGGTCTAGCTAGCCTAGGGACTAATTTGCAAAATTGTCAAATATTGTGAATGTTTCCATTGATGAAGATGTATAAGTTTTGATGTTTGATGATAGATTTTGATTAGTTGTTGATAGTTAAACAAGTTTTGTTAAGTGATTTTGAGTGAAAATACAAAATAGGGATTAAATTGAGAAATGTGTAAAGTTAGTGGTTAAAATGTGAAATAAATGTAAAATATGGGCTTCTAGGGGCATAATAGTAATTCGACTAGCATGGGTATAATTGAAATTTCACTAATTTGTGATTTTATGCAATAAGGATTAAATTTTGAAAAATGTGAAATGTGTGGGGCAAAAGTGTAAATGTGTTTTAAGGTATGTTTTGGACTAAAATGAATGAATAGATGATTGAATAAGTTAATTTTGAATACATTTAGATCAAGAAAAGTGGAATTCAGATCTAGATCGGGAAAAACAAAAGTTATTGACTAATTGACTTGATTCGCTGTTTTAACATCCGAGGTAAGTTCGTATGTTATAAATTCATTTCAAATGTATTTTATATGCTTTGATATAGCATAAATTGTGATTATATGATTACAGATGAGTTCAAAATGATTCGATGAAGATTCGATAGTTGAGATCCCGATTGAACATTAGGAATAGTTTAGTATGCCAGTGACAAGTCATTAGGTATACTTGTGTTGGCTTCAGGCCATGATTTAGCACTATTTATGTGACATAAAACGATTTGGCTTCGGGACATGCATATTGACTAATTTGGCTTCGGGTCATGATATCAGAATTTCGGATAAGTTACCTTGAATTGGCTACAGGCCATAGTATATGTACTTATTGAGTGAGACCTTAAATTTTTGACTTCTATTCTGAATGGTTCAACGGGTAAATGATGGTTGTGATTGAGTATGAGATTAGTACGAGATGGTACAGTTATGCACGTAAATGAATTGAGTATTGAAAACTAAGAAATTGATGTGTTCATTGGTAAGTTATATGAATGATCATATGTTGACTTGAGATTTAATAAGTTTATTGCACATTGTTTTCTATTATATGAATGATTAATGAAGGATTATAGTTACTTATTATTGACATATGAGCTTACCAAGCTATATAGCTTACTTTGTTGTTTTTCCATGCTTTATAGTGATTTCAAAGTTAGCTCGGATTCGGGGATCGTCCTGTTTTTAAGGATTTCTATGTTTTTGGAGTTATTGTAGCTTAATCTAGCTAACCCAAGGACTAATTTGCAAAACTATTAAAGGATTAAAGTTTTCCATGAGTGAATTCATGTTGATTATGAAGTTTGATGGTTGAAAATAAATCCTTGTTGTTCGATAAACAACTTTTGTTAAGTGATTTTTGATGAATTTGTCAATTAGGGATTAAATTGAAAAATATGAAATATTCGTGGTGTAATTTGTGAAGTAATGAAATGTGTGAGCTACTATAAGCTTGTATGAAATTTGATTAGGCTTGGGGTGGGGTGAAATTGCATGAATTTCATTTTTACGAGCCTAAGGACTAATTTGTAAAGAAATCAAAACATTAGGGGCAAAAGTGTAATTTTGCAAAAAATGAACTTGGATTGAATTGAATTGAACAGTTATTAAATTGATTAAATTTATTCATTTAGATTAAGATAGAGCACATACGACTCTAGATCGAGGCAATGAAAAAACTTCAAATTAATCGACTACATTTCTACGTTTATCGTCGAGGTAAGTTCGTAGGTTTAAATAGCAATTTAAATGATGTTTTAAATGCTATTATTTTATATAATGTCAAATTTTGTTTCGATGGAAAAAACTAATGGCGTATTGACAATCATCGGCTAATGAAAAGGGATAGCTTCTGTTATCAAAATAATGAAAAGGGATAGCCTCGGCTATCAAATTATGAAAAGGGATGGTGACGACCATCAACAATGAAAAGGGATGGTGATAACTATCGAACAATGAAAAGGGATAGCTTCGGCAATCGAATTGTGAAAGGGTATCTTCGGCTATTGAATTGTGAAAAGGGATAACTTCGGCTATCAAATTATGAAAAGGGATGGTGACGACCATCAAAAATGAAAAGGGATGGTGACGAGCATCAATAATGAAAAGGGATAGCTTCGGCTATCAAGTTGCAAAAAGGATAGCTTCAGCTATCGAGCTATGAAAAGGGTTGGGACAACCATCATGATTTTAATTCGTGTGAGCTTTGGTAAGAATTATCGATGCAATTTGCCTTATTACTATAGAAGGTAGTAAGTATGTGATATCCATGGCAATAAGAGGTATAAATTCACTTGATTTAAGTTTATGAATCATTTATCTTTATGTTGAATTGATACATATGTATTGTAAGATTATGCAACGTATTGATAAGCATAGATTATGTATTACAAACTTACTAAGCATAACATGCTTACCTTGTGTTTAATTCTCTTTGTTTTGTAGTTAATTGGAAGCTCGTTTGGGTTGGAAAGTCATTAGAGACCTATCACACTATCTATCAACTAAATCTTTAGATTTTGACGTTTTTAAGTCTTGGTTATAATGACATGTATATGTGTTTTGGTTAATGTTATAGCCATTATGTTTTGGCTTGTAAATTTTGGTATTTTGAATGATGAAATGGTGTTAAGTTGGCATGGATATATTTGGCCTTGCAATGGTTTTTGTTTTGGTGTTTATGTTAACTATATGATGGAAGTTAAAATGGTAGTTAAACATGTTTGTTATAAATTGTCTTTTGATACGTTGGGATGTGCTAATTTGGTATATTGGTTATAAATGACATGTATGGGAAATTGTGCTAGGTGTTAAATAGCATATTAGGTACTTTTGGTGTGAATTTTATTGGTAAACAAAGTGGTAAGTTTTGGCATAAACTTAAATGTAACACCCCTTACTCGTGTTCAACATCGAAACCGGATACGAGGCATTAGTGAACTTATCTTTCTTAAACAAACAAATTTGGGCTATAAGATTTTATATCAACATAAATCTTCTCATTCATTGACATACCGTCCTTATTATAGGCCTACAAGGCTCTAAACATACATTCGGAAGGTTTCAGAATTAAATCAGAAATTTTTACGTATTGCCTAAATAGGAGCCACACGTCCGTGTGGAATGGAACACGCCCGTGTGGGCAGGCCGTGTGGTCACACATGCTCATGTTCCTAACCTATGTGGAATTTATTTTCAAATTTGAACCTACAGGGGTTTTCACATGGTCGGACACACGCTCATGTCCCTAGCCCGTGTCCCTCACACGGCCTCGACACACTTGAGTCTTAGCTCGTGTGCCAAAACCATGGCATTTTGTTTATGATGTCATCACCTCACTAAGGTCACACAGCCAAGGCACACGCCCTTGTCCTCAGACCATATGTCGAATTAAATTCCTAATTTTAGGTGTAGACTTCACACAGCCTGGGCACACGCCCATGTCCATGGCCGTGCCTCCCACACGGTTGAGACACACGGCCGTGTCTCTGCCCATGTGTTTACTACTGAGCATACTAACTTGTAAGCCTAGCATGCATGGGGACACACGGCCAATTAACATGCCCATGGGGCTGACCGTATGTCACACACTACCTAGACACACGCCCGTGTGTCGAACCATGTGGACATTTAAAAGGTTACATACCAAGCCAAATACCAACTTGTACATCAACCATTCTAGCACCAATCCAATCCAATACATATCAGGACCATAAAACACTTCTAAGGACTCAAAATCAATACATCCATATAATCATACACTTCATGAAATTCATTATCTTTGAATATATATAAACTTGTCAAGTATTGGCCCGATTCCAAAGACCACTTACAAAATGAATTTTGCAACATTAATAGCCAACACTTTGGCTAACAAATGTGACATAACAAAATACCTAAGTACTATACATGCCATACTCAAAATAGATCTAAATTTGTTATACCCAATAGATGTCGATAGTGTGATTGCAAACTCCGACGTCCCACGATTCTCAAGTTATCTTGGCAATACTACAAGGAAAAGGGAAATGAGTGGGGTAAGCATAAAGCTTAGTAAGTTTGCAGGAAATGAATAATAGCATAATGGTCGTAATGTCATCCATCCATTGAGTTGAATAAAAACACAAGTCTTAAGCTCATTTCCATAACTTACTCATTCTTACTCTTATCAATTACATATCGTGCCACATGTCGTAAACCATTCTCATGAATTACTCACATATACCTGTATCACTTCATCACATAGCCTTAGCATTAATCTCATCTCTATCATACATAACTATTTACCCCATTGAATCACTTGGGATATTCAAGGATACATGATCATCCTCATTCACATAACTACGTTGCCAATGCCACATCCCAGATGTAGTCTTACATGGGGTCATTTCTAGATGCCGATGCCATATCCCAGATATGGTCTTATACGGGATCTCATATCGATTGTCGATACCATATCCCAGATTTTGTCTTATATGATTCTCATATTCAATCCCGATGCCATATCCCAGATATGGTCTTATACGGGATTTCAATTTGGTGCCGAGACCATGTCTCAGACATGGTCTTAGAGGGACCTTACACATCTCAAGTCTTGATGATATTGTTCTCTCATTTATTTAAGTCCAATCGGGACTTTAACATCAAAATTCTCATCATTTTCTCATACAACACCATTATTCAAATTCATAGACATATCATACATCTTCACAATTATCAAACATTCAAAATCATTCTAACATGGCGTTGAACTTATCACACGCAAACTTACCTCAATTTCAAAATAGGCTAGATTGCCGATCTAGTTTGATACTTTGCCCTTCCTCGGTTGAGGTTAATTCTTTGCTCTTCTTGATTTATAATAACAGTTTATCTCATTTAATTTCCACATTAGTAAACACATTTAAAAAATCATAATTTTGGTAAAATTACCATTTTGCCCTTAAGCTTTCACAAAATGACCATTCTACCCCTAGGCTCAAAAATCAATTCTAATCAAATTTCTTTCTTTAACAAGCCTACGTGAACATATATTACTCTTATGGCAGCCTTGAATACTCATTATTTCACACATTTTCCTCTTATTATACAACTTTTACAAAAAAGGTTCCATTAGGTGTTTTCATGGAAACACCCTTCACAAAAGTTGTTTACCTAACAACCAAGACTCATTTTCTTACATAAAAATGCAGAAAACAACATAAATGCTCACATGGTAAAACTCTAAGCTTTCAAATATTTTACAAAATAATCCCTTCTTTTGATAGTTTAAGCTTTAGGGGTCCCAAAAGTACAAATATCATCAAGAAAAACCATTAAAATCACTTACTTGTAAGGAAAAGAGCTTGCTGAAATTTTTGAGCTCCAAACCCCTTATTTGCTGTTGATTTTCGGTGGTGAAGGAGAGTAGAAAAGATGATACTTTTTTTCTTTATTTTTATCTTATTTTATTCATTAATCTCCTAACACCACCAAAACATTGACTAATTTAATCATCTTGTCTCCCTATGGCTAGCTATGACCTTAAGAAAGGCCTAATTTTATTTTAAGGGCCTTCAATTAAGATTACATAGCTAATTGGTACCTCTAGCTTGTAAAAAAGAACTTTCGCTCTTTATGCGATTTAGTCTTTTTTCGCGATTAAGCATGCGATCGCTAAAATTAAAGCATCAAAATTTTCATGCTCCTATATAATCATACTCTAACTCATAAAATACCATAAAAATAATTTTCTCCAACCTCAGATTAGTGATTTTGAGACCACTATTCTGACTAGCACCTAAATTGGGCTGTTACAATTCTCACTTAAGGATTTTCGTCCCCGAAAATCTTATCAGTAAAAAGGTTGGGATATTGGTTTCTCATAGCCTCCTCGGGCTCCCATGTAGCCTCTTATATTCCATGTCTTTTCCATATCACTTTCACAAGGGCTATAGTTTTGTTTCTCAACTGTTTGACCTCTCGTGCCAAAAATTTAATCGGCTCTTTGCCATAAGTCATGTCCAGTTGAATTTCTACTTCTGTTGGTACTATCACATGTGAAGGGTCTGAGCGGTATCTGTGCAACATGGACACGTGGAAGACATCGTGAATCTTTTCAAGCTCAGGTTGCAAGGCCAAATGATAAGCTATCGGTCCTATCCTCTTGGTAACTTCATAAAGTCTGATAAAATGCGGACTCAATTTGCCTTTCCAGCCAAATCTGAAGACTTTTATCCATGGTGATACTTTCAAGAACACTTTATCACCTACTTGGAACTCAACCTCTTTCCTTTTCAAATCCGAATAGGACTTTTTTCTATCTAAAACTGCTTTCAGACATTCACGTATCACCTTTACTTTCTTTTCCATTTCTCTGACCAAATCAACCCGTGAATCTGATTCTCTCTGAGTTCTGTCCAATACAAGGGCGTTCGGCACTTACTGATCGTGTGTCAGAGTCTTAAAAATTTATAATGAATGATCTAGCCTAAAAACTAACTATGAAAATAACTCGAGGCAAGCGCATCTATCGAACAGTAGTATAGTTTAGTGGCAAGACCAGATTATCGAACCCAAAGGAACCAAAAGCACTAATACTAACTTTCTTTTTATTATTTAACCTAAGAATTAAAGGGATTGTGGTCTAATCTAAAATTAACAAACTACTAAGATAAAGATGCTAAGATAAAGAGAATGAATTGGGGAAAATACTTGGGGGGAAAAACCAATTGATTAAGACAATACCCGAGGAAGAATCCACCTAGACTTCACCTGTTATTTAACTCTGAACCAGACGATTTATTCACTTGACTTGATCAGTAGGATTCACTAATTTATATTAATACCTCTTTTGAGGCTACTGAAGTCTAACCTTAGGTTGATTAATTGAAATCTCTTTCTAATTAAAACCCCTAGAATTGCATTAACTTGATCTATGGACTTCCATATTAGGTTTGACCCTAATCTGGTAGATTTTTGTCATCCTATTTCTAGGGTTGCGATCAACTCCGCTTAACTATGCTAGATCTACTCTTAAACAGGGACTTTTTCTCCACGGCCTAATCACAACAATACTTGAATCAATATCCTAAAATATTAAAGCAAGAATTAAGAACACATAATTAAGAACAAATCAAGAATTTATCATACAGCTCAGAAAATAATAACAAGATTTGTCTTAGGTTTCATCCCCCTCAGGTATTTGATAGGTTTAGTTCATAATTATAAAAGAAAGCATCTCAGAAGAAAATATAAAACAAAACATAAGAAAACCCTAAAACCCCCTAAAGGAATTGAAGGAGAGATCCTCTGTCTTGAGTATGATTCTGGCTTATTAAGATGAATCAACTGGCTTTCTTCGAGTGAATCCTACAATTTGACCCCTCTAGCTTGGCTCCTTAGCCTAGCTGAATGCCCCCTTGAAGGTTGGCCTAGGGTGTTTATATAGGCTTTTGGAATGCCTTTCTTTTCCTCTAAGTACCCTAATCTGAATAGAACTCAAACATGTCACGTTAGGGACACGCCCACGGCACACGCCTGTGTGGTTTGAGGCCAAGCAGTGTTCGGGTCTGTTAATGAGGCACGATCGTGTGACTTGGGGTCCAGGTCGTGTAGATTTCATACTTTCACCTATTTTCTCCGTTTTAGCCCGTTTCTTATTCTTTTCATCCTCCAATGCTCTCCTAAGTATAAAACATGAAAAGAAGGGATTAGGAGCACCTATTTCCATAATTAAAGGGATAAATCATCCAAAAGTATGCTAAATGTTGGATTAAAATATGTTCATATTACGGTTTATCACTTACGCCCATACAGTGCCTATAATATCCAGGATTTAGGGGTTATGCATTATTACTTAATGAATGTGATTGCATGCTTGAGTATGATTTGAATGTGATTTGGGGGCTTCAAGAACCTTGGGATGTAAGTAAGAGCCTTAGAAGTTATTGGATTTTCAAGCCCAAAAAAGGGAACTAAGGGAGCTAGGCCTTAAGGAGATTATTGGGTGGTTTAGGACACAAATAACCCAGTGGTAAGGTGGCAAGGAGGCGCCACTTAGGGCCTTGTAAGGTGACGTGACAGGGGGTGAGAAGGGCCTAGGTTAGAGCAGCAAGGGAAGCATTTTGGAGTTTTATTTTCAAACAAGTAAGGCGGTGGTGGACGACATAAGGACTCGATGGGGAAGTATAGATTGGGTCAGACAGCTTAGAGATTCGGCTAAGGTAGAGTGAAAAGGGGGATTTGGATGAGGGAGGTAGAATTGGCCGAATGGAGGGGACTTTGGAGAGGGGCATATTCGGTCCTGCATAGGGGAGCTAAGTGTCGAAATTACTTATTCTTTCTACTCATCTCTTGACCGAAACCTTCACCCCTTCTCTTCTCTTCTTTTCTTTTTTTTTTCGTTTGAAAGCTGAAACCTACCCTCTTAGTCTTGCAAAAATCGAAAACCATACAAGGCTTCAATTCTTCTTCTTTTTTTGCATCGATTCTTCCATTCTCAAAAGCTGGAAGAACTTTTCTCTTCATTTGCTGAGATCATAGTCGAAACACCATAGATCCTCAACCCTTTTCTCTTATCTCCGTAAGTATTGGTCGAATCCGTCAGACTCTATTCCGTCAGATCTGCTAGTTGGTAAGGATTCTTCTATTCCAATTTCTTTCATTTTTCCCTTTTGATTAACCGAAATAAAGGACTTTAATCCCCTATGTTTCTTTGGCTGAAACCATGAAGGTGATTTTGGGATTCTTTTGTAGCCGATGGTAGAAGGAGATCTTTTCGGGATTCAAGATCCAAGGTAAGCAAGGCATACCATTCGGCCAAGGGCCACTTTTTTGTTTTAAGACTATGCCGATTGTAACTATGGTGTCTTAGGAGGGGTTTTCGACAGTTCTTCGGGATTTGGCTAAGCAATCTAGGTAAGGTTTCTAGTGTTTCAGATCTGTTTCTTATTCGTTCAAAAGCCGAAAACTAACTGTATGAGTGTGCTAGTGCTTAGCAAATTGCAAGGGGGAATCATCACAAAGTTTCAGGATTTGGTTGGTAACCAAATCTGCAGCAAGGTAAGGATTTTGGTCGCGTTAACCCTTGAGTTTGCTGTGTAGTCAAATGGCTCTTCGCTAATATGCTTAGTGTTCGCCGAATGTAGGAAAAAATGATCTAGAGCATTAGATCAGGATTTTCGGGATTTGGTAATCGCGTTAGAAATCAGGTGTGTAACCCTACACTAATTCCCGATAGTTAATAATAATTATGTTAATCATGTGTTAGTGAAGTGACAAATAAACATGGCTAAGGGTACCATTTATTGGTACAGTGTATTCAGGAACGTTACCCCTTAACACTCATATATAATGTCTAATAACATTGATGTGAAAATATGTGGAATTCTGTTGGATTTTGGGGGTAAGGTAAATTGCATGATAAATAGTATGTTTTGTATGTTGCATGGGCATATGGGTGATTATGTTAAAGGGGAAGTGATCTGGTGGTTTTTACCACATTATCTAGTGACTATGTCACATATTATGAATCTGGTGACTCTGTCACATTATCTGGTGGCTATGCCACAATTATAAGGGCAATGTGCGCTTGGTTAGTGCGATGGCCTTTGATGGTGTGTAGCGGATGGAGGGTCGATTTAGTAATCCCCACGGTGTGATTGGTAGGTACAGGTGATGTGTAGAGGATGGATATCTAGGTGGGTTTCGATTGCATCATTGTTTATATTGGCTCGTATGTGATATGATATGTTATGACTGTTTGGGAGTCTGTGATGGTTGTTACACACTGAGTCTGTTAACTTACCCTTCGTGGGCTAACTTTTTGCAGATGGCACTCACTAAATGGACCGGGTCGGCAGGAGCTTAGTGGTGGCCATGCACAACTCAGTTTTATTTCGGTTTCCTTATTAAGTTTATTTTGTTTTATTTTGGGTTATATTTTGATGTAATAAGGCCATTATCACTTAACTGTTTTATTTATGCATTTTAAATTTCTACTATGATACGAACAACTTCAATTGTTTTGAAATTCAAACGCCTACGATTTTCAAGTTAATAATAATAAAAACTTTAAAAATTTGGCATTTCTTTAACTTGTAACTTTTGAAATATGAAATTATCGTTTTAGTACAAAATTAAATTTCAACTCAATTTTTAACTTGAACAAACCACCAAGATTTTCAAAATATCATTACGAGGCTTAACTACGTTTTACTCAAGAAGCATGCCAGATCCGGTCAGAGCTTGTGGGTCGGGTTTGGGGTGTTTCAATTTTGGTATCAGAGCCCCATTCAAAACTCGGCCTTGAGGGCTTTTGGGCCCAAAACATTTTTCTTTATTTGAAAATTGAGTTTTACGAGAGAATGAGCAGATTTTCTAGCATGGCTCCTGAGTCTCCGACCCGAAGTCCACCAGGTAAGTACCTCTAAGCCTTGTGTGATTTGTATGTGGGAATTATAGGGACGTAGATTAGTAGATTATGAGTTATTGAACCCTAGGATTAGCTTACTCCAACACTCAATTACATAAAATTTAAAGTCTAACCAAACAAACACGTGAGTGAGTCAAGGAGTTAAGGGTGTGGCAACCATTGTGCGCATGTCTAGGATTGGATTAGGGGAGCTTAGTATTTAAGCGATCCTAGTGACTCACCTCCTCTCCGCTCAAATCCTACAGTGCGTAGTGACGAGTTCACCCTAACCAAGAGGACTAAATCACAGGCTAAATTCAATAATTAAAACCGAAAGGACCAATCCCCTTATGTTGTACAATCCTAAAATCAAACCTTGGTTATCAAACCTCCAAAGTACCCTTGATTTAAAAATGACCAAAATACCCCTGATCTACAAATTGACCAAATTACCCCTAACTTGTAAAATTACTAAAATACCCACAGTGTGGAAAGTTGCTAAAGTAACTCCGAATTGAAAATTTCCAAAATACCTTTATTTCGTAAAATCACTTAGACCCATATTTTATAAAATTATCGAAATGCCCCTAGTTTGTAAAATTATAAAACATCCTTAGTCTATAAAATTACCATATTACCCTCGAATCTTCTTATCAAAATATTCCAATTTTGTAAAAAAAAACCAAAAATCCCCATTTTGCAAAATTTTCAAATACCCTAATTTGGAAAATTAGCAAAATACCCCTATAGGACAAATTATAAAAATACCATTGGGTAGTGGAGAACAACAACAATGACAACCACAACACTTCTCTGTAATGAACGTAAGTTCATGAATGGTGATGATCGAATGAATGAACTTGAAACTGTAGTGTGTGTATGAATTCGAAAGAACTACTTTTTAGAACTATTAATCATAAGACTGTTCGTGATAAATCAGTGGAAAGAAATAATGATTCATAAAATTCTTAACTAGATAAACGCAATTTAGAAGAATGAGTTCTAGAGGATGTGGTCATAATGTTCGTGGCTGTGGTAGAGGTCGAATGACCGTGTCGGAACCCGTTAGGTCTGGTCAAGGGTCCAAGAATGAAATGCCACCACCACTAGCTGCTAGTGTTGAATATCAGGATCAGACGGGGAATGATGCAGTATCGCAGGCGATGGTGCGAGTTCTTGAGAGGGTGGCTAGAGCAGGTGGAGGTATGGGAGCTCGAAAATCTGTACCCAAGTGACTCCGAGCCAATAAAGCTGAGTTTTTTTGTGGTATATCTGGTGTGGTGCCCAATACGGCTGAGTATTGGTTGGAGGCGACGGAGCGAATAATGGATGATTTGGACTGATTGTTGAGGGCGAAAGGGTAGTGTCGCTACTCGTGATGAGTCATACCAATGGTGGCTCACAGTTCGGGATGGTGCTACAGTAGATGATCTCACTTGGGAGTATTTTAAGGCGGCGTCTCAGACAAAGTATATTGGGATTAGCTATGTTGATGCACAAAGGAAGGCGTTTCTGAGGCTGGTCTAGAGAAATAAGTCTGTAGCGGAGTACGAGGTGAAATTCCTAAGGTTGAGCCGATACGCTCTAGGCATCATGGCTACAGAGCATGAACGATGTGTCTGATTTGAGGACGGACTGAGGGATGACTTGAGATTATTGATTGCTCCACAGCAGGAGCGAAAGTTTACTATGTTGGTAGAGAAGGCTAAGGTTGCTGAAGGAGTTAGGGAATCTGTGAGACAAAATACGGACAAGAATAGGCAAAAGAGAGGTTTTGGATCATCAGGGTCATCTGGGAATGTCCAAAAGAGACCTAGAATGGATGGGTCACGAGGTTAGCAAGTTGTTATGGGAGGACAGTACCGTACTTGTGCTCAGTGTGGAAAGATGCACTTGGGAGAGTGTTGGAAGAAGGCGGAGGATGTTTCAAGTGTGGGTCCAAGGATCACATGATTAGGGGCGCCTATGAAAATAGGCGGAGCCAACGAAGAAGCTAGGGTACTAATCAGTGGAAGAGGTGGGCAACAACCACCATGGGTCATGGTCCCACTAGCGAGGAAATGGTTACGGAAGAGGACGGGAACATTTGGCGAGGTGTTGGTAACACGGAGGCAAGATAGCGAGGTCTAGTGTATGCGATTCGTCGGAGGGAGGATGGTGGCCTTTTGATGTCATAACGGTATGTTCCTTATCTCTAGATTACCCTTTATTGCGTTGATAGATATTGGGTCAACTCATTCATACATTGCTAGTAAGGTGTGCGGAACTCTACATGTGAACTCGAGGCTATACTTAGGAAGATGGTATACTTAGTCCTTTAAGGCAATCAGTAGAATTAGATAAACTCTTTAGGGCAGTACCTTTGGAGGTTCAAGGCGCAGTTTCTAGGTAACTTAATAGAGTTGCCATTTGAGGAATTTGACCTAATCTTAGGCATGGACTGGTTAGTGAAGTACCATGCGAATGTGGATTGTGCTGCTAAGCGTATGTCATTAAGAATTTCTAATGACAAAGTGGTTGTGGTGATGGGCGAGAGACGAAATTGCTTATCGAATGTAGTATCTGCCCTTAAGGTAGAGAAGATGGTAAGAAAAGGGTGTGTAGCTTTTCTAATGTTGATCAGTGCCTTGGAGGCTAAGGAAGCAGCTGTAGGAGGAGTTAGAACAGTAAGGGAATTTGCGGATGTCTTTCTAGAGGAGCTGCCTGGATTACCCCCGGACAGGGAAGTGGAGTTCAGAATTGATTTACTGCCGGGTATAGCTCATGTGTCAATTGCTCCATACTGAATGGCACTAAAGGAGTTAGTAGAGCTTAAAGCCCAGATCCAAGAGTTACTAGATCGTGGGTTTATTCGACCTAGTGTGTCTCCATGGGAGCACCGGTCCTATTTGTGAAGAAGAAGGACGGGACTATGTGCATGTGCATAGACTACAGGCAGTTGAATAAGCTGACCATCAAGAACAAGTATCCGTTGTCGAGGATAGAAGACTTGTTCGATCAGCTTAAGGGGGCCGCAGTATTTTCGAAGATAGATCTAAGGTTAAGATATCATCAGCTTAAGGTGAAGGAGGCAGATATCCATAAGACCACTTTCCGGACAAGATATGGGCATTATGAGTTCTTGGTAATGCCGTTCGGATTGACAAATGCCCCAGCTGCGTTCATGGACATGATGAATCGGGTTTTCCAACCCTACCTGGACCGGTTCATTGTTGTGTTCATAGACGATATCTTGGTGTATTCCAAGTCTGAGGAAGAACATGACGAGCATCTCCGAGTTGTGCTGCAAGAATTTAGGGAAAAGAAGATATATGCCAAGTTCAGCAAGTGCGAATTTTGGCTGAAGGAAGTTATGTTCTTAGAACATGTCTTTGTCTCTTGAAGGAATAAGGTGGATCCTCGGAAGATTGAGGCAAGTATTGGATTGGAAACCACCTAAGTCGTGGCGGAAGTTCATAGTTTCTTGGGACTAGTAGGCTACTACAGGAGATCTGTTGAGGGTTTCTCGTCAATAGCAGCACCTTTGACGAAGTTGTTAAGGAAGGAGGTACCTTTCGTATGGGCGGATAAGCAGCAGGAAAGTTTTGAGAAGCTTAAGAAAGTTTTGTGAAGCTCGATTTTGATTGACTGAGGCGGGGAAGGACTATGTGGTATATTGTGATGCTTCCCATACAGGATTGAGATGTGTCCTTATGCAAGACAGGAAAGTGGTCGCTTATGCGTCTCGGCAGTTGAGGCCACATGAGGGTAACTATCCGACGTATGATCTGGAATTGGCGGTGGTAGTATTCGCTCTAAAAGTATGGAGCCACTACTTGTATCAAGAAAGGTCGGTGATCTACACGGACCACAAAAGTCTGAAGTATTTGCTGACTTAGAAGGAGCTGAATTTGAGACAGCGTAGGTGGGTGGAGTTGTTGAAGGATTACGATTGCTCAATAGAGTATCACCCGGGCAAGGCGAATGCCCTAAGTCAAAAAGTGGTGTCGGAGTTAAGGGCGATGTTTGCACATTTGAGCCTCTATGATGATGGAAGTTTGCTAGCAGAATTGCAAGTGAAGCCGACGTGGCTAAGTTAGGTTAAGGAGAAATAATTGGTAGACGGTGAACTAAGTGCTAAGCTGCTACAAGTATAAAATGGGGAATTGGAGAATTTTGGTGTAAGCGGTGATGGAGTGCTATGTTTTCGGGGCAAGGTCTGTATGCCGAAGGACGAATAGTTAAGGCAGAAAATTCTTCAGAAATCACATAGTGGCCCTTATGCTATGCATCCTAGAGGAAGTAAGTTATATAGGGACTTACGGAGCAGTTTTGGTGGCTTTGGTCTTAAGCGGAAGTTCTGAGTTTGTAGGAAATGCTTAACGTGTCGACAAGTCAAATTTGAACACCAAGTACCATCAAGATTGCTTTAGCCGGTAAAGATTTCGCAATGGAAGTAGAAGAGAATTACCATGGACTTCGTTAGTGGGCTTCCCCTTACGCCTACTAAAAAGGACTCGGTATGGGTGATAGTAGATCGGTTGACGAAGTCTGCACATTTTATACCAGTGCGGGTTGACTATTCATTGCAGAGATTGGCCAAGTTGTATGTAGCAGAAATCGTGAGGCTGCATGGAGTGTCAGTGTCGATTATCTCGGATAGGGATCCGAGGTTTACGTCTCGATTTTAGAAAGCATTACATCAAGCTTTGGGCACCATATTGGATTTCAGTATAGCATTTCATCTGCAGTTAGACGGCCAATCTGAGCGGGTAATTTAAGTACAAGAGGATATGTTGAGAGGTTGCGTGATAGACTTCAGAGGGAGTTGGGAGGAGTTCTTGCCTTTAGCAGAGTTTACGTACAATAATAGCTATCAAGCAAGTATTCGGATGGCACCGTATGAAGCGCTATATGGACGGAAGTGTCGCACTCCTACATGTTGGATAGAATTGGGAGAACATCAGGTTTTGGGTCCAAAAATGGTGTCAGAATCGGAAGAAAAGGTTAAGGTAATTCAGACAAGGTTGAAGGAGGCATTTGACCGGTAAAAGTCATACACAGATCTTAAGCGAAAGGAGATTGAGTTTGCTGTGGGAGATTATGTGTTTCTCAAAGTTTCACAGTGGAAGAAGGTGATGAGATTTGGTCGCAAGGGAAAGTTAAGTCCTAGGTTTATAGGACCTTATCGGATTCTGAAGCGGGTTAGACCAGTAGCGTATCAGTTAGAATTGCCTTCAGAGTTGAAGCAGATGCACGATGTGTTTCACGTTTCGATGCTACGTCGTTATCGATCGAATCCATCTCATATAATACCGGTTGAGGAGGTGGAGCTGAGACCAGATCTGTCCTACGAGGAAGAGCCGATTTAGATTTTGGAATGGGATGTAAAGGTGCTACGAGGAAATTAGTCCCTCTAGTCAAAGTGTTGTGGCGAAGCCATGGATCAGAGGAAGCTTCGTGGGAGCCAGAAGAAACAATGCGACAGCAATACCCTCACTTATTTTAACCAGGTAATTTTGAGGTCAAAATTATTTTAAGGGTGTAGAACTGTAATATCCGGGATTTAGGGGTTGTGCATTATTACTTAATGAATGTGATTGCATGCTTGAGTATGATTTGAATGTGATTTGGGGGCTTCAAGAACCTTGGGATGTAGGTAGGAACTTTAGAAGTTATTGGATTTTTAAGCACAAAAAGGGGAACTAAGGGAGCTAGGCCTTAAGGAGATTATTGGGTGGTTTAGGACACAAATAACCCAGTGGTAAGGTGGCAAGGAGGCGCCACTTAGGGCCTTGTAAGGTGACGCCATAGGGAGTGAGAAGGGCCTAAGTTCGAGCAGCAAGGGAAGTGTTTTGCAGTTTTATTTTTCAACAAGGAAGGGCACTGGTGGACGGCACAAGGACTCTGATGGGGGGAGTATAGATTGGGTCAGACAGCTTAGAGATTCGGCTAAGGTAGAGTGAAAAGGGGGATTTGGATGAGAGAGGTAGAGTTGGCGAATGGGGGACTTTGGAGAGGGCATATTGGTTACATTTAGGGAGCTAAGTGACGAAATTACTTAGTCATTCTACTCATCTCTTGACCGAAACCTTCACCCCTTCTCTTCTCTTCTTTTCTTTTTTTTTTTTTGTTTGAAAGTCGAAACCTACCCTCTTCGTCTTGCAAAAATTGAAAACCATACAAGGCTTCAATTCTTCTTCTTCTTTGCATCAATTCTTCCATTCTCAAAAGCTGGAAGAAATTTTCTCTTCATTTGCTATGATCATAGCCGAAACACCATAGATCCTCAACCCTTTTCTCTTATCTCCGTGAGTATTGACCGAATCCGTCAGACTCTATTCCGTCAGATCTACTAGTTGGTAAGGATTCTTCTATTCCAATTTCTTTCCTTTTTCCCTTTTGATTAGCCAAAATAAAGGACTCTAATCCCCTATGTTTCTTTGGCCGAAACCATGAAGGTGATTTTGGGATTCTTTTGTAGCCGATGGTAGAAGGAGATCTTTTCGGGATTCAAGATCCAAGGTAAGTAAGGCATACCATTCGGCCAAGGGCCACTTTTTTTGTTTTAAGACTATGCCGATTGTAACTATGGTGTCTTAGGGGGTTTTCGACAGTTCTTCGGGATTTGGCTAAGCAATCTAGGTAAGGTTTCTAGTGTTTTAGATCTGTTTCTTATTCGTTCAAAAGCTAAAAACTAACAATATGAGTGTGATAGTGCTTAGCGGATTGCAAGGGGAATCATCACGAAGTTTCGGGATTTGGTTGGTAACCAAATCGACAGCAAGGTAAGGATTTTGGTCGCGTTAACCCTTTGAGATTTGCTGTGTAGCCGAATGGCTCTTTGCTAATATGCTTAGTGTTGGCCAAATGTAGGAAAAAAGGGATCTAGAGCATTAGATCGGGATTTTCTGGATTTGGTAATCGTGTTAGAAATAAGGTGTGTAACCCTACACTAATTCCCGATAGTTTAGTAATAATTATTTTAATCATGTGTTAGTGAAGTGACAAATAAACATAGCTAAGGGTACCATTTAATTGTACAATGTATTCAGGTACGTTACCCCTTAACACTCGTAAATAATGTTTAATAACATTGATGTGAAAACATGTGGAATTCTGTTGGATTTTGGGGGTAAGGTAAATTGCATGATAAATAGCATGTTTTGTATGTTGCATGGGCATATGGGAGATTATGTTAAAGTGGAAGTGATCTGGTGGTTTTTACCACATTATCTGGTGACTATGTCACATATTATGAATCTGGTGACTCTGTCACATTATCGAGTGGCTATGCCACAATTATAAGAAGCGATGTGTAGTTGATTGCAATGACGCTTTCGATGGTGTGTCATGGATGGAGGGTCAATTTAGTAATCCCACGGTGTGATTGGTAGGTACGGTGATGTGTAGAGGATGGATATCTAGGTGGGTTTGGGTTGCATCATTGTTCATATTGGCTCGTATGTGATATGATATGTTATGATTTGTTTGGGAGCCTATGATGGTTGTTACACATCGAGTCATTGACTCACCCTTCGTGGGCTAACTTTTGCAGATGGCACTCGATAAATGGACCGGTCGGCAGGAACTTAGTGGTGGCCATGCATTTCGATTTTATTTGGTTTACTTATTAAGTTTATTTTGTTTTATTTTGGGTTATATTTTGATGTAATAAGGCCATTATCAGTTAACTGTTTTATTTATGCATTTTAAATTTCTACTATGATATGAACAACTTTAATTATTTTGAAACTCAAACGCCTACGATTTTCAAGTTAATAATAATAATAAACTTTAAAAATTTTGCATTTCTTTAACTTGTAACTTTTGAAATATGAAATTATCGTTTTAGTACAAAATTAAATTTCAACTCAATTTTTAACTTGAGAACAATCCCACATCTATTTTCTTCAAAAACCACCAAGATTTTCAAAATGTCATTACGAGGCTTAACAACGTTTTACTCAAGGAGCATGCCAGATCCGGTCTGGGCTTGTGGGCCGGGTTTGGGGTGTTTCAGTGCCTCATAAGGCCCCATTTTCAAACTTGACTGAAAGCTAATGTTGTAAGCGAATTCCACCAACGGTAAGTATTTTTTCCAATTACCTTGGAATTCTAAAACACAAAATTGAAGCATATCCTCAAGTATCTATATTACTCTCTATGACTGTTCGTCGGTTTGCAGATGGAAAGCTGTATTGAAACTCAATTTTGTGCCTAAAGCCTCTTGCAACTTTTTCCAAAATCGTGACATGAATCTCAGATCTCTATCCAAAATAATTGACAATAGTACTCTAGAAAGTCTTACTATCTCTGACACATAAAAATTTGCTAACTTATCAAGAGAATAATCGACTCGTACTGGTATAAAATAGGCTGACTTTAGTCCATATCACTATGAAGTCAACAACGCCTTTAGTCTCTCAAAACTTTGTTGGCACTTTTCTGTCCAATCAAACTTCACATCTTTTTGCAATAGCCTCGTCATTGGAGTAGCTATCATAAAGAATCCTTTGACAAAACATCTATAGTAGCCAGCTAGGCCCAGAAAACTCCTAACCTCAGTTACATTCCTTGGTGGCTTCCATTCCACAATCGTTGAGATCTTACATGGATCAACTCTAATCCTATCTCCCGAGACAATATGCCCAAAAAATCCAACCTCATTAAGAAAAAATTCACTTTTACTAAACTTGGCATATAATTGTTCATCTCTCAAGATTTGTAGAACCATCCTCAAATGCTCGGTGTGCTCGTTCTCATTCAAAGAGTAGATAAGAATATCATTAATGAAGATAACAAATTTATCCAAAAAGGGCCAAAAAATGTGATTCATCAAATCAATGAAGACTGTAGGGCATTAGTTAAACCGAAAAGCATGACCAAAAATTCATAATGACCATGCCTTGTCTGAAATGTGATTTTCAATACATCTAAATCCTTGACTCTCAACTGATAATATCCAGACCTCAAGTCTATCTTGGAAAATAACATGGCTCCCTTCAATTGATCAAACAAATCATAGATTCTCGGCAACGGGTACTTGTTCTTCACGATTACCTTATTGAGCTGCTTATAATCTATACACAACCACATAGAACCATCTTTCTTTTTCACAAATAAAATAGGAGCATGATAAACCGTAATATACACATATTTTAATCCCACATTTAGCATACTTTTGGATGATTTATCCCTTTAATTATGGAAATAGGTGCTCCTAATCCTTTGTTTTCATATTTTATACTCAGGAGAGCACCGAAGGCTGAAAAGAATGAAAAACGGGCTAAAAACAGATTAAATGGGCTGAATTATGAAGTCGGCATAGCCTGGGCCCAAAATCACACGGTCGTGCCTCATTAACAGACCCAAACACGGCCTGGCCTCGACTTACACGGGCGTGTGCCATGGGCGTGTACCTGACGTAACCTATTTGAATTCTATTCGGAATAGAGTACTTAGAGGCAAAGAAAGCCAATCCAAAAGCCTATATAAACACCCTAGAGGCCAACCTTAAGGGGGCATTCAGCTAGGCCAAGGAGCCAAGCCAAAGGGGCCAAATTGTGGGATTCACTCGAAGAAAGCCAGTTGATTCATCTCAAGAAGCCGGAATCATACTCAAGACTTCAAATTTCTCTTTCAATTCCTTCAGAGGGTTTTAGGGTTTTCTTTATGTTTTGTTTTATATTTTCTTTGATATGTATTCTTTTATTATTATGAACTAAACCTCTCAAATACCTGAGGGGATGAAACCTAAGACGGATCTTGTTATTGTTTTCTGAGCTGTATGATAAATACTTGATTTGTTCTTAACTATGTGTTTTAATTCTTGCTTTGATATTTCAGGATATTAATCCAAGTACTAATGTGCTTAGGTAGTGGAGCGAAAGTCCCTGTTTAAGAGTAGATCTAGCATAGTTAAGTGGAGTTGATCACAACCCTAGAAATAAGATGATGAAAATCTACCAGATTAGGGTCAAACCTAATATGGGAGTCCATAGATCGAGTTATGCAATTCTAGGGGTTTTAATTAGAAAGATATTTCAATTAATCACCCTAGGTTTAGACGTTAGTAGCCTCGAAAGAGGTATTAATATAAATTAGGGAATCCTACGGATCAAGTCAAGTGAATAAATCGTCTGGTTCAGAGTTAGATAACAAGTGAAATCTAGGTGGATTCTTCCTCGGGTATTGTCTTAATCAATTGGTTTTTCCCTCAAGTATTTCCCAAATTCAATCTCTTTGTTTTTGCATCTTTAGCTTAGTAGTTAGTTAATTTTAGATTAAATAACAATTCTCTTAATTCTTAGGCTAAATAATAAAAAGAAAGTTAATATTAGTACTTTTGGTTTCTTTGGGTTCGACAATCTAGTCTTGCTGCAAAACTTTACTACTGATCGATAGGTGCGCTTGCCTCAAGTCATTGTCACAGTTAGTTTTAGGCTATATCATTCATATTAATAATTTTTATGACTCTGACACATGATCAAGTTTTTGGCGCTGTTGATGGGGAACTAAAATATTAAGAAAGCTCAATTTTTATTACTTTAGCCATATTTTATTTTATTTTATTTTATTTTGCAATTAAATTTTATTTTTACTTTTCTAATTTTCTTTTTCTTTTATCTTTTCCTGGTAGGTACCTGCAGTTTATGACTAGAAGGAACCCAATGGGACCCTTGATTTACGATAGTGATATCGAAGGTACTGCTCGCAAAAATCGTAGAGAAATAAGGCAAAGCTTAAACTACATACAAGAAGAGCAAGAGAACGAAATTAATACTACTGAAGAGATGGCTGAGGATAATCTACTACCTCAGAGGTGGCTGAAAATCATGCTCCTTGAACTATTTAAGATTATGCTAAACCTAATTTAACAGGAACTGAGTAAAGTATTGTTAGACCTGCTATTGCTACTAATAATTTTGAAATGAAACCTAACACTATACAAATGATACAACAATTTGTTCAGTTTGATGGTTTGCAGGATGAAGATCAAAATAATCACTTGGCAAATTTCCTAGAATTTTGTGGTACTTTCAAAATTAATGGCATTTCTGATGATGCCATCCGTCTTCGGTTATTTCCTTTCTCTTCGAGGAATAAAGCTAAATAGTGGCTAAATTCTCTTCCATGAAGATCAATCACAACATGGGAACAAACGACCGAAAATTTTTATTAAAATATTTTTCGCCCGCTAAAATAGCCAAATTAACAAATGATATCTCTTCATTTGTGCAGATGGATTTAGAAACACTATACAATGCTTGAGAGAGATACAAAGATCTATTGAGAAGGTGCTCACACCATGGATTACCCTTGTGGCTACAGGTCCAAACCTTTTATAACGGTGTGAACCCTTCAACGAGACAACTGATTGATTCAGCAGTCGGTGGAACCCTGAATAACAAAACTCCCGAGGTGGCCTATGAGTTTATAGAGGATATGTCACTAATCAACTATTAGTTGCAAGTTACAAGGACAAGGCCAACAAAAATAATCAGAGTTTACAACCTCGACGCAGTTACCATGCTATCAGATCAGGTAGAGATGTTAAATAAAAAGATTGATGGTTTGTGTGGTTCCTCGTAGGTACACCCAGTAATGTAATGTAACTCAAATCTAGGAGGTGTGGCGAATCCTAAGTACCCACCCTACAATCCTGGCATGGAAAGCGAACATATAAACTATACGGGTAACAATTTCAGATCTTAAAATAACCCTTATAGTAATACTTATAATCCAGGATGGAGGAACTGTAACACCCCTTACCCATATTCAATGCCGAAATAGGGTACAAGGCATTACCAAAACACATACACTTGAAAACATATTAAATTGAGTCATAAAATTTCATCCAAATTATACAAAATGAACTGCTAAATATTAAATGCCAACATTTTAGGCCAAACCAATTATGACATATACAAATGACTAAGTCTCCTATACATGCCATAAACTTAAGAGGTTTGTATTCACTTATACCCCACGATGATAGCTTGATAGTGTGATTACATCTCCGACGATCTCCAACTCGAGTTAGCATACAACCCTACAAGATATGGGAAATGAAGGGAAGTAAGCTACAAAGCTTAGAAAGTAAGTATGTAAATAATAAGTGATTTATTAACAGGATTTTATAAATCTTCACAATATGTTCTCAAGATAATACAATCATAATTGAACATAGTTCCACTTTTTATTCATGTTCATCTCAAGCTGTCTACTCGAGTCACAGTCACTAAATTATTTATATCTGGAGCTACGGAACTCCAAATTAAAAATCTGTTAATTTTCTATGAAACTAGACTCACATATATTCTTACCATAAAATTTACAGAATTTTTGGTTTATCCAATCAATGCAGTTTATTCATTAAAGATTCCCCTATTTTACTGCCTGACTATTCTAACCTCTCTTCACTACGAATCAATTTTCTCCTCGTACAGAGTTCATATGACCTTATTATTTAGTTCATTTGGAATTAGACTCATTCAATATTTCAGGCATATAATTTATATCCCACAATTGTTTTTGTACAATTTTTAATGATTTTTACAATGCAGAACCGGGGATCACGTAAACATTCTGAACCAGTCTCACAGAAATTCAAATATCTCAGAATATACGAACCATTTGTTTGATATGTTTCTTTTATATGAAACTAGACTCAATAAGATTTAAATCAATATCTCATAAAACTTATAATTCAATCTCTACTATTTTTAGTGATTTTTCAAATTCACATCACTGCTACTGCCCAAACAATTTTATTGTAAAATTTTGCTTTCTCTTTCACTTTAGTTGTGTTCATCACTTGCTTATACCAACCTTTCCAATTTCCGATTACATATCGAACATATTGTTTATATGTACATTTGCCACATTTCTCTATTGGTCACATTCACACTTGCACTTATTCATAACATGATCGCACTAATCATCATTAGTAAATTATCTCGTTGAACCCCTTCGGAAAAAGCCCGATACTCGGTGGTCTCAGCACATAGCTCCACCTACACATAATTTAGCTTTCTTGTACACATGGTGAAGGTCCCTTATCACCCATGTGACCTAGCCATTCCATCTCGTAGCTTTCTTGTCTACATGGTGTCCAACACTAGGAACCACTCATGTGACCTAGCTACTCATAACCCGTAACTTTCTTGTACACATGGTATACACACAGTATTACACATGTGGCCTAGTTGCATATGAAATTATTATCCCGTAGCTTTCTTGCACACATGGTGAAAGTCCCTTATCATGCATGTGGCCTAGCTACATATCAAATTTTGCAATCTAGTAGCTTTCTTGTGCACACGGTGAAGGTCCCTTATCACTCGTGTGACCTAGCTACATATTGTCCGTATCTCTCGATTTTTTGAAGGTTCAATTAAGAATTTCCCATTCCATTCATTTTCATATTTTAGTTTTCACCCAATGATTTCCATAATATCTAACAAAATAATTATTGTACAAGTAAAATAAATGCATTATTTACATATAAACTTTCTTGTTGAAATCTCATCAGGTACAACCGTGTAGCAACTCATACAACCCATGTAATATTAATTTAACATTTAATTCCTGTAACATTAATTTGTCATTCAATTTCACATGACACAATAAACATCACATTTTCCATACCATACATACCATCCATAAACTTCTCCTAAACATATTAAATCATACAATTTATGACATATCAATAGAAAATTACAATTCAAGCATGGTATTTCATTATTATTAACACACAAACTTACCTCGAATACTGAAACGATCATTTTACCAACTTTCCCAATTTTTCGATTTTCCTCCAATTCTAGGTCCAAATCTCGTTTTTAAGGGTTATGGAGCTTGGAAGCTTGAAACAAACCCTAGCTATGGAGAACCCTCGTAATTTCATCCTAATGGAGAAGATGTACATATTTGGCATTTAATTTTTGTTTTTAATTCATTTAATTCACTAAATTACCAAAATGCCCCTTAAAAAATCTTTTGAAACATACCCATCCGTGTCCATTTTTGTCCACCAACTTAACCAATGGTCTAATTATCATTTAAAGACCTCCAATTTAAAATTTCACAACAATTGGACACCTCCAACATGTAGAACTCAAGTTTTGCACTTTTTACAATTTATTCCTTTTGACTAAATTGAGTGCCCAAACGTTGAAATTTTCGAACGAAATTTTCATGAATCGTTTCGTGAAATTGTAGACCATAAAAATATAATAAAAATAAATTTTCTTACGTCAAATTTGTGGTCTCGAAACCACTGTTCGACTAGGCCCTAATTCGGGATGTTACATTTCTCCCCCTTTTAGGATTGTCGTCCTCGAAAATCTTACTAGAAGAGTGGTTTAGTATCTTTCTCTTAATTTCCAACATCACTAAATAATATTTTTCAAGACGATACTTTCAAAAACACTCTATCATCGATCTGAATCCTAATAGAACTCAATGAATTCTATCAAACAAAGAATCGATACATATTGAAATTATTATGCTAATTCTATCAAACGTTCAAAAACAACCCACTAGCATTTCTCTTGGCTTCCCACAGATCAATTGATAATCACTCACAATCTTTTAATAGCTTAATTCATAACCTCTATCTTAAACTCAAATTTTGCTACGCCATCAGATATATTAAACTCTTGAAACCAGGAAACATATGAAAATCCTCGTTAAACAAACAGTGTCATCAAATTTTTCAATACAGACATAATAATAACCATCTCTAAATCACTACTCGAACAATTATTTTTAATGTGACATTAACCGTATGAAAAAATGAACCATCACTTTATATTCTAGCAATAAAACTCATTCTAATCCGTTCACTAGTGCATCATTGAAAAAAATCATAAACTCATTACTCAATTCCAACTGAACTCAAAACTAGAGCTTCGGTTAATAATACCTTCAATTGCTTTAACTTTGTTAGTATTCCCAGACCATTCAAAATTTCACAAATGTGATAACTTTTCCAATCAGAACAACTTTAACTTATAATAACATCGTCCGATTAGAATAATCCAATAGACATATCTTTGTATTATGCTTTCTAGAATATAATTTCTTCATTCAAACTATCCGTCTTCATATTCGTGAATACACAAAATTTATTCTCTTAGTTGAGGCATGTTTAAATATACATAACTCAAATCATATCTCAACAAATCAGTTCATTCATATAAAAACAACTGAGTTGATTTCAGCTATCAAATAATAACATATTAATATACTCTTTTCTTCATGCTGAGGATACAACTCAAATACACAATCTCTCAAAATTATTTTAGCATGCAAATCAAAGATCTTTTAAACCGTATTAGATTGAGGAAATAGATATCCTGATTGAACTCGTTAACTTTAATCAAACTTACTTGAGAAAAGAAAACTTCTATATAATTTAAGCTTGTGTCCTTACCATTTATACCCTTGCCAATATTAATTTCTTCCACGAAAATTTGAGAAACCTTGATACCAGAATCACCACATTCCTATTATCGAATCCAAAAATACAATCATACTAAACATAGCCATAATAGACCAAAGAACATGTAACATCCCTAAATAGGGGCTCTTGAATTTTAATTGTTTGCATGTGAATTGTTTGAATGTGATGCTAGTTAGGGTGTCTTAAGGTCTGAATATGAGCCAAGGGTAGGCTTGGGCTATAGAAAAAATTTTATTTTTGGGCACTTGATAAGGGGAGCTGAAGGGGTTAAGTGTTAAGAGTATTCCATAGCAAGTTTTGGCACAAAAATGCCTGGGTAAAGTGGCAAAGAAGGCGCCACTGAGAGCTTGGAGAGATGACACCACAAGGAGCTAGGGGAGCTTATGTTCGAGCTGCGAAGATCCCTTTCTACTATTTATTTTTGACGCCAGATCAAGGAGGAGTTGTGCTTAGATGGAACTCTGGTGGATAGATGTTGATCAAGTCAACAGATTCAAAACGGGTGGAGAAGAGAAATTTGTGGAGTTTGAAGAATTCAAACTTATTTGAAAGGTTGGCCAGGAGAAAAACAAGGAGAGAAAAGAGGGATTGAAGTGGGGGAAGGCTTAACCGAATTATTGTAGTGGCTGTGAGAGCTGAGAGCATTCATTTTTTTTTGTGTGATTGGTGTGCCAAAATTCAAAAGGGGAAGCTAGCTATAAGTGCATTTTCGGTGTAGTGAGAGGGCATCAAAAGTTCTTTGGGTTTTTCTTCCTTTTTCTTAAACCAAATAGTCCTAAGCCTTCTTTTCTTTTCTTCTCTTTTCAACTTATGGTGCTTGGCCAAAACTTCATTCCCATTCAACTCAACCTTTTGTGGATTTCTCTTGACTTCATTATCAAAACTGAAACCCCTTTCTTGTCGTCATCTTTTTCTATTCCTGTGTTGTGCTAGTCGAATCCACTCCACCCACTTTACTTTATTTTCCTTTCCATTTTTTCCAAAGCCGAATCATCACCCATCTTGTTTTTTTTTCTCCATCTTGTTTTTGATCTCAAAACACTCTGATTAGCCGAAAACTCCTTGAGTCTCAGTACTTTGGTTTAAGTCCTCTTTCAACCATTAAAAGCTGGTGATCATACTTCCTTTGCTCATTGCCAAATCTCAACTCTTGGTAAGATCTCGATTCATCCTCTCTTTTTCCCTTCTACTTCTTTTGTCATAAGGCTGAATCTCTTTCTATCTTTGCTCTCTTCTTTTTGTAGTTTCTTAAGGGAAGTAAAAGCCAGGAGTAGACAGGTGGATGGATGGTGATTTAGTCGACTACCCTTAGTCTTATATCATTCTTGAGTTTTGTAATAGTGGATCGTGGTCATCTATTCCTTTCCAATCGATTGCATTAGAGACTCTGGTAAGGGTTCTGTCGATTCAACTCTTTTATTGTGTGAAAAGTCGAAGGCTATTCATTTATGTGGTTTAGATCTTGGATGATTGTAGGGGGAGGCTTATCATCAAGCTGCTTCAGGTTTTTCTTGGTGATTGAAGGGTACCAAGGTAAAGGGGGGAATATCTTATTGCGTTATATCCTTTGGGATTTTCTTGATTAAAGACAAATGGCTAGTTACTTAATGGTATTGTGTTGGCCGAATATAGGAAGGGGGTAGTCAAGTGTTTGGATTCCCAGGTTTCACTCGATTCGTAGGTTAGATCTTGATTGTCGGGATTCGCAAGTCTCGCGAGTAATCAGGTGTGTATCTATTACACACTTCATAATCAATGTATTGCTATGTTATTAACTTAAACACTGTTAAAATTGGAATAAATGTGGATATCAATATGCTACCCTTATGGGTATAAGCGAGGACTCCGGGTAAGTCCGTTCCGATAGTTAATTATATTTGATTGCTGATGAATATGTATATGCTATGTTACATATTAATTGATAAAGCATGTAAGTAATGTATGTATAAGCATGTGCACTGAAATGGGTATTATGAGAGGAGGGGGAAGATGTAATATTTGTGAATTTGGGTCACCAGTGGTTTGGCACCACCAGTGGTTTGGTACCACATGTGATATTTGTGACCTTGGGTCACTAGTGGTTTGGCACCACATTGGATATTTTAGTGACTTGTCCCAGTGGTTTAGTACCACAGTGGGTTGGCCCCACATATTACATTAAAAGGGATTGTCACCAGTAGTTTGGTATTACAAAGTGGGTTGGCCCCACATATGGATAATTGTGACTTTGGGTCACTAGTGGTTTGGCACCACCAGTGGTTTGGTACCACATTTGTATATACTTGATTGTGACTTTGGGTCACCAGTGGTTTGGCACCACCAGTGGTTTGGTACCACACGGGGTAGGATATGGAGTTTTGGATGGCTAGGTTTGGGTTGCATGACATACTTACTTGATTATGAAACTGTGCAAGAGTGTTGTTACAATCGGGAGGGGGATTATACACTGAGTCTCAGTGACTTACCTCTTCCCTTACATTCTGCAGATGACACGTAGATTGCGGATGTGGAGTCGGGCGGACTCTTGGTGGCCTTGCATATTGCATTTGGTTTTAGTTTATTCACTCTTTTGGGTACTTTATTTTTAATTTGGTTTTACTTGGGTTTGTGATAAGGCCACTAACTAATATTTCTGGGTTGTTTAATCTTGTTAAGTTTTATCATACATTGCTTAAGTTAACCAACATGGAATGTCTAAATAACCTGTAAAATCAATGTTTTCCTAAATTTACACATCTTACCGGGTTTTCTAAACCTTACCATCAGGTAATAACAAACAAGTGATGACAACGAACCAAACTCAAATTTCTTCTTAAAATTTAGTTTTATTCTGAGATCTAATGGAAAATAGTTTTCAACCTCACACTTAAGCGAGGATGGGTTTTTCTTAAAATCTAACGATTTTCCTGGTAATGAGGGGCAACAAATGGGTTTTCTCAAGGGAGTCTTTTTCTTCTGTTTAAAAACTTTAGGCGGCAAAATGTTTCAATGGTAGTTCTTCACAAAAATAAACCGGCAATGTATTTTATTCAAACATTTTCACCATGTGACATGTTGAATCTGGTCGTAGTGTGTTAACCGGGTTTGGGGTGTTACAGAACATACTTTAAGGATGAGCTATGTCCAATAATTTTCACAATAAGGGCGATAAGAAAACCCCAAATACGATACCATTCCAGAAGTCTGAGAACATAACTCATAATAAAATAATAGAGATCCTGATGATTCCTTAGAGAAACCCAGCAGAAAAACAATGCTTACCGACTCTAAACTTCTATCATAACAGAGATAATATATTTCCTGTATATATAAAACAAAACCATAATCAGTAGAAATATAAGAATAGTCTCACATAAATTTTTACCATCGACTTCATTCCACCATATTTAAATAGAATTCTGAAGAGATAAAGAAATACCAATCATAAACTAACCAGACCAACAGGGCATTCATCTAACATCATAGTTAGCTTCTCACAACGTAAGAACTCCATCAGAAACTGAACAATTACACACATATCTCTGAGGACAAGAGAATATATAGAATACATAGAAAAGATCACCATATTCATTTCAACTGTAACTGTCACACACACAGACATCTTTACTACTCAAATATCATTTCTTTGACTAATTTTGTCATCATGAATTCCGTATTGTTCCACTCACTAACAAAAATCAATTCGGAAAAAATTTCAGTAAACACATACTTTAGACATCATATCTAAATAATTCGATTAGCCGAGACTAACTTCTCCTTTATCCGTGACATTGCATAATCTGTATAATCTTTAAAACATTCTGATATCCTTCCAAAATTGTTTCCACTTTCCAAACTATTCTTATCTCTATATGCATTACTAAGTATTTCACCATTAAACTTTTTTTTAGTTTCACATTTATGGACTTATTCCACATGGTTCTCGTGAATTTTTATTATAAAACAACACTGGTAAGGGGGTGAGGTGGTAAAACTTCTTACTTAACTCTCATAAATACATACATTGACTTTGTATTCATCACCAACATCATATAATCACAATTACATAATTCACTTCAAGCAAATTAACATACATAGTCATGTTACACGAACTTTTTCAATTATCTTATTCAAACAAGTGTACATAAACACACATTCTGTCAATTTGAGTAAATTTACTTATCGTATTCACTTAATCAAATATGTTGGGCACATAACATCATATGCATGCCAAACAAACATGGGTTGGCTTATCATCATATAAACTTTCATTTCATTCCACTTTTCATATTTCTCAACTTGTGGTTATCTCATTTCGTACATTAACACATATATATCGTGAACTTCTATTCATACCTTTCCAAATTTCAACATATCATAAGCACGTCTCAATCATTTCAATATCATTATTAACATTATCGAAAAATAGCTCGGTTGGAAGTCATCTCTGTCTCAACAAAATAATTTCGTCAGAGTCGAGAGATATCACACTATCACGAGTAGTGATATGGCATGTATAGCTAGACTCACATACGCTATGTTAGTCCGAGAATCGACTAAACCATAGTTATAATACCACTAAATGTAACACCCCTTACCCATATTCAACACCGGAATAGGGTACGAGGCATTACCAAAACACATACACTTGAAAACGTATTAAACTGAGTCATAAAATTTCATCCAAATTATACAAAATGAACTGCTAAATATTAAAGGCCAGCATTTTAGGCCAAACCAACTATGACATATACAAATGACTAAGTCTCCTATACATGCCATAAACTTAAGAGGTTTGTATTCACTTATACCTCACGATGATAGCTTGATAGTGTGATTACATCTCCAGCGATCTCCAACTCAAGTTAGCATACAACCCTATAAGATATGGGAAATGAAGGGAAGTACGCTACAAACCTTAGTAAGTAAGTATGTAAATAATAAGTGATTTATTAACAAGCTTTTATAAATCTTCACAATATGTTCTCAAGATAATACAATCATAATTGAACATAGTTCCACTTTTTATTCATGTTCATCTCAAGCTGTCTACTCGAGTCACAGTCACTAAATTATTTATACCTGGACCTACAGAACTCCAAATTAAGATCCATTAATTTTCCATGAAACTAGACTCATATATCTTCTTACCATAATATTTGCAGAATTTTGGTTTAGCCAATCAATACAGTCTATTCATTAAAGATTCCCTATTTTACTATTTAACTATTCTGACCTCTCTTCACTACGAATTAGTTTTCTCCTTGTACAGAGTTTATATGACCTTCTTATTTAGTTCATTTGAAAGTAGACTCATTTAGGATTTCAGGCATATAATTTATATCCCACAATTAGTTTTTTACAATTTTTAATGATTTTTACAAGGTAGAATAGGGGATCACGTAATCATTTTGAACCAATCTCACGAAATTCAAATATCTCAAAATATACGAATCATTTATTTTATATTTTTCTTTTATATGAAAATAGACTCAATAATCTTTAAATAAATATCTCATAAAACTTATAATTCTATCTCTACTATTTTTAGTGATTTTTCAAATTCACGTCACTGATGCTGTCCAACCAGTTTTATTGTAAATTTTTCTCTCTCTTTCACTTTAGTTGTGTTCATCACTTGCTTATACCAATCTTTCCAATTTTCGATTACATATCGAACATATTGTTCATATGTACATTTGCCACATTTCTCAATTGGCCACATTCACACTTGCGCTTATTCATAACATGATCGCACCAATCATCATTAGTAAATTATCTCGTTGAACCCCTTCGAAAACGCCCGATACTCGGTGGTCTCAGCACATAGCTCCACCTACACATAATTCAGCTTTCTTGTACACATGGTGAAGGTCCCTTATCACCCATGTGACCTAGCCATTAGCTTTCTTATCTACATGGTATCCAACACTAGTAACCACTTATGTGACCTAACTACTCATAACACGTAACTTTCTTGTACACATGGTATACACACAGTATTACACATGTGACCTAGTTACATATGAAACTATTATCCCGTAGCTTTCTTAGACACATGGTGAAAGTCCCTTATCATCCATGTGGCCTAGCTACATATCAAATTTTGTCATCTAGTAGCTTTCTTGTGCACACGGTGAAGGTCCCTTATCACTCATGTGACCTAACTATATATTGTCCGTATCTCTCGATTTTTCGAAGGTTGAATCGAGAATTTCCCATTCCATTCATTTTCATGTTTTAGTTATCACCCAATGATTTCCATAATATCTAGCAAAATAATTATTGTACAAGTAAAATAAATGCATTATTTACATATAAACTTTCTTGTCGAAATCTCGTCAGGTACAACCGTGTAGCAACTCATACAACCCATGTAATATTAATTTGACATTCAATTCCTATAACATTAATTTACCATTCAATTTCACATGACACAATAAACATCACATTTTCCATACCATACATACCATCCATCAACTTCTCCTAAACATATTAAATCTTACAATTTATGCCATATCAATAGAAAATTACAATTCAAGCATGGTATTGCATTATTATTAACACACGAACTTACCTCGAATGCTAAAATGGTCATTTTACCAACTTTTCTAATTTTTTGATTTTCCTCCAATTCTAGGTCCAAATCTCGTTTTTCAGGGTTATGGAGCTTGAAAGCTTGAAACAAACCCTAGCTTTGGAGAACCCTTGTAATTTCGTCCTAATGAAGAAGATGGACATATTTGGCATTTAAATTTTGTTTTAATTCATTTAATTCACTAAATTACCAAAATACCCTTAAAAATCTTTTGAAACATACCCATCCATGTCCATTTTGTCCACCAACTTAACCAATGGTCTAATTATCATTTAAAGACCTCCAATTTAAAATTTCATAAAAATTGGACACCTCTAACATGTAGAACTCAAGTTTTACACTTTTTACAATTTATTCCTTTTGACTAAATTGAGTGCCCAAACGTTGAAATTTTCAAATGAAATTTTCATGAAATCGTTCGTGAAATTGTAGATCATAAAAATATAATAAAAATAAATTTTCTTTTGTCAAATTTGTGGTCCCGAAACCACTGTTCGACTAGGCCCTAATTCGGGATGTTACAAGAACCACCCCAATTTCTCATTGGGTGGTCAAGGAAATCAGAGACAACAACTTGCTCCAAACTTCCAACAACAGCCCTACCGACAGGAAATGAAGCCGAACCTTGAGGATATGTTGACAAAATTTATAGAGGTGTCAAAAACTCGTTTCCAAAACACCGAAGCAACAATTAAAAATTAACAAGCATCGATTAAGGGAATTGAGAACCAGTTAGGGCAACTCGCTAAGCTGATCTCCAAACGACCACAAGGTAGCTTGCCAAGTAACACTGAGACTAACCCAAAAGAGCAACTTCAAGCCATAATCACTCAGAATAGTGAAGGGTTAGTAGATTCTGAACCTGAACCAAGGCAAGAACCTGTAGCAAGTGAAGGTAAGGTTGAAGTAAGCTAAGAAAAGCCAAATCTGGTAATTAAAGAATACCAACCTCGTATACCATACCCCAATGTGATGAAGAAAGACAATTTAGATGAACAGTTTGGTAAGTTTCTTAAACTTTTAAAGAAATTACATATTAAATTACCGTTTCTTGAAGCTCTTTCGCAGATGCCAGATTCAAGGAAAGTTTTAAAAGAGCTTTTGAAAAACAAGCAAAATTTAGACAAGGAATCACATGTGGAGCTAAACGTAGTGTGCTCAGCAATGTTACAAAACAAACTACCACGAAAATTAAAAGATCCAGGGAGTTTTACAATTCCATGTTTAATTGGTAGTTTAACTATTAATAACACGTTAGCTGATTTAGGGGCAAGCATCAATGTTATGCCTTATAAATTGTTTAGATAGCTAAGTCTAGGGAAACCCAAACAAACTAGGATGAGTATTCAATTAGCTGATAAAACTATTAGAATTCCTAGGGGCATAATTGAAGATGTGCTAGTGAAAATTGACAAATCCATATTCGCAGTAGACTTTGTTGTTTTAGACATGGATGAGGACAATAGCATCCCCTTAATTTTAGGAAGACCCTTTTTAGCAACGACTAGAACTAAAATTGATTTTGGTACAAGAGAACTCATACTCCGTGTAGGTACCGAATCAATCAGTCTTCAAGCTCTTGACTTAGCTAGGACATCAAGTAATCAAGATGAGAAAATTAATTCAATTAATGACCATTCAGTTAAACCTTCTTTTCAGGAAGCACCGCAGAACCACACATCTAAGCTAGATCCTAGACCTCATACCAATAAGGAAATAACTCACGAGGAACGAAGGCTTCAGATTAATAAGCTAGACGAGTGGAAGCCACGTGTTAAGGTAAAATTGAAAGAACCCCTAGACGAGCTTGTAGGAACATAAAATCACTTCAAAATAGGAGATCAGGTACTATTAGATAAAACAGACCCGAGAATCGCCACTTCAGACCTCAAGACAAATGAAAAGATCCCTTTTATGGTACTTAATGTCTTCCCATACGGGACAGTCGAGGTAAGCAATCCTATATTTGGTACTTTTAAGGTAAATGCTACTCGACTCAAACTATATAATGATAGCATGAGAAAGGATTTCTCGTTCCTCATGTAACAGCCTTAAAATGGGGTCCCTGTATTTTGAGTGAGTTTGCATGTGATGTGGTGTCAGCTGTGTTTGTTTGGCATGTTTTGGGGTCTAGGCTTGACCTCGGGTTAGTCTTGGGTCATGGCCAAAATTTTTATCTAGCACTTAAGAGAAAGGAGCTAGGGGAAATAGGGGTTAAAAGAATTAATTTGAGGTTTTAGACATAAGAAGTGCCTTGGTAAAGTGGCAAGGAGGCGCCACTTAAGTCACAAGGGAGGTGACACCACAAGGAGCAAGGAGGACCTTGGTTGAATGCAGAAACCCATTTCGCTCATTTATTTTTGACGCCACAGCAAGCAGAGGTGTGCTCTGTGGGACTCTCATGGATAGATGAGGATTGAGTCAACCAATTTGAAATGGATGGAAGGGAGAAAAATTTGGTGGCTGACTCATTCAAATTTATTTGAATGAGTGGATGGGAGAGCTTTGGAGAGGTTGGCCAAATTTGGACTATAGGGTGGAGGAAGTGTAGTCTGTTTGGGGAGCCTTTAGGTGGTGGCCAAATGTCTATGGTGGGTTAAGGGGGTATTTCGGCTAGTGAGGAGAGGGTCTTCTCTTTTCATTTTGTGTCAAAGCCGAACCACCAATTGCCCTTTTTACTTTCTCCCTTTTTCGATAGCTCTTGTAATTGGTCGAATCTTTTGTGCATTTTCTTTGAAAAGCCAAAATTGGTAGCCATTCTCTCCCTTTTACTTTTCGGTTCTCTTCTCTCAAACCCATTGCTGAATCCTCTCTCTCCCCTTTCACTTTCTTTTCCTTTCTCTTCTTTCACTCTAGCTGAATCCTATTGGGTTATCTTCAATCAACCATAGCCGAATATCGATCAAATCTCTTCTCTTTCTCCGATAATGGCAATTGATAAGTAATGCTAATTAAGTCGATCTGAGCCTCATTCTGGTAAGGATCCATGTAAGGATTGTTAGTTCTTCCCATTAGATATTTGAAAAGTCAAGGCTATTGAAATGAGTGTTAATGATTGCCGATTGTAGGGGAAGGCTCAATCTCACATACTTTGGGTGGTGGCTAGTATTCAAAGAGCATCAAGGTAAGGTTTGGGGTTCCATGCGTTAACCCTTCGGGATTTATTGGTGTGGCCGAATGGCCTTGTTCTTGATTTTGGGTTTGGTAGAATGTAGGATCAAGGGATTTGGTGCGAGAGATCGGTCTTGGATTTAGTGATTGCGTTAGTAATGTGTGTAACGCTACACACTTTATTAGTATAATATGCCTATTATGTTATCTGTTATAGCCAATAAAATCGGTGATTATGCCTTGTGGGTATGAGCTTGGATTAGGGTAAGTCCCTTGTTATGTGATTTTTTGATATACATCTTCATGTCACTGTTAAATGTATGCCATGTGTTATTTGCATCACTATATGTTATTATGCCATGATTGATATGGACATGATGGTGGGATTGTTGAGAGGAGGGGGAAGAGATATTTGGACTGTCACCAGTGGTTTTGACCACACGACGGGTTGGCCCCTTCTTGATATTATATTTTGTGACTAAGTCCCAGTGGTTTTGACCACATATGAATATTTTGACTCGTCCCAGTGGTTTGGTACCACAGTGGGTTGGCCCCATATGTTAATTATGGGATTGTCATCGGTGGTTTTGACCACACGATGGGTTGGCCCCATCACTTGATTTGTGACTTCGGTCATCAGTGGTTTTGACCACACCATTATATATTTGTAACTACGGTCACCAGTGGTTTTGACCACAAGTGGTTTTGACCACACGGGGTAGGTAGAGGAGATTGGATGGTTAGGTTATGGGTTGCATGATTTGCATGTTCACTGATGATCTTTGTAAGTGCTTGCACTATCGGGTTGGGGATTTTTACACTGAGTCTTGGTGACTCACCCCTTCCCTTATATTTTGTAGATGAGGCGTAGATTGCGAATACGGAGCTGAGAAGGACTCGAGGCGACCATGCATGCTCGTTTGGGTTTTGATTTTTTTTAGTTACTATTTCAATTTTATCTATTTACCTCAAGTTGGTTTTGGTTTGTAATAAGGTCGCTAAGTATTATTTTGGGTTTTATTATTTGCTTTTATCCTAATTATATTATACATATGTCGGATATATGGTTTTGTTAAATTAACCAGTAAAAAGCAGTGTTTCAAAACTATAACTCCTTCGGTTTTCTAAACGTTGCCATCGGGTAACACCACTTATAAGATGATAACAAAGGTAACTTGTATGTTTTCTAAAACTTGCAACAATAAGTGAATTTTCAAGCATGAGCTTTAAAGCAGCCATCACATGATTTCAAAATTATCTTAAACAAGGTTTTCTAAACTTTTCATACTACAAAAGGGTTTTCTAAGAAAATTATCTGACAAACTTTTGGTTTAAAAAGGATTTCACTCCGTAGCATGCCAGATTCGGTCGTGGTGTATTGACCGAGTTTGGGGTGTTACAATTTTGGTATCAGAGCCAAGTTCAAAAGCTCGGCTATGGGCCCGAGGCCCAAAATGTTTTAAAGTAGGGTTTTGAAAAGTTTGGTGGAAAAGGTACATGGTTTGAACAGCATGGCACCGAGTCTCCGGCACCAATCCGCCCAGGTAAGTATCCCTAACCATTGTGTGAATTATATGTGGGGGAAATGGGTGTTTTGGGATCGTAGATTAGTAGATTAGGAGATATTGAACCCTAGGAATAGCTTACTCAAATACAAATTACATAAGACTTAAAGATCCACTAAACAAACTAGTGGGTATGTCGCTAAGTTAAGGGTGTGGTAATCGTTGTGCGCATGTCTAGGATTGGATTCAGGGGGAGTTTGGTATTTAAGCAGTCCTAGTGACTCACCTCCTCTCCGCTCAAATCCTACCTGGTGCGTAGTGACGGTTCACCCTCACTGAGACGACTTATTCACAGGCTAAATTCAATAACTAAAACCTGAAAGGGATCAGCCATCTTGTTTTGTATCCCTGTAAAAAAAATTAAACCTTGGTTTTGAAATTACCCCAGTAGCCTTGATATGAGAAATGACCAAAATACCCCTGATTTGAAAAATAACCAAATTACCCCTAACTTGTAAGAATTACCAAAATACCCTTGGTATGGAAAACTGTCGAAGTACCCCTGAATTGAAAATTTTCAAATACCCTTATTTCGTAAAATCACCTAGAACCATGTTTTAGAAAAATTATGAAAATACCCCTGGTTTATGAAATTACCAAAATAGCCTTGATTTATGAAATTACCAAAATACCCCCAATTTTTGAAAATTTTAAAATACCTATGATTTGTAAAGATTTCCAAATTAACCCTGGTTTATTACTAAAATACCTTGATAGGTTAATTACAAAAATACCCCCAAGTAGTGAAATAACGAGAATACCCCTACACGTAGAACGAGGGTAGAGGACTGGAAATGAAAACTTGGTGATGATCGAAAGAACTACTACTGAACTTCTTTACATAAAACTTGCTCGTGGGTAATCAGTGGGACAGAAACTAATGCATAAATTTTTTAAAACAGATTAAGGCGCGAGCATAGTCATGAGTTCTAGGGGACATGGTCCTAATGTGCGAGGTCGTGGTAGAGGCAGAATGACCGTATCGGAACCAGTTAGGTATGGTCAAGGTTCAGAGAATGAGATACCACCACTACCAGCTACTGGTGTTGAGTACCAGGATCGATGAGGATGATGCGATGTCGCAGCGATGTTTGCGAGTCGGAAAGAGTGGCTGGAGCAGGTGGAGGTACGGGAGCTCAAAAATCCGTATCTGAGCGACTCCAAACCAATAGAGCTGAGGTATTCTGAGGTGTATTTGGTGTGGCACCCAATACGACTGAGTATTGGTTGGAGGTGATAGAACGAATCATGGACGATCTGGATCTGACGGCTGAGGAGAAACTAAAGAGAGTAGTGTCGCTTCTTCGAGATGAGTCATACCAGTGGTGGCTCACGGTTCGGGATGGTGCTGTAGCAGATGATCTCACTTGGGATTATTTCAAGGCAGCTTATTAGAAGAAGTATGTTGGGACCAGTTACATTGATGCATAGAGGAAGGCATTTCTGAGGCTGGTTCAGGGGAGTAAGTCTGTATCGGCGTACGAGGCAGAATTCTTAAGGTTGAGCCGATATGCTCGGGGAATTATAGCTACGGAGTATGAGCGATGTGTCAGATTTGAGGACGGATTAAGGGATGATTTGAGGTTGCTGATTGCTCCACAAGAGGAGAGAGAGTTTGCGCCTTAGTGGAAAAGGCCAAAGTTGCGGAGGAAGTGAAACGATCGGTTAGATGCAGAATCAGACAAGGGTTGAATAAGAGGAATTCGAATCATCCGGGTCTACCAGAATCATCGAGAAAAAAGGTAGATATAGTGGGCCAAATCAAGTCGCTAGGCTCATCGCTGTCGATACTCGATGGCCGCCAAGATGTGCTCGATGTGGGAAGTCTCACACGGGAAAATGTTGGACTAGAAATAGGGGATGCTTTGAGTGTTGATCGATGGGGACCGAGTGAGGGATTGTCCATAGCGGTCAGCTAGGTTGCAGTCTAGGGATCAGAATCGTATTCAGAACAGGAGGGATGGTCAGCAGCCACAGAGGGGCCGTGGTGCTGCTAGAGGAGGTAATGGCTCTAGCAGAGGTCGAGGAGCACCGGGCAGAGGTGCAGGTGGAACAGAGGCGAGACAGCCTGGATTAGTCTACGCAGTGAGGCGTCGAGAGGAGGGTGACACACCGGACGTCATAACCAGTACGTTCTTAATCTTTGGACTACCTTATAATGTTTTGATAGATGTGGGTTCAACGCACTCATATGTAGCCAGTAGCATAGTGGAAACTATGAACTTGAACTCTGAGATTACTTCTAGGAAGATGACTGTGATAAGCCCTTTAGGTCACTCTGTAGAAGTAAGTAAACTATATAGGGATGTACCCCTAGAACTTGAAGGGGTCATGTTTTTGGCTGATTTGATGGAACTGCCATTTGGGGAGTTCGATCTGATTCTCGGGATGGATTGGCTGGTGAAGTACCAGGCCGGTTTGAATTGCGCTGCCAAGTGCATGGTATTGAGGATGATGGAAGGTAGGGAGGTGGTGATGATAGGTAATAGGAGAGATTACTTATCCAATGTAGTCTCTGCACTAAAGGCAGAGAAAATGGTCAGGAAGGGCTATGAGGCATTTCTGGTTTGGGTGTATGCCTTAGAGGCCAAGGAGTCAGTAGTGGAGAGTGTCCGAACCGTAGGGGAATTTGCAGATGTGTTCCCAGAAGAACTTTCTGGTCTGCCTCCGGATAGGGAAGTTAAATTTGGTATAGACCTGTTACACGGAGCTGCGCTAGTGTCTATAGCCCCGTATCGAATGGCGCCAAAGGAATTAGTGGAGTTGAAGGCCCAAATCCAGGAGTTGTTGGACCGAGGTTTCATTCGACCAAGTATATCCCCTTGGGGAGCACCTGTGCTCTTTGTTAAGAAAAAAGACAGTACAATGCGGATGTACATAGACTACCGCCAGCTGAACAAGTTGACGATCAAAAACAAGTATCTATTGCCCAGGATTAACACTTGTTTGATCAACTTAAGGGTGCATCGATTTTCTCAAAGATAGATCTCAGGTCGGGGTACCATCAACTCAAAGTGAAGGAGGCTGATGTTCATAAGACGGCATTCTGTACTCAATATAGGCATTACGAGTTTCTGGTGATGCCGTTTGGGTTAACCAATGCACCGCAAAGATTTATGGACTTGATGAATTGGGTGTTCCAAAGAGTACTTGGACCCGGTTTGTTGTAGTATTCATAGACGAAATATTGGTGTACTCAAGGACCGAGGAGGATCATGATACGACTTGCGGTGGTTTTGCAAATTCGAGGAGAAGCGCTTATTTGCCAAGTTCAAGAAGTGCGAGTTCGCTTAGGGAAGTGACTTTCTTGGGTCACGTAGTGTCCGCTGAAGGGATTAGAGTGGACCCTCGCAAGATTGAGGTGGTGTTGGATTGGAAACCGCCTAGGTCGGTTGCAGAAATTCAGAGTTTTCTAGGTCTGGCGGGGTATTACCGGAGATTTGTGGAAGGATTTTCTCTGATCGCGGTGCCGTTGACCAAGTTATTAAGTAAATGAGTTCCATTTGTATGGTCGGAGAAACAACAAGAAAGTTTCGACAAGTTGAGGAAGATTCGACTAAGCTCCGATTCGTTCAAACTGAGGTGAAAGGTATTCACGGTCTCATCGTGATGCATCACATCTTGGCTTAGGATGTGTGCTGATGCAGGAAGGGAAAGTAGTGGCATATGTGTCTCGACAGCTGAGACCGCATGAAAGTAACTACCCGACGCATGACTTGGAGTTGGCTGCAGTGGTTTTCGCCCTAAAAATATGGAGACACTATTTGTACGGAGAGAAGTCGATAGTCTACACGGACCACAAGAGTCTGAAGTATCTTTTGACGCAGAAGGATTTAAATCTGAGACAGCGAAGGTGGATTGAGTTGTTGAAGGACTACGACTGCTCAATTGAGTACCATCCGGGCAAGGCTAACATAGTAGCTGATGCGTTGAGCCGTAAGGTGGTTATAGACCTGCGAGCGATGTTTGCTCACCTTAGTCTGTATGACGATGGGAGTTTGTTGGCAGAATTTTGGGCTAAGCCGCTTGGGTAGAGCAGATTAAAGAGAAACAGTTAGTGGATGAGGGTTTGAATACTCGGAGGTTGCAAGTACAGAGTAATGATTTGGAAGGATACAGCTTGACTCACGATGGAGTGTTGTGTTTCCAAGGGAGAGCTTGTATGCCGAAGGACGTCGAGTTGAGGCAAAGGATTCTTCAGGATACACATAGCAGCCCATACACTATGCATCCTGGAGGTAGCAAGATGTACCAGGATTTACGAAAATAGTTCTGGTGGCCAGGGCTGAAGCGGGAAGTGGTTGAGTTCGTGGGTAAGTGTCTAACGTGTCAGCAGGTCAAAGTTGAGCATCAGCTGCAGATAGGTTTACTTCAACCGGTGAAGATTCCTCAGTGGAAGTGGGAAAGGATTACCATGGATTTTGTCAGTGGGCTACCCCTTACGCCTAGCAAGAAGGACTCAGACTGGGTGATTGTGGATCGTTTGACTAAATCAGCTCATTTCATACCAGTGAGGGTTGATTATCCACTTCAAAAGTTAGCTAAGTTATATGTGGCCAAGATAGTAAGGTTGCATGGTGTGCCAGTGTCAATTATCTCGAATAGGGATCCGAGGTTCACGTCGAGGTTCTGGAGGGCTTTGCATCAGACTTTGGGTACGAGGTTGGATTTTAGCATAGCTTTTCAGTTGCAATCCGATGGACAGTCTGAAAGAGTAATCCAGATTTTAGAGGATATGCTAAGAGGCTGTGTTCTGGATTTCAGTGGTAGTTGGGAGGAGTATTTGCCATTAGCAGAGTTCGCTTATAACAATAGTTATCAAGTGAGTATCTAGATGGCACCATATAAGGCACTGTATGGACGGAAATGTCGTACTCCTACGTGCTGGACATAGTTGGATGAACGGCAGATATTAGGTCTAAAATTGGTGGCAGAAACTGAGGATAAGGTTAAGGTGATTCGGGCTCGTCTTAAGGAAGCATCAGACAGGCAGAAGTCTTACACCGATCTTAAACGTAGGGATATGGAGTATGCAGTGGGTGATAAGGTCTTCCTGAAGGTATCGCCGTGGAAGAAAGTGTTGAGATTTGGACAAAAGGGAAGCTAAGCCCTAGGTTTATCGGGCCGTACACAGTGTTGAAGCGAGTAGGACCGGTGGCTTATCAGCTCGAGTTGCCAGCAGAGTTAAGTCAGATTCACGACGTCTTCCATGTTTCAATGCTTAGGCGCTATCGATCGGATCCGTCACACGTTGTGCTAGTTGCGGAGATTGAGGTGAGCACAGACTTGTCTTTCGAAGAGGAACCGGTACATATTTTGGATCAGGATGTCAAGGTCTTGCATAGGAAGTCAGTTCCCTTAGTGAAAGTATTATGGCAGAACCATGGTACAGAAGAGGCCACGTGGGAAACCGAAGATGTGATGCGGCAGCAATACCCTCAACTCTTTTGATCAGGTAATTTTGAGGTCGAAATTATTTTTAAAGGGGGTAGAACTGTAACATCCTTAAAACGGGGTCTCTGCATTTTGAGTGTGTTTGTATGTGATATGGTGTCAGCTATGTTTGTTTGGCATGTTTTGGGTCTAGGCTTGACCTCGGGTTAGTCCTGGGTCATGGCCAAAATTTTTGTCTAGCACTTAAGAGAAAGGAGCTAGGGGAAATAGGGGTTAAAAGAAATAATTCGAGGTTTTAGACATAAGAAGTGCCTTGGTAAAGTGGCAAGGAGGCGCCACTTAAGTCACAAGGGAGGTAACGCCACAAGGAGCAAGGGGGACCTTGGTTCGAGCTGTAGAAATCCCTTTCTGCTCATTTATTTTTGATGCCACAGGCAAGCAGAGGTGTGCTCAGGTGGGACTCTCATGGATAGATGAGGATTGAGTCAACCAATTTGAAATGGATGGAAGGGAGAAAAATTTGGTGGTTGACTCATTCAAATAATTTTGAATGAGTGGATGGGAGAGCTTTGGAGAGGTTGGCCGAATTTGGACTCTAGGGTGGAGGAAGTGTAGTCGGTTTGGGGAGCCTTTAGGTGGTGGTCGACTGTCTATGGTGGGTTAAGGGGGTATTTCGGCTAGTGAGGAGAGGGTCTTCTCTTTTTGTTTTGTGTCAAAGCCTAACCACCAATTGCCCCTTTTGCTTTCTCTCTTTTTTGGCAGCTCTTGTAATTGGTTGAATCTTTTATGCATTTTCTTTGAAAAGCCGAACTTGGTAACCATTCTCTCCCTTTCACTTTTCAGTTCTCTTCTCTCAAACCCATTGCCAAATCCCCTCTCTCCCTTTTCACTTTGTTTTCCTTTCTCTCCTTTCACTCAGCCGAATCCTATTGGGTTGTCTTCAATCAACCATAGCCGAATCTCCCTTCTTTCTCTTGTTTGGTTTTGGACGAATACCGATCAAAGTCTAGATCTTCTTTTGGTTTTTCTCCAATCGATTTTGGAAGAGGGTAAGTGTTCTTGGCCGAATTTCTTTATTCCTTTTCTCTTCTCTTTGTCGACTCTCATGAGAGTAAAAGCCAAATTTCGGCATTTGTTGATAAGTAATGCTAATCATCTATAGGGACTGATTTCTTTTAGGATCTTCGGCGTTTTGAAGCAAGAGATCTAAGCCTCTATTCTCTCGACAATTGAATTCGATAAATCGTGGTAAGGATCCATGTTAGTTCGTCTTTCCATTAGATATTTGAAAAGTCAAGGCTATTGAAATGAGTGTTAATGATTGCCGATTGTAGGGGAAGGCTCAATCTCACATACTTTGGGTGGTGGCTAGTATTCAAAGAGCATCAAGGTAAGGTTTGGGGTTCTATGCGTTAACCCTTCGGGATTTATTGGTGTGGCGAATGGCCTTGTTCTTGATTTTGGGTTTGGTAGAATGTAGGATCAAGGGATTTGGTGCGAGATCGGTTTGGATTTAGTGATTGCGTTAGTAATGTGTGTAACGCTTACACACTTTATTAGTATAATATGCCTATTATGTTACTGTTATAGCCAATGAAATCGGTGATTATGCCTTGTGGGTATGAGCTTGGATTCCGGGTAAGTCCCCTTGTTATGTGATTTTTGATATACATCATCATGTCACTGTTAAATGTATGCCATGTGTTATTTGCATCACTATATGTTATTATGCCATGATTGATATGGACATGATGGTGGGATTGTTGAGAGGAGGGGGAAGAGATATTTGGACTGTCACCAGTGGTTTTAACCACGCGACGGGTTGGCCTCGACTTGATATTATATTTTGTGACTAAGTCCCAGTGGTTTTGACCACATATGAATATTGTGACTCGTCCTAGTGGTTTGGTACCATAGTGGGTTGGCCCCACATGTTAATTATGGGATTGTCATCGGTGGTTTTGACCACACGATGGGTTGGCCCCATCACTTGATTTGTGACTTCGGTCATCAGTGGTTTTGACCACACCGTTATATATTTGTGACTACGGTCACCAGTGGTTTTGACCACCAGTGGTTTTGACCACACGGGGTAGGTAAAGGAGATTGGATGGTTAGGTTATGGGTTGCATGATTTGCATGTTCACTGATAATCTGTGTAAGTGCTTGCACTATCGGGTTGGGGATTTTTACACTGAGTCTTGGTGACTCACCCCTTCCCTTATATTTTGTAGATGAGGCGTAGATTGCAGATATGGAGCCGAGAAGGACTCAAGGCGGCCATGCATGCTCGTTTGGTTTTGATTTCTTTTAGTTACTATTTCAATTTTATCTATTTACCTCAAGTTGGTTTTGGTTTGTAATAAGGCCGCTAAGTATTATTTTGGGTTATTATTATTTACTTTTATCCTGATTATATTATACATATGTTGGATATATGGTCTTGTTAAATTAACCTGTAAAAAGCAATGTTTCAAAACTATAACTCCTTCAATTTTCTAAATGTTGCCATCGGGTAACACCACTTGTAAGATGATAACAAAGGTAACTTGTATTGTTTCTAAAACTTGCAACAATAAGTGAATTTTCAAGCATGAGTTTTAAAGCAGCCATCACACGATTTCAAAATTATCTTAAACAAGGTTTTCTAAACTTTTCATACTACAAAAGGGTTTTCTAAGAAAATTATCCGACAAACTTTTTGTTTAAAAAGGATTTCACTCCGTAGCATGCCAGATCCGATTATGGTGTATTGACCGGGTTTGGGGTGTTACACCTCAAACCACCATGAATGTGTGAATGAGAGGTAAGTCTAGCTTAAGACTTTAAACGAACGCTTCTCGGGAGGCAACCCGAGCACTAACCCCATTTATTTTCTTTTTCTTTCTTTTAGCACCTAATTACAAACTAACCAAGTTAATGAAGCAGATTTTTGCACCACACGGCCTTGCACACGGCCGTGGTCGTGGCCATGTGGACACTAAGGATTTTCGTACTAGCATGACAGAGATAGTACGAAAAAGGACGAAAAAATATCTTAAGACAGGGGTTCAACTAAACACCACGGCCGTACGACACAGCCGTGGCTGGCACTCTTTTATCTACACGGGTGTGGTAACCTAAACAATAGGCGTGGGAGAAATGAATGAACCACTGCATGGCCGTTAGATACAACCGTGTGACACGACATGCCCATGAAACACGGGCGTGGGGATGTACCAGAGCTGAAAATTTTATTTCAACCACCTACTCCCCTTCTCACGCACTCCCCATTCTCTTCTTCAATCTTCTTTAAGTTTTTTTCCCCGTTCATTTTCCTCCTCCTTCATCTTCCAAGCCCTTGATTTTCACCTTATCCATGTAGAAAATGGAATGATTCTATCCCAGCCTCCCGTGTGAGACCGATCTACATAAGTTTATAACGGCCACTTCATTAACTCGACAGGAAAATAACCTTTGAGTCCATTAATTTTCTCGTCTCTTTTAATTTCCTTATCTTTATTTTTATTATACTAAATAGGGTTTATTTTATTTTAGTTTCTTGGTTTTAGATTCTAAAGGCTGCTTGGGAATCACACACCACGGCCTTAGAAATCACACCCACCTCGCGAACAATCTAACAATAAGGACCTTTCGGTCCATTAATCAGTTCTTTTAGTCCTATTTCACTTTTTACACTCTTTATTTTTCTTTTTCTTTTCTTTAAATATATAATTAGTATATTTAGAATTACTCTTATTATTTATTGGCTAACTCTTCACGAGATTCCCAATTTCTTCATCTAGCGTAGAGATTGTTGACGGCCACCACACCATGACCACTGCCAACTCAAGGAATCCATCCAAAAATTAGGAAGTTTCACTTCTCCCTATATCTTATGATTTCATATATATATTTGTACATTGAGAGCAATGTACATCTTAAGTGTGGGGGGTGAAAATTATTTAGAAAAAGTGCCTAACTTTTTGCATTATTCTCAAATCCCTAAATGATATCTTATCTTAAGTAATTTCTCATATCACCAATTAGAATGAAATTCCGATTGATTTATGATTTTTAGTGATATGTTTTAGATTAAGTCATTGATAATTCTGCATTGATGATTTAAACTTTAGGAGACTAGAGAATCACATATGATAAGTCTATTTTAAAAAATTAAAATTTTGTTAGGTTGTCTACCTAAATCTAATTGTTATCTTGAAGTTTGAAATTTGCAAGGTTGTCATCAAAAACCAAAATTTTTGTGAGATTTTGAACCTTTTGGAGCATACATTTTTTTCGTGCTCACTTTATTGATTATGAGTGTGTCAACATTGATTTGTTATTCTAGAACTTGCTTCAATTATACATATCGAGACCACACCTTTGATTTGATATACTGAGATGATAAAGGCACCTAGGATTTAACCCACTTACTCCACCAAAAGCCTACCTTCATAATTAACCCTAGTGAACCCTTTTGATCCTAACAAACCATTTATTGACTCACCCACTAATATTAACCAAAAACCCATCTTGTATTTGTTATCACCATTCCTTTTGACTACCATTCTATCGAGACTTGATTTGATCAGTTGCCTAATTATTTTATTTCAGTAGTTAAATTCTTCTTATATTATGTATTCATTGATTTGTTCTTAAAAAATTAAAAATAAAAAAAATAATTGAAGTATATGCATTATTACTTCCGTGATTAAGTGAGCTTATACGTTTAAATTCAACATCATGAAGTATAAGCTCGTATTATTAGTATTTCAAGTTTTAAATTGATGTAATTAGTTCATTTTTCTAGTTAGGTAATTTGTCAATTCAATCTCGATTCTAACCCTCTAATTCAACCTTTATCCACACCTTTAACCCAAGCCCCATTACAAGCCTTTTAAAGACCTTTTGATTTGTGTATCATCTCATTTTATAGTGGTGGAGATTTGATTTTCAGGCAAGCCTATGGGTTTATCTTTTCAGGTTTGACTAATGAGTGCTTTATTTTGAACCTTAAACACTTTGAGTGATTTGAGTGAATCTTTAAGTGAGGATGTCAACTCTTGACAATTTTGAATTAAAGGTAATTATTTAGATAAGGGGAAACACCTATATTTTTTTGTGCTAAAAACTATGACTTTGATTGTTTGAATCTTTAGGAATCTTTGAGTTAAATTATCCATGTATAAATTATCTATGAATTATGATGAAACATTATCGATGAATATTATGAATTAAGGAAGTTCGTTTTAATTGTGAGTTGAGATTTTTGCTTGAGGACAAGAAAAAGCTTAAGTGTGGGGGTATTTCATAAACCATAATATACACATATTTTAATCCCACATTTAGCATACTTTTGGATGATTTATCCCTTTAATTATAGCAATAGGTACTCCTAATCCTTTGTTTTCATGTTTTATACTCAGGAGAGCACCAGAGGATGAAAAGATTGAGAAACGGAACGAAAATGGAATAAATGGGCTGAATTATGAAATCGGCATGGCCTAGGCCGAAAACCACATGGCCGTGCCTCATTAATAGACCTGAAAACAGCCTGGCCTCAACTTACACGGGCGTGTGCCATGGGCGTGTCCCTGACATGACCTATTTAAATTCCATTCGGAATAGGGTACTTAGAGGCAAAGAAAGCCAATCCAAAAGCCTATATAAACACCCTAGAGGCCAACCTTAAGGGGGCATTCAGCTAGGCCAAGGAGCCAAGCCAGAGGGGCCAAATTGTGGGATTCACTCGAAGAAAGCCAGTTGATTCATCTCAAGAAGCCGGAATCATACTCAAGACTTCAGATTTCTCCTTCAATTCCTTCAGGGGGTTTTAGGGTTTTCTTTATGTTTTGTTTTATATTTTCTTCTGATATGTATTCTTTTATTATTATGAACTAAACCTCTCAAATACTTGAGGGGGATGAAACCTAAGACGGATCTTGTTGTTGTTTTCTGAGCTGTATGGTAAATAATTGATTTGTTTTTAACTATGTGTTCTTAATTCTTGCTTTGATACTTTAGGATATTAATCCAAGTACTAATGTTCTTAGGCAGTGGAGCAAAAGTCCCTGTTTAAGAGTAGATCTAGCCTAGTTAAGCGGAGTTGATCACAACTCTAGAAATAGGATGACAAAAATCTGTCGAATTAGGGTCAAACCTAATATGGGAGTCCATAGATCGAGTTATGCAATTCTAGGGGTTTTAATTAGAAAGATATTTCAATTAATCAACCTATGTTTAGACGTTAGTAGCCTCGAAAGAGGTATTAATATAAATTAGGGAATCCTACAGATCAAGTCAAGTGAATAAATCATCTGGTTCAGAGTTAGATAACAAGTGAAGTCTAGGTGGATTCTTCCTAGGGTATTGTCTTAATCAATTGGTTTTTCCCTCAAGTATTTCCCTAATTGAATCTCTTTGTCTTCGCATCTTTAGATGAGTAGTTAGTTAATTTTAGATTAAATAACAATTCTCTTAATTATTAGGCGAAATAAAAAAAAGAAAGTTAGTATTAGTACTTTTGGTTCCTTTAGGCTCGACAATCCGGTCTTGCCGCTAAACTCTACTATTGTTCGATAGGTGCGCTTGCCTCAAGTCGTTGTCAAAATTATTTTTAGGCTAGATCATTCATATTAATAATTTTTAAGACTCTAACACATGATCAAAGCACCCAACAGTGAATAACTCGGTCTTGCAAAGCCTTTGTCTGTCAACTCTTACAACTTTGCATTTAGTTCCTTTAGCTCGATTGGAGCCATTCTATATGGAGCAATTGATATAGGTGTCGTACCAGGAGCTAACTCAATTCCAAATTCAATCTCTCTAACTGGAGGTAGCCTTGGTAATTCCTCCGGGAAAATATATGGATACTCGCATACTATGGGTACCGACTAAATTTTCAACTCAGTCTCTTTAGTATTCATCACAAAGGCAAGGTAAGCTTCGTACCCCTTTCTTAGATACTTTTGATTTAACAAAGAAGATATCACCACTGGCAATCTGTCTTGCTCATCTGATTCAACATGGATAAGATCTCCACTTTCACATTTCAACTATATAAATTTTCTCCTACAATTCACTATCACATCATGAATAGCTAACCAATCCATCCCAAGGATGATATCAAATTCCTCAAACAGCAATAACATAAGATTAGCCAGAAAGCAATGACCCTTAATCATCAATGAGAAACCTTTACATACTCTATCGACCAACACATATTTGCCTGGGATTTAACACTCTTATTACAAATTCAGTAGACTCTATAGGCATGCTTATGCTAGAGACTAATTTCATGCAAATATACGAATGGGTAGATCCCAGATCAATTAAAGCTACAACACGAGTTTCAAAGGGAGAAAATGTACCCGTAATTACGTCGGGGGAGGACGCCTCCTCGTGAGCACGAATGGCATATGTTCTCGCTAGTGCTCTACCTCACTTCTAGATGTATTCTTGCTACTCATTTCATTTCCTGTGTTTCTCGTGGTCTTCCCTAGTAGTACTTCCCGGTCTTGCATTCTAAGGCTTCCCTTTCTCACCCGCCTTGGGGTAATCTCTGATAAAATGGTTTGGAGATCAACACTTAAAACAAGCCTTCTAGTTTGCTCGACACTCATCGGGATGATGTCTGCCATACTACGGGCACTCCGATCTACTCGATCGAGCGTTGCCAACACTAGTAATCGAAGTAGTCTGAGCCTTTGACCCCGGGTACTATCTACCTTATGTTTAAAAACCCAGCTGAAGTAGTTGATCGAATAGTAAACTCTCTTGACTTCTTAGACGAGGATTGGAATGACTTGCCTAACTGTCTTTTCTTTGAGTCGCGAGACTCAATTTCAGCTTTCTTTTTCTTTTTGACTAGTTCCTCAACCTTACAAGCTCGATCTACCAGCACCACAAACTCTTTTACTTTGAGGGCACCAACAAACAAACGAACATCCTTATTTAACCCACCCCCAAATCTTTTCCACATGATAGCTTCTGTTGATATGCACTATCGAGTGTATTTGTTGAGCCTTATAAAGTCACGCTCATATTTTTGTCACCCTCATTCGACTTTGTTTTAGCTCCAAGAACTCCTTTCTTTTTGGTCGATGAACCTTTGACTAATGTACTTCTTTCGGAACTCCTCTTGGAAGAATTCCCAATTTAATCTCTCCCTTGGTACCACCGACACAAGGGTGTTCCACCACTGATAGGCCGAATCTCTCAAGAGAGATACCGCACACTGTATGCACTCTTCAGGCGTGCATGACAACTCATCAAATACCTTGATGGCATTCTCAAGCCAAAATTTTTCCCTCTCCGAATCATCATCCTTACTAGCCCGAAATTCCTTGGCTCCTTGTTTCCGAATCTTATCGACCGGAACACTTTCTCTTCTTACTGCCTCTACCACTTGAGGAGCTATAGGAGCAGGCTGAAGAATAGGTGGGGGTGGAAGGGGTTGAGCATTAGGATTTGCTCGAATGTACTCGGTATACCAGTTTCTCATCATATGGAGAAAGGCTTCTCGAGTTGAAACACCCCAGGCCCGACCCACAAGCCCTGACCGGATCTGGCATGCTTCTAGGGAAAAACCATTCAAAATTGATTTGGACTTTGCCAAAATCTTGTGTGTTTTTGAAGAACCATTGATTTGGGTTGGGTTCAAAATTAATAACGGTGTTGATTAGGTGTCAAAACATTTAATATTTATATTTAAGAAAAATAACTTTAAACTTTAATTTGATAATAATCGATCATACTAAATTAATTGAAATGCATGCATAAGCAGTTCAATACTTATGGCCTTATTACATCAAAACAAAAACCTAAAATAATTCAAAATATTTAAGTATGAAAATTATAAAATTAATCAAATTCGAAATGAGCATGGCCACCATTGAGCTCCCGCCGACCCGGTCCATCACGTGTGTCACCAAAAATAATCCCACAACGGGTGAGTCAATGACTCGGGTGTACAACCAACACAAGTCTCAACCAATTTAGGCATGTCAAATCATACATAATAAACATATATAATCAACGAACTCAAACCTAGATAACCATCCGCTACACATCACCCGTACCAACCATCATACCGTGGGGACTACTAAGTTGACCCTCCATCCGCTACACGTCATCGAAGGCAGTCGCTGCAGACGACATGCTTATCGCCCTTATAAATATTGTGGCATAGCCACCAGATAATATTTTGTGACATAAGTCACCACATTCAGATTTCGTGGTATGAAACCACCAAATCACTTCCCCTTTCATAATTTCCCGTATGCCCCATGTCATACAATTATGCATTAACCATGTCATATTCCTTATTCACATTCTTATAGTTTCACATATATGCCATAACAGATCATATCATACTCATAGTAGGAGTGGGTAAACGTACTTGGGTACTTTGTACCATTGCATGGTTAGCCGCATGTCACATTATTATAAACACATTTATTAAATTGATGCCTTAAATCTATTAAGAGCTAGTGTGGGGTACACACCTGGTATACTTAGCGAGTTTACTAAAAATTTGAAAATCCCGATCTAGCGTCCTAGATCCTTAGTTCCTACATTCGGCCAACCCTACACATGTTAGCAAAGAGCCATTCGGCTAATTAGCCAAATCTCGAAGGATTAACGCAACCCACTTCTTACCTTTCTTGCCGATTTAACTACTAATCAAATCCCAAAACTTGTGATGACTCCTCTTGCAATTGGCTAGCACTCAATCACTAAACAAAGTTAGCTTGTGCTTTTGAAAAACATAAGAAATAGATCTATAACATTAACTATAGCCTTGGCCGATTATCATGTCCACTTACCTTGTGGATCTTAAATCCCGAAAACTGTCACTTGCTCCTTGAGTAGTCGAAATCCCTGCCTACCAATTGTTAGAATCGGCTTATGCATAAACCTATGCCGAAACTACATGTCACTTACCTTGAGTACTTCAAATCCCGAAGGATCCCTATACCTTTAACACTAGCCTACAGAAATCCCGATAACCCCTTCCATGAATTCGGCCATTACAAGGAAAGGGAGTTAGTCTCCTTGATATGATAAAATAACGAGAAACAAATAGAATGACAACCCCTTTGCCACAATATTAGAAATCGATTGGAAGCTTGATGAAAAGAATGTTGACATCTCCCTCTTTACAGGCTCTAAATAGATTCGGCCACAGAACAGAAGAGTGTATTCGGCTTCTTGAAGAAAACCGAAGAAGAAACAAAATAGTGGGAGGTTCAACAGAGATTCGGTTATGGTGTTTCTTTATGGTGTCAAACAAAGAAAAGAGAAAAGAGGCTTATAGGGTTTGGCTAAGAAACAAATAGATTCAAAGTGATCAAGGTTGAAAGAAGAAAAAGAATAAGAAGGAAAGGTGAGAAAAAATTCGGCAAAGCACTAAAAGAGAGAAAAGATGGATGCTTTTCAACTAAAATTCGGTACACACTTCTTAACACACTTCAAAGCCGAAAATAATTACCAAGAGAGTCCCTTGGTCGGCCACTATATCCTCTCTCCATTCAATCTCCCTTTTCACTCCACCTTAGCCGAATCTTTAAGTCCTTAGCTTGATCTTCACTTCATCTTGAAGTGTCCTTGTGCCGTCCACTACCTCTTCTCCTTGCAGCAAAATAAAACTTTTATTTGCTTCCCTTGTGACTCGAACCTAGGCCCTTTCCCCTTGCTTGTGGCGTCACACTCTAAGGCCCTAAATGGCACCTCCAAGCCACTTAAACAAGCCCATGTTTGTGACATATTTCACCTACTAGTTTTCTTACGGCCTCTTAGGATTATCTCCCTCTTTTAAACTTAAAATCGATTAATTTCTAAGGCATTTTCTACACTTTAAAGTTCACAAAATTCATAAAACATCTTCATAATTTACACTGGCATACAAGCACATACAATTAGGCAAAAATGCACAAGCCCTAATTCTCGGATATTACAGTTCTACCCCCTTAAAATAATTTCGACCTCAAAATTACCTGGCTAGAATAGGTGGGGGTATTGCTGTCGCATTGCTTCTTCCGGCTCCCAAGAAGCTTCTTCCGATCCATGGTTACGCCACAACACTTTGACCAGAGGGACCGACTTCCTTCGAAGCACCTTCACATCTCGTTCCAGAATCTGAATCGGCTCTTCCTCATAAGACAGATCTGGTCTCAGCTCTACCTCTTCAACTGAAACTACATAAGATGGATCGATCGGTATCGACGTAGCATGGAAACATGAAATACGTCGTGCATCTACTTCAATTCTGAAGGCAACTCCAACTGGTATGCCACCGGTCCAATTCACTTCAATACCCGATAAGGTCCTATAAACCTTGGACTTAACTTCCCTTTGCGACCAAATCTCATCACCTTCTTCCAAGGTGAAACTTTAAGGAACACTTGATCTCCCACATCAAATTCTATTTCCTTCCGTTTGAGATCTGCGTACGACTTTTGTCTATTAGATGCTTCCTTCAACTGAGCTCGAATTACCTTAACCTTCTCCTCGGATTCTGCCACAATCTCTGGACCCAAAACCTGACGTTCCCCTAATTCCGTCCAACACGTAGGACTACGACACTTCCGTCCATACAGCACTTCATACGGTGTCATCCGAATACTTGCCTTATAGCTGTTGTTGTACGCAAATTCGCTAGAGGAAAATGTTCTTCCCAACTTCCTCTGAAGTCTATCACACAGCCTCTTAACATATCCTCTAGCACTTGGATCACTCGTTCAGACTGGCCATCCGACTATGGATGAAAAGCCGTACTGAAGTCCAATCTGGTGCCTAAAGCCTGATGTAGTGCCTTCCAAAATCGAGATGTAAAACTTGGATCCCTATTCGAGATAATCGACACCGGGACTCCATGCAACCTTACGACCTCAGCTACATACAACCTTGCTAACTTTTGTAGGGAATAGTTAACCCGTACTGGGATAAAATACGCAGACTTTATCAGCAGATCCACTATCACCCATACCGAGTCCTTCTTAGTAGGCGTAAGGGGAAGCCCACTAACAAAGTCCATGGTAATTCTCTCCCACTTCCACTGTGGAATTCGTATTGGCTGAAGCAACCCAGACTGAACTTGATGTTTAGCCTTAACTTGCTGACATGTCAAGCACTTCCCGAAAAATTCAGTAACTTCCTGTTTAAGACTAGGCCACCAAAACTGTTCCCTTAGATCTCTATACAATTTACTACCTCTGGGATGCATGGCATAAGGGTTACTATGCAATTCCCGAAGAATTCTCTGCCTAAGTTCCTCATTCTTGACAGATACGACCTTACCCTTGAAGCACAATACTCCCTCGTCATTAATACCATAACCTCTAACTCTCCATTTCAGACTTGCCAGAAACTTAGCACTTAGATCCTCATCCCTTAAGCGACTTTCTTTCACCTCATTCAACCATGTCATTAACTTGCAATTCTGCCAGCAGACTTCCATCATCATACAAGCTCAGATGTGTGAACATCGCTCTCAGATCCGACACAACTTTTCGACTTAGGGCATCTGCTACCATATTCGCCTTGCCCGGGTGATACTCTATGAAACAATCGTAGTCCTTCAATAATTCCACCCACCTTCGCTGTCTCAGATTTAGCTCTTTTCGAGTCGCCAAATACTCGAGCTCTTGTGGTCTGTGTAGATCACTGTCTTTTCTCCATATACGTAGTGCCTCCACACTTTAAGAGAAAAGACCACTGCCACCAATTCCAAGTCATGCGTCAGGTAGTTAACCTCGTGTGTCCTTAGTTGTCGAGACGCATAAGCAACTACTTTCCGCCTTTGCATAAGGACACCTCCCAACTCGTATGGGAAGCATCACAAGACACTACAAAATCCTTCCCTACCTCAGTTGAATCAAAGCTGGAGCTTTAGTCAAGACTCTCTTAAGCTTCTCAAAGCTCTCTGTTGCTTATCGGTCCATATGAAAGGTACCTCCTTCCTCGCAGACTTGGTCAAGGGTGTTTGTGATCGACGATAACCCTCTACAAACCTTCTATAATAGCCCGCAATCCCAAGAAGCTACGAATCTCACCACGCACTTAGGTGGCTTCCAATCTAGCACTACCTCAATCTTTCTAAGATCCACCCTTATTCCTTCTATGGACACCACATGTCCTAAAAACGTAACCTCCTTAAGCCAAAATTCACACTTGCTGAATTTGGCGTAGAGCTTCTTCTCCCTCAACACTTACAACACTATCCGGAGATGCTCATCATGTTCCTCTTCAGACTTCGAATACACCAAAATATCATCTATGAACACAACAACAAATTGGTCCAGATAGGGTTGGAAAACCCGGTTCATCATGTCCATAAACGCGGCTGGGGCATTTGTCAATCTGAACGGCATTACCAAGAACTCATAATACCCGTACCTTGTTCGGAAAGCCGTCTTATGGATATCAGCCTCCTTCACCTTAAGCTGATGATATCCAGACCTTAGATCTATCTTCGAGAATACTGCGGCCCCCTTAAGCTGATCGAACAAGTCGTCTATTCTTGGCAATGGGTACTTGTTCTTGATGGTCACCTTATTCAACTGACGATAATCTATGCACATGCGCATAGTTTCGTTATTCTTCTTCACGAATAAGACCGGTGCTCTCCATGAAGACACACTGGGTCAGATAAACCCACGGTCTAGCAATTCTTGGATCTGAGCCTTGAGCTCAACCAACTCCTTTGGTGCCATTCTATATGGGGCAATTGACACAAGAGCTGTACCCGGCAGCAAGTCAATTTCGAACTCCACCTTCCTATCTGGGGGTATTCCTGGTAATTCCTCCAGAAAGACATCCTCAAATTCTCTTACGGTTCTAACTCCATTAACTCCCCCTTCTTTCGCATCCAAAACACTAACGAAAGAAAAAAATACCTTGCACCCTTTCCGAACCATCTTATCAGCCTTTAATGCCGAAACTATGTTAGACGAGTAGTTTCTTCTTTCCCCTATCATAATTACCGCCTCATCCTCCAGGGTCCTTAACTCCATTCATTTAGCTGCACAATCCAATACAGCCCGATGCTCCACTCGCCAGTCCATGCCAAGTATAAGATCAAATTCTCCGAAGGGTAATTCCATTAAGTCGGTAGGGAATACCGCTCCCTGACTCTTTAGAGGTACTTTCCAAATATCTTGTTCACCACTACAATTTGACCTAATGGTCTTACTACAGTCATCTCCCTATTAGATAGTTTAGAGGCTATTCCTAGAGTTTCAACTACTCTACATGCAACATAAGAGTGGGTAGAGCCAACATCAATCAAAGCAAAGTAAGGCTTGCCAAATATAAGGAACATACCGGTTATGACATCCGGTGCGTCTCTGTCCTCCCTCCGACGTACCATATAAACCAAACCCGACTGCCTGGCCTCCGTGTTACCAACACCTTAGCCTGGTGTTCCCCATCCTCTACCAGCATCGTTACCTCTTCCAGTCGAGCCACAACCTCGCGGTGGCTGCTGTCCTCCTCTTCCCGCCTGGTTAGAACTTTGGCTTACTGGTTGACCCCCTCAAGTTCTCATAGTACAATCCTTAATCATGTGGTCCTTGGACCCACACTTAAAGCATCCTCCCGTCTTCTTCCAACACTCTCCTAAATGCATCTTCCCACATTGGGCACAAGTACGATACTGCCCTCCAGTAGCAGCTTGTTACGATCAGTATTCTGTCTCACCGAGTCCTTAATCCCTTCGACAACCTTAGCCTTCTCTACTAATACGGTAAACTCTCACTCCTATTGCGGAGCTATCAACAACCTTAGATCATCTCTCAGTCCGTCTTCAAACCAGACACACTACTCATGCTCCGTCAACACGATACCTCGAACATAATGGCTCAACCTTAAAAATTTAGCCTCGACTGCCATGCCTTATTCCCTCGACCAACCTCGAAACGCCTTCCTCTGCAAGATCCACATAACTAGTTCCTATGTACTTCTTCTGGTATGCCGCCTTAAAATACTCCCATGTAAGATTGTCTGCGGCAGCACCATCCCACACTGTGAGCCACCATTGATATGACTTATCACGGAGTAGCGACACTACCCATTTCAGCTTCTCCTCAGCAGTTAGGTCCAAGTTATCCATAATTCGTTCTGTCACCTCCAACCAATACTCAGCCGTACTAGGTGCCACACCAGATACTCCACAGAAAAATTCAGCTCCATTAGCTCGAAGTCGCTCAGGTGCCGACTTTCAAGCTCCCATGCCTCCACCTGCTCCAGCCACCCTTTCCAAAACTCGCAGCATCGCCTGTGACACTTCATCATCCCCTGTCTGATCCTGATATTCCACATCAGCGGCTGGTGGTGGTGGCATCTCATTTTCGGACCCTTGTCCGGACCTAACGGGCTCCGACACGGTCATTCGGCCTCTACCACAACCTCGCACGTTATGACCACGTACCCTAGAGTTCATGCTTCTGAATCGCGTTTCTCTGATTAAAGAATTTTATGAATTAGTTTTGTTCCACTGATTTATCACGAACAGTCTTATGTTCAATAGTTCTAGGGAGTAGTTCTTTCGATTTCATACACATACAGTCTCAATTTATTCATTCAATCACATTCATGAACTTGCATTCATTACAGAAAAAGGTTGTAGTTGTCATTGTTTGTTGTTTTCCACTACCTAGGGGTATTTTCAAATTTTATCCTATAGGGGTATTTTGGTAATTTTTCAATTTAGGGTATTTGAAAATTTCACAAGGTAGAGATTTTGGCATTTTTATAAAATTGAAATACTTGGTAAGAAAATTTCAAGGGTAAAATGGTAATTCATACACTAAGGGTATTTTTTGTAATTTTACAAGCCAGGGTCATTTCGGTAATTTTTTGTAAAATATGGTTCCTGGTGACTTTTTAAAAGAAGGGTATTTTTAAAGGTTTTGAATTTGAGGGTATTTTAGTCATTTTTTTAACAAAAAAATGAGGGTACTTGGAATTTAAAAATCATGGTTTGAATTTTGAGTTTCACAAAACAAGGTGATGGTCCCTTTGGGTTTTAATTATTGGGTTTAGCCTGTGGCTGAGTCCTCTTGGTTAGGGTGAACCGTCACTACGCACTAGGTAGGATTCAAGCAGTGAGAAGGTGAGTCACTAGGACTGCTTAAATACCAAGCTCCCACTGAATCCAATCCTAGACATGCGCACAACGGTTGCCACACCTTTAACTCGGCGACTCAGACACAGGTTTGTTTGGTTTGACTTAAAGTTTTATGTAACTTGGTGTTGAAGTAGACCAATCCTAGGGTTTAATATTTCCTAATCTACTAATCTACGTCCCTATATATTCCCACATACAAATCACAGTAAACTTAGGGGTACTTACCTGGTGGACTTCGGGCCGGAGACTCAGGTGCCATGCCAGAAACCTGCTCAATTTCTTATAAAGTCCATTTTCAAGAAAGAAAATGTTTTGGACCCAAAAAGCCCTCAAGGCCGAGTTTTGAATCGGGTTCTGATACCAAGCTAAAACACCCAAACTCGGCCTAGAAGCCCTGACCAGATATGGCATGCTTCTAGGGAAAAACCATTCAAAACTGATTTGGACTTTGCCAAAATCTTGTGTGTTTTTGAAGAACTATTGATTTGGGTTGGGTTCAAAATTAATAATGGTGTTGATTAGGTGTCAAAACATTTAATATTTATATTTAAGAAAAATTAACTTTAAACTTTAATTTGATAATAATCGATCATACTAAATTAATTGAAATGCATGCATAAACAGTTCAATACTTATGGCCTTATTACATCAAAACAAAAACCCAAATAATTCAAAATACTTAAGTATGGAAAATTATAAAATTAAACAAATTCGAAATGAGCATAGCCACCATTGAGCTCCTGTCGAACCGGCCCATCACTGTGTGTCACCTGAAAAATAATCCCACAACGGGGTGAGTCAACAGACTCAGTGTGTACAACCAACACAAGTCTCAACCAATTTAGGCATGTCAAATCATACATAATAAACACATATAATCAATGATGCAAACCCGAACCCAAACCTAGATAACCATCCGCTACACATCACCTGTACCAACCATCACACCGTGGGGACTACTAAGTCGACCCTCCATCCGCTACACATCATCGAAGGGCGTCGCTGCGCATTTACATGCTCATCACCCTTATAAATATTGTGGCATAGCCACCAGATAATATTTTGTGACATAAGTCACCACATTCAGATTTCGTGACATAAGTCACCACATTCAAATATTGTGGTATAAAACCACCAAATCACTTCCCCTTTCATAATTTCCCGTATGCCCCATGTCATACAATTATGCATTAACCATGTCATATTCCTTATTCACATTCTTATAGTTTCACATATATGCCATAACATATCATATCATACTCATAGTAGGAGTGGGTAAATGTACCTGGGTACTTTGTACCATTGCATGGTTAGCCACATGTCACATTATTATAAACACATTTATTAAATTGATGCCTTAAATCTATTAAGAGCTAGTGTGGGGTACACACCTGGTATACTTAGCGAGTTTACTAAAAATCTAAAAATCTCAATCTAGCATCCTCGATCCTTAGTTCCTACATTCGACCAACCCTACACATGTTAACAAAGAGCCATTTCGCTAACTAGCCAAATCCCAAAGGATTAACACAACCCACTTCTTACCTTGTTGCCGATTTAACTACTAATCAAATCCTGAAAACTTGTGATGACTCCTTTTGCAATCGGCTAGCACTCAATCACTAAACAGGTTAGCTTCAGGCTTTTGAAAAACATAAGAAACAAATCTATAACATTAACTATAGCCTTGGCCGATTATCATGTCCACTTACCTTGTGGATCTCAAAATCCAAAAACGCCACTTGCTCATTGAGTAGTCGAAATCCCTGCATACCAATTGTTAGAATCGACATACATAAACCTATGCGAAACTATATGTCACTTACCTTGAGTACTTCAAATCAAGGATCCCTATACCTTTAACGCTAGCCTCAGAAATCCCGATAACCCTTCCATGAATTCGGCCATTACAAGGAAAGGAGTTAGTCTCCTTGATATGATAAAATAACGAGAAACAAATAGAATGACAACCCCTTTACCACAATATTAGAAACCGATTGGAAGCTTGATGAAAAGAATGTCGACACCTCCCTCTTTACAGGCTCTAAATAGATTTGGCCACAGAACAGAAGAGTGTATTAAACTTCTTGAAGAAAAACCAAGAAGAAACAAAACAAATGGGAGGTTCAACAGAGATTCGGCTATGGTGTTTCTTTATGGTGTCAAACAAAGAAAAGAGAAAAGAGGCTTATAGGGTGTGGCTAAGAAACAAATAGATTCAAAGTGATCAAAGGTTGAAAGAAGAAAAAGAATAAGAAGGAAAGGTGAGAAGAAATTCGACAAAGCACTAAAAGAGAGAAAAGATGGATGCTTTTCAACTAAAATTTGGCGTACACTTCTTAACACACTCCAAAGCCGGAAATAATCACCAAGAGAGTCCCTTGGCCAGCCACTACATCCTCTCTCCATTCAATCCCCCTTTTCACTCCACCTTAGCCGAATATTTAAGTCTTTAGCTTGACCTTCACTTTATCTTGAAGTGTCCTTATGCCGTCCACTACCTCTCCTCCTTGCAACAAAATAAAACTTTTATTTGCTTTCCTTGTGACTCGCACCTAGGCCCTTTCCCCTTGCTTGTGGCGCCACACTCTAAGGCCCTAAGTGGTGCCTCCAAGCCGCTTAAACAAGCCTATGTTTGTGTCATATTTCACCTACTAGTTTTCTTAAGGCCTCTTAGGCTTAGCTCCCTCTTTTAAACTTAAAATCAAATAATTTCTAAGGCATTTTCTACACTTTAAAGTTCACAAAATTCATAAAAACACCTTCATAATTTACACTGGCATACAAGCACATGCAATTAGGCAAAAATGAATAAGCCCTAATTCCCGAATATTACATAAGCCTTTTCTCTTGACCCATAGTCTCGGGTCTACTTTCTACTGGCGCAGCCCTTTGCACGAGAGCTAGCACATTACTTGTGGCATCATCGGCTGTAGTTCAATCGGGATCAGGATCCATTTACTACATAAAAACACAATTCAAATAGTCAAGAGTCGTCACTCTATCATTACACAATTACTCTTACATATGGCATGTATAGCTAGACTCATACTTACATCACGTTAGTCCAAAATCGACTAAATAATAGCTCTGATACCACTAAATGTAACACCGCTTACATGTGTTCAACATCGAAACCGAATACAAGGCATTATCGAAATTATCTTGCTTAAACATACAACTTTGAGCTATAAGATTTTATTTCAACATAAATCTTCTCATTCATTGACATACCATCCTTATTATGAGCCTATGAGGCCCTAAACATACATTCGAAAGGTTTCAGAATTAAAACGAAAACTTTTACACACTAGAAATTTTTTGCCTAAATAGGGGCCATACGCCCGTGTGGAATGGAACACGTCCGAGTAGGCAGGCCTGTGGTCACACATGCCTATGTTCCTAACCTATGTGGAATTTATTTTCTAATTCGAACCTACAAGGGTTTTCACACAGTCGGACACATGCCCATGTCCCTCACATGGCCTCAACACGCCCGTGTGCCAAAACCATGGCATTCTATTTATGACGTCATCACCTCACTAAGGTCACACGGCCAAGGAACACGCCTGTGTCCTTAGACCGTATGTCAAATTAAATTCCTAATTTTAGGTGCAGACTTTACATGACCTGGGCACACGCCCATGCCCATGGTCGTGCCTCCCATACGGCTGAGACACATGGTCGTGTCTCTGCCAGTGTGTTTACTACTAAGCATACTGACTTGTAAGCCTAGCATGCATGGGGACACACAACCAATTAAAACGCCCATGGGGCTGACCGTGGACATTTAAAAGGCTACCTACCAAGCCAAATGCCACCCTGTACAGCAACCATTCTTGCACCAATCAATCCAACACATATCAGGACCATAAAACACTTCTAAGGACTCAAAATCAATACATCCACATAAGCATACACTTCATGAAATTCATCATCTTTGAATATATATAAACTTGTCAATTATTGGCCCGATTCCAAAGACCACTTACAAAATGAATTTAGCAACATTAATGGCCAACACTTTGGCTAACAAATGTGACATAACAAAATACCCAAGTCTTATACTTGCCATACTCAAAATAAATCTAACTTTGTTATACCCAAGAGATGTCGATAGTGTGATTCCAAACTCTGACGTCTCACGATCCTCGAGTTATCTTGGCAATACTACAAGGAAAAGGGAAATGAGAGGGGTAAGCATAAAGCTTAGTAAGTTTGCAGAAATAAATAACAGCATAAAGTTCGTAATGTTATCCATCCATTGCGTTGAAGAAAATCACAAGTCTTAAGCTCATTTCCATAAATTACTCATTCTTAGTCTTATCGATTACATATCGTGCCACATGTCATAAACCATTCTCATGAATTACTCACATATACCTGTATCACTTCATCACATAGTCTTAGCATTAATCACATAGTCTTACCGATGCCATATCCTAGATATGGTATTATACGAGATCTCATATCGATTGTCAAAGCCATATCTAATTTATGGTCTTATACGATTCTCATATTCAATGTTGATGCCGTATACTAGATATGGTCTTACACGGTATTTCAATTTGATGCTGAGGCCATGTCCCGGACATGGTCTTATACGGGACCTTACACATCTCAAGTCTTGATGATATTATTCTCTCATTTATTTAAGTCCAATTGGGACTTTAACATCAAAATTCTCATCATTTTTTCATGCAACACCATTTTTAAAATTCATAGACATATCATACATCTTCACAATTATCAAATATTTAAAATCATACTAACATGGCGTTGAACTTGTCACACGCAAACTTACCTCGATTTCAAAATAGGCTAGATTGCCGATCTAGTCTGATACTTTGCCTTTTCCTCGATTGAGGCTAATTCTTCACTCTTCTTGATCTATAATAACAATTTCACTAATTTAATTGCCACATTAATAAATACATTTCAAAAATCATAATTTTGGCAAAATTACCATTTTGCCCTTAAGCTTTCACAAAATGACTATTCTACCCCTAGGCTCGAAAGTCAATTCTAATCAAAATTATTTCTTTAACGAGCCTAGGTTAACATTTATTACTCTTATGGCAGCCCTCAATACTCATTTTTTCATACATTTTCCTCTTATTATACAACCTTTACAAAAAAGTTCAATTAGGTGTTTTCATGGAAACACCCTTCACAAAAGTTGTTTATCTAACAACTAAGACTCATTTTCTTCCATAAAAATGCAGCAAATAACATAAATTCTTACATGGTAAAAATCTAAGCTTTCAACCATTTTGTAAAATAGTCCCCTCTTTAGATAGCTTAAGCTTTAGGGGTCCCAAAAGTACAAATATCATCAAGAAAACCCATTAAAAACACTTACTTGTAAGGATAAGAGCTTTCTAAAAATTTTGAGCTCTCAAATGCCTTATTTGCTGCTGATTTTTGGTGGTGAAGGAAAGAAGAAAAGATGATACTTTTCTTTTTTTCCCTCTTATTTTATTCATTAATCACCTATCACCACCAAAACATTGACTAATTTAATCATCTTGACTCCCTATGGCTAGCTATGACCTTTAGAAAGGCCTAAATTCACTTTAAGGGCCTCCAATTAAGATTCCATAGCTAATTGGTACCTATAGCTTGTAAAATAGAACTTTCACTCCTTATGCAATTTAGTCCTTTTTCGTGATTAAGCATGCGATCGCTAAAATTAAAGCATCAAAATTTTCATGCACCTATATAATCATACTCTAACTCATAAAATAATATAAAAATAATTTTTTTGACCTTGGATTAGTGATTCTAAAACCACTATTTTGACTAGCCCCTAAATCAGGCTGTTACAACTTAATTATATGTTAGTTGAACTTTTGGCCAAACTATGCATATGGTTACATATGTTTAATTGTGGTGATTGAGGTGCCTTTTAGGCATATTGGTTGTATGTTTGTATGCCTTTTTTTGATAGTTTGGTTATGCGTGTTTTTAGTGAAATTTGAAGGCTTGTTTATATATAGAAAATTAATTATAGGTAGATGCATGAATGGGTAGGAAAAATGGATTGGAAAAGGTCTATTTTTGTCCACAGGGCCAGAGACATGACTGTGTTTCTCAATTGTGTGTGACATACGACCATGTGACACGGTTGTATGTGCCTTGTAGCTTACAAAAGGGTTGCAAGTCAGGCAGTTACATGGCTTGGCACGTGGGCGTGTGGCTTGGGCATGTGACCTGAGTCAGAGAGTTATATGGGCACGGACATAGGTTGGGACACAGCCATATGTCCCTACTTCTAATGCCCATATTACCTAAGACACGGTCACACTGCTTGGCCACACGGCTGTGTGGCCCCTGCAGTTTAAAAATTTTCACCTTTTTCCAAAAAATTCTATATGTTTTTGATTTAGTCGTGATTTGATTCTTATGTGTTTTTAAGGCCTCGATGACTTGAATAAGGGACAATATGTATGTATTTGGTTGGTTTTTCTATGATTGATGATGTGAATTAAATGTTTTAAATTTTTGACCGTTTTGAATTGAAATCTCCAGTAATGCTTCGTAACCCTATTTCGATGGCGACGAATACGAGTTAGGGATGTTACAACTACTCGATGAGTTACACGGGTGAGGGTACAGGTTGGGACACAGCTGTGTGTCCCTAGTTTAAAAGTTGCAGGTCTTGAGACATGGTGTTTGTCTCAGCCATGTGAGGCACACAGCCGTGTGACCCCTATATTCAATTTTTTTTAACTTTTTCTTAAACTTCCCAAGTGTTTCCAATTTAGCCTTGAATTTTTTCTAAGGTGTTTCTAGGGCGTCAAGGGCTTGATTTAGGGATGATGTGTATGTGAATGAATATTTTATAAAATGTTTTCGATGATGTATGAAATGTATGTTTTAATGTTCCGTTTGTACGATAATGCTCTGTAACCCTGTTCTAAAGATGGTATGGGTTAGGGGTGTTACAGTTTACGTGTCCATTTGGCACATTCTCCTATAGACGGATGCCATTTGGAGTTTGCAATGCACCAACCACATTCCAAGAGTGTGTGGTAAGTATATTTTTCGATTACATCGAGAAAGTGAACGAGGTATTTATGGACGACTTTACTGTGTATGGTGAATGTTTTGATATGTGTTTGACAAATCTTGCAAAAATTTTAGAAATGTGTCTAGAATTTAAACTTGTTCTAAATTATGAGAAATGCCATTTGATGGTTGATAAAGGATTTGTTCTAGGTCATATCATTTTTGTTGAAGGAATTTCTGTTGATAAAGCAAAAATTGATATTATTAACTCACTCCCATACCCCACAACTGTGAGGAGATATCGTTCTTTTCTTAGTCATGCAGGTTTCTACTAGCAGTTTATTAAAGAATTTTCACAAATTGCACAACCACTCTGTAATCTTTTACAGAAGGACAAGGAGTTTGAGTTTAACCAATCATGCAGAGATGCATTTGACTCGCTTAAAGATAAACTTATCTCAGCCCCTATAGTTCAGCCACCAAATTAGAACTATCCTTCTAAAATCATGTACGACGCATGTAACCACAGCGTAGGAGCGGTCCGTGGACAGAGAATCGAGAAAGAGCCACACGTTGTCTCTTATGCACCAAGACCTTGGATGCCGTCCTAAACAATTACTCCAACTAGTTGAAAAGAATTTCTAGCTATAGTCTTTGCTTTGGAAAAGTTTTGATCAAATTTATTAGGAACTAAAATTATTGGTTTCTCTGACCATGCAGCTTTTAAATATCTTATCAGGAAAAAGGAAGCAAAGCTAAGGTTTATTAGATTGATATTACTTTTGCAAGATTTTGATCTTGATATTAAGGATAAGAAATGATGGTAGCTAACCATTTGAGCCAAATATCTTTATCAAAAGATGTCACAGTGCTTAAAGATGATTTCTTAAATGAATGTCTATTTTCTGCTCAAACGAGTTTTTTCTTGATACGCAGACTTGGTGATTTAACCTTGCTACATGTATAATTTCTTCTAATTTATCACGAATTGAAAAGGATAAGATTAAATGAGAATCTTAATACTATATTTGGGACGACCCCTACCTTTGGAAATACTATTTTGATCAGGTAATTTAACGATGCATTTCAAAAACTAAGGTAAAATTGATCCTATCTTTTTGTCATTCTTATGCATGTGGGGGACATTTTGACCCTAAACGAACTGCGCATAAAGTACTTGATTGTGGGCTATATTGGCCACATATTTTTCATGATGCATATTTATTCTGTAAGACTTCTGAAAAAAGTCGAAAGGTAGGAAATTTGTGTCGAAAAAATGAAATACCTTTAACACCTATACATGTATGTGAAATTTTTTATGTATGAGGCATCGACTTTATGGGGCCTTTTGTCTCATCATTCAGTAACATTTATATTTTACTTCTAGTTGACTATGTGTCAGAATGGGTGGAAGCTAAAGCCACTCGTCATGGTGATGCCAAAACTATAGTGGATTTTCTAAAGGGTTATATTTTTTTCCAGGTTTGGCACACCGCGAGCTTTGATAAGCAATCGGGGAACACATTTCTACAATAATGTAATTGACACATTTTAAAAAAATATATAGGGTAGTGCAACGAGTTGCTATGGCTTATCACCCTGAATCAAACGGTCAAGAGGAAGTGGCAAATAGAGAAATCAAGTTGATTTTGGAGAAGACTGTTAAGCCAAATAGGAAAGATTGGAGTTTGCGACTAAAAGATGCATTGTAGACGTACCGTACAACTTATAAGGGACCCATAGGTATGTCTCCTTATCAACTTATTTTTGGTAAACCATGTCATCTTCCTATAGAATTAGAACACAAGGTGTTTTGGGCGGTTAAGCAATGCAACATGTAGCTGGAAGCTGCAAATAAGTATTGTAAATTACATATTCAGGAACTTTAGGAAATTCAACTAGAAGCATATAAAAGTGTCCAAATTTATAATGATAAAATCAAGGCATACCATGATTAAAAGATAACACGTAAACACTTTTTGGTAGAGCAGAAAGTATTACTTTACGACCCTACACTAAGAATCTTTGCAATTGAGGTCAGAAGTGAAGAATGGAAAAAAATTCAAGGTCAATGGACAGCGATTGAAGCCTTTCTACGAAAATTTTCAAGTCTACATGGTTGAGCAATTAATCCTCGAAGAGCCTATTGAATAAATTTCTAGGTCATCGAGCTAATGACGTTAAACAAAACCATTTTTTTTTTGGAAGGCAACCCAAATTTATTTTAATTTATTGAATTTTTGAATTTCAGTTTAATTTAGATTGAAAATAAAATGTGTAATATCCTTAAACCAGGACTAGTAGTTTCGGGTATATTTTTCGGGTTTTGAGCGTGAAATTAGGAGTTTATCGGGTTAATAGTAATTTTTAATTTAATTTAGGAGGTCAATTTCATCTAAAATCGATTAAACAATAATCCGAGAAAAATAAAAATATTTTTTGAAAATTAATTTTAAAGTAATAAAATAATTATTAGTGAAAATAATTAATTTGGGTCGAAAAAAATTTTAAAATAATTTTTATTGGGGTTTAATTTGAGTTAAATTTAAATATTAATTAAATTGGATTTAATTGTAAAATAAGGAAAATTTTGGAGTATATATTTGGCAAATAAACCTTTCAATTTAGAATTTTGGAGGGAAATGATCAATTGGTATAGTAAGGGAAATGTGGGAGTGGCCATTGGGTAAATTTCCCAATTTTAAAATTTTTAGTGGGTTGTTTCCGTCTTAAACACAATGCATTTAGCCTACTTTTCACACCATTTACATCAGATAAGAAAGTTATAAAATTTGTTTTCTTTAAATGGTTTTAAAGATCTATCATCAGAGAATAGATTCAACAAATTTTCTTCTCAAAATACTCTCTTTTCACCTGAAATTATTCACAAAATTAGCCAAAAAATATTCTGAAATTTCTCAAGATTCCTGAATCAAGATTTTCAATTAAAAGATTTAGAACGAATCAAAGGTAATTATTATTTCTAAACTTATTTCTATGACAATTAGAAGCATATTTACATGATTTGAGTGATAATAATAATATTTTTTTTATCAATGTCATCTTCTTCAAAAGCTTAAGGTGCTTTAATGGGGGATCTTGAATTTTGAGAGGAAATCCACAAATCAATGGATGTTCGAAGGTTTTTGATCTTATTTATCAAGATTAAACATGTTTGTAAGGTAATTTATTAGAAATTTGAATTTTATCATCTTCATGAACTGATTTTCTGGATTTTTGTGAAATTGATTTAAATGCGAAATTGATGCTTAGTATAAATTTATTTGGTCTAGTATTGATGTTTGGAAGTGATTCGGAGGGCTGGAGTGATCGATTTTGTTAGGAATCAAGTTTTCAACTTGATGATACAAATCCGGTAAGGTAACTTTGAGTGAGAATTTTTTGTAGCCTAGTTGATGAAAATTTGTGTTTATTATATCTTTTGAAAGGTGGTAATATCTATTTTATCTCTGTTGAAGCTTCGAGTCTTGAAGAGGATTGAGCTAATAGAAATTGAAGCTTGGATTTGCTTGGTTGATCACTTGGTTGTGGTTGAGTTAGTTGTGTGGTGAGTGTTATTAAAGGGCGGTTTGGTAAATTGACCCTCACTTATGCTTAATTGGATGATTAATTACTGATTGAAAATATTTAATTGAGTTTTGGTTTGCTAAATTTTTCAAGATTATTGATATATGTTTAAGTGATGAAATTTTTGTTAAGTGTTGGTAAGTGAGCATCTAGTGATTTTATGTGCTTGATTTGATTGATTATAATGGTGAACTAAGCAAGCATGCTGATGTTTTTGGTTCATGGTATGTTGATATTTCAAATGATAAATGAACATTGATAATAGGTAATTGGTCTACTAGATTTAATTTGATGTTAAACTGGTTATGTTACACGATTCTTATATGCATTTTGGCACTTTAAATTAAGCACATTATTGATTGAAATTATGTTATGATTGATTGTTTGTATTGGCATTATAGCATGGTGGATACATTGGATATAGTTGGCATACCATAGGATTGTGAGTATTCATCTTATTGATAAGTTATTTGTGAGCAATGAGGCTTTAGGTGGACTGATTTGGAGTAGATAAGGGAGTGTTGAGCTTGTGTCTCCACTCTACAGGACTGATTTGAGGCGATATAAGGGAGCATGTGGCCTCGGTTCATTTAATTGAGACTGATTCTTATTTTGATTGGGAGTAAGGAGATTTATTTATCCGATGTACGATCACCTGATTAAGCCATGATTGTATATGCAAATATAAATGTATGAAATGTTATATGCTAAATTGATGATTATATGCCATGATTAATTATGATTTTTGATACATTGTTGGGCATATGACATTGAACTATTATGGATTGATATTATGATTGAAAATATGTATTTGATTGGTTTTGAATTCAGCAAGATTTGGGTGCTAATTTACTAGTTATTTTATAAACATTCACTGAGCTTTTTAAGCTCACTCCCTCACATTTGTGCAGTTAATTGACGAGATTGAGGAGCCGAGCAAGAGAGCTCCTAGAGATTAAGGCTCAATAGAGATTTAGTTACACGTTTTAGAGATGTTAATAGGGCATTGTGGAACTTCCAGGACTTAGTTTAATTTTGGTTGTAATTGGACTTGGACATTTGACATTTTTAATTTTTGAAGGTTTTATAATATCATATATGCATGTTTGAGTTTAATTATTGAATAATTTACGGTGTATTGTTGCTTGATAACACGATGTGTGAGGCATGATGTTTACACTAACCATTATTTAAATAAAGCTTCCATGGAGTGGTTTACTAGCGACTAAGGTGCACCACTTGTTTGAATTAATTGGTGGGTGATATGCATTAAATTGAATGTTTAATTCTAATTAATTGAGGCTTAATTGGTGTTAATAAATTTAATTGAAGATGTATGAATATGCATGATATTTAATTGTAGCTAAATTGGGTTTAACTGGCCATTAAAATACTCAAAATCAGGTTTAAAATCGAACTTTTTGCACAAAAAAAAAACTACAGTAGATTGTTGGGGGCTTGAATTTTGGTCTTTTTAAATTGGTTCTTTAGTCCATTTAAATTACAAATTAGTCTTGTAACTTGACAAGTCTAATTAGAGCCTTAAATGATAAGGATACTTGATAAAATTGTAGGATTAAACTTGTAATTGATAAAATTAGTTAGAAACACACTCAATTTAATATTCGAGTATAGTACTGATAGTTTAAAATTGTTACGATTTAGTCCTTAATGATAAAACTTGAATTAGGCATAGAAAATAAACTCGGATTAAGCTAAAATTTTTAGGGCTTACATAAATTGACTAAAAGAGGGTTGATAAATGTATAGATCTAAATTTGGGTTAGTTTAATCGTAGGTGGTAAAATGAAAAAAATGCCCTTAGGTTAAATTACTTATAAAAAGTTTAAAATTGATTCATAAATTGCTTCTGCATTACTAAATAACTAATAAATGGATAAGATTGAGGTGTTATAAGGTCAGGGTGTGTCTTGAGAGGTTGTTAGCTGAAGAGTCACTTAGGTGGCTAATGTAATGCTTCGGATTCTGGCCGACCCATCTCGGTCAGGTTAGGGGTGTCGCATTTGGTGGCATCGGAGCCAGGTTAGGATTAAAACATTAGGTTAGCCTAGGGTTGTTGAATATTGAAATGTGATCTTGAATTTATGATGTTCGCTTACTTTTGTTGTTTGAAACTGCATGTTTTGCCTATGTTGAGATATAAATTGTTACTAGGGTAGGATTTTGGAACACAATGCCTATAGGAATTGTACTGAGTTAATCTTAGACCTCTTGCTATTACTCACTCCTGGTACTTTTTTTTTACTCTTATCTTTAGTACATGATAGTCGTTATGCCTCCGCGTCACGATTGAGGTAGTATAGAGGACAATGCACCGCCACGGGATGATGCTTAGATGGGCCAAGTTGAGCTCTTCATGTTAGAGATGGTCTGGGTACTACAGCATGTCGCTGGTGCCAACACTGCTCCGGCTCATTAGGGTTTGCCACTGGAGTGCTTGTAAGCTCTGGATGGTAAAGAGTTTCGTGGTGTTAGGGGAGGTGACCGGACACGTGCCGAGTACTAGTTAGAGGGCATCGTTCATATTCTTGGTCAGATGGGTAGCATAGATGGTGTTAGGGGAGCCATGATGTTTACACTAACCATTATTTAAATTAAGCTTCCATGGAGTGGTGTACTAGCAACTAAGGTATGCCACTTGTTTAATTTAACTGGTGGGTGATATGTATGAAATTGAATGTTTAATTTTATTTAATTGAGGCTTAATTAGTGTTAATAAATTAAATTGGAAGTGTATGAATATGTATGTTATTTAATTTTAGCTAAATCGGGTTTAATTGGCCATTAAAATACTCAGAATCTAGTTTAAAATTGAATTCAAAAAAAAATTGTAATGGACTGTTGGGGGTTTGAATTTTGGTTTTTTAAATTGGTTCTCTAGTCCGTTTAATTTACAAATTAGTCATGTAACTTGATGAGTCTAATTAGAGCTTTAAATGGTAAGGAAACTTGATAAAATTTGTTATAAACACACTCAATTTAATATTCTGGTATAGTACTGGTTTGGAATTGTTATGATTTAGTCCTTAATAATAAAACTTAAATTAGTCATAGAAAATAAACTCAGATTAAGCTAAAATTTTTAGGGCATACATAAATTGACTAAAAGGGGGTTGGTAAATGTATAGATCTAAATTCGGGTTAGTTTAACCGTAGGTGGTAAAATGACAAAAATACCATTAGGTTAAATTACTTATAAAAAGTTTAAAATTGGTTTATAAATTGCTTTTGCATTAATAAATAATTAATAGATGGATAAGATTGAGGTTTGATAAGGCCAGGGTGTGTCTTGGGAGGTCGTTAGCTAGAGAGTCACTTAGGAGGCTAATGTAACACTTTGAATTCGGGGACATAATGAAGGTTGTCAATTTTCTAAAAATCAGATACCAGTTGTGGTGTAGGCACACCATGCTAAGTGGTACCATTTATTTTCTTCACAAACCAACACCCAAACCCAAATAAAAAAAAACTACAACAAACACACCCGTAACCTAAATACAATATTCCTACAAATAAAACCTAACACCCCTAACGCAAATAAAAAACCTCAAAACCCAAACCCAAAACCAGCCTAACACCCAAATAAACACCAATACACAAAACCCAATTCCCCAACACCCAAACAAGCCTAAAAAACCCCAAAAGAAAAGAAAAGAAAAGAAAAGAAAAAAATAAAAAGAAAATCCAAACCCATACATTTCTTTTTCTTCTTTTTTCATCAAATTTCTAAAACAAAACCCTAACTTCTACAATTTCCCATATCACCGCTGCCATCACCACATATCACCGCCACATCGTTCAATCGATGATTCCTCTTTAGACCCTCACACCATCGCACTAATTCAACACTAAATAATATCGCTCCACACGCCGTCATTGGTTTCCCTTCTCGATCGTCACCATCGATCTTGGTCTTCATAGAGCCATTGTAGTCTCGCCGTGCCTTTCCTCGTCGACTGACTCCATTTCTTCCCTTCCAACACATGTTCATTTCAGCATTCGCACCATCGCTATTAAAGCTCAAACTCCATAAGACTCCAAACACCACAAATTTTAACACACCAACCCCCACTCCAACATCGTTAGCTGGTCGTTTCTACAACCCCTACCACCACCCTTCAAAAGTCGACCCAACCACTTCCCAACCACAATATGCCAGCAAGAGCCGCAGTTAACCACCGTTAACTGCTGCCGCAAACAACCACTTATGTTTTGCATGTTTGAACACCGGTCATGGTTCAAACAAGAAATCAAACGACGACAATATTTCGACTTCGCTCAATCGTAGACAAAATCAATTTTTAGTGCCTCTAGTCATTGATTTAGACAATGATGACTCAGAACCATCTCCACACCCAACAAGACGAATGACCTTGCCTACTATGAATCGTTGCCAATGAAGTCCAACTCCGATCGAGACAGAATGTTTGTACAACAGCCCCACTACTCATGAAAGGTCGATTTCTAACTTAAAATTTTACCTTTACTAACATACTATGTAGGTTGTTCGGATGAGGCTGATAATTCTAATGAACATGGTGAAGGTCCTTCAACTAGAAACAAGCATGTTTCTCAGCGACGAACACGGTCATCCAACACTCGCACATATCGACTACCAATTTATGAGCCAGTGATGCCTCCACATAGTAGTACTGACATTGCTGGAAATTTGAGTCCACCATACGACTCGTCTAGCTAAAATGTTCGACCATCCTGAGACAGTCAATATAATAGGTGTAACACCCCAAACCCGGCCTAGAAGTTAGGCCCGAATCTAGCGTGTCACATTGAAGGAAGTTGAAAAGCTAAGCAATTGTTTTAGAAAAGTTTTATCAGATTTTTGAACTCCGAGTTCGTTGTTTGATTGAGAAAAACGTGATTTACTAAATGACCATTTAAAAGTAGTTATTATTTTGAAAAACTATTTTGTTATGAAAGTTGAACTTGCATTGTTGCGTAAACATGATATTTTAGAAAACGATTGATAATGTTTTAAGAAAACCTCGTATTTATAATTTTAACAGTTATAAATGAAAACTTAGAAAAAAATAAACCAATGGCCTTATTACAAAATATTAACCCAAAATAAATAATCTAAAAGAAAAGGCAAAAATCGAAAATACTAAAGTTCATGAGTAGTATCTCCGATGTATAGCCACCCCCGAGTCCTCTACGACTCCCAATCCTCAATCGATAGGAATCACTTGAAACATTTAATAAAAAGAGGGGGTGAGTTTACGAAAACTCAGTGTACACAACCCTTGTCGGTAAGAACATGCATCACAACAATCCGGTAGAAGCCCATTCTGAGAATCTGTGGCAATTGGGCCTTAGCCCAAAATAGCCTCAGTTGAGCCTTAACATATATCATATGTCATAGCAGATAATGTATGCAATGCAATGCAAACCCAGCCCAACCTAATTTTCCATCCTCTACACACCAACCCGTACCAACCATCACACCGTGGGGATTTCTACAATCAACCTTCCATCCGCTACACACCATCTTGACAGTCATGCTGTCAAAAAATTGTGTAGAGCCACCGATCACTATGTGACCTTAAAACAATTGTGGCATAGCCACCGATCACTACGTGACATCGTAAACAGATGTGGCAGTGCCACCGATCACTATGTGACCTTAATAAACAATGTGGCAGAGCCACCGATCACCATGTGACCTTAAGAACAATGTGGAGAGCCACCGATCATAATGTGACCTTATCACTTCCCCTTTATCAACATTCCCATATCCCATGCACAACATTTATATCATGACAGATGTATCATGCTAGTAACAAGGCAATAGATTATCACATACAACCAACGCATATCAGGTACAGATACGTACTTGGTACTTCCTGCCTTACCCCTAAAGGGTATGTCGACTGTATTTACAGCCTTTTTTGGCTTTTTAGCCCATACAATTAATAATATAATTAAGTAAAGTGTGTTAGGGTTTACACACAATCACGCTAATCAATCCCTAAGGGTATAATGGTAATTTTACCTACCGAGGGTATTTCAGTAATTTACCTACCAAGGGTAATTCAGTAATTTCACAAACTAGGGGTATTTCGATAATTTCACAAACTAGGGTATTTCGATAATTTCACAAACCAAGGGTATTTCAGTAATTTTAAAAATAAGGGGTATTTCGATAATTTTACAAACCAGGGCTTTTTCAGTAATTGTGCAAATCGGGGGTATTTTGTCCCTTTCGGGTTTTAGCTATGAACTTTGGCCCATCAACAGTCCTCGCGGCTAAAGTGAACAGAAACTACGCATCAGGTAGGATTCTAGAAAAGAGGAGGTGGGCCACTAGGGCCGCTTAAGTACCAAGCTCTCCCTGGATCCAATCCTAGACATGCGTCGCATGGTTGCCACACTCTAACCTCGCGACTTGTTGTGAGACATGTTTAATTAAATTAAGTCTTATGGAATTTATGAGTTGTTCAAACTAGACCTAAAGTCCATAAACCCTAACATACATGTCTACGTCCCCATAAGCCCATCAAGCCCAAATCACTTCCTTACGGCCCATTAGACCCAAATCTCATCATATGGCCTATTAGGCCTAAAACAAATCCAAATCGTGTACCATGAGTGACTAACTTAATTCGTATAACAAACCAAACCATTTTATCAAACTTAGCCTCAGGGCCTACCGGGCCCATTTAGCCACTTTGACTTTTTGGCTTTTCGACATTGCCGACGTCATGTGTCTAGTGTTTGTACACACCTGGTAACCACGTGCACTGCAAACCCCTTAGTCACGAACCTACAATCGACATCACCTAACGATTAATCATAACTTAATATACACTTATCGGAAATCGAAACCTCACCATAACCTTACCGTGCACCTCACATTATAGTAGCCCTTCCTTCGCTACTATTGGCGATTATCCTCTAGATCTGCACCCAAACGCCCACCAAGGTATATTAACTCTCCTCATAGAATGCTCTATATATAGCTAGCTTCTCACCTTCCTTCTCTGTATCTTACCGATGTGGGATCCCTCTGTTAGCAGAGTTTAAATCCAACTCAAACTCTTCTCATCCAATCCATAAAATAAATACTCCCTTACTTATCATGAGATTCGAACCCAAGCTCTCCCATCAACTAATTCATGCCACTTGCCACTAAGCCACCAGCTCCTCTTGTGTCTAAAACCATGCGCAACTAAATATAACCCTATGGCAAAATTCTAGAGTCCATTTAAAAAGAAATCTAAAATGCAAGAGCCATGACTTGAACCTTGGACCTCCTTCCTTCCTTTTTGGCGTCATCCCATTGCTTCTTATGTGGCATCACTTTGCCACTACACCACATACTCAACTTGTGTCATTTTTCTCCACATTTTATTCTTAAAGCCTACTACTAACTCTCAGGGTTTTATTCACCTAAAACCAAAATTTCCCTAAAGCCAAAGTTTGACCCCGGGACTTCATAGAAACCCTCTAACCTTCCAAAATCACTCACCTAATAGGTCCAACTAGCACCAAATCCATTCTCTTCTTCTCAAAAATTTTTAAATGCACCTACACTAAGGCCCATTGGGCCCAAATCTTCTAGGCCCAATTTCGGGATGTTACAATAGGCGAGTCTGTACCTACACTACTGTAACAGCTCGATTTAGACCCTAGTTAGAATAGTGGTTTTGAGATCATAAATCTGAGGTCAGAATAATATTTTAATGTTATTTTTGGTGTTCAGTATATGTGATATAGTCTGTGCGAGAATTCTGTGTGGTAATTTTATCGATTGAGTGTCGAATTATGAAAAATGATTTAATCGCATAAAGTGTAAAATTATGTGTGCTAATTGTTAAGTGCTTAGTTGTTGTTGTCTTTATAATAGGATGACCTTATGAGGCAATTAAGCCATTTCTAAGTTAGTGGATGGATAAAGGTCAAATATGCCCTTATTATATATGTTTCTTATATTAATTGAAAGGATATTTTAGTAAATGGTAGAATAACATGTTTATAATAAAATAAAGCTTAAAATAAGCCTTTAATTTAGTGTTCATCCTACGAAAATAAGAAAACAAAATGAGGATTTAAGGCTTTGTGATTTTTAGCTAAGGATTTGCTTGATTAAGGTATGTTTTGACTTTGATTTTTGATGATTTTTATGTTTTTGAGATTGTTACTTAGTCTACTATCAAGCCCATGTTATAATTGAAAGAATTGATGATGTTTATGAGATGTACCATTGAAGAACTTGTGAGCTTGGTGATGAATGTTGGTGTTAAATGGAAGATATGTGTTTAATAAACATGTTTTGTTCTTGAATTTTTGGTGAATTTAGATAATTAGGGCTAAATTATGAAAATGATAAATTGAGGGACTAAAACATGAAATAAATGAAATGTGTGGACTTGTATGAATATAGAGAGAATTAGACTTGGCATGGATGAAATGGAATTAGGTGTATTTCATGATTTTTTTGAGTTAGGGACTAAAGTGTCAAAATTTAAAAATGTGAAGGCTATTATATAAAATGCTCTAAATATGTGTGTTGGAATAAAATGAATGATTTGGTGATTGAATTGATTGAATTTGAATGTGTATAGACCAAGAGAGAAGAGGTTCGGATCGAGATTGTGGCAAAGATAAAGTGCTTGATTAATTAACCGTTTTGGTATTTCAACATTTGAGGTAAGTTCAGATATAGTTCAAGTTGTTAATTTATGTTCTATGTGATGTGAATTGAATGATTATCTATATAACTATGAGATTAGAAATACTATGTGTTGAATTGAATTAGAGGGCACTATGTGTGCAAAATTAGAAACGGGATAGAGATGATTGGCACTGTGTGTGCAAGATGATAGAAGCTTCGGCTTATTGAATTGGCATTGTGTGTGCGATACCGATATAAGCTTGATTTAATGTATTGGCACTAAGTGTGCGATGACAATTATGTTTGTATATAAGTTGGCACTAAGTGTTCGAATAAAGCAAGAGAATAGCAAGGGTTGATCGAAATGTAAAGTCAAGTGATGAGTAGCATTGTTGGTGACTAACTATGTGTTGGCAAAGGTATGTATGATACCTATGTGGTTGATGAAATTTAAAGTAGATGAATAGGATGATATGTAAGTATTGGATATGGTTGAATTTGTGTAACATTGATAAATTATCTATGTGATGGTTTAATGTGTACATTTATTTGATTCAATGAGTTAATTGTATTGTATTCAAACTTACTAAGATTTGAAAGCTTACTGTGTGATTTGTTTCTCTATTTTACAGTGTCAGTAAAGCTAGCTCAGATCCGGGATTCGTCAGAATTCTCTATGACAATATCGACAATTTATTTTGGTACTTTTGGAAAGATGTATATAGTTGAAATATGGCATGTATAGGCTAGTTGTTTAGAAACATATTTGATATGTGTAAATAGCCATGTGATGTGGCCAAATATATGTTGGCTATAAGTATGAGTGGATTTGGTATATGATGCATATTATGGTGTGACTTGTTGGTAATGAAAATGTCTTATAAATGATAAGCTTAATGATGAATTGAAACTATTATGATCTAGAGATATTGAGGATGAATCATGCTTGGTAATGTATATGTTCTAGTTTTGCAATTTAGTTTATAATTTGACATGAATTTGGTTGCCAAATTGTGTGTGAAATTATGTTTAAAAGTGCTTATAGGGTTGACCCTTGTATAGGTGGCAAATTGGCCTTGCAAATGGCCTATTTTGCATACATGGCAAAGAGACATGGAAGTGGGTCTCTACTGTGTGGTTTAAGGATCACTTCTAGGTGTGACTGGATAGGTCACAAGGTCGAGGCCCACGGGCGTGCCTGATGGCCATGTGAATAAGTCAGTAGCTAGCGTAATTGCACACGGTCATGGCACACGGGCGTGTCTAGTGACCGTGAGGATAAGTCAGTATACATGCTCTATTTTAGCACGGCCAGGACACATGGGCATGTCTTGTAGCAGTGTGAGGCAGATAGCCTGGTCACATAGGCGTGTGACCTCAATAGCTTTTAAAAAGTTTTAGATTTTTGAAAACTTTCATAAGTGTTCGGTGTAGTCCCAACCTCTTTCTAACACGTGTTTAAGGTCTCGTAGACTTATAAAGGAATATATACTCTTATTTGATTATGTGTGATTGATTTTTGACTTTGTGTCGTAAAGTGAATGTAAATTATCGGAGTAACGTAACGAGTGTGAGTCTAGCTATACATGCCATATATGAAATTGTGATAGTGTGATGAATCTTGACAGTTATAAATGTGTTTTCGAATAGCAAATGGATCCCGATCGAGCAGTTGCTGACGATGTAGAGAGTAATGTACCTGCTCCCACTCAAGGGACAGCGTCGACCACATCTAGGCCGAATGATAGTAGCGAGGGAGGAGATGCTGATCAAGCCTTCCTCCCCATGGTGAACGAGTGGTTTTTGGAGTTCGTTCGAATGAATCTGGCTACTCCACAACCTCCACCCCTACAAGTACCTGCTATGCCACAAGTTGTAGATCCGATCCGACTGAATAAGCGTCCTGTGGATAAGATTCGTAAGTATGGGGCTGAAGAGTTTAGGGCCACAGCTATTGACGATGCTGAGCGAGGTGAGTTTTGGCTCGAAAATATAATTCGAGTGTTCGATGAGATGTCGTTGAACCCTGATGAAAGTATTAAGTGTGCAGTTTCATTGTTGAGAGATACGGCTTACAACTGGTGGAAAACGTTGATTTCTGTAGTTCCGAGAGAGAGGATTACCTGGGACTTCTTTCAAGTTGAATTTAGAAAGAAGTATATCAGTCAACAATTCATTGATCTAAAACGTAAAGAGTTTCTAGAGCTGAAATAGGTCCATTTGTCAGTTATTGAGTACGAGTAAGAATTTTTGAGATTGAGTCATTATGCACGAGAATGTGTTTCGACCAAAGCTACCATGTGTAAACGCTTCATAGACGGATTAAATGAGGACATTAAGTTGTTGGTCAAGATACTTGATATAAACGAATTTGTTGTGTTAGTTGAAAGAGCATGCAAAGTCGACGAGCTCAGTAAAGAAAAAAAGAAAGCTGATTTTGAAGCTCGTGATGAAAGAAAAGAATCGATAAGTAAGTTTTCTCAACCTTCGATGAAAATATTTAGAGATTCAAGCAATCGATCACATACTTCATGTGGACATCCGAATAGAGATCGCGCAAGACTAAGTGCTGGTCCGAGAACTCAAACTCCAATAGAATCAAGTATTGATAGTGCCAAAAATAACAAACCTAAGTGTAGACAGTGTGGAAGACGACATGTGGGAGAATGCTGGGGCAAGTACAACAATAGGGTTTGCTATGAATGTGGATCACGAGATCACTTCATTCGAGACTTACCAAAGATGGCTGAGGAAGAAATTGTTCAAAATATAAGATCGAGTAATGTGACGGTTAGGGGTAGACCACCCAGAAACACTGAGAATGTGAGTGGAAGTCAAAGAGGGATTACCGATACAACTGTGAGGTCAGAGGCGAGAGCACTTGCCTGAGCTTATGCTATACGAGCACGAGAGGAAGTGACATCTCCAGACGTCATCACTGGTACTTTTACCCTATTTGATACTCATGTGATTGCATTGATAGACCTAGGATCTACTCATTCATATATGTGTGTAAAACTAGTATCAAGTAAGACTCTACCTATTGAGTCTACTGAATTTATGATTAGAGGATTCGAACCCCTTAGGCAAGTGTGTCTTAGTGGATAAAGTGTGCAAAAACTATCCATTGATGTTTCTGGATGTTTTTTCCAGCTAATTTGATGCCGCTACCAATCGATGAATTTGATATAATTTTGGGTATGGATTGGCTCACTTTGCATAATGCTATTGTGAATTGTAAAAGAAAGAGTATTGATTGAGAAGTCAGAATGGTGAAATAGTTTGAATTGAATCTAGTGATATGAAAGGGGTATCAGCTATTGTATCCGCGATGAAAGCTATGAACTATGTGAGAAAGGGTTGTGAAGCCAATCTGGCATATGTGATTGATACAAAAGTGTCAGAAAAGAAAGTTGAATCTGTGCCTGTAATTTGTGAGTTTCCAGATGTGCTTCCTGAAGAACTACCGAGATTACCTTTGAATCGGGAAGTTAAATTTGGTATTGAATCAGTGCCGGGGACTACTCCTATTTTGATAGATCCGTACAGAATGGCACCAACAGAATTGAAAGAGTTCAAGTCTCAGTTGCAAGAGTTGACTGATAGAGGATTTGTATGACCAAGTTTATCGCCGGGGTGCTCCTGTGCTGATTGTGAAAAAGAAAGATGGCACTATGAGGATGTGTATCGACTATCAACAGTTAAACAAAGTGACAATAAATAATAAATATTCGTTGCCTCATATCGTTGATTTGTTTGATCCATTGAGAGGAGCTACAGTATTTTTAAGATAGATTTGAGATTGGGCTACTATCCCTTGAGAGTTAAAGAATCTGATGTGTCGAAAATTACTTTCAGAACGAGGTACGGACATTATAAATTCTTAGTGATGGCTTTAGACTAACAAATGCTCCTGCAGTATTTATGGATCTGATGAATCGGATATTCAAACCGTATTTGGATCATTTTGTTGTGGTGTTCATTGATGATATTTTGATCTACTCATGTGATGAAACGCATCATGCCGATCATTTGAGAATTGTGCTACAAACTCTGCATGAGAAACAATTGTATGCTAAGTTTAGCAAATGTGAGTTTTGGTTGCGTGAGGTTGGATTCCTAGGGCATATTGTATCAGCTGCGGGAATACGAGTTGACTCGAGCAAAATCTCTGCTATATTAGAATGGAAGCCTCCGAGAAATATGTCTGAAGTCTGTAGTTTTTTGGGACTAGCGGGATATTATAGACGGCTTGTGAAAGGCTTCTCGATGATTGTGACTCCGTTGACGAAGTTACTACAAAAAGATGTTAAATTTGAATGGTCAGAGAAGTGCCAACAGAGTTTTGAACAGTTGAAAGTATTGTTGACAGAGGCGCCAGTGTTAGTTCAGCCTGAATCGGGCAAAGAATTTATAGTTTATAGTGATGCATCTTTAAATGGTTTGGGCTATGTGCTGATGCAAGAAGGCAAAGTTATTGCTTATGCTTCGAGGCAGTTAAAGCCGCATGAAAAGAACTATCCGGCGACATGATCTTGAAATAGCCACAATTGGGTTTACGTTAAAGATTTGGCGTCACTACCTATTTAGTGAGAAATGTCATATTTATACTGATCATAAGAGTTTGAAGTACCTGATGACTCAAAAAAATTGAATTTGCAACAGAGGAGATGGTTAGAATTGTTAAAAGATTATGAGCTTGTGATTGATTATCATCCGGGCAAAGCTAATGTTGGTGTGATGCCTTGAGTTGAAAGTCTTTATGTACTTTGCGAGCTATGAATTCTCAGATAGATCTGTGTGATGATGGTTCAGTTTTGGATGAGTTGAAAGTAAGACCGATGTTCATACATCAGATTCGTGAAGCCTAGAAAATTGATGATGAGATGATAGCAAAATGAGCTCAATGTGATTTGATTGTTGATTCAGAATTTCGAGTTGATAGTGATGATTGTCTGAGATTTAGAGATCGGATTTGTGTTTCGAGAAATTTAGAGTTGATTCATATGATTTTGAATGAAGCTCACAATAGTCGATTGACTATTCACCCGGGGAGTACAAAAATGTATAATGATTTGAAACAGTCTTATTGGTGGCATGGTATGAAACAGGACATCTTAGACTTTATGTCGAAATGTTTAATTTGTTAGCAAGTTAAAGCTGAACATTAGGTTTCGTCCGGTTTGTTACAGCCGATCATGATTCCTAAGTGGAAATGGGAGAGAGTTACGATAGACTTTGTGTCGGGACTGCCTTTATCTCCAGGAAAGAAAGATGCAATCTAGGTGATAGTTGATAGATTGACGAAATTACCTAATTTCATTCCGGTGAGAACAGATTATTCACTTGATAGATTGGCTGAATTGTATATTACTGAGATTGTGAGATTGCACGGGGTGCCATTAACTATTGTATCCAATAGGGATCCGAGATTTACCTCGCGATTTTGGGAGAAATTACAAGATGCGTTGGGCACAAAATTACATTTCAGCACTACATTTCATCTGCAAATGGATGGACAATTCGAGCGGATCATTCAGGTTCTCGAAGATATGTTGAGGTGTTGTATTCTTGAATTTGAAAATATTTGGGAAAATCATTTACCGTTAATTGAGTTTGCATATAATAATAGTTTTCAAACTAGTATCAAAATGGCACCATATGAGGCTCTTTACAGTCAAAAATGCCAAACTTCATTGTATTTGACTGAGCTGAGTGAGAATAAGATTCACGGCGTTGATCTTATAAAAGAGACTAAGTACAAAATGAAAGTGATTTGTGATAGCTTGAAAGCAGCCTCATATCGTCAGAAGTCTTATGCAGACTTGAAACGAAAGGATATTGAGTTTGAGATGGGTGACAAACTATTTTGAAAGTATCTTCGTGGAAGAAAATACTTCAATTTGGCCAAAAGGGCAAGTGGAGTCCGAGGTTCATCGTGCCATATGAGATCATTAAACGAGTTAGGCAGTTGCTTATAAATTGATGTTGCCACCTGAGGTTAGAAAAGATTCATAATGTGTTTCATGTGTCGATGCTTCGTGGATACAGATTTGATCCGTCCCATATGATTTCTCCTACTGAAGTTGAAATTCAGTCAAACTTGTCATATAGCGAAGAACTGATCCGAATTCTGGCACGAGAGACTAAAGAGTTGAGAAACAAAAGAATTTTCTTAATGAAAGTGTTGTGGCTTAAACACGGAGTGGAAGAGGCTATGTGGGAGCTTGAGAACATTATAAGAGAGCAGTATCCACACCTATTCATTGGTAGGATTTTCAGGGATGAAAATCCCTTAGGGGGGAGAGTTGTAACAGCCCAGTTTAGAACCTAGTCTAAATAGTGGTTTTGAGAGCACAACTTTGAGGTCAAAATAATATTTTAATGTTATTCTTGGTGTTTAGTATATGAAATATAGCCTGTGTGAGAATTCTGTGTGGTAATTTTATCTACTGAGTGTCGAATTATGAAAAAGGATTTAATCGCATAAAGTGTAAAATGTTGTGTGCTAATTGTTAAGTGCTTAATTGTTGTTGTCTTTATAATAGGATGACCTTATGAGGCAATTAAGCCATTTCTAAGTTAGTGGATGGATAAAGGTTAAATATGCCCTTATTATATATATGTTTCTTATATTAATTAAAAGGATATTTTAGTAAATGGTAGAATAACATGTTTATAATAAAAAAAAAGCTTAAAATAAGCCTTTAATTTAGTGTTCATCCACCGAAAATAAGAAAAGAAGAGGAGGGTTTGAGACATTGTGATTTTCGGCTAGGGATTTGCTTGATTAAGGTATGTTTTGACTTTGATTTTTGATGATTTTTATGTTTTTGGGATTGTCGCTTAGTCTACTATCAAGCCCATGTTATAATTGAAAGAATTGATGATTTTTATGAGATGTGCCATTGAAGAACATGTGATCTTTGTGATGAATGTTAGTGTTAAATGGAAGATATGTGTTTAATGAACATGTTTTGTTCTTGAATTTTTGGTGAATTTAGATAATTAGGGCTAAATTATGAAAATGATAAATTGAGGGATTGAAATGTAAAATAAATGAGATGTGTGGACTTGTATGAATATAGAGAGAATTCGGCTAGGCATGGGTGAAATGAAATTATGTGTATCTCATGATTTTTTGAATTAGGGACTAAAGTGTCGAAATGCAAAAATATGAGGGCTATTATGTAAAATGCCTTAAATATGTGTGTTGGACTAAAATGAATGATTTGGTGATTGAATAGATTGAACTTGAATGTGTATAGACCAAGAGAGAAGAGGTTCGAATCGAGATTGAGGCAAAGATAAAGTGCTCGATTAATCGACTGTTTCGGTATTTCGACGTTCGAGGTAAGTTCAGATATAGTTCAAGTTGTTAATTTATGTTCTATGTGATGTGAATTGAATGATTATCTATATAACTATGAGATTAGAAATGCTATGTGCTGAATTGAATTAGAGGGCACTAAGTGTGCGAAATTAGAAACAGGATAGAGATGATTGACACTGTGTGTGCAAGATGATAAAAGCTTTGTCTTATTGAATTGGCATTGTGTGTACGATACCAATATAAGCTCGATTTAATGTATTGGAACTAAGTGTGTGATGGCAATTATGTTTGTATATAAGTTGGCACTAAATGTTCGAATAAAGCAAGAGAATAGCAAGGGTTGATCGAAATGTAAAGTCAAGTGGTGAGTAGCATTGTTGGTGACTAACTATGTGTTGGCAAAGGTATGTATGATACCTATGTGGTTGATGAAATTTAAAGTAGATGAATGGGATGATATGTAAGTATTGGATATGGTTGAATTTATGTAACATTGATAAATTATCTATGTGATGGTTTAATGTGTACATTTATTTGATTCAATGAGTTAATTGTATTGTATTCGAACTTACTAAGATTTGAAAGCTTACTGTGTGATTTGTTTCTCTATTTTACAATGTCAGTAAAGCTAGCTTACATCCGGGATTCGTCAGCATTCTCTATGACACTATCGGCAATCTATTTTGGTACTTTTGGAAAGATGTATATAGTTGAAATATGGCATGTATAGGCTAGTTGTTTAGAAACATATTTGATATGTGTAAATAGCCATGTGATGTGGCCAAATATAAGTTGGCTATAAGCATGAGTGGATTTGGTATATGATGCATATTATGGGGTGGCTTGTTGGTAATGAAAATGTCTTATGAATGATAAGCTTATTGATGAATTGAAACTATTATGATCTAGAGATATTGAGGATGAATCATGCTTGGTAATGTATATGTTCTAGTTTTGCAATTTGGTTTATAATTTGACATGAATTTGGTTGCCAAATTGTGTGTGAAATTATGTTTAAAAGTGCTTATAGGGTTGACCCTTGTATGGGTGGCAAATTGGCCTTGCAAATGGGCTATTTTGCATACATGGCCAAGAGACACGGGCATGTATCTCTACCGTGTGGTTTAAGGATAACTTCGAGGTGTGATTGGACAGGTCACATGGCAGAGGCCCACGAGCATGCTTGATGGCCGTGTGAATAAGTCAGTAGCTAGCCTAAATGCACACGGCCATGGCACATGGGCGTGTCTTATGATCGTGGGGATAAGTTAGTATACATGCTCTGTTTTAGCATGGCTAGGACACATAAGCGTGTCTTGTAGCCGTGGGAGGCACACATCCTGGTCACATGGGCGTGAGACCACAACAACTTTGAAATGTTTTTAATTTTTAAAAACTTTAATAAGTGTTCGGTGTAGTCTCGACCTCTTTCTAACATGTGTTTAAGGTCTCGTAGACCTAGATAAGGGACTATATACTCGTATTTGAGTATGTGTGATTGATGTTTGATTTTGTGTCGTGAAGTTAATGTAAATTGTTCTGATGATTTGGTAATGCCTCTTAACCCTAGTCCGGCGACGGTTACGGGTTAGAGGTGTTACAACTACTCCCACCAAAGGTCGATTACAAAGGTCTCTGAACTTGACAACCCTGAAGCATCGCGCACGATACAACAACATTCAACAACATCCACTCCCGCTCTGTAAGCAAATTGATCTTTACACTCTTGATTTGTTAAATTTACGTGATGAAGTGTTAAACTATTTTGATGCTTAAACTATTTTGATGCTATTGGTTGGAGTTCATTTGCAAACATTTCATGTACTGCATATTATGAATTAATTTATGAGTTCTACACAACATTTAGCTTCAATATTAATGCATTACGAACTATTGAAACTCAAGACGTTGTCATTTTTCAATTATTCGGTAAAAACTTTAGGATGTCAATTTTAATTTTAATATCGCCATGGCTTTCGTTAACCCTGATGACATTCAAACCGATTCCAACCATACTGCTTTGTTAGATATTCCAAATAATTTTGATGCTAATGATGTTTATTGTGCTTTAACTCATTCTAGAAATCAACTTCATAATCTTAAGGCCTCAAGGACTTGTTGGTGTATGAACTCACTTTGAGATACATTCATCAGTTTTTAGCTTTTAGTTTTTCAGGTTAAAATGATTCGTCATCTGCTTTGACTAAAACTGAATTATTTTTCTTATGGTGTATGCATTTCAGATTTAAAGTTAATTTAGGATATTGGCTTTGTAACAGCCCGATTTAGGGGCTAGTCGGAACAATGATCTCGGGGTCACTAATCCAAGGTTAGAGAAAAGTATTTTCATGTTATGTTACGAGTCAGAGCATGATTATATAAGTGTATGGAAATTTTTGTGCTTTAATTTTAGCAATTTCATGCTTAATCACGAAAAAGACTAAATCGCATAAAGTGTGAAAGTTATATCTTATAAGCTAAAAGTACCCAATAGCCATAGAATATTAATTTTAGGTCTTTAAAGGGCAATTAGCCCCTTTGTTAATGGTTGGCCAGCCATAGGGGACAATAGGAGGCAAAATTGGTCAAAGTTGATGTAGTAGGTGGATTAAATTGATGATATAGAATAAAATAAAGAAAGAAAATATATCATCTTTTCTCTCCATCTTCCTCCACCGAAAATAGCAAGCAAAAAGGGGTTTTGAAAGCTCAAAATTTCAGCAAACTCTTCTCCATTCAAGTAAGTGATTTTAATGGTTTTTCTTGAAGATAGCTGTACTTTTAGAACCCCTGGAGCTTAAGCTTTCTAATGAGGGGGCCATCTTGCAATATGGAGAAAACTTTAGAGTTTTTCCATGAGGGCTTTTACGTTGTTTGCTGCATTTTTATGGAAGAAAATGAGTCTTAGTTGTTAGATAAACAACTTTTGTGAAAGGTGATATCATGAAAACACCTAAAAGGACCTTTTTGTAAAGGTTGTGAAATATGTAGTAATTGTGTGAAGTGTTGAGTTTTGATGATAGCCATAAAATAAATAAATGTTCACCTAGGCCTGTAGAAGGTAAAATTTTGATTAGAATTAATTTCTGAGCCTAGGGGTAAAATGGTCATTTTTCCAAAGTCTAAGGGAAAAGTAGTAATTTTGCTAAAGCATGATTATTTAAATGCTTTTATTAATGTGATGATTAAAATGAGCTAATTTGCTATTATAGAGCAAGAAGAACCAAGTGTAACAACCTGACTTTGGGACTAGTCGGAATAGTGGTGCAAGACCACAAATCCAAGTAGAAATATGAGTTTTATGATTTCTATAAAGTATATGAGATGATTTCATGATGGTGTGAAAATCTCATGAAGAAATTTTATTAATTAGTAATTAAATTGTCCATTAGGACTAAATTGTAAATAATGGAAAATATGAGATTCTAGAAGATTTAATTATGAAATAGAATTATGAAAATTACTAGAGGTCCATATTTAGCAATTAGACCATTATATTTGATGATGGACAAATATGGACATGGGAAGGAAAAATCTCAAGAAAGGACCATTAAGGGCATTTTTGTCATTTGGTGAATAAATGAATTAAAAGGGAAAAATAAGCAAAAATCATGTACATCTTCTCCTACCTTAACCGAAATTTGCAAGGAGCCATAGCTAGGGTTTCTTCAATTTCCAAGCTTGATAGTAAGTGCATCCTAGCCCCGTTTTTAATGTTCTTCGTATTTTTAAAACCCTCATAGCTCGGTTTAGCTATTTCTAGCAATATTTTTAGCTAGGGTTGTAACACCTCCAAACCCAGCCCGAAAGTTATGGCTGAATCTGGCAATGTCACATTGAAGGAAAATCTCAAAACGACTTTGTTTAGCGGAAAACTTAAGTTTAAGGTTTAGAAGCCCAAAATCTAAATAACTTGGAAAGCTATGAAGAAAACCTATGTTTTAAATAAAAGCCCATCGGTTATAGTTATTTTGAAAACCTTGCTAAACTTTATAAATTTATTTAAGTTAAAATAAAAATTAAGTAGTGGAAATAATAATAAACCCATAAGTAACGTTAAATTGGAGATACAAGGCCTTATTACATCCAACTAAAACAAAACAATTAAAACCATGTCTTTTGAAACAAATAAATAAAAAATTTAACATCTCATAGTGTGGCCAACTCAAGTCCTCTCCCATGTCGAGCTGTCTACTGAGGATCACCTAAAACATTAAATAAAGGGTGTGAGTTTCGAAACTCATGGTGTACAACCCTTGGCAATCAAATCAACATACAAATATTCACATTGGGCCTAAGCCCTATCAAAATCGGTGGTCCTGGTCTTAGCCTACAATGACCTCATATCATATCATATCATATCATATCATATCATATGCAAAACAAGGTAATGCAAAACCCTCCCCAAAAATCCATCCGATACACACACCATTTACCTTCCAACCTTATACACCTGTGGGGAATTCTAGCTCAACCCACCCCTCTAGTACGCTCCAATGGTAGCACTCACAGCGGCACTACTCAACGTTGCAACAAAGCTACTAATCATATAATGGACTTAAAGCCATCGGTGGATCCACGGTCGTCAAGCGACTATGCGATCCTCAAATTCTTCTTCCATACCATAATTCCCACCTATATGCATCCTAAACAGAATATCATATGAATGTAGCAAACACATAAGTAACATCCATAAAAACTCATACTCATCACAAATGGGGTATTTTAGTCATTTCACAATCAAGGGTATTTTCGTAATTCTACCCTACAAGGGTATTATCATAATTCTATCCTACCAGGGTATTATCGTAATTCTACCCTACAGGGGTATTATCGTAATTCTACCCTATAGGGGTATTTTCATAAATTTCCAAATCGAGGGTATTTTTGTAATTCTACAAATTAAGGATATTTTGGTAATTTCATAAATCAAGGGTATTTTGGTAATTTTTCAAACTGAGGGTATTTTGGTAATTTTACAGAACAGTGGTATTTTAGTAATTTTACAAATCTAAGGATATTTTGATAATTTTTCAAATCAGAGTGTTCGGTCCCTCTCGGGTTTTAGTTATAAACTTTGGCACATTAACAAGTCCTTGCGGCTAAAGTGAACAGACACTATGCACCAGGTAGGATTCCAAAGAAGAGAGGTGGGCCATTAGGACCCTTAAGTACCAAGATCTCCCTAGATCCAATCCTAGACATGCATATATTTGTTGCCACATTCTAACCCAGCTAATTGTTCACAGACATGTTTAATTATTAGATTAAGTCTTATGTGGTTTAAGAGTTGTTCAAAACTAGACCGAAAGTCCATTAAACCCTAGCATACATGTCTACATTCCCATAAAGCCCATAAAGCCCATTTCACGTTCATAAAGCCCCTTATGCCCAAATCACATTCTTATGGCCCATTAGGCCCTGGTCTCATTCATATGGCCCATTAGGCCCAAAAAAATTCTAGATCATGTAACATGTATGTCTAACTCAATTCATATACCCAAATCAATCAATTTCATCAAACTTAGCCTCAGGGCCCACCGAGCCCATTTAGCCACTTTCGGCTTTCGGCATTGTCGATGTCATGTGTATGTAGTGTTTGTACACACCGGTCACTGCGACATGCTATACTATCCTTGATCTTGAACCTACAACCAACCAACCTTTAATCAATCACCCATACTTAATCAAAATATCTACCAAAAGCTGAAACCTTACTGTGTGCCATCGGGTTCTAATATCCCTTCCTTATCAAGAATATCCCCTAGATCTGCACTCACACATACACCATCAAAATTTGAGTGACTCATAATCCACACAAGTCACCCCTATAGATCATACACACATTCGGCCATTTACTTAAACCACAATCGAGTTGAGTACACTTACCCTTGCTAACGATCCTACCATGCTTGTGATCTTTGAACATTATCCTTGTTATCATAGAGTTAACAATAGGACAGTTAGATAGACTTTCAATTTTACCAAAATGTACAAGAGAGGTTAACCGAATACTTACGAAATCTACTTTTGATCATGCAGCCTAAATTCGACCTTTATCCTTGACTGATAGTAGCTAATAAACAATTTGTGATGGAGGAAAATAGTAAAAATTTGGCACTAATAGGAATTCAGCGAAGAAGAATGATGGTAATTCGGCGAGGAAGAGAATTTGGCTATGAGAGAATTCGACAAAAAGGAGGATGGTGATTCGACAATGGAAGAAATCGATTGAAGGGAGAATAGAAGAAAAAAGAAAATACGAAAACTCAAAGAACCTCTCAAGGGAATTCGACAATGGGAGAAAAGAATGAAGGGAAGAAAAGGAAGAAATAATAGAACCCAAGGAACCTTTCAATAAATTCGACACCCCCTTTTTATAGTCAAAGCCGAATCCTACCTTCCCACAGTCCCATTCAGCACCAACACTTCACACTCCTCATCTCCTAACATTCTCCCTGATAACTCCTCAATCTCATCTAAAATTCCCTCCAATATCAGTTCCCCTTACCACTCAAACACTCCAACACAAGAGTTCATATTCAACACAACTCTGGCCGTCCACGATGCAAAATAAAACACTCTAAAAATACCACTCCTAATGCTCGAACCTTGGACCTCCCAGTGACAATGCACCACCTTATAGCTTCCCAAGTGACTCCACCTTGCCACTGGACCACAGGCCCTCTTGTGTCCTATTTTCCCCTTAATCTATTTAAGAGGCCTACTGACTGAGGTCACAGTTCCCTTGGGGCTAAAACCAAAATTTTTCCTGTACCCTTAGTTAATCCCAAGACTTCTCCAACACCCCTAGACATTCCAAATCCATTAACCCTCAAAGCCCACATGCCAATTTTCATTTTCTTGCTCACTTAAAAATTTTCTAAGATCCAAAGCCTAAAGCCAAATGGCCCAATACTTCTAGGCCCAAATTTGGGGCGTTACAAGGGTTCATGTTCAAAAATTTACCCATGTGTGACATGCATGTATTTTGATGTTTTATGGATGAATATGAAAGTTTGATGTATGATAAACATCTTTTTCTAAGTGATTCTCATGAAAAATGCATGTAAGGACCAAATTGTAAAAGTTATGAAAATGGTCATACATGAGTGAAATAGTAGAAATTAAAGGTTGCTATAGTTGAGAATATGATTCTGCTAGGCTTGAAATACAAGAAAGTTGAATGAAAATAATTTTACAATCCTAAGGGCAAAAGTGTAATTATGTAAAAGTTTGGGGGCAAAATTATAATTTTGCCAAAATATGAATTATGTGTAGATTTAGTCAATGTGTGTATTTAACAAATGAAATTGCTATTATAGATCAAGAAAAGTGAAGCCTGTATCAAAATCGAGGTAAGAATAAAATCGAGGGCCAAATCGAGCATCGATATACATTTTGAGAATCGAGGTAAGTTTGTATGAAGTTGAAGTTTCATAATGTTTGATGTTTGAAACTACTTTATATTACAACAATGTATTTTATTGCTATGAATAATTAAGCGATGAAGCCTCGATGAGGGAATGGTGAAAATAAATTATGTGAAATCCCGAATAAAGATTCGGAATAATGAGGTTACCCATGTTTAGCATTGAATGAGGAAGGTCCCGTGTAAGACCATGTCTGGCATATGGCCTCAGCACAAACAAAGATCTCGTATAAGACCATGTCTGGGACATGGCATCGACATTCATGTATGATCTCGTATAAGACCATATCTGGGATATGGCATCGACATCAAGCTATAAGATCCCATGTAAGACCATATCTGGGATATGGCATTGGCATCAAGAAGTGATTCCATGTAAGACCATATCCAGGATATGGCATTAGCATTAAGATTTATGCATGATGAGTTCAGATATCCTACGATAATCTAATTTGTTCAGAGGCAAAAGAGCTAAGTATGTGAAATAGTATAGAGCCAAATCCGTTTATGGATTGCCTTAAGTTTCATTCATAATAAGAATGATGAAAATGAGAGTTTATGTTTATGTTAGCATATGTGCTAAGTCATGTGATTATGTGATATAGGTACTATGAGTAAGTACAAGTTACTAAATCATAATGTGAGTAAGTAAGTTTAAGTATTTGAGACATATGTTGCTATTGTTTCATGAAAAGGATGAATTTAGTTTGGGCAATTATATTGCTTTAGAATTTCATGCAAACTTATTAAGCTATATGCTTACCCCTCTCTTTTCCCTTTTCCTTGTAGTTTTGACAAGTTAGCTCTGGGATCATAGAACGTCGGAGCTCGGATCACACTATCAACCATTCTTTTGGTATAGTAAAGTTAGTTCATTTTGAGTATGGCATGTATAGGAACATGATCATTTTGTGTCATGTCACATTTGAAGGCCAAAGGGGTTGGCTATTAATGTTTCACTTTCATTTTGTAAATGGCCATGATGAATTGGCCAATATTGACAGGTTTATGTTATTAAGTTGATGAATTTGGTCAATCGAATGTTTATACAAGTAATTGAGTAAAGTGTGGGAAGAATGAATGATAATTTAAGGATTTTTAATAGTTTGATAAATGCTATGTTATATGCCACTTGGGATGTAATGAATGAGTCTATGTTTCAGGGTGGCAAATAGGCTTGGAGAATAGCCTCAAAGTGTCCACACGAGTAGACACATTGGCGTGTGTCTAGGCCGTGTGTGACACACGGTCAACCCATATGGGTGTGTTGATAGGCCGTGTGTCCCCTGCATTTTAATTTTGAGAATTGAAATTGTCACATGGGCCAGCACACAGGTGTGTGCCTAGGTCATGTGCTTCTTAAGGGGTTGCTGACGTCATAAACAGAATACCTCTAGTTTTCACACACGGGCAAGGACACGGGCGTGTCTAGGCCGTGTGGAGGACACAGGTTATTTACACTGGCGTGTGTTCGGCTGTGTGAAAACCCCTGTAGGCTCGAAATAAAAATAAATTCTACATAGGCTAGGGACATGGACATGTGAGACTACACAGCCTACCCCACACGGGCGTGTCCCAAGTCACACGGGCTTGTGACCCTTGTTTGAGTAAAAATTTTCAAGGTGTACCAAAGTTTCCAGAATAACTCTAAAATTTCCCGAAGTAAGTTTAGGGCCTTGTAGGCCCATAATGTACACGTTATGATTAAGAAGGAAAAGTTTTAAGTTGGAACAAAATTTTATAGCCTAAAAATGCATGTTAGAGTAAGGTTAAGTATGATAATGCCTCGTATCTGGTCTCGGTAGCGGAGACGAGTAAGGGGTGTTACACTAACAATCAACCTCGAATGGGGAAAGAACACAATAGTGGACTAGACCGACAACCTAGCCTATTTTAAAATCAAGGTAGGTTTGTATGTGATAGACTTAACACTTGCGTTAGCATATTTGAGAATGTTTGATACATGAGATAGAGGAGGTCCCGTGTAAGACCATGTCGAGGACATGGCCTCAACACCGAATTGAAATCCCGTGTGAGACCATATTTGGGATATGGCTTCGGCATTGAATATGAAAAAATAGTATAAGACCATATCCGGGATATGGCTATGATATTGATGTGAGGTTCTATATAAGACCATATCCAGGAATGGCATCGGTATTAAGAGGCAACCCATGTGAGATCGCATCCGGGATGTGGCATTGGCTTTTATTTATGCTAATGATTACGATTATGCATCTTCGAGCGTCCCTAGTGAATTTTTGGGATAAATAGATCGTTTTAGAAATAGAAACGAGAACTTTATTAAAACTATGTGATTGAGTTAAACAGGTACCCTTGAGTAATTTACGAAGAACATTTACGATACGTGGTATGCTATGTGCTAAATAAGGGTAAGTATGAGTAATTATGGCGAGGAGCCTATAACTTTGCGTGTGGTTATTTAATGCCATGGATGAATTTTATCATGAGCTTATTATTGCTATTTATTTCCATGCAAACTTACTAAGCTTAATGCTTACCCCTTTTTATTGCCCTTTTTCTTATAGTATTTCCAAGTTAACTCGAGAAGTTACAAACGTCGGAGTTGGAGATCACACTATCGACTAGTTTTTGGTATAGTCAAATCAGATTTATTTTGAGAATGGCATGTGTAGGACTTGGGTATTTTTTAATGTCATATTGGCAAGCAAAATGTGTTGGCTACTATAGTTGTTCGATTTATTTTGTAAAAGGTCATGGGAAGTTGACCTATACTTGCTATGTTCATGTATCCAATGATGATGGATTTCATGAAATGTATACTTGTGTTGGATGTCTTGATTTCTTAGGAGTTCTTAAAGGTGCCTTATGGCCATCATTTATGTTGTGTTGATTTGGTATAAGTGTGGTTGCTTGGTAGGGTGGCAAATGGCTTGGTGGTTAGCGATATAATTGTCCACACGGATATACATACGTGTGTGTGTCTAGGCCATGTGTGACACATGATCAGCCCTATGGGCATGTTGATCGGGCGTGTGTCCCTTTGCATGCTAGAATTACAAATCAGTATGCTCAGTAGTAAACACACAGGAAGAGACACAGTCATGTGTCCCAGCAGTGTGGGAGGCACGGCCTTTGAAATGGGCGTGTGCCCAGGCCGTGTGAAGTTTGCACCTAAGGTTAGGAATTTAATTTGACACACGGCCTACGGACATGGGCGTATGCCTTGGCCGTGTGACTATAGTGAGGTGATGACGTCATAAATAGAATGCCAAGGTTTTGGTACGGGCTAGGACACGGGCGTATCAAGGTCGTATGAGGGACACGGGCCAGGGACACTAGCATGTGCCCGGCCGTGTGAAATAAGTCAGTGTCGACCATGGGTGAAGAACACGAGCATGTCTCAAGGGCACACAGACGTGTCCCATTAGCAACACGGGCGTGTGGCCCCTATTTTGATGAAAAATTTTCTACGTCTTCTTAAAGTTTCCTAAGTTCTCAAATTAGTTTCGACCAGTCCCCCACGAATGTTTTGGGCCTCGTGGGCCCATATAAGGGGCAAATTTGAATGTGAATGAGAAATTTTAGATTGAACAAAATTGTATAGCCCGATGTGATATGTTTAAGCATGTTGAGTTAGTTTAACGCCTCGTATCTGGTTTTGGCTTCGAACACATGAAATGGGTGTTACATTTATTAGTATTAGAGCTATAGTTTAGTCGATTCTAGGACTAATATAGGTAAGCATGAGTGTAGCTATACATGCCATATGTAAGAGAACTTGTGTAATGATAGTGTAACAGCTCCTGACGTTTTAAATTATGTCTTTATATATAGTAAATGGATCCTGATCCTGACTGAACTGCAGCCGATGATACTGCGAGTAATGCATCGGCTCTCGCGCAAGGGACTGCTCCTATAAATAGTAGACCCGAGACCTTGGGTCAGGGAGAAGAGGCTCGAGAAGTCTTTCTCCATATGATGAGCAACTGGTACACTAAGTATGTTCGAGCAAATCATACTCAACCCCCTCCACCCCCACCCAACCTATTCCTCAACCCGCTCTTGTAGCTCATCAAGTGGTTGAGGTAGTGAGAAGAGAAAGGCTTCCGGTCGATATGATCCAGAAGCAAGGAGCCGAGGAATTTTGGGCTAGTAGGGATGATGATCCAGAGAGGGCAGAATTCTGGCTTGAGAATACCATCAGGGTATTCGATGAGTTGTCATGCACGCCTGAAGAGTGCATAAAGTGTATAGTATCTCTTTTGAGAGATTCGGCCTATCGGTGGTGGAACACCCTTGTATCGTTGGTACCAAGGGAGAGAGTTAGCAGCAAATTCTTCCAAGAGGAATTTCAAAAGAAGTACATCAGCCAGTGATTCATTGACCAAAAGAGAAAAGAGTTCTTCGAGTTAAATCAAGGTTGAATGGCTGTGATTGAATACGAACGTGAGTTCGTAAGGCTTAGTAAGTATGCTCGGGAGTGTGTGTCTATTGAGGCTATCATGTGCAAGAGATTCGAGGACGGGCTAAATAAGGATATTCGTTTATACATTTGAGTTCTTGAACTAAAAGAATTTGTAATATTAGTGGATAGAGCCTATAAGGCTGAAGAGTTGGCTAAAGAGAATAGAAGAGCTAAGATTGGGTCCTGTGGCTCGAGGAAAAGACAACTGAATAAGTCACTCCAATCTTCATCTAAGAAATCAATGAATTTTGCTACTCGACCAGCCACTTCAGTCGGGTTTTCAAATCGAAGTAAGGGCAAATAGTTTTGGGGTCTAAAATGCATACCACATCAGTTGCTAGTGTCGGCAATGCCCGATTGAGTAGACCGAAATGCCCGTAGTGTGGCAGGCATCATTCTGGTGAGTGCCAAGCAAACGAGAAGGCTTGTTTCAGATGTGGATCTTTAGACCATTTTATCAGAGACTGCCTCGAGATTGGTGAGAAAGAAAAGTCTCAAAATACAAAATCGAGAAGTGCTGCTAGAGGAAGACCGTAAAGAAACCCGAGAAATGAGATGAGTAGCAAGAATATATCTAGAGAGCAGACTGTAAGAGTCAAGAGTAGAGCATCGGCGAGAACATATGCCATTCATTCTCGTGAAGAGGCATCTTTCGCTGACGTAATCACGGGTACATTTTCTCTTTATGATACTCGTGTTATAGCCTTAATTGATCCGGGATCTACCCACTCATACATATGCATGAAATTAGTCTCTAGCATGAGCATGCCTATAGAATTTACTGAATTAGTAATAAGAGTATCTAATCCTCTAGGCAAGTATGTGTTGGTTGATAGAGTATGCAAAGGTTATCCTTTGATGATTAGGGGTCACTGTTTTTTGGTTGATCTTATGTTATTACCATTTGATGAGTTTGATGTCATCCTTGGGATGGATTGGTTAGTTACTCATGATGTAATTGTGAATTGTGGAAAGAAGCTTATTGAGTTGAAATGTGAAAATGGGGATTTTATTCGTGTTGAATCAAACGAGTGAGGTAGATCACCAGTAGTGATATCATCCTTGTTGACTCAGAAGTATTTAAGAAAGGGGTATGAAACTTACCTTGCTTTTATGATAAATACTAAAGAGACTGAGTTGAAAATTGAGTCGGTATCCATAGCATGCGAGTATTCAGATGTTTTTTCGGAAGAATTGCCAGGGTTACCCCCGGTTAGAGAGTTTTAATTTGGAATTGAGTTAGCTCCTTGTACTGCCCCCATTTCTATTATTCCATATAGAATGGCTCCAACCGAGCTAAAAGAATTGAAAGCACAGCTGCAAGAACTAACAAACAAAGGTTTCGCAAGACCGAGTTATTCTCCATGGGGTGCTCCTGTATTATTTGTGAAGAAGAAAAATGGTTCAATGAGATTATGCATAGATTATTGGCAACTTAATAAGGTAATTGTGAAGAACAAGCACCTGTTGCCGAGAATCGATGATCTGTTTGATCAATTGAAAGAAGCCACAATATTTTCTAATATAGACTTAAGGTCTAGGTATTATCAGTTGAGAGTCATGGACTTAGATGTTCCAAAAACTGCATTTCTGACAAAATATGGCCACTATTAATTTTTAGTCATGCCTTTTGGCTGAACAAATGCCCCTTTTATTTTCATGGACCTGATGAATCGCATTTTCTGGCCATACCTGGATAACTTTTTTATGGTTTTCATCGATGATATACTGATCTAGTCTCGGGATGAGAACGAACATGTCGAGCATTTGAGAAAGGTTCTGCAAATATTGAGAGATAAACAATTGTATGCCAAGTTTAGTAAAAGTGAATTTTGGCTTAAGGAAGTAAGATTTTTGGGGCACCTCGTCTCGAGAGATGGAATCAAAGTTGACTCGAGTAAGGTTTCGGTAATTGTGAATTGGAAACTGCCGATGAGTGTAACTAAAGTAAGGAGTTTTCTAGGCCTAGGCGGATATTATAGGCGTTTTGTTAAGGGGTTTTCCATGATAGCTACCCTGATGACGAGACTATTGCAAAAAGATGTAAAGTTTGAATGGACAGAGACGTGTCAACAGAGTTTTGAGAAATTAAAGGCGTTGTTGACTGAGGCTCCCATTTTGGTGCAACTTGAACCGGGAGGAGAATTTTGTGGTTTTCAGTGATGAATCCCTAAATGGATTGGGTTGTGTACTTATGCAAGAGGGCAAGGTGATTGCATACGCTTCTAGATAATTAAAGTTGCACGAGAAGAATTACCTGACCCATGATCTAGAGTTGGCCGCCATTGTGTTTGCATTGAAGATATGGAGACACCATTTGTATGGTGAAAGGTGTCGGATATTTACCGACCATAAAAGTCTAAAATATTTGATGACTCAAAAGGAATTAAATTTGAGGCAACGAAGATGGTTAGAGTTGATTAAGGATTATGACTTAGAAATTGACTACCATCCGGGAAAGACGAATGTGGTCGCCGATGCTTTGAGTAAAAAATCATTGTTTGCACTGAGAGCCGTGAATGCACGGATGACCTTGTTAGATGATAGTTCTATTCTAGCCGAGCTGAGTGCTAAAACATTATTTCTCCAATAGATTTGTGAAGCTCAGAACGAGGACAGTAGCTTACAAGCCAAAAGAGTTCATGGTGAGTCAAATGTTGAATAAGACTTTTGGGCAAGTCCTGATGGATGCTTGACGTTTTGAGATAGGATTTGTGTACCCGATGTTAATAATAAATTAGATCGAGTTATTAATAGTAATATAGAATCAGATTTAGATTTAGGTCCTTTATATTACAGTAATAGTAATGTTATTTTAGCTTTATCAGATGAAGATGATTCTTGGATGATTCTTCTACCTATAATAATAAAAAAAGAAAAATAAAAATAAAAAATGTTAAAAACAAGAAAAATATGATTTTGAGTCTTATAAAACTTTAATAGAACATTGGAAAAACCAATTTTCTAAAACAAAAGATCGATATGAAAAAGTAGAATATTTAAAATTAATAGAAGAACTTTATGAAAAACATAAAGATTTATTTGCTAAGCATAATTATCATTATATGCTAAATTATGACACTACAGAAAGTAGTAGTAGTTCTAATAATACAAATGTAGATATTAATGTCACGAGTCATAATTTTGATGAAGAAAAACTTCAACAGAAGAAAATATAGAAATACCAGAACCTATGGATACTGAATTACCATATCCATATGAGTATGAAACACATAAACCTTGGGAAATTGACAAACGGGATCCTTATGGTAAAAGGAAAATAGAGTCAGATCTTCAAATGGAAGATAGTCTAAAAAATATTGAAGAACTTATTCGTAAGATTTTGCATGAAGCACATAGTGGATGTTTAACTGTGCACCCTGGTAGCACGAAGATGTACAATGATTTGAGGAAGTGGTATTTGTGGCCTAGTATGAAGAAAGATATTTTTGAGTTTGTACCGAGATGCCTAATTTGTCAACAAGTGAAGGCTGAACACCAAGTACCGTCGGGTCTACTTCAGCCCATTATGGTTCTTGAGTGGAAGTGGGACCGTATTACCATGGACTTCATGACAGGTTTACCGTTGACGTCAAAGAAGAAAGATGTCGTATGGGTCGTAGTCGATAGACTTACGAAGTCGGCCCATTTCATACCAGTGCAAGTCGATTGGTCGCTTGATAAGTTGGCTGAAATGTATGTGGTAGAGATAGTAAGGCTTCATGGGGTACCGTTGTCGATTATTTCAGATAGAGATCTGAGATTTACGTCACGATTTTGAAAGAAGTTACAAGAGTCCTTAGGCACAAAATTAAGCTTCAGTACAACCTTCCATCCACAAACTGACAGGTAGTCAGAAAGAGTAATACAAATACTCGAAGACATGCTTCGATGTTGTGTTTTGGAATTCCAAGGTAATTGGGAGAAATACTTACCATTGGTGGAATTCGCCTACAATAACAGTTTTCAGTCAAGTTTGAAAATGGCGCCTTATGAGGCATTTTTTGGCATAAGTGTCGAACGCCCTTGTATTGGTTAGAACTCAAAGAGAAACATATACACGTGGTCAGTTTGATCAGGGAAACTGAAGAGAAAGTAAAAGTAATATGTGAATGTCTGAAAGTGGTCTCAGATAGACAAAAGTCCTATTTGGATTTAAAAAGGAAAGATATTGAGTTCCAAGTTAGTGATAAAGTGTTTCTGAAAGTATCACATTGGAGGAAAGTCCTCAGATTTGGCCAGAAAGGCAAATTGAGTTTGCACTTTATCGGACCTTATGAAGTTATCGAGAGGATAAGACTGGTAGCTTATCGTTTGGCCTTGCCACCTGAGCTGGAAAAGATTCATGCAGCCTTTCACGTATCCATGCTGCACTGATACCGTTCAGACCCTTCACATGTCATAATACCAACAGAGGTGGAAATTCAATCTGACTTGACTTATGGTGAAGAGCCAGTTCAGATCTTGGCACGAGACGTCAAACAATTAAGAAACAAAAGTATAACTCTTGTCAAAATGCTATGGTAGAGACATGGAATAGATGAAGCTACTTGGGAGCCGAAAGAAACCATAAGAAACCAATATCCCAACCTTTTTATCGATAAGATTTTTGGGGACGAAAATCCTTTAGGGGGAGAATTGTAATAGTCCGATTTAGGGGCTAGTCGAAACAATGGTCTTAGGGTCACTAATCTGAGGTTAGAGAAAATTATTTTCATGTTATGTTACAAGTCATATCATGATTATATAAGTGTATGAAAATTTTGGTGCTTTAATTTTTGCGATTTCATGCTTAATCGCGAAAAATGACTAAATTGAATAAAGGGAAAAAGTTCTATTTTATAAGCTAAAAGTACCTAATAGCAATATAATATTAATTTGAGGTTTTTAAAGGGCAATTAGCCCCTTTATTAATGGTTGGCCGACCTATAGGGGACAATAGGAGGCAAAATTGATCAAAGTTGATGTAGTAGGTGGATTAAATTGATGATATAGAATACATTAAAGAAAGAAAATATATCATCTTTTCTCTCCATCTTCCTCCACCAAAAATAGCAAGCAAAATAGGGGTTTTGAAAGCTCAAAATTTTAGCAAACTCTTCTCCATTCAAGTAAGTGATTTAATGGTTTTTCTTGAAGATAGTTGTACTTTTAAAACCTCTGGAGCTTAAGCTTTCTAATAAGGGGACTATCTTGCAATATGGTGAAAAGTTTAGAGTTTTTCCATAAGAGCTTTTATGTTGTTTGCTGCATTTTTATGGAAGAAAATGAGTCTTGGTTGTTAGATAAACAACTTTTGTGAAAGGTGATATCATGAAAACACCTAAAAGGACCTTTTTGTAAAGGTTGTGAAATATGTAATAATTGTGTGAAGTGTTGAGTTTTGATGATAGCCATAATAGAAATAAATCTTCACCTAGGCTTGTAGAAGGTAGAAATTTGATTAGAATTAATTCTCGAGCCTAACGGTAAAATGGTCATTTTGCCAAAGTCTAAGGGAAAAATAGTAATTTTCCAAAGCATGATTATTGAAATTCTTTTAATAATGTGATTATTAAAATGAGCTAATTTTCTATTATAGAGCAAGAAGAACCAAGAATCAACCTCGAACGGGGAAAGAACAAAATATTGGACTAGACCGATAACCTAACCTATTTTGAAATCGAGGTAAGTTTGTATGTGATAGATTTAACACTTACGTTAGCATATTTGAGAATGTTTGATACTATGTCGCTGCATGATATTTTACTAAGTTAAGACATGAGATAAAGGAGGTCCCGTGTAAGACCATGTCAGGGACATGGCCTCAGCACCGAATTAAAATCCCATGTGAGATCATATTTGGGATATGGCTTCGGCATTGAATATGGAAAAATAGTATATAACTATATCTGGGATATGGCATTAATATTGATGTGAGGTTCCGTATAAGACCATATCTGGGATATGGCATCGGTATTCAAAGGTGATCCATGTAAGACCGCATCCGGGATGTGGCATTGGCTTCATATTTATGCTAATGATTACGATTATGCATCTTTGAGCGTCCTTAGTGAATTACTGGGATAAATAGATCATCTTAGAAATAGAAACAAGAACTTTATTAAAACTATGTGATTGAGTTAAACAGGTACCCTTGAGTAATTCACGAAGAACATTTACGATACGTGGCATGGTATGTACTAAATAAGGGCAAGTATGAGTAAGTATGGTGAGGAGCCTATAACTTTTCGTGTGGTTATTTAATGCCATGGATGAATTTTATCATGAGCTTATTATTGCTATTTATTTCCATGCAAACTTACTAAGCTTAATGCTTACCCCTTTTTATTGCCCTTTTCTTTGTAGTATTGCCATGTTAACTCGAGAAGTTGTGGACGTTGGAGTTGGAGATCGCACTATCGACTAGTTTTTGGTATAGTCAAATCATATTTATTTTGAGTATGATATTTGTAGGACTTGGGTATTTTGTTATGTCATATTGGCAAGCAAAATGTGTTGGCTATTATAGTTGTTCAATTTATTTTGTAAAAGGTCATGGGAAGTTGACCTATACTTGTTATGTTCATGTATTCAATGATGATGGATTTCATGAAATGTATACTTTTGTTGGATATCTTGATTACTTAGAAGTTCTTAGAGGTGCCTTATGGCCATCATTTATGTTGTATTGATTTGGTATAAGTGTGGTTGCTTGGTAGGGTGGCAAATGGCTTGGTGGATAGCCATATAATTGTCTACACAGATAGACACACGTGTGTGTGTCTAGGCTGTGTGTGACACACGGTCAGCTCTATGGGCGTGTTGATCGGCCGTGTGTCCTCTTGCATGCTAGAATTGCAAGTCAGTATGCTTAGTAGTAAACACACAGGAAGAGACACGGCCATGTGTCCCAGCCATGTGGGAGGCACGGCCTTTGGCATGGGCGTGTGCCCAGGCCGTGTGAAGTCTGCACCTAAAGTTAGAATTTAATTCGACACACGGTCTAAGGACACGGGCGTGTGCCTTGGCCGTGTGACTATAGTGAGGTGATGACATCATAAGCAGAATGCCAAGGTTTTGGCACATGGGCTAGGACACGGGCGTGTCAAGACCATCTGAGGGACACGGGCCAAGGACACTGGCGTGTGCCCGGCCGTGTGAAATAAGTCATTGTCGACCATGGGTGAAGACCACGGGCATGTCTCAAAGGCACACGGGGGTGTCCTCTTAGCAACACGGCGTGTGGCCCCTGCTATGATGAAAAGTTTTCTACGTCTTCTTAAAGTTTCCTAAGTTCTCAGATTAGTTTCAAACAGTCCCCCACGATTGTTTTAAGCCTCGTGGGCCCATATAAGGGGCGAATTTGAATGTGAATGAGAAATTTTAGATTGAACAAAATTTTATAGCCCGATGTGCAAGTTGAGTTAGTTTAATGCCTTGTAGTCGGTTCCGGCTTCGAACACGGGTAAGGGGTGTTACATGTCTACATGAAATTTTCATGCTATTTTTCGCTCTAATCGATCACTAATACTCGATCCATATATTACAAATCTAACCTCTCAACTTTTTCCCTTTGACGTTGATTTCTCATCCTTAACATGTGCATATACTATGGGTAGTCTAGATGAATATTATTTAGATTCTATGGGTTTGCTTGTCGACACCCTTACCACGTATTATTTTGTTCCTTCAGGTGCACGAAATACTCGTAGTAATAATGTATTTGCCAGCGTCCCAATTTCACTACTAGGGAGTGAAAGGAGCAACCTCCTTTATCTGTAGAGGCACGTTTAAGTTGAATCCTTGACATCTTGCAAGGTAGTTACTCCCAACACCGTAAACATCGTTAGAAACACATGGGGAGTATTCTTGACCTTTCTCTTTGCTTGTTGTTATAGTTGCTAAACTTTAAATTCATATTAAACATGCTTGAGGGCAAGCACCGGTTAAGTGGGGGGGAGATTTTGATAATTTTTCAGAATGCATGGTTGATTTTCTTTTGCTGCATGTTTTTCTTTCATATATGTTCATTCTTATACTGGTTTATTCATTAATTTTTTTTTGAAATTGAGCCTCTAATTTCATTGCTAATCAATTTGGAAAATTTGGTGATTTTTGAATTAAAGTGTTCAAATATCTAGTTTAATCAACATGTTTGTTTTTAAAGTTGATATATGTAATTAATTTTTTTTATGAAAATTGATTGTTTGTAATTGGTTGGTAAAAATATTGTATTTGCTTGAAAATAAATAAATAAATAAATAAATAAATGGAGGCTCGAGTTATAGGTGAAGGTTTAAGAAAATTAACTGAATTTAGTAACCGTGATGAGGTGCTTGGGTTGTCATCTCATCTCGCGTAAAAAGGTTTGAGTGACGAACCGAAAACCTACAAATGTTTCGCTAACCAAGCTGCCATGAAGAAAAAGAAAGAAAGAAAAGAAAAAGAATAGTCCGTTTGGAGACATGTCGAATTGAGTAACCAGGGTAGTGTGCTCGGGTTGTCATCCTAGTTCGTGTAAAAAGGTTTGACTACATTCCGAATTTACTGCATGATTAATTGAAAATAATACCTTGCAAATTTTGTTTCAATTTAGTGAAATAATTTGATTTACATGTTTAAGTTTTACAGACACTTGTTGATCAAACTAGGTTTTTTGAGCACTTATTCATTTTTTGCCTAAATTGTTTGCATTGATCATGGTTGTGAAAAATAGGCTTGATTTCTAATAAGTTACTGAATAATTTCCAACGTAGAATCGTACAGTATGCTTGAGGACAAGCATGAGCTAAGTAGAAGGTATTTGATAGCTTGTTCATTTTGCATTTTTTTTATTAACTTGACTTGTTCTTGAATTAGTTCTTGCTAATTTTTTAATTTTGTGTTTAAATATTAACAGGGATGAAATTTGGGTGCTTTAAATCAAAGACAAGAAAAAAAAAGATTAAATTGAAGCATGAGAAATAGAACAAGGACTGAATCATAAATTTGGGACATTTGAGGGGTTGGTCAGATTTTGACCTTGTAAAAGCCAAAATTAGAAAAGACACCTTGATTTGCCTTGCAATTGACTAGAAATCAAATTATTTTTCTTTCTTATTTTGCGTGAAAGTGTGCAGGCATTCTGCCAACTTTTGTTCCCATTTCAAATTTTGGCTTAATTGTTTCCCAAGTCCTTCCCCTGTCATCTATCACTATTTCCATTCAAATCCACTTCTATAACCAACCAAAGCATGATTAAATTCATGCTTCACTAAATTCAAATTATCTTTAGGTCGGTATTCTTTTCGGTTAGGAATCATGAGAAATGTATCTGCACTAAAAGTCCTTCTAATCGGTATTCACCATCTCTCTTGAATATTAGGATTGGCAAATTCATTCCTTAAAGTTAACTCAGTTTCAATTCAAAAAGTGAGTTGGATTGGAGTCGTTTTGGCGAACAACTGGGAAGACAAGTCAGTCATGCTGTATTCAGATTTCTGCAAACAAGTTAAGGGAGATTGTGATCAGATTTAAACGTCACACGCGGTTGAGGCTATTAATCTAAGTTGGGTTCTTCAAAACACAAGGCTGCCGAGGTCTTGAATTGCGAACACGTGTGTCGCGGTTAGACAGTCGATAAGGGTTAGTTTGCAGGGCATATCGAGATCAACTACGACAAGAAGAATTGGCAGTTAGGATGTTCTTAGCTGTTATAACTAGATTATTGTTTGGAGGAGAAAACTAATTTCTAAGGACCGATTCAGAAAACCAAAATCCATTGAGTCTAAGTCTAAGGCTTTAACTTTGTTTACAAAATCCAAATTTATTTCCCAATTAAATTTTATTTTTAATTTATTTTATTGTTTATTTATTCTATCTTATATATTTAATTTCTAGTCAATTCAAAACTCCTCTAATTTATTTAATTTATTTTTTAATAGGTCGTTTGGAGTCGTGGGCATTTTTATTGCCACGATTATCGGCACGACTACAATTCTGTTCACGAGAAAAGCACGAAAGTTGATCATAATCACCAATCCCTGTGGAATCAAACCTAATACTCTTTACTACTATTTAGGGTTATTTTATTGTAGGAATTAATTTTCTTTGGTGGTTTTGATGCCCATTAGTAACCCTAGGTCTTGCATTCGACAGAGGTAAACCACATTAGTAGCCAATCGAGCAGTAAGTTCGCCATAGTTTTACCATGGCATCGTTCACGAGTTAGAATAGATCCCTTAGTAATCTCAACCTTCACGACCAATATTCCAACCTTGCTAAAGTCTTTAGTACTCTTATTTGATTTGTTGCAATGGTAATCTCTACTAGTATACTTCACTACTCTCACTCTTAATGTGTTATTCCCATTTTAATTTCGTTAAACATCATTCGACACATTTATCTTTTTTGTTCAATTATTATAACTTAGACAAAAAGCACTCATCCAATCCTCGTGGGAATGATACTCACTTATCACTTTATTACTTGATTTGATGTGTATACTTTCACAATTCACACATCATATTCACTCGTGACAATTGCCTGGAGTACCTCTGGACAGAGAAGTTGAATTCGGTATTGAACTGTTACTGGGTACTAGTGTGCATTGCTCCTTATTGCATGGCACCAAAGGAGTTTATGGAATTAAAATTCCAACTCCAGAAACTTCTCGATCGAGGGTTAATCTGACCGAGTGTGTCTCCCTAGATAGCATCTGTTCTGTTTGTTAAGAAAAAGGACGACACCATGAGAATGTGTGTGGATTACCGTCAGCTGAATAAGTTGACAGTAAAGAACTGATATCCTTTTCCAAGGATCGATGACATGTTTGATCAATTCTGTGTGGCTTTTGTATTCTCCAAAATTAATCTTCGTTCTGGTTACCATCAGCTCAAGGTTTAGTAGACTGATGTGTATAAGAGTGCTTTCAGGAATTGTTATGGTACTACGAGTTCCTAGCCATGCCATTAAAGTTAACGAATGCTCCGACCGCTTTCATTGATCTGATAAACCATGTATTCCAGTCGTATTTAGATCAGTTCATCATAGTTTTCATCAACAATATTCTAATTTATTCTAAAATTGAGAGTGAGCATAACGAGCATTTTCGGATAGTTCTACAAATACTCAACAAGAAACAGTTGTATGCTAAGTTTAGAAAGTGTGAATTCTGGTTACAAGAGGTCATTTTTCTAAGTCATGTAGTGTTAGTTGAGGGGATTTAAGTTGATCATAAAAAGATTGAGGCTGTGATCGAGTGGAAACAACCAAAGAACATGTCTGAAATTCGTAGTTTCCTTGGGTTGGCATGTTACTACTAGAGGTTTGTGGAGGGGTTCTTGCTTATTGTAGCTACCCAAACTAAGTTGTTGCATAAAAATGCACCTTTTGTGTGGTCTGATTAGTAGGAAGCGAGCTTTGAAAAGCTCAAGTCTGTTCTAACTCAGGCACCTGTTCTGGTACAGCCTGTATCTGGTAGAGAGTTTGTTGTCTATAGCAACATTTCACACGTTGGTTTGGGATGCGTTCTGATGTAGGATGGTAAGGTTATGGCTTATGTGTTTCGACAGCTAAGTCACACTAGAACAACTATCCCACGCATGACCTTGAGTTTTCTGTAGTGGTCTTCACTCTGAAAATCTAGAGGCACTATCTACATGGTGAGAGGTGTATCATCTATACCGACCATAAGAGCCTCAAGTATTTGTTAACTAAAAAGAAGTTAAATCTTACGCAACGTAGATGGTTGATTTGCTTAAGGACTAGGACTGTACGATAGAGTATCATCCTAGTAAGGCCAATGTTGTGGCCGATGCTCTTAGCCGTAGAGTGGTGACTGATTTGGGAGCGATGTTTGCTCGTCTGAGTTTGTTTGACGACGGTAGTCTTCTGGCTGAGTTACAAGTTAAATCGACATGGGTTGATTAGATTCGAGATAAGCAGAAGTATGAAGAGTCTCTGGTTTCTCATTTTAATCAGGTTAAAGATAGTTGAACTTCTGATTTTGGATTGAATAGTGATGGGATTCTATGTTTTAGGGGTCGAATCTGTGTGCTTAACGATGTTGAGTTGAGGTAGCCAATTCTATGGAAAGCGCATAGTAGCCCATATGCTACCACTAAATGTAACACCCCTTACCCTATCCTTCGCCGGAATAGCGTACGAGGCATTACCAGACTTAATCACATATAACCGATCATTTCGAGTCACAAATTTCCATTCAAATTTAAAACTTTTCATTCATAATCATATTGTACCTTATACGGGCCTACGAGGCCCAAAACATATATTGGGAGTGGTTCGAGACTAAATCAAGAACTTTGTAATACTTAGAAAATTTTACCACAAAACAAGGCCACACGCCCATGTGGCTTGGGACATACCAATGTCCGTGTGGATGAAAGTTAGGCTATTTTCCAAGCCTTTTTCCATCCAAAAACTTTTGCACACTTATACCAAGTTTATCAACACACACATGGCATTTTTTAGGCATCCCAAAAACCATATCTTGTCATTCGCACACCATTTATAAATCACATTCACCATGCACAACCACACACACACTTAACTAATCATAGCATATAACTTACTCAACCATTCACATTTAGTATTTACCACACATAATTATCACACATTCACTCATCCAACCCAAACAAGCATGCACATCCATGTAATGGTTCATCATAGACTTATAACATAACAAATATTGGCCGCATCAAATGGCCTTAAACAACAATGACCTTCAATTAGCATAGGCCAATATTCTAGGCCAACTCATAATAACATGTACACAAATGACCAAGTCCCAATACATGCCATTGACTTAAAATACTTGAAGATTGTTGATACAATACCAATCAATAACTTGTTAGTGTGATAGAATCTCCGACGACCTCCAACTTGAGCTAGCATCTGTGACACTATAGGTAAAAGAAAGGAAGGGGGTAAGCATTATAGCTTAGTAAGTAAGTATGTAAATAATAAGTGATTTATTAGCAAGCTTTTATAAATCTTCACAATATGTTCTGAAGATAATACAATCATAATTGCACATAGTTCCACTATATATTCATGTTCATCTCAGCTGTCAACTCGAGTCACAATCACTAAATTATTTATATCTCAAGATATAGAACTCCAAATTAAGATCTGATAATTTTCCCTAAAACTAGACTCACATATATTCTTAGCATAAAATTTTAGAATTTGTTGTTTAGCCAATAAGTACAGTTTATTTTTAAAGTTTCCCCTATTTTGCTGTCCAACAGTTACAACCCCTCTGCACTAAAAATTAATTATCTCATCATACAAAATTTGGATAATGTTCTCGTTTATTTCTCTTGAAATTAGACTCATTAATAAATTTAATTATATAAATTATAAATCATAATTATTTTTATACAATTTTTAATGATTTTTCCAAAGTTGGAACAGGGAATTCTGAAATCATTTTGACTCTATCTCACAAAAATTCAAATATCTCATAATATGAAATTCTTTTGTTACACCTTTTCTTTTATATGAAAATAGACTCAATAAGCTTTTATTTAATATCTTATTAAACTTATAATTCCACCATTTTTGGTGATTTTTCAAAGTCACACAACTGCTACTGGCCAAAACTATTTTGTTGCTAAATTTACTCTTTCGTAATTTCACTTACTCCATTTCATCTTATCGAAGGTTCAATCAAATATCGAGCACATTGTTCATAAATTTTCACACTTATACCTGCACTTATTCATCACATAGTCATATTCAATTGCACTTAGTCGTTACATGATCACATGTATTTTCACTTAGTCAATTTCCCGTTGAACTCATCGGAATAATAACAGATACACAATGGCTTACACATAGTACCACCCTTGTAGCCGAAGCTATCTGGTGCACATAGTGGCATACACTTAGTACTACACATGTGACCAAAACCATCACTTACACATAGTGGCCTGCACTTAGTACCACACATGTGATTGAAGCTATCGGGTACGCATAGTAGCCTGCACTTAGTACTACACATGCGACCTATCTGTCTAGTACACGTAGTAGCCTGCACTTAGTACTACACACGTGACCTAAAACCATCTCATAGCTCTCTTGTACACATAGTGGCCTACACTTAGTACCACACATGTGACCTAGCTACCTCATTCGTATCTTTTCTATTCCAAAGGTTCAACCAGAATTCTCACTTTTCAACATTTTACCAATTCATCCATAATCAATCACAATTCATAATTTAAATCAAATAATTACTCCATATTCAACCATATCTGATATAATATAACAAAGTATTAAAACATAAATAAAAACGATGTATTATTTATATACAAACTTACCTCGGTAGCACAATTAGTGAAAATGACTTATTTGTCGTACTCTTTGTTTTCTCCCGTTCTAAATTCGAATCTCATCTTCCTTGATCTATAACAACACATTTAATTTATTTATTCATCCTGCTACTCAAATTAGCCTAAATTCACATTTTGGAAAATTTACATTTTTGCCCCTAAACTTTGTTATATTTACACTTTTACCACTAGGCTCGTAAAATGATTTTTATTCAAATTCTTTGTACTTTAAGCCTAGTCAAACCATTTTCATAACTATAAAAGCCCATAATTTCCTTTAAAACACACTTTTATGGTACATTTTATAACTTTTACAAAATAGTCCTTTTAGGCATTTTCACTGAAAATCACTTAGTAAAAGTCGTTTCTCTAACCATAAACATGCATTTTCTACCATTAAACACAAAAATACACACATATTCATCATGGTTCAGAACCCTAGACTTTAAACATATCTCAAATTAGTGGTAGAAATATATAGATCTTGTTACGAGGATTTCAAAAACTTAAAAATCATTAAAAACGAGGCTAAAACGGACTTACAATCGAGCTTGGAAGCTTGAAAAACACTAGCCATGGTTTCTTCATGGTAATTTCAGCCATAGCTTGAAGATGGAAAAAAATTGACTTTTAATTTTGTTTTTAATTCATTTTAATTACTAAATGACCAAAATGCCCCTAACTTAAAAATATTCTATTTCACCTATTTCATGTCCATTTTTGTCCAACAAATTAACCGATGGTCTAATAATTTAAGGACCTCCAATTTAAAATTTCATAGCAATTTGACACCTCTAGCTTCTAGAACTCAAGTTTTGCACTTTTTGCAATTTAGTCTTTTTGACTAAATTGAGTGCCCAAACGTCGAAATTTTTGAACAAAATTTTCACGAAATAGTTCCCTAAAATTGTAGACCATAAAAATATAATAAAAATAAATTTTCTTACATCGGATTTGTGGTCTCGAAACCACTATTCCAACTAGGCCCAAAATCGGGCTGTTACAATACTAGTGGGAATAAGATATACTGTGTGAATCCACACGAGCGTGTGGGCCAAAATACTAAAATTTTTCCCTAGGGCTATAAGCATCGTTTGAATTGAAGGTGGGACTTTCGTAGGGTTCGTATGATCTAAATTAGACTGTATAACTAATATCAAGTATTTTGAGGCTGAATAGTCGATTATCTGTACATATAATTGATGCGATAACCATTAAATGATAATGATCTGTATTATCTGATTATGAATTGTATTTGGATAACTATATGTATATCCTTGATATCTGATATCTGTAATCTACATCTGTATTGGGTAAGAATGGTATAAAGAAGGAAGTGCTGGTAGTTTAATGATCTGTCGAACTGAATGGATAAACCGCAAATTTGTATTTGATTCTAACGATTTATCTCATACTAATCTAACAGCTAGTTTGTAATCATTCTGAAATGTGTCATACCAAAACTAATTGGTGTGTAGGGCTAGATGGGTACTTGATACCTTGTATGGTGTGTTGGGATGGTTGGAGATGGTGTGTAGCAGATAGGGGTAGGAAACAGTATTTGATTCTGATTTGTTATGCATCTGTATTTGATTTGTTCTGCATCTTATCTGAACTATTACAATTATATTGAGTATCATTTGTTTATGATTCTGTATCTGAATTTGGGAAACTATTGTTTCTTTTATATTGATGTCTTGCTTTTATACCTGTGGAACGACATAAATGTGCAAGTGTACACAATCGTAACAAGTAATAAACTGACAAGTAAATTTCGAGTTATCGTATCCATAGGGACTATGAAATGAATTATTTATGAATTCAATTTAAAATATTTTGATTTGAAGAGGTGATTAAAAACTAGAATTTTAACAAATTAAAACAAATAAAATAAAATAAAGTTCCAATGCATAATTTCAAAAGATGATTTTAATCAAGATGACATAATTGTGCTAGGTTAATTACATTTTTTAACTTAGAATTATTAAACTCACGTTTATGTTGTTACGAATAAATTCACGGCAACTCCATAATTTGCTAACTTATGAACATACTCACCTACCAAAATTTATTCATCTTTTGACTATATCTCTATGTCAATTCAACTGATTAAACAAATTTTAATAGGAAAATGTGTTAATGCACATACATACTTTTGAAATTAAAATAATCTCTTGTACATATCTCTATGCCAATTCAAACAATTAACTCAATCTCATAAGCACATAAAAGATTACGTGAGGTAACAGTGTATTTCTACCTTGAAACAATTTCATCACAATAATCTTGCAAGTTATGCAAGGCTAATGTATCCCTAGATACCGTTGCTAATTTAACCCTCAGCTACCTTAGATGATTAAACATGCATTGATTAAGTATCGTGTCAATTAATTACAATTTCAATCCATTTAAATAATTAATTCATTAGTTACCTTAAAATTGTAATGCAAGAATAACTTAGTCATGGTTTTACTTAATCATACATCTTACCGAGCCTATAACAACACAAACACAATTTTAATAAATTAAGTAGATGAAATGTAATCAACCTAACATGAATTAAATTTAAGCCATATCAATTAAATAAAACATTTCAACATCACAAATATTCATAGACATGTTCATCGTAACAATAACAAAAATTAAAAGGATAAAGAACAAGAATCAAATCCGGTGTTTCTCTATGGCTTGATTGGTTTTCTCCACTCTTCCTTCTTCGCTTGCTCTTGTTGAGCCGAGGCTGGTATGAACACTTTAATGCTACTCAAAATTGTTGATGAATGACTCTTTTTCAAGAGGTGAAATCGGCAAGAGAATAAAGAAAAATATATGGGAAATGAAGAGAGAAAATTGAGAGAGAAGAGAAGAGATGAGAAAGTTGAGGTGTGTTTGAAATGAGCAGCCAAGGGGCGTTTTTCATAGGTTGAGAGGGCTGCTAAAAATAGCCAAAATCAGCATCCAAAGAGCCCTCCCATGGCCGGCCACACATGTGGCAAGTTTGAAGTTTTCAAACTTGCTATATTAAGGTAGGGGCAAATCTAGAAAGGTAGAAATAATGGAGGGCTTTGTTTGCTATTTGAAAAAGTCTTCAAGGGTAATTTTTCAAGCTAATTGAACCAGCCAAGCAAGCTGATTGGGTCAGCATGTGGGACGGTTTTGGGCTGCCCAATACTCAGTCGGTTCGGTTTTCTCGGTTCAGCTCAACTGGGCCACTTTTCATAATTAATTAATAATAATTTATTTAACCCAAATTAAATTGGATATAAATTAAAATTAATTATACTATGAATTAGTACACATAATTTGGACCGTCTTAGGCTAAAAATTCACCTTGATGCTTCAAAATTATTTCTCGATTTTACGCTTCTGGTAGTGTCAGTCGAGCCGTTTTTCGCCCATTGTACAAATCTGTCGAAAATAATCAAAATTAATCAAAATTAATTATAAAATTAATTAAAATTTATTATGTTAATAATTTAAGTACAAAATAATTATTTTATAATAATTATATATTTTTGACAAGAATTTTATCGAACTTGCATGAATTTGAGTTAAAAAGGGCATGAAAAAGTGTGTATATTTTTGTTTTTCCAACATGTTACACACATTTAGTGATAAACTCATTCTATTTGTTGACTAAATTCCAGGTAAACCACAGACTTAGGAGGTTCGATGTACCAGGAGCTCAGTCATTTCTCTTTTCTAGATATTTTATTGTTTGTTTAAATTTGAACTAACAAATGTTTTATTTCGGACTACGGTTTGTAAGCTCAGATTTTTATATTGGTTTAAATATTTAAATGTTTTCTGTATGACAAACTTTTAAATACTTAAATGTTGGTTTGTTTTTAATATCAATTGATGTAGCCTCCAGACTTGGTATTAACTTCTTGGCCGGGTATGGGGTGTTACATGCAAGTTATCATGTCAATTCTACCATTTCTCAAACTCATTACCCTAATCTAACACAATTCACTAGTATTAAAACATAATAATTTCATTATATATTCTATTTAACATATCAATCATTGAATATCGCATTTTATTTTAAATTTTCAATCTTATAAATTGAAGAACTTAACCATCATTGTTTCAACTCCATTCACATATAGTTATCCCAATTTACATTTTAACTGTACCACCCAGTTTTGGCAGGTCTCGATTTGGCAAGTAAATGGGATTAATCTGTGTGTCGAGATCCTTTTCGCCCAATTGATGCTTTTGGCGGGTAGCTCGGTGTATAGTTAATGATAAAGTATAAGGTAAGGATTGTTCTCAAAATGTGTGGATATGTATAAAAGAAGGTATTGGTAGGTGTATCAAGGATTCTTGGGTAATGATGGTATTGCCAAATGTAAGGTATGTGGAACGACAGGAATGTGCAAGTGTATACAATCACAACAAGTAATAAAGTGACAAGTAAATGTCGAGTTCTCATACCCACAGGGACTGTGAAAAGAATTATTTATGAATGCAATTAATAATACTTTGGTGAAGAAAAATATTTTGATTTGAGGAGGTGATTGAAAACTAAGATTTTTAACTAAGTAAAATAAATAAAGAGAAAATAAAAATTCCAATGCACGATTTCAAAAGATGATTTTAATCAAGATTACATAATTGTGTTATTACATTTCTTAACTTAGAATTACTAAACTCATGTTCTTGTTATTATGAATAAAGTCACAACAACTTGGTAATTTACTAACTTATGAACATACTCACCTACCAAAGTCCATTTATCTCTTGACTATATCTCTATGTCAATTCAACCGATTAAACAAATTTTAATAAGCAAATACGTTAATGCACTGATCGTGTGTCAGAGTCTTAAAAATTTATAAAAAAATGATCGAACCTGAAAATTAACTAAGACAATGATGGAGGCAAGCGCACCTATCGAACAATAGTATAGTTTAATGGAAGGACCAGATTGTCAAACCTAAACGAACCAAAAGTACTAATACTAACTTTCTTTTTTATTATTTAGCCTAAGAATTAAGATAATTGTTATCTAATATAAAATTAAGTAACTACAAAGCTAAAGACGCGAAGACAAAGAGATTGAATTGGGGAAATACTTGAGGGAAAAAACCAATTGATTAAAACAATACCCGAGGAAGAATCCACCTAGACTTCACTTGTTGTAACACCCCAAACCCGACCCATACGTCATGACCGGATCTAGTATGCTACGGGTTGAACGTTGAAAACTTTGCTTTGAAGGGTTTTGAAAAGCTCAGTTTATTTTAACCGATTAATCATTAATTGTGACATTTTTGAAGAAACTTTATCATTTGCGTTGAACATGCTTGACAAACCCATTTTTCATTTCACTTCATGATTAAGACTTTGAAAACTTAAGTTTATAAGATGTAGCATAAAAAATTTAAATCGATAACCTAAGTTATAGAGGCCTTTTTACAAAAATAATCCCAAAATTGAAACTTAAAGGAAAACCGAAAATAGTCTATGAAGATAAAAGACTTGATGGCCCTTCGAGTCCGCCTCGGCTCCCATGTCCACGATCTACTGCTCATCTGAAAAGTTGGGAAAAATAAAAGGGTAAGTCACCAAGACTCAGTGTGCAAATCCCGAAAACACATAAAAGCCTTGGGCGCACAAACACATTATGGGCCTTGGGCCTTACATAATGGCAACATAATATATTTACATGAAATATGGCCTATCCCAAACCTAAGAGTCCGTCCTCTACACACCCCCGTACCAACCATCACACCTTGGGATTTCTACAATCAACCCTCCATCCACTACACACCATACGGACAGCTGTGCTGCCTCTCATAAAGATAGATCACTATGTGACCTATGTGGCAAAGCCACCGATCGCTATTCGACCTTAATAATATATCGACAACTGTGCTGCCTGTCATAAAGACCGATCACTATGTGACCTATGTGGCAAAGCCACCGATCGCTATGCGACCTGCTCCCCTTCATCATATCAATCCCATCCCATGCATACATACATGCAAGAATCAGAACATTAAACATACTTTCACATACTTCGATACACATAGAGATGTTTCTATGATTACGTACCTGGCATCCCTTGCCTACCCTTTACGGGTAATCTGACATTCATACTGACCTCATTTTTCGACTTTCAGCCCATAACATACATATAATACAGATTAACTAGTGTGATAGAGATCTACACACCTGATTACTGGCAAGACGATATTGTCTAAGTCGACACTATCAGTAGCCACTACGAATGCTAACAATTTAAGGTTTTGTTTTGAAGCCGGTCCACAACCTGTTGGCCAATCTCGAACTGCTGACACCGTTCACTTCTTAAACTTAGGGATTGGTTTAACAGATCCAATCCCCTCTTTCGCCTGATCGATATTTGATTCCATCAAAAGACCTTATCAGTTGCTACCATCATAACATATGGTTAAGATCACAATTACGATAGCAAAACTAACAGAAATCTAAAGAGAACCCCTTACCTTGAAATCCCGAAAAGAGAGATATGAGGTTCAGAGACTAACGATTTCAGCTTTTAAATCTACGCGATCTATTTCACTTCTCGAATGTCGCCCAACACGTAGACACAAGAAACCAACAATCCATTAGCCTTTCGGCTTTGTCTTCTAAAAACCAAATGAGAAAGAAAAAAAAAAAAAAGATTAGAAGAAATCGGCACCTACCTTTACAGAGAATTCAACAACCCCTTGAAGATTTTGGCTTAATGGAGAAATCGGCACAAGAGGAAAAAGAATGAAGAAGAGAGTGAAATAAGAGGTTTCGGCTTCTGAAGAAATCAAAAGAAAAGATTGCAGAGATTGGTGGGGTTTGACATAGAAGAGAATAGAGAATGAGAGAAAAGATTAAGAGAATGGGGTTCAAATGCCAGAATTGAAGAGATATCCCCCCTAATTAAAAAGAATTTTGGCACCTACCTCTCAATAGCTGAAAATGCCCCTTCCTCAAACTAAAAACTAATCAATTAATGAGGGAAATTTCGGCACCCCTCTGGCATATTGAAACCGATTTCTTCCCTCCTCCAAGAGATGGAAATTCGGCCACCACTGGCTGTTTAGCAGAGAACTCCTATTCTTTCTCCCTTATCTTTATCCATTCACACCTCCAAAAGAGGCCTAAATAACACCACCTCTTCCTTCCTTTATCAGCACATTATCCACATTACCCAAGTCATTTAATCCCTCCTAAATTTAAGCCTTATTGCTGTCCCACTAGCTCCTCCTTTAAGTGTCAAAAATGGCCCAAATACATGGGCTCCAAGAGGCCATAACTTGGGCCTCTTCACCTGCTAATGACGCCACCTTATAGCTCCTTTACAGCGCCCCTTGCTACTGGGCCACAAGCCCATTTTGTAATTTAAACCACAGATACCATCTTTTAAACCATATAGTATCCAAACAGAAAATTTAACCAAGGCCTTGGCCGTATCCTGAGCCCAATCTGGACCCCTAACACTCTAATTAACACATTACACATAACCACACATTAAACTCATAGGCCCATTAATTCAGGATGTTACAGTTCTACCCCCTTAAAGAAATTTTGGCCTCGAAATTACCTGATCAGAATAGATGCGAGTACTGCTGCTGCATCGTCTCCTCTGGTTCCCATGTAGCCTCCTCAGAACTATGATTCCACCATAGAACCTTAACCAACGGAATCGTCTTCCTTCGCAACACTTTGACATCACGATCTAAGATTTCTACTAGTTCCTCTTCAAAGGATAGGTCAGGTCTTACATCGATTTCCTCCACAGGGACCATATGAGACGGATCTGAACGATATCATCTTAGCATAGAGACATGAAACACATTGTGAATCTGGCTTAACTCTGAAGGTAGCTCAAGCTGATAGGCTACTGGTCCGACTCATTTCAACACCCGGTAAGGCCCGATAAATTTGGGACTTAATTTACCCTTCCGTCCAAACCTCAGTACTTTCTTCCATGGTGACACCTTCAAGAACACCTTGTTACCCACTGTAAACTCTATGTCCTTACACTTCAAGTCTGCATAGGACTTCTGTCGGTCCGACGCTTCCTTTAGTCGAGCTCGAATTAACTCAACCTTCTCCTCGGTCTCAATAACCAACTCCGGACCCAGAATCTGACGTTCCTCTAATTTTGTCCAACATGTAGGAGTACGACACTTCCGCCTGTACAATGCTTCATAGGGCGCCATCTGAATACTAGACTGGTAGCTGTTGTTGTAAGCAAACTCTACCAACGGTAAAAACTCTTCCCAACTACCTCTAAAATCAATGACACATCCCCTCAATATGTCCTCCAAGATCTGAATCACCCGTTCAGACTGTCTATTGGTCAGAGGATGAAATGCTGTACTGAAATCCAACTTCGTACCTAACGCTTGATGCAAAGCCTTCTAGAATCGCGACGTAAACCTCGGGTCCCTGCCGATATGATTGATACTGGTACTCCATGCAACCTCACCACCTCCGCTATATATAACTTAGCCAGCTTCTGCAGAGAGTAATCGACCCGTACTGGTATGAAATGAGAAGATTTCGTCAAGTGATCAACAATCACCCAGACTGAATCTTTCTTAGTAGGCGTGAGGGGTAGCCCACTAACAAAGTCCATTGTGATCCTTGCCCACTTCCATTGTGGAATCTTCATCGGTCGCAATAACCACGATGGTAGCGATGCTCGCTTTTACTGGCGACAAGGTTAAACACTTACTCACCAATTCAGTTACATCAAGCTTCAAGCCCGACCACGTAATCGATCCATAAATCCGATACATCTTACTCCTTGGTGCATAGCATATGAACTTCCATGCGCTTCTTGCAAAATCTTATGCCTCAATTCTGGATCTTTTGGCATGCAAACTCTCCCTTGAAAACATAACAGTCCTTCCTCATTCATACTGAAGTCCGTCGATCTATCACTTGATCCTACATGAAACTTCTCCTTTAGCAACTCATCAGTCTACTGCTTCTCCTTAACCTGACTGACCCAAGAGGGTTTCACTTGAAGTTCAGCCAATAAGCTCCCATCATCATACAAACTAAGGTGAGCAAACATTTCCCTCAAGTCAGAGATTACTTTACGGCTTAAAGCATCTACCACCACGTTAGCTTTACCTGGATGGTACTCGATCGAGCAATCATAATCCTTTAACAACTCAATCCACCTCCTCTGCCTTAAATTCAACTCCTTCTGGGTCAAAAGGTATTTTAGGCTTTTATGATCTATATAAATAACAGATTTCTCCCCGTACAGATAATGTCTCCAAACCTTTAAAGTAAAAACCACCGCCGCCAACTCCAAATCATGGGTGGGATAATTTGCTTCGTGTGGTCTTAACTGCCGAGATGCATACGCAACAACCTTTCCATCTTGCATCAACACGCATCCTAGTCCCGTGTGTGACGCATCATAGTAAATTACGAATTCCTTCCTAGTCTCCAGTTGAATCAATACCGGAGCCTCTGTTAAAATCCTTTTCAACTTCTCAAAACTCTCTTGCTTCTTACTAGACCAAATAAATAGAATTCTTTTCGTAATAACTTAGTCAATGGTACCACGATTGAAGAAAATCCTTCAACAAACCTTCGATAGTGCCCGGCCAGACCAAGAAAACTCTAAATTTTGCCACGGTCTTGGGCGGCTTCCAATCCAATACTGCTTCAAATTTTCAAGGGTCAACCCTAATCCCCTCTGCCAACACAATGTGGCTTAGAAAAGTAACTTCACTTTAGCCAAAATTCGCACTTACTAAATTTGGCATACAACTGCTTCTCCCTCAGAATCTGCAAAACCACTCGCAGATGTGAATCATGCTCCTCTTCTGATCTTGAGGAAACCAAGATATCATCTATAAATTCCATGAAAAATCGATCCAAGTAGGGTTGGAACACTCAGTTCATCAAATCCATAAACGCCGCTGGTGCATTAGTTAACCCAAATGGCATTACCAAAAATTCATAATGGCCATAACGGGTCCTGAAAGCTGTCTTATGAATATCCAATTCTTTGACCTTAAGCTGATGGTATCCTGATCTCAAATCTGTCTTTGAGAACAATGACGCCCCTTTCAGTTGATCGAACAAGTCATCAATCATTGGCAATAGATACTTGTTCTTGATAGTCAACTTGTTCAGCTGATGATAGTCAATGCACATACACATTGATCCATCCTTCTTCTTCACAAATAACACCGGCGTTCCCAAAGGCGACACACTTGGACGAATAAATCCTTTATCTAACAACTCTTGTATTTGTGCTTTCAACTCTACCAACTCCTTTAGCGCCATCCTATATGGAGCGATAGACACTGGTGCTATTCCCGAAAAAAGATCGATACCAAACTCCACTTCACGATCTGGAGGTAATCTCGGAAGCTCTTCTGGGAAAACATCAGGAAATTCCTTCACCGTCGTAATGTCCCCAACAGTTAGGTCATTGTCTTCTAGAGCCCGAACAAACATTAAAACTGCCTCGTATCCTTTTCTCACCATCTTTTCTACTATTAGGGCAGTCTCCACATTCGATAAATAGTTCCCCCTTTCTCCTATCACCAACACTTCACCACCCTTGGGGTTTTCAACACCATACGCTTGGCTGCACAATCTAAATTAGCTTGGTACTTCACCAGCCAATCCATTCCTAATATTAAGTCAAACTCCCCGAACGGTAATTCCATCAGATCAGTCAGGAAAACTATTCTCTGAACTTCTAAGGGTACCTTCCGATAGAGTTTATCTACTACCATAGATTGTCCTAATGGGCTAATTACAGTCATCGCCCTAAGGGTAATCTCGGAATCTAAACTTAAAGTTCCAGACACACTACTAGCAACATATGAATGTGTCGACCCAATGTCAATCAATGCAGTGTAAGGTAACCCAAATATTAAAATGTACGGTTATAACATCCAATTAGGTCGACCTCCTCTCGACGTCTGGCAGCATAGACTAACCCCGGCTGTCTCGCCTCAGTATTTTCTGCCCCTCGGCCTGGTGCTCCACGACCCCGACTGAAATCGTTACCACCTCTAGCTGGACCACGACCCCTCTGCGGCTGCTGACCTCCTCTACCTGGCTGAGCATTTCCCTGCCCTACGGGTCCTACATCGCTCCGTGGCCGTGGACAGTCCCTAATCTAATGGTCCAAAGACCCACACCTAAAGCACTTTCCACTGTCTGCCCAACACTCACCTACATGGAATTTACCGCAATGAACACACCTCTGCGTCTGGTTAGCAGCAGGTCTCTCCACTCGGTTCAGCCCATCCGACCTAGGTCTTTTCTGAGTACGCACAGTTGCTCTTGACGATCCAAAATTCCTATTACTTCCACTTCTATATTTATCCCGATTCAGCTTTTTCGTTCACTTTACCTCCTCAGTTATCTTAGCCTTCTCCACAAGCACAACAAATTCCCTCTACCGCTGTGGAGCTATCAAAACACGTAAATCATTCTTCAGGCTATCTTCAAATCGAACACACCGTTCATGTTCTGTGGCCACTATCCCTCGAGCATAATGGCTCAAGCATAAGAATTCTACTTTATACGCTGCCACTGACCTACTTCCTTGAACCAGATTCAGAAATGCTCTACGCTGTGCGTCCACATAACTCGTTCCAATGTACTTACTCTGGAACGCCGTTCTGAAGTAATCCCATGTGATACGGTCAGCCACTGCACCATCCTTAACCGTAAGCCACCATTGATAAGCGTCTTCCCGGAGAAGGGACACTACTCTTTTCAGCTTCTCTTCTTCTGTGAAATCCAGATCATCCATTATGCGTTCGACCGCCTCCAACCAATACTCATATGTACTCGGGGCTATACCAAAATTCCCCTAAACACTTCTGCCCCATTAGCTCTAAGTCACTCCGACACAGATTTCTGGGCTCCTGTGCCCATGCCTTCCCCAACAACCCTCTCTAACACCCTCAACATCGCCTGAGATACAGCATCATCTCCGGCCGTCTGATCTTGAAATTTTGCCTCCACAGCTGGTGGCACTGGTGCTTCATTCCATGACTCGTGACCAGACCCTATCGGTTTCGACACAATAATCCTGCCTCTACCTCGGCCACGCACACCACGTCCCCTAGTGTTCATTCTACCGATTCACATTTATCTGATTAGGAATTTTATGAATTATTAATTTCTTCCACTGATTAATAATGAACAATCTTATGGAAAGTAGTCTTAACAGTAGTTCTTTCGAATTAGAACTCTATCTACAAGGTTCAGTTCTCAGGTCTGTATTTCCTAGCTCTAGAATCCACATACATTCAACCATCACACATCAACATACAAGTAGCATCCATGAACTCACATTCACCACATACGAGTGTTTTTGTCATTTCACTACCCAGGGGTACTTTCGTAATTTTATCCTACAAGGGTATTTTCGTAGAGTATCTTGGTGATTTTATAAAATAGGGGTATTTTGGTAATTTTGCAATCTGAGGGTATTTTGATAATTTTTCCTACCAGGGGTATTTCGGTAATTTTTATAAATTTTGGTAATTTTTACAAATTTTGGTAATTTTTACAAATCCAAGGTATTTTGGGGAGTTTTCACAAATTAAGGGTATTTTAGAAATTTTACAAAACTAGGGATATAAGTAATTTTACAAAAATAGGGTGGCTAGTCCCTTTCGGGTTTTAGTTATAAATTTTGGCCCGTCAACAAGCCCTCTCGATTAGAGTGAACAATCACTACGCACCAGTAGGATTCTAGTGAAGAGGAGGAGAGCCGCTAGGGCCGCTTAAATACCAAGCTCTCCTTGGATCCAATCCTAGACATGCGTATGCCTGTTACCACACCCTAACCCTATGACTTGTTTATAGACATGCTTAATTAAAACTAAGTCTTATGTGATTTGAAGAATTGTTTATACTAAACCTAAAGTCCATAAACTCTAGCATACTAGCCTACGTCCCTAGAGAGCCCATTAAGCCCAACATGCATATCACATAATGAGTTTAGAATACTTACCTGCGTGGATCGGGTGCCGGTAGACTCAAAGGCCATATCTCAACTGAATTTTTCTCAAACATACATCACTTTTACAAATCACCATTGGACCCATTTCACAGCCCGAGTTTTAAACTGGGCTTTGATACCAAAATGTAACACCCCAAACTCGGCCCATCGTCATGACCAGATCTGGTATGTTACGGGTTGAACATTGAAAACTTTGCTTTGAAGGGTTTTGAAAAGCTCAATTTATTTTAACCGATTAATCATTAATTGTGACATTTTTGAAGAAACTTTATCATTTGCGTTGAACATGCTTGACAAACCCATTTTTCATTTCACTTTATGATTAAGACTTTGAAAACTTAAGTTTATAAGATGTAACATAAAAAAATATATAAATCGATAACCTAGGTTATAAAGGCCTTATTACAAAAATAATCCCAAAATTGAAACTTAAAGGAAAACCAAAAATAATCTATGAAGATAAAAGACTTGATGACCCCTCGAGTCCTCCTCGGCTCCCATGTCCACAATCTACTGCCCATCTGAAAAGTTGGGAAAAATAAAAGGGTAAGTCACCAAGACTCAGTGTGCAAATCTCAAAAACACATGAAAGCCTCGGGCCCACAAACACAATATGGGCCTTGGGCCATACACAATGGCAACAGAATATATTTACATGCAATATGGCCCATCCCAAACCTAAGAGTTCGTCCTCTACACACCCCCATACCAACCATCACACCGTGGGGATTTTTACAATCAACCCTCCATCCGCTACACACCATATGGACAGCTGTGCTGCCTGTCATAAAGACCAATCACTATGTGACCTATGTGGCAAAGCCACCGATCGTTATGCGACTTTAATAATATATCGACAGCTATGCTGCCTGTCATAAAAATCGATCACTATGTGACCTATGTGGCAAAGCCACCGATCGCTATGCGACCTACTCCCCTTCATCATATCAATCCCATCCCATGCATACATACATGCAAGAGTCAGAACATTAAACTACCTAAACAGATCACATACTTTCATATACTTTCATACACATAGAGAAGTTTCTATGATTACATACCTGGCATCCCTTGCCTACCCTTTTTGGGTAATACGACTGTTCATACAACCTCATTTTTGGTTTTCAGCCCATAAGATACATATGATACAGATTAACTAGTGTGATAGAGATCTACACACCTAATTACTGACAAGACGATCATTGTCTAAGTCGACACTATCGATGAGCGCTTTCATCGCTAATAATCTAAGGTTTTGTTCTGAAACCGGTCCACAACCCGGTGGCCAATCCCAAACTGCTGACACCACTCGCTTCTTAAACTTAGGGATTGGTTTAAAAGATCCAATGCCCTCCTTCGCATGATCGATATTTGATTCCATCAAAAGACCTTATCAGTTGCTACCATTATAACATATGGTTAAGATCATAATTACGATAGCGAATCTAATGGAAATCTAAAGAAAACCCCTTACCTTGAAATCCCAAAAAGAGAGACATGAGGTTCAGAGACTAATGGTTTCGACTTTTAGATCTACGCGATATACTTCACTTCTCGAATGTCGCCCAACACATGGACACAAGAAACCAACAATCCATTAGCCTTTCGGCTTTGTCTTCTAAAAACTGAAAGAGAAAGAAAAAAGAAAAAAATAGATCAGAAGAAATCGGCACCTACCTTTACAGAGAATTCGGCAACCCCTTGAAGATTTTGGCTTAATGGAGAAATCGGCACAAGAGGAAAAAGAATGAAGAAGAGAGTGAAATAAGAGGTTTCGGCTTCTAAAGAAATCAAAAGAAAAGATTGTAGAGATTGACTGGGGTTTTGGCTTGTAGAAGAGAATAGAGAATGAGAGAAAAGATTAAGAGAATGGGGTTCAAATGCCGGAATTGAAGAGATATCCCCCTAATTAAAGAGAATTTTGGCACCTACCTCTCAAAAGCTGAAAATGCCCCTTTCTCGAACTAAAAACTAATCAATTAATGAGGGAAATTTTGGCACCCCTCTGGCATATTGAAACCGATTTCTTCCCCCTCCAAGAGATGAAAATTCGGCCACCACTGGCTATTTAGTAGATAACTCCTATTCTTTCTCCCTTATCTTTATCCATTCACACCTCCAAAAGAGGCCTAAATAATACCACCTCTTCCTTCCTTTATCAGCACATTATCCATATTACCCAAGTCATTTAATCCCTCCTAACTTTAAGCCTTATTTTCGTCCCACTAGCTCCTCCTTTAAGTGCTAAAAAATAGGCCACATATATGGGCTTCAATTAGCCATAACTTGGGACTCTTCACTTGCTAATGACGCCACCTTATAGCTCCTTTGCAGTGCCCCTTGCTTCTGGGCCACAAGCCCATTTTGTAATTTAAACCACAGATACCATCTTTTAAACCCTATAGTGTCCAAACAGAAAATTTAACCAAGGCTTCGGCCCTATCCTGAGCCCAATCTGGACCCCTAACACTCTAATTAACACATTACACATAACCACACATTAAATGCATAGGCCCATTAATTCAAGATGTTACACTTGTTATCTAACTCTGAACCAGATGATTTATTCACTTGACTTGATCTGTAAGATTCCCTAATTTATATTAATAACTCTTTCGAGGCTACTAACATCTAACTCTAAGTTGATTAATTGAAATCTCTTTCTAATTAAAACCCCTAGAATTGCATTAACTCGATCTATGGACTCCCATATTAGGTTTAACCCTAATCCGACATATTTTTGTCATCCTATTTCTAGGGTTGCGATCAACTCCACTTAACTATGCTAGATCTACTCTTAAACAGGGACTTTTGCTCCACTACCTAAGCACATTAGTACTTGGATTAATATCTTGAAATATCAAAGCAAGAATTAAGAACACATAGTTAAGAAAAAATCAAATATTTATCATACAGCTCAAAAAACAATAACAAGATCCATCTTAGGTTTCATCCCCCTCAGGTATTTGAGAGGTTTAGTTCATAATAATAAAAGAATACATCTCAGAAGAAAATATAAAACAAAACATAAAGAAAACCCTAAAACCCCCTGAAGGAATTAAAAGAGAAATCCTCATTCTTGAGTATGATTCCAGCTTCTTGAGATGAATCAATTGGTTTTCTTCGAGTGAATCCCACAATTTGGCCCCTCTAGCTTGGCTCCTTGGCCTAGCTGAACACCTCCTTGAAGGTTGGCCTCTAGGGTGTTTATATAGGCTTTTAGAATGTCTTTCTTTGCCTCTAAGTACCCATTCAGAATAGAATTCAAACAGGTCATGTCAGGGACACGCCCATGGCACACCCGTGTAATTCGAGGCCAGGCCGTGTTCAAGTCTGTTAATGAGGCACGACCGTGTGGTCTTAGGCCTAGGTTGTGCCAATTTCGTGTTATGCCCATTTTTTCTATTTTTGAACCGTTTCTCATTCTTTTCATCCTTCGGTGCTCTCTTGAGTAATACATGAAAATAAGGGATTAGGAGCACCTATTTCCATAATTAAGGGGATAAATCATCCAAAAGTATGCTAAATGTTGGATTAAAATATATTCATATTACGGTTTATCAAATGCCCCCACACTTAAGCTTTTGCTTATCCTTAAGCAAAATTCTCAACTCACAATTAAAACGAACTTCCCTCAATTCATAATATTCATTGATAATGTTTCATTATAATTCATGGATAATTTATACATGGATAATTTAACTCAAAGAGTCCTAAAGCTTCAAACAACCAAATTCATAAGTTTGTAGCATGAAAAATATAGGTGTTTCCCCTTATCTAAATACTTACCTTTAATTCAAAATTGACAAGAGTTGACATCCTTACTAAAGATTCACTCAAATCACTTAAGGTGTTTAAGGTTCAAAATTAAGCACTCAAAAGTCAAACATGAAAAGTTAATCCCATAGGCTTGCTTGAAAATCAAATCTCCACCATTATAAGATGAGATGATATATAGATCAAAAGGTCTTTAAAAGGGTTGTAATGGGGCTTAGGTTAAAGGTGTGGATAAAGGCTGAATTAGAAGGTTAGATCAAGATTGAACTGACAAATTACCTAACTAGAAAAATGAACTAATCTTGAATAATTACATCAATTGAAAACTTGTAATAGTAATAATACGAGCTTCTTCTTCAAGATGTGGAATTTAAACGTATAAGCTCACTTAATTATAGAACTAATAATGAATATACTTGATTTTTTTTAAGAATTAGGCAACTGATCATATCAAGTCTCGATAAAAGGGCAGTCAAAAGGAATGGTGATAACAAATAAAAGATGGGTTTTGGGTTAATATTAGTGGGTGAATCAATAAAAGGTTTGCTAGGATCAAAGGGGTTCACTAGGGGTTAATTGTGAAGGTAGGTTTTTAGTGGAGTAAGTAGGTTAAATCCTAGGTGCCTTTATCATCTCAGTATATCAACTCAAAGATGTGGTCTCGACATGTATAATCAAAGCAAGTTCTAGAATAACAAATCAATGTTGACACACTCATAATCAATAAAGTGAGCATGAAAAGAATGTATGCTCTAAAAGGTTCAAAATCTCATAAAAATTATGGGTTTTAATGAAAACCTTGTAAATTTTAAACTTCAAGGTAATAATTAGATTCAAGTAGACAACCTATATAACATCCTAAAATTTGGAATTTTATGTGTTGCGTTATTTTGGTGCTAAACTGGTTAAATTATTAATTGTGTATGTTTAGGAGGCCTTGAGAATGTTCGGGGTTTAATTGGACCTTGTAAAAAAATTTGGCATTTAGCACTTTAATGAAATGGAGAAAGTGATCTTAAAGCATATGGGAATAAGTGAGTAAATGGTTAGTACAAGTGAGCAATTAGTAAAGAGGTTATGGCATTAAGTGAAGTACCTTGAGGGAAGAGGTTCAAATCCCTTTGTGTGCAAATTTTGCTTTTATTTTTGCACCCTTCCATCAAGTATCGGCCAAGCATATTATTATGGTAAGTTGGACTTTTATTTTTATGGTAAGATAGCTAAAGAGATTAAGGAAAGGTTGAAGTTAGGGAAAGGAATCAAAAGGAAAAGGTAAGTAAGGGGAACAAGTGGCTTATTTCATGGTGAATGCTATGGAAAGTTTGGTTGGAAAAAATGTTGACCATTTGGCTATGAACATGGACGATTTTGGGGCTAAGGGGGATGGCCAAATTTGTTAGTATTTTAGTTAGGCTTAGGTGATAATTTTGGGTCATTTCCATTGGCATCAAGTGTGTTTTTTCTCAAAGAAAATTCTAATCTTTTAGCCAAATTTTTGTCTTGGGCAATTGGTAAGAGTTATGGGTATTGTTTTGGTCAAAATCTCTTTATGCCACTTTTGTGACATTTTTCTTTTCTCTCTAAACTTTCTTCTCCTCTTTGTCGAATTTTAGAACTTTGAGTGTGCATACCTTTTTCCTTTCTTTTCTTCCTTTTTGCCGAATGGACTTAAGCCATTGAAACCATATTATTCACTCTTTCTCTTTTGAAAAATCGAAACCTCACAAACCCTTGTTTTCATCTATTTTCTCTTTTTACAAAATTTTCCAAACACCTCTCTTCTTCCTCTCAAATCAATAATTTCCAGAACCAAATATTATTTTTTTTTTACCCCATAGTCGAATATCATTGTTCATCTTCCTTTAGAGCTGGATCTTTCATTTCATACATATTTTCTTCTCAACCGTTTTACTACTCATACTTTGATCAATAGGTAAGTGATCCATTCCAACATTTTATTTTTATTCTTTCTCTTAGTGCCAAATCTATGCCTTGGTGTGGGATGGCCTTTTTGACCGAGACCATCACCATACTTTCTCTCATTCAAAATCACTTTTCTTCTTTGTAGAAGTATAGTGGAAGGTCAAAACTTGGAGTATCCGAAGTCATCATTTAATTGCTCGAATTCGGTCCTAAAATCTCTAAGGTAAGAGTTCTTCACGGATTCTATAATCACTTTTTATTCGTTAAGATAGTGATGATTAATCGATATTATTATAAAGACTCTATCGCTCGATCTTTCATCTTGAGATCATACGGATTTTTGTGATAAGCCGACCCTATTCCTCAAATCAATCATTCATAACAATGTAATATTAGTTTTGACTAATATTTGATTTCAATGGAGTCAAGCAAAATAGAATCAAAAGGGACAGTGATTGGAGATTGAAAAAGGAGTAGACTAGTGATCCCTACTCCTAAATTTAAACGGAGGGCGGTATCAGCAATTCGGGACTTCCCACCGGGGTGTGGACCCTCATCCGGTGAGAATCAACTATTCGAGGTCGTTCACAATTTTGAGGCATCAGCGATTCGGGATTTTCCACCGGGTTGTGAACTGTTAATCGAGGAAAACCAACAAATTGTGGCCATTCACGATTCCAAGGGTAAGCATCGTAGATCATTCATTTCGTGTTGATAAATCGCGTATGTCGACTAATCAAGCATTGTAATATTCTAGGTGTTGACGATCGAGAGAGTATAGTACTTATAGTAATCAGGTGCGTATTCTCACACCGTATTTCATGGGTTGAAAACTATTATCGTATTGGTAGTAAATTGCTTGATTAAGTCGTAATTTTGGAGATCGAAAAAATTGTCTTAGATCTCATTATTTGATAAAATTGATAAAATCGTGAAAGATTACAAAAATACCTTAAATGGGCCGAATCGATATTTTTTGTTTCATGAGCCAAATCGTTATATATATTTGCTAAGTGGGCCAAATCAAAATGTGTACTATATGGGCCGATTGATATATGTCTAAGTGGAAGGGCCGATTGAAATATGACAATGTGGGCCGATTGATATATGACTATGTGAGTCGATTGATAATTTGCTATATGGGCCAAGTTGATAATTGCTTAATGGGCCAACTTTGATAAATTGATATAATGGGCCATAATTTTTGGTAATAAATGTCCGAATAAATTATTGTGATATGTTATGCATTATATACATGAATTGCATGGGACGGGATAATGATGAAGAGAAGTTTTGGTAGCTCTGCTACATAATTCTGGTGGCTCTACCACAAATATGTATAGTGGCAATGCCACATAAAATCTGTTATTCTAGTGGCTTGTCCACAAAGAATCTGTTATAAATGGCTTAATGCCTGCGATTGGTGTGTTGGCGGGGTGGGTTGACTGATGATCACCCACAAGTGTGTTGGTTGGTACGGGTGGTGTGTAGCAGATGGAATACTAGGCTTGGTTTGGGAATTGCATTTACTCATGTTATATTCATTACATTATTATTATTGTATGTGGGCTCAGGCCCAAATAATTGTTTAACAGATTTTGGCCCAGCGAATAATGGTAAGTGGGTTACTTCAACGGGTTCTAGCATCTCACCCTATCTTTCTTACCCTTTTCAGGTAATGATCAGTAATGGAGACTTGGACCGTGAATAACTCGGAGGAGGCCATACCACAAATAAATGGTTTAATTTGAAATTTGGTTTTCTTTAAGTATTTTTAATTATTTTGCTATTTTGTTAAAGATTGTAATAAGGCCGTTGGATTAATTTTTGTTTTGTTTTATGTTTGGCAAAATTATTAATTGCTCTAAGTATTTCGGATCGAGATTTTACTAAAACTAAAATATTCATTTTATTTAAATAAAAGGGTTTTATAATAAACTTTTATAAACATAATTTTTAATTGAAACTTATATTCAAATTTTTTTTACATTTGCGATATTTTTCAAAGTCATGCTTTATAAGATTTTCATATCTCAATTTGTCAGAATTATCAATCAAATTTTTATTCAACAATTTTTCTTAAAAGTGAGCTGTTTTAATCGACTTATTTATAAAAAGAAATTAGTAAAATTTTCTCAGGTGGCATGTCGGATCTAGCCTTAACGCATGGGCTGGGTTTGGGGTGTTACAACCTAACAAAATTTTAATTTTTGAAAATAGACATGTCATGCTTGATTCTCTAGTATCTTAAAGTTTAAATTATCAATGCACAATTAACTATGACTTAATCTAACACATATCAATAAAAATCATAAATCAGCAGGAATTTCATTCTAATTAGTGATATGAGAAAATTACTTAAGACAAGATATCATTCAGGGATTTGAGAATAATGCAAAAAGATAGAAACTTTTCTAAATAAATTTTCACCCCCACACTTAAGATGTACATTGCCTTCAATGTACAAAGATAGATAATAACATGTAGTAAGAAAATCAAAAGAGAGGGAGAGAAGTGAAACTTCCTAAATTTTTGAATGGAATCCGTGAGTTAGAAGTGTGGAAACTTGATTCGGAGGTGAAAGATAAGTTGGAGGGGGTGCCTCGAACCGTTTGAAATTGGATCCTTGAAGAAGTCGGTCTAATCTTATTGTATCCTAAGCTTAATCTAAATGGCATGAAGAATAAGAAGAAAATAATAAAGAAAATAAAAAATAAATATAAAAAGAAGAATAAAAATAAATAATGAAAAGTGGATATGCGTTCAAAGAGAAAGGTAAAAAGGGAAGAAGACCTTAGGAAAGAAAGTGAACAGAAGAAGGGGATTAAATAGAAATCATGGATCTGGTGGTTGCCCATGCCCTTGTACCTCCATGTGGTGGCCACACGGCCACGGCTTAGATCGTGTGGGTATGAAAACATGCGCCTAAAAGTCTGGTTAGTTCTTAGTTAGATGCTAAAAGTCAAAAATATAAAAATTAATGGGGTTAGTGCTTGGGTTGCCTCCCGAGAAGCGCTCGTTTAAAGTCTTGAGCTAGACTTACCTGTTATTTGTATGGCCATGGTGGTTCACGAAGTCGAAACTCCTTGTTCTTACTATCAATTCTATCAACATATGGTTTGAGTTGGGTAGTATTAACCTCAAAAGTGTCGAAATTAAAATGTGTTACCTCGACCGTTCCATGTGGGAAGACCTTACATGTCGAAAAAGGAGTCACACCATTTGTATTAAGCTCTGAAGTGGATATTCTAGGGTCGGTTGTATTTGACAGTATCTGGTCCCCAACATTAAAGTGATTGATTCCACAATTAATACTTCATGTGTAACATCCGAGATTGGGGGTCTCGCATTTGAATTCATATCTATGTGTTAGTATGCTCAGTATGCTGTTTGAGTGTATTTGGGGGCTTCGGGAAACCTTGGGGTTAGGTAGAAGCCTTAGTGAAAATCTCTGGTTTGAAGCCTTTAGGGAAAAGCTAGGGGAGCTAGTCCTTAAGGGATTTAATGTGAGGTGTATGGACACAACAAATGGAATGGTGGTGTGGCAAGGAGACGCCACCTTGTGGGCAGGGAAGTTGCGTCAAAGGGGAATTCCATGGGGAGAAGGTTCAAGCAACATGGCAGCATTTTGGAGGTTGTTTTTGCGTCAAGAGGGGGAGGTAGTGGATTCGACTATGGCACTTGGAAGGGGGAAGTTTGAATGGGTCAAGCATTTTGAATGTGTGGTGGAGAGTGGGGTGGAAGGTTTGAATCATTCAAACATGTTTGAATGAGGGGAATGGATGAAAATTAGGAGGAAAACAAGGGATGAGGAGTGAGGTTGAAGAGTTGGCCGAATGTGGGATGCTAGAGGTGGCATTTTCGGTCATTAAGGGTGTGTACCGAAAGTGTGGGGTTTAGTAGCTTGAGTATGTGCATTTTTGGAGTTTTTCTCTTCTTTAGTTCTCTCTGTCGAAAGTGTTATTCAGGAGCTCTTCAATTGTTTTCTCTCTATTTGACCAAAAATCGAAGGTAAGGATGACCATTTAGGCATTTTGTTCACCCTCTTTTCCCTCTTGCCGAATTCTTTATCCATTTTCTTCTCTCAACCATAAGAGCCGAACCTTCCTCCAAGCCTTTCTCATTTTCTTTTCCATCATCACTTGTTTGCCATACAAGCCGAATCTTTCTCTACATTTTTTTCTCCAAATCCAAAACTTCTATCATTTTCTCTTCTTTAATTTTCTTTTCCTTCTAAAGCCGTATCATCTATTGTTCATTCTCCTTTTTCCATCCATTTTAATCTTTGCTACTTGTTCATCATAGCCGAAAGTTACTTCTTATTTTCTCCTTTGGAATCGTTTTGTTCTTGAAGCATTAGAAACTAAAGTTCGTACCTCATATTTGGAAGGTGCCGTCATTTATTTAGTTCTAACTCTCTCAATCGATTTCTAATATTGTGGTAAGGGGTTTCTCTTCTATTTGAATCTTGTTCTTTTCTTTTTGGTTGCCAAAACCAAAAGCTTCATTTGGTTTCTTGAGGTGTGGCCGAATCTATAAGGGTTGATTTTGTGGTTCTTTTGTTTGTAGCAAGGGGTGAAGGATATTAAGGATCTTTCGGACTTGATTGTTCAAGGTAAGAAGGCGATATTGACCAAAGGCCACTCTTTTTTCCATAAGTGTTAGAGCCGAATCTAACATGGCTTATGTAGGGATTTCGACAACCTTCAAGTTCAAGTGAGAACCTTCGAGATTTAGGTAGACTTTGGTAAGGATACTCTTTCGATCTTAGGATTTATTTGGTTTGTTATTCTTTCCTATTCAACGTTTTAACTGGGTCTTGATCAAAAACTTTGTTTGATGGATTGAGTATCGACATAGAGAGAAAGGGTTGGACATGTAGTCCACCTTCTAAATTGAAGAAAGCAGTCGGTTTATTGGTTCGTGATTGGCCACCGAGGTGTGGGCGACTTGAGTAGGATCGTAGGCAAATAGCGGTAGTGTCGGTTAGTGATAGCGTCGACGTAGAGGGCGTGGTATTACGAGTTATCGGTGTGTAGTTGTTACCTTTGTTTCCTTGTCTAAATTAATTAAATGCATGTGATATGTGTGGTAGCTAAAATAGTGGCTGTGGTGGTGTTGTTACCCATATTGGGTAATCCGGTAACCAAGTTAGTCCTTTTCCTACATCAAAAATGTAGATGGATATATGTGGATCTATGTTAGCGATTTATGCGCATATACGATATGTTCATATGATTACAATGTCATTTCATCATAATATGTTGCATGTGCATGGGATTCGAGATATATATATATTGAAAAAGGGGAAGTGTGTATATATTAATATACGTGGATTGATGTTGGCCTCGAGTCTCATCGTGGATTGATGACGACCTTGAGTCTCATCGTGGATACTTGTGATTTTAATCCGTGGATCGATGGCTAGACCACTAAGTGGACTTTGAGCGAAGGTAAATCGGCATAGTCCGCCAAAAAGGTGTGTAGCGGATGGAAGGTCAATTTAGTAATCCCCAGGTGTGTGGTGGATGGATATACTGGTGGTGTGTAGCAGTTGGATACTAGGTTGGAGTTGGGTTAACACTTTGCATCATCATGCGTGGTATGTGGTTGATGTGGATTTGGGTCTTTGCCCATTGGTGGAATCATGTGAATTAATTGAACACTGAGTTTGGTGACTCACTCTATTTTTTTTACACAATGCAGGTAACTCGTTGGACTGGGCTAGAGTGAAAATCGAGGTGGCCATGCAGAAGTTGTTTTCGTAAATTTTATTTATATTTTAAACTGTTTGGATATTATTTGGGTTATTTTATTATGTAATAAGGACTCTAACTATTTTTTGGATTTTATGGATTTAAGCCGGATTTGTTAATTAAAACGACTTTAAGCTAATTACAACCTGAAAATAAAATTGAGAGTTTATATAATTCGGGTTACTCGGAAACAATTTATTTTTCTCGAAATTCTTGTATAAACAATGATTTAATCTTTACACAACCCGGAAGATTTGATTTGTTAGTAAATTACTATTTTAATCGACAAACCCCATTTTAAAGCAGAAATTTTTGTTTTAGAACTTATTTACACCTTCAAAACAGAATTCTTTTCAACACCTTTCCAATAACATTCTGAACTCGGCTGAGGTGTTTTGGATCGGGTTTGGGGTGTTACAATTTGGTATTAGAGCCTAAGTTTTTAAACTCGACCTTTGGGTTTTGAGGCCCACAACATTTCCAAATTTTGGTATTCAAAGTTGGCTAAAAGAAATTTTTCGTGGAATAGACTTTTGAGGGCATGGCACTCGAACCTTCCGCCCAGGTCTACCAGGTAAGTCCTCTGACTGTTTAAATGAATTGAATGAAAGTGGTTATGTGGTGTATTGTTGTAGATATCGACATTAGAATTTAAGATATTCTCTTAGAGACTGGAACCTTTAGGGATGTATGTGCTTTACGAGAGAACAACATGAAATTATATGTTATAAAACTACCCCTTTAATCAACAAGTGAAAAGAAAGCTAATGCATAATATTTCTTTAAATCAGATTAAAACGTGACGATAGACATGAGTTCTAGGGGACGTGGTCATAATGCGTGTGGGCGTGGTAGAGATAAGATGACGGTATCGGAACCAGTGGTGTCTGGTCATGGGTCAGAAAATGAGGCACCACTACCGCTTGACTCTGAGGCGGAGTTTGAGGTCGACGGGGAGATGACGATGTCTCGAGCTATGCTACGGGTTTTAGAGAGAGTTACGGGGGCAAATATGGGTACTTTGGCGTAAAAATCAGTGTTTGAGCGACTCAGAGCGAATGGAGCCGATATATTTAAGGGTGTCTCAGGGATAGCTCGAATGTGGCAGAGTACTGGTTAGAGGCAGTCGAGAGGATCATGGATGATTTGGATTGCACAGCTGAAGAGAAATTGAAGAGCGATGTTTCTTTACTTCGGGATGAGGCCTACCAGTGGTGGCTCACTGTCAGAGAGGGTACTCCGGCAGACCGAGTGGATTGGAGTTTCTTTAAGATTAAGTTCGAAGGGAAATACATGCTAGTTACGTGGATGCACAGAGGAAGGCATTCTTGAACTTAGTGCAAGGGGGTAAGTCAGTAGTTTAGTATGAAGTAAAATTCTTGTGATTAAGTCGGTACACCAGAGGGATGGTTACAACTGACTATGAGCGCTGTGTGAGATTTGAGGATGGACTGCGAGATGAGCTGTGAGTGTTGATAGCTCCTCAACAGGAGAGGGACTTTGCTACTTTAGTAGAAAAAGTGAGGATAGCTGAAGAGGTTAAGCGAACTGAGAGGCAGAATCGGGATAAGGACAGAGGCAGGAATAAGAGGGTTATGAACCGTCAGCATCATCTGGGGGTTTTCAGAAAAGGCCTAGGGTTGAGGGACCTGCTCGCATTTCTATGCGATTCGGAAATCGATTCATCGATGTGCTCAATGTGAGAGGTCTCATGTGGGAGAGTGTTGGGAAGGAATAAAGAGTGCTATCGGTGTGGGTCAAGGGACCATCTGATTAAGAACTATCCTCAGGGCTAGGACTCAGATGGTAGGTCAGGGGTATGTGCAGCCAGAAAGGGGTGGTCAACAGATGTCAAGATTTCGTGGTCTGAACCGAGGAGGGAATGGTTCTGGCCGAGGTTGTGGAACACCGGGCAAAGGTGCTGGGAGCTCAGATGTGAGACAGCCTAGGTTGGTTTATGCAGCCAGACATCGTGAGGAGGGGGATACACCAGGTGTTATCACTGGTACGTTCCTCATTTCTAGGTTACCCTTTACTGCCTTAATTGATGTTGGGTCGACTCACTCTTATATTGCTAGCATGATGTCTGGAACTTTGAATGTGAAACCTGAAATGGCCTTTAGAAAAATGGCAGTACTTAGTCCTTTAGGGCAATCAGTAGTGGTAGATAAACTCTTTAGAGATGTACCTTTAGAAGCTCAGGGTTTTGTGTTTTCGACTAACTTGATGGAGCTGCCATTTGGGGAATTTGACTTAATCCTTGGCATGGACTGGTTAGTAAGTTATCGTTCAAATTTGGACTGTGCTGCTAAGTGCATGTCATTGAAGACTCCCGAGGACAATGAGGTTTTGGTGAAAGGTGAGAGGAAAGACTACCTGTCTAATGTAGTGTTGCTCTTAAGGCGGAGAAGATGGTGAAGAAAGGGTGCTTGGCTTTCTTAGTGGTTGTTAGTGCTTTGAATGCAAAGGAAGCAGCTGTGGGGGAGGTTAAGACAGTAAAGGAGTTTGTAGATGTTTTTTCGGAAGAACTTTCTGGGTTACCTCCGGATCGTGAGGTGGAGTTTGGAATCGACCTGCTACCGGGTACAGCACGTGTACATCGCTCCTTACAGGATGGCTCCGAATGAGTTGGTTGAATTTAAAGCCCAGATCCAAAGAGTTACTAGATCGCGATTTCATTCGACCTAGTGTGTCTCCATGGGGAGCATTGGTGTTGTTTGTAAAAAAGAAGGACGGATCTATGCGTATGTCCATAGATTATCGCCAGTTGAATAAGCTGACAATCAAGAATAAGTACCCACTGCCGAGGATAGATGACTTGTTTGACCAGCTCAAAGGGGCTACGATCTTTTCAAAGATAGATTTGAGGTTGGGGTATTACCAGCTTAAGGTGAAGGACGCAGATATTCACAAGACAACGTTCCAGACTCGATACGGACACTATGAATTCCTGGTAATGCCGTTCGGGTTGACAAACACCCTAGTTGCGTTCATGGATATGATGAATCGGGTTTTTAACCCTATTTGGACCAGTTCGTTGTGGTGTTCATAGATGACATTCTAGTGTATTCCAAGTCAGAGGAGGAGCATGATGCGCATCTGTGGGTGGTGCTACAGATTTGAAGGGAGAAGAAGTTATATGCCAAATTTAGCAAGTGCTAATTTTGGTTAAGAGAAGTTGCTTTTCTAGGTCATGTGGATCGGTAGAAGGGATAAGAGTGGATCCTCAAAAGAGTGAGGCGATATTGGATTGGAAACCACCTAAGTCGGTGGGGGAGATTCGCAGTTTCTTGGGGTTAGCCGGTTATTACAGAAGATTTATTGAAGGTTTTTCCTCTATAGCAGCACCTTTGACTAAGTTGTTGAGAAAGGAGGTACCTTTTGTGTGGACGGACAAGCAGCAGGAGAGTTTCGAGAAACTAAAAAGGGTTTTAACAGAGGCTTGGTGTTGCTTCTCATACGGGGTTAGGTTGTATACTGATGCAGGAAAGGAAGGTTGTTGCCTATGCGTCTCGACAGTTAAGGCCTCATGAAGTGAACTATCCGAAGCATGACCTGGAATTGGTTGCAGTGGTTTTCGCTTTGAAAGTGTGGAGGCATTATTTGTATGGAGAAAAGTCGGTGATCTACACGTACCATAAGAGTTTGAAGTATCTGCTGATGCAGAAGAAGCTGAACTTGAGACAACGAAGGTGGGTGGAGCTATTGAAGGATTACGATTGCTCGATTAAATATCACTCGGGTAAGGTGAATGTTGTAGCAGATGCACTAAGTCAGAAGGTGGTATCGGATTTGAGAGCAATGTTCGCTCATCTTAGCCTATATGACGACGGGAGTTTATTAGCGGAGCTGCAGGTGAAGCCGACCTAGTTAAGTCAGGTAAAAGAGAAACAGTCGGTGGATGATGTTTTGAATGCTAAACTTCTGCAAGTATAGGATGGGGGATTAGAGGACTACAGTATAAACAACGACGGAGTTTTGTGTTTTCGAGGTAGGGTTTGTATGCCAAAAGATGTAGAGCTGAGGCAAAAGATTCTTTGGGAGTCGCATAGTAGCCCTTACGCTATGCACCCTAGAGGGAGTAAGTTGTATAGAGATTTACGATATTAGTTTTGGTGGCCTGGATTGAAACGGGAAGTTAAGAAATTTGTGGGGAAGTGCTTGACGTGTCACTAGGTCAAAGCTGAACACCAAGTGCCTTCGGGGTTGCTGCAACCAGTGAAGATTCCGCAATGGAAGTGGGAGAGAATCACGATGGATTTTGTTAGTGGACTTCCTCTTACGCCTACTAAGAAAGACTCGGTATGGGTGATAGTGGATCGGTTGACAAAATCTGCTCATTTCATACCTGTTCGTGTCGACTACTCTCTGTAGAGGTTGGCGAAGTTGTATGTAATAGAAATTGTGAGACTATATGGGGTGCTAGTATCAATCATATCGGATAGGGATCCTAGATTTACATCGCAGTTTTGTAGGGCGTTGCATCAGGCATTGGGCACTAGGTTGGACTTTAGCACGGCATTTCATCCGCAGACGAATGGCCAGTTTGAAAGGGTAATTCAGGTGTTGGAAGATATGTTGAGAGGATGTGTTGTCGACTTCAGACGTAGTTGGGAAGAATTCTTTCCCTTAGCAGAGTTCACGTACAACAATAGTTATCAAGCTAGTATTCGGATGGCGCCGTATGAAGCATTGTATGGGCGGAAGTGTCGCACTCCCACCTGTTGGACAGAGTTAGGTGAACGTCACGTGTTAGGTCCAGAGATGGTTGCAGAATCAGAGGAAAAGGTTAGGGTAATCTGAGCTCGATTGAAGGAGGCATCTAACAGACAGAAATCGTATGCAGATTGTAACCAAAAAGAGATAGAATTTGCAGTAGGTGATCGGGTTTTCCTAAAAGTTTCACCTTGGAAGATGTGATGAGATTTAGACGTAAGGGTAAGCTGAGTCCTAGGTTTATAGGGCCTTATCGGGTTTTGAAGCGAGTTGGACCAGTAGCGTACCATTGGAGTTGCCCTCAGAGTTGAAGCAGATGCATGATGTGTTTCACGTCTCAATGCTAAGAAATTACCGATCGGATCCTTCTCACGTGGTGCCAGTGGAGAAAGTTGAGTTGAAGCTAGATTTGTCCTATGAAGAGGAGCCAATTCAGATTTTGGAGCGAGATATGAAGGTGTTACGGAAAAAATTAGTTCCTCTAGTCAAGGTGTTATGGCAGAACCATGGTTCGGAAGAAGCGTCGTGGGAGCCGGAGGAGGCGATGCGACAGCAATGCCCTGACCTATTTTGACCAGGTAATTTCGAGGCTGAAATTTCTTTAAGGGGGTAGAACTGTAACATTCAGGATTGGAGGTCTCACATTTTAATTCATATCTATGTGTTAGTATGCTCAGTATGTTGTTTGAGTGTGTTTGGGGGCTTCGAGAAACCTTGGGGTTAGGTAGAAGCCTTAGTGAAAATTTCTGGTTTGAAGCCTTTAGGGAAGAGCTAGGGGAGCTAGTCCTTAAGGGCTTTAATGTGGGGTGTATAGACACAACAAATGGAGTGGTGGTGTCGCAAGGAGACGCCACCTTGTGAGCAGGGGAGTTGCGTCAAAGGGGAGTTCTAAGGGGGAAAAGGTTCGAGCAACATGGATAGCATTTTGGAGGTTGTTTTTGCGTCAATAGGGGGAGGTAGTGGATTCGGCTATGGCACTTGGAAGGGGGAAGTTTGAATGGTTCAAGCATTTTTAATGTGTGGTGGAGAGTGGGGTGGAAGGTTTGAATCATTCAAACCTGTTTGAATGAGAGGATGGGAGGAAAATTAGGAGGAAAACAAGGGATGAGGAGTGAGGTTGAAGAGTTGGCCGAATATGGGATGCTACAGGGTGGCATTTTCGGTCATGACGAGTGTGTGCCGAAAGTGTGGGGTTTAGTCGCTTGAGTGTGTGCATTTTTGGAGTTTTTCTCTTCTTTAGTTCTCTCTGTCGAAAGTGTTAGTCAAGAGCTCTTCAATTGTTTTCTCTCCATTTGACCAAAAATCGAAGGTAAGGATGACCATTTAGGCATTTTGCTCACCCTCTTTTCCCTCTTGCCGAATTCTTTATCCATTTTCTTCTCTCAACCTTAAGAGCCGAACCTTCCTCCAAGCCTTTCTCATTTTCTTTTCCATCATAACTTGTTTGCCATACAAGCCGAATCTTTCTCTGCATTTTTTTCTCCAAAGCCAAAACTTCTATCATTTTCTCCTCTTTAATTTTTTTTCCTTCTAAAGTCGTATCATCTATTGTTCATTCTCCCTTTTTCCATCCGTTTTAATCTTTGCTACTTGTTCTTCATAGCCGAAAGTTACTTCTCATTTTCTCTCTTGGAATCGTTTTGTTCTTGAAGCATTAGAAGCTAAAGTTCATACCTCATATTTGGAAGGTGCCGTCATTTATTTAGTTCCAACTCTCCCAATCGATTTCTAATATTGTGGTAAGGGGTTTCTCTTATATTTGAATCTTGCTCTTTTCTTTTTGGTTGCCGAAACCAAAAGCTTCATTTGGTTTCTTGAGGTGTGGCCGAATCTATAAGGGTTTATTTTGTGGTTCTTTTGTTTGTAGCAAGGGGTGAAGGATATTAAGGATCTTTCGGACTTCGATTGTTCAAGGTAAGAAGGCGATATTCGGCCAAAGGCCACTCTTTTTGTCCATAAGTGTTAGAGCCGAATCTAACATGGCTTATGTAGGGATTTCGACAACCTTCAAGTTCAAGTGAGAGCCTTCGGGATTTAGGTAGACTTTGGTAAGGATACTCTTTCGATCTTAGCATTTATTTGTTTTGTTATTCTTTCCTATTCAACATTTTAACCCTGGTCTTCTGATCAAAGACTTTGTTTGATGGATTTGAGTATCAGCATAGGAGAGAAAGGGGTTGGAGATGTAGTCCCTGTCCCTAAATTCAAGAAGCCGTCAGTTTCAGTGGTTCGTGATTGGCCATCGGGGTGTGGGCTAGCTTTAGAGCAGAATCATAGGCAAATAGCGGTAGTGTCGGTTAGTGATAGCGTCGACGTAGAGGGCGTGGTATTACGGGTTATCAGGTGAGTAGTTATTACACTGCTTCCTTGTCTAAATTAATTAAATGCATGTGATATGTGTGGTAGCCTAAATAATGGCTGTGGTGGTGTTGTTACCCATATTGGGTAATCCAATAACCAGGTTAGTCCTTTTCCTACATCAAAAATGTGGATGGATATATGTGGATCTATGTTAGCACTTTGGTACGCATGTCTGATATGTTCATATGATTACAATGTCATTTCATCATAATATGTTGCATGTGCATGGGATTCGGGATATATATATATTAAAAAAGGGGAAGTGTGTATATATTAATATACATGGATTGATGTTGGCCTCGAGCCTCATCGTGGATTGATGACGACCTTGAGTCTCATCGTGGATACTTGTGATTTTAATCACGTGGATCAGTGGATAGACCACTAAGTAGACTTTGAGTAGTGTGCCGTCGGCATAGACTGCCAAAAAGGTGTGTAGCGGATGGAGGGTCGATTTAGTAATCCCCAGGTGTGTGGTGGATGGATATGCAGGTGGTGTGTAGCGGTTGGATACTAGGTTGGGGTTGGGTTAACACTTTGCATCATCATGCGTGGTATGTGGTTGATGTGGATTTGGGTCTTTGCCCATTGGTGGAATCATGTGAATTAATTGCACACTGAGCCTGGTGACTCACTTTATTTTTTTTTACACAATCAGGTAACTCGTTGGACCGGGCTGGAGCAAAAATCGAGGTGGCCATGCAGAAGTTGTTTTCGTAATTTCTATTTATATTTTAAACTGTTTGGATATTATTTGGGTTATTTTATTATGTAATAAGGACTCTAACTATTTTTTGGATTTTATGGGTTAAGCCGGATTTGTTAATTAAAACGACTTTAAGCCAATTACAACCTGGAAATAAAATTGAGAGTTTATAAATTTCGGGTTACTCGGGAACAATTTGGTTTTCTCGAAATTCTCGTATAAACAACGATTTAATCTTTACACAACCCGGAAGATTTGATTCATCGAAAAATTACTATTTTAATCGACAAACCCTATTTTAAAGCGAAATTTTTGTTTTAGAACTTATTTACACCTTCAAAATAGAATTGTTTTCAACACTTTTCCAGTAACATTCTGGACTCGGCCGTGGTGTTTTGGGCCAGGTTTGGGGTGTTACACGATGTCCTAGCCGTGTCAAGAATTACATTTAGCTCCACATGTGACGTATCATCTAACTTCTGTTTGTTTGTCAAAAATTCTTTTAAAAATTTCCTTGAATCTAGCATCTGCAAAAGAGCTTCAAGAAATAGCAAGTTAATATGAAATTTCTTTGGAGGTTTAAGGCATTTACTGAATTGTTCCTTTGTGTGGTCTTTCTTTATCGCATTGGGGTATGGCACACGAGGTCGGTACTCTGTAATTACCTCGTTTGATTTATCATGGCTTACTTCAACCTTACCTTCCTCTACCATATTCTCTTGCTTAAATTCTAGTTCATCTAACCCTTCACTATCATGAGCCATTATTGCTTGAGGTTGCTCTCTTGGGTTAGTTTCGATGTTGTTAGGAAAGATACCTTGTGGTCTTTCTGAGATCAGCTTAGCAAGTTGCCCTAATTGGTTTTCGATCTCTTGAATCGATGCTTGTTGATTTTTAAGTGTTGTTTCGGTGTTTTGGAAATGTGTTTCTAACACCGCTATGAATTTTGTCAGCATCTCTTCAAGGTTCGGCTTCTTTTCCTATAGGTAGGGCTATTGTTGGAAGTTTGGGAGGGGTTGTTGTCTCTGATTACGTTGACCACCCCACGAGAAATTGGGATGGTACCTCCAACCTACATTATAAATGTTATTGTAAAAACTATTTTGAGATCGAAAATTATTACTCATATAGTGAACTTGCTCGTTTTCAGTGCTTGGGTTGTAAGGTGGATATTTTGTATTGCTCATCCCTCCTCTATTCATATCGCACTGTATAATTGGATGTACCTGCGTAGAACCATACAAACCATCAATTTTTATATTTAAAAACTCTACCTGCTTAGATAACATGGTGACCGCGTCAAGGTTGAAAACATCGGATTTTTTATTAGGCGTTGTCCTCATGACTTGCCACTGATAATTATTCAGTGACAACTTTTTGGTTTCTGCGAGCGGTATGTTCTATTTCACTGTCAAAAATCAAGGGTCTTGACGGGTTCCTCCTAGTCATACACTAGAATTACCTTCTAGAAGCAAATAAAAAGAAAAAGAAAATTAGAAAAGTAAAAATAAAATTTAATTGCAAAAGAATAAAATATGGCTAAAGTAATAAAAATTGAGCTTTCTTAATATTTCAGTTCCGACAACGGTGCCAAAAACGTGATCGTGTGTCAGTCTTAAAAATTTATAAAAAGAATGATCGAACCTGAAAACTAACTAAGACAACGATGGAGGCAAGCGCACCTATCAAACAATAGTATAGTTTAATGGCAGGACCGGATTGTCGAACCCAAAGGAACCAAAAGTACTAATACTAACTTTCTTTTTTATTATTTAGCCTAAGAATTAGCAGAATTGTTATCTAATCTAAAATTAACTAACTACTAAGCTAAAGATGCGAAGACAAAGAGATTGAATTGGGGAAATACTTGAGGGAAAAACCAATTGATTAAGACAATACTCGAGGAAGAATCCACCTGGACTTCACTTGTTATCTAACTCTGAACCAGACGATTTATTCACTTGACTTGATCTGTAGGATTCCCTAATTTATATTAATACCTCTTTTGGGGCTACTAACGTCTAACCCTAGGTTTATTAATTGAAATCTCTTTCTAATTAAAACCCCTAGAATTGCCTTAACTCTATCTATGGACTCCCATATTAGGTTTGACCCTAGTCCGGCAGATTTTTGCCATCCTATTTTTAGTGTTGTGATCAACTCCGCTTAACTATGCTAGATCTACTCTTAAATAGGGACTTTTGCTCCACTACCTAAGCACATTAGTACTTGGATTAATATCTTGAAATATCAAAGAAAGAATTAAGAACACATAGTTAAGCACAAATCAAGTATTTATCATACAGCTCAGAAAACAATAACAAGATCAGTCTTAGGTTTCATCCCCCTTAGGTATTTGATAGGTTTAGTTCATAATAATAAAAAAATACATCTCAGAAGAAAATGTAAAACAAAACATAAAGGAAACCCTAAAAACTCTAAAGGAATTGAAGGAGAAATCCTCAGTCTTGAGTATGATTCCGACTTCTTAAGATGAATCAACTGGCTTTCTTCGAGTGAATCCCACAATTTGGCCCCTCTAGCTTGGCTCCTTGGCCTAGCTGAACGCCCCCTTGAAGGATGGCCTCTAGGGTGTTTATATAGGCTTTTGGAATGCCTTTCTTTGCCTCTAAGTACCTTATTTTGAATAGAATTCAAATAGGTCACGTCAGGGACATGCCCATGGCACACGCCTGTGTGATTCGAGGCTAGGCCATGTTCGGGTCTGTTAATAAGGCACGACCATGTGGTTTTGGGCCTAGGCCATGCCAATTTCGTGTTAGGCCCATTTTCTCCATTTTCGACCCATTTCTCATTCTTTTCATCCTCCGGTGCTCTCCTGAGTATAAAACATGAAAACAAGGGATTAAGAGCACCTATTTCCATAATTAAAGGGATAAATCATCCAAAAGTATGCTAAATGTGGGATTAAATATGTTCATATTACGGTTTATCATGCACGTACATACTTATGAAATTAAAAATAATAACTTGTACATATATTTATGCCAATTCAAACAATTAATTCAATCTCATAAGCACATAAAAGATTACGTATGGTATCATTGTATTCCTACCTTGAAACAGTTTAATCACAATAATCTTGCAAGTTATGCAAGGCTAATGTATTGTTAGATACCATTGCTAATTTAACCATCAACTACCTTAGATGATTAAACATGAACTGATTAAGTATCGTGTCAATTAATTACAATTTCAATCTGTTTAAATAATTAATTCATTAGTTACTTTACAATTGTAATGCAAGAATAACTTATTCATGGTTTAACTTCATCAAACATCTTACCAAGGCCTATAACAACACAAACACAATTTTAATAAATTAAATGGATAAAATGCAATCAACCTAACACAAATTAAATTTAAGCCATATTAATTAAGTTAAACATATCAAAATCACAATTATTCATAGACATTTTCATAACAACAATAATAAAATTAAAAGGATAAGGAACAAGAATCAAATCCTATGTTTCTTTGAGGCTTAACTAAGTTGCTTTACTCCTTCTCGGCTTGATCTTGTTGAACCAAGACTTCTGTGAAAACTTGAATATTGCTCCAAATGGTGGTTGAAGGACTCTTTTTGTAACGTCTTGAATTAATGGGCCTTTGCATTTGATGTGTGTTACATTCAATATGATAATTAGAGTGTTTAAGGGGTTCAGATTGGGCTCAGGCTTGGGCTGAGGCCTTAATCAAATTTACGTTTTGGGCACTTTAGTGGAAAGCTAGATAGGTCTGGGCTTAAAAGATATTATCTGCGAATTAAAACACAAGAGGAGCTTGTGGCCCAGTGGACAGTGGCGTGAAAAGTAGTAAGGGGGATCCAAGGTTCAAGTCGCATTACCTACTTATTTTTAATTGCTTTTGGCGTCAAAGTAGAGGAGAATGGGGGCGACTAGAATGCTTTAAAATAGGAAGATTTATCTATTTGGATAATGTGGATATTGTGCTGATAATAGTAGGGAGAGGTGGTGTTATTTAGGCCTCTTCTAAAGATATGAATAGATTAAGATAAAGAAGAAAAGATAGGAGTTATCTGCTGAGTGCAATGTTGGCCAAAATTCCATCTCCTAGAGGGGGAAAGAAATCAATTTCTTATGGCAAATGGGTGCCGAAATTTCCCCTATTATTTGATTAATTGTTAGATATCAGGAAGGGCACTTTCGGGTTTTGATAAGTATGCCAAAAATTCTCTATAAATAGGGGTGGTATCACTTCAATTCGGCATTTGAACCTTATTCTTTCCCTCATTCTCTGTGCCAAAATTCTCAGTCAATCTTTGCAATTTCTTTCTTTTGATTTCCCATAAAGCCAAAATCTCTAAGCATGTTCTCTCATCTTCACTTTCATTCAAAAGTTGAAACTCTGAACTTTCTTCTCATCTCCATAGCCGAATACCTCTTATTCTCTTTTGTTGATTTCTTCATCAAAGTCGTATCTTCATAGATCTCTTGAGATCATCCTTTCTTTCTGATCTTCCCAAAAGCCAAAATTCCTAGAAGTTGTCAAATTCTATGCGTTAAGGTGAGTGCCGATTTCTTTTGTTCTTTTTCCCTTCTATTTCAAGTTTTTTTTGAGACCATAGCCGAATGGCTAGTTGGTTGATAGGCCATCTTTAGTTGACTTTTCCACTAATCTCATGTTCTTTTGGGCGGCACTTTGGGAAATCAAAGTAGATCGAATCATCCAGATCTCAAAAGCCAGAAACTTTTAATCTCTAAGTATCCTATCTATTTTGGGATTTCAAGGTAAGAGGTTTTCTTAGTTTCCTATTAGATTCGCTATCATATTTGAGATCTTAAATCATATAATAAGGTTTAACAAACTCTACTTCGTTATAGTAGTTCTAACAAGGGCTTTTGATGGAACCAAATATGGATCAGGCAAAGGAGAGGATTGGGACCGTAAACCCAATCCCTAAGTTTAAGAAATGAGCAATATTCGCTATTCGAGATTGGCTATCGGGTTGTGGACCGGCTTCTAAACAGCATCTTAGGTAAATAGCAGTCGTATCGGCTTCTAATAATGTCGACGTTGAGGGTGCTGTCGTAACCGTAATCAGGTGTGTAGATCCTTAACACATAAGTATTGATGTAATATATATGTGTATGATATGGGCTAAAAGCTAGAAAGAGAGGCTGTATGAACAGTCGAAATACCCAAAAAGGGTAGGCAAGGGATGCCAGGTACGTAATCATAGAAACTTCTCTATGTGTATCAATGTATGTAAAAGTCTGAGATCTGTTTAAATGGCTTGATGTTTTGATTCTTGTATGTGTGTATGCATGGGATGGGATTGATTGATTGATTTATGGAAGGGGAGCAGGTCGCGAGGCGATCGGTGGCTTTGCCACATAGGTCACATAGTGATCGGTCTGTATGATAGGCAGCATAGCTGTCGAAATACTATAATGTATTTTTTGAGGTTTGCATAACCGATCGGTGGCTTTTAACATCCTAAATTTATGGGCCTATGCATTTAGTGTGGGGATACGTTTAATCTGTTAATTTAAGTGAAAAGGGTTTAAATTTGGGCTTAGAATTAGGCAAAGGCCCATATTAAATTATTTTAAGGTGGCATCATTAACAATTAAAAAGGAACAAGTTTTGGGTCGCAAGAAGCCCATGTTTTTAGGCCAATTTTGAAACTTTAAATGAAAATAGGGTGACGCCACATACAATGAATTAGGGGCCCAAATATTAAGTTTAATGAGGCCCAAATCTTTCAATTTAAGTAAGTTAAATTTCGACATTAGGGTTAGTAGAGGTGGAAGGCTACAAGGCTCAAAAATAGGAGAAATTATGTGGATTTTATAAGTGATAATACCATAGAAAAAAAGGAGAAAAGTTAGGAGCTTATCTTCAAGGGAAGTGTTGGTAGAAAATCCTTTGCTAGAAGAGTGTAAAATTGGCTCTGCATGGCAAAGAGGTGCCAATTTCCCTCTCTTTAGCTTGAATTTAAGGCGTTTTGATTTTTAGCGAGAGGTGCTTGAAATATCTATAAATAGGAGGGCTAGCTCCTTGTTTACGATAATTGAAAGCCTAAATTCCTCTCTCATTGTGCCGAATTTCCCTAGCTTCTCCTTCTCCAATTTCTTCAAAAGCTGAAACACTTCTCCACTTTTTCCTCCTTGTACCGATTTCTCTAAAAAGTCAAAGCATCCATAGTCTTCTCTTTTATTCATCTTATTTGAGAATTAGTTTTATACTTTCGGCATTTAAATCTTCCATTGGCATTGCCGAATCCTCTTTTTAGTGCTAGTCGAATCTCCTATACTAAGGTAAGTGTTGATTTTTGGATTAGTTCTCATGATCTATTCCCGATTTTTGAAAGGCAAAAGTCGAAAGCTAATAGTTTAATGGTTTTATGATGGGCGGCAATTCGAGATTTGAAGGAAGCTTGGTCAATTACATCTAAAAGCCAAAATTAGCTAGTCTCCACTTTCAGGATTTTTAAGGTAAGAAGATTTCCCTAGATTTCTATTAGATTTGATCATTATATGCAAGATCTTAAGGTTATAATGAGAATTAACGATTAAATATTGTGATAGTAGTTACGATAAGGACTTGTGATGGAATTAAATATGGATCGAGTGAAGGAGAAAATACCTAAGTTTAAGAAAAGAGCGATTCGCCATTCGAGATTGGCCACTTGGTTGTGGATCGGCTTCTGAACAACACCTTAGGGAGATAGCAGTAATGTCGACTAAGTATAGCATCAACATAGAAAGCATCGTCTTATCGGTAATCAGGTGTGTAAATCTCTAGCACACTAATAAACCTGTATGTATGACTATATATATGTTATGGGCTTAAAAGCCGGAATGAGGCTGTTTAGACAGTCAAATGGAACCCTAAAAGGGTTAGGCAAGGATGCCAGGTACGTAAACATAGAACTCCCTATGTGTATCGAAAAATATATATGACTGCATAATGTTTTCTTTATGTGTATACATGGGGTGAGAATATGATATCGAAGGGGAAGTGCGTGATAGGTCACTTGGTGATCGGTGGTGGAAATCCCACATATACAAATGTTAGGTCACATAGTGATTGGTGGCTATGCCACATTCAATGATTCCTAATTAATAGGAATAGGTAGTATGTCTATCGTTTTGGTGTGTATCGGATGGAGGGTTGATTGTAGAAATCCCCAAGGTGTGATGGTTGGTACGGGTTGGTGTGTAGAGGATGGAAACCTATGATGGGTTGGGTTATTCATTATTTATCGTTTACCATGTGATTATGATTGTTACCTTCATGTATGGGCTAGGGCCCATAATGTGTTTGTGGGCTCGGGTCGTTGTGTGTTTTGAGATTTATACACTGAGGCTTGGTGACTCACGCTTTCCTTTTCTCTACTCTTCCAGATGAGCAGTAGATCGTGGACGTGGGAGCCGAGACGGACTCGAGGGGCCATCAAGTTTTATTTCTACAAATTATTTTTTGGATTTCTTTAAATTTTATTTTATTTTATTTGGGAATATTTATGTAATAAGGCCCTTAGCTTTATTCAACTAAGAAGTTTTCAATGTTATGCAACTTATGAATTCATGTTAAGGTTTATTTATATGTAATAATAATACAAAGAGGTTTATTTCCAAAAAAGTCACTTCTTTATTCAAATTTTAAATAATTAACTTGTGTTTTCAAAATCGATAAAGTGTTATGTGTTCCATAACACGCCAGATCTGGTCGAAATGCATGGGCCAGGTTTGGGGTGTTACATTTTGGTATCAGAGCCCAGTTCAAAACTCGGGCCGTAAAATAGGCCTAGAGGTGTTTTGGAAAATTTTTTTTTTTTAGAAAAATGTCTGGTTTGAGGATATGGCTTTCGAGTCTACCGGCACCCGATCCACGCAGGTAAGTATTCTGAACTCACTGTGTGTTATATATCTATTTGGGCTTGATGGGCTTTATGGGACATAGACTAATTAGATCTAGAACTTGATGGACTCTAGGCTTAGCTGAAACAACTCCTTAAATTTCATAAGACTTAACCTCAATAAACAAAACCCATGAACAAGTCGCAAGACTAGGGTGTGGCAACAGGCATATGCATGTCTAGGAATAGATCCAGAAGAGCTTGATATTTAAGCAGTCCTAGTGACTCACCTCCTCTTCGCTAGAATCTTACCTGGTGCGTAGTGGCTGTTCACTCTAATTATGAGGACTTGTTGATGGGCCAAACCTATAATTAAAACCCGAAAGGGACCAGCCACCCTATTTTGCAAAAAAAAAACCCCTAAGTTTTGTAAATTTCCAAAGAAATACACTTGATTTGTGAAAATTTCCAACCAAAAGTGAATTTGTAAAATGCCAATGTTTAGAAAATTTACCCAAAATCCGTATGTTTACAAGAGTAATTAGATTTTTTTTTTCAAAATACCCCTTCGAAATAAAAAAATATTAATAAAAAAACGCAACGACAACAACAACATCAAAATATCCCTAATTTGAAAAATTATCGAAATACCCCTGGATGTCAAAATTACTGAAATACCTTCGGATCTCAAAAATTATTGAAATACCCCCGGATTGCAAAATTACTAAAATACCCTTATTTTAAAAAATCACCAAAGAACATTATTTTGAAAAATTACGAAAATACCTCTATAGGATAAAATTACGAAAATACCCCTATAGGATAAAATTACGAAAATACCCCTGGGTAGTAAAACAACAACAACCACAACAACAACACTTTTCTGTGATGAACGTAAGTTCATGGATGTTGATGATTGAATGTATGTGTTTAGAGGATATGAACTTGAGACTGTATTGTGAATACGAATTCGAAAGAACTACTTTTAAAACTATTATCCATAAGACTGTTCGTGGTTAATCAGTGGAAGAGGAGGTCAACAACCACCAAGGGGCCGTGGTCAAGTCAATGGTGGCAATGGCACAGGACATGGTCGTAGAGGTGTAGGATATCTTTGGCGAGGCACCGACCTTGGTCTATCAAAGACGTCGCTAAGGGGACGAGGACGCTCTAGATGTGAATATCGGAGCGTACCCTACCATAGTATTCTAAGTGTTTATTTTGGCTTTAGAATAATAGTGCACAGCGAAAGCATAGTAGTGAGACTTAGGCAGTTTGATTACTAGTTAATTGGAAATTTTTAGGACAAAATTTCTTTAAGGGGGATAGAACTGTAACATCCTAAATTTATGGGCCTATGCATTTAGTGTGGGGATATGTTTAATTTGTTAATTTAAGTGAAAGGGGTTTAAGTTTGGGCTTAGAATTAGGCAAAGGCCCATATTAAATTATTTTAAGGTTGCATCATTAACAATTAAAAAGGAACAAGTTTTGGGTCGCAAGGAGCCCATGTTTTTAGGCCAATTATGACACTTTAAATGAAAATAAGGTGACGCTACATACAAGGAATTAAGGGCCCAAATATTAAGTTTAATGAGGCCCAAATCTTTTAATTTAAGTAAGTTAAATTTCAACATTAGGGTTAGTAGAGGTGGACGGCTACAAGGCTCAAAAATAGGAGAAATTATGTGGATTTTATAAGTGATAATATCATAGATAAAAAGGAGAAAAGTTAGGAGCTTATCTTCAAGGGAAGTGTTGGTCAAAAATCCACTGCCTAGAGGAGTGTAAAATTCGGCTATTGCATGGCAAAGAGGATGCCAATTTCCCTCTCTTTTAGCTTGAATTTAAGGCGTTTCGGTTTTTAGCGATAAGTGTAGAAATATCTATAAATAGGAGGGCTAGCTCCTTGTTTACGACACTAAAACCCTAAATTCCTCTCCCATTGTGCCGAATTTCCCTAGCTTCTCCTTCTCTAATTCTTTTCTCCAATTTCTTCAAAAGCTGAAACTCTTCTCCATTTTTTCCTCTTTGTGTTGATTTCTCTAAAAAGTCAAGCATCCATAGTCCTCTCTTTTATTCATCTTATTTGAGAATTAGTTCTATACTTACGGCATTTAAATCTTCCATTGGCATTCTGAATCCTCTTTCTAGTGCTAATTTGAATCTCCTATGCTAAGGTAAGTATCGATTTTGATTAGTTCTCATGATCTATTCTCGGTTTTGAAAGGCAAAAGTCGAAAGCTAATAGTTTAATGGTTTTATGATGGTGAAAATTGAGATTTGAAGGAAGCTTGGTCAATTAGATCTAAAAGCCGAAAATAGCTAGTCTCCACTTTCGGGATTTTTAAGGTAAAAAGATTTCCCTAGATTTCTATTAGATTTGATCATTATATGCAAGATCTTAAGGTTATAATGAGAATTAACGATTAAATATTGTGATAGTAGTTCTGATAAGCACTTGTGATGGAATTAAATATGGATCAGGCAAAGGAGAAAATACCTAAGTTTAAGAAAAAGCAAGATCGCCATTCGAGATTGGCCACTTGGTTGTGGACCGACCGAACAACACCTTAGGCGGATAGTAGTAGTGTCGACTAAGGATAGCATCGACATAGAAAGCATCGTCTTATCGATAATCAAGTGTGTAGATCTCTAACACACTAATAAATCTGTACGTATGGCTATATATATGTTATGGGCTTAAAAATCGGAATGAAATTTGTTTAGGCGAATGAATGGAAACCTAAAAGGGTTAGGCAAGGATGCCAGGTATGTAAACATAGAACTCCCTATGTGTATCGAAAAATATATATGACTACACGATGTTTTCTTTATGTGTATGCATGGGGTGGGAATATGATATTGAAGGGGAAGTGCATGATAGGTCACTTGGTGATCGGTGGTGGAAATCCCACATATACAAATGTTAGGTCACATAGTGATCGGTGGCTATGCCACATTCAATGATTCCTAATTAATAGGAATAGGCAGTGCGGCTATTGTTTTGGTGTGTAGCGGATGGAGGGGTGATTGTAGAAATCCCCAAGGTGTGATGGTTTGTACAGGTTGGTGTGTAGAGGATGGAAACCTAGGATGGGTTGGGTTATTCATTATTTATCGTTTACCATGTGATTATGATTGTTACCTTCATGTATAGGCCAGGGCCCATAATGTGTTTGTGGGTTTGGGTCGTTGTGTGTTTTGAGATTTCTACACCGAGTCTTGGTGACTCACGCTTTCCTTTTCTCTACTCTTCGGATGAGCGATAGATCGTGGGCATGGGGCCGAGAGACGGACTCGAGGGGCCATCAAGTTTTATTTCTACAAATTATTTTGGGATTTCTTTAAATTTTATTTTATTTTATTTGGGAATATTTATGTAATAAGTCCTCTAGCTTTATTCAACTAAGAAGTTTTCAATGTTATGCAACTTATGAATTCATGATACGGTTTATTTATACGTAATAATAATACAAAGAGGTTTATTTCCAAAAAAGTCATTTCTTTATTCAAATTTTAAATAATTAACTTGTGTTTTCAAAATCTGATAAAATGTTTTATGTTCCACAACATGCTAGATATGGTCAAAACGCATGGGCCGGGTTTGGGGTGTTATAGGCTTTGCCACATAGGTCACATAGTGATCGATATGGTGTGCAGCAGATGGAGGGTTGATTGTAGAAATCCCCGCGGTGTGATGGTTGGTACGAGGGTGTGTAGAGGATGGACTCTTAGGTTTGGGATGGGCAATATTGCATGAAACATTTTGTTACCATTGTGTATGGGCCAAGGCCCATAATGTGTTTGTGGGCCCAAGGCTTTTATGTGATTTGAGATTTACACTTAGTCTTTGTGACTCACCCTTTAATTTTCCCACTTTTCGGATGAGCGATGAGTTCATGGACATGGGGCCGAGGCGGACTCGAGGGGCCATTAAGACTATTATGTACATAGACTACTTTTTGTTTTTCTTTCCATTTAAGTTTTAATTTTTGGGAATATTTTTGTAATAAGGCCTCCATAACTTAGGTTTCGATTTATTTTTTTTTTTGTTTTTTTTATGTTGGTTTTTACAAACTTAAGTTTTCCTACAAAGTCCCAAATATAAAATGAAATGAAAAATGGGCTTTTCAAACCCAATTAACGCAAATATTAAAGTAATTTCCAAAATTTCACATTTAATTGACTATTTGGCTATAATAAACTAACTTTTTCCAAAACCCCCCAGAGTAAAGTTTTAAGATTCAACCCGTAGCATACCAGATCCGGTCATGACGCATGGGTCAGGTTTAGGGTGTTACATTTTTGGTACTAGAGCCAGTTCAAAACTCGAGCTATAAAATGGGTCCAGTAGTGGTTTGTAAAAAAAATGATATAAGTTTGGGAAAAATACAGTTGAGATGTAACCTTCTAGTCTACCGGCACCTGATCCACATAGGTAAGTATTCTAACTCTTGATGTGGTTTGTATTGTTGGGCTTTATAGGGATGTAGGCTAGTATGTCAGAATTGATGGACTTTAGGTTTAGTATAAACAATTCTTCAAATTCCATAAAACTTAATCTCTAATCAAACATGTCTGTGAACAAGTTACAAGGTTAAGATGTGGAAACAAGCATATGCATGTTTAGGATTGGATCCACGAAAAGCTTGGTATTTAAGCTATCCTAGTGACTCACCTCCTCTTTTCTGAAATCCTACCTAGTGCGTAGTGACTATTCGCCTTAGCCATGAGGCCTTATTGACGGGCCAAAGTTTATAACTAAAACCCGAAAGGGACCAGCCACCTTATTTTTGTAAAACTATCCCTAGTTTGTAAATTTTTGAAATACCCTTGATTTGTGAAAACTTTTCAAAAATACCCTAGATTTGTTAAAAAATACCAAAATTTGTAAAATTACCAAAATACCCCCGATTGACAAAAGTACCAAAATACCCTTATTTTACAAAATTACCAAGATAACCCTATTTTGGAAAATTACGAAAATACCGCTGTAGGATAAACTTATGAAAATACCCCTGGGTAGTGAAATGACGAAAATACCCCTAGGTGATGAAAGTAAGTTCATGGATGTTTACTTGTGTGTTTGATGCATGTATGTGGTGCTCTGTTTGATGTTGATTGGATGAGAACTCTAGAACTAGGAAATATAGACCTGAGAACTAAACTTTGTAGATAGAATTCAAATTCGAAAGAACTACTATTAAAACTACTTTCCATAAGACTGTCCGTTATTAATCAGTGGAAGAAAGAATTATTAACCCATAAAATTTCTAATCAGATAAATCGCGAACAGTAGAATGAGCACTAGAGGGCATGGTGTGCATGGCCGAGGTAGAGGTAAAATTGCTGTGTAAGAACCCGTAGGGTCTGGTCGCGAGTCAGGGAATGAGGTACCAGTGCCACCAGCTGTGGAGGCACAATTTCAAGATCAGACGACCGGAGATAATGCTATATCTCAGGCAATGTTAAGGGTCATAGAGAGGGTTGCTGGGGTAGGCATGAGCATAGGAGCCCGGAAGTCTGTACTAGAGTGGCTTAGAGCCAATGGGGCAAATGTGTTTAATGGAATTTTTGGTGTAGCTCCTAGTACAGCTGAGTACTGGTTGGAAGCAATGGAACGTATAATGGATGATCGTGACTTCATGGAAGAAGAGAAGCTGAAGGAAGTGGTGTCTCTTCTTTGGGACGAAGCGTATCAATGGTGGCTTACGATTAAGGATGGTGCCATAGCTGACCGTATCACCTGGGATCACTTCAGAATGTCGTTCCAAAGTAAGTACATTGGAAGAGCTATGTAGATGCGCAGTGTAGAGCGTTCCTGAATCTGGTTCAGGGAAGTAGGTCGGTGGCGGCGTATGAAGTGAAATTCTTACGCCTTAGTCATTATGCTCGAGGGATAGTGGCCACAGAGCATGAGCGATGTGTTCATTTTGAGGATGGCCTGAAGGACGATCTACGTGTGTTGATAGCTCCACAATGAGAGCGGGAATTTGCGGTGCTTGTGGAGAAGGCTAAGATAGCTAAGGAGGTGAAACGGACGGAAAAGCTAAATAGGGATAGAGATAGGGGCGGAGGTAAGAGAAACTTTGGATCATCAGGGACAGCCGTGCATGCTAAGAAAAGACCAAGGTTGAATAGATCGAGATGGGCTGAAAGACCTGCTGCTAACCAAACACGGAGGTGTGCCCGATGTGACAAATTCCATGTAGGTGAGTGTTGGGCAAGCAGTGGGAAGTGCTTTAGGTGTGGATATTTAGACCATTAGATAAGAGACTGTCCTCAGCCACGGGATGAGGTAGGACTCGTAGGACAGGGAAATGTTCAGCCGGGTAGATCTTAGGTCAAAGTACCATCAGCTTAAGGTCAAAGAGGCAGATATTCATAAGATGGCTTTTAAGACTCTCTATGGTCATTACGAGTTCATGGTGATGCCATTTGGGTTGACCAACGCACCAGTAGCATTTATGGATATGATGAACTAAGTGTTCCAACCCTACTTGGATCAGTTTGTCGTGGTTTTTATTAATGACATCTTGTTTTACTCAAGGTTGGAGGAGGAGCATGATTCACATCTACAAGTGGTTCTGCATATTCTGAGGGAGAAGTAGCTTTATGCCAAATTCAGCAAGTGAAAATTCTAGCTTAAGGAAGTTGATTTCCTAGGTCACATTGTGTCAGCAGAGGGGATTAGGGTGGACCCTTGGAAAATAAAAGCGGTGTTGGATTGGAAGCCACCTAGATCTGTGGCGGAAATTCAGAGTTTTCTTGGCTTGGCCGGGTACTACAGAAGATTTGTTGAAGGATTTTCTCTGATTGCAGCACCGTTGAATAAGCTGTTACAAAAAGGAGTTCCGTTTGTGTAGTCTGATAAACAGTAAGATAGTTTTGAGAAGTTAAAAAGGATTTTGACGGAGGCTCCAGTATTGATTCAACCGGAGGCTGGAAAGGAGTTCGTAATTTACTGTGATGCTTCATACACGGGATTAAGATGTGTGTTGATACAGGATGGAAAGGTTGTTGCGTATGCATCTTGGCAGTTAAGGCCGCACGAAGCAAACTATCCCACCCATGATTTGGAATTGGCAGCGGTGGTGTTTGCCTTGAAAATTTGGAGGTATTATTTGTACGGGGATAAATCTATCATTTACACAGATCATAAGAGTTTAAAGTACCTTTTGACTCAGAAGGAGTTGAATCTTAGGCAGAGGAGGTGGATCAAATTGTTAAAGGATTATGATTGCTCGATCGAGTGTCATCCGGGTAAAGGCAAATGTGGTGGTAGATGCCTTAAGTCGTAAGGTGATCACTGACTTAAGAGTAATGTTTGCTCACCTTAGTGTATACTATGATGGGAGTTTATTGGCGGAACTTCAAGTGAAACCCTCTTGGATCAGTCAGGTTAAGGAGAAGCAGCAGACCGATGAGTTCCTAAAGGAGAAGTTTCATGTGGGACCAAGTGATGGATCAACAAAATTTAGTGTGACTGAGGAAGGGCTATTGTGTTTCCAAGGGAGAGTGTGCATGCCAAAAGATCCTAAATTGAGGCATAGGATTTTGCAGGAAGCGCATGGTAGTCCATCGCTATACACCCTAGAGGGAGTAAGATGTATTGAGATTACGGAGCAGATTTTGGTGGCTGGGCTTAAAGCGATAGGTGGCCCGAGTTAGTGGGGAAGTGTTTAACCTGTCGGCCAGGTAAAGGCGAACATCGATTACCATCGTGGTTATTGCAGCCGGTAAAGATTCCCCAATGGAAGTGGGAAAGGATCACAATGGACTTTGTTAATGGGCTACCTCCCATGTCTACTAGGAAAGATTTAGTTTGGGTGATCGTTGATCGGTTGACGAAGTCCGCTCATTTTGTACCAGTTCGGGTCAATTATTCTTTACAAAAGTTGGCTAAGCTGTATATAGCGGAGATTGTAAGGTTGCATGGAGTACCTGTGTCAATTATCTTAGACCGAGATCCTAGGTTTATGTCAAGGTTTTGGAAGGCATTGCATCAAGCATTGGGTATGAAGTTGGATTTCAGTACAGCGTTTCATCCTCAGACCGATGGACAGTCTTAGCGGGTGATTCAGATCTTGGAGGACATGTTAAGAGGTTGTGCCATTGATTTCAAGGGTACTTGGGAAGAGTTTTTACCATTGGCAGAGTTTCCGTACAACAACAGTTACCAGTCTAGTATTCAAATGGCGCCCTATGAAGCATTGTACGGGCGGAAGTGTCGTACTCCTACTTGATGGACGGAATTAGGGGAACGTCAAATTTTGGGTCCGGAGTTGGTTACTGAGACGGAGGAGAAGGTTGAATTAATTTGGGCTAGACTAAAGGAAGCGTCGGACAGACAAAAGTCCTATGCTGATTTGAAGCACAAAGACAGAATTTGCAGTGGGTGACAAGGTGTTTTTGAAAGTGTCACCATGGAAGAAAGTGTTTAGGTTTGGACGAAAGGGTAAGTTAAGTTCGAGATTCATCGGACCTTATCAGGTGTTGAAACGAGTTAGACCAGTAGCGTATCAGCTAGAGCTACCTTCTGAGCTAAGCCAGATTCATGATGTGTTTCATGTCTCTATGTTGAGACGATATCATTCGGATCCGTCCCATGTGGTGTCAGTAGAGGAAATTGAAGTAAGACCTGACCTATCTTTTGAAGAGGAACCGGTGGAAATCTTGGATCGTGATGCCAAAGTAATACGAAGGAAGAAAGTTCCGTTGGTTAAGGTTCTATGGCAGAATCACGGCTCTGAGGAGGCTATGTGGGAACCAGAGAAAGCAATGCGACAACAATACCCACATCTATTCGGATCAGGTAATTTTGAGGACAAAATTTCTTAAAGGGGGTAGAAATGTAACATCCTGAATTAATGGGCCTTTGCATTTGATGTGTGTTACATTCAATATGATAATTAGAGTGTTTAAGGGGTTCAAATTGGGCTCAGGCTTGGGCTGAGGCCTTAATCAAATTTGCGTTTTGGGCACTTTAGTGGAAAGCTAGATAGGTCTGGGCTTAAAAGATATTATCTGCGAATTAAAACACAAGAGGAGGTTGTGGCCCAGTGGACAGTGGTGTGAAAAGTAGTAAAGGGGATCCAAGGTTCGAGTCGTATTACCTACTTATTATTAATTTCTTTTGGCATCAAAGGAGAGGAGAGTGGGGGCTACTAGGATGCTTTAAAATAGGAAGATTTATCTGTTTGGACAATGTGGATATTGTGCTGATAATAGTAGGGAGAGGTGGTGTTATTTAGGCCTCTTCTAAAGATATGAATAGATTAAGATAAAGAATAAAGATAGGAGTTATCTCTTTGAGTGCGGTGTTCTAAATTCCATCTCCTAGAGGGGGAAAGAAATCGGTTTCTTATGGCAAAGGGGTGCCAAAATTTCCCCTATTATTTGATTAATTGTTAGATATCAGGAAGGGCACTTTCGGGTTTTCATAAGTATGCTGTAACACCCCAAACCAAGTCAAAATACTACAACCGAATCTGGCGTGCCACGGGAAAGAAAACCTTTTGAAAATTGATTAGTCGACTTGTTTAAAGAGAATTCTGTTGTAACATTTTAAAGAAAACGTCGTTGGATCTTGTGATGTTTAGAACATGTTGAAACTTGCTCTAGAAAAACTTGGTTGCCTTATTGTTACTCCGTGTTTAATACTTAGTCAGTGTACATTTTACAAACAAGTATTTATTTAGGGTTTTGAAAACACCCAATTCATAGTTTTACCGACATACTTATGGAAACTTTAAGAAACAACTAAATAAAATGTCCCAAAATAATACTTAAGCGGCTTATTACGTAGGCGAAACCCAAATTAATGAAAATAACTAAGTCCATATGGAAAACATTGAAATAAAATGAATGCTGAGCATGGCCACCTCAAGTCCACTCTGGCTCCAAATCCATGATCTAAGGTTTATCTGCAAAATATAAAGGAAGGGTGAGTCACCCCCACTCGATTAATGTAAACCCCCATCCCAAAAGACGTTATGCTCTTACACAATTTTATATACAAATATGTATTTCATGCAACCCATCAACCCAGATATCCATCCATATCTCCCAAATCTACCACTGGTGGTGCCAAACCACTGGTGGTGCCAAACCACTGGTGATCGAAGTCACAAATAACATATGTGGTACCAAACCACTAGTGGTCCCAAACCACTGAGACATAGTCACAATCTTATAATATGTAGGGCCAACCCACTGTGTGGTACCAAATCACTGGTGACAGTCTGATAGATCATACTTTCCCCTCCTCTCAACACCCATATCACATGTTTGTGCTCACAATACAAGTATGATCATGCTCTAACATGTAGAATATTGAATAAAGAATGGCATTCACTTATAGTTCACATTTTAATCAACGCTAGTAACCATAACAACTTACCCGACATCCTCGTTTTTACCCACAAGGGTAACTTAGTAATCACTGTCGTCACTTTGGCTTTTATCATCACATAACATTTAACATATTAAGTAAAGAAAGTGTAAGAGTTACACACCTGGTTCTCGTATTAACGCCAGACCGCTTCTACGAATTGTCACTCAAAACTGCCACTGTCGGCCTACGATCTATCTCCGATGTCGGCCCACACCCCGATGGCCAATCTCGTACTCTCGATACTGATCATTTCTTGTATTTTGGCATTGGGTTTACAGATCCAACCCCTCCTATCGCTTGACTATTATTAGTGTCCATAATAACCCCTTGGTCACTAAACCAATAAAATGATGAGATCCAATTAATTTAATAACTATAACACTTTAAACGAACCCTTACCTAATCTATCGAATCCCGAAAAATCCTTAAAAACTTCACCACCCTACCTACATTCGGCCAATCACCAAAAGTATTAAACCAAACCAATAATCACCACCAATCGAGCACCCTATGATATTCGGCCAAAAAGAAAGGAACAAGAAAGTGGCCATTCGGCTGAACCTACCACCACCTACCTTCGGTTTTTCCAACAATTTGCACTACAGATCTCAGCTAGACAGGATTCGGCTACCAAGAGCAGAGAGTGAAATCAATAGAGCCCTAGAACAAATGCTTCAGATTAGAAACTTGATGAAAAATAGAGAAATCGCAGAGAAGAAAAATCTCGAAAACTCACCAACCCCCTTGAAGACTATTCAGATATGGTGCACCTTCGGGAAAATGACACCACACTCGTAGATTCGGCTATGGGAGAAGGAGCATGAACAGAGGGGATTCGGCTTTTAGAAGAATTTTGGAGAGGGAAATAAGGCTAGGAAATTTTGGCTAGAAGAGAGAAAAATATGAGAAAAGAAAGAAAAGAAGAAAACAAATGAAAGAAAAGATGGACAACTGACTACTAATTTCGACTACACACACACACCTTCAAAGTTGGAGTTTCGGCCAACTCTCCTCTCTCCTGATAACTTTTATCCATCTATCATCACATCTATTATCCTTTCCTTAGATGAGACCACCTTAAACCAACTCTTCCCTTTCTTATTATCAGCTTTTAATTAACAAAAAATAAAAGAATTAAAACTCCTAAAATGTAGCTCATGTGCCGTCCTCCCCTCCCAACTAGGAGTGCCAAATTTTGGACCCCATAAACTTGGGCCCCAAGCGGCCACACATGGCCCAATCTCCCTCCTAAGTGACGCCACCTCTATGCTCACCCATAGCACCTCCAAACTTTGGGCCACGAGCCCAACTTACTACTAAACATAATTACTTAAATTATAAACTAGCACTATTTATAAGCAACCTAACCCAGATTTAAGTCCAAACCTGAGCCCAATACATACCTCAAAGCCTCAACCTACCAACTTAGCCATACAACATACCAAATGCACAGACCCATCAAATTAGGATATTACAGTTCTACCCCCCTTAAAATAAATTTTGACCTCGAAATTTACCTGGTCAGAAGAGTTGAGGGTATTGCTATCGCATGATATCCTTCGGCTCCCATGTCGCTTCCTCTGATCCATGGTTCCGCGATAACACCTTTACCAAAGGGACTGATTTCCTACGCAAAACTTTCACATCCTGATCTAGGATCTACACTGGTTCCTCCTCAAAAGATAAGTCTGGGCTCACCTCAATTTCCTCTATTGCACAACATGAGACGGATCTGAGCGGTAGCGTCTAAGCATGGAAAAGTGAAACACATTATGGATTTGACTCAACTCTGGTGGCAACTCGAGCTGATAAGCTACTGGTCCCACTCGCTTCAATACCCGATAAGGCCCGATAAATCTAGGGCTTAACTTGCCTTTCCTACCAAACCTCAGAACCTTCTTCCACGGCGACACCTTCAAGAAAACCCTGTCACCTTCTGCAAACTCTATATCCTTCCGTTTAAGATCAGCATAAGACTTCTGCCTATCCGAAGCTTCTTTCAAACGAGCTCGAATCACCTTCACCTTATCTTCTGTTTCAGCAACCAACTCTGGACCCAACATCTGCCACTCCCCCAATTCCATCCAACACGTAGGGGTACGACACTTCCGACCATACAACGCTTCGTATGGTGCCATCTGAATACTCGCCTGATAACTATTGTTGTATGCGAACTCCGCCAAAGGTAAGGATTCCTCCCAACTGCATTTAAAATCTAAGACACAACCCCTTAGCATGTCTTCCAAAACTTGAATCACCCTCTCCGATTGTCCATCTGACTGGGGATGGAACGCCGTACTAAAATCCAACCTTATTCCCAATGCCTAGTGCAAAGCCTTCCAGAACCTTGACGTAAATCTAGGGTCTCGTCCAAATAATCGACATCGACACCCATGTAACCTTACAATCTCGCTATATATAGTTTCGCTAGCTTCAAGAGAAAAATCCATACGCATGGTATGAAATGAGCGGACTTCGTCGACGATCCACAATCACCCAAACTAAATCCTTTTTAGTGGGTGTGAGGGGTAGCCCACTAACAAAATCCATCGTGATCCTTTCCCACTTCCACTGTGGAATCTTTATCGGTTGCAACAAACCCAACGGTAGCTGATGTTCAGCCTTCACTTGCTGACATGTCAGACACTTACCCATAAATTCTGTTACCTCACGCTTAAGGCCGGCCACCAAAACTGCTCACGCAAATCTCGGTACATCTTACTACCTCCCGAATGCATAGCATATGGACTACTATGTGCCTCCTATAAAATCTTTTGCCTTAACTCCACATCTCTAGGCATGCACACTTTTCCCTGAAAACACAACACTCCATCGCTGCTCAAGCTAGACCCCTCCAATCCACCATCCTACACTTACAAACATCGTGCGCTTAAAACTTCATCTACCAACTGTTTCTCCTTAACCTGTTCTACACACGTTGGCTTCACTTACAATTCGCTAATAGAGTTTCGTCATTATACAGACTAAGGTGGGCAAACATGGCTCTTAATTTTGCCACCACCTTACGGCTCAAGGCGTCCGCTACCACATTAGCTTTTCCCAGGTGGTACTCAATCGAGCAGTCATAGTCCTTCAACAACTCGATCCACCTCCTCTGCCTTAAATTTAGCTCCTTCTGTGTAAGAAGGTACTTCAAACTCTTGTGATCCATGTACACTACAGACTTCTCTCCATACAAATAATGTCTCCAAATTTTTAGGGCAAAAACCACTGCAGTCAATTCCAGATCATGCGTCGGGTATTTCACCTCGTGAGGTCTTAACTGTCGAGAAGCATATGATACTACTTTCCTTTCTTGCATCAGCACACATCCTAATCCCGTATGCGATGCATCACAATAAACTACAAACTCTTTCCCCGCTTCAGGTTGAATTAACATCGAAGCTTCTATCAAAATCCTCTTTAACCTCTCAAAACTCTCTTGTTGCTTGTCTGACCATACAAACGGAACTCCTTTCCCTAAAAACTTAGTTAATGGCGCTGCAATTAAAGAAAATCCTTCCACAAACCTTCGGTAGTATCCTGCTAAACCCAGAAAACTCCGAATCTCAGCCACAGACTTTGGTGGCTTCCAATCCAATACAGCCTCAATCTTCCGAGGGTCCACTCTAATCCCCTCAGCTGACACCACATGACCCAAGAAGGTAACTTCCTTCAACCAGAACTCACACTTACTAAACTTTGCGTATAAATACTTTTCCCTTAAAATCTGTAACACCACCCACAAATGCGCGTCGTGCTCCTCTTCCAATTTCGAGTATACCAGGATATCATCTATAAATACTACGACGAATGATCCAAATACGGCTGAAACACCCGGTTCATCATATCCATAAATGTCTACTGGTGCGTTCGTCAACCCGAACGGCATTACCAAAAATTCATAGTGCCCGTAACGAGTACGAAATGCCACCTTATGGTTATCTACCTCCTTCACCTTAAGTTGGTGATATCCTGACCTCAAATCTATCTTGAAAAAACCGATGCTCCCTTAAGCTGGTCGAACAAGTCGTCTATCCTCGGCAACGGATACTTGTTCTTAATTGTCAATTTATTCAATTGTTGGTAGTCTATGCACATTCGCATGGACCCGTCTTCTTCTTAACAAAGAGTACAGCTCCCTACGGTGACACACTTGGCCGGATGAAACCTCGATCCATCAACTCCTGAATCTATGCTTTCAACTCTACCACTCCTTTGGCGCCATCCTATACGGGGCAATAGACACTGGTGCTGTTCCTAGTAGAAGATCTATACCAAACTCCACTTCATGATCCGGGGGCAAACCCGAAAGCTCTTCCGAAAAAACATTGATAAACTCTTTCACCGTTCGGACACTTCCTATAACCGATTCCTTACCTTCCAAAGCACAAACATAGACCACAAACACCTCACATCCTTTCTTTACCATCTTCTCCGCCTTCAGCGCGGACACCACATTAGATAGGTAATTCCTTCTCTCCCCTATCATCACCACCTCTTCACCCTCGATCGGTTTCAAAGACCAGCGCTTATGCAGAGTCGATTCAGCCTCGCACGGTGCTTAACCAACCAATCCATTCCTAAGATTAAATCAAACTCCGAAGAAGGGTAGTTCCATCAAATTAACTTGAAACACTACCCTTGCAATTCTAGGGTACATCCTATCTGATTTGTGTACTACCATAGAGTGTCTTGAGGCTAACTACCATTATTTCCCTAGCAGCAGCCTCACAATCTAAGTTTAAGGTTTCCACTATACTACTAGTAACATAAGAGTGCATCGAGCCAACATCAATCAAAGCAATATAAGGTGACCCAAAAATTAAAAACGTACCGGTTATTACGTTTGGTGTGTCGCCCTCCTCTCGACGCTTTCTTTGATAGACCAACCCATTGTCTTACATCAAGACCTCCAAAGACCTCACCGGTGTTCCATGACCTCGACCGTTACCATTACCACCCCTAGTTATGCCTCGGCCCCTCTGTGGTTGTTGGCCATCTCTCCTGAACTGAGCACGTCCTTAACCTCAGTCCGCATCCTAGCTAATTTTTGCGGACAATCTCTTATTTGATGCTCCATTGACCCACACTCAAAGCACCCTCTACTACTAGCCCAACACTCTCTCGAATGAGACTTCCCACATCGAGCACATTGAGGTGGCCACTGAGTAGCAGCAATAGCAAGCTTTGTGACTCAATTCGATCCACCAAATCTAGTCCTCTTCTGAGGCCTTTTAGCAGACCTTGATGGCCCAGAACTCTTTTATCCTTACCTTTGTCCCGGTTCTATTTCTCAGTTCGGTTCACCTCCTCAGCTATTCTAGCCTTTTCCACGAAAACGACAAATTCCCTTTCCCACTAAGGTGCAATCAACACTCGCAGCTCATCTTTTAACCCATCTTCAAACCTAACACAGTGCTTATATTCCGTAGCCACCATATGCCAAGCACACCTACTTAACCTCAAGAATTTTGCCTCGTACTCGGGTACTGACTTACTCCCCTGAACCAAATTCAATAACACCCTACGTTGCGCATCAGTATAACCAGCCCCCACGTACTTCCTCTGGTAGGCCACCTTAATGTAATCCCAGGTGATATCATCGGCCACTGCACTATCCCTGATCATGAGCCACCACTGATACGACTCATCCGGAGAAAAGACGCTATCCCTTTCAACTTCTCCTTAACCGATAAATCTAAATCATCCATTATACGCTCTGTTGCCTCTAACCAGTACTCAGCAGTGTTGGGAGCTACACCAGAAACTCCTCTAAACACTTCTACTCTGTTAGCCCAGAGTATCTCAGCCACGAATTTTTGGGCTCCTAAACCCGCGCATGCCTCGACAACTCTCTCTAAAACTCACAATACTGTCTAAGATACTGCATTGTTACCACTAGTTTGGTCTTGAAACTCTATTTTCACTACTGACAGATCCGGAATCACGTTCCCTAACCCATTGCCAGACCCTGCTGGCTCTGACAAGGTCATCCTACCCCTACCACGGCCACGCAGTAGATGTCCACGACCTCTTGTACTCATTCTTCTCGATCGCGCTTAACTGGTTAAGGATTTTATGGATTATTAACTCTGTTCACTGTTTATCCACGAACAATTTTATGAAAGATAGGTTTAAAAATGATTCTTTTGAGCTCGAACCTAACTATAGTTTCAGTCTCAAGCTTATCTCCTAATTCTAAGCACATTCATCATACAAACAACATTCATGAGCCACATTCAACTTGTAAGGGTATTTTTGTCATTTCACTACCTAGGGGTATTTCGATAATTCTATAAGTCAAGTGTAATTTGGTAATTTTACAAACCAAGGGTACTTTGGTCATTTTTCAAATCTAGGGTAGTTATTACAAATTAAGGGGTAATTTGGTAATTTCAAAACTAGGGTTTTTTTTTCAAAACAGAGTGGTTGATCCCTTTCGGGTATTAACTATAAGGTTTAGCCTGTGAACAAGTCCTCATGGTTAGAGTGAACAGTCACTACGCATCAGGTAGGGTTCGAGCGAAGAAGAAGTGAGTCACTGGGACTGCTTAAATACCAAGCTCTCCCCAACCCAATCCTAGACATGCGTATGGTCATTGCCACACCCTACTCTTGACTTACTCACGTGTTTGTTTGATTAGACTTAAGTCTTATGTAATTAAGAAGTTGTACAAACTAGCCCTATGGTCCATCAGTACTATCACGCTTGTCTATGTCTAAAACCCGTGAAGCCCAACATACAAATATCATACCAAAGGTTAGGGTACTTACCTGGGTGGATCGGCGCCGGAGACTTAGGTGCCATGCTTTTCGAGATATTCATCACCCTAAAAATCATTTCACATACTCTTAAACCATATTTTGGGCCTTAAACCCACAACTGAGCTTTTGAACCGGCCTCTGATACCAAAATATAACACCCTAAACTCGATCAAAACACTACAACTAAATCTGGCATGCCACGGGAAAGAAAACATTTTGAGAACGATTTGTCGACTTGTTTAAAGAGAATTCTATTGTAACATTTTAAAGAAAACGTCGTTGGATCTTGTGATGTTTAGAACATGTTGAAACTTGTTCTAGAAAAACTTGGTTGCCTTATTGTTACTCCATATTTAATACTTAGTCAGTGTACATTTTAGAAAACAAGTATTTATTTAGGGTTTTGAAAACACCCAATTCATAGTTTTACCTGCATACTTATGGAAACTTTAAGAAACAACTAAATAAAATGTCCCAAAATAATACTTAAGCGGGCTTATTACAAAACTGAAAACCCAAATTAACGAAAATAACTAAGTCCATATGGAAAACATTGAAATAAAACGAATGCTGAGCATGGCCACCTCGAGTCCACTCGACTCCAAATCCACGATCTAAGGTTTATCTGTAAAATATAAATGAAGGGGTGAGTCACCCAGACCCAGTGTGTAAACCCCATCCCAAAAGACGTTATGCTCTTACACAATTTCATATACAAATATGTGTGTCATGCAACCCATCAACCCAGATATCAATCCATATCTCCCAAATCTACCCTGTGTGGTACCAAACCACTGGTGGTGCCAAACCACTAGTGACCGAAGTCATAAATAAACATATGTGGTACCAAACCACTGGTGGTCCCAAACCACTAAGACATAGTCACAATATTATAATACATGGGGCCAACCCACTGTGTGGTACCAAACCACTGGTGATAGTCTGATAGATCATACTTCCCCCTCCTCTCAACACCTATATCGCATGTTCGTGCTCACAATACAAGTATGATCATGCTCTAACATGTAGAATATTGAATAAAGAATGGCATGTGCTTATAGTTCACATTTTAATCAACACTAGCAACCATAATAACTTACCCGACATCCTCGTTTTTACCCACAAGGGTAACTTAGTAATCACTGCCGTCACTTCGACTTTTATCATCACATAACATTTAACATATTAAGTAAAGAAAGTGTGTAAGAGTTACACACCTGGTTCTCGTACTAACGCTCACACCACTTCTACGCTACTATCACTTGAAACTACCACTATCGGCCTACAATCTATCTCCGATGTCGGCCCACACCCCGATGGCCAATCTCATACTCCCGGTACTAATCATTTCTTGTATTTTGGCGTTGGGTTTACTGATCCAACCCCACCTATCGCTTGACTATTATTAGTGTCCATAATAACCCCTTGGTCACTAAACCAATAAAATGATGAGATCCAATTAATTTAATAACTATAACACGTTAAACGAACCCTTACCTAATCTGTCGAATCCCGAAAAATCCTTAAAAACTTCACCACCCTACCTACATTTGGCCAATCACCAAAAGTATTAAACCAAACCAATAATCACAACCAATCGAGCACACTATGATATTTGGCCAAAAAAAGGAACAAGAAAGTGTCCATTCGGTCGAACCTACCACCACCTACCTTTGGCTTTTCCACCAATCGACACTACAGATCTCAGCAAGACAGGATTCAGCTACCAAGAGCAGAGAGTGAAATTGATAGAGCCTTAGAACAAATGATTCAGATTAGAAACTTGATGAAAAATAGAGAAATCGCAGAGAAGAAAAATCCTAAAAACTCACCAATCCCTTGAAGACTATTCAGCTATGGTGCACCTTGAGGAAAACGAAACCACCCTCATAGATTCGGCTATGGGAGAAGGAGTATGAACAGAGGGGATTCGGCTTTTAGAATAATTTTGGAGAAGGAAATAAGGCTAGGGAATTTCGGCTAGAAGAGAGAAAAGTATGAAAAAAGAAAGAAAAGAAGAAAACAAATGAAAGAAAAGATGGACAACTGACTACTAATTTTGGCTACACACATACACCTTCAGAGTTGGAGTTTCGGCCAACTCTCCCCTCTCCTGATAACTTTTCCATCTATCATCACATCCATTATCCTTTCATTAGATGAGACCACCTTAAACCAACTCTTCCCTTCCTTATTATCAGCTTTTAATTAACAAAAAATAAAAGCATTAAAACTCCTAAAATGTAGCTCATGTGCCGTCCTCCCCTTCCCCCTAGGAGTGCTAAATTTTAGACCCCATAAACTTGGGCCCTAAGTGGCCACACATGGCCTAATCTCCCTTCTAAGTGACGCCACCTCTATGCTCACCCATAGCACCTCCAAGCTTTGGGCCACGAGCCCAACTTACTAGTAAACATAATTACTTAACTTAAATTATAAACTAGCACTATTTATAAGCAACCTAACCCAAATTTAAGTCCAAACCTGAGCCCAATACATACCTCAAAGCCTCAACCTACCAACTTAGCCATACAACATACCAAATGCACAGACCCACCAAATTAGGATATTACATATGCCAAACATTCTCTATAAATAGGGGTGGTATCACTTCCATTTCGGCATTTGAACCCTATTCTTTTCCTCATTCTTTGTGCCGAAGTTCTCAGTCAGTCTCTGTAATCTCTTTCTTTTGATTTCTCCATAAAGCTGAAATCTTTAAGCCTATTCTCTCATCTTCACTTTCATTCAAAAGCCAAAACTCTGAACTTTTTTTCTCGTCTCCATAGCCGAATACCTCTTATTCTCTTCTGTTGATTTCTTCATCAAAGCTGAATCTTCATAGATTTCTTGAGATCATCCTTTTTTTCTGATCTTCCCAAAAGCCAAAATTCCTAGGAGTTTCCTAATTCCCTATGTTAAAGTGAGTGCCGATTTCTTCTGTTCTCTTTCCCTTCTCTTTCAGTTTTTCTTTTAGACCATAGCTGAATGGCTAGTTGGTTGATAGGCCATCTTTAGTTGACTTTTCCACTAATCTCATGTTCTTTTGGCGGCACTTCGAGAAATCAAAGTAGATCGAATCATCCAGATCTCAAAAGTTAAAATTGTTAATCTCTAAGTATCCTATCTATTTCAAGATTTCAAGGTAAGGGGTTTTCTTAGACTCCTATTAGATTCGCTATCATATTTGAGATCTTAAATCATAAAATAAGGTTTAACAAACCCTACTTCGTTATAGTAGTTCTGACAAGGTCTTTTGATAGAATCAAATATGGATCAGGCAAATGAGAGGATTGGGACCGTAAACCCAATCCCTAAGTTTAAGAAATGAGCAGTGTCCACTATTCGAGGTTGGTCGTCGGGTTGTGGACCGGCTTTTGAATAGCATCTTAGGCAGATAGCAGTCGTATCGGCTTCTGATAGTGTTGACATTGAGGGTGTCATAATAACCGTAATCAGGTGTGTAGATCCTTAACACATAAGTATTGTTGTAATATATATGTGTATGATATAGGCTAAAAGCCGAAAAGTGAGGTTGAATGAATAGTCAAAATACCCAAAAAGGGTAGGCAAGGGATGCCAGGTACGTAATCATAGAAACTTCTCTATGTGTATCGATGTATGTGAAAGTCTGAGATCTGTTTAAATGGCTTGATGTTTTTATTCTTGCATGTGTGTATGCATGGGATGGGATTGATTGATTGATTTATGGAAGGAGAGCAGGTCGTGAGGTGATCGGTGGCTTTGCCACATAAGTCACATAGTGATCGGTCTTTATGACAGGCAGCATAGCTGTCGAAATACTATAATGTATTTTTTGAGGTTCGCATAAGCAATCGGTGGCTTTCCCACATAGGTCACATAGTGATCGATATGGTGTGTAGCGGATGGAGGGTTGATTATAGAAATCCCCACGGTGTGATGGTTGGTACGGGGGTGTGTAGAGGATGGACTCTTAGGTTTGGGATGGGCAATGTTGCATGAAACATTTTGTTACCATTGTGTATGGGCCAAGGCCCATAATGTGTTTGTGGGCCCAAGGCTTTTATGTGATTTCGAGATTTACACAATGAGTCTTTGTGACTCACGCCTTTAATTTTTCCCACTTTTCAAATGAGCAGTAGTTCATGGACATGGGAGCTGAGGCGGACTCGAGGGGCCATTAAGACTATTATCTACATAGACTATTTTTGGTTTTTGTTTCCATTTAAGTTTTAATTGTTGGGAATATTTTTGTAATAAGGCCTCCATAAATTAGGTTTCAATTTTTTTTTTTTGTTATGTTGGTTTTTACAAACTTATGTTTTCCTATAAAGTCCCAAATATAAAATGAAATGAAAAATAGGCTTTTCAAATCCAATCAACGCAAATATTAAAGTTATTTCCAAAATTTCACATTTAATTGACTATTCGGCTATAATAAACTAAATTTTTCCAAAACCCCTCATAGTAAAGTTTTCAAGATTCAACCTGTAGCATACCAGATCCGATCATGATGCATGGGCCGGGTTTGGGGTGTTACACTTTTTCAATAGGTGAAATTGGCGAGGGAATGGGGAAGAAAGTGAAGAACAACGAAAGGGGATTGAAGAGAGAAAGTGAGAGAGAAGTGAAAGGATGAGAGGTTTTAAAATGTGTTTCAAATGAGCAGCCAAGGGGGGTTTTTATAGGTTTATTAGGCTGCTAAAAATATCAAAAATCAGTGGCCATAGAGTCCCCCCACGGCCAGCCACTCATGTGGCAAGTTTGAAGGTGTAAAACTTGCTATTTTAAGGTAGGGGTAAATCTAGAATGGCATGAATAGTGGAAGGGTTTGAATGCAAATTCAAGGAGTCTTCAAGGGATATTTTGCAAGCTAAATAATCAGCCAAATAAGCTGATTGGGGCAGCATGTGGGACAGCTTTGGTTAGCCCAGTGCTCAGTTGGACCGGCTTTCTCAGTTCAACTCAACTGGGCCTCTTTTCATTATTAATTAATAATAATTATTTAACCCAAAATAAATTACATTAAAATTAAAATAAATTATATTATGAATTAATATTCATAATTTGGACCGTATTTGGCTGAAAATTTAATTTGCCTCGATGATTCAAAAATCGCTTCTCGGTTTTGCGCTTTCAACAATGTCTACCGAGCTAATTTTCGTCCTTTGTGCAAATCTGTCGACAATGATCAAAATTGATCAAAATTTATTATAAAATTAATTAAAATTCAACATTTTAATAATTTAAGTACAGTTTAATTATTCTATAATTATTATATATTTTTCGACAAGAATTACTACGAATTTGCATGAATTTGAGTTAAAAAATGGCATAAAAAAGTGTGTCTATTTTCGTGTTTCCAGTATGCCAAGTTGGTCTAGTTACTGTGCAAGTTACGTTCTAACGAGATGGTTAATATTGAACAAAGGAATAACTTAAGGATACGTGAAGGTTTTGTATCCATGGATATGTTTCTCATCAATTGTAAGCCACTAGTAGGGAAATTTTGAAAGTTGGTTACACGTGTCAAATTCCATATGAGAATATGAGTTTCATATATTTACACGTGTCAAGTTGGATATATTCTTCCTTATATTTGAAAATACCATTGCTAATTTGCTTTGAAGCTAACCTAGGATCTTTCTTGCTAAGCTAAAACTAAGTATCGAAGTTCATGCAGAAGGTTGTTTCATATCCTGGGTAAGTGGAAACACTAAAATATATATACTTTTTTAGCATATTTTGAGCACTAATTCCTATAGTTTCTAAGTAATTTTCTTTCAAATGTTATACTCTTATTATAAAATAATTAATTTAAGCTTAGTTTATAAAAAAAATTGAATTTTAATTATTTTTATAACAATTCGCATAAATTGGGATAATTTTGGCAGTTTTGCACAAAGGGTGAAAAATCAGCTTGGTAGTCACCTTGGAAGAACAAGATGATGAATTAACAGTCATGGAGGACTTAAATTTAAGTTTTTGGACTTCCTCAAGTCAATTGGCCTGATTTTATTTTTATTGGGAAAAACAGACAGCTTGAAGTAAAGGAAAGGGCCTGAATTGAGCAAGTAAAGAGGGAGGATGGAGAAACCGAAAAGAGTAGCCCAAACTGTCCCATATATCTGACCCAGTCATCTTATTTTATTTTATTTTTACACGTGAAAATCAGCCCTTGAGCTTCTCCTAAATGCCACTCAAACCCCTCCCCTTTTTATGCCTTCTATTTTTAGCCACAAGCTAAAAGTAACAAATTTAAGTCAACCATTCCTTCCACCCATCATGGCCTGCCATGGGAAGTGGGATTGGCTGCTATATTTATCTAATTTTAGCTGCCATATCCCACTATAAAAAGCCTTATTCGCTTTTTCATTTTTCATCCCTCACTTCATATATCTCTCTCTTACACATTTCCTTTCATCTTTCTTTTGCTTTTCCCTTCTAGTTGCTTTCCAGTTTCTTTCTTCCTTTGTCGATTTCCACTCTTGAAAAAGAGCTAGCATGTCCATTAGAGCAGTAGCAATCAAGTGTTCATGAAGGCCTTGGATCAACAGAAAAAGCATAGAAGAGAGAAGTGCACTAGTCTGGCTTCGAAAGATCACGTGGATTTGTTTTTCTAGTTCCCTTCTCTTAATCTTTTCAGTTTATGTTGTGATCATGAATATCAATATTTGTTGTTTTGATGTTCGTGCATTAATTAAAATTACATAAATTTCATTCGTGTTAGATTAATTCCATTCTGTCCACTTGAATTATTAAAAATATGTTTGTGTTGTTATTAGGCCTTGGTAAATTGTTCAATTAAATAAAATCATGCCTATGTTATGGTTGCATTTTAATTGTAAGGTAACAATTAAATTAATTATTAAACGGATTGAAATTATAATTAATTGACACAATATTTAATTGGTGTATGTTTAATCTTCTAAGGTAGTTGAGGTTAAATTAACGATGGTATTAAATAATATTTTAGCCTTGCATAACTTGTAAGATTATTGTGATTAAATTGTTTGAGTATAGGAATATATTGTTACCTTACTTTATCTTATCCTTGCTTATGAAAATTTGATTAATTGTTTGAATTGACATAGAAATATGTTAAAGAGATTAAGTATGTGCATTAGTTAACAGGATGCCAAGTTACCGTGAAATTATTCGTAACAACATGAACATAATTTTAATAATTCTAAGTTAAGGAATAAAAGTAATCTAACACACTTATGTCATATTGATTAAAACCTTATTTTTAGAAATCGTGCATTGAAATTTTATTTTCTTAGTTAAATTAGTTTTATTTTTAGATCACCTTTTCAAAATAACATATTTTTCATCACCAAATTGTTTAATTTTATATTTCATAAATATTCACTTGCACAGTCCCTATGGGTACGATAATTCGACATTACTTGTCACTTTATTACTTGTTAACAATTGTGTACACTTTCACTTTTCTATTTTTCCAGTAAGTATTATGGACTTGCATGTTGACTTATGAAAGAGTAAGTCTATTTTATGTGCGTAAATAGTAAGATGAGGAAATAAGGTGTTGCATAGAGGTTATCTAGGTTTCAGATGATGATTAAAGTTATATGAATGAGTTTTAACGATTCCTCTATGTCTAATAAGCAGTGATTATTGGGTTTTGATGTTGGATGTTTGGGATCTAGAGATCAAGTTGCTGTTTGTGGGTATCAGGTGAGTCCCTAAGCCGACTTCTATATGTAGTATGTTGTACATTCTAGATACTTTTACAAAAGATTGTATGAAATATAATCTGAAACTAAAAAGGGATGGTATGATGAATATGCTGATATATGAATATTGGATAAGATTTGCATGTATAGTTGGTATGAATCTGACAAGTATAAAGTATGTGGTAAGCAACATAGAGTCGAAGATATTACTGTATGAGTTTGTCAGAAATGTGTAAAATGAGATACATGTTAATTTTAGTGTAAATGTATTAAAGGTTTGTTAAGTGATTCCGTGTCTGTCCCTGTAGAGTTGTCTAAAGGGTCCGTTGGGACTTTAAACACGATCTTTGAAAGGAAAAGTCCATGGCCATGACACCATATTGTGTAAGACCATAACTGGTGGGCTATGGCATCATATAGAAATAACTAAAGGAATGTTATTACCTAAGGGGGGTTATCTGTGTGACCTAGGATGATGAGGGGCAAACCTCACGAAATGTGAGCTTAGGCGAATCCCTATTGTGAACATGCTAGAAAATTGAAGCCTTTATGGCAATTTATGAAATGAAGAAAGGAACGCCTTTGTGGCGCACACAAAAGTATGACCCTTGTGGAAACCATATGAAGGAAATGCCTCTGTGGCAGACTCTGAAAGGAAATGGTGTTCCCGAAGAACTTTGAAGGATATTTTGTGTGGTGAACACTGAAGATATAGTATGTATGGCAAACTCTGAGGAAACAGTAGGTATAATGAGCCCTGAAGGAAAAGCCCTTGTGGTGTATCATGTTACACTTTTGATAAGACAATCCAATGAGTTTCCTTTTTGGCAAGCTCCATATGAGTTGTTGGGAAGGATTTTGTAACAACCCATCTTTAGTGGTGTCAAAAATAGTGGTTTCGGGACCACAAATACGATGATCGAGTTAGTATTTTAATATTTATTTAATTTTTACAAGTATATAGTAGGGTTGTATTAAGATTTGATTAAGAAATTTTAATATTTAAATAGTTAATTAAGTGGAAAGGACTAAATCAAAAAAGGTGCAAAAGTTGGTGTCAATTAGTTAAAAGGGCTAAATAATTATGGAAATGTAAACTAAAGGATTTAGATAGTAATAATACCATATCTTAAGTTAGTGGATGTTTATGGATTGGTTTTGTTGTAATTCTAATGATTTTAAAATGTTAAATAAGTAATTAAATAAATGGTAAATTAGATGAAAGGATGGTAAATGGTGTTATCATCTTCTTCACATTATTTTTGTTACCAACCAAAAATAAGAAAAATAGCCAAGGGGAAGTTTCAGCCAAGCTATCTAAGGGTTCATGTGAGTGGTTTTAATCTTATTTATAATTATTTTTATGTATTTGTTATCATTTTAGCTAAATTTAGCTTGCTAGGGGTAAATTGTAAAACTGTTAAAAGTCTAGGGACTTGCCATGAATGATTTGGAAGTGTTTGTGAACTTAGTTGATATATTATTAAGTTTGGTAGTTAAATAGATACATTTTGTTAAGTGATTTTTGCTGATTTTACAGTTTAGGGACTTAATTATGAAAATTGTAAAATTCAAGGAAAATGTTATTTCAACATAGGCTATATTGGACCCTAGGAAAAATTGGTTAGCATGGTATTTCATTAATTGTGATTAAATTGTGAATTTCGGGTTTAGGGACTAAATTGTGTAAAAGCTAAAATGCAAGGGTTAATTTTGTAAATTCACATTGAAATGCGCTATAAGCTATAAATAATTATTTCTAAACTATATGAACAATTTAATTGAATGACATTATTATTTAGATCAATAAATGAATCAAACAGACGTTAATCGTGGAAAAGCTAAAGTAGTGGAGTAGTCATTAGTCTCGTGTTGGAGTCAGTTCTACCAAGGTAAGTTTGTATTTAAATTAAAATATTTCATTTTATTTTTGGAAGTGAATTGATATTTATATATGTCTATAAAGTCTTATTTAAGTTTGTTGAATTACAGAAAGGAAAATATTGTGATTGAAAGATATCAAGGCAATTTAATCGAAAAGGAAAATACCATAGTTAAATGATACTATAGCATTGTTTTGGAATTGAGTAAGACCTTGGTTAAAAGATACCATGGCATCCCTGAAACCATGAAAAGGTTTAAAAGGATCCCAATGAAAAGGTCGAAAAAGATACCATTGAAAAGGTCAAAATGGATATTAATGAAATGGTTATTATATCAATGTTCTCAAATAGTTTATACGAATAAGAAATTATGAATGCATAGTTGAGGTTTGAGATCATGGATGTTTATGTAAAGCAATTTCTTAAATAAATTATGTTTTATGAATTTGAACTTACTAAGCATATCGTGCTTACATGTTGTGTTTTTCTTGTAAATTTCGTGAATCCTAGTAGATCGGAAGTTCAAGTCGGAGCATACACAGTATCCATCTACTCTTTGGAGGACATTTAGAGTTGTTTTGGAACTATGTTATGAATGGCATGTATTAGGACTTTTAGTTAGTTTGTCCATGTTTTTTTGTGTTTGATACTTAATTTGGTGACATTTTTTGGTTATGTCAATATATATGTCTAGTACCTTGATCAAGTGAATTACGTGTAAGTATTTTAGGTCTTTTGCTTAATGTTCTAGATGATGTATATATATAAGTTGTTAGATGTGAATGGAATGTTTGAGTAGTTCTAAATAGGTGCAATTAGGGTGATAGTTGGAATTGTAATTTTGGTTGATTGGCAAATTGGTTATGTGATTATTTTGCTCATGATGAATCTAAATATCATTTGGTTTGATGTTTTATTAGTATTTGGTTTTGGTTCACTATGGCTTATAAATTGTGGTGTTAATGAGGGCAAACTGGTTAGGCACCTAGGTTGATTGATTTTTGGTATGGTTTGATGTATTTGAATGTGTTTAACCTTATGAAAGTATCTTGAATTGGTTTGGTTTGGTGCCCAAGCCATTGGGTTTGAATTAGCTTGCATTAGGGGTAATTTTTGGTGCACACAGTCTGGGATACGGGCTGCCACATGATCTTGTGTTGTACAAGATCTCTTTACATGGCTATGTGATCTAAGTTAGTGTGTCACACGATCTGGGACATGGTCTTGGGCACTGCTTGCGACATGGCTGTGTGACCCAACATCGAATCAAACACTGTCTAACACACGGCTTGCGACATGACCGTGTAAGAGTATTTTGAATGTTACACGGCTTGGCACACAATCTACAACATGTTCGTGTGAAATCATTTCGAAAGTTAAACTATTTATCACACAATTGGCCACACGACCATGTCCCTATGCCACATGGCCTAGGCTATTTCACACGACCGTGTGATACTTGTTTCCAAAATTTTGCACTCTTTCCAAATTTTTCTGTTTTGTTTTAAAATGGTCCTCAAATGTTCCTAAACTATTTTTAGGTCCTCATAGGCCTAGGTTAAAGCTTGTAATTGTATTTTATGCTATACATGAAATGTTCATATAAATGTTAGAATTTGAATTGAATAGTTGTTTTGTTTGAACGTAATTGCTTCAAATTGTACTATGACACTTTGTAACCCTAATTCGACAACAAAGAGGGACTAAAGCTATTAGATTTAGTGGTATCAGAGCTATGGTTTGGTCGATTGTTAGACTAAATGTAATAAGTATAGAGTCTAGAAATACATTTCATTATATAACCTGTGATAGTGTGATGTATTCTGACTTAATTGTTATTGATATAGATCAAATATGACTTTTGAACAAAATCAAACTACTTCTGATGAAGCTAAAAGTAATATACCAGCTTCGATTCAAGGAATAGTTCACAGTCAACTTATTTCTGGTGGACGAGGGAGTGAGGCACATGAAACATTCTTTAATATGATATCAAAATAGTTTACGGACTCTATGCGAACCAATCCAATGGCTCAACGACTTCTGCCTACTCTTGTACCTGAATTGATTCCCCCTATTCCACAAAGTATGAAACAACTACATGTAAACAAGCCTTTTGTTGATAAAATTTACAAATACGGGGCTAAAGAATGTCATGGTAAGGTTGAAGACTATCTAGAAAATGCTGAATTTTGGTTAAAAAATACTATCCAAGTCTTCAACGAGTTAACGTGTTCTTCAAGTGATTGCTTTAAGTGTGTAATTTCTTTGTTGAAAGATGAGGCATATCAATGGTGGAATACCTTGATAGCAGCAGTACCGAAGGATTGTGTAAATTGGGATTTCTTTCAAACTGAGTTCAAAAAGAAATATGTTAGCCAACAATATCTCGATAAGAAGCGGAAAGAGTTCCTTGAACTGAAGCAAGGCGATAAAACAGTAGTTTAATATGAGAGGGAATTTGTCAGGCTTAGTAAGTATGCTTGAAAATGTATTCCATTTGAAGCAGTTATGTGCACCCAATTTGAAGAGGGTTTGAATGAATGTAACACCCAAACCCGGTCTATGAATTAAGACCAAATTTGACATGTAACACTAAATGAACATACACCTAATCTTTTAAAGATTAAAAAAAATGGATTTAAAAAAAACATTTTAACGTGGAGTTATTGAAAACTAAGTTTGATTACTAAATCTAATAATTTGGGTCGTAAAAATTTGTAAATTGAAAATTAGGAAAAATTGATTTAATATTTTGAGAAAATTTCAAGGGTGTGGAAGTAATTTGAAAACAAAATTTTAAAATATTGTTACGAAAAATTTTAGAGTTAAAACTATTTAAGAATGAAACCATTTTTGTACGTTTATTTAAGAAAAATGTTTATTTCTATTTTAGAAAAATAATCCCACTTAAGTATTTAAAGCATATTATAAAATCCATCCACAAGTAAAACATTCATAAAAATTTAACCAGAGGCCTTATGACAAAATAGCAAAAATAATAAAAAGTACTTAAAAAGAAATCCAAAATTTAAAGAACCCATTATTCGTAGTATGGCCTCCACTGAGTCGTCCCCATCACTGATCATTACCTGAGGAGGGTAAAGAAAACGGGGTGAGTTACTTAGAACCCAGTGTGTAACTCACTTACCATTGTCACTGGGCCAAAATTCAATTAAGCATTTATTAGGCCAAAGCCAATTTACAATCATAACATAATATCATATATATAACATGCATGTGTTATGCAATTTCCCAACCAAACCTAGTTTTCCATCCGCTACACACCACCCGCACCAACCAACACACATGTGGGAGCTTTAGTCACCCACCGCCAACACACCAAACCGGGCATTAAGCCATATATCAAATTGTGGCGAGCCACGGTAATTTATTGTGGCGAGCCACGGTAATTTGTAGCAAAGCTACCAGAACTTCTCTTCATCAAAATCCCAACCCATGCAAATCATGTATATAATATGCATATCCAATTACAATATTCCATTCATATAATTATTACGAACAATATGGCCCATTCTATCACATATCACATTTGGCCCATTTATCACATATCACATTTGGCCCATTTATCACATATCACGTTTGGCCCATTTATCACATATCACGTTTGGCCCATTTATCACATATCAAATTTGGCCCATTTATCACATATCACATTTGGCCCATTTATCATAGTCTTAATACCAATTTTTATAGTTTCTACCAAAATAATGATAATTACGCCATCTTACCCGATTTCACTAACAAGTGACTAAATCAAACGATTTACCATTAGTCACAATATAAATATCTATCCCATGAAATATGGTGTGAGGTTACACACCTGATTACGGTAAGCACTATACTTTCCTGATCGTCAACTCCTAAAAATATTTTAACACTCGACTAGATCAGTAACACTTATAATAAATCCATTCTAAGATGAGCGGTCTAGATTTTTACCCTTGAAATCTTGAATAACTACTATTTTTCGTTTCTCTCCGGATGATGGTTCACAACCCGTTAGAAAACCCCGAACTAATAGCTTAGAACTACGAATAACCTCAAATAATTGATTTTCACCGGATGAAGGTCAACAACCCGGTGGAAAATCCCGGATCGCCGAAACGGTCCTTCGTTTGAATCTAGAGGGGATCGCAAATTCGCTCCTTTTCCTATCACTAAACACTACTCCTTTTGAGTTGATCTTATTTGCCTCCATTGACAAAAGAATATTAGTCCAAACTAATATTTCATCATTAGAAATGATTGGTCTTATGAGCGAAGTTGGCTTACCACCAAATCCTTACAATCACAGGATGAAAATCGAGTAATAGGGTCCTTATGATAAAAATCGGTTAATAAACCCTATCTTTAACGAAATAAAAAGTAATATGGAATCCTTACCTTAAAGTTTTTGGACTGATTCCTAGCGATAACACGATGATTTTGGACACTCCAAGTTTCGGCCTTCCAATATGTTTCTATGATAGAGAAAGAGAGATTTCGAATAAGATACGGTATGATGACAATTTCGATCCAAAAAGGCTATCCCACAACAAAGTATAGATTCGACACAATGGATAGGGTGTAATAAAAATACCAAAATGTTGTAACTAGACACTTACCGATTGATCAAAGTGAGAATAGAAAAATGATTGAGAAGGAGATATGTGTGGTAGAAGATTCGACTATAGAGGAAAAATTGAAGGGGATGGTGCTTAATGACATTCAGCCATGGTGAATATTAAAGAGAGAATAATGTTTGAGAAATTTTTACAAGAAGAAAAAGAAGAAGAAAAATATAATAAAATAAGGTGTTTAGGTTTCGGTTTCAAGAATGAAAGATGAACAAAGAAAAGGGTTTGAGGCTAGTGTGCATTTGTCAAGTAAGAAAAGAAGAGAAAAGGAAAAAGGTCCTTCAAGGTTTTGTGGTTTCAGCACAAAGAGGAAATGGTTTGGGAGAATAAGCAAATAGGACCGGAATGGTCAAAAATGAAATGGCCAAAGTTTACCTACTGTTTATGACACATTCGGCTAGAGAGAGGAAATTAGAAAGAAAAACTTTGAAGAGAAGCATAAAAATGCCAAAATGCCAAAATGACCAACTAGCACCTAAACCTTACCAAATGCCATCAAAAATTTGGCCACTCCCCCTAGCCCCTAAAACCGTCCATGTGCATGGCTAAAAGGACAAAGTTTGGCCACTCCAAACTTTCCAAAACATCTTCCTTTGTATAAGCCTTGTGTTCCCCCTACATACCTTATTCATATGATTCCCTTCCTTAAGTTTAAAACTTGCCTTTTCTCTTAGCCACCATACCATAAAAATAAAAGTCCAACTTACCATATGTACTAGGCTTAGCCGACACTATGAGGAAGGAAAGCAAAAATAAAAAATAAAATTCTCATATGCACATCAAGGGATTCGAACTCCTTCCCTCTAGGAACACTTATGGTGCCATCTCCTCTTTACTACTAGCTCACTTATGCTAACTTTCACCACTTAATTATCTTAAGATTTAAGGTCACTTGTTCCACTTCATTAAAGTATTGATTACCGAAAAAATTATTCCAAAACCAAATAATTCCCTAGCCTTCTCGAGACTATAAAAACACACACATTGGATTATTTAACTGGCTAAGCACCAGAATAATGCAACATATAAAAACCCAAATTTTAGGATGTTACAATCCTACCCCCTTAAAGAAAATTTCATCCTCGAAATTTACCTGGTTAAAAGAGGTGAGGATATTGCTGTTGAATCATGTCCTCAGGCTCCTATGTAGCTTCCTCTGCTCCGTGATTACGCCATAGAACTTTAACCAACGGTACTGACTTCTTTCTTAGCACTTTAACATCTCGTTCTAAAATTTTCACTAGTTCTTCCTCGAACGACAAGTCAGGCCTTAACATAACTTCCTCTACCTCTTAAGTCAATCACACAACCCCTTAACATGTCTTCTAAAATCTGGATTACTCCTTCCGACTGACCATCTGAATGAGGATGAAAAGCTGTGCTGAAGTTTAACCTTGTTCCCAAAGCCTCATGTAAAGCTTTCCAAAACCGTGATGTAAATCTAAAGTCCCTGTCAGATATAATAGACACTGGTACCCTATGCAACCTTACGATCTCCGTTACATACAACTTAGCCAATTTCTGCAGTGAGTAATCCGTACGAACAGGCAAAAAATAAGCAGTCTTCGTCAACCGATCCACTATTACCTAGACAGAATCATTCTTAGTAGATGATAAGGGTAACCCACTAACAAAGTCCATCATTATCCGTTCCCATTTCCATAATAGAATCTTCACCGGTTGTGGCAATCTCGACGGTAATTGGTGTTCTGCCTTAACTTGCTGACACATTAAGCACTTACTCACAAAATCAGAACTTCCGCTTCAACCTCGCCACCAATACTGATCACGAAGGTCTCGATACATTTTATTTCCCGGGGTGCATAGCATAAGAGTAACTATGCGCCTCTCACAGAATCATTTGTCTTAATTTTGAATCTTTGGGCATACAAATTCTTCCACGAAAACACAATACTCCATCATTATTCAATCCAAAATCCTCTATCACACCACCTTCCACTTGCTAAAGTAAGGAACCCAATTTTTATCTAAAGACTGCTTTTCCTTGATCTGATCTAACCACTCCGATTTCACCTGAAGTTCAGTTAACAGACTTCTATCTTCATACAAACTGAGATGAGTGAACATTGCTCTTAACTCCGATATTACTTTACGACTCAACGCGTCTGCCACCACATTAGCCTTTACAGGGTGATACTCGATTGAGAAGTCGTAATCCTTCAACAGCTCTATCCACCTCTGCTGTCTTAAGTTACACTCCTTTTGAGTAAGGAGGTATTTTAGACTCTTATGGTTTATATAAATGATCGACTTCTCCCCGTAGAGATAGTGCCTCCAAATCTTTAGAGCAAAAACCACTGCAGCCAACTCCAAATCATGAGTGGGATAATGTATCTCATGCATCTTTAACTGACGAGATGTATAAGCCACCACCTTTCCACCTTGCATCAACATACATCCCAAGCCTATGTGTGATGCATCGCAGTAAACAATAAACTCCTTTCCAATTTCAAAGTTGAAGCAAGTCACAAGGCTTCACCAAATTCTTCTTCAATTTCTCAAAACTTTTTTGTTGTTTCCCTGTCCACACAAACGGTACTCCCTTTTGCAACAGTTTAGCTAAAGGTGCAGCAATCAACGAAAACCTTTCAACAAAACGTCTATAATAACCAGCCAATCCTAGGAAACTCTGAATTTCAGCCACTGACTTTGGTGGTTTCCAATCCAACATAGCCTCTACCTTTCGAGGATCAACTCTTATTCCTTCGGCCGACACAACATGCCCCAAAAAGATGACTTCTTTTAGCCAAAATTTACACTTACTGAATTTGGCAAAAAGTTACTTTTCCCGCAATAATTTTAATACTATCCGTAGATGTGAATCATGCTCTTCTTCATTCCTCGAGTATACTAAGATATCATCTATAAACACCACCACGAACCGGTCTAGGTAGGGTTGGAAGACCCGGTTCATCATATCCATAAATGCAGCTGGTGCATTGGTCAACCCAAATGGCATCACAAAAACTCATAGTGTCCATAATGAGTTCGAAACGCCGTCTTATAAATATCTGCCTCTTTAACCTTAAGTTGGTGATAACCCGATCTCAAATCTATCTTCGAGAAAACCAAAGCTCCTCAAAGTTGGTCGAACAGATCATCAGTTCTCGATAACGGGTACCTATTCTTGATTGTCGGCTTATTCAACTACCTATAATTAATACACATACGCATCGACTTATCCTTCTTTTTGACGAACAAGACCAGTGCTCCCCACGGTGACACACTCGATCGTATGAATCCCCGATCCAACAACTCTAAATTTGAGCCTTAAGCTCCGCTAACTCCTTCAGCGCCATCCTATAAAGAGCAATGGATACCATAGCCGTTCGAGCAAAAGCTCAATGCCAAACTCTACTTCCCAGTTTGGAGGTAAACCCGGAAGTTCCTCGAGAAAGACATCTGAATATTCTTTCACCGTTCTAACATCTTCCACTGATAATTCCTTGGCATCCACAGCACTAATGAAGGCTAGGAATGCTCCACACCCTTTCCGTACCAACTTTTCTACCTTTAAAGCAGATACCACATTTGCTAAATAGTTTCTCCGTTCGCCTATCATCACCACTTCCATATCTTCTGGAGTTCTTATCGTCATCTGCTTTGCAGCACAATCCAAGTGCGCATGATGCTTTACCAACCAATCGATGCCCAAAATAAGATCGAACTCACCGAAAGGCAGTTTCATCAGATCTGCAAAAATATTACTCTTTGAATTTCTAAAGGCACGTCTCTATACAATTTATTCACCACTACAAACTGTCCTAAAGGACTAATTACCGTCATCTCTCTATCGATAATCTCAGATCTAATATTTAGATTTCTAGATATAGCACTAGCAATATACGAATAGGTAGATCCGATATCAATCAAAGCAGTAAGAGGTACATCGGAGATGAACAACGTACTGGTTATCACATCAGGTGCATCACCATCTTCTCGGCGTCTAACCGCATAAACTAACCCTGGATGCCTCGCCTCTGCGTTACCCTTGAAACTATTACCTTTGCCCGGTGCACCTTGACCTTGTCCTACGCCATTACCACCTCGACCTAGTCCACAACCCCTCGATGGCTGTTGAGCGCCTCTAGTTGGCTGTGCATCAAGGTTACGAGCTTCTTGAGTCAGAGTAGTCCGTCGAGGACAATTCTTAAGTTGATGATCCTTAGAACCACATTTGAAACAACCATCGGTTCTTTTCCAGCATTCACCAAAGTGTCGTCTTCCACAAGAAGCACATAGTTGAATCTGATTGGTAGCAGCAGGTGCTCTAGTTTGAGCTGATTCATCATTCCTAGGCCTCTTTTGGAACCTTTTAGCAGAACCCGAGAACTTAAAGTCCCTCTTGTTCCTACCTCTATCTCTTTCTTGATTTTGTCGCTCCGAGCTCTTAGCCTCCTCAGTTATTTTGGCTTTCTCCAAAAGCGTGGCAAAAGTCCTTTCTTGTTGCGGGGTAATCAGTACTCGCAACTTATCATTCAATCCGTCTTCAAAATGCACACAGTGTTCATAGTCAGTTGGCACTATAGTCCGAGCATAACGACTTAAACATAGAAATTCTGCTTCATATGCTGCCACAGTCTTACTTCCTTGAACCAGATTAAGGAATTCCTTCTTCCGGGCATCCACATAGCTTGCCCCGACATACTTTTCTTGGAATGCAGTTTTGAAGAAATCCCAAGTAACACATTCAGCCTGAGTGCCTTCTCGAACAGTAAGCCACCATTGATACGTCTCGTCCTTCAACAAGGACACAGTTCCTCTTAGTTTCTACTCGGCAGTACACTCTAGGTCACCCATAATCCGTCCCACGGCCTCAAGCCAATATTCTGCAACATTTGGGGCTATTCTCGAGATACCCCTAAAAGTATATGCACCATTTGATCTGAGGCTCCGATATTGATCCACAAGCTACTGGTCCCGATCTAACCCCAGCAACCTTTCCAAAACTCGTAACATTGCTTGAAACAAAGCAATGTCTTCTCTCATACGGTCATGTGATCCATTTTCTGACATAGGTGATGCCGGCGCGTCCATTTCTGGCATATGCCCCTATGCCTCAGACACAACTCTAGCACCTCGGCCTCTACCACGGCCACGTCTACCACATCCACGTCTTCTAGCGCTCATATTAACTATTTTGTTTCAATCTGATTACAAGTTTTATGAATTAGTATTCTATTTCAGTGTTTTAATAATGATATTCTATGAGATATAAGAGGTAGAGTTGTTTTCGTAAACGCATCCTATAGTCTCAATCTCTATAGTTTCAACATCTAAAACTAAAAGTTCTAGAGTATTCCTATAGTCATATCACAATAATAATAATTATTAAATTTCAATACACTTACTTGACTTGGAGCCGGATAATCGTGGTGCCATACTACATTAAAAAAAACATAATTCAAATAGTTTTGAATAATAAATGTTGTTGAACTCACTCCACAGCCGAGTTTTGAACCAAAAGTTCTAATACCATAAAATGTAACACCCCAAACCCGGTCTATGCGTTAAGACCAAATTTGACATGTCACACTAAATGAACATACACCTAATCTTTTAAAGATTTAAAAAAATAGATTTTAAGAAAAACATTTTAACGTGGAGTTATTGAAAACTAAGTTTGATTACTAAATCTAATAATTTGGGTCGTAAAAATTTGTAAATTGAAACTTAGGAAAAATTGATTTAATATTTTGAGAAAATTTAAAGAGTTCGAAAGTAATTTGAAAACAAAAATTTAAAAATATTGTTACAGAAAAATTTACCGAGTTAAAACTATTTAAGAATGAAACCCTTTTAAATGCGTTTATTTAAGAATAACGTTTATTTCTATTTTTAGCCACTTAAGTATTTAAAGCATATTATAAAATCCATCCACAAGTAAAACATCCATAAAAATTTAACCAAAGGCCTTATTACAAAATAGCAAAAATAATAAAAAGTACTTAAAAAGAAATCCAAAATTTAAATAACCCATTATTCGTAGTATGGCCTCCACTGAGTCGTCCCCGGCCCAAGCCTCCATCACTGATCATTACCTGAGGAGGGTAAAGAAAACGGGGTGAGTTACTTAGAACTCAGTTTGTAACTCACTTACCATTGTCACTGGGCCAAAATTCAATTAAGCATTTATTGGGCCAAAGCCCATTTACAATCATAACATAATATCATATATATAACATGCATGTGTTATGCAATTTCCCAACCAAACCTAGTTTTCCATCCGCTACACACCACCCGTACCAACCAACACACCTGTGGAGAGCTTTAGTCACCCACCTTGCCAACACACCAAACTGGGCATTAAGCCATATATCAAGCTGTGGAAGAGCCACCAGTGATTTATTGTGGCAGAGCCACCGGTAATTTGTAGCAAAGCTACCAGAACTTCTTTTCATCAAAATCCCAACCCATTCAAATCATGTATATAATATGCATATCCAATTACAATATTCCATTCATATAATTATTACAAACAATATGGCCCATTCTATCACATATCACATTTGGCCCATTTATCACATATCACATTTGGCCCATTTATCACATATCACGTTTGGCCCATTTATCACATATCACGTTTGGCCCATTTATCACATATCACGTTTGGCCTATTTATCACATATCACATTTGACCCATTTATCACAGTCTTAATACCGATTTTTATAGTTTCTACCAAAATAATGATAATTACGCTATCTTACCCGATTTCACTAACAAGTGACTAAGTCAAACGATTTACCATTAGTCACAATATAAATATCTATCCCATGAAATATGGTGCGAGATTACACACCTGATTACGGTAAGCACTACACTTTCCTGATGTCAACACCAAAAAATATTTTAACGCTTGATTAGATCATTAATGTAACACCCCAAACTTGGCCCAAACACCACGACCGGATCTGGTATGTCACTAAAAAAATTTTTATAAAACAATTCAGTTTATTAGAAAGCCCAAATAAAATAAAATAGGTCTTTACAATTGAAAGTCCAAAACTTAAAGAGAAAAAAAAAAACCTTAGTTTAAACGAAGTAAATATAAAAAAAAAACAAAGCAAGCCCATAATAAAACAAAAACATAAACTAGTGGCCCATGGCCTTATTACAACATAGTTCGAGTTCATAACATAAAATACTTTGAAAAAAAACTATTAAGTGGAACTTTATAGCCGGATCTACATATGCTTTTGCATGGCCACCTTGCGCTCCACTCCGGCTCGGTCCGATGCACTAATTGTCACCTGAAAGGTTAGTTTAATTGGGTGAGTGGCGAGACTCAGTGTGCAACCCTCATGCACCACTAGATTTGGGCCTCATAAAACATAATAATAATTTCATTTACATGGATTCTAATAATATGCAAAACCCAACCCAATTGCCTAGGTTTCCATCTGCTACATGCCCCCGTACCAACCAACACACCATTGGGGATTTCTACAATCAACCCACACTGCTACACGCCAAGATGGCAGTCATGCTGCTCATCAACATATATTGGCTCAAGCCCTTATAACATATAATGGCCGAAGCCCGTATAACAGTTCACGGCATTAGCCGCTACAGTAGTTCACGGTAAAAACCGTTACTCATATACATGTACATATAACTTCCTCCTTTCATCACCCACCCCATGCAACATGCACAATAATTTAAAACATGTACAATAGTTTACTTGTAACATATAGTCAGATTATTTACTAACATGAGGGCCCGTCGTTTAAATCCGAGATTTCAGCTTTTAATGTAACATATAAATCTTGTGAGCACATATACATATATATACATTTATTATTAATCAGATCTAGACGGTGGGGAAGTGTTATACACCTGATTACCGATAAAACGAGGCTTTCTACATCGACGCTATCCTTAGTCGTCATAAGCGCTATATTCTGCTAAGGTGTTGTTCGAAGCGGTCCACAACCAATTGGCCAATCTCGAACAATGAATCGCTCGTTTCTTAAACTTAGGGATTCTTTCTTTTGTCTGATCCATAATTAATTCCATCAAATCCTTATCAGAGCTACTATAACAATATTTAATCGTTAATCCTCTTTTTAGAGTTAAGATCATATATATATTGAACGAATCTAAAAAATCTAGGGATAATCTTCTTACCTTAAAATCTCAAAATTGGAGAAATATGATTTTCGGCTTTTAGATCTAGTCGACTAAGCCCCCTTCAAATCTCGAATTGCCGCCCATCATAAAACCATTAACTATAAGCTTTTGACTTTTGCCTTTCTAAAATAGATTATGAGAACTAATCAAAATTCGACTCTTACCTTAGCTTAGGAGATTCAGCTAGCACTAGGGAGAGGATCCAGTAATGCCGATGGAAGATTTAAATGTCGGAAGCGTAGAACAATTTCTCAAATAGGATGAATAAAATAAAAGAAGCGATGGATGCTTCGGCTTTTTAGAGAAATCGGCACAAGGGAAAAGGAAGTGGGGAAAAGTTTCGGCTTTTAAAGAAATTAGAGAAAGAAATTTAGAGAAAAGAAGCTAGGGAATTTCGGCACAAAAGGGAGAGGATTTAATGTCAGAAACAAGGAGCTAGCCCCCTCTATTTATAGGAAATTCGGCAACCCTTTGCCATGTAGTAGTTGGTTTCTTTACTGCGCTCAGTGATGGATTCTTGGCCATCACTCTCTTTGCAAATAAATTCCTAACTTTTCTCCTTTATCTTAATCTACTAGCTCATCTAAAAGAGACTTAATTATCTCTAACTCCTCCCTCATTTATCAGCATATTATCCATATATTTTAATCATTAAAATCCCTAAATCTTAGCCTTTATCTGCTTATTATCAACATAAAATAAATTCCTAAATAATAGCCTTTATCTGCTTATTATCCATATATTTTAAACATTAAAACCCCTAAATTTTAGCCTTGTTGCCATCCACTCCACCTAATCCTAATGCCCAAAATTTAGGTAACTTAAATTAAAAGAATTGGGCTCCATGAATCTTAAATTTGGGCCCCTTACTCCCTTGAGTGGCTTCACCTCCTAAGATTGGCCCACAAGCCCACTTTGGTATTTTAAACATAGATACTACCTTTTAAACCCTATAGTGCCCAAACAGATAAATTTAATCAAGGACTCTGTTTAAGCTTGAGCCTAATTTGGACCCCTAACACTTAAATTAACTCATTCCACATATTCACCCATTAAACGCATAGGCCCAAAAATTTAGGATGTCACAATTAACACTTATAATAAATCCATTCTAAGATTAGCGGTCTAGATTTTTACCCTCAAAATCTTGAAAAACTATTATTTTTTGTTTCTCTTGGATGACGGTTCACAACCCGTTGGAAAACCCCGAACAACTAATGGCTCAGAACTGCGAATAACCTCGAATAATTGATTTTCACAGGATGAAGGTCCACAACCCGGTGGAAAATCAAGGATCGTCAAACCGCCCTTCATTTGAATCTAGAGAGGATCGTGAATCCGCTCCTTTTCCTATCACTAAACACCACTCATTTTGAGTCGATCTTGTTTGCCTCCATTGACAAAAGAATATTAGTCCAAACTAATATTTCTTAATTAGAAACGATTAGTCTTATGAGTGAAGTCGGCTTACCACGAAATCCTTATGATCATAAGATGAAAATTGAGTAATAGTCCCTATGATAAAAATCGGTTAATAAACCCTATCTTTAACGAAATAAAAAGTAATACGTAATCCTTACCTTAAAGTTTTTGGACCGATTCCTAGCGATAACACGATGATTTTGGACACTCCAAGTTTCGGCCTTCTAATACGTTTCTATGATAAAGAAAAAGAGATTTCGAATAAGATACGATATGATGACAATTTCGATCCAAAAAGGCTATCCCACAACAAAGTATAGATTCGGCACAATGGATAGGGTGAAATAAAAATACCAAAATGTTGTAACTAGACACTTACCGATTGATCAAATTGAGAGCAAAAAATGTTTGAGAGGGAGATATGTGTGGTAGAAGATTCGGCTATAGAGGAAAAATTGAAGGGGATGGTGCTTAATGACATTTGGCCATGGTGAATATTAAAGAGAGAATAATATTTGAGAGATTTTTGCAAGAAGAAAAAGAAGAAGAAAAATATAATAAAATAATGTGTTTAGGTTTCGGTTTCAAGAATGAAAGATGAACAAAGAAAAGGGTTTGAGGTAGTATGCATTTGGCAAGTAAGAAAAGAAGAGAAAAGGAAAAATGGTCCTTCAAGGTTTTGTGGTTTCGGCACAAAGAGGAAATGGTTTGAGAGAATAAGCAAATAGGACCGGAATGGTCAAAAATGAAATGGCCAAAAAGAAAGCAAAAGTTTACCTATTGTTCATGATGCATTCGGCTAGGGAGAAGAAATTAGAAAGAAAAACTTTAAAGAGAAGCACAAAAATGCCAAAATGCCAAAGTGACCAACTAGCACCTAAACCTTACCAAATGCCATCAAAAATTTGGCCACTCCCCCTAGCCCCTAAAACCATCCAAGTGCATGGCCTAAAGGTCAAAGTTTGGCCACTCCAAACTTTCCAAAACATCTTCCTTGCTATAAGCCTTGTGTTCCCCCTACATACCTTATTCATATGATTCCCTTCCTTAAGTTTAAAACTTGCCTTTTCTCTTAGCCACCATACCATAAAAATAAAAGTCCAACTTACCATATGTACTAGGCTTGGCCGGCACTATGAGGAAAGAAAGCAAAAATAAAAAATAAAATTCTCATATGCATATCAAGGGATTCGAACTCCTTCCCTCTATGAACACTTATGGCGCCATCTCCTCTTTACTACTAGCTCACTTATGCTAACTTTCACCACTTAATTACCTTAAGATTTAAGGTCACTTGTTCCACTTCATTAAAGTATTGATTACTAAAAAATTATTCCAAAACTAAATAATTCTCGAGCTTTCTCGAGACTATAAAAACACACACATTGTATTATTTAACTGGCTAAGCACCAGAATAAGGCAACATATAAAAACTTAAATTTTAGGATGTTACAATGAAGACATCTAATTGCTTGTCGAGTTTTGGAGTTGAAAGAATCTATTGTCTTGGTAGATCGAGCGCAAAAAGTGGAAGATCTTAGCAAATCAAAGAAAAAGGTAGATTTAGAAGTTCGGGACTCGAGTAAAAGACAACTAAGAGAGATCGAGGGAAGCAAGGTAAAAGAATTTCACAACCATACCTCAACTTCATCTAGATTTTTTGGGAGAGATCCAGGGAAGCAAGCTAGCTCGAGACCACAGCTTACCCTTGCAGCTAGTGTTGGCAGTGTTCGTAACATAAATAAGCTAGATTGTCAGCAATGTGGTAGGAAACATTTTGGAGAGTTCTGTGCAAAGGAAGGGTCATGTTTTAAATGTGGCTCGTTCAATACTTTCTCTATGATTTCCCAGACTTATCCAATAGAGATAAAGCTCAAAATGTTTGATCAAGGAATACGCCTTCAAAAGGTAGGCCACCGAAGAATAATGGAAAGGGATTTAATCGAAGTGGCACTAAAGACACTGTAGTTCATTCTAAGGCACAAGCACCAGCTAAGGCTTATGCGATTTGAGCTCGGGAAGACACTTCTGCACCTGATGTGATAGCTATTACATTTTCTCTTTCTGATGTTACTATTTATGCTTTGATTGACTTGAGGTCAACCCATTTGTATATATGCACTGTATTAGTAATGAATACAAAAATACAAGTAGAATCAACTGAATTTGTAGTTAAAGTAACTAATTCGTTAGTTCAGTATGTGTTAGTTGACAAAGTTTATAGAAATTATTCCCTGAAGATTTGAGATTGCAACTTTCTAGTTGATTTGATGTTGTTACCATTTGATGTTATTCTTGGCATGGATTGGTTGGCTTTGCATGATGTGGTGGTGAATTGTAGACAGAAACAAATTATTTTGAAATGTCAAAATGGTGAAACAATTAGTGTTGAATCGACAGAATAAACAGTGTCACCAATATTATTTTTGCTTTGTTAGCTCAGAAAATCATTCGAAAAGGGTGTGACGCGTATCTAGCATACATATTGGATACCAGGGTTTAAGAATCAAAGCTGGAATTAGTTCCAATTGTTAGTGATTTTGCGGATGTTTTTCCTGAGGAATTGTCAAAAGTACCACCAATCAAAGAGGTTGAATTTACTATTGATTTAGTACCAAAAACTTTTCCAATTTTGATTACTTTGTATGGAATAGCACTGGTTAAATTAAAATATTTGAAAGCACAGTTATAGGAGTTGACAGATAGAGGATTTGTTCAGCCAAGTTTTTCTCCCTAAGGTGCACTTGTATTATTTGTTAAGAAAAAATGGGTCGATGCGGTTGTGTTGTAACGCCCTAATTTTTCTTATTTTGATTTCTGTAAATTTTTATACAAATATATGTCCGCTTCAGTGGTTAAGTGTTCTGGGTGTGTTTGAGAGGTCTTGGGTTCAAGTCTCACATTTGGCAATTTTTGTTATTTTTGGATCCAAGCCTTATCCTTGTTCAGTGGGCTTATATTAAATTGCTTGTAAATTCATATCAGAATGAGCCTACTGGTTTAAGTGGTAAGGGAGTTGGTGTGTTGAGGATCCTGTGTTCGAATCCCTACACAAGAAAGGTGATATTTTTGCTGAGTTGCAAGTGAGAGTTTCGGTGAAGGTGGGTTGTTAGTGGATTAGTGGGGAGAGATTTGAGGGATTTGGGGAGCTATTCTTAATTATCATTTTTATTTTTATTCTTTTTTAATTTTTCCCCTCTTTCTAGAAAAGAAACCGACGTCAGTTTTTCTTTTCCTTTCCTTTTTACTTTTTCGATTTCAACTGCTGCTTCTTTCTATTCTATTTTGTTCGGTTATTACTTGCCAAATTTCTTTTCTCTATTTTTATCGATTGCTGGTAAGTGGCTTAAGTGAACTATAGTTTTGATTTCTGAATTACCGATTGGAGGTTTATATTTTCTATTTTGGCAGCAGAGAATAGTGTAAAGTGGGGCTCCCCTCGTCCTGATTTGTAGTTGAAATCGTGCAGAGTTTGGAGGTAAGTGATGAGTGGTCGAATTTAAACTTTTGTTGGTTCGTGGTTATGGCTTAACCTTGGTTTTAAACTAGTTTTGGAGGTTTTTTGTGTTGATCTTTAGGTTCTGGAGGGTTTGTGTTCGCAATAGCATCAAAATGATACCATGTGTGTACCCAAAATGAAAAAATCAAGGTTTCAATAAAAGCCAAAAAATTACTCTATCGACATCACACGAGTGTGTAGTCTCTCGTGTGGATGGTCGTGTACGAGACACGATCGTGTGATCGAAGAAGGCATGGCCGTGTGCATAACACGGTCGTGTGGTGGTCAGACTGTGGCCGTGTGAGTCACTCGGGCTAGGCCAAGTTGGGCGTGTGGGCCCACATAGGCATGTGGATTTTGCACCAGGTCGTGTGGACCACACGGGCAAGGCCAATTTGGGTGAGTGGGCCACATGGGCATGTGGGCCCATATTTTTGAAATTTTCCCTAAGGTCACACTGGTCGTTCCGATCGACTGTGGGCCTACCATAGGGTGGGTAAAGCCTAACCAAACCCTAATTTTATTTGATTTTATATTTTGGTAGTATGCTCTGAGTAGGACATTACTATGTATGATTGTCTATTCTACTATCTGTATACTTGATATCTGTACATAAGCATGTTGAGCATGTCTAATCTGATAACCTGTATCTATTTTCATATATGAATTTGGGGTGGGATTTGTATATGTGGAGGAAGTATTCTATTAGGCGTTAAATGCCTATATCCTGGAAGCTTGGCTGCATATTATCTGATATGTGTCTTAATGGAACGACATGTTGTGTAAGGATGGGTGGGTGTTTTAACCCACATGGTGTGATGGGATGGACAGAGTTGGTGTGTAGAGGATGGGGTAGGACTTTTGCATATCTGCTTCTGACTATTTCTATGATTCTGTATGTTTGCATGCTTAATTTTGTTGGGTTACCAACTGAGTTTACGTAAACTCATATCTGTTTGTTTGTTCTATCAAGTAATCCACAGACTTAAGCAGATCGGTGCGGCAGAGACTCAACGATTACCACTCGACCATAAACAATTTAAAGTTATTAGTTTACGATTTATTTATGATTTTGGTTTTCTTTTGAAAGCTTGCAATTTCAGGGACTCTCTAGACTTTATGGTTTTTAGCTGTTGGTTCTGGGTTTGTTGATAATCTATATGATTTGATAAGATGTGTTATGAATTCGACAGTTTTACACAAGAAGGGGTTTTTTCTCTAAAAATAACAAATTGGGTTTCTATAATATAATGAATTTATTAAAATTTCGTTGTGATAAGTGTTTTGACAAACTAATTAATTAAATAACGTTTCTAGTATATTCATGAACAAACTTGTGGTATTAAAATTGAATAGTTTATTAAAGTCGACACCATTTTCAAAACCCATTCCTTGTGACACCATTAGATTCAGCCATAACGTCTAGGTCGGGTTTGAGGTGTTACATTTAGTGGTATTAGAGCCAGGTTACAAAACTCGACTGTGAATTTTGGGTTCTAAAATTATATTTCGAAAAGAATTGGTTTTCAAATATTTTGGATAATTTAAGAAAGTATGTGGTACACCGAGTCTCTAGTGTCGATCCTGTAAGTATTTTGAAACTTGGATAGAACTATTCTGAAAACACTGTAGATAGCACTTACTGAAAACTGTATTGAAATAGTTAGAAGATTGAAACCTCCAAAAACATCTTTGAACTTCTGATAATTTATGCATAAAATATTTGTTAATAAATACTGGAACTGATGCATTAAACTTTATAATGTAGATTAAAATTTAAAATTTACAATGATCGCTCATGGAACTCACAGACGTGGTACTCGTGGTCGTGGTAGAGGCCGTAGAAGGGCTCGAGCTGAGTTTTCTTCTCTGGGTAGTATGTCGAACTTAGATACGAGTGAGACACCGATTTCGGCTACTATTGATACTGGGTATCAAAGCCATTCGGTTGGGGACGACGCACTATCCCAATCCATGCTAAGGATTTTGGAGAGGTTAATAGACCCCATTCTAGAGTTGGGGGTTGAGGGTCTGTAACTGAACGACTCTGGTTTAATGGTGCTAAGTTGTTTAGGGGTGTCACTAGAGTCACCCCTAATGTGGCCGAGTATTGGTTGAAGGCCACCGAGAGGATCATGAATGATCTATATTGTACACCCAAGTAGAAATCGAATGGTGCAGTCTCTTTGCTTCGCGATAAGGCTTATCAGTGGTGGTTAACTCTCGAGGTGGGTACTCAGCCTGATTGTCTGAACTGGGATTTCTTTAAGACTACCTTCCAAGGGAAGTATGTGAGGGCGAGCTATGTGGATGCTCATAGGCGTGAGTTCATGAATGTCATGCAAGGTGATAGATCTATGGCTGAGTTTTTAAGGTTGAGCCGCTACACTCGAGGCATGGTAGCGTTGAGTATAAAAGATGCGTCTGGTTTGAGGATGATTTGAGAGACAATCTAAGGGTACTGATTGCTCCACAGAGGGAGAGAGAGTTCACGGTCCTTGTTGAGAAGGCAAAGATCACCGAGGATGTTAAGTGCGTGGAATGCTAAAATAGGGATTGAGAGAGTGGCGAATTTCATCGTGGATCGATTGACCAAGTCCGCTCATTTTATTTCTATTAGGACAAACTTTTCTCTGTAAAAGTTAGCAAAATATATGTTTTTGAGATTGTAAGACTGCGTGGGGTACCTTTTCGATAATTTTTTATAGAGATCATCGCTTCACTTCTCGTTTCTAGAAGAAATTATATGAGGCTTTGGGTTCGAGATTGGACTTCAGTATTGATTCCATCCTTAGACCGATGGTCAGTCTAAGAGGGTGATTCAGATACTGGAAGATATGCTTCAGAGTTGTGTGATTGATTTCTGAGTTAGTTAGGAAGACTATCTGCCGCTAGCTGAGTTCGCCTATAATAACAGTTTCCAAGCTTGCATCTAGATGGCACCTTACAAGGCTTTATATGGCCACAAGTGTCGTACTCTGCTATGTTGGATTGAGTTGGGTGAACGTTGAGTTTTGGGTCCTGAGTTGGTTTCTGAGATCGAAGATAAAGTTAGACTGATTTGAGATCGTCTGAAAGCAGCTTCGAATAGATAGAAATCTTATGCAAATCTGAGGAGGTGTGATATTGAGTACTCTGTGGAGAACTTCATCTTTCTTAAGGTTTCTCCATAGAAAAAAGTTCTGAGATTCGGTCGTAAGGGCATGTTGAGCCTTAGGTTTATAGGGCAGTATCATATTCTGAAACGTGTGGAACCGATCTCTTATCAGTTGAAGCTACCTTCAGAGTTAGACCATATTCACGATGTCTTTCATGTTTCGATGTTGAGGCGGTACCGGTCAGATCCATCTCATTTTGTCTCTGTTGAGGAAATTTGTAATAGCCTGATTTTAGCTAAATCAGAACAGTGGTTTCAGAACCACAAATCCAATGTCAAAAAATTATTTTAATATTATTTTTTGTGTTTACAGCATGATAGCATGTATGTGTGAAAATTTTATATGCTAATTTTATTGTTTAATTGCTCAACTTGAAAAAAAAAACTTAATCGTGTAAAATGCAAAAGTTGCATTGTATTTGTTAAAGATGTTTAATTGTTATGATTTATTAAACCAAAGGTCCTTATGATGATATTAGACCATTGGTAGTGTTAATGGACATTAATGGACATGGTTTATGTGTTTTTAAAGTTTATTAACTAAGGTTAATTTAGTAAAAATATTAACAAATATATATTAAATAAAAAAATGAAATTCTATTCTTATCATCATCTTTTCAACCGAATATAAGAAATAAAAGAAGCCATTGATGAATTTTTAGGGTTCGACATCTTCATAACTCAATTGGTAAGTGTTTTGAGCTCGATTTTTGATGATTTTTATGTTTTGTGATCATTGCTTCGTGTTCTAGCTAGCCTGTACCTTTAATTTCAAAACTGTTAAAGATTTTAAGAGTTTCCATTGATGAGCTTATGTGTTATTTGGTGTTTGAAGATGAAATATGAATTTTTTTATAATAGATTTTCATGTTTTGTAAAGTGATTTTTGATGAAATTTCATAATAAGGATTAAATTGTGAAATATACAAATTGAGTGGTTGAAATATGAAATAAATGAAAGTTTTGGGCTGCTAGGGACTTATATGAAATTTGGCCAAGCTTGGGTTTAATAAAATTATGTGAATTTTGTTTGTTTTTGACATAAGGACTAAATTGACTAAATGTGAAATTTTAAGGGCTAAAGTGCAAGTAGGCCTAAATGTATGTTTTGGACTAAATTGAAAGAATATATGATTAAATAAGTTAATTTTGATTGCATATAGATCAAGAAAGAAAGAATTCGAATTTATATCGGGGGAAAAGCAAGGTCATCGAGTAGTCGATCAGATCCATCAATTCCAAATACGAGGTAAGTTTGTATGTGACGATTTCTTTATAAATGTATGATAAATGCTTTGATATTACCTAAATTGTAATTATGAGGTTTTTATTAATGTATGAATTGTAAATATGATTCTACGGATATATTCGAAGATGAAATTGACAAGCTAAAAGTCTCGGTTGAATCTTAGGAATATATTTTGGATACTGATGATATGATATAAGATGATATACTGATTTGGCTTCGAGCCATGCATATCGAATGTGTTGACTTTAGGCCATGATATCAGCACTACGGGTGCGAGTGATACCTTGATTTGGCTATGGGCCATGGTATAGGTATTTTAGAAATGAGTTACCTTGATTTGATTACGGGCCATGGTGTAGGTACTCCGGGATAAGTTACCTTGATTTGGCTTCGGGCCATGGTGTAGGTACTTATTGATTGAGATTCTTGAGTATCTGACTTCTATTCGAATGGTTCAACGGGTAAATGAATGATATAGTTGAGAAAGAGGTTAGTACGAGGTGATACAGGTACGTACAGAACTTATTCGAGTACTAAATAGAGAAAGTTGATGCAATGGTATTTGATCATGTTTTGAGGCATGAGAAAGGTTCGTAGTTAATGTGTATATGGTGATGTTATGTAAATTTGGTTGATTTGGATTTATTTGATGAATTAAGTTATTCACATACGAGCTTACTAAGCTATAAAGCTTATTTTGTGTTATTTTTTATGTTTTATAGTGAATCAAGGCTAGCTTGGATAGACATCTATTTGGTACTTTTGAGTTGTGTATTTATGGTATATGGCATGTATAGACTACTTTTGGTATTTTGGTTGTGATGATAGCCATGAGAGTTGGCTTGTAAATGATGTTAATTTTGATGTGTGTTTAGCTATTAGAAATGGCTTGTAAATGTATATGTTTTGGTTGTATGTATAGCCATGAGTGATGGTTTATTTTGACATGTTTGGTATAAATATGGTTATGGTTTTATAGTTACAAATGGTTAATTGATTTATGGAGTATAATGCTTGAGACATGTTTTGATAAAGTATGATTTTAGAAGTTGAGTTGATAAGTATTTGAATACGTAATTGGCATTAAATTAAGTATTGAATTTGGTTGAAATGGATATGCTATGAATTGTGTTTTTGGTTGATAATTTTGGCTGCTTATTGGTTGATCAAATGGTGCCATTTTGGTTGTTTAGGTGAGCATGAGTAAGGGTGGCAAATTGGTCTTGCAAATGGCCTATTTTTGTCCACACTAGCAGAGACACGGGCGTGTGTCTCAGCCATGGCGAGACATGGTCATACTACATGGCCATGTGTCCCCTAGTGTTGAATTAAAATGAAGTCAGTATGCTCCAAATGGTTTCATACACGGGCCTGTGAAACAGGCGTGTCTGAAGCTGTGTGAGGCACACGGCCTGTTCACACGAGTGTGTGACCCTTCAGTGAATGAAAATTTTTTAAGTTTTCCAAAAATTTCATCTGTTTTTCATTTAGTCCCGAACCATTCAAAAGCATGTTTAAGGTCTCGTAGGCCCTTATAAGGGACAATATGATTGTGTTGAATGGTATTTGAGTATGAATGCTAAATGTATAAATATTGTATGTTAAATAATGTGTATTGATCATTAATACCTCGTAACCCTATTCTGAAGGTGAATATGGGTTAACGGTGTTACATTTATTGGTATCAAAGCTATGTTTAGTCGATTCTAGGACTAACATAGCGTATGTGAGAGTCTAGCTATACATGCCATATATACTCTTTGATAGTGTGATGATTTCTGCCAGCTTAAATTGTATTTTCATATAGTAATGGATCTTGAACGAGCTCTAGCGATGATATAGAAAGTAATACGCCCGCTCCCTCTCAAGGGGCAGCACCATTAGATGTTAGGCTTGTAATGAGTAGCCACGAGAGAGAGGCTAAAGAAGCCTTTTTCCAGATGATGAACGAGTGGTTCATGGAATTCATTTGAACAAATCCGGCTGCTCAACAACCTCCACCCCCACCTATTCCTCAAAAAATCCCTGTTGTTCCTCAAGTTGTAGATCTGATACGGTTAAATAAGCCGCCAGTAGATAAGATACATAAACATGGAGCTGAAGAGTTCCGGGCTACTTTTGATGATGATGCTGGGAGAGCTGAGTTTTGGCTCAAAAATACGATTCGAGTATTCGATGAATTGTCTTGTACTCCTGATAAATGTATTAAATGTGTTGTATCTTTGCTGAGAGATACCGCTTATCAATGGTGGAACACGTTGATATCTGTGGTTCCAAAAGAACGGGTTACCTGAGAATTCTTTCAAACAGAGTTCTGAAAGAAATATATAAGTCAGTGATTCCTTGATCAAAAGCATAAAGAGTTTCTGGAGTTAAAACAGGGCCGCATGACTATCACTGAATATGAAAGAGAATTCGTACGATTAAGAAAGTATGCTCGAGAGTGTGTGTGTCTACGGAGAATATTATGTGTAAATGGTTCATTGACATGTTGAACGAAGATATAAAATTACTAGTCGAAATTCTAGAGTTGAAAGAGTTTGTTGTTTTGGTTGAAAGGGCTTGTAAAGCCGAGGATCTTAGTAAAGAAAAGAGAAAAGCATATTCAGAAGCTAAAGACTCGAGAAAAAGATCAATGAGTAAGTCGTATCAATCTTCATCAAAGAAATCTAGAGATTCGTACGCTCGTCCAATTGCTTCAAATGAATATTCGAGTAGAGATCGTAGAAAACAATACTCCAATTCTAAAACTCAAGCTATATCAATGTCGAGTGTTGGCAATGTGCGAGACAATAAAACTGAATGTTACAAATGTGGGAGATGACATTACAGAGAATGTTGGAATAAAAATAATAAAGCTTGTTACAAATGTGGTTCATTAGATCACTTCATACGAGATTACCCTGAGCTGAATAAGAAACGTAAAGTTCAAAATGTGAGATCAAGTAACATGTCAACTAGAGGAAGACCACCAAGAAATACTGGGAATGTAAGTGGTAGTCGAGGTACGAAGAGAGACTATACCGTGAGATCTGAGGCCAGAGCACTTGCTAGAGCCTACGCTATTCGTGCTCGCGAAGAAACTTTATCTCAAATGTTATCACTAGTACTTTCACTCTTTATGATACTAATGTGATTGCATTGATAGATGCAAGATCAACTCATTCTTAGATATGCATGAATTTAGTATTTAGTAAGACTTTGCCTTTAGAGTCTACTGAATTTGTGATTAGAGTGTCGAACCCCATAGGCAAATGTGTTTTGGTTGACAACGTCTGCAAGAATTATTCGTTAATGTATCGGGATTTCTATTTTCTGGCTAATTTGATGTTGTTTCCATTTGATGAATTTGATATGATTCTGGATATGGATTGGCTAACGATGCATGAGGCTATAGTGAATTGTAGACAAAAGACAATTCAATTGAAATGTCAGAAAAATGAGTCTATTATGATTGAATCTGATTGATCTGAATAGTTTGCTAGTTGTGATCTAGTCTATGTTTGCTCAGAGATTTGTGAGAGAGGGGTGTGAAGCTTATCTTGCATACGTACTTGATATGAAAGTGACAGAAACAAACATTGAATCAGTACCAGTTGTGTACGAGTATCCAGATGTATTTCTCGAAGAGTTACTGGGTTTACCACCTATCAGAGAAGTTGAGTTTGGTATTGAATTAGTACCGGGAACAACGCTGATATCAATAGCTTCGTACAAAATAGCTCTGAATGAGTTAAAAGAATTGAAAGCTTAGTTGCAAGAATTGACATATAGAGGTTTTGCTAGACCGAATTTCTCTCCCTGGGGTGCACCGGTGTTATTTGTGAAATAGGCTATTGAAAACTCAACAAAGTGACGATCAATAATAAATACTTTTGCCATGAATAAATGATTTGTTTTATCAGTTAAAAGGGGCAACGGTGTTTTTAAAAATTGATTTGAGATCGGGTTATTACCAGTTGCGAGTTAAAGACTCCAATGTGCCAAAGACTGCATTTAGAACAAGGTACAAACACTATGAGTTTCTTGTTATGCCTTTCGGACTAACAAATGCACATACTATTTTTATGGATTTGATGAACCAGATTTTCAGGCTGTATTTAGATAAATTTGTAGTTGTCTTTATTGATGACATTTTGATCTACTCTCATGATGAATTTAAGCATGCCGAGCATTTGAGAATCGTGTTACAAACTTTGAGAGATAAATAGTTATTTGCAAAGTTCAGCAAATGTAAGTTTTGGCTACGAGAGGTTGGTTTTCTATGACATATAGTTTCAGCCGAGGGTATCCGATTTGACTCGAGCAAAGTTTCTATGATTATAGATTGGAAACCTCCGAGGAATGTATCCAAAGTCTGTTATTTTCTAGGACTAACTGGCTATTATAGACTATTTGTGAAAGGTTTCTCGATGATTACGACTCCGATGACAAGCTTGCTTCAAAAAGATGTTAAATTTGAATGGTCAAAAGTGTCAACAGAGTTTCGAGCAGTTGAAAGCATTATTAACTGAAGCACCAATGTTAGTTCAGCCTGAGTCCGGTAAAGAATTCGTAGTTTACAGTGATGCATCATTAAATGGCCTGGGTTGTGTTTTTGATGCAGGAAGACAAAGTTGTAGCTTATGCCTCTAGAAACTTGAAGCCACATGAAAAGAATTATCCGACGCAAGATCATGAATTAGAAGTGATAGTGTTCGCATTACGAATTTGGCGCCATTACTTGTTTGGTGAGAAATGTCATATTTATGTCGACCTCAAAAGCTTGAAATATCTTATGACTCAGAAGGATTTCAATTTGTGATAGCGGTTATGGTTAGAATTGCTAAAAGACTATGAATTAGGGATTGATTATCATCCAGGGAAAGCGAACGCAGTTGCTAATGCTTTGAGCCAAAAATCCTTATTTTCTTTACGTGCTTTGAACACACAATTAGCCTTGTCTGACGATGTGTAACATCCTAAACCCGGCCCATACGTCATCTCCGGATATGGTATGCTACAGGTTTAAATCTTGAAAACTTTGCTTCGATGGGGTTTAAAAAAACTAATTTATTATAGCCGAATAGTCCATTAAGTGCGTTGACTGGGGTTGAAAAGCCCATTTTCCATTTTGTTTTAAATTTGAGATTTTGAAGCAAAACATAAGTTGTAAAACCAACATAACAAGAAAGAAGATAAATCGAAACCTAAGTTATGGGGCCTTATTACAAAAATATATTCCCAAAAACAATAATAATAGTCCATAATCATAATGGAAGTCTTGATGGCCCCTCGAGTTGCCTCGGCTCCCGTGTCCACGATCTACTGCTCATCTGTAGAGTGGGAAAAATAAAAGGGGTGAGTCACCAAGACTCAGTGTGTAAAACTTGAAAACACATAAAAGCCTAGGACCCACAAACACATTATGGGCCTTGGCCCGCATACAATGATAACAGATTGTGTCATGCATCATGGCCCATCCCAAAACCTAAGAGTCCATCCTCTACACACCCCCGTACCAACCTTTACACCGTGGGGATTTCTACAATCAACCCTCCATCCGCTACACACCATATCGGCAGTTGTGCTGCTTGTCATATAGACCGATCGCTTACGCGAACCTCAGAAATACATTATAGTATTCGATAGCTATGCTGCCTGTCATAAAGACCGATCGCTTACGCGAACCTCAGAAATACATTATAGTATTCGACAGCTATGTTACCTGTGGCAAAGCCACGATCGCCTCGCGACCCTACTCCCCTACCATAAATCCATCAATCATTCCCATCCCATGCGTGAATACATACAAGAAACAAGTCATCAAGCCATCTAACATATCACATGCTACGAATCACATAGAAAAGTTTCTATGGGTACGTACCTGGCATCACATGCCTACCCTTTCTGCGTAATACGAATGTTCATACAGCCTTTCTTTCCGTCTTTTAGCCCTCAGCATACATATAGTATATAAATGCTTATGTGTTAAGATTCTACACACCTTATTACTGTTAAGACAACACCCTCTATGTCGACACTGTCAAAAGCCGATACAACTACTATCTGCCTAAGATGCTGTTCAGAAGCCCGTCCACAACCCGGTGGCCAATCTCGAATAGTGGACACTACTCGTTTCTTAAATTTAGGGATTACAGACCCAACCCTCTCCTTTGCCTGATCCATATTTGATTCCACCCAAAAAGTCCTTGTCAGAACTACTATAGCGAAATAAGGTTAAACCATATCATATGAGTTAATAAATCAATTATGATAGCGAATCTCAATGGACATCTAAAGAAATCCCTTACCTTGAGATCCCGAAATCGATAGGATACTAGAGATTATTGGTTTCTGGCTTTTTGAGGTCTGGATGATTCGATCTACTATGATTTCCCGGAGTGCCACCCAAAAGAACATGTGATTAACGAAAGAGTTAAACTAAAGATAGCCTATCAAACTACTAGCCATTCGGCTATAGTCTTAAAATCGAAGGAGAAAAGAATTCGGTTCTTACCTTTACAGAGAAATCGGCACTTCAAGAAAATCCCAGTTTATGGGGAAATCGGCACAAGAGGAAAAGAATGGAAAAAGAAAGTGAATTAAAAAGGTTTCGACATTTAGTAGGGTAATCAACAGAGAGGAAAAAGAAAGAATAATCAAAGGTATTTGGTTATGGAGATGAGAAGAAAGTTGAGAGGTTTCATTTTTGGAAAAGAAAAGAGAATAGAAAGTGTAGAGAAGGACTTGAAATTTTAACACAAAGACTAGGGTTCAAATGCCGCAATTTGAAGAGATACACTCCTATTTATAGGGGATTTCAGCACTTACCTATCAAATGTCGAAATTGCCCTCTTCTGAAAATCGAGACTAATTGACAAACATTGAGAATTTTAGCACCCCTTATGCCACTTTAAAACTGATTCTTCCTCCCTTTAGAATTGGAATTTTGGCCATCTCCTTCTCTTAGAGTTGGTATTTGACCAACTCTGCCTACAGCAGATAACTCCCATCTTTTCTCCTTAATCTACTCATAAGTAATAAAGCACAATTATCTATATTATTCATCAGATAAATCTCCCTATTTTTAAGCCTTGTTGCCGTCCAACCTTACCCACCTATATGCCGAAATTTAGCTAATTACAATTAAAAGGATTGGGCTTCATTCCCTTGTGTTTGGGCCTCCTTAGTTGATGCCACCTCCTTGCTCTCTAAGCGGCACCATTTGCCACTGGGCCACAAGCCCATTTGTGATTGAAACATAGATAACATCTTTTAAACCCTCTAATGTCCAAGCAGAAAATTTACCCAAGGCCTCGGCCCATTCTGAGACCCTTAAATACTCTAATTAACACATTGAACGTAATACACATCAAATGAAAAGGCCCATTAATTCAGGATGTTACAATTCTACCCCCTTAGAGAAATTTCATCCTCGAAATTACCTGATCTGAATAGATGCGGGTATTGCTATCGCATCGCTTCCTCCGATTCCCACGTAGCCTCCTCAGAGCCGTGATTCTGCCATAGAACCTTCACCAACGGAACCTTCTTCCTTCGTAATACTTTAACATCACGATCTAAGATTTCCACTGGCTCATTTTCAAAGGATAGGTCAGGGCTTACCTCGATTTCTTCCACAGGTACCACATGAGATGGATCCGAACGATATCGTCTTAACATAAAGACGTGAAATACATCGTGAATCTAGCTTAGCTCAGGAGGTAGCTCTAGGCGATGAATCTTGATCCAACTCGTTCAACTTTTGATAAGGTCCGATGAATCTGGGACTTAACTTACCCTTCCGTCCAAATCTTAATACTTTCTTCCATGGTGACACTTTCAAGAACACCTTGTCACCCACGGCAAATTCTATGTCCCTACGCTTCAGATCAACATAGGACTTCTGTCTGTCCGATTCTTCCTTTAGTCGAGCCCAAATTAACTCAACCTTCTCCTCCGTCTTGGTAACCAACTCTGGACCCAAAATCCGACGTTCCCCTAATTCCATCCAACAAGTAGGAGTACGACATTTTCACCCGTACAATGCTTCATAGGGCGCCATCTGAATACAAGACTGGTAGCTATTGTTGTAAGCAAACTCGCCAATGGTAGAAACTCCTTCCAACTACCTCTGAAATCAATGACACAACCTCTTACATGTCCTCCAAGATCTGAATCACCCGCTCAGACTATCCATCGATCTGAGGATGAAACGCTGTACTGAAGTCCAACTTCATACCCAACGCTTGATGCAATGCCTTTCAAAACCTTGACGTAAACCTAGGATCTCGGTCTAAGATAATCGACACCGGTACTCTATGCAACCTTACAATCTCCGCTATATACAGCTTAGCCAACTTTTGTAAGGAATAATCGACTTGAATCAGTACAAAATGAGTGGACTTCATCAACTGATCAACGATCGCCCAAATTGAATCTTTCCTAGTAGGCGTGAGAGGTAGCCCACTAACAAAGTCCATTGTGATCCTTTCCCACTTCCATTGGGGAATGTTTACCGACTGCAATAATCTTGATGGTAACTGATGCTCCGCCTTTACCTGCTGACAGGTTAAACACTTCCCTACCAATTTAGTCACCTCTCGCTTTAAGCCTGGCCACCAGAATTGTTCTCGTAAATCTCGATACATCTTACTCCCTCCAGAATGCATAATGTATGGACTACCATGCGCTTCTTGCAAAATCCTTCGCCTCAACTCAAGGTCTTTTGGCATGCACACTTTCCCTTGAAAACATAATAATCCTTCCTCATTCACACTGAATTCCATTGGCTCATCACTTGAAATCAACTGTAACTCTAAGCAATCCATCGATCTGCTGTTTCTCTTTAACATGGCTAACCCATGAGGGTTTCACTTGAAGTTCAGCTAGTAAACTTCCATCATCATATAAGCTAAGGTGAGCAAACATCACTCTCAAATCAGAGATCACCTTACGGCTTATAACATCTGCCACCACGTTGGCCTTACCCGGATGATACTTGATTGAGCAGTCATAATCCTTTAACAACTCGATCCACCTTCTCTGCCTCAAATTCAATTCCTTCTGAGTCAAAAGGTACTTAAAGCTTTTATGATCCGTGTAAATGACATATTTCTCCCCGTACAAATAATGCCTCTAAATTTTCAAGGGAAACACCACCGCCGCCAACTCTAAATCATGGGTGGGATAGTTTTCTTCGTGCGGTCTCAACTGTCGTGATGCATACGCAACCACCTTTCCATCTTGCATCAACATGCATCCTAATCCCATGTATGAAGCATCACAGAAAATCACGAATTCCTTCCTAACCTCCGGTTGAATCAACACCATGGCCTCCGTCAATATCTTTTTTAACTTCTCAAAACTATCTTGCTACTTATCAGTCCACACAAATGGAACTCCTTTCCGTAACAACTTAGTCAATGGTGCTGCAATCAGAAAAAATCCTTCCACAAATCTTCTGTAGTACCCGGCTAAACCAAGGAAACTCCGAATCTCCACCACCGACTTAGGTGACTTCCAATTCAACACTGCTTCAATTTTCTGAGGGTCAACCCTAATCCCCTCTGCTGACACCATGTGACCTAGAAAAGTAACTTACTTTAGCCAAAATTCATACTTGCTGAATTTGGCGTAAAGCTGCTTCTCCCTCAGAATCTGTAGAACCACGCGTAGATGTGAATCATGTTCCTCTTTCGATCTTGAGTAGACCAAGATGTCATCAATAAAAACCATGACAAATCGATCCAAGTGGGGTTGGAACACTCGATTCATCATATCCATAAACGCTGCTGGTGTGTTAGTCAACCCAAATGGCATCACCATGAACTCGTAGTGACCATAGCGAGTCCTAAAAGCCGTCCTATGAATGTCCTCCTCCTTGACCTTAAGCTGATGATACCCAGACCTCAGATCTATCTTTGAAAAGACTGATGCCCCCTTCAACTGATCAAACAAGTCATCGATCCTTGGCAACGGGTATTTGTTCTTGATGGTTAACTTATTTAGTTGACGATAGTCAATACACATACGCATTGAGCCATCATTCTTCTTAACAAATAACACCGGCGCTCCCCAAGGCGACACACTTGGTCGAATAAACCTTCTATCCAGCAACTCCTGGATTTGCGCTTTTAATTCCACCAACTCCTTCGACGCCATTCTATATGGAGCTATAGATACCGAAGCTGTTCGGAAGAAGATCAATTCCAAACTCCACTTCTCGATCCGGAGGTAATCCCGAAAGCTCTTCGAGGAAGACATTAGGAAATTCCTTCACCGTCTTAACATTCTTAATAGTTAGGTCCTTGGCTTCCAACACTCGTACAAATATTGGAACTGCCTTGCACCCTTTTCTCACCATTTTTTCTGCTCTTAGGGCAGTTACCACTTTTAACAGACGATTCCCCCTTTCTCCTATCACCAACACTTCACCTCCCTCAAAGGTTGTTAACACCATCCACTTGGCTGCACAATCTAAGTTGGCTTGATACTTCACTAGCCAGTCCATGCCTAAAATTAAGTCAAACTCCCCGAACAGTAATTCCATCAAATCCGTTCAGAAAACTATTCCCTAAACTTCTAAAGGTACCCTCCGATAAAGTTTATCTACTATCACAGATTGTCCTAATGGGCTAATTATTGTCATCGCCTTAGGGGTAACTTTAGAATCTAAACTTAAAGTTTTAGACACACTACTAACAACATATGAATGTGTCGACCTAATGTCAATCAAGGCAAAATAAGGCAATCCAAAAATTAAAAATGTATCGGTTATAACATCCGTGTATTAGCCTCCTCTCGACTTCTGGTATCATAAACCAACCCCGGCTGCCTTGCCTCAGTGTTTCTTGCCCCTCGGCCTGGAGCTCCTCGGCCTCGACCAAAACCATTACCACCTCTGACCGGACCACGACCTCTCTGTGGCTGCTGACCTCCTCTACCCGGCTGAGCATTTCCCTGCCCTGTGGGTCTTTCCTCATCTCGTGGCTGAGGACAATCCCTTATTTGATGGTCCAAAGAACCACACCTAAAGCACTTCCGACTACCTGCCCTACACTCACCTGCATGGAATTTATCACATCGGGCACACCTTCGTGTTTGGTTAGCAGCAGGTCTTTCAGCTTATCTCGGTCCATTCGACCTAGGTTTTTTCTGGTTACTCCTAGTTGTTCCTGATGCTCCAAAGTTTCTCTTACCTCTACCCCTATCTCTATCCCGGTTTAGCTTCTTCATTTACTTTACCTTCTTAGCTATCTTAGCTTTCTACACAAGCACAGCAAATTCCCTCTCCCGCTGTGGAGCTATCAACACCTGTAGATCATCCTTCAGGTCATCCTCAAAGCAAATACATCGTTCATGCTCTGTGGCCACTATCCCTCGAGCATAACCACTAAGGCGTAAAAATTCTGATTCATATGTCACCACTGACCTACTTCCCTGAACTAGATTTAGGAACGTTCTACGCTGCGCATCCACATAACTCGTCCCAATATACTTACTCTAGAATGCCGCCTTGAAGCAATCCCAGGTGATATGGTCAGCTACGATACCTTTCTTAACCATAAGCCACCATTGATAAGCTTCGTCCCAAAGAAGAGACACCACTCCCTTCAGCTTCTCTTCATCCATGAAGTCGAGATCATCCATGATCCGCTCCATTGCTTCCAACCAGTACTCAGCTATACTAGGAGCTACACTCAAAATTCCCTTAAACACCTCCGCCCCATTGGCTCTTAGTCGCTCTGGCACATACTTCCGGGCTCTTGTGCCCATGCCTACTCCAGGAACTCTCTCAAAAACCCTTAACATAGCCTAAGATACAGCATCAGTTTCGGTCGTCTGATCTTGAAATTCTACCTCCATGTGTTCGACCCCATGTGTTCGATCTGACAATCTCGCCTCTACCTCGGCCACGCACAACACGTCCTCTAGTGCTCATTCTACCGTTCATGATTTATTTGATTAAAAATTTTATGAATTAATAATTCTTTCTTCCACTAATTAATAACGGACAGTCTTATTAAAAGTAGTTTTAACAGTAGTTCTTTCGAATTCGAACTTTATCTACAAAGTTTAGTTCTCAAGTCTATATTTCCTAGTTCTAGAATGCACATTCAATAAACATCAAACAGAGCGCCACATACATACATTAAACACAAAAGTAAACATCCACGAACTTGCATTCATCACCTAGCGGTATTTTCGTCATTTCACTACCCAAGGGTATTTTCCTAATTTTATCCTATAGGGGTATTTTTGTAATTTTCCAAAATAAGGTTTATTGGTGATTTTCCAAAATAAGGGTATTTTGGTAATTTTACGATCCAGGGGTATTTCGATAATTTTATCAACAGGGGTATTTTGGTAATTTTGTCAATCGGGGGTATTTAGGTAATTTTCGTAGATTAAGGGTACTTCAGTAATTTCTCATATAGGGGTACTTTGGTAATTTTTTGAACAAGGGTATTTTCGGTCATTTTACAAAATCAAGGGTATCTCGGTACAGTTTCTCAACCTAGGGTATTGCGGATAATTTTTTTACAAAATCAGGGACATATAAGTTATTTTACAAAAATAGGGTACTGGTCCCTTTCGGGTTTTAATTATGAATTTTGACCTGTCAACAAGTCCTCGTGGTTAATGCGAATAGTCACTACGTACCAGGTAGAATTCCAAAAAAGAGGAGGTGAGTCACTAGGACTGCTTAAGTACCAAGCTCTTCCTGGATCCAATCCTAGACATGCGTATGCCTGTTACCACACCCTAACCCTGTGACTTGTTCACAGACCTGCTTAATTAAGAAAAATTAAGTCTTATGAGATTTGAAGAATTGTTTAATCTAGGCCTAAGGTCCATTAACACTATCATACTAGTCTACGTCCATAAGGCTCATCAAACCCATCATATATATCACATCAAAGGTTAGAATACTTACCTAGTGGATCGGGTGCCGGTAGAGTCGAAGGCCATATCTTTCAAAACTTTTCTCAACTTACATTACTTTCATAAAATCATACTGGACCCATTTCACAGCCCGAGTTTTGAACTGGGCTCTAATACCAAAAATGTAACACCCCAAACCCGCCCATACGTCATCTCCAAATCTGGTATGCTACAAGTTTAAATCTAAAAACTTTGCTTCGATGGGGTTTAAAAAAACTAATTTATTATAGCCGAATAATCCATTAAGTGCGTTGATTGGGTTTGAAAAGCCCATTTTTCATTTTTTTTATATTTGAGATTTTGAAGCAAAACATAAGTTCTAAAAACCAACATAACAAGAAAGAAGATAAATCAAAACCTAAGTTTTGGGGCCTTATTACAAAAATATATTCCCAAAAACAATAATAATAGTCCATAATAATAATGGAAGTCTTGATGGCCCTCGAATCACCTCGGCTCCCGTGTCCAAGGTCTACTGCTCATCTGTAGAGTGGGAAAAATAAATGGGGTGAGTCACTAAGATTCAGTGTGCAAAACTTGAAAACACATACAAGCCTAGGACCCACAAACACATTATAGGCCTTGGCCCGCATACAATGGTAACAGATTATGTCATGCATCATGGCCAATCCCAAAACCTAAGAGTCCATCCTCTACACACCCCCGTGCCAACCTTTACAACGTGGGGATTTCTACAGTCAACCCTCCATCCGCTACACACCATATCGGAGCTATGCTGCCTATCATATAGACCGATTGCTTACGCAAACCTCAGAAATACATTATAGTATTCGACAGCTATGATGCCTATCATATAGACCGATCGCTTATGCGATCCTCAAAATACATTATAGTATTCGACAGCTATGCTACCTGTGGCAAAGCCACGATCGCCTCGTGACCCTGATCCCCTACCATAAATCCATCAATCATTCCCATCCCATGTATGCATACATACAAGAAACAAGTCATCAAGCCATCTAACATATCTCATACTTTCACATGCTGCGAATCACATAGAAAAGTTTCTATGGGTACATACTTGGCATCCCATGCCTACCCTTTCTGGGTAATACGACTGTTCATACAGCCTCTCTTTCCGGATTTTAGCCCTTAGCATACATATAATATATAAATGCTTATGTGTTAAGATTCTACACACCTTATTACTGTTAAGACAACACCCTCTATGTCGACACTATCAAAAGCCGATACGACTGCTATTTGCCTAAGATGCTGCTCAGAAGCCCGTCCACAACCCGGCGGCCAATCTCGAACATGGACACTGCTTATTTCTTAAATTTAGGGATTACGGACCCAACCCTCTCCTTTGCCTGATCCATATTTGATTCCATCCAAAAAGTCCTTGTCAGAACTACTATAGCGAAATAGGGTTAAATCATATCATATGAGTTAATAACTCAATTATGATAGTGAATCTCAATAGAAATCTAAAGAAATCACTTACCTTGAAATCCAAAAATCGATAGGATAGTAGAGATTATTGGTTTCTGACTTTTTGAGATCTAGATGATTCGATCTACTACGATTTCCTAGAGTGCCGCCCAAAAGAACATGCGATTAACGAAAGAGTTAAACTAAAGATAGCCTATCAAACTACTAGCCATTCGGCTATAGTCTTAAAACTAAAAGAGAAAAGAATTCGATTCTTACCTTTACAGAGAAATTGGCACTTCTAGAAAATCTTGGTTTATGGAGAAATCGGCACAAGAGGAAAAGAATGGAAAAAGAAAGTGAATTAAAAAGGTTTTGGCTTTTAGTAGGGTAATCGATAGAGAGGAAAAAGAAAGAATAATCAAAGGTATTCGGTTATGGAGATGAGAAGAAAGTTTAGAGGTTTCAGTTATTGGAAAAGAAAAAGAACAGAAAGTGTAGAGAAGGACTGGAAATTTTGGCACAAAGACTAAGGTTCAAATTTGAATTTGAAGAGATACACTTCTATTTATAGGAGATTTCGGTACTTACCTATCAAATGCCAGAATTGCCCTCTTCTGAAAATGGAGACTAATTGACAAACACGGGAATTTTGGCACCCCTTGTGCCACTTCAAAACTGATTCTTCCTCCCCTTAGAGTTGGAATTTTGGCCATCTCCTTCCTTCAGAGTTGGTATTTCGGCTAACTCTTCCTATAGCAGATAACTCTCATATTTTCTCCTTAATCTACTCATAACTAATATCAGCACAATTATCTATATTATTCATCAGATAAGTCTCCCTATTTTTAAGCCTTGTTGCCGTCCAACCTTACCTACCTATATGCCAAAATTTAGCTAATTACAATTAAAGGAATTGGCCTTCATGCCCCTTGCATTTGGGCCTCCTTAGTTGACACCATCTCCTTACTATCTAAGTGGCGCCATTTGCCACTGGGCCACAAGCCCACTTATGATTGAAACACAGATAACATCTTTTAAACCCTCTAATGTCCAAGCAAAAAATTTACCCAAGGCCTAGCCCATTCTGAGCCCCTTAAATACTCTAATTAACACATTGAACGTAATACACATCAAATAGAAAGGCCCATTAATTCAGGATGTTACATGACGATTCGATAGTAGCCGAGTTGAAAGCGAGACCGCTATTTCTACAATAAATTTGTGAGGCTCAAAAATTTGATAATGAATTGCAAGCAAAACGAACTCAGTGTGAGTCGACTTTTGATTCAGATTTTTGAATAGGGCCTGATGAATGTTTGACGTTCTGAGGTAGAATTTACGTACCAAGAAATCCCAAGCTTATTCAAAAATTCTAAACGAAGCATACAGTAGTTGTTTATCATTACATCTGTGAAGCACGAAAATGTATAACAATTTGAAACGGCGTTATTGGTGACACGAGATGAAACTAGATATCTCAGAATTTATTTCAAAATGTTTGATTTGTTAGCAAGTCAAAGCTGAACATTAAGTGTCGTCAGGTTTATTACAGCCTATTATGATTCCTGAGTGGAAGTAGGATAGAGTAACAATGGACTTTGTATCACAATTGTCCTTATCTCAAAAAAAGAAAGATGCGATTTGGGTTATTGTTGGCAGATTGACGAAATCAGCTCATTTTATTTTGGTACGAACAAATTTCTTGCTAGATGAATTAGTTAAGTTGTATATCTCAAAGATTGTTTGATTGCACGGAGTGCTACTATTTATTGTTTCAGATAGAGATATGAGATTCATTTCATGATTTTGGAAGAAATTGCAAGAAGCTTTAGGTACAAAGCTGTATTTTAGAACTGCGTTTCACCCGCAAATGGATGGTCAGTCCGAATGAGTTATTCAAATACTTGAGGATATGTTGCGATGTTGTATTCTTGAGTTTGAAGGTAGCTGGGAGAAATATCTATTGCTAATTGAATTTGCTTATGTTAATAGCTTTCAAATGAGTATAAAGATGACACCGTATGAAGCTCTATACGAACGTAAATGTCGAACACTGTTGTATTGGACTGAGCTTAGTGAGACTAAGATTCACGGAGTTGATCTGATCAGAGAAATAGAGGAAAAAGTGAAAGTGAAAGTGATAGTTTGAAAGCAGTTTCAAATTGACATAAATCGTATGCAGACTTGAAGCCAAAAGATATTGAGTTTCAAATCAAGGATAAAGTATTTCTAAAAGCCTCACCGTGGAAGAAAATACTTAGATTCGATAGAAAATAGAAATTTAGTCCGCGATTCATCAAACCGTATGAGGTTACTGAGCGTATTGGGCCAGTGGCCTATTGGTTGTCCTTACCATCTGAGTTGGAAAAGAAACATAATGTGTTTCATGTGTCGATGCTTCGCCAATACCAATCGACCCTTCACATGTTATTTCCCCGATCGAGGTTGAAATTTAGTCTGATATGTCGTATACTGAAGAACCGATCTAAATTTTAGCTGGGTTGAAATTTACCTAAATTTTAGTCTTATCTTCGAAAAAGAAAGATACGATTTGGGTTATTATTGATAGATTGACGAAATCGACTCATTTCATTCTTGTACGTAAGGATTATTCACTTGATAAATTAGCTGAGTTGTATATTTCAGAGATTGATCAATTGTACAGAGTGTCACTATCTATTGTTTTGGATAGAGATCCGAGGTTTACATCGCGATTTTGGAACAAATTGCAAGAAGCTTTAGGTATAAAGTTGCATTTTAGCACTACGTTTCACCCGTAAATAGATGGTCAATCTGAGCAAGTTATTCAGATTCTTGAAGATATGTTGAAATGTTGCATTCTTGAGTTTAAAGGTAGCTTGGAGAAATACCTACCATTGATTGAATTTGGTTACAATAATAGCTTTCAATTGGGTATAAAGATGGAACCATACGAAGCTTTATATGGTCGTAAATGCCAAACACCTTGTATTGGAGTGAGCTCAGGGAAAATAAGATTCACGGGATTGATCTTATCAGAGAGACTAAAAAAAAAAGTAAAAGTAATTCACGATAGTCTGAAAGCAGCTTCGGATCGATAGAAATCGTATGCAAACTTGAAACGGAAAGATATTGAGTTTTAGATTGGGGATAGAGTGTTTCTAAAATGTCACCGTGGAAAAAGATATTGCGGTTTGGTCGAAAGGGATATTGAGTCCCCAATTCATTAGGCCGTATGAGATTATCGAGTGAGTCGGGCTAGTTGCTTATCAACTATATTTACCATCTGAGTTATAGAAAATACATAATGTGTTTCATGTGTCGATGCTTCGACAATACCTATCTGACGCTTCTCATGTCATTTCCCCGATAGAGGTTTAAATTCAGTCTGATATGTCATATGCTGAAGATCCGATCTGAATTTTAGTTCGTGAGATCAAAGAGCTGAGAAATAAGAAAATTGCATTAGTGAAAGTATTATGGTAGAGACATGGGGTTGAAGAGGCTACTTGGAAACTCGAGGAGTCTATGAAGAGTCAATATCCGGACGTTTTCACTGGTAAGACTTTTAGAACGAAAATTCCTAAGGGGGAGAGTTGTTGTAATAGCCCGACTTAGGGCCTAGCAAAATAGTGGTGCGAGACCATAAGTCCGAAGAAGAAATATGTGTTTAAATGATTTTATAAGGCTTATGAGGTATTTGCATGGTGGTGTGAAAATTTCATGAAGGAATTTTATTAATTAGTGAACAAATTGTCCATTAGGACTATATTGCAAAGATTAGAAAATATGAGATTCTAGAAGATTTAAGTATGAAGTAGAATTATAAAAATTACTAAAGGTCCTTATTTAGTAATTAGACCATTATTTGTTGAGATGGACAAAAATGGACATGGGAAGGAAAAATCTCAACAAAAGGCATTGAGGGCATTTTGGTCATTTGGTTATTTAATGAATTAAAAAGGGAAAAACAAGTCAAAAATCATGTCCATCTTCTTTCTAAGGGCCGAAATTTACAAGTTCTCCATAGCTAGGGTTTGTCCAACTTCCAAGCTCATTAGTAAGTGCATACTGGCCCCGTTTTTAATGTTCTTCGTATTTTTGAAATCCACGTAGCTCGGTTTAGCTATTTCTAGCAATATTTTGAGATATGGTTATTTTTAAATTTACCCATGCATTACATGCATGTATTTTGACATTTTATGAAAGATTATGAAAGTTTGATGTAGGATAAACATCTTTTTCAAAGTGAATTTCATGAAAAATGCATGTAAGGACCAAATTGCAAAAGTAATGAAAATGGTCATAAATGGGTGAAATAGTAGAAATTGGAGGCTACTATAGTTATGAATATGAATCGGCTAGGCTTGAAATATAAGTTGAATGAAAATCATTTACGAGCCTAGGGGTAAATGTGTAATTATGAGAAAGTTTAGGGGTAAAATTATAATTTTACCAAAGTATGAATTATGAGTAAATTTAATTAATGTGAATATTAAACAAGTTAAATTGTCATTATAGATCAAGAAACGCGAAGCGCAGATTGAAATCGAGGCAAAAATAAAGTTAAGGATTAAATTGCACAACAATACATATTTTGAGAATCGAGGTAAGTAACATCCTGGAATTAGGAGTTCTGCATTTATGTGTTTCTGTGTGTTTGGTTTGTTCTGTGTGGTAATTTGGTGTGTTTGAGGGTTCTAGGAAGGCTCGGGGTCAAGCTAGGGCCTTGGTAAAATTTTATTTTAGGCACTTTAAGGGAGAGCTAATTGAGGCAGGTCTTAAGGGTAATTTCTTGTATTTGTTGACACAAGAAGAAGTGGGGTAGAGTGGCAAGAAGATGCCACTTAAGGTGCAGGGGTATGGCATCACAAGAGAGCAGCGGTAGGGAGGGAGTTCGAATCCCATAAGCCTCACTATGAACTTTATTTTTGGCACCAGGATGGAAGGAAGATGGATTCGGCAATGACTCTTCAAGGGTGAGTGTTGAATGAGACAAGGCATTTGAATGAGTGGTCATGAGGTGTTGGTGGCATTTGAATTGGTCAAGCCAATTCAAATGGGTGTTGGAGAGGGGATGTAGGAGGAAAATAAGGGATATGGTGAAGGGAGAGTTGTTGGCCGATTGTAGGGAGCTTGAAGGGGGGATTTCGATTTTGTACTAAGTTAGATGAGTGTGCCAAAAATCCTTTGGGTCTTAGGGTTTTCTCTCATTTTTTCTCGATAAGTCTTCTTGAGCTCTCTTTTATTCTCTCATTGGTTTCCCTACTTTCTCTGTGCCAAAATAGTTATGTTGCTTTTCATCTCTTTTGCTTCTTTGACATTTAGCCGAAATCGGAGTGCCCATTCGAGCATCCCGTCTCTTCATCTTTTCACCTTTGATTCTTTTGTTTTCATTAGCCGAACCCTCAATCGAAACTCTCTTCTCCTCTACTTCTTCTTCTCTAGCCGAAACCTTGCCTCTGTTCCATTGACACTTTTTTTTATTTTTCTTTTTAGCCGAATAGTTCCTATAATCCCAAGTGAATCGGTTTCACCCTACTGTTGGATTATTGAAGGTAATGTTTCTTTTCTCTCTTGTTACAAGAGCCGAATCTCCTTCTCTTTCCATTTCTTTTTGGTTTCTTTCTCTTCTCTTCTCTAAACTTCTCTATCTCTATTTTCACTAATCGGATCTCTGTTTCTTCTTTTCATCTCGAATCAAGGCCGTTTGAGTAGCTTAAGGTGTGAAAGGTTACTTTTCTGTCGAATCTGCTTTGGCTTTTCATCACCTATTTCAATACAAGGTAACTTTGGGTAATACCTTTTTCCTTTTTTAAGTCTCTTTTTGGTTAGCCGAATACTCAAAAGATATCTGTGACTGCTAGGCTGAACTTTTGTTTCTCTTACAACTCATCTCAGATTCGAGGGCAAATCAGTGGTGGTACAGTTCATCATTTACCAAGGTAAGGGTCGCTTCTTTTCAGGGTTATGGCTATTATATCCCTTATCGGTAGTAGTCTATTTTAATCGATTCTCTTATTAGATAAGTGACGTTTGACTCTGAGTACTGATCAAATCTCTTCATGGATGCAAGTGTAAGTCAAACCAAGGAAGAGAGTGTGCTCGTAATCTCTAATCCACCATTCAAAAGACGTACTGTTTAGGTGGTTCGAGACTATCCGCCAGGTTGTGGGAGTGAACCGACATCTGCCTGGGATAGGCAAATAGCTATTATCCCTGCTAGTGAGGGTGTCGACATAAAGAGTTTAGTGTTACGCATATCAGGTGTGTAATTCTCCCACTCTGTTTATTAAATCACGTTATTAACAGTGTTGGCTGAAAGCCAAAATGACTTTTAGACAGTCGAGATACCCTCGTGGGTAAGGTTGGTGACACCGAGTAAGTACCTATACAGTTCTACTTTTGAATATATGATTGTATGATATATTTCACCATTGTGCTTTGGGAGCCTGTTTGCATTCATCTTATTATGTTATACGTGCATGGGCTTGGGATATGATGTGAAAGGGGAAGTGTTATTTAGGGACTATCACAGTGGTTTGGTATCACAGTGGGTTGGCCCCACATATCTTATTCAGTGACTATGTCTCAGTGGTTTGGTACCACAGTGGTTTAACACCACGTATATATATATATATATGATTCAGTGACTCGTCTCAATGGTTTGGTACGACAGTGGGTTGGCCCCACATATATCTATCTGGGATTGTCACAGTGGTTTGGTACCACGGTGGGTTGGCCCTACATACATTTTTTAGTGACTCTGTCATAGTGATCTGGTATCACGGTGGTCTAGAACCATAGTACCTTGGTGCTATGGGCGTTTGGCTGATTCAGGTGATGTAGAGGATGAAAAATTAGGTTAGGCTAGGCTGCATTGCATACATGGTCAATATGTGGCACTGCGTGGACTTATGGCCCAGATTGCATTACACACTGAGTCTTGGTGACTCACCCCTTCGCTTAACCTTGCAGGTAGTCATTAGATCGCGGACTTGGAGCCGAGGCGGACTCGAGGTGGCCATACGGTAATTTCTAGTAATTTCATTTTCCTTATTTAGAATCAATATTAACATTGGGTTTTGGTGTTGTAATAAGGCCGCTATAACTTTAATGTTGGATTTGATTAAATAGTAATATTGCAAATTTCATAAACTGTCAAAAATGGAGTTTTCAAAAATTTAAAACATATACAAACATCTTTTAAAAGGTTAAAGAAAGATAGATAACAAGTAACAAATTGATTTAGAGATTTTACTTAAAACTACAACATCGTCTTCAACTGACAAGTTTTATGAAATTCCTTAAATTTGACTTTTGACAAATAAACTTGACTTTGAAATTCAGTTCAATTTAAACAACTGCTTTAAATTTTCTCCAAATAAAACAACGAAATGCCCAGTTTTTTCGAATTACGATATTTACTTAGTTTTTCCAAAATTTCCTTTCCTGTAGTATACCAGATTTGGTCGTAGCGTATTGACCGGGTTTAGGGTGTTACAATGTAAGTTTGTATGATTTTAAAGTTTTATATGTATTTCTATTAAATTACTTAATATGTTACTTAATATACATTATTTTCTTGAAAATAATAATAATGCCTTGATAAGAAAATCGATGAGTACAAGCAAATGGAAGTCCCAAGTGAAGTCTTGTAATAACGAGGATACCTATGTCATAACATGAGACAAAGAAAGCCCGTGTAAGACCATGTTTGGGACATGGCATCAGCATCAAGGATTGTACGTCCCATATAATACCATGTCTAGGACATGGCATCGGCACCAAACGTAGATCCTGTGTAAGACCATGTCTGGGACATGGCATCAGCATCGAAAAAGGGAGGTCTCATGTAAGACCATGTCTGGAACATGGCATCGACACCACATAAGGAAGGTCTCGTGTAAGACAATGTTTGGGACATGGCATCGACACCGTATAAGGAAGGTCTAGTGTAAGACCATGTTTGGGACATGGCATCGACACCACATAAGGAAGGTCTCGTATAAGACCATGTCTGGGACATGGCATCGTCACCATATGAGGAAGGTCCCTTGTAAGACCATGTCTAGGACATGGCTTCGGCACCAAAGGATGATCTCGTGTAAGACCATGTTTGGGACATGGCATCGACATCAAGTTAAGAAATCCGTGTAGGATCATATCTGGGATATGGCATCGACATCATAAGGCTATTCCATGTAAGACCATATCTGGGATATCGCTTTGGTAATGAGGTACATGTTGATGGGATTAAGTATCATCTATTATTCCGGGATTCAACGGGTAAAAGAGCTAAACGTGAAAGAAGTAATAAAAGAGATAAGTAATAAAGAAAGAGATAAGTTATTCAAAGAAGATAAAAGTTTTAATTAAGTTAAGTAAGTTAAAGATTTGAATTTATGATTACTTTAGAAAAGGTGCTAAATTATGTGACTAAGTGATACGGTACCATAAGTAAAAATACAAAGTATGAGATTATATTGTGAAATGAGATAGGTAAGAGTAAGTATGAGTAAGTATGCTTTTGCATTTAATACTTATATTTTTCATGTGTTCCGAGAAAGATGAGTTGTTTCGAGTATTTATGTTGATACATAATATTTCATGCAAACTTACTAAGCTATATGCTTAACCCCTCTCTTTTCCCTCTTTATTTGTAGTTTCACTAAGCTAGTTCGGGGATCGAAGGTCGTCAGAGCTCGTATCATGCTATCAATCATTATTTTGGTATAGCAAAGTTTATTTTTTGGAGTATGGCATGTATAGGAGTTTGACCATTTTGAGTTGTATCATATTGAAAGAAATGGTTAATTAACAAGTTTGTGCATTCTTTTGTAAATGGCCATTAGAATTGGTCGATATTTGCTAAGTTCATGCATTTTATGATGATGAGGATATGCATTTAAGTTTATACAAATATGCTTGAGATGAATCAAGTGTGTTTATGTTTCAAGGTCACAATTGGCTTAGAAAATAGCCTATAATTTTCCACACGGATAGACACACGGGCGTGTGTCTAGGCCGAGTGTGACACACAGGTCAACCCCATGGGTGTGTCGATAGGCTGTGTGTCCCTTGCATTAATTTACGAAAATATGATTCGTCACACGGGCCATCACACGGGCGTGTGCCCTAGCCATGTGCTATTAAGGGTTTGATGATGTCATAAATAGAGAGCTCCACGGGTGGAAGACACGGGCGTGTCTTGGCCGTGTGAAGGACATGGGTTATAGACAGGGGCGTGTGCTCAGCCGTGTGAAATAAGTCAATGTCAACCATGGATTTCGAACACGGGCATGTCTTAGGGCACACGGGCGTGTCCCTTAGACCACGAGGGCGTGTGGGCCCTATTTAGGCAAAAGGTTTTTAAAAGCTTTTAAGTTCCTGGATGAATTCTGAATCCCTTCGAACATACAGTTAGGGCTCCGTAGGCCCATTATATGCACATTATGATTGAAAAGAAAATTTTTTAAGATGTAACGAAATTTTGTGGCCTAAAAATTGTAAGATTAAGTAAGATTAAGTATAGTAATGCCTCATATCCGATCCCGGTGTCGGACTTGGGTAAGGGGTGTTACAGTTGTAATAGCCCAGTTTTAGCTAAATCAGAATAGTGGTTTCAAAACCATGAATTCCATGTCAGAAAATTATTTTTAATATTATTTTATGTGTTTACAGCATGAAAATATGAAGGTGTGAAATTTTCGTGAAGTAATTTTATCGATTCAATGGTTAATTAGAGAAAAAGGACTTAATGGCGTAAAGTGTAAAACTTGTGTGCTATTAGTTAAATGTGTCTAATCGCTATGGCTTATTAAAGTGAAGGTCCTTATGTTATTAATAGACCATTTTTATATTGGGTAGACAATTATGGGCATAATATAAATGTTTTAATGGTTTATGAATAAGGTTAATAATGTAAATTAGTAAATAAGGTTAATATTAAAACAAAACTAAAATTTAGTTTGATTATCATCTTTCTTTGGCCGAATAAGAGGAAGAAGAAATCATATTAGGGCTTGTGATATTTGGCACTTGCAAGGCTTGATTGGTAAGTGGTTTGAGCTCGATTTTTAGTGATTTCTATGTCTTTTTTATCGTTGCTTCACGTTCTAGCTAGCCTGTACCTTCAATTTCAAAACTATTAAAGATTTTGAGAGTTGCCATTGTTGAATCTATGTGTTCTTTGAGGTTTGATGATAGATTTTCATGTTTTGTGAAGTAATTTTTGACAAAAATGTCAAATAGGGATTAAATTGTAAAATATGCAAATTGAGTGGTTGAAATGTGTAATAAATAAAAGTTTTGGGCTACAAGGGGTTTATGTATAAATCGGCTAAGCATGGGTTAAGTTGAATTTTTGTGAATTTTATGTATTTGTGAAATAAGGACTAAATTGAATAAATGTGAAAGTTTAGGCAGTAATGTGTTAAAATGCCCAAATGTGTGTTATGGACTAAATTGAAAGAGTATATGATTGAATAAGTCAATTTTGAATTCATATAGATCAAGAAAGAAATAATTCAGATTTAGATCGGGGGAAAAACAAAGTTAACGAGTAGTCGATCCGATTTGTCGATCCAATTCGTATAATTGAACTTAAATGTGTACCTATCTATTTGATGGATGAAATTGATATAGTAATTATTCTATTGGATAAATGTTGAGATATTAAATGAAATGTAAGAATTGAGTAAGGCAAGTTGCCGAATAAGACCATAGCCCGGCTATGGCAATCGAATAATAAGACTATAACTCGGTTATGGCATGTGAATGAAAGACTAAGGCAAGACCTTGGCAACATATGTGAAAGACCATAGTTGAAATATGGCATCGGAAAAATTGATGAATTTTTCTCGAAAGCATTTGTAAACCGGAAGGGTTTGATAAGAGTATTGATGAGAAATATATATGTATCGATACAGGTACGTACGGAAGTTTATTCAAGTATCAAGATATATGAAGTTGAGAACTTACGAATGATGATATGGATAAATTCTATGATAGTTCATGAATTGATTTTTCAAATATTTATGTTATAATCCATTTTGAATTGCTAATGAATGTTGTGATTATTTCATGTTCACATACGGACTTACTAAGCTTTATAGCTTACTAACTTTTGATGTTTTATAGTTATGTGAAGCTAGCTCAGATCCAGGAATTGTCAAAGACTTCATCGTACTATCGATCATCTATTTTGGAACTTTTGAAGCTATGTGTATATGGTATATGGCATGTATAGACTTGTGTCAAAATGGTTTATTTCATGGATGTGTATTTGACCATTTGTGTTGGCATAAAATGATAAACTTGATGATGTTTATGAATATGCAAATAGTTCTACTTTTAATGTTTGGAAATAGACCTATCTTGAATGAATGGAGTTGAAGTGATTATGTATATTTAAATTGGTTTAGTTAGATGAATTACAATGTAAAATATGCTTGGAAAAGCAAGTTAAATTGATTGGTATTTGAATAGGTAAATGGTATGGAATTGAGTATTGAATTTAGTTGAAATGGATTAAGTATGTTTGTGTATTGGTGGATGACTTTTGGATGCATATTTGTGTCTTAAAATGATACCATTTGAGCTTGTGTAGGTATGTGCAGAATGGGTGGAAAATTGGCTTTGCAAATGGCCTATTTTTGTCCACACGGGCAGAGACACGGGCGTGTGTCTCAGCTGTGTGTGACACACGGTCATGCTACACAGTCATGTGTCCCCTGGTCTTGAAACTGAAGTGAAGTCAATATGCTCCACACTGTCTCACACACGGGCGTGTGATTGGCCGTGTGGTATAAGTCAGTATACCCCTCTAAATGGCACACGTGCGTGTGGTTGGTCGTGTGATCCAAGTCAGTATACCCTCCACTTCTCACGCGGCCTGGCACGCGGGCGTGTCCTCAACCGTGTGATGCAAGTCAGGATGTATTCCTTGTTTCCACATGGCCTAAGACACGAGCGTGTCTACTAGCCGTGTGAGGCACACAGCCTGGTCACACGGGCTTGTGACCCTCTTTTGATTGAAAAATTTCTACATTTTTGAAATTTTTGTATGTTATCGGTTTAGTCCCGAATCATTTCTAAAGCATGTTTAAGGCCTCGTAGGCCTTCATAAGGGACAATGTGATTGTATTGAATGATGTATAAGAATGATTGCTTGAGGTTGATAAATGTAAGCTATGTGTTATGTATTGACCTGTAATACCTTGTAACCCTATTATGCTAATGAATACGGGTTAAGGTTGTCACACTACGGATATATTCAAAGATGGAATTGACAAGCTAAAAGTCCTTGTTAAACCTTAGGAATAGATTTTGGATACTGATGATATGTTATAAGATGATATACCGATTTGGCTTCGGGCCATGCATATCAGATGTGTTAGCTTTGGGCCACAATATCGACACTACTAGTAAGAGTGATACCTTGATTTGGCTACGGGCCATGGTATAGGTATTTCAAAAGGAGTTACCTTGATTTGGCTGTGGGCCATGGTATAGGTACTTTGGGATAAGTTACCTTGATTTGGCTTCGAACCATGGTATAGGTACTTATCGATTGAGATTCTTGAGTTCCGACTTCTATTCTGAATGGTTTAACATGTAAATGAATGATGTGGTTGAGAAAGAGGTTAGTACGAGGCGATACAAGTACGTACAGAACCTATTCGAGTATTAAATAGAGAAAGTTGATGACATGGTATTTGATCATGTTTTGAGACATGAGAAAGGTTTTAGTTAATACGTATATGGTGATGTTATGTAAATTTGGTTGATTTGCATTTATTTGATAAATTAAGTTATTCACATACGAGCTTACTAAGCTATGAAGCTTACTTTGTGTTATTTTTCTATGTTTTATAGTGAATCAAGGGTAGCTCGAATCCGAAAGTCTTCGGGAACATCATCGCACTATCGGACATCTATTTGGTACTTTTGAGTTGTGTATATATGGAATATGGCATGTATAGGCTACTTGTGGTATTTTCGTTGTGATGATAGCTATGAGAGTTGGCTTGTAAATGATGTTAATTTTGATGTGTGTTTAGCTATTAGAAATGGCTTGTAAATGTATATATTTTGGTTGTATATATATCCATGAGTGATGGTTTATTTTGACATGTTTGGTATGAATATGGTTATGGTTTTATAGTTGCAAATGGTTAATTGATTTATGGAGTATAATGATTAAGACATGCTTTGATAAAATATGATTTTAGAAGTTGAGTTAATAAGTATTTGAATAGGTAATTGGCATTGAATTGAGTATTAAATTTGGTTGAAATGGATATGGTATGAATAATGTTTTTGGTTGATAATTTTGGCTGCTTATTTATTGATGAAATGGTGCCATTTTGGTTGTTTAGGTGAGCATGAGTAAAGGTGGCAAATTGGCCTATTTTTGTCCACACGGGCAGAGACACGAGCGTGTGACTCAGCCGTGTTTGACACACGGTCATACTACACAGCCATGTGTCCCCTTGTAACACTCTAAACCTGGCCCATACGTAATCACCGGATCTGGTATGCTACGGGTTTAAATCTTGAAAACTTTGCTTTGATGGGTTTTAAAAAAAAACTAGTTTATTGTAGCCGAATAATCCATTAAATGCATTGATTGGGTTTGAAAAGCCCATTTTCCATTTTGTTTTATATTTGAGATTTTGAAGCAAAACATAAGTTGTAAAAACCAACATAACAAGAAAGAAGATAAATCGAAACCTAAGTTATGGGGCCTTATTACAAAATATATTCCAAAAATAATAATAATAATCCATAATAGTAATGAAAGTCTTGATGGCCCTCGAGTCCACCTCGGCTCCCGTGTCCACGGTCTACTGCTCATCTATAGAGTGGGAAAAAAATGAAAGGGTGAGTCACCAAGACTCAGTGTACAAAACTTGAAAACACATAAAAGCCTAGGACCCATAAACACATTATGGGCCTTGGCCCGCATACAATGGTAACAGATTATGTCATGCATCATGGCCCATCCCAAAACCTAAGAGTCCATCATCTAAATGCCCCCGTACCAACCTTTACACCGAGGATTTCTACAATCAACCCTCCATCTGCTACACACCACATCGGTAGTCAGGTCGTCATCATATAGACCGATCACTTACGCGAACCTCAGAAATACATTATAGTATTTGAAAGCTATGCTGTCTGTCATATAGACCGATCGCTTATGCGAACCTCAGAAATACATTATAGTATTCGACAGCTATGCTGCCTGTGGTAAAGCCACGATCGCCTCACGACCCTGCTTCCCTACCATAAATCCATCAATCATTCCCATCCCATGCATGCATACATACACGAAACAAGTCATAAAGCCATCTAACAGATCTCATACTTTCACATGCTACGAATCACATAGAAAAGTTTCTATGGGTACGTACCTGGCATCCCATGCCTACTCTTTCTGGGTAATACGACCATTCATACAGCCTTTCTTTCTTGCTTTTAGCCCTTAGCATACATTAAATGCTTATGTGTTAAGATTCTACACACCTTATTATTGTTAAGACGACACCATCTATGTCGACACTGTCAGAAGCCGATACGACTGCTATCTGCCTAAGATGTTGTTCAGAAGTTGGTCCATAACCCGGCGGCCAATCTCGAACAGCGGACACTGCTCATTTCTTAAACTTAGGGATTACGGACCCAACCCTCTCTTTGCCTGATCCATATTTGATTCCATCCAAAAACTCATTGTCAGAACTACTATAGTGAATAGGGTTAAACCATATCATATGAGTTAATAACTCAATTATGATAGCAAATCTCAATGGAAATCTAAAGAAATCCCTTACCTTGAGATCTCGAAATCGATAGGATACTAGAGATTATTGCTTTTCGACTTTTTGAGATCTGGATGATTCGATCTACTATGATTTCCCGGAGTGCCACCCAAAAGAACATGCAATTAACGAAAGAGTTAAACTAATGATAGCCTATCAAACTACTAGCCATTCGGCTATAGTCTTAAAACTGAAAAAGAAAAGAATTCGGCTCTTACCTTTACAGAGAAATTGGCACTTCAAAAAATCCCGATTTATGGAGAAATAGGCACAAGAGGAAAAGAATGGAAAAAGAAAGTGAATTAAAAAGGTTGCTTTTAGTATGGTAATCGACAGAGAGAAAAAAAGAAAGAATAATCAAAGGTATTCGATTATGGAGATGAGAAGAAAGGTGAGAGGTTTCGGTTTTGGAAAAGAAAAGAGAATAGAAAGTTTAGAGAGGGACTAAAAATTTCAGCACAAAGACTAGGGTTCAAATGCCGGAATTTGAAGAGATACACTCCTATTTATAGGGGATTTCGGCAATTACCTATCAAATGCTGGAACTGCCCTCTTCTGAAAATAGAGACTAATTGACAAACATGGGGAATTTTGGCACCAATTTCGCCACTTCAAAACCGATTCTTCTTCCCTTAGAGTTGGAATTTCGACCATCTCCTTCCCTCAGAGTTGGTATTTCAGCCAACTCTGCCTACAGCAGATAACTCCCATCTTTTCTCCTTAATCTACTCATAACTAATATCAGCACAATTATCTATATTATTCATCAGATAAATCTCCCTATTTTTAAGCCTTGTTGTCATCCAACCATGCTCACCTATATGCTGAAATTTACCTAATTGCAATTAAAGGAATTGTCCTTCATGCCCCTTGCGTTTGGGCCTCCTTAGTTGACGCCACCTCCTTGCTCTCTAAGTGGCACCATTTGCCACTGGGCCACAAGCCCACTTGTGATTGAAACACAGATAACATCTTTTAAACCCTTTAATGTCCAAGTAGAAAATTTACCCAAGGCCTCAGCCCAATCTGAGCCCCTTAAATACTCTAATTAACACATTGAACGTAATACACATCAAATGCAAAGGCCCATTAATTCAGAATGTTACAGTTCTACCCCCTTAGAGAAATTTCGTCCTCGAAATTATCTGATCCGAATAGATGAGAGTATTATTGTCGCATCGCGTCCTATGGTTCTCACATAGCCTCCTTATAGCCGTGATTCTGCCATAGAACATTCACCAATGGAACCTTCTTCCTTTGTAATACTTTGACATCACGATCCAAGATTTCCACTGGCTCCTCTTCAAAGGATAAGTTAGGTCTTACCTCGATTTCCTCCACATGTACCACATGAGATGGATCCGAATGATATCGTCTTAACATGGAGACGTGAAATACATCGTGAATCTGGCTTAGCTCAGGAGGTAGCTCTAACTGATACGCTACTGATCCAACTCGTTTCAGCACCTGATAAGGTCCGATGAATCTGGGACGTAACTTTTCCTTCCGTCCAAATCTTAATACTTTCTTCTATTGCGACACTTTGAAGAACACCTTGTCACCCACGGCAAACTCTATGTCCCTACACTTCAAATCAGCATAGGACTTCTGTCTGTCTGACGCTTCCTTTAGTCGAGCCCGAATTAACTCAACCTTCTCCTTCGTCTAGGTAACCAACTCCGGTCCCAAAATCTGACGTTCCCTAATTCCATCCAACAAGTAGGAGTATGACATTTTCACCGCATAATGCTTCATAGGCGCCATCTCAATGCTAGACTGGTAGCTGTTGTTGTAAGCAAACTCCGCCAATGGCAGAAACTCCTCCCAACTACCTCTGAAATCACCGACACAACCTCTTAACATGTCCTCTAAGATCTGAATCACCCGCCGATCGTCCATCGATTCGAGGATGAAACGTTATCATCAAGTCCAACTTCATACCCAACGCTTGATGCAACGCCTTCCAAAACCTTGACGTAAACCTAGGATCTCGGTCTGAGATAATCGACATAGGTACTCCACGCAACCTTACAATCTCCGCTATATACAGCTTAGCCAACATTTGTAAGGAATAATTGACCTGAATCGGTACGAAATAAGCGGACTTCGTTAACCGATCAACAATCACCCAAACTGAATCTTTCTTAGTAGGCGTGAGAGGTAGCCCACTAACAAAGTCCATTGTGATCCTTTCCCACTTCCATTGGGGGATCTTTACTGGCTGCAATAATCCTGATGGTAACTGATGCTCCACCTTTACTTGCTGGTAGGTTAAACACTTCCCTACCAATTCAGTCACCTCTCGCTTTAAGCCTGGCCACCAGAACTGTCCCCGTAAATCTCGATACATCTAACTCCCTTCAAGATGCATAGCTTATGGACTACCATGTGCTTCTTGCAAAATCCTTCGCCTCAACTCAGGGTCTTTTGGCATGCCCACTCTCTCTTGAAAACATAATAATCCTTCCTCATTCATACTGAATTTTATTGGCTCATCACTTGAAATCAACTGCAACTTTCCCTAAGCAATCCATCGATCTGCTGTTTCTCCTTAACTTGACTAACCCATGAGGGTTTCACTTGAAGTTTAGCTAGTAAACTTCCATCATCATATAAGTTAAGGTGAGCAAACATCGCTCTCAAATCAGAGATCACCTTACGGCTTAGAGCATCTGCCACCACATTGGCCTTACCGGGATGATACTCGATCGAGTAGTCATAATCCTTTAACAACTCGATCCACCTTCTCTGCCTCAGATTCAACTCCTTCTGAGTCAAGAGGTACTTCAAGCTTTTATGATCCGTATAAATGAAAGATTTCTCCCCGTACAAATAATGCCTCCAAATTTTCAAGGCAAACACCACCGCCGCTAACTCCAAATCATGGGTGGGATAGTTTGCTTCGTGCGGTCTCAGCTGCCATGATGCATACGCAACCACCTTTCTATCTTGCATCAACACGCATCCTAATTCCGTGTGTCAAGCATCACAGTAAATCACGAATTCTTTCCCACCTTCGGTTCAATCAATACTGAAGCCTCCATCAATATCCTTTTTAACTTCTCGAAACTATCTTACTACTTATCAGTCCACACAAACGGAACTCCTTTTCATAACAACTTGGCCAACGGTGCCACAATCAGAGAAAATCCTTTCACAAATCTTCTGTAGTACCTGGCTAAACCAAGGAAACTCTGAATCTCGCCACCAACTTAGGTGGCTTCAAATCCAACACTGCTTCAATTTTCCGAGGGTCAACCCTAATCCCCTCTGCTGACACCACGTGACCTAGAAAAGTAACTTCCTTCAGCCAAAATTCTCACTTCTTTGAATTTGGCATAAAGTCGCTTCTCCTCGTAATCAGAGAACCACGCCAGATGTGAATCATGGTCCTCTTTTGATCTTGAGTAGACCAAGATGTCATCAATAAAAACCATGACAAACCGATCCAAGTAGGGTTGGAACACTCGATTCATCATAGCGAGTGCCAAATGGCATCACAATGAACTCGTAGTGACCATAGCGAGTCGTAAAAGCCATCTTATGAATGTCCGCCTCCTTGACCTTAAGTTGATGATACCCAGACCTCAGATCTATCTTTGAAAAGCTGAGGCCCCCTTCAACTGATCAAACAAGTCATCAATCCTTGGCATGTTCTTGATGGTTAACTTATTCAGTTGACGATAGTCAATACACATACGCATTGAACCATCCTTCTTCTTAACAAATAACACCAGCGCTCCCCAAGGCGACACACTTGGTCGAATAAACCCTCTATCCAACAACTCCTGGATTTGCGCTTTCAATTCCACCAACTCCTTTGGCACCATTCTATATGGAGCTATAGATACCGGCACTATTCTCGAAGAAGATCAATTCCAAACTCCACTTTTAGATCTGGAGGTAATCCTAGAAACTCTTCAGGGAAGACATCTAGAAATTCCTTCACCGTCCTAACGTCCTTAACAGTTAGGTCATTGGCTTCCAACGCCCGTACAAACATTAGAACTTCCTTGCACCCTTTTTTCACCATTCTTTCTGCTCTTAGGGCAGTTACCACGTTTGATAGGCAATTCCCCCTTTCTCCTATCACCAACACTTCACCTCCCTCGAGGGCTATTAACACCATCTGCTTGGCTGGACAATCTAAGTTGGCTTGATACTACACTAGCCAGTCTATGCCTAAAATTAAGTCAAACTCCCCGAACAGTAATTCCATCAAATCCTTCAAGAAAACTATTCCCTGATCTTCTAAAGGTACCTTCCGATAAAGTTTATCTACTATCACAGATTGTCCTAATGGGCTAATTACTGTCATCGCCCTAGGGGTAACTTCAGAATCTAAACTTAGAGTTTCAGATACACTACTAGCAACATATGAATGTATCGACCCAATGTTAATCAATGCAACATAAGGCAATCCAAAAATTAAAAATGTACTGGTTATAACATCCGATGCATCAACCTCCTCCCGACGTCTGGCAGCATAAACCAACCCCGACTGCCTTGCCTCAGTGTTTCTTGCCACTCAACCTGGCGCTCCTCGACCTCGATCATAACTATTACCACCTCTGACCGAACCACAACCTCTCTGTGGCTGCTAACCTCCTCTACCCAAGTGAGCATTTCCCTGCCCTGCGGGTCTTTCCTCATCCCGTGGCTAAGGACAATCTCTTATCTGATGGACCAAAGAACCACACCTAAAGCACTTTCCACTGCTTGCCTTACACTCACCTGCATGGAATTTGTCACACCGGGCACACCTTCGTGTTTGGTTAGCAGCAGATCTTTCAGATCGTCTCAGTCCATCCAACTTAGGTCTTTTCTGGTTACTCCTAGTTGTTCCTGATGCTCCAAAGTTCCTTTTACCTCCACCCCTATCTCTATTGCGATTTAGCTTCTCCGTTCACTTTACCTCCTCAGCTATCTTAGCTTTGTCCACAAGCATAGCAAATTCCCTCTCCTGCTATGGAGCTATCAACACCCGTAGATCATCCTTTAGGCCATCCTCAAAATGAACACATCGTTCATGCTCTGTGGCCACTATCCCTCGAGCATAACGACTAAGGCGTAAGAATTTTGCTTTATACGCCGCCACCAACCTACTTCCCTGAACCAAATTCAGGAACGCTCTACGCTGCGTATCCACATAACTCGTTCCAATATACTTACTCTGGAATGCTGCCTTGAAGTAATCCTAGGTGATATGGTCAGCTACGGTACCTTTCTTAATCGTAAGCCACCATTGATAAGCTTTGTCCCGAAGAAGAGACACCACTCCCTTCAGCTTCTCTTCATCCGTGAAGTTGAGATCATCCATGATCCGCTCCATTGCTTCCAACCAGTACTCAGCTGTACTAGGAGCTACATCCAAAATTCCCTTAAACACCTCCGCCCCATTGGCTCTCAGCCGCTCTAGCACAGACTTCCGGGCTCCTATGCCCATGCCTGCTCTAGCAACTCTCTCCAAAACCATTAACATAGCCTGAGATACAGCATCATCTCCGACCGTCTAATCTTGAAACTCTACCTCCATAGCTAGTGACACTAGAACTTCATTCCCTGACTCGTGACCGCACGGACACGGGTTTGACACGATAATCTGCCTCTACCTCGGCCATGCACACCACGCCCTCTAGTGCTCATTCTATCGTTTGTGATTTATCTGATTAAAAATTTTATGAATTAATAATTCTTTCTTCCACTGATTAATAATGGACAGTCTTATGGAAAGTAGTTTTAACAGTAGTTCTTTCGAATTCGCATTCTATCTATAAGTTCAGTTCTCAAGTCTATATTCCATAATTCTAGAGTTCACATTCAATCAACATCAAGCAGAGCACCACATACATGCATCAAACACACAAGTAAACATCCACAAACTTGTATTCTTCACCTAGGGGAATTTTCGTCATTTCACTACCTAGGGGTATTTTCATAATTTTATCCTACAGGGGTATTTTCATAATTTTCCAAAATAAGGTTTCTTGATATTTTTTAAAATAAGGGTATTTTGGTAATTTTACAATCTAGGGGTATTTCAATAATTTTGTCAATCGGGGGTATTTCGATAATTTTTGTAGATTAGGGTAATTCAGTAATTTCTTGTATAGGGGTACTTTGGTAATTTTCAAACAAGGGTATTTTGGTCATTTTGCAAAATCAAGGGTATCTCGGTAAAGTTTCTCAACCTAGGGTATTGCGGATAATTTTACAAAATCAGGGACATACAAGTTATTTTACAAAAATAGGGTATTGGTCCCTTTCGGGTTTTAGCTATGAATTTTGCCCCGTCAACAAGTCCTCGTGGCTAAGACGGACAGTCACTACGCACCAGGTAGGATTCCAGAAAAGAGAAGGTGAGTCACTAGGACTGCTTAAGTACCAAGCTCTTCCTGGATCCAATCCTAAACATGCGTATGCCTATTTCTACACCCTAACCCTGTGACTTGTTCACAGACCTGCTTAATAAAGAAAAATTAAGTCTTATGAGATTTGAAGAATTATTTAATCTAGGCCTAAGATCCATTAACACTATCATACTAGTCTACGTCCATAAGGCCCATCAAACCCATCATATATATCACATCGAATGTTAGAATACTTACCTGGGTGGATCGGGTGCCGGTAGACTCGAAGGCCATATCTTTCAAAATTATTCTCAACTTACATTACTTTCATAAATTCCTACTGGACCCATTTCATAGCCTCCGAGTTTTGAACTGGGCTTTGATACTAAAAATGTAACACCCTAATTTTGGCCCACATGTCATCACCGGATCTGGTATGCTACGGGTTTAAATCTTGAAAACTTTGCTTCGATGGGTTGTAAAAAAAACTAGTCTATTATAGCCGAATAATCCATTAAATGCGTTGATTGGGTTTGAAATGCCCATTTTCCATTTTTTTTTTATATTTGAGATTTTGAAGCAAAACATAAGTTGTAAAAACCAACATAACAAGAAAGAAGATAAATCGAAACCTAAGTTATGATATTACAAAAATATATTCCAAAAAATAATAATAATCCATAATAGTAATGAAAGTCTTGATGGCCCCTCGAGTCCGCCTCGGCTCCCGTGTCCACGATCTACTGCTCATCTGTAGAGTGGGAAAAAAATAAAAGGGTGAGCCACCAAGACTCAGTGTGCAAAACTTGAAAACACAAAAAAGCCTAGGGCCCACAAACACATTATGGGCCTTGGCCCGCATACAATGGTAACAGATTATGTCATGCATCATGGCCCGTCCCAAAACCTAAGAGTCTATCCTCTAAACGTCCCCGTACCAACCTTTACACCGTGGGAATTTCTACAATCAACCCTTCATCCGCTACGCACCGCATCGGTAGTTGTGTGTCATACACCGGTCGGTTGAACCTCGTAAATACATTATAGTATTCATACCACGCTACATCATATAGAATCGCCACGCAAACCTTAGAAATACATTATAGTATTTGACAGCTATGCTGCCTGTGGTAAAGCCACGATCGCCTCGCGACCCTGCTCCCCTACCATAAATCCATCAATCATTCCCATCCCATGCATGCATACATATAAGAAACAAGTCATCAAGCCATCTAACAGATCTCATACTTTCACATGCTACGAATCACATAGAAAAGTTTCTATGGGTACATACCTGGCATCCCATACGTACCCTTTCTGGGTAATACGACCATTCATACAGCGGACATTGCTCGTTTCTTAAACTTAGGGATTACGGACCCAACCCTCTCCTTTGCTTGATCCATATTTGGTTTCATCCAAAAAGTCCTTGTCAGAACTACTATAACTCAATTATGATAGCGAATCTTAATGGAAATATAAAGAAATCCCTTACCTTGAGATCCCAAAATTGATAGGATACTAGAGATTATTGGTTGTCGACTTTTGAGATCTGGATGATTCAACCTACTACGATTTCCCAGAGTGCCGCCCAAAAGAACATGTGATTAACGAAAGAGTTAAACTAAAGATATCCTATCAAACTACTAGCCATTCGGCTATAGTCTTAAAACTGAAATAGAAAAGAATTCAGTTCTTACCTTTACAAAGAAATCGTCACTTCAAGGAAATCCCAGTTTATGGAGAAATCAGCACAAGAGGAAAAGAATGGAAAAAGAAAGCGAATTAAAAAGGCTTCGGATTTTAGTAGGGTAATCGACAGAGAGAAAAAGGAAAGAATAATCAAAGGTATTCGGTTATAAAGATGAGAAGAAAGTTGAGAGGTTTCAATTTTGGAAAAGAAAAGAGAATAGAAAGTGTAGAGAGGGACTGAAAATTTTGGCACAAAGACTAGGGTTCAAATGCCGAAATTTGAAGAGATACACTTTTATTTATAGGGGATTTCGGCACTTACCTATCAAATACCAGAATTGCCCTCTTCTGAAAATTGAGACTAGTTGACAAACATGGGGAATTTCGGCACCCCTTATGCCACTTCAAAACTGATTCTTCCTCCCCTTAGAGTTAGAATTTCGTCCATCTCCTTCCATCATAGCTGGTATTTCGACCAACTCTGCCTACAGCAGATAACTCCCATCTTTTCTCCTTAATCTACTCATAACTAATATCAACACAATTATCTATATTATTCATCATATAAATCTCCCTATTTTTAAGCCTTCTTGCCGTCCAACCTTACCCACCTATATGCCGAAATTTAGCTAATTACAATTAAAGGAATTGGGCTTCATGCCCATTGTGTTTGGGCCTCCTTAGTTGACGAGACCTCCTTACTCTCTAAATGGCGCCATTTGCCACTGGGCCACAAGCCCACTTGTGTTTGAAACACAGATAACATCTTTTAAACCCTTTAATGTCCAAGCAGAAAATTTACCCAAGGCCTCGGCCCAATCTAAGCCCCTTAAATACTATAATTAACACATTGAGCATAATACACATCAAATACAAAGGCCCATTAATTCATGATGTTACACCCCTGGTGTTGAACTAAAATGAAGTCAGTATGCTTTACATGGTCTCACAAGGGCATGTGACCGATCGTCTGGCACAAGTCAATATACCCCTAAATGGCACACGGCCTAGCACATGGGTGTGTGACTTGGCCATGTTGCATAAGTCAGTATACCTTATAGGTTAGGCACTGCCTAGTACACGGCCTAGCAAACGGGTGTGTGAGGCCACTTCGAAGGGTACACGGGCTAGACACACGGGCGTGTGGTTGGCCATGTGACCCAAGTCAGTATGTATACCCTGTTTCTACATGGACTGTGACACAAGCGTGTTTGAAGCCGTGTGAGGCACACAGCCTGTTCACACGGGAGTGTGACCTCTGAATGAATGAAAATTTTCTAATTTTTTCCAAAACTTTGTATGTTATCAGTTTAGTCTCGAACCACTTCTAAAGCATGTTTAAGGCCTCGTAGGCCCTTATAAGGGACAATATGATTGTGTTGAATGGTATTTGAGTATGAATGCGTAAATGTGTAAGTATTGTAGGTTCAATGATGTGTATTGATTAGTAATACCTCGTAGCCCTAATCGGACGCTGAATATGGGTTAGGGGTGATACAAAATCGAGGTTAGACCGAACATGACTTTTGATTAAAAGCCAGTTTAGATTCTGGATCGAGATGTTAATGTTCTAAGTAGGAAGTCTATACTATTGGTAAAGGTTCTATGGTGGAATCATAGCACTGAGGAGGCCACGTGGGAACCTGAGGACTCGATGCATCAGTTGTACCCTCATCTGTTCTGATCAAGTAAATTTCGAGGTTGAAATTTCTTTTAGGGGTAGAGTTATAACGCCCTAATTTTTATTATTTCAGCTTCTGTAAATTTTTAAACAAATATATGTCTACTTTAGTGGTTAAGTGTTATGGGTGTGTCTGAGAGGTTGAAACACCCCAAACCCACCACGAGCCTTGATCGGATCTGGTATGTTCCCCGGTCTAAACCGTTTCAAATTCTTTTGTTACTTAGGAAAAACTTGTGTGATTTGGAAGAAAGATCGTTTTGGGTTGGGCTTGAGATGAAAACAAGTTTATTTCATTATTAAAATCCTTTACTTTAGGTGACAAAATGTTTGGGCTTTGTTTTAAAAAATAGATTTACTTGATCTTTTAATAAATAAAAGTTTGTAAAACAAAATAGAATAAAATAATTCTACTAAGGCCTTATTAAATCAAATAATTCCCAAAATTTAAATAAATCATAAATACTTAAAGTAAAATAGTCCAAATAAAAGAAGATTGAACTTCACATGGCCTCCACTAAGCATCCGCTAGGCTTGGTCCATCACCGGTGGTCACCTAAAAAATAATCCCACAACGGGGTGAGTCAACAGACTCAATGTGTAACCAACACTAAAATTTAATATTTCAGGCATACAATGTCATACATGTTCATAAAGCATTTAAACAATATGATGCAACCCAAACCCAAACCTATATGCCATCCGCTACACACCACCGCACCATTCTCGCACACCGTAGGGACTACTAAGTCAACTCTCCATCCGCTACACACCATTGAAGGCAGTCGTTGCAGTCGACGTGCTCATCGCCTTTATAAAAATTCGTGGTCTTAGGTCACCACATTCAGATATTGTGGTCTTAGGTCACCACATTCAGTTATCATGGTCTTAGGTCACCACATTCAGATATCGTGGTCTTAGGTCACCACGTTCACTTCCCCTTTTCATATAATCCATATGCCCCCATATTTCATACACAATATGCAAAATCATGCCTTAATTCACATTCTTATCACTTTTCACATGTTAAAAATAACATATATTCATATTCCTAGTAGGAGTAGGATACGTACCTTAGTACTTTGTACCATTGTATGGTACCTTAGCCATGCTTTTCACATTCTTAATAACATATTTAATTTAAAACATAGCCATGAATGTATTAAAACTTAGGGTAGGGTACACACAGTACCTTAGCCATATTCTTACACTTTCATATTAACACATATAATGAATTAAAATCATAAATCTATTTAGATTTAGTGTGGGGTACACACCTGATTCGCTTAAGGTTTCCAATCCAAATCCCAAAAGCTTGATCTAATGCCTTAGATCTTAAATCTCTACATTTAATCAATCATTTAATACTTAGTAAGCCATTCTACCATAAATCCAAATCCTAGTAGGATTAGTACACTAAAACTTACCTTGGTGCCAAATCCCAAATCTTCATTATACTCTTTCTTGTATTCGCAAAGCTTTAAATCACTTTAACAAATTAGTTTCGCTTTTGAATAAATATGAACTAGATCTAAAACACCAAAAATAGGCCTTGGCGAATATTCGTATGTCTTACCTTGTGGATTTTAAATCCCAAAATTCAACGAATAACTAGGAACACGCGGCCTATGGTGTACCTTCGGAAAAGAACTTCTCCTTCTTGTAGTTGACTTAAACAAATCCCGAAAAGATCTCTTCAAACTTTTGGCAACAAGATATTAATGGGGTTAGTCCTAGATTTTGGTAAATCTTAAAAGAAAAATGATGAAAATCGAATGATAACTAGTTCTTACCCTTAATCGTAAGTCGACAACCCCTTGTTTGAAGTCTCAAAACTATTCGGCTATGGCCTTGATTTTAGCAAACTTTTGGCTTTTGGAAGATTATGAAAAAGAAGAGAAAAGAGTTTGAGCAATTTGGTAATGAAGTTTGGCTACACAAGGTGTATTTTCATTGGCAAGACAATGAAGAAAGGAGATATTTGTTAGAGAGAATTTGGTAGAGAGAGAGTTAGAAGAAGGAATGAATGGCCCTCTTTTCCTTTTATAGCCGAAATTACTAACTTAGAATCCCTTACTTGGCCATCATTCTTCTATTTTGATAGCTTTATCTCTTTAATTAAAAATTAAAGAATAATCCTCAATTATCTCTTTGAAAATAATCTAAAATAAATCATCATTTATCCACCTATTTAGCCGAAGTTTTAAGGAGAATTAAACTCTTCCCTTAAAGTCCCTATTGCAGTCCATTGCTTCCTCTTTAAGTAATTAAATAAAAATCACTTAAAGTCTTAGCTAGATGCCGCCCACCCCTTCCCTTGATGAGTCGAATTTAAACTTATTCTATTAGACTCCTTGTGGCCACACGAGGCCCAAATTATCCACCTAAGTGGCGCCTCCCTATGATTAGTTTAGCTTTAATAACGAATTGGGCCGCAAGCCCAATCCAGATGTAAAAACACTCTCGTAAATGCTCTCCTTGCTACTCGAACCTAAGCTTGCACATCATTTGGTGGCGCCATTTATTGGGCTTTATGTGGTGCCTCCTTGTCACTTTTCCAATCCCATTTTTGTGTCAAATTTCTTCTATTAATTTTCTTAAGGCCACCTTGCCTTAAAACTTATCATTTCTAAGACATTTCTTTACATTTCCAAGTTTCCAAAAACGTTTGTTTCCCTCCTTTAAACTTATCATTCCTAAAGCATTTCCTTACATTTCCAGTACATTTCCCTACATTTCCTTACATTTCCCTACATTTCCTTACATTTCCATACATTTCCATACATTTCCATACATTTCCATACATTTCCATACATTTCCATACATTTCCATACATTTCCATACATTTCCTTACATTTCCATACATTTCCATACATTTCCATACATTTCCTTACATTTCCATCCATTTCCTTACATTTCCATACATTTCCATACATTTCCTTACATTTTCAAGGTTCTAAAAATGCACACCACATATCACAGTAAACATGCTATTTAATGAAATTAAGCAAAAATGCACACAATGGGATTCGAACCTCTTTCCTCAAAGTACTTCACTTGATGCCATGCCTCAAAGTACTTCACTTGATGCCATAACCCTTGCACCTTAGGTGGCGTCCCTTGCCACTTTTCCACATCACTTCTTGTTTTAACTTAAAAACCAATTATTGTCCAAAGCTTTTTCTTCCATCATAGGATTTTAAAAACCCTTAATTCACTTCCAAACACTGCCAAAACCTACTACTCTTGAATTATGCACAAACGCATAACCCCTAATCTAGGATGTTACGCTTCTACCCTCCTTAAAATAATTCCGTCCTCGAAGTTACTTACTAACAATCGTACAATCCTTCTCACCGCACTATGCTTACACTACGACTCGATCTTAATAGAACCATCATACTTTCCGGGCACAATATCTAAGTTCATGTCCCTTAGAACTCATTTCTAACATCACGATTTAATCGATTAAGAAGTTTTATGTATTAAAAATTTTGTTTCACCGATTAACCACGAAGAAGTTTTATGGAAAGAATTTTTAGAAGTGGTTCTTCAATTCATACATGCACACAGTCTTTACATTCATACATCCATCAATCAATTATGAACTTTCGTTCATTCAGAGAAATGTTGTAGTTTTCATTGTTGTTGTTTTCCCCTACCTAGGGGTATTTTTGTAATTTGTCCTACAAGGGTATTTTTTTCACAATTTCTTGTAACAAGGTTCCTTGGTGTTTTTGTCAATGAGGGTATCTTGGAAATTTTGCATTCTCGGGGGTATTTTGGAAAATTTTGAAATCTGAGGGTATTTTGGTAATTAACCCGGGTGAATTTGTAAATCAGAAATATTTCAGGAAAATTTATAAAAATAATCTTTTCAAATCAAGAGGGTGATTTAGAAATTTTAAAATCAGGGTTTCTATAAAAAAATACGGCTAGTCCCTTTCGGGTTTTAGTTAGGGGTTTAGCCCGTGTATAAGTCCTTTTGGTTAGAGTGAACCGAAGCTACGCACCAGGTAGAATTCGAGTAAAGAGGAGGTGAGTCGCTAGGACTGCTTAAATACCAAGCTCCCACTGAAACCAATCCTAGACATGCGTACCATGGTTGCCACACCCTAACTCGGCGACTTAGTCACAGGTTTGTTTAGTTAGGCATTAAAGTTTTATGTAGTTGTTGGGGTAAACTAGTCCTATAGTTCAAGTACTTATCATACTAATCTACGTTCCATTTCTACCATTCTACAAATCATACAATAATTCACACAATGGATAGGCGTACTTACCTGGTGGACTTCGGGCCGGAGACTCAGGTGCCATGCCAGAAACCTGCTCATTTCTTAGTAAAACCCATTTTCAAAAGAAGGAAAATATTTTGGGCCCTAAAAGCCCTCAAGGTTGAGTTTTGAACCGGGCTCTGATACTAAGCTAAAACACTCCAAACCAGCCCATGAGCCTTGACCGGATCTGGTATGTTCCCCGGTGTAAACCGTTTCAAATTCTTTTGTTACTTAGGAAAAACTTGTGTGATTTGGAAGAAAGATCGTTTTGGGTTGGGCTTGAGATGAAAACAAGTTTATTTCATTATTAAAAATCATTTACTTTAGGTGACAAAACGTTTGGGCTTTGTTTTAAAAAAATAGATTTACTTGATCTTTTAATAAATAAAAGTTTGTAAAATAAAAACAGAATAAAATAATTCTACTAAGGCCTTATTACATCAAATAATTCCCAAAATTTAAATAAATCATAAATACTTAAAGTAAAATAGTCCAAATAAAAGAAAACTAAACTTCACATGGCCTCCACTAAGCATCTGCCGGCCCGGTCCATCACTGGTTGTCACCTGAAAAATAATCCCACAACGGGGTGAGTCAACAGACTCAATGTGTAACCAACACTAAAATTTAATATTTCAGGCATACAATGTCATACATGTTCATAAAGCATTTAAACAATATGATGCAACCCGAACCCAAACCTATATACCATCCGCTACACACCACCCGTACCATCCTGCACACCGTGGGGACTACTAAGTCAACCCTCCATCCGCTACACACCATCGAAGGCAGTCGCTGCAGTCGACGTGCTCATCGCCCTTATAAAAATTCGTGGTCTTAGGTCACCACATTCAGATATCGTGGTCTTAGGTCACCACATTCAGTTATCGTGGTCTTAGGTCACCACATTCAGATATCGTGGTCTTGGGTCACCACATTCAGATATCGTGGTCTTAGGTCACCACGTTCACTTCCCCTTTTCATATAACCTATATGCCCCCATATTTCATACACAATATGCAAAATCATGCCTTAATTCACATTCTTATCACTTTTCACATGTTAAAAATAACATATATTCATATTCCTAGTAGGAGTAGGATACGTACCTTAGTACTTTGTACCATTGTATGGTACCTTAGCCATGCTTTTCACATTCTTAATAACATATTTAATTTAAAACATAGCCATGAACGTATTAAAACTTAGGGTAGGGTACATACAGTACCTTAGCCATATTCTTACACTTTCATATTAACACATATAATGAATTAAAACCGTAAATCTATTGAGATTTAGTGTGGGGTACACACCTGATTCGCTTAAGGTTTCCAATCCAAATCCCGAAAAGCTTGATCTAATGCCTTAGATCTTAAATCTCTACATTTAATCAATCATTTAATACTTAGTAAGCCATTCGGCCATAAATCCAAATCCTAGTAGGATTAGTACACTAAAACTTACCTTGGTGCCAAATCCCGAAATCTTCACTATACTCTTTCTTGTATTCGACAAAGCTTTAAATCACTTTAACAAATTAGTTTCGGCTTTTGAATAAATATGAACTAGATCTAAAACACCAAAAATATGCCTTGGCTGAATATTCGCATGTCTTACCTTGTGGATTTTAAATCCCAAAATTCACCGAATAACTAGGGAACACGCGGCCTATGGTGTACCTTCGGGAAAAGAACTTCTCCTTCTTGTAGTTGACTTAAACAAATCCCGAAAAGATCTCTTCAAAGTTTCGACAACAAGATATTAATTGGGTTAGTCCTAGATTTTAGTAAATCTTAAAAGAAAAATGATGAAAATCGAATGATAACTAGTTCTTACCCTTAATACAGAAGTCGACAACCCCTTGTTTGAAGTCTCAAAACTATTCGGCTATGGCCTTGATTTTAGCAAACTTTCGGCTTTTGGAAGATTATGAAAGAAAACGAGAAAAGAGTTTGAGCAATTTGGTAATGAAGTTTCGGCTACATAAGGTGTATTTTCGGCTTGGCAAGATAATGAAGAAAGGAGATATTTGCTAGAGAGAATTCGGCAGAGAGAGAGTTAGAAGAAGGAATGAATGGCCCTCTTTTCCTTTTATAGCCGAAATTACTAACTTAGAATCCCTTACTTGGCCATCACTCTTCTATTTTGATAGATTTATCTCTTTAATTAAAAATTAAAGAATAATCCCTCAATTATCTCTTTGAAAATAATCTAAAATAAATCATCATTTATCCACCTATTTAGCCAAGTTTTAATGAGAATTAAACTCTTCCCTTAAGAGTCCCTATTGTCGTCCATTGCTTCCTCTTTAGGTAATTAAATAAAATCACTTAAAGTCTTAGCTAGATGCCGTCCACCCCCTTCCCTTGATGAGCCGAATTTAAACTTATTCTATTGGACTCCTTGTGGCCGTACGAGGCCCAAATTATCCACCTAAGTGGCGCCTCCCTATGATTAGTTTAGCTTTAATAATGAATTGGGCTGCAAGCCCAATCCAAACATAAAAACACTCTCAAAAATGCTCTCCTTACTGCTTGAACCTAAGCTTGCACACATGCTGGTGGCGTCATTTACTGGGCTTTATGTGGTACCTCCTTGTCACTTTTCCAAGCCCCTTTTTGTGTCAAATTCCATCTATCAATTTTCTTAAGGCCACCTTGCCTTAAAACTTATCATTACTAAGACATTTCCTTACATTTCCAAGTTTCCAAAAACATTCGTTTCCCTCCTTTAAACTTATCATTCCTAAAGCATTTCCTTACATTTCCAAGACATTTCCCTACATTTCCTCACATTTCCCTACATTTCCTTACATTTCCATACATTTCCTTACATTTCCATACATTTCCATACATTTCCATATATTTCCATGCATTTCCTTACATTTCCATACATTTCCTTACATTTCCATACATTTCCATACATTTCCATACATTTCCTTACATTTCCATACATTTCCTTACATTTCCATACATTTCCATACATTTCCTTACCTTTCCAAGGTTCTAAAAATGCATGCCACATATCACAGTAAACATGCTATTTAATGAAATTAAGCAAAAATGCACACAATGGGATTCGAACCTCTTCCCTCAAAGTACTTCACTTGATGCCATAACCCTTGCACCTTAGGTGGCGTCCCTTACCACTTTTCCACATCACTTCTTGTTTTTAACTTAAAAACCAATAATTGTCCAAAGCTTTCTCTTCCATCCTAGGATTTTAAAAACCCTTAATTCACTTCCAAACACTGCCAAAACCTACTACTCATGAATTATGCACAAACGCATAACCCCTAATCTAGGATATTACAGTTCTACCCTCCTTAAAATAATTCCGTCCTCGAAATTACTTACTAACAGTCGTACAATCCTTCTCATCGCACTATGCTTACATTGCGAACTTTGATCTTAATAGAACCATCATACTTTCTAGGCACAATCTCTAAGTTCATGTCCCTTAGAACTCATTTCTAACGTCGCGATTTAATCTGATTAAGAAGTTTTATGTATTCAAAAAATTTTGTTTCACTGATTAACCGCGAAGAAGTTTTATGGAAAGAATTTTAGAAGTGGTTCTTTCGAATTCATACATGCATACAGTCTTTACATTCATACATCCATCAATCAATTATGAACTTTCGTTCATTCAGAGAAATGTTGTAGTTTTCATTGTTGTTGTTTTTCCCTTACCCAGGGGTATTTTCATAATTTGTCCTACAAGGGTATTTTTTTCACAATTTATCGAAACAAGGTTCCTTGGTGTTTTTGTCAATGAGGGTATCTTGGAAATTTTGCATTCCCGGGGGTATTTTGGAAAATTTTAAAATCTGAGGGTATTTTGGTAATTAACCCGGGTGAATTTGTAAATCAGAAATATTTTAGGAAAATTTATAAAAATAATCTTTTCAAATCAAGAGGGTAATTTAGAAATTTTAAAACTAGGGTTTCCATAAAAAAATACGGCTAGTCCCATTCGGGTTTTAGTTAGGGGTTTAGCCCGTGTATAAGTCCTTTTGGTTAGGGTGAACCGAAGCTACGCACCAGGTAGGATTCGAGTAAAGAGGAGGTGAGTAGCTAGGACTGCTTAAATACCAAGCTCCCACTGAAACCAATCCTAGACATGCATACCATGGTTGCCACACCCTAACTCGGCGACTTAGTCACAGGTTTGTTTAGTTAGGCATTAAAGTTTTATGTAATTGTTGGGGTAAACTAGTCCTATAGTTCAAGTACTTATGATACTAATCTACGTTCCATTTCTACCCTTCTACAAATCATATAATAATTCACACAATGGATAGGGGTACTTACCTGGTGGACTTCGGGCTGGAGACTCAGGTGCCATGCTAGAAACCTGCTCATTTCTTAGTAAAACCCATTTTCAAAAGAAGGAAAATATTTTGGGCCCTAAAAGCCCTCAAGGTCGAGTTTTGAACCGGGCTCTGATACCAAGCTGAAACACCCCAAACCAGGCCCACGAGCCTTGACCGGATCTGGTATGTTCCCCAGTGTAAACCGTTTCAAATTCTTTTGTTACTTAGGAAAAACTTGTGTGATTTGGAAGAAAGATCGTTTTGGTTGGGCTTGAGATGAAAACAAGTTTATTTCATTATTAAAATCCTTTACTTTAGGTGACAAAACATTTGGGCTTTGTTTTAAAAAATAGATTTACTTGATCTTTTAATAAATAAAAGTTTGTAAAATAAAAATGAATAAAATAATTCTACTAAGGCCTTATTACATCAAATAATTCCCAAAATTTAAATAAATCATAAATACTTAAAGTAAAATAGTCCAAATAAAAGAAAACTGAACTTTACATGGCCTCCACTAAGCATCTGTCGGCCCGGTCCATCACTAGTTGTCACCTGGAAAATAATCCCACAACGGGGTGAGTCAACAGACTCAATGTGTAACCAACACTAAAATTCAATATTTCAGGCATACAATGTCATACATGTTCATAAAGCATTTAAACAATATGATGCAAACCCGAACCCAAACCTATATGCCATCCGCTGCACACCACCCATACCATCTTGCACACCATGGGGACTACTAAGTCAACCCTCTATCCGCTACACACCATCGAAGGCAGTCTGAAACACCCCAAACCCGGCCCAAAAAGCCTAACCGGATTTGATATGTTCCTAGAATCTAACTTATGCAAATTCTTGTTTTATTTAAGAAAAACTTGATAATTTTGTAGAAAACAGATTTAACTTAATATTATAGCTTGAAATCAAATTTTATAGTAAATTTATGTCTTTTAAAACATTGCTTTTAGAAGGAATTAATAAATTAAAAGAAAACCAAATTTAAGGAATTTACTTTAAAATATATATATATTAGTGACAAAAAACATTTTTAAATTATTTATCGAAAAACCATTTAGTTATTTAATAGATATTTGTTCATGGCAAAATAAAAGTCCAAACACAAAAATTAAAAAGCAGTTTATAGTGGCCTTATTACAAAAATAGCAAACCCATAATAAAGTCTAAGTAATGAAATTTAATAAGTTTAAATTGGAAAATCTTCAAAATACTTGATATGAGCATTGGCCACCACTTGAGTACTTGTCAATTCGATCCATCGACTACTGAATCATCTAAAAGTTATCCCACAAAAATGGGTGAGTTATAAACTCAATGTGTAACACATACATTAAAAAGCCCATTTGATCATAACTTTAAAGCCCATTAATTACACATATGGCCATAGGCCCATTTAGTTCACATTTAGCCCAAAAGCCCATTTTCATAGTAGATTAAATAATAATTATTTAAATCACATGGATATGTACATGTAATGAAATGCAAACCGCCCACCTAAATATCCATTCGCTACACACCACCGTACCAACCAACACACCGTGGGATTACTAAATCGACCTCCATCCGCTACACACCATCGAAGGCGATTCTTTGCGGTCAACATGCACATCGCCCTTATAATTTTGTGGCAAGGCCACTAGACAAAATTGTGACCAAGTCACCAGATTTCAAATATGTGACCAAGTCACCAGATTCACATATGTGACCAAGTCACCGGATTTCAAATATGTGATCAAGTCACCAAAATGTGGTAAAACCACCGAATACTTCCCTTTATCAAATTCACACGTATGCCCATGCACATACATATTATTCATTTTCATGCCATTTACCCCAAAATCATAACAAAATCATACTTATCTCACAATTATGCATATAGCAAAATTAATGTAATATTTGGGGTAAACATACACGAATATCGTATACCACTGAATGGTATCCACAATCATTATCAAACATATTGTTATAAAATCACATATAAAAATAGATCTATGAGTTTTTATTATAAGGTTACACACCTTATGATAGTGAGAACGATACCCTCTCGCTCGTCAACACCTAGTTAATTGTCACACTTGGTTAGAATATACTATTACTAATAAAATTATACTTATTGACGAGAGATCTAAATCCTTATCCTCGGATTCTCGAACAACCGTTATTTGTGTTTTTCTCCGCTAGATGGATCAAAACCACCGATATCCCACCAACGTAAAGTGGTGGGTTATACGACAACTTCAAATAATCGATCTTCGTTAGCAGAGGGTCCACAACCCGGTGGAAAATCTCTTCACCGATACAACCCTTCTTTTGAAGTTCGATGGTAAAACAAAGACCTCCTCTCTTCCAAACACTCCGTCTTGCTTTTCTTACCTATCTTGTTAGTCTTAAATCACCCCTAAAAATAAAGTTGATTAGTGATCCATTCTAAAAGGATTGATACGATCAAAATTAATAATCCTTACCTTGGATGATTTGAAGATCACTTCTTAAAAGTTGGCTTCAACAAAGATCCTTAAAATCCTTTCCAAGGATTCGCCTAAGAGAGAAAAATAAGAGGATTTATGTTTTCTAAATCAACTATAGTAAAAAGAAATAAAGAAAACAATTGACAAAACCTTACTTGATCACTTTGAATATTCGGCCTTGAACAAAAAGAAGAGAATAAAATGATGATTCGGCTTGAACAAAAAGAGAAAAATATAGTGCTTTGGCTATGGTGGTTTCGAGTTTCCAACAAAAGAAAAGAAAAATTTAGATGAAAAAGAAAGGTGATTTGGTTTGACAAAAGAGAAGGAAAGTATGTTGATTTTGGTGTTGATAGAAAATAGTTTCGGTTGAGAGTGAAGAAGAAAGAAAAATGAAAAGAGAAGGAAAGAGAAAAGGAAGAAAAAGAGAAAGAGAAAGAGAGATTAAAAGAAGAAGATGATGATGATGATGTTGATTCTCAAAAGAAAGGAGATAGGTTTAGAGACCTATGCACATTCGGCCAAGAGGAAGAAATTGAAGAAAAATGGTTCTTTGCACTTTGGTAGTTACGGCAATGAGGGAGAAAGAAAAGAAGAAATGTTTTCCAACTTTTGATGCTTAAGACAAGGATTTGAGAGAATAGGAATTTTAACCAAAATGGTCAAAATGAGAACCAAAACAAAGTAAAACTTTACCTAATGACAATAGCAAAATTCAGCTAGGAGGAGAGCTCTTGGAGAATTGAGAAAAGATGCACAAAAATGCAAGACTTTTTGGCCAACTAACACCACCTAACCCAAGTCAAATTTGGCCAACTAGGAAGCCAACATAATCCCCCTTTTTCCTCCACATTTCTTCCCCATAAACCCTTAATTTGCTATCACCATTAACCATCCCCTTTAGCCCCTAAAACCGACTAGATTCATGGTCAAAAGCCTTTTGTCCCCCTCATCTTATCATCCTTTCATGATTCCACACCATAAGTTTTAGCTTACCTTATTCATGTGGTCAAATAGCCAAAATTAAAAAGATGCTCATCCATTCTAGAAGAACCTTGGCCGACACTATAGGAAGGAAACAAAATAAAATCCTCCCATTTGCTAGCTGGGGATTGAACCTCTCCCTCAAGCACTCATCCATGTATCCTAACCACCTTGCCAATTACTCATCTTATGCTTAAAACCTCTTGTCTTTATTTCTTAAAGCCTAACATGCTTAGCTCCATCTTAATTATTAGAAATTAAAAGTTTCACTAAGCATTCACTTATTTAATGAAGTTCAAAAATAACATCCAAAATACACTCAAACATATTTAAGCATGCAACATCATTCAATTAAGTAAAGATGCATAACCCCTAATTATCAGTATGTTACAGTTCTACCCCCTTAAAATAATTTCGTCCTTGAAATTACCTGGCTGGAACAAGTGAGGGTATTGCTATCGCATCGCTTCCTCCGGTTCCCATGAAGCTTCTTCTGATCCATGATTACGCCATAATACTTTGACGAGAGGAATCGACTTTCTCCGTAAAACCTTTACATCTCGCTCCATAATTTGAATTGGCTCCTCTTCATAAGACAAATCTGGTCTTAATTCCACCTCCTCAACTAGCACTACATGAGATGGATCCACCTGAATAGCGTAACATTGAAACATGGAACACATCGTGCATTTGCTTCAACTCCAAAGGTAATTCTAACTGATATGCCACAGGTCCGACCCGCTTCAAAACCCGATAAGGTCCAATGAACTTGGGACTTAACTTCCCTTTGCGACCAAATCTCATTATCTTTTTCCAAGGTGAAACTTTTAGAAAAACTTGGTCCCCCACAGCAAACTCTATTTCTTTCCGCTTTAGATCTGCGTACAACTTTTGCCTGTCAGATGCTTCCTTTAATCGAGCCCGGATTACTTTAACCTTTTTTTCAGATTCAGCCACTATTTTTGGACCCAAAATCTGACGTTCCTCTAATTCTGTCCAACACGTAGGAGTGCGACACTTCCGTCCATATAGTGCTTCATATGGTGCCATCCGAATACTGGCTTGGGAACTGTTATTGTATGCAAATTCTGCTAATGGTAAGAATTCCTCCCAACTTCCCTTGAAATCTATCACACAACCCCTTAACATATCTTCTAAAATTTGGATTACTCGTTCAGATTGGCCGTTAGATTGTGGATGAAATGCCGTACTGAAGTCCAATCTGGTGCCCAAAGCCTGATGCAATGCTTTCCAAAATCGAGACATAAACCTCGGATCCCTATCCGAAATAATCGACAATGGCACTCCATGCAATCTCACAATCTTAGCCACATATAACTTTGCCAATTTCGCAAAGAGTAATCAACCTGATTTGGGATAAAATGTGCGATTTCATCATTCGGTCCACTATCACCATCTGAGTCTTTCTTAGTAGGCGTAAAGGAAGCCCACTAACAAAGTCCATGGTGATTCTCTCCCACTTCCATCTGCGGAATCTTTATCTATCAAGTAATCCCGAAGGTACTTGATGTTCACCTTGACTTGCTTCGACGTTAAGCACTTTCCTACATACTCCATAACTCTCGCTTAAGATCAAAGCCACCAAAATTGATCTCACAAATCTCGGTATAACTTACTTCCTCCAGGATGCATAGTATAAGGGCTACTATGCGATTCCTGAAGAATCTTTTGCCTCAACTCCTGATCCCTCGGCATACAGACTTTACCTTTAAAACATAATACCCCATCACTATTAATACCAAAATCTTCCAATTCCCCATTCTGTACCTTCCGAAGTTTTACACTCAGATCATCGTCTATCAACTGCCTCTCTTTCACTTGACTCAACCATATAGGTTTAACTTGTAATTTCGCCAACAAGCTCCGTCATCGTAAAGACTAAGATGTGCAAACATCGCCTTAAATCGACACCACTTTTCGACTTAGAGCGTCGCCACCACATTCGCCTTGCGGGTGATATTCGATAGAACAATCGTAGTCTTTCAATAATTCTATCCACCTTCTCTGCCTCAAATTCAGTTCTTTACGAGTCAAGAGATATTTTAGACTTTTGTGGTCCGTGTATATCACCGACTTTTCCCGTATAAGTAATGTCTCCAAACTTTAAGAGCAAAGACTACAGCTGCCAATTCCAAATCATGCGTCGGGTAATTAACCTCGTGAGGTCTTAACTGCCGAGACGCATACGCAACTACTTTCCCGTCTTGCATCACAACACATCCTAATCCCGTGAGAAGCGTCACAATACACGCATTTAAATCCTTTCTCCGCCTCAGTGAATCAAAATCGAGCTTGGTCAAAACCTTCTTGAGCTTCTCAAAACTCTCTTGTTGCTTATCACCAACACGAAAGGTACTTCCTTTCTCGCAGCTTTGTTAAAGGTGCACTATCGATGAAAATCCTTCAACAAATCTTACGTAATAGCCTACTAACCCCAAGAAATTGTGAACCTCGCCATGAGACTTAGGTGGTTTCCAATCTAGCATGACCTCAATCTTCCGAGGATCCACCCTTATCCCTTCCGCAGACACCACATGGCCTAAAATGCAACCTCTTTAGCCAAAATTCACACTTGCTAAATTTGGCAAACGACTTCTTCTCCTTAAAACTCGTAACACAATCGAAGATGCTCATCATGTTCCATCTGGACTTAGAATACACCGGGATGTTGTCTATGAATACCACGACGAACCGATCCAAGTAGGGCTGAAAATTCGGTTCATCATATCCATGAACGCTTGTTGGGCGTTCGTCAATCCGAATGGCATTAGCAGAAATTCATAATGCCCATATCTAGTTCGGAAAGCCGTCTTATGGATATCCACTTATTTCACTTTAAGCTGATGATCCCCCAACCTTAGATCAATCTTTGAGAATACCGCAACTCCTTTAAACTGATCGAACAAGTCATCGATCCTTGGCAAAGGAAACTTGTTCTTGATGGTCAGCTTATTCAACTGCCGGTAGTCTATACACATCCTCATCGATCCGTCCTTCTTCTTCACAAATAGGACTGGTGCTCCCCATGGAGACACACTAGGTCGGATAAATCCACGATCATGTAACTCCTGAATCTGAGCCTTAAGCTCAACTAATTCCTTCGGTGCCATTCTATATGGAGCAATAGAAACTGGCGTCGTTCCAGGCAATAAATCAATCCCGAATTCTACCTCACGATCAGGAGGTAATCCTGGAAGTTCTTCGGGAAAAACATCTACAAATTCATTCACAGTCTTAACTCCTTCAACAGTTGCTTCTCTAGCCTCCAAGGCACTAACCAACATCAGAAAGGCTACACATCCCTTTCTAACCATCTTTTCTGCCTTAAGAGCGGATACTACATTAGATAAGTAGTTTCGTCTCTCGCCCATCACTACAACTTCTTTGTCATCAAGGGTTCTTAAGGACATTTGCTTAGCAGCACAATCCACATTTGCACGATACTTTACTAGCCAGTCCATGCCTAAGATCAGGTCGAACTCTCCGAATGGTAACTCCATTAAATCAGCCTAAAACTGCATCCCTTGAACTTCTAAAGGTACTTCCTTAAAAGTTTATCTATAACTCATCGTCATCCTAAAGGACTAAATACGATCATTCCTAGGTACGATCTCAAAAGTCACATGCAAAGTCCCGATACTTTACTAGCGATATAAGAGTGAGTTGACCCTATATCTATCAAAGCAATAAAGGGCAACCCAAAAATCGAAACGTATCGTGATTACATCAAAAGGCCGTCCTTTTCTTCTCTGATTTAAGCGCATATACTGGACACGGCTGTCTCGCCTCGAGCTACCATCGCCTCTGCTCAAGTCCCGCGACCTCTACCAGAACCATTACCCCTTCCATTTGGACCACGGCCCCTTATCGGTTGCTGTTTACCTTTGCCAGCCTGATTTACACCCTAACTTAATGGGTGGTTCTTATCTAAATTTTTTGGACAATCCTTGATCATATGGTCTTTTGATCCGCACTTGAAACATCCCCCGGTCTTTTTCCAACATTCTCCCGAGTGTATTTTTCCACATTGGGCACAAGCACGATGTTGTCCACCCGTAGCAGTCTGTTGACTTCACGGTCCTTCATTTCTTGGTTTCTTTTAAAAATTCCCGGATGACCCTGAAGACCCAAAGCTTCTCTTATTCTTATTCTGGCCTCTGTCCCGGTTCTATCTTTCAGTCCGCTTAACTTCTTCAGCTATTCTTGCTCTTTCCACTAAGATTGCAAAGTCTCTTTCACGGTGCGGAGCAATCATCACTCGTAGTTCATCTCTAAGTCCATCTTCAAATCTGACACACCGTTCATATTTAGTAGCTACTATCCCTCTGGCATATCGGCTAAGTCGCAGAAATTCTACTTCATACTCAGCTATCGACTTACTGCCTTGCACTAGATTTAGAAATGTCTTCCTCTGGGAGTCGATGTAGCTAGCTCCAACGTATTTTCCTTCAAATTTAATTTTAAAATACCCCCAATCCAGTCGATCCACAGGGGTACTTTCCTTGATAGTGAGCCACCACTGGTAGGCCTTATCACGGAGTAGTGAAATAGCACCTTTCAATTTTTTTTAAAAGTGCAGTCTAAATCGTCCATAATCCTCTCGACTGCTTCCAACCAAGATTCCGCTATATTTGGAGCTACTCCAGATACTCCCGAAAACCTCAAATTTATTTGATCTTAGTCTCTCACTCTCGACTTTCGAGACCCATTTCAATACTAGCTTCGCTACTCATTCCAAAACTCAATACGACTTGTGATATCACGTCACCTCCTTCATTTTGCTCTTGAAAATCCACCCCAACAAACGGTGTATGAGCTTCATTTTGGAACCTTGACCAGATCTAATCGGTTCGACACGACCATTCTTCCTCGTCCACGTCCATGACGACCACGCCCCTAGAACTCATGTCTACTACGCGTTTTATATGTTTTTACAAAAAGTCTTATGTATTAGAGTCTTTTCACTTCTTATTAATGAAAGTTTTATGAAGCAGATATTCAGTGGTTTTTCCGTAGTAGTGTACAAACACCTAGGGTCCATGTCTCTAAAGTATAGTTTCCTTAAGCTTATCAGACTTTCATATCATTTTATCAATAAAGATACATACCGGATGGATCTGGGCCGAGAACTCTGAGTGCCATACTCTTATAAAACCATTTTAACTTAAGAAAACTTTAAAAAAAATCATTTGGGCCAACTTTTGAAAACGTTGTGGGCTTCAAAACCCAAGGCCGAGAGTTTAAAACTGAGCTCTGATACCAAGTTGAAACACCCCAAACTCGACCCAAAAAGCCTAACCGGATTTGATATGTTCCTAGAATCTAACTTATGCAAATTCTCGTTTTATTTAAGAAAAACTTGATAATTTTGTAGAAAACAGATTTAACTTAATATTATAGCTTGAAATCAAATTGTATAGTAAATTTATGTCTTTTAAAACATTACTTTTAGAAGGATTAATAAATTAAAAGAAAACCAAATTTAAGGAATTTACTTTAAAATATATATATTAGTGACAAAAAACATTTTTAAATTATTTATCGAAAAACCATTTAGTTATTTAATAGATATTTGTTCATGGCAAAATAAAAGTCCAAACACAAAAATTAAAAACAGTTTATAGTGGCCTTATTACAAAAATAGCAAACCCATAATAAAGTCTAAGTAATGAAATTTAATAAGTTTAAATTGGAAAATCTTCAAAATACTTGATGTGAGCATTGGCCACCACGGAGTACTTGCTGACCCGATCCATCGAACTACGAATCATCTGAAAAGTTATCCCACAAAAATGGGTGAGTTATAAACTCAATGTGTAACACATACATTAAAAAGCCCATTTGATCATAACTTTAAAGCCCATTAATTACACATATGGCCATAGGCCCATTTAGTTCACATTTAGCCCAAAAGCCCATTTTCATAGCAGATTAAATAATAATTATTTAAATCACATGGATATGTACATGTAATGAAATGCAAACCCAGCCCACCTAAATATCCATCCGCTACACACCACCCGTACCAACCAACACACCGTGGGGATTACTAAATCGACCCTCCATCCGCTACACACCATCGAAGGCGATTGTTGCGGTCAACATGCACATCGCCCTTATAATTTTGTGGCAAGGCCACAGACAAAATTGTGACCAAGTCACCAGATTTCAAATATGTGACCAAGTCACCAGATTCACATATGTGACCAAGTCACCGGATTTCAAATATGTGACCGAAGTCACCGGAAATGTGGTAAAACCACCAGAATACTTCCCCTTTATCAAATTCACCCATATGCCCATGCCATACATATTATTCATTTTCATGCCATTTACCCCAAAATCATAACAAAATCATACTTATCTCACAATTATACATATAGCAAAATTAATGAATATTTGGGGTAAACATACACGGATATCGTATACCACTGAATGGTATCCACAATCATTATCAAACATATTGTTATAAATTCACATATAAAAATAGATCTATGAGTTTTTATTGTAAGGTTACACACCTTATGACAGTGAGAACGATACCCTCTCGCTCGTCAACACCTAGTTAATTGTCACACTTGGTTAGAATATACTATTACTAATAAAATTATACTTATTGATGAGAGATCTAAATCATTACCCTCAGATTCTCAAACAACCATTATTTTTGGTTTTCTCCGCTAGATGGATCAAAACCACGATATCCCACCAACGTAAAGTGGTTCGGTTTATGCACTACTTCAAATAATCGATCTTCGTTAGTAGAGGGTCCACAACCCGATGGAAAATCTCTTCACCGACATCTGACCTTTTTTTGAAGTTCAATGGTAAAACAATGCCTCTTCTCTTCCAAACACTCAGATCTTGCTCTTTTCTTACCTATCTTGTTAGTCTTAAATCACCCCTAAAAATAAAGTTGATTAGTGATCCATTCTAAAAGGATTGATACGATCGAAATTAATAATCCTTACCTTGGATGATTTGAAGATCACTTCTTAAAAGTTGGCTTCAACAAAGATCCTTAAAAATCCTTTCCAAGGATTCGCCTAAGAGAGAAAAATAAGAGGATTTATGTTTTCTAAATCAACTATAGTAAAAGAAAAAAGAAAACAATTGACAAAACCTTACTTGATCACTTTGAATATTGACTTTGAACAAAAGGAAGAGAATAAAATGATGATTCGGCTTGAACAAAAAGAGAAAAATATGGTGCTTTGGCAATGGTGGTTTCGGGTTTCCAACAAAAAAAAAAAGAAAGATTTAGATGAAAAAGAAAGGTGATTTGGTTTGACAAAAGAGAAGGAGAGTATGTTGATTTTGGTGTTAATAGATAATAGTTTCGGTTGAGAGTGAAGAAGAAAGAAAAATGAAAAGAGAAGGAAAGAGAAAAGGAAGAAAAAGAGAAAGAGAAAGAGAGATTAAAAGAAGAAGATGATGATGATGATGATGATGATGTTGATTCTCAAAAGAAAGGAGATAGGTTTAGAGACCTATGCACATTCGGCCAAGAGGAAGAAATTGAAGAAAAATGGTTCTTTGCACTTTGGTAGTTTCGGCAATGAGGGAGAAAGAAAAGAAGAAATGTTTTCCAACTTTTGATGCTTAAGACAAGGATTTGAGAGAATAGGAATTTTAACCAAAATGGTCAAAATGAGAACCAAAACAAAGTAAAACTTTGCCTAATGACTATAGCAAAATTCGGCTAGGAGGAGAGCTCTTGGAGAATTGAGAAAGGATGCACAAAAATGCAAGACTTTTTGGCCAACTTACACCACCTAACCCAAGTCAAATTCGGCCAACTAGGAAGCCAACATAATCCCCCTTTTTCTTCCACATTTCTTCCCCATCAACCCTTAATTTGCTATCACCATTAACCATCCCTTTAGCCCTAAATCGACTAGATTCATGGTCAAATGACCATGAAAAAGTTTCAAGACAATGCCCTTACCTCAAGCCTTTTGTCCCCCTCATCTTATCATCCTTTCATGATTCCATACCATAAGTTTTAGCTTACCTTATTCATGTGGTCAAATAGCCAAAATTAAAAAGATGCTCATCCATTCTAGAAGAACCTTGGCCGACACTATAGGGAAGGAAACAAAAATAAAATCCTCCCATTTGCTAGCTAGGGGATTCGAACCTCTCCCCTCAAGCACTCATCCATGTATCCTAACCACCTTGCCAATTACTCATCTTATGCTTAAAACCTCTTGTCTTTATTTCTTAAAGCCTAACATGCTTAGATCCATCTTAATTATTAGAAATTAAAAGTTTCACTAAGCATTCGCTTATTTAATGAAGTTCAAAAATAACTTCCAAAATACACTCAAACATATTTAAGCATGCAACATCATTCAATTAAGTAAAGATGCATAACCCCTAATTGTCAGTATGTTACACAGTCGCTGTAATCGACGTGCTCATCGCCCTTATAAAAATTCGTGGTCTTAGGTCACCACATTCAGATATCGTGGTCTTAGGTCACCACATTCAGTTATTGTGGTCTTAGGTCACCACATTCAGATATCATGGTCTTAGGTCACCACATTCAGATATCGTGGTCTTAGGTCACCATGTTCACTTCCCCTTTTCATATAACCCATATGCCCCCATATTTCATACACAATATGCAAAATCATGCCTTAATTTACATTCTTATCACTTTTCACATGTTAAAAATAACATATATTCATATTCCTAGTAGGAGTAGGATACGTACCTTAGTACTTTGTACCATTGTATGGTACCTTAGCCATGCTTTTCACATTCTAAATAACATATTTAATTTAAAACATAGCCATGAACGTATTAAAACTTAGGGTAGGGTACACACAGTACCTTAGCCATATTCTTACACTTTCATATTAACACATATAATGAATTAAAACCATAAATCTATTGAGATTTAGTGTGGGGTACACACCTGATTCGCTTAAGGTTTCCAATCCAAATCTCGAAAAGCTTGATCTAATGCCTTAGATCTTAAATCTCTACATTTAATCAATCATTTAATACTTAGTAAGCCATTCGGCCATAAATCCAAATCCTAGTAGGATTAGTACACTAAAACTTACCTTGGTGCCAAATCCCGAAATCTTCACTATACTCTTTCTTGTATTTGGCAAAGCTTTAAATCACTTTAACAAATTAGTTTCAGCTTTTGAATAAATATGAACTAGATCTAAAACACCAAAAATAGGCCTTGGCTGAATATTCGCATGTCTTACCTTGTGGATTTTAAATCCCAAAATTCACCGAATAACTAGGGAACACGCGGCCTATGGTGTACCTTCGGGAAAAGAACTTCTCCTTCTTGTAGTTGACTTAAACAAATCCCGAAAAGATCTCTTCAAAGATTTGGCAACAAGATATTAATGGGGTTAGTCCTAGATTTCGGCAAATCTTAAAAGAAAAAGGATGAAAATCGAATGATAACTAGTTCTTACCCTTAATCTAAGTTGACAACCCCTTGTTTGAAGTCTCAAAACTATTCGGCTATGGCCTTGATTTTAGCAAACTTTTGACTTTTGGAAGATTATGAAAGAAGAAGAGAAAAGAGTTTGAGCAATTTGGTAATGAAGTTTCGGCTACACAAGGTGTATTTTCGGCTTGGCAAGACAATGAAGAAAGGAGATATTTGCTAGAGAGAATTCGGCAGAGAAAGAGTTAGAAGAAGGAATGAATGGCCCTCTTTTCGTTTTATAGCCGAAATTACTAACTTAGAATCCCTTACTTGGCCATCACTCTTCTATTTTGATAGCTTTATCTCTTTAATTAAAAATTAAAGAATAATCCTCAATTATCTCTTTGAAAATAATCTAAAATAAATCATCATTTATCCACCTATTTAATTGAGTTTTAAGGAGAATTAAACTATTCCTTAAGAGTCTCTATTGCAGTCCATTGCTTCCTCTTTAAGTAATTAAATAAAATCACTTAAAGTCTTAGCTAGATGCCATCCACCCCCTTCCCTTGATGAGCCGAATTTGAACTTATTCTATTGGACTCCTTGTGGCCATACGAGGCCCAAATTATCCACCTAAGTGGCGCCTCCCTATGATTAGTTTAGCTTTAATAATGAATTGGGCATAAGCCCAATTCAGACGCAAAAACACTCTTTAAATGCTCTCCTTCTTGCTCGAACCTAAGCTTGCACACATGATGGTGGCGTCATTTACTGGGCTTTAAGTGGTGCCTCCTTGTCACTTTTCCAAGCCCTTTTTATGTCAAATTTCTTCTATTAATTTTCTTAAGGCCACCTTGCCTTAAAACTTATCATTTCTAAGACATTTCCTTACATTTCCAAGTTTCCCAAAACGTTCATTTCCCTCCTTTAAACTTATCATTCCTAAAGCATTTCCTTACATTTCCAGGACATTTCCCTACATTTCATTACATTTCCCTACATTTCATTACATTTCCATACATTTCCTTACATTTCCATACATTTCCATACATTTCCTTACATTTCCATACATTTCCATACATTTCCTTACATTTCCTTACATTTCTTACATTTCCATACATTTCCATACATTTGCATACATTTTCTTACATTTCATACATTTTCTTACATTTCCATACATTTCCATACATTTCCAAGGTTCTAAAAATGCACGCCACATATCATAGTAAACATGCTATTTCATGAAATTAAGCAAAAATGCACACAATGGGATTGAACCTCTTCCTCAAAGTACTTCACTTGATGCCATAACTCTTGCACCTTAGGTGGCGTCCCTTGTCACTTTTCCACATCACTTCTTGTTTTTAACTTAAAACCAATAATTGTCCAAAGCTTTCTTCCATCCTAGGATTTTAAAAACCCTTAATTCACTTTCAAACACTGCCAAAACCTACTACTCATGAATTATGCACAAACGCATAACCCCTAATCTAGGATGTTACAGAGGTATTGGGTTCAAGTCTCACCTTTGGTAATTTTTATTATTTTTGGATCTAAGCCTTATCCTTGTTCAGTGGGTTTATATTAAATTGCTTGTGAATTCATTTCAAAATGAGCCCACCAGTTCGAGTGGTATGGGAGTTGGTGTATTGAGGGTCTTGTGTTAGAATCCTTGCACAAGCAAGGCTGATATTTTTGCTCAGTTGCAAGTGAGAGTTTGCGGAATTGGGTTTCTTAGAAGGTGGGTTGTTAGTGGGTTAGTGGGGATAGATTTGAGGGATTTGGGAGTTATTCTTAATTTTTTTTTATTTTTATTATTTTTTTAATTTTTCCCTTCTTTCCAGAAAAGAAACTGATATTAGTTTTACTCTTCCTTTCCTTTTTTTCTTTTTTGATTTCAATTGCTGCTTCTTTCTATTATGTTTTGTTCGATTGTTACTTGCCAAAATTCATTTCTCTGTTTCTGTCGATTGCTGGTAAATGGCTTAGCTGAACTTTAGTTTTGATTTCTAAATTACCGATTGGAGGTTTATATTTTTTATTTTGACAGCAAAGAGTCGTGTGAAGGGGGACTCCCCTTGTGCTGATTTGTAGTTGAAATCGTGCGGAGTTTGGAGGTAAGTGATGAGCAACCGAATTTAAACTTTTGTTGGTTCATGGTTACAGTTTAACCTTGGCTTTACACTAATTTTGGGGGTTTGTTGTGCCGATCTTTAGGTTCTGGAGGGTTCATGTTTGCGATAGCATCAAAATGATACTAGGTGTGTACACTAAATGCAAAAATCAAGGTTTCAGCAAAAGTCAAAAAACTACTCTGTCGATGCCACACTGGCGTGTGGTCGCCCGTATAGAAGGCCGTGTGTGAGACACGGCCGTGTGATCGATGAAGGCATGGTCGTGCACATGACATGGCTATGTGGTGCCCACAGTGTAGCCGTGTGAGTCACTCGGGCTAGGCCAATTTGGGCGAGTGGGCCACACGAGCATGTGGGCCTATATTTCTAAAATTTTCCCAAGGGTCGCATGGGTTGTTGCGATCGACTATGGGCCTATCGTTGGTCGATAAGGGCTAACTAAACCCTAATTTTATGTGATTTGATATCCTTGTAGTATGCTCTAAGTAGGACATTACTATGTATGACTGTCTATTTTGCTATCTGTATACCTGATAATTGTACATAAGCATGTTGAGTATGTCCAGTATGATAATTTGCATATATTTTCGTATATGAATTTCAGGTGGGATTTGTATATGAGGAGAAAGTATTCTGTTTGACGTTAAACACCTATATTCTTGCAGCTTGGCTGCATATTATCTGATATGTGTCTTAATGGCACGACACGATGTGTAGGGATGAGTGGGTCACATGGTGTGATGGGATGGACAGAGTTGGTGTGTAGAGGATGGGGGTAGGATTTTTGCATATCTACTTCTGTAATCTGAATCTGAATCTATATTTGCTTCTGACTGTGTCTATGATTATGTATGTTAGCATGCTTAATTCTATTAGGTTATGTACTGAGTTTAATTAAACTCACATCTATTTTTCTGTTCTGTCAGGTAATCCATAGACTTAAGCGGATCAATGCGGAAGAGACTCAACGGTGACCACTCGACCGTAAACTGTTTAAAGTTATTAATTTATGATTTATTTATGATTTTGTTTTTCTTTTGACAGTTTGTAATTTTGGGGACTCTCTGGACTTTATGGTTTTTAAATGTTGGTTCTGGGTTTGTTGATAATCTGAATGATTTGATAAGATATGTTATGAATTCGACGATTTTACACAAAAGGGGTTTTTCCTGTAAAAATAACAAATCGGGTTTCTACAATATAATGAATTTATTAAACTTCCATTGTGATAAGTGATTTGACAAACTAATTAATTAAATAAAGTTTCCAATATATTCATGAACGAACTCGTGGTATTAAAATTGAATGATTATCAAAGTCGACACCATTTTCAAAACCCATTTCTTGTCACACTGCCGGATTCGGCCATAACGTCCATGCTGGGTTTGGGGTGTTACATGTGTATTGATTATCGGTAGCTTAGTAAAGTAAAAATCAAGAACAAGTATCTGTTGCCTCGTATTGATGATTCATTTGATTAGTTGAAAGGTGCAACATTATTTTCTAAAATAGATCTCCACCCTGGATGTTTTGAACTTCGATTTAAAGATTCAAATGTGCTGAAAACAACTTTTAGAACCAGGTACGAACATTATGAATTTTTAGTTATGCCATTTGGTTTAACAAATGCACCTACTGTGTTTGTGGATTTGATAAACAAAATATTTCAGTTGTATTTAGACAAGTTTGTGGTTGTTTTCATTGATGATATTTCGATTATTCCCGTGATGAGATTGAGCATACCCAGCATTTGTGAATCATATTACAGACTTTGCGCGATAAACAATTATTTTCAAAATTCAATAAATGTGAATTCTAGCTTTGAGAAGTCGAGTTTTTAGGACATGTAGTATCATCAGATGGCATTAGAGTGGATCCAAGCAAAATATCAACTATTTTAAACGGGAAGCCTCTAAAAAATGTCATTAAAATTAGAAGTTTTCTGGGTTTGGCTGGGTATTACCGATGATTTATTAAATATTTTTTGATGATTGCTTCACCATTGACGAAGCTACTTCAAAAAGATGTAAAACTTGTTTGGTCCGATAACTATTAGTAGAGCTTTGATCAGTTGAAAATGATGTTAACCGAAGCCCCTATATTGATTCAGCCAAATTTTGACAAAGAGTTTGTGATTTATAGTTGTACTGCCCTGAATTTGGGCCTACAAGTATTGGGCCTATTGGGCTTTGGGCTTTGGATCTTAGAAAATTTTTAAGTGAGCGAGAAAATGACAATTGCCATGTAGGCTTTGAGGGTTTAATGAATTTGGAGTGTCTGCGTGTGTTGGAGAAGCTCTGGGTTTGAGTTTTATGGTGGAGGATTCTTAATTTATTTAATTAAGGAATCAGGGTTGTGAGTAGTGGGCTTTTAAATAAAAATAAGTGAAAAGTGGCAAAAAGAAGCCTGTGGTGAAGTGGCTAAGTGACGCCACTAAGGTGTAGGCAGGTGGTGACAAATGCATGCAGGGAGGTCTGAGGTTTGAGTGCTAGCTTAAGTTTTATTTTGGAGTTTATTTTGCATGGGTGGACGGCAAGAGTTGTGTTGGTTTTGAGCTCTTTCCGTGGAGAGTTTGAGGTAAGCAAGTGATATGGATATGGAGGAAATTTTGGAGAAGATTTTGGTATTATCAGGGAGAAAAATCAGGAGATGAGGAAAGGGAAGAGTTGGTGTCGAATAGGACTTTGGGGGATGGCATATTCGGCTTGTGGCTATAAAAGGAGGGGGCCGAAGGCTTGAAAGGTTCTTTGAACATTCTTTAGTTTTTTTTTTCTCCCCCTCAATCGGTTTCTCCCATTGTCAAATTTTCATATAGCTGAATTCTTTCATTTCTCGAAAAAGAAACCCATCATTCTTTTTACCGAAAATTCCTATCAGAGTTGTGTTTTTTTCTGTCCCTGAAAGCCGAATACACATTCTTATCATATAGCTTCACTTGTGCCAATTTTTAGTTAGTTCTCCTTTATCAAAATCGATTGCTACTTACTTTTAGTCAAACTGAATCTTGTTCAGAAGCGATCTAGGTCGCAGGATCAAAGGAGAATTTCAGTAAGTGTTTAGTTAAACTTTTTAGTTGTTATAACCCGAAGGGCTGTCTAACCCCTCCTTGTCGTTAATTTGTATTAACAAGGGTAAGGCTTGACAATCGCAAACATGGTAGGCAAGGGGTTGCTAACAAGGTGGTAAGTGTTCTCGACTCAGTCATGGTTTAATAAATGGCCGAATCTAATGTGGATCATAGGGGTGATTTATGATCAATATGGGTCACTTGGTTTTGACGATATAAGTGTTTGGGTGCAGATTTAGTGGATAATCGCCAATAGAAGCAAAGGGAGGGCTACTAGAATGTAAGGCACACGGTAAGGGTATGGTGAGGTTTCAATTTTGATAAGTATGTGTTAAAGCATTGGTTAATGGCTAGTAATGTCGATTATAGGTTCATGACTAAGGGGTTTGCAGCACGCAAGGTTACCAAGTGTGTACAAACACTATACACACGATATCGGCAATGTCAAAAATCTGAAAAATCGAAAGTGGCTAAATGGACCCGGTGGGCCTTGAGTCTAGGTTTGATAAAATGGTTTGGTTGGTTATACGAATTGGGTTAGTCATGCGTGATACGTGATCTGGATTTATTTTGGGCCTAATAGGCCATATGATGATATTTGGGCCCAGTGGACTGTAAGGATGTGATTTGGGATTTGATGGGCTTATGGGGACGTAGACAAGTATGTTAGGGTTAATGGACTTTATGCTTAGTTTGAAAAACTCTTAAATTTCATAAGACTTAATCTAATTAAACATGTTTGTGAACAAGTCACTGGTTGTAGTGTGGCAACGGGCATACGCATGTCTAAGATTGGATCTAGGGAGAGCTTGGTACTTAAACGGTCCTAGTGGCCCACCTCCTCTTCTCTGGAATCCTACCTGGTGCGTAGTGTCTGTTCACTTTAGCCGCGAGGACTTGTTGATGGGCCAAAGTTCATAATTAAAACCCGAGATGGACTAAAATACCCTTATATTTGTAAAATTACTAAAATACCCTTATATTTGTAAAATTACTAAAATACCCTTATATTTGTAAAATTATCGAAATACCCCTATTTTGTAAAATTATCAAAATACCCCTATTTTGCAAAAGTACCAAAATACCCCTATTTTGTAAAATTACCAAGATACCCCTAATTTGCCAAATTACCAAAATACCCATATAAGGTAAAATTACGAAGATATCCCTGGTTAGTGAAATGAAAAAATACCTCTATATGACGAATATGTGTTTGGGGATGTTACTCATGTGTTTGATGCATTCATGTGATAATCTGCTTAGAATGCATATAGGTGGGATTTATGGTACGGAAGAATACTTGAGGATCGCATAGTCGTATGGCCATGGATCCATCGAAGGCTTTAAGCCCATTATATGATTAGTAGCTTTGCTGCAACATTAAGTAGTACTGCAACCAGGCTACCTTTGGTGTGTAGAGGATGGATGGGTTGATTTAGAAATCCCCACAGGTGTATAATGGTTGGAAGGGAAATGGTGTGTGTAGCGGATGGATTATTGGGATGGGTTTTGCATTACCTTGTTTTGCATATGATATGATATGATATGATATGATATGATATGATATGATATGATATGATATGATATGATATAATATGATATGATATGATATGATATGATATGAGGCCATTGTGGGCTAAGGCCAAGACCACCGATTTTGATAGGGCTTAGGCCCAATGTGAACATTTGTATATGATTTCATTGCCAAGGGTTGTACACACTGAATTTTGAAACTCACACCCTTTAATTTATTGTTTCAGGTAATCCTGAATAGACGGCTCGATGTGGGAGAGGACTCGGAGATGGCCACACTACAAGCCGATCAAATGTTTTAATTTGTTCAAATGAATATGTTTTTAAATACTTTTTTTTCATTGGATTGTAATAAGGCCATGTAACTCCTAATTGACTTTAGATTTGGGTTTATTATTATTGTTTCAACTATCCGCTTAATAAATTTCATAAAATTTCTAAAGTTAGCATGGTTTTTGAAATAACTCAACATATGATCGTTTTCTTAAATTTTGGGTTTTCCTCTTAGCTTAACAAGATACATGGGTTTTGGGCCTTAAATTATTAATTAGTAAAATCATTTTGAAGTATGCCTTTAATATGACATTCCAGACTCGAGCCTAACTTCTAAGTCGAGTTTAGGGTGTTACATTTAGTGGTATCAGAGATCGGTTGCAAAGCTCGAGCTGTAAAATGGGCCTTAGATTTTTGGGTTTTTAAAACAAGTAGATTAAAAAGTTTTTGGTAGGATTCTTGAAGTGTGGTTCACCAAGCCCTCGACGTCGAGCCAAGTAAGTTTTTCTATTATTTTATTTGCTTAAATTACTAAACTGTGTTGATAATAGGCTACTTAAACATAGGCTTTCAGAGACTAAAGCCCATAAGAAACTTAAGCCTGTAGTGGATTCTTGACTGCAGAATAACTTTAAACAATTTTGTTACTTACATAAGACATGTGCCCTAAACAAGTGGAACTATGAACTGAATACATAAAAATTCCTAATTTAGATAATACGAGAATTAGCGATGAGCATAAGAAGAAGTGCAAGAGGTCACGACAGAGGCCGTGGAAGTGTTAGGGCTGATGTGCTGACTCAGCTAGTTAGAGAGGTATTGGAGGAGGTTAAAGAAATTGGTGAAACACTTCGAGTTAGGTGCGTAGACTGTAAGAAAAAAAGAGATCTCGGTTCTCTAGGACCGTAGTCTCGTTCTGTGAAGCATGTTAAGGTGCATCATCCAGGTGAATGCTGGAGGAAGTCAAGCGTGTTTAAGATGCGGGTTAGAGGAGCATAAGTCTCGAGATTGTTCAATCACCATTAAGTCGGGTATGTTTTGTTTGGATGCTATATGTTTGCATATATAAACTATATGCGTGCAATGTTTATGTGTTATTAAATCAGAGTGTGCAGTGGAAGCGTGGTTGTGTAGTTTAGGTTGTGTGATTGTTTTAAGAGTTGGAAATTTCGGGGACGAAACTTCTTTAAAGAGGGTAGAATTGTAACGCCCCGAATTTGGGCCTAAAAGTATTGGGCCTGTTAGGCTTTAGGCTTTGGATCTTAGAAATTTTTAAGTGAGTGAGAAATTGACAGTTGGCATGTGAGCTTTGAGGGTTTAATGAATTTGGAGTGTCTAGGTGTTTGGAGAAGCTCTAGGTTCGACTTTTGTGGTAGAGGATTCTTAATTTATTTAATTAAGGAATCAAGGTTGTAAGTAGTGGGCTTTTAAATAAAAATAAATGAAAAATAGCAAAAAGAAGCCTGTGGTAAAGTGGCTAAGTGATGTCACTAGGGTGTAGGGAGGTGGTGACATATGCATGCAAGGAGGTCTGAGGTTGGAGTGCTAGCTTAAGTTTTATTTTGGAGTTTATTTTACATGGGTGGATGGCAAGAGTTGTGTTGGTTTTGAACTCTTGCCGTGGAGAGTTTGAGGTAAGTAGGTGATATGGATGTGGAGGAAATTTCGGATAAGATTAAGGTGTTATCAGGGAGAAAAATCAGGATATGAGGAAAGGGAGGAGTTGGTGCCGAATAGGACTTTGGGGGATGGCATATTCGGCTTGTGGCTATAAAAGGAGGGGGCCGAAGGCTTGAAACGTTCTTTGAGCATTCTTTAGTTTTTCTTTCTCCCCCTCAATCAATTTCTCCCATTGCCGAATTTACCTATAGTTGAATTCTTCCATTTGCCGAAAAAGAAACTCATCATTCTTTTTGCCAAAAATTCCTATCAAAGTTGTGTTCTGTTTCTGTCCTTGAAAGCCGAATACACCTTCTTATCATGTAGCTTCACTAGTGCCAATTTTTAGTTAGTTCTCCTTTATCAAAATCGATTGCTACCCACTTTTAGTCAATCCGAATCTTGTTCATAAGCGATCTAGGTCGTAGGATCAAAGGAGATTTTAAGTAAGTGTTTAGTTGAACTTTTTAGTAAGTTTTGTTATAAGCCGAAGGGCTATCTAACCCCTCCTTGTCGTTAATTTGTATTAACAAGGGTAAGGCTAGACAATCGCAAGCGTGGTAGGCAAGGGGTTGCTAACAAGGTGGTAAGTGTTCTCGACTCAGTCATGGTTTAATTAATGGCCGAATCTAATGTGGCTCATAGAGGTGATTTATGATCAATATGGGTCACTTGGTTTTGACGATATAGGTGTTTGGGTGCAGATCTAGAGGATAATCGCCAATAGTAGCAAAGGAAGGGCTACTAGAACGTAAGGCACACGGTAAGGGTACGGTGAGGTTTCGATTTTGATAAGCATGTGTTAAAGCCTTGGTTAATAGCTAGTAATGTCGATTGTAGGTTCGTGACTAAGGGGTTTGCAGCACGCGAGGTTACCAGGTGTGTACAAACACTATACACACGATATCGACAATGCCGAAAAGCCAAAAAGTAGAAAGTGGCTAAATGGGCCCGATGGGCCCTAAGGCTAGGTTTGATGAAATGGTTTGGTTGGTTATACGAATTGGGTTAGTCATGCATGATACGTGATCTAGATTTGTTTTGGGCCTAATAGGCCATATGATGAGATTTGGGCCCAATGGGTCGTAAGGATGTGATTTGGTCTTGATGGGCTTATAGGAACATAGATAAGTATGTTAGGGTTAATAGACTTTAGACCTAGTTTGAACAACTCTTAAATTTCATAAAACTTAATCTAATTAAACATGTGTGTGAGCAATTCGCTGGGTTGGAGTGTGGCAACGGGCATACGCAAGTCTAAGATTGGATCTAGGGAGAGCTTGGTACTTAAGCGATCCCTAGTGGCCCATCTCTTCTTCTCTAGAATCCTACCTGGTGCGTAGTGTTCGTTCACTTTAGCCGTGAGGACTTGTTGATGGGCCAAAGTTCATAACTAAAACCCAAGAGGGACCAAAATACCCTTCTATTTGTAAAATTACTAAAATACCCTTATATTTGTAAAATTACCGAAATACCTCTATTTTGTAAAAGTACCAAAATACCCCTATTTTGTAAAATTACCAAGATACCCCTAATTTGCCAAATTTCTAAAATACCCCTGTAGGGTAGAATTTTGAAGACACCCCTAGGTAGTGAAATGACAAAAATACCTCTATGTGACGAATATGTGTATGTGGATGTTACTCATGTGTTTGATGCATTCATATGATAATCTGCTTAGGATGCATAAGGGTGAGATTTATTGTACGGAGGAAGATTTGAGGATCACATAGTATGATTAGCAGCTTTGCTGCAACGTTAAGTAGTACGCAACCGTGCTACCTTTGGTGTGTAGAGGATGGGTAGGTTTATTAATAAATCCCCATAGGTGTGTAATGGTTGGAAGGGAAATGGTGTGTGTAATGGATGGATTATTGGGATGGGTTTTGCATTACCTTGTTTTGCATATGATATGATAAGAGGTCATTGTGGGCTAAGGCCAAGACCATCGATTTTGATAGGGTTTAGGCCCAATGTGAACATTTGTATATGATTTGATTTCCAAGGGTTGTACACAATAAGTTTCGAAACTCACACGTTTTAATTTATTATTTCAGGTAATCTTGAATAGACGGGTCGACGTGGGAGAGGACTCGGAGATGGCCACACTACAAGCTGATCAAATGTTTTAATTTGTTCAAATGAATCTGTTTTTAAATACTTTGTTTTTTTCATTGGATTGTAATAAAGCCATGTAACTCCTAATTGACTTTAGATTTTGGGTTTATTATTATTGTTTCAACTATCCGCTTAATAAATTTTATAAAATTTCTAAAGTTAGCATGGTTTTTGAAATAACTCAACATATGATCGTTTTCTTAAATTTTGGGTTTTTCCTCTTAGCTTAACAAGATACAAGGGTTTTGGGCTTTTGGGCCTTAAATTGTTAATTAGGAAAATCGTTTTGAAGTGTGCCTTTAATGTGACATTTCGGACTCGGGCCTAAATTCTAGGCAAGGTTTGGGGTGTTACAATAGCAATGCTTAACTTAATGGTTTGGAATGTGTTTTGATGTAGGAAGGCAAAGTTGTAAAAGTTGTAACTTATGCTTCCCGCTATTTAAAACTGCATGACAGAAACTACCCAGCACATGATTTAGAACTGGCACCTATTGTGTTTGCTTTAAAAATTTGGCGACACTATCTGTATCGAGAAAAATGTCACATTTTCACTGATCACAAAAGCTTGAAATATTTGGAGTCCCAAAAATAGCTAAATTTGCTACAACGTAGATGGTTGCAGCTGTTAAAAGACTATGATCTGATTATTGACTATTACCTTCGGAAAGCTAATATTGTTGTGGATGCTCTAATTCAAAAGTCATTATTTTCTTTGAGAGCTTTAAATACTCAATTGACGCTTGTTGATGACAGTTCTATTCTAGATGAATTAAAAGCTAAATCGACGTTTTTGCAACATATTTGTGAAGTTTAGAATAATGATACCAAGTTGATTGTTAAACGAGAACAGATTGAAAAGACATAAGATTCAAATTTTTTGCATTGGCATAAATGATAGTTTGTACTTTCGAAACAAATTATATGTTTCGAAAAATTCTAAAATTAAATGGAAGATTCGAAAGGAAGCTCACAACATCAATTACTTGATTCATCCCAGTAGTAATAAAATGTACGGTGATTTGAAACAAATGTACTGGTGGCTAGGTATGAAACACGAGATCTTGGAATTCATATTGAAGTGTTTGATCTGTCAGCTAGTTAAAGCCGAGCATCGGTACCTTTAGGATTTCTTCAGCCTGTTATGACTCCCAAGTAGAAATGAGAACATTTTACCATAGATTTCGTGTCAAGGTTGTCATTATCTCCAAGGGAAAAAGATGTCATATGGGTTGTTGTGGATCGCTTGACAAAATCTACACATTTTATTCCCATACGTATAGATTATTCACTAGAGAGATTGAATGAGTTATATGTTGCTGAGATTGTCAGGTTACATTGGGTGCCATTGTCGATTATTTCTAATCAAGATCCACGATTTACTTCTAGATTCTGGAGTAAATTACACGAAGCTCTAGGTACCAAATTGCATTTTTAGTGCTGTATTTCATCCACAGATAGATGGCCAATCTGAGCGAGTGATTCAGATACTCGAAGATATGCTTCATTGTTGTATTCTGGAATTCGAAGTCAACTGGGAAAAATTTCTTTCTTTAGTTGAATTTGCGTATAATAACAGTTACCAGTTGAGTATTAAAATGCTCTATATGAAGCTTTGTATGGTTGAAAGTGTAGAACTCCATTTTACTAGATCGAATTAAGTGAGAAAAAGCTTTTTGGAACTGATCTAATTAGTGAAACATAAGAAAATGTTAAGGTGATAAGAAATTGTTTGAAAGCTGCTTCCAGTCATCAAAAATCATATGTTGATTTGAAAAGAGTTTTGAAAAGAAAAGACATTGAATTTTAGGTCAGTGATAGAGTGTTTCTGAAAGTATCACTCTAGAAAAACGTTCTTTGCTTTGGTCGAAAAGGAAAGCCTAATTCGCATTTCATCCGGCCGTATGTGATTATTGAAAGAATTAGGCCGATAGCTTACCGTTTAGCTTTACTGACAGGTTTAGAGAAAATTCATAACGTCCTCCATGTATCAAGTACATATCTGACCCTCACACATGATTTTACCAGCCAAGGTGGAAATTCAACCTGATATGTTGTATAGTGAGGAACCGGCTAGAATTTTGGCTCGAGCAGTCAAAGATTTGAGAAATAAATGCATAGCTTTAGTTAAAGCTCTTTGGCACCGTCATGGGGTTAAGGAAGCCAACTGAGAACCGGAAGAAGCTATGAAAGTGCAATACTAAATCTGTTCCCTGGTAAGATTTTCAAGCACAAAAATTCCTTTAGAGGGGAGAGTTGTAACAGCTTGTTTTCAATGGTGTCAAAAATAGTGGTTTCGGAACCACGAATCCAATGATTGAGTTAGTATTTTAATATTTATTTAATTTTTACTAGTATTTATTGGGGTCGAATTAAAATTTGATTAAGAAATTTTAATGTTTAAATAGTTAATTAAGTGAAACAAACTAAATAAAAAAATGTGTAAAATTTGGTTTCTATTAGTTAAAAGGGCTAAATGATTATGGAAATGTAAACTAAAGGATTTAAATAGTCATTATACCATATCTTAAGTTAAGGGATGTTTATGGATTGGTTTTTTTGTAATTCTAATTATTTTAAAATGCTAAATAAGTAGTTAAATAAATGGTAAATTAAATTAAAAGACAGTAAATGGTGTTAGCATCTTCTTCCCATTCTTTTTGTTACCAACAAAAATAAGAAACCATAGACAAGGGGAAGTTTTGGCTAAGCTATCTAAGGGTGCATGTGAGTGATTTTGATCCTATTTTTAATGATTTTTATTTTTTTATCATTTTGGCTATAGCTTGCCCGGGGGTCAATTCGTTAAACTTTTAAAATTCTAAGGACTTTCCATGAACGATTTGAAAGTGTTTGTGAATTTAATTGATAGATTATTAAGTTTGGTAGTTAAATGATACATTTTGTTAAGTGATTTTATATGATTTTAAGGTTTAGAGACTTAATTATGAAAATGGTAAAATTCAAGTAAAAAATTATGAAATAATGGACAATATAGGTTATATTGGACCCTAGGAAAAATCAGTTAGCATGGCATTTCATTAATTGTGATTAAATTGTGAATTTCGGGTTTAAGGACTAAATTGTGTAAAAGTTAAAATGCTAGGGTTATTTTTGTAAATTCACATTGAAATGGGCTATAAGCTAGAATGAATTATTTTCAAACTATATGAACAATTTAATTGAATGAAATTATTATTTACATCAAGAAATGAACCAAATAGACGTTAATCGCAGGAAAGCTAAAGTTGCGGAGTAGCCGTTGGTCTAGTGTTGGAGTCGGTTCTACTAAGTTAAGTTCATATTTAAATTAAAATATTTCATTTGATTTCTAGAAGTGAATTGATATTTATACATGCCTATCAAGTGGTATTTAAATTTTTTGATTTGTGAAAAGGAAAAGACCGTGATTGCAAGATATCATGGCAATTTAACCGAAAAGGGAAAGACCATAGTTAAATGATACTATTGCACCGTTTCGGAATTGAGTAAGACCTTGGTTGAAAGATACCATGGCATCTCTGAAACAATGAAAAAGTCGAAAAGGATATCAATGAAATGGTTATTATATCAATGTTCTCGAGTAGGTTATGCAAATAAGAAATTATGAATGCATAGTTGAGGTTTGAGATCATAGTTGTTTATGTAAAGCAATTTATTAAATAAATTATGTTTTCAAGAATTCAAAATTACTAAGCATATCGTGCTTACGTGTTGTGTTTTTCTTGTAGATTTCATGAAGCCTAGATCAAAACTTTAATACGGAGCATATACACTATCCATCTCTTCTTTGGTAGACATTTTGAGTTGTTTTGGAACTTGGTTATGAATGACATGTATTAGGACTTTTGGTTAGTTTTATCATGTTGTTTGTGTTTGACACTTAGTTTGGTGACTATTTGTGGTATATATATATATATATATATGTCTAGTACCTTGATCAAATGAATTACTTGTAAATATTTTAGGTCTTTTGTTTAATGTTCTAGATGATGTATATATATATATGATAAACCGTAAAAGTAACATATTTTAACCCCATATTTAGCATACTTTTGGATGATTTAGCTCTTGATTTATGTAAAAAGGTGCTCTTAATCCTTTCTTTTCATGTTTTATACTTAAGAAAGCACCTAGGGACGAAAAGAACGAGAAACGGGCTTAAAACGGGCCAATTTGGGCCAAACTGGAAATCGACACGGCCTGGACTTCAAGCCACACGGTCGTGCCCCAATCAACAGAATCGAAATACGGCCTGAAGTCGATTTACACGGGCGTGTGCCATGGCCATGACCTTGTCCTGGAAAAGAGGAATTTCACTCGGAAAAGGATACTTAAGGAGAAAGAAACGCATTCAAGAGCCTATATAAAGACCCTAAGTGTAACCTAAAAGGGGGCAATCAGTTAGGCAGTCAGCTAGGCCAAGAAGCCAAGCCAGAAGGCTAGATTCGTGGGAATTACTCGAAGATAGCCAGTTGATCCATCTTAAGAAGATGGAATTCTACTCGAGACGGCGGATCTCTCCTTCAATTCCTTTAGGGGGTTTTAGGGATTTCTTATGTTTTGTTTTATCTTTCCTCTTGAGATGTTTTATTTTATCATTATGAACTAAACCCTTCAGATACCTGAAGGGGATGAAACCTAGATGAATCTTGCCATTGTTTTATGAACTATATGATAAATACTTAGTTTGTTCTTAATTATGTGTGCTTAATTCTTGTGTTAATATTTCTGGAATATTGATTCAAGTTGAGTGTGCTTAGGTGGTGGAGCAAAAGTCCCTGCTTAAGAGTAGATCTAGCATAATTAAACAGAGTTGATCGCGTGCCTAGAGATAGGGTGACGAGATTTTGCCGGATTAGGGTGAAACCTAATATGGGAGTCCATAGATCGAGTTAATGCGATTCTAGGGGTTTTAATTAGAAAGAGATTTCAATTAATCAACCTAGGATTAGACATTAATCGCCTCGAGAGAGTGTTTAATATGAATTAGGGAGTCTTACGGATCAAGCTAAGTGAATAAATCGTCTAGTTCAGTGTTGGATAACAAGTGAAGTCTAGGTGGATTCCTTCTAGGGTATCGTCATGATCAACTGAGTTTTTCTAAAAAGTTATTTCTTCAATTTGTTCTTTTTGTCTTTGCGTCTTTAGCTTAGTAGTCAGTTAATAGAAAGAAAGTGAGTATTAGTACTTTTAATTCCCTTGGGTTCGACAATCCGGTCTTGCCTAAACTATACTACTGTTCGATAGGTGTACTTGCCTTAAGACTTTGTTTGAGTTAGTTTCCAGGTTCGATCATTCTCTTTATAAATTTTAAAACTCGACAATTCTAGAAGATCAAGTTTTTGGCGCCGTTGTCGGGAATTAAAATATTAAGAAAACTCTATTTTTATTACTTTAGCCATTATTTGTTTTATTTTTCCCAATTTATTTTATTTTATTGTTTTTGCTAATTTTATTTCTTTCTTTGCCTAGCAAGTACCTTTGGTTTATGACTAGAAGGAACCCGATAGGACCTCTAATAAACGATAGTGATATCAAAGCTACCGCTCGTAGGAATTGCAGAGAAATCAGGCGAGCCTTAAATTACCAAGAAGGCGAATCCAATCCTACTGAAGGGATAGATGAAAATAATCCACCACGAGATGTGGTAGATGCTCCGCGTACTATGTATGATTATGCTAAACCTTATTTAATAGGAGCAGAATCTAGTATTGTTAGGCCTGCTATAGCTGCTAATAATTTTGAATTAAAGCCTAACACTATACAAATGATTCAACAATTTGTTCAATTTGATGGTTTGTAGGACGAAGACCCGAATACTCATATAGCTAATTTTTTAGAGTTCTGTGATACCTTCAAAATAAATGGCGTTTCTGACGATGCCATACGGCTTCAGTTATTTTCCTTTTCATTAAGGAATAAAGCTAAACAATGGTTAAACTCGTTACCACGAGGGTCAATAACCACATGGGATCAAATGACCGAGAAATTTTTATTAAAATATTTCCCACCGGCCAAAACGGCCAAATTACAGAATGATATTTCTTCTTTTGTGCAGATGGATTTAGATACATTATACGATGCATGGGAGAGATACAAGGACCTCTTGAGGAGATGTCCACACCATGGATTACCTTTGTGGCTACAAGTCCAAACTTTTTACAATGGTGTAAATCCCTCAACGAGACAACTAATAGATTCAGCCGCCGGTGGAACTCTGAATAACAAAACTCCTGAAGCAGCCTACAAATTCATTGAAGAGATGTCGCTAAACAACTATCAATGGCAAGTTACAAGGACAAAACCAACAAAATCAGCCGGAGTTTTTAACCTCGACGCAGTAACCATGCTATCAACACAAGTAGAGATGAGAATAAAAAGCTTGATAGTTTGTGTTCTTCGCAGGTACATCCAGTAATGCAATGCGACCCAAGTGGAACTGTGGCAAATCTTGAGTACCCACCTTACCATCCGGGCATAGAAAGCGAACAGATGAACTATATAGGTAATAATTTCAGATCTAATAATAATCCTTATAGTAATACCTATAATCTAGGTTGGAGGAACCACCCAAATTTTTTGTGGGGAGGTCAAGGAAATCAAACACAACAACCTCCTCCAAATTTCCAAAATCAGCTCTATCCACAGGAAAAGAAGCCCAACCTTGAAGAGATGTTGACAAAATTCATGGCAACCACAGAAAATCATCTTCAAGACACTGAGGCAACACTTAAAAACCAACGAACATCCATGGAAGGGATCAAGAACCAAGTCGGGGAACTTACTAAGTCAGTCGGGGAAGTTACAAAGTCAGTTGACAACTTGCAAAGTTAATGTCCGAACGACCGCAAGGGCATTTACCAAGCAACACCGAGATTAACCCAAAGGAGCAAATCCAAGCAATAACAGCTCAGGAAAATATAAGGTTAAATGAACCCAATTCAATACAAGAAAGTGAGGTAGAGGAAGGTAAAATTGATGTAACCCAAGAAACGCCAAAATCAGTAATCAAGAAGTACCAACCTCACATACCTTATCCCGAAGCATTAAAGAGAGACGACACAGAGGAACAGTTCGGTAAGTTTCTTAAACTTTTTAAAAAATTACATATTAACTTACCACTTCTTGAAGCTCTGTCATAGATGCCGGATTCGAGAAAATTTTTAAAATAACTCTTGACGAACAAGCGTAAGTTAGACGAGGAACCACATGTGGAACTGAACGCAGTATGCTCAGCAATGTTGCAAAATAAACTACCACGAAAGCTAAAAGATCTAGGGAGTTTTACAATTCCATGTTTAATTGGTAGACTAACCGTTGATAATGCATTAGCTGATTTAGGGGCAAGCATAAATGTCATGCCTTATAAAATGTTTAAACATCTAGGTCTAAAGAAACCCAAACAAACTAGGATGAGTATACAATTGGCTGATAAAACTGTTAGAATTCCTAAAGGTATTATCAAAGATGTTCTTGTAAAAATTGATAAATTTGTTTTCCCAGTAGATTTTATTGTCTTAGACATGGATGAGGACAATTCGATCCCTTTAATTTTAGGAAGACCCTTTTTAGCAACTGCCAAAACTAAAATTGATGTTGGTGTAGGAGAGCTTATACTCAGTGTAGGTGATGAATCGATCAGATTACAAGCTCTTGACTCGGCCAGGACATCAAATGATGAAGGTGATAAAGTAAATTTAGTTGATAACAATTCTATTCAAATTTCACCACAGGAAAAAGCACAAAGATACAAACCTGAGCCAGATCATAAACCTCATCCCAACAAATAAGAAATATATGAGGAACGAAGCCTTGAGTTTGACAAACTAAGGGAGTGGAAGACCCACTTTAAAGAAGAACCAAAACCACACGAAGTAAAACCGAAGGAGCCCTAGAAGAAATCGTAGGGACATCGAATCACTTCAAAATAGGAGATCAGGTACGATTAGATAAATCAGATCCTCACATCACCACACCAAACCCAAATTTAAACGTAGACATCCCTCTCGAGGTACGAAATATCTTTCCATACGAAACTGTCAAGGTAAGTAATCCCATATTCGGCACTCTCAAGGTAAATGCTTCCCAACTTAAAATTTATCATGAAAATAAAACTTATAGCATGAAGGAAGATGTTCAAACCTTCAAACCACCATGATTATACAAACAAGGGGAAATTCTAGCTTAAGACTTTAAACAAGCGCTTCTCGAGAGGCAACCCGAGCACTAACACTATCTCTTTATTTCTATTTTTGGTTATTTCTTTTCTATCTTTATTTTTCTCCTTCTCCAGAATTTTAATGAATCAAAAGTACCGATTCCCAGACCACACGACACGGCCGTGGCCGTGGCCGTGTGGGTACTTCGAATCACCATACTAACATGGCAGGGATGGTACGAGTCAGAATGAATCAATTTTTCAAAGTCACGAACCCAATCACCGCGCCACGGCCGTGCGATGCGACCGTGGCCGACACTGAGAGTTCATACACGATCATGGAAAACTACACATGGGCGTGGGCAAAATGATATGCCCTACACCACAGCCGTGTCACGCGGCCGTGGATGACACTGGCTTGCCAAACACAGGCTGGGCACACCCGTGCTACCCAACTATGCCAACATACTAACTTTTCACCAACGGGCATGGAGAATCAACACGCCTAGACACATAGACGTGCGAGGCGGCCATGTGAAACGACATGCCCTCTGGCCATGGGCATGGGAACGTACCAGAATTAAGCCCCTATTTAAACACCAACCCCACCCTCCCCATTCTTCTACTTTCCACCTCTTTTCTCCCTTCCCACTACAAGATTTCTCTCCTCTCCTTACAAAGGATACTGATCCACATGAGTTCATGCCAGCAGCTTCAGCTACTCAACACGCCAAGGGTCTTCGAAACCTTTTCGGTTTTATTTTTCTTTTCTCATCTCTTTTATTTTCCTTCCCTTTGACTATCTTATGCTTAATTTAGTTTATTTTATTCTAGTTTTTTGTTTTAGGTTCTAAAGGCTACTAGGGAATCACGCACCACAGCCTTAGAAATCACCCCCACTTCGTAAACCATCTATCAATAAGGACTCCTTAGTCCATTAATCTTTTCTTTTATTTCAGTTTTCTTCTTAGTCTCCTTCTTTTTATTTTTCTTGTCCTTAATTATATTATTAGTATATTTTTAACGTTGATCGAGATTTCCTAGTTATATCTTTCTAGGCTACCCAATTCTTCATCTAGCACAATGCTTGTCGGTAGCCAACCCACCAGGACAATAGAAAACGCCACCACCGCACCTCCAACTCATCTTCTACCACGATTACTGCCAAACTCCCAGAGTCATCCGAAATTCAGGAAGTGTTACTTCTCCCCTTCTCTTTTGATTTCATGATTATTTATCTATCTTTGTACATTGAGGGCAATGTTCATCTTAAGTGTGGGGGGTAAAAATACCTAACTTTTTGCATTATTCTCAAAACCCTAAATTTTATCTAGTCTTTAAGCATTTTTTCATATTACTAATTAGGGTGATATTACCAATGATTTATGATTTTTATTAATATGTTTTGGATTAAGTCATAGTTAATTGTGTATTGATGATTTAAATTTTAAGATACTAGAGAATCAAGCATGATAAGTCTAATTTTCAAGAATCAAAAAAACTTTAGGTTGTTGAACTGAATTTAAATATTACCTTGAAGTTTGAAATTTATAGGGATTGATGTCAAATACCCATAATTTTTGTGAGATTTGGGCCTTATAAAGCATATATTCTTTTTCGTCCTCACTTTATTGATTATGAGTGTCTCAACACTGAATCGTTATTCTAGAACTTACCTCGATTATACATGTCAAGACCACATTATTGATTTGATATACTGTGATGATAAAGGCACCTAGGTTTTAACCCACTCACTCAACTAAAAAAAGCCTACCTACATAATTTACCCTTAGTGAACCCCGTTGATCCTCACAACCCTTTTTATTGATTCACCTACTAATATTAACCAAACAAAAAAACCCTTTGTATTTGTTATCACCATTCTTTTCAACTACCCTTCTATCGAGAATTGATTTGATTAGTTGATAAACCGTAAAAGTAACATATTTTAACCCCATATTTAGTATGCTTTTGGATTATTTAGCCCTTGATTTATGTAAAAAGCTACTTTTAATTCTTTCTTTTCATGTTTATACTCAGGAAAGCACCCGAGGATGAAAAGAATGAGAAATGGGCTTAAAATGGGCCAATTTGGGCCAAAGAGGAAATCGACATGGCCTGGACGTCAAGCCACACGGCCGTGCCTCGTCAAATTACTTTACACGGCCATGCTACGATTTACACGGTCGTGCCCCAATCGACAGAATCGAGACATAGCCTGAAGACGATTTACACGGGCGTGTACCATTGTAACACCCCAAACCCGATCTATGCGTTGAGACTAGATTTGGTTTGTTACATAAATCGAGCTTTTTTTAAATTTGCAATAGGTTGAAATCTACAATATTATTTTTTAAAAATTTGAAGAGTATTTGAATTTGATAATTATTAGAAAACATTAGTTAAAAAAACATTATTTTATTATCAAAACCTTTAGGTAATTTGTTTAAGAGTTAACAATAATAAATATTATAAATGAATTTCATATACTTGAAAGCCCAAATTTATTTTAATAAAATATTATTTAATCATAACCCATATTTAAAAAAATCCAAAGTATAATTTAAAAGCAAACACACATAAAATCCATAAATTATTTATAGAGGCCCTTATTACAACATCCCAAAATAGTAAAATTAATTATTAAAAAGTTCGAGTTTAAATAACCCATATTTTGCGTTATGGCCTCCACGAAGTCATCCTCGGCCCAAGTCCACATCAATTTCCATTACGAGATGGAAAAATTAAAAGGGTGAGTTACTTAGAACTCAAGTGTGCAACTCACTTACCTCTATTATTGGGCGGATCGTCAAGATATTATCTTGGGCTTGAGCCCAATTCTGAAATTCAACAATTTATCATATAATAAAATAAATTAAAATGCATGAAAATGAATTTCCCAAACCAAACCTAATATCTATCCGCTAACACCCCGTACCAACCATCACACACCTGGGGATCAAGTCAACCCACCCCGCCAACACACCAATCGTAGGCATTTAGCCTTTTTATAATTGTGGCAAAGCCAAGAACTAGAGGCAATAAGCCATTATTGTGGCGAGAGCCACCGAACTAGAGGCAATAAGCCATTATTGTGGCGAGCCACCGAACTAGAGGCAATAAGCCATTATTGTGGCGAGCCACCAGAACTAGATTTTTGGCAGCTGGCCATTCTTCTCTTCAGATATCCCACCCATGCAATTATGCATGTATAACAAAATATAAAATTTCTTAATAATGCATAACATGGTGGATTTATCGTTTAAACATTTCATTTGGCCCATAAACATAATTTAGCAATTTGTCTATTTAGCAGTTTAGTGGGCTTTGGCCCATTTACCAAACTAGAGTATTTTGGCCCAATTTATCGAACTAGAGTATTTTGGCCCAATTTATCGAACTAGAGTATTTTGGCCCAATTTATCGAACTAGAGTATTTTGCGGCCCATTTTCACGAAACATACAATTACATAATAGCAAGTAATTTCTCGAGGCGTTTACGTAATTTTCACGATTTAGTTGTTTTTACGTATTTTTCGTCAAAATATCGGTTTTACGCTTTTACCGATCTAATCATTTTACGATTTTACTTCCAATATCGAAATTGACATCCAACCGAGAAATAGTGTGAAGTTACACACCTCGATACCGTGAGTACTAATCCTTCTCGTTCCTCGGCACCTAAACATATTTCGATCCGTTAGATTACTATTTCGTAAAAATATTCTTAATCGATAATAGATCCAAAATCTTACCCTCTTGATTTTGAATCACTTCGATTTTCGGCTTCTCCTCGTTTATTGATTCGTTCGCCGCCGAGAATCCACCAACGTATAATGGCTCGGAAGTTCGTACCACTTCAAATAATGGACTTCCTTTGGAAGATGGTCCGCAACCGGGGTGGAAAATCGATTGCAAAGCGCTCTTCGTTTAAATGGGGATTCTGAGATCCGCCCCTCTTAACGTGACTAACCACCGCCCTTTTCTTCCCTATTTTGAAAGTCTTCACGATCAAAGGAATGTTAGTTAGATCTAAAATAATATCAACGGTACTAAAGGCTTTAAAGAATGGGATTTCCTTACCATAATAAAACGTTTCCAACGTTTCTAAGATTCTCCCGATCACTTGAGTTCCGATCTTCCGTTATTGCACTAAATAATAATGAAAGAAACGTTATTAAAATGAACGTTATATCGATCCAAAAAGGCCTCATAACACCATTAATATTCGGCCATAATACTTTAATAAAACGAAAACGAAAAAGAATTCCTTACCTATAATCCACGATCGAAAAGAAAGGATTGAGAGAGGTGTTTGTGAGAGTTGGAGAATTGGCTATGCAACCAAAGAAAGAGAAAAAAATTGGTTATGGCACTCTAGCATTCGGCCAAGAGAGTGTTTGATGGAGAAACTTTGATTGAAAGAATTAAAATATGAAAAGAGATGGTGATGAGGTAGTTTGATTTCAAAGAGAAGAGAAGAAAAGATGGATTTTTAGGAGTTAGTGCACTTTCGGCCATGGCAAAAAGAAAAGAAAGAGAATGGTTTTTGGTATGGTTGATTTCGGCACAAGGGGAAATACAAAAGAAAATTCACAAGATGAATAAAAGTGACCAAATGGTCAAAGACTTTGGCTTTGCCAATTGCAAAATTCGGCCAAGATGAAAGTTGAAAGGAGAGAAATAAAATTGCACAAAGTGCAAGGAATGACCAAAGAGAGAAAAGAAATTCTTAGCCAAAACTAACTCAAAATTTAGGCTCCCTCCCTATACCAAATTGCCGTCCAACACATGGTCAATTGGCCATGATTTGTTTCCAAAATTTCCCCTTGATATGTGCCTTATGTTCCCCCTATCTTTCCTTAAGTATTTGATTCCATGCCATATATTTTCTATTTCCATAATCCTTTGATACACTAACCAAAAATAATATGGTCAACTCTTACCTTAATTGTCCTTGGCCGACACTTGCTATGGATGAGCATAAAAATTAAAACAAAATTTACCTAAAAGCTAAACCAGGGATTTGGAACCTCTTCCCTCTTGCTAAAATCCATCGCCAACTCCACCATGCCATATACTCAACTTATGACACTCATTAACACTTAATTTAACTTAAGTCATAATGACATTTGCTTCTCTTCAATAATTTCTTTAATAAATTTTATTCCTTATCCAAATTATGCTATACTCCTCTTTAGGACTTCAATAAGCACTTAAAAAAAATCTAAACACCAATTCATGCAATATAATAATACTCGAATTTTTAGGGTGTTACAACTCTACCCTCCTTAAAAAATTTCGTCCTCGAAATTTACTTGGTTGAAAGAGGTGAGGGTATTGTTGCCGAATTGCATCCTAGGGCTCCCACGTAGCTTCCTCCACTCCATGGTTACGCCATAAAATTTTGACCAACGGCACGGTTTTCTTTCTTAGCACCTTGACATCTCGGTCTAAGATTTCCACTGGTTCTTCTTCGAAAGATAAATCTGAATTCAGCTCCAATTCTTCTACCGGTAAAATGTGCGAAGGATCCGATCTATAACGCCTCAACATGGAAACATGAAAAACATTATGGATTTGATCCAATTCCAGAGGTAACTCAATCGATAAGCCATTGGACCAACATGTTTTGACACGATAAGGTCCAATGTATCTAGGACTTAGCTTGCCCTTCCTTAGAATCAAGATCTTTTTCCAAGGAGATACCTTCAAGAAAACCCGATCTCCCACATTATACTCGATATCTCTTCGCTTCAGGTCTGCATACGACTTCTGTCTATCTGAGGCTTCTTTCAACCGTGCTCGAATAACTTTTACCTTATCCTCTGTCTGGATATCATCTCGGGACCTAACATCATCTTTCGCCCAACTCGGTCCAACAAATAGGAGAACGACACTTACGACCATACAATGCCTCGTAAGGTGCCATCGAATGCTAGGCGATAGTTTTGTTGTTATCTGTGAATTACGCCAATGGTAGATCATCTTCCCAACTACCCTCAAGTCGATTACATCCCTTAACATATCTTCCAATATCTGGATTACTCTCTCCGACTGACCATCAGACTGAGGATGAAAAGCCGTACTGAAATTCAACTTTGTCCCCAAGGCTTCATGCAGAGCTTTCCAGAATCGTGATGTGAACCTAGGGTCCCTATCCGATATAATAGATCTGGTACTCCATGCAATCTCACAATTTCGGATCGTACAATTTCGCCAACTTCGTAATGAATAATCCGTCTGACAGGAGGAAATGAGCAGTCTTAGTCAACCGATCAACAATTACCCACACAGAATTTTTCTTAGTAGGTGTTAAAGGTAACCCACTAACAAAATCCATAGTTATCCGCTCCCATTTCCAAAGAGGAATCTTTATCGGTTGTAACAATCAGACGGTAATTGATGTTACGCCTTCACTTGTTGACAAGTCAAGCATTTTCCACAAACTCGTAATCTCACGCTTCAACCACGGCCACCAATAATCATTCACGGAGATCTCGATACATCTTATTTCCTCCGGATGCATAGCATAAGGGCTACTATCGCCTCCCGTAGAATCATTTGCCTCGGATCCGAATCCTTAGGCATACATACTCTTCCTCGAAGCACAACACACCCTCCGTGTTTATTCCAAAATCCTCAATTTCACTATTTTCAACTTGTCAAGTAAAGGTCCCAACTTCTCATCGATGTCTCTTTTTCCTTAATTTGTCCCAGCCACAGAGGCTTCACCTGAAGTTCTGCTAACAAACTGCCATCCTCGTACAGACTCAAATGGGCAAACAATGCTCTCAAATTAGATACTGTCTTACGACTTAACGCGTCAGCTACCACGTTAGCCTTTCCCGGATGGTATTCGATTAAGAAATCATAATCTTTTAATAATTCTACCCATCTTCTTTGTCTCAAATTTAACTCCTTTTGGGTAAGGAGGTATTTAAGACTCTTGTGATCCGTGTAGATTATTGACTTCTCACCATAGAGATAGTGCCTCTAAATCTTTAGAGCAAAGACAACGGCAGCTAACTCCAAATCATGAGTAGGGTAGTTTACTTCGTGTGGTCTCAATTGACGAGAAGCATAGGCCACCACCTTTCCATTTTGCATCAACACACAACCCAGACCCGTGTGAGACGCATCACAATAAGCAGTGAATTCTTTTCGACCTAAAATTTGAATCAAAAGCTGGAGCTTAATCGGGATCTTCTTCAATTTCTCGAAACTCTCTTGCTTTTCGGTCCAAATGTACGGAGCTCTCTTTCGCAATAGTTTAGTTAGGGTGCGACAATCAGCGAAAACCCTCTACAAAACGTCTATAGTATCCACCAATCCCAAGAAACTTGAATTTCACCACCGATGTTGGTGGTTTCCAATCCGAATAGCCTCAATTTTCCGAGGATCCAACCTTATTCCTTGGTGATACTACATGACCAAGGAAAGTCACTTCCTTTAGCCAAAATTCGCATTTACTAAATTTGGCATACAATTGCTTATCACGCGATGAGTTGCAATACTATTCATAAATCTTGGTCATGTTCCTCCTCATTTCGAATAAACCAATATGTCATCTATGAACACTACCACAAACCGGTCTAAATATGGTTGAAAGACTCGGTTCATCATGTCCATAAATGCAATTTGGTGCATTGGTTAGTCCAAACGACATCACTACAAACTCATAGTGTCCGTAACGTGTCCGAAATGCCGTCTTATAGATGTCTACTACATCACTTTGAGTTGGTGATAACTTGACCTTAAGTCAATTTTGGAGAAAGCTGAAGCTCCTTTTAATTGATCAAGCAGTCGTCAATTCTTAGCGAGAGGATACCAATTCTTAATCGTCAATTTATTCAACTGTCTGTAGTCAATGCACACGCATCAATCCATCCTTCTTCTTGACGAACAAAGCTGGTGCTCCCAGGAGACACACTTGGTGAATAAATCCCCGATCCAAACAATTCTTGAATTTGAGCTTTGAGCTCACCAACTCCTTCGGTGCCATTCTATAAGGAGCAATGGACACTGGAGTCGCCCTGCAAAGCTCAATGCCAAATTCCACTTCCGATCCGAGGTATACCGGAAGTTCTTCGGAAATATATCGAAAAATTCTTTCACCGTCCTCACATCATTCACGAGATAACTCTTTGGCATCCAAAGCACGAGATAAAGGCTAGGAATGCACCATATCCTTTCCGCACCAACTTCTCGCCTTTAATGCGAGATACCACATTTGCCGATAGTTCATTCGCTCACCAATCATTATGACTTCCTTATCATCCGAGGTTCTATCGACATTCATTTTTCAGCATAATCCAATTGCGCCCGATGTTTGACCAGCCAATCCATGCCCAGAATGAGATCGAACTCGCCGAAAGGTAGTTCCATCAAGTTTGCTAAGAATACCTCCTCTTGGATTTTCAAGGGCACGTCTTTAAATATTTTATTAACAATTACCGACTGTCCTAAAGGACTAATTACTGTCATCTCACTATCGGTAATTTCAGATTCTAAATTCAGGTTTCCAGATATGGCACTAGCTACATATGAATGGGTAGAGCCAATATCTATTAAGGCAATAACAGGTACATCAAAAATGAAGAACGTACCGGTTATCACATCTGGTGCATTGCCGTCCTCGCGGCGTCTAACTGCATAGACCAGTCCAGGCTGTCTTGCATCTGCATTTCCTCTCGGACCATTGCCTCGACCCGGTGCACCTTGACCACGACCAGCCCCATTACCACCACGACCTGGTCCACGACCCCTCGGTGGCTGCTGATTACCCCTGGCCGGCTGTGCATCATTATTACGGACTTCTTGAGTCGTATCCAAACGTCGAGGACAATTTTTGTACTGATGATCCATTGAACCGCATTTGTAGCATGCGCCCGTTTTCCTCCAACATTCTCCAAAATGTCTTTTCCCACTCGGTGCAATCTCGACTCCAATTATTTTCTCACGGGTTCTACCTTGGCGATTCATCATTCCGAGGTTTCTTCGAAATCTCTTTGAAGAACCGATCATTGTGTCTCTCTCTTGTTTGAGAATCTTTCTCGCTCGCTGTTTCAATTCTTAGCCTCTTCGGCTATTTTGGCCTTCTCCACGAGTGGAAAAATTTCTAACTTGTCATGAGCAATCGAACCCTCACTCATCATTAAGTCCATCTTCAAACGCATACAACGTTTGTGATCTGTTGCTACAATTGTCCGGGCATAGCGGCTCGACGTAAAACTTCACTTCATATGTTGCGCGGTCTTACTTCCTTGGACAAGATTCGAAATTCCTTCCTTGACGTCTACATAACTCGTTCCAATGTATTTTCCTTGGAATGCACTTTAAAGAATTCCCAATTAATTAGTGCGGCTTGATTGCCTTCTCGAACAGATGAGCCACCAGCGATCGCCTCATCTCTCAATAAGGATCTGACTCCTCTCGGTTTTTGCTCGGTAGTGCATTCCATATCATCCATAATCCGCTCCACGACTTGAGCCAAGATTCACCTACATTCTGAGCTACACCGAGACTCCTCTAAAAATTTACGCATTATTTGACTTAAGTCGCTCTGAGATTGACCCACGAGTTGTTGGTCCAATTCTAGCTCCAGCAACCCTTTCCAAGACTCGCAGCATTGCTTGAGTCAATGCATTATCTTCTTCCATGTGATCACGTGATCCCGTCTCACTTTCAATTGACGCAGGTGCATCTACTTTCGGCATATGATTTGGTGCTTCAGTCGTAGCACCTCGGCCTCTACCACAATTTGCGTCTCACTGCGCCCACGACCACGTCCTCTAGTGCTCATGATAGCTTGTTCGCTTTTTATCGATTACAAGTTTTATGGATCGTAAAATTTGTTTGGTGTTTATTAACGATATTTTATGAGATTTGAGATATAAAGTTATTTTTAGCAACATGCCCTATAGTCTCAATCTCTACGGTTTTCACATCTAAAACTAGAAGTTCTAGAGTGTTCCTATGATCATATCATAGTAATCATTAAGTAGTAAATACTTACTTGACTTGTTCTTGGATGCTTGTAGTGCCATACTGATCTTTAAAATATAATTGTACAATCTCATACAGAAATTATTTGCGAACCCAAACCACAGACGAGTTTTTGAAACTGGCTCTGATACCACTAAATGTAACACCCCAAACCCGGTCTATGCGTTGAGACTAGATTTGGTTTGTTACATAAATCGAGCATTTTTTTAAATTTGCAATAGGTTGAAATCTACAATATTATTTTTTTAAAATTTGAAGAGTATTTGAATTTGATAAATATTAGAAAACATTAGTTAAAAAAAACATTATTTTATTATCAAAAACCTTTAGGTAATTTATTTAAGAGTTAACAATAATAAATATTATAAATGAATTTCATATACTTGAAAGCCCAAATTTATTTTAATAAAATATTATTTAATCATAACCCATATTTAAAAAAATCCAAAGTATAATTTAAAAGCAAACACACATAAAATCCATAAATTATTTATAGAGGCCCTTATTACAACATCCCAAAATAGTAAAATTAATTATTAAAAGTTCGAGTTTAAATAACCCATATTTTGCGGTATGGCCTCCACGAAGTCATCCTCTACCAAGTCCACATCAATTTCCATTACCTGAGATGGAAAAATTAAAAGGGGTGAGTTACTTAGAACTCAGTGTGCAACTCACTTACCTCTATTATTGGGCCAGATCGTCAAGATATTATGCTGGGCTTGAGCCCAATTACAGAATTCAACAATTTATCATATAATAAAATAAATTAAAAATGCATGAAAATGAATTTCCCAAACCAAACCTAATATCTATCCGCTAACACCCCCGTACCAACCATCACACCTGTGGGGATCAAGTCAACCCACCCCGCCAACACACCAATCGTAGGCATTTAGCCTTTTTATAATTGTGGCAAAGCCACCGAACTAGAGGCAATAAGCCATTATTGTGGCAGAGCCACCGAACTAGAGGCAATAAGCCATTATTGTGGCGAAGCCATAGAACTAGATTTTTAAGCAGCGGCCATTCTTCTCTTCATATATCCCACCCCATGCAATTATGCGTGTATAACAAAATATAAAAATTTCTTAATAATGCATAACATGGTGGATTTATCGCTTAAACATTTCATTTGGCCCATAAACATAATTTAGCAATTTGTCTATTTAGCGCTTTAGTGGGCTTTGGCCCATTTACCAAACTAGAGTATTTTGGCCCAATTTATCGAACTAGAGTATTTTGGCCCAATTTATCGAACTAGAGTATTTTGGCCCAATTTATCGAACTAGAGTATTTTAGGCCCATTTTCACGAAACATACAATTACATAATAACAAGTAATTTCTCGAGGGCGTTTCCGTAATTTTCACGATTTAGTCGTTTTTACGTATTTTCGTCAAAATATCAGTTTTTACGTTTTTACCGATCTAATCGTTTTTACGATTTTACTTCCAATATCGAAATTGACATCCAACCGAGAAATAGTGTGAAGTTACACACCTCGATACCGTGAGTACTAATCCTTCTCGTTCCTCGGCACCTAGACATATTTCGATCCGTTAGATTACTATTTCGTAAAAATATTCTTAATCGATAATAGATCCAAAATCTTACCCTCTTGATTTTGAATCACTTGATTTTTGGCTTCTCCTCGTTTATTGATTCGTTCGCCGAGAATCCACCAACATATAATGGCTCGGAAGTTCGCATCACTTCAAATAATGGACTTCCTTCTAAGATGGTCCGCAACCCGGTGGAAAATCCCGGATTGTCAAAATCGCTCTTCGTTTAAATGAGGGATTTACAGATCCGCCCCTCTTAACGTGACTAACCACCGCCCTTTTCTTCCCTATTTTGAAAGTCTTCACGATCAAAGGAATGTTAGTTAGATCTAAAATAATATCAACGGTACTAAAGGCTTTAAAGAATGGGATTTCCTTACCACAATAAAACGTTTCCAACGTTTCTAAGATTCTCCCGATCACTTGAGTTCCGATCTTCCATTATTGCACTAAATAATAACGAAAGAAACGTTATTAGAATGAACGTTATATCGATCCAAAAAGGCCCTCATAACACCATTAATATTCGGCCATAATACTTTAATAAAACAAAAACGAAAAAGAATTCCTTACCTATAATCCACGATCGAAAAGAAAGGATTGAGAGAGGTGTTTGTGAGAGTTGGAGAATTCGGCTATGCAAGCAAAGAAAAGAGAAAATAAATTCGGTTATGGCACTCTAGCATTCGGCCAAGAGAGTGTTTGATGGAGAAACTTTGATTGAAAGAATTAAAATATGAAAAAGAGATGGTGATGAGGTAGTTTGATTTCAAAGAGAAGAGAAGAAAAAGATGGATGTTTAGGAGTTAGTGCATTCTTACCATGGCAAAAAGAAAAGAAAGAGAATGGTTTTGGTATGGTTGATTTGGCACAAGGAAATACAAAAGAAAATTCATAAGATGAATAAAAGTGACCAAATGGTCAAAAGACTTTGGCTTTACCAATTGCAAAATTTGGCCAAGATGAAAGTTGAAAGGAGAGGAAATAAAAATTCTGCACAAAGTGCAAGGAATGACCAAAGAGAGAAAAGAAATTCTTAGCCAAAACTAACTCAAAAATTAGGCTCCTCCCTATACCAAATTGTCAGTCCAACACATGGTCAATTGGCCATGATTTGTTTCCAAAATTTCCCTTGATATGTGCCTTATGTTCCCCCTATCTTTCCTTAAGTATTTGATTCCATGCCATATATTTTCTATTTCCATAATCCTTTGATACACTAACCAAAAATAATATGGTCAACTCTTACCTTAATTGTCCTTGGCCGACACTTGCTATGGATGTGCATAAAAATTAAAACAAAATTTACCTAAAAGCTAAACAAGGGATTCGAACCTCTTCCCTCTTGCTAAAATCCATGCGCCAACTCCACCATGCCATATACTCAACTTATGACACTCATTAACACTTAATTTAACTTAAGTCATAATGACATTTGCTTCTCTTCAATAATTTCTTAATTAATAAATTTTATTCCTTATCCAAATTATGCTATACTCCTCTTTAGGACTTCAATAAGCACTTAAAAAAAAATCTAAACACCAATTCATGCAATATAATAATACTCAGATTTTTAGGGTGTTACAACCATGGCTGTGCCCCTACCGCGGGAAAGAGCAATTTCACTCGGATTTGGATGCTTGGAGGCAAAGAAACACATTCCTAAGTATACTTAAACATCCTAGGAGGAATTCTACTTGAATTAGGATACTTGAGAGCCAAGTAAAGCATCTCAAAGCCTATATAAACACCCAAGGTAGCAACTAAAAAGGGGAGTTCGGCAGAAGCCAAAATAGGAATCAAGTTTTGGGCAGAGTTTTCTGCCAGAGCTTTTATTCAGGGAATTACTCGAAGATAGCCAGTTGATCCATCTCAAGAAGCCGGAGTTCTACTCAAAACAGAGGATCTCCTCTTCAATTCCTTCAGGGGGTTTTAGGGATTTCTTATGTTTTGTTTTATCTTTTCTCTTGAGATGTTTTCTTATTTTGTTATGAACTAAACCCTTCAGATACCTGAAGGGGGTGAAACCTATGATGGATTTTGTTATTTGATTTCTAAATTATATGATAAATACTTAGTTTGTTCTTAATTACGTTGCTTAATTTAATCTGATGTGCTTAGGTGAAGGAGGAATAGACTCTGCCTAAGAGTAGATCTAGCATAATTAAGAGGAGTTGATCGCACGCCTAGAGATAGGGTGACGAGATTTTGTCGGATTAGGGTGATACCTAATATGGGAGTCCATTGATCGATTTACTGCTTCCTTAGGGGTTTATTATAAGAGAATGAGAGTTCCACTAATTAACCTAAGGTTAGACGTTATTCGCCTTGAGAGAGGGTTTAATATAGGTTAGGGAGTCTCACGGATCAAGCTAAGTAAAGAAGTCATATGAATTAAAAGTTAGATAACAAGAGAAGTCATAGGTGGATTCTTCCTGAGGGTATCGTCGTAATCAACTGAGTTTTTCCACAATCCTTTCCCAAAGTTTCATTCTTTTGTCTTTGCATCTAGTTTAGTTTTTCATTAGTTTTTAGATTAATAAACCAATCACTCCATATTTTAAGTTAAATAATAGAAAGAAAGTGAGTAGTAGTACTTTTAGGTTCCTTTGGGTTTGATAAAATAATCTTGAAACTATACTATTGTTCGATAGGTGCACTTGCCTCAATCGTTGTCATAGTTAGTCTACAGGTTTGATCATTCTTTATAAATATTAAAACCCAACTGCTTGACACGATCAAGTTTTTGGTGCTTTACCGGGGAACTAAAATATTAAGAAAGCTCTATTTTTATTACTTTAGCCAATTTTTTTATTACAATTTATTTTTATTTTTATTATTTTTATTTTTATTTATTTTTTTACGTTGCTAATTTTTTTCCTCTATTTTGGTTTTGGCAGAAAATTTTAGTCTATGGAAAAGATGGCACTGAATAATTATCAATGGCAAGTCATAGGACAATTCCTTCTAAAACAGCCAGTGTCTTCAACCTCAACGTGGTCACCAGGTTATCTAATCAGTTAAAGATGATGAATAAAAAGATTGATGATTGGTATAGTCCCTCGCATGTACATCCAGAAATACAATATGATTTGAATCTAGGAGGCGTGGCGAATCCTGAATACCCACCCTATGGATATGGCATGGAAAACAAGAAAGCTCACTATACAGGTAACTATTCTAGATATCAAAATAATTTTTATAGTGACACTTATAATGCAGGTTGGAAGTACCACCCCAATTTCTCGTGGGATGATCAAAATAGCCAAAGATCGGAACTTCCTCTAGATTTTCAACAACCACCTCACCAACAAGAAGAGAGCAGAATCTTGAAGAGATCTTGACAAAATTCATAGCAAACACAGAAAATCGTTTCCAAGAAACTGAGAAAACACTTAAAAGTAATGAGAACCGATTCGGGAAACTTACTAAGTCAGTCAAGGCAACCACTAATGCAGTCGAACAACTTGCAAAGCTAATGTCAGAACAACCGCAAGGACGTCTACCAAATAACACCGAGATTAAACCGAAGGAGCAAATTCAAGCCATCTTAGCCCATGCCAGTAAGGGGTTAGATGAACCTAATCCAATACAAAAAGCCAAGGTAGACGAAGGTAAGGTAGAGGTAACACAAGAAAAGCCAAAATCGGTAATCAAGGAGTACAAACAGTGCATACCTTATCCCAAAGCAATGAAAAGAGACGATTTAGAGGAACAGTTCGATAAGTTTCTTAAACTCTTAAAGAAATTACATATTAACTTACCTCTTCTTGAGGCTCCTTTTCAGATACCAGACTTGAGGAAATTTTTAAGATAGCTCTTGACCAACAAACGCAAATTAGACGAAGAGCACCACGTGGAGCTAAACGCAATGTGCTCAGCAATTCTACAAAATAAACTGCCATTGAAATTAAAAGATCCAGGGAGTTTTACAATTCCACGTTTAATTGGTAGTTTATCTATTGATAATGCATTAGCGGATTTAGGGGCAAGCATCAATGTTATGCCTTACAAAATGTTTAAACAACTAGGTTTAGGGAAACCCAGACAAACTAGGATGAATATTTAATTAACTGATAAAACTATAAGAATTCCTAGGGGTATAATAGAAAATGTTCTAATCAAAATTGATAAATTCGTATTCCCAGTAGACTTTGTCGTTTTAGACATGGATGAGGACAACACGATCCCCTTAATTTTAGGAGACCATTTTTAGCAACTGTCAGAGCTAAAATTGATATATATATGCAGGAGAACTCATACTTCATGTAGGCAACGAGATAGTCACACTTCAAGCTCTTGACTCGGCTAGGACATCGAGTAATAAAGGTACGAACGTTAATTCCATTGATAACCATTTGGTTCAACCTTCTTTACAGGAAACATCATGAAATCACCTAGCTGAGTTAGATCTTAGACCTCGTGCCAATAAAAAAGAATTATATGAAGAACGAAGCCTTAGGGTCGACAAACTAGAAGAGTGGAAACACAATTTAAAAAAGAACCAGAACCACACGAAGAAAAACCGAAGGAAACCCTAAACGAGCTGATAGGAGCAACAAATCACATCAAAATAGAGGATCAGGTATTGTTGAATAAGGAAGACCCTCGAATCACCAATTTAGAACTCAAGGAAAACGAATAAATCAGTTTTGAGGTACTTAATGTCTTCCTATACGACACAGTTGAGGTAAGCAATTCTAAATTCAACACTTTTGAAGAAAACATTACTCGACTTAAACTTTATATCCATAACAGAGTTGATCGCATGAGAATGGATTTCCACCTCCTCAAACCACCATGATTGTGCGTACAATAGGTAAGTCTAGTTCAAGACTTTAAACGAGCGCTTCTCGGGAGGCAACCCCAGTACTAACTGTACTAAATAGTTTGGTTTTATTTCTTTTCGTATTTAGGCATAGGTTTCCATACCCACACGGCCTTGCACACGTCCATGGCCGTGGCCGTGTGGACACCACGACTAGGCACATGAGCGTGGACCTTATCTCTATTTAATTATTTACTTTTATTCATATTTTTATTTTTATTTTTATTTTTATTTTTATTTTTATTTTTATTTTTATTTTTACTTCCTTTATTATTTTCTCCTTTTTCTCAATGGCATTTAGATTTAGCTTAGGATACAATAAAACCAAGCCGGCTACTTCGAGGATTCAATTTCAAACGGTTCGAGACGCTTCCCCATATTCACCTCCAATCTTATCCGGTTTCTTTTCATAGACTTCATCCAAAAATTCAGGAAGTGTTACTTCTCCCCTTTTCTTTTGATTTTATTATTACATAATTGTTTATCTATCTTTGTACATTGAGGGCAATGTACATCTTAAGTGTGGGGGGTAAAAGTACCTAACTTTTTGCATTATTCTCAAATCCTGAATTTAGTTTTGTTTTCAAGTATTTTTCTCATATTACTAATTAGGATGAAATTTTGTTGATTTATGATTTGTATTGATATGTTTTAGAGTAAGTCATAGTTAATTGTGCATTGATGATTAAATTTGAAGGATACTAGAGAATCGAGCATGATAAGTCTACTTTTCAAAAATTAAAATTAATAGGTCGTTGAACCTGAATTTGAGTATTACTTTGAAGTTTGAAATTTAGGATTGATGTCAAAACACCCATAATTTTTGTGAGATTTTGAGCTTATAGAGCATATATTCTTTTTCGTGCTCACTTTATTGATTATGAGTGTGTCAACTTTGAATTGTTATTCTAGATCTTGCCTCGTTTATACATGTTGAGACAACATCTATGATTTGATATATTAAGATGATAAAGGCACCTAGGTTTTAACCCATTCACACAACTACAAGCCTACCTACATAATTAACCTCTAGTGAACCCTTTTAATCCTAACAACCCTTTTATTGATTTACCCGCTAATATTAACCCAAAACCCTTTGAATTTGTTATCATTCTTTTGACTACCCTTCCATCGAGAATTGATTTGATCAGTTACCTAATTAGTTTATTTCAGTTGATAAAGTCTTTCTTTATTATGTATTTACTTTAGTTTGTTCTGAAAAAAAAAACAAACAAACATCGAAAAATTGAAGTATATTCAGTATTAGTAGTATAGAAAGTGAGCTTGTGCATTTAAATTTCAATTATCAAAGAAAAAAAGCTCGTATTATTATTAGTTTAAAGTTTCAATTGATGTAATCATTTATTTTCTAGTTCATTGTTTTTAATTAGGTAACTTGTCAATTCGATCTCGATTTTAACCTTCTAATTCAGCCTTTATCCACACCTTTTAACCCAAGCCCCGTTACAACCCTGATTAAAGACCTTTTGATTTGTGTATCATCTCATATACAGTGGTGGAGATTTGATTTTTAAGTAAGCCTATGGGATTAACTTTTCAAGTTCGACTTATGAGTGCTTATTCTTGAACCTTAAACACTTCGAGTGATTTGAGTGAATCTTTTGTGAGGATGTCAATCCTTGTCGGTTTTGAATTAAAGGTAATTACTTAGATAAGGGGAGAAACCAATATTTTTGTACTACAAAGGTATGACTTATCTTGATTAAATCTTTAGGGTTCTTTGAGTTAAATTATCCATGTATAAATTATCTATGAATTATGATGACACATTGTCGATAGGAATTATGAATTATGGAAAGTTCGTTTTAATTGTAAGTTGAGAATTTTACTTGAGGACAAGCAAAAGCTTAAGTGTGGGGGTATTTGATAAACTGTAAAAGTAACATATTTTAACCTCATATTTAGTATGCTTTTGGATTATTTAGCCCTTGATTTATGTAAAAAGGTGCTTTTAATCCTTTCTTTTCATGTTTATACTCAGAATAGCACCTGAGGACGAAAAGAATGAGAAACGGGCTTAAAACGGGCCAATTTGGGCCAAATAGGAAAGCGACACGGCCTGGACTTCAAGATACACGGCCGTGCCTCATCAAATTACTTCACACGACCATGCCATGATTTACACAGTCGTGCCCCAATCGATAGAATCGAGACACTGCCTGAAGACGATTTACACGGGCATGTACCATGGCCGTGCCCCTGCCACGGGAAAGAGCAATTTCACTTGGATTTGGATGCTTGGAGGCACAGAAACACATTCCTAAGTCTACTTAAATATCCTAGGAGGAATTCTACTTGAATTAGGATACTTAGGAGCCAAGTAAAGCATCTCAAAGCCTATATAAACACCCAAGGTAGCAACTAAAAAGGGGAGTTTGGTAGAAGACGAAACAGGAATCAAGTTTTGGGTAGAGTTTTCTACCAGAGCTTTTATTCAGGGAATTACTCGAAGATAGCCAGTTGATCCATCTCAAGAAGACAGAGTTCTACTCAAGACAGAGGATCTCCTCTTCAATTCCTTCAGGGGTTTTAGGGATTTCTTATGTTTTGTTTTATCTTTTCTCTTGAGATGTTTTCTTATTTTGTTATGAACTAAACCCTTCAGATACTTGAGGGGGATGAAACCTATGATGGATTTTTTTATTTGATTTCTAAATTATATGATAAATACTTAGTTTGTTCTTAATTATGTTGCTTAATTTAATCTGATGTGCTTAGGTGGAGGAGGAATAGACCCTGCCTAAGAGTAGATCTAGTATAACTAAGCGGATTTGATCGCACATCTAAAGATAGGGTGACGAGAGTTTACCGGATTAGGGTGAAACCTAATATGGGAGTCCATTGATCGATTTCCTGCTTCCTTAGGGGGTTATTATAAAAGAACGAGAGTTCCACTAATTAACCTAAGGTTAGACGTTATTAGACTCGAGAGAGGGTTTAATATAGGTTAGGAAGTCTCACGGATCAAGCTAAGTAAAGAAGTCATATGAATTAAAAGTTAGATAACAAGAGAAGTCATAGGTGGATTCTTCTTGAGGGTATCGTCGTAACCAACTGAGTTTTCCAGTCTTTTCCCAAAGTTTCATTCTTTTGTCTTTGCATATAGTTTAGTTTTTCATTAGTTTTTAGATTAATAAACCAATCACTCCATATTTTAGGCTAAATAATAGAAAGAAAGTGAGTAGTAGTACTTTTAGGTTCCTTTGGGTTCGATAAAATAATCTTGCCTAAACTATACTATTGCTCGATAGGTGCACTTGCCTCAATCGTTGTCATAGTTAGTTTACAGGTTCGATCATTCTTTATAAATATTAAAACTTGACTTTTTGACACGATCACTAGTTGCCTAATTAGTTCATTTTAGTTGATAAATTTCTCTCTTTATTATATATTCATTTATGTTTGTTCTAAAAAATCAAAGTATATTTAGTATTAGTAATATAAAAAGTGAACTTGTACATCTAAATTTCAATTATCAAAGAAAAAGCTCGTATTATTAGTTTCAAAGTTTCAATTGATGTAATCATTTATTTTCTATTTTATTGATTTTAGTTAGGTAATTTGTCAATTCAATCTCAATTCTAAAACCTTCTAATTCAGCCTTTATCCACACCTTTAACCTAAGCCCCGTTACAACCCTGTTAAAGACCTTTTGATTTGTGTATCATCTCATATTACAGTGGTGGAGATTTGATTTTCATGCAAGCCTTTGGGATCAACTTTTCAAGTTCGACTTATGAGTGCTTTTTCTTGAACCTTAAACACTTTGAGTGCTTTAAGTGAATCTTTAGTGAGGATGTCAATCCTTTTCGGTTTTGAATTAGAGGTAATCATTTAGATAAGGGGAGACACTTATGTTTTCATGCTACAAAATATATGACTTAGAATTGTTTGAGTCTTTAGGAGTCTTTGAGTTAAATTATCAATGTATGAATTATCTATGAATTATGATGAGGCATTGTTGATGAGAATTATGAATTGTGGAAAGTTCATTTTAATTATAAGTTGAGAATTTTGCTTGAGGACAAGCAAAAGCTTAAGTGTGGGGGTATTTGATAAACTGTAAAACTAACATATTTTAACCCCATATTTAGCATACTTTTGGATGATTTAGCTCTTGATTTACGTAAAAAGGTGCTCTTAATCCTTTCTTTTCATGTTTTATACTCAGGAAAGCACCTAGGGATGAAAAGAACGAGAAACGAGCTTAAAATGGGCCAATTTGGGCCAAAGTGGAAATCGACATGGCCTAGGCTTCAAGCTACACAGCCTTGCCTCAATCAACAGAATCGAAACATTGCCTGAAGTTGATTTACACGGGCGTGTGCCATGGTCGTGTCCCTATCATGGAAAAGAAGAATTTCACTCGAAAAAGGATACTTAGGGAGACAGAAATGCATTCCAAGAGCCTATATAAAGATCCTAAGTGTAACCTAAAAGGGGCGTCAGTTAGGTAGTCAGCTAGGCCAAGAAGCCAAGCCAGAAGGCTATATTCGTGGGAATCACTCGAAGATAGCCAGTTGATCCATCTCTAGAAGCCGGAATTCTACTCAAGACGGCGGATCTCTCCTTCAATTCCTTCAGGGGGTTTTAGGGATTTCTTATGTTTTGTTTTATCTTTCCTCTTGAGATATTTTATTTTATCATTATGAACTAAACCCTTCAGATACCTGAAAGGGATGAAACCTAGATGAATCTTGTCATTGTTTTTTGAACTATATGATAAATACTTAGTTTGTTATTAATTATGTGTGCTTAATTCTTGTGTTAATATTTTGAAATATTGATTCAAGTTGAATGTGCTTAAGTGGTGGAGCAAAAGTCCCTGCTTAAGAGTAGATCTAGCATAATTAAGTGAAGTTGTTCGCACGCCTAGAGATAGGGTGACGAGATTTTGCCGGATTAGGGTGAAACCTAATATGGGAGTCCATAGATCGAGTTAATGCGATTCTAAGGGTTTTAATTAGAAAGAGATTTCAATTAATCAACCTAGGGTTAGACGTTATTCACCTCGAGAGAGGGTTTAATATGAATTAGGGAGTCTTACGGATCAAGCTAAGTGAGTAAATCATCGGGTTCAGTGTTAGATAACAAGTGAAGTCTAGGTAGATTCCTTCTAGGGTATCGTCATGATCAACTGAGTTTTTGTAAAAAGTTATTTCTTTAATTTGTTCTTTTTGTCTTTGCGTCTTTAGCTTAGTAGTTAGTTAGTTTTTAGTTTAATCAATCAATCACTTCATATTTAGGCTAAATAATAAAAAGAAAGTGAGTATTAGTACTTTTAATTCCCTTGGGTTCGACAATCCAATCTTGCCTAAACTATACTACTATTCGATAGGTGCACTTTCCTTAAGTCGTTGTCAGAGTTAGTTTCCAGGTTCAATCATTCTCTTTATAAATTTTAAAACTCGACAATTCTAGACGATCAATATATGTTGTTGGATGTGAATGGAATGTTTGAATAGTTCTAAATAGGTGCAATTAGGGTGATAGTTGGAATTGTAATTTTGGTTGATTTGCAAATTGGTTATGTGATTATTATGCTTATGATGAATCTAAATATAATTTGGTTTGATGTTTGATTAGTATTTGGTTTTGGTTCATTTTGGCTTATAAATTGTGGTGTCAATGAGGGCAAATTGTTCGAGCATCTATGTTGATTGATTTCTTGTATTTTTTTTATGTATTTGAATGTGTTTAACCTTATAAAAGTTTCTTGAATTGGTTTGGTTTGGTTCCCAAGCCATTTGGTTTGAATTAGCTTGCATTAGGGGTAATTTTTTGTGCACACGACTTAGGATACGGCTACCACACAGTCGTGTGTTGCACACAATCTCTTTACACAACTATGTGATCTAACTTAGTATGTCACACGGTCTAGGACACGGCATGCGTGTGACACCCCAAGCCCGATCAGGACGGACCGGCCCGAATTCAAAGCGTTACATTAGCCACCCAATTTATGAGACAATTTTAAATTTTTCCTAGGTAATTTAACTTAAGGGCATTTTTGTCATTTTATTACCTATGGTAAAACTAACCCAATTTTATATCTAAACATTTGTTGACCTTATATTAGTCAAAATTATGCAAGCCTAAAAATTACAACTTAAATTGTGTTCGTTTGCTATGTCTAATTCAAGTTTTACTATTAGGGACTAAATTGTAATAAATACCATCTATCGAGACCTATTCCAATTTAAAAATTAAGTGTGTTTCTATCGAATTTTAACCATTACGAGACTAATACTAAATTTTTACTAAGTTTCCTTATCATCTAGGCCTCTAATTAGACTAATCAAATTCTAGGACTAAATCGAAACTTAAATAAATTATAATACCAATTTAAAAAGAAAAAATTCAAACCCCCAAAAGCCCACACAGCCGTATCCCCAAATCCATGTGTCATTAAATGTCCATGTTCGTGTCGTGGAAAAATTTTGGTAGATCACACACGCTCGTGTGGAAATCCCATAAGCCCGTGTGTGATAGCTCCAGTTTCCGCACACTCGTGTCACTTACCCACATGCCCGTGTGCAACCCCTCACACACCCATGTGGACAAGCACATGCCCGTGTGAAAACCACTGCACCTATTGTTGCGAAAAAATCGTTTCAATACCTGATTCTGTATATTTTAATGACCAATTAAACCCAATTTAACTAAGATTGATTAACATAAAAATACATACACCCTCAATTGAATTTATGGACATCAATTAAGCCTTAATTAAATAGAATTGGGAAATCAATTTCATGCATAACAAACATTGAATAAATCAAACAAGTGGCGTACCTTAGTCGCTAGTAAAACACTCCATGGAAGCTTCATTTGATCAATCGATAGTAAAGATTTCATACTTCACACACCGTGTTATCAATCACCGTGTTATCAAGCAACCATACACTGTTAATTATTTAATAATTAAACTCAAACATGCCTCAAAATTATTATAACACCACCCAAAATAAATGTCCGAAGTCCAAATACAACCAAAATCAATGGAGTTCCACGATGCCCGATTACAGACTTTAAAATATGTAATAAAGTCTCTACCAAGCCTAAATCTCTTGGAACTCTCTTGCTCGGCTCCTCAGCTCCTCAATCTCGACAGTTATCTACACGAATTGTGAGGGTGTGAGCTTTAAAAAGCTTAGTGAATGTTAATAAAAATGACTAGTAAATTAACATCCAATTCATGCTTAATTCACAACCAATCATTCACCAATTGTCAGCTAAAATAATTAAACATTTAAATTTATTTTCCATAAGCATTTTCAATACCATAAATCAATTATTCATGGCTTGCAACCATCAATTGATATAGCAACAATCACACATAAATATATTAGCTTACACTTCTTGTAACACCCCTAACCCGTATCCATCGCAAGAATAAGGTTAGAGAGCATTGCTAAAATTTTTCAGAACATTTTCAAATAAACCATGTAAATCACCATTCATTAACCAAGATTGTTAAGAACATCCCTTAAATGGAACCTCAAGGCCCAATACGAACATTAGAAACGAGTCGGGACTTACTCAAAACCTCTAGGAATTTTTTGCAAAGTTTCAAAATTTTTCCAAGGTGTAGGGCTCACACACTCGTGTGGTCCAAGGGACACACTCGTGTGACCCTTAGACACGCCCATGCCTCAGGCCGTGTCCAATTTAGGTTGCTCTCTGACTTGCGCCAAACGGCTAGGTCACACGCTCGTGTGCTAAGCCGTGTGGTTAATTAATTTAATTTGAATTAGGTGCAGGTTTCAGACGGCCATGACACACGCCCATGTTCAAGACCGTGTCACCCACACGGCTGAGACACACGCCCGTGTCTCTACCTGTGTGTTAAATTCTGGACATTCTATTTTGCAAATTTTAAAAGCAGGGGATACACAGCTTGATCACATGGCCTAGACACATGCCCATGTGTCTACCCATGTGGATGAAATAAGACCATTTCCTAACCCTATTTCTCACCCAAATTTAACCATTTTCCTACACCAAAACTCACAAGTATAAACCAACCAAATCCAACCAATTTTCATCATTCAAAATGATACATTATTTACTATATCATACTTTTAAGCATACCTTTACATTATCTCATATAACATGAAAGTCCTATTTAACTTGTTTAACATGTAATAACTAACATATTGTAAATTCATACCATATCAAAAACAACCATTTCTAGCCATACCAATGGCTAGATTACAAGCCAACATTATAAATCATCATTTGGTCATATTAGCCTGTACATGCCATTATACCAAAATAAAATTGACATTTATACCAAAATCAAGGAGTTGATAGTGTGATGATTGCTCCGACCGATCTCCAACCTTCACGAGCTTTGAGCACTATAAAATAGGGAAAATAAACCTAATAAGCATTATATGCTTAGTAAGCTCGTATAACTAAAATTACACTTACCAATCATATTTAACATTTAAAACATGTAAAGCATATATCCATCAATTTGACAAATTTGCCTAATCACAAACATTCAATCAACATATTAGTCACAAATATACCAAAATGCATAGTTGAGCTCATCATGCCACATTCACATTCCATTTCATCTTTTCCATGTCACTTATTCACTATTTCCATTGAATTATCCAATTTCTGATGGATGTTTCCAGTAGTACACTCGAGGTGTATAATTCTGTTATCCGTCAATTCATATCCAGTAGTACCGTTTAGGTACACTCTCGAGCCACATATCATACATCAAAATTACCAGTCCAGGCTAAATTCTAGCTGTAGCACATATACTTTAAGGGCTTTTTCGGATTACCAGTCCAGGCTAAATCCTTGTATGACAAAGAATTCCTTATAGAATTCAATCTGGATTACCAATCCAAGTTAAATCTAGTCAATTAGGATTACCAGTCCAGGCTAAATCCTAATTGAAAACACATAGGCTCGAGAGTCCACTTTATTTTTGTAGGATTACCCGTCTGGGAGAAATCCTTTCCATGATGAGATCAATAGATTACTCGTCTGGGCTAAATCTTTACTGCAGCACATTCATGATCTCATTCCATATTGGAAATCACCTATCCAATCGGAATTCAATATTCAAATAGATTTTAATCCTTTTTCAATCATTTTCTATCATATACATATTTCATGCTTCATTTACATATAATTCACATAATGTGTTTCATATAACTCAATAATTAAATCAACACATATTCATACTTATTTAAGTTCTACAAACTTACCTTGATAATTGTTCATATCTACTAATCTGAAACTTTTTCTTTTCCTCGATCTTTCTCTTTGTCTGGTATTTCTAGATCTATATAAATGAATTTAATCATAAATTCCATACATTTAACATTCAATTGAACTCATTTCACATTCTAGGCAAAAGTACCATTTTGCCCCTAAACTTTTAATTAATTCCAATTTCATCCCTAGGTTCGAAAATTGAAATCCATGCAATTTAATCCGTATTCCAAGCCTAACAAAAATTTTAGTATAACTTTTACAGAACACTTTTTTAATAAAATTCATAATTTTTTCATGAATTTCATCATTTTTCAATTTAGTCCCTAAATATGTTTCCATCAAAAATCGCTTTGTAAAAGTTGTTTATCTATCAACAACCTTTCATTTTCTACCATAAAATTTTAAATTTCAGTATATTAATCCATGGAAAATTTTCTATACTTTGATTTCTTTTCAAATTAACCCCCAAATAGAGAAATTAAGCTTTCCCGATCTCAAAAATATAAAAATTACTAAAAACAGGACATAGAAACTTACCAATTTATGCCTTGAAAGCTTCTTCTTTCTCTCCTAGGGGGTCTATGTATTTTAGGTTGAAGATGACGTGAAAATAAGATGATATTTCATTTAATTTAATTATCATCTTTTAATTTTCCTCATTTCCAATTTAGTCCTTAACCTTTTTCAATTTTTCCATGGATGATTCACTAAAAATATTTACATAGTTTTTATCAATGGTCTAATTACCATATATGGACCTCAAATTGTGAATTCCATAGCTATTTAATCCTTAAAGCTACTAGAATTCAACTTTGACATTTTATGCAATTTAGTCCTTTTTGTAATTAGACACGTAATCGATAAAATTTTTCTATAAAAATTTTCATGCAATCTTTCTAACATATTACCAATCATTTCATGAAATTTAAATAATTTTTTTTCAAACTCAAATTTGTGGTTACAAAATCACTATTCCGACTTCACTAAAATTGGGCTGTTACACTTTTCATGGCTTAATCGAGTGATCATACATCAGATAAATGGATCTTCGAACTCCCACAAATATCAAATACAATCCACTAAGTTGAGCAGACCGAAGCACACGCTCCCTTATAGTGCCTCAAATAACCTATTGAGTGGAGACTCATGCTCAACACTCCCTTATCTACTCCAAACAAATCAGTCCACCTAAAGCCATATATTCACAATGTCACAAATAAAAGTGAGTACCCAAAAATCCTATGGCATGCCAACTATATCCAATGGTTCCACCATGCATGTTGTCAATATATTCAGTCAAACATGACATATAAATCAATTATTATTGTGCTCAATTTAATGTGACAAAATGATTATGTATCACTTGTAACATAGCCATTTAGCATCCAATTAAATCAAGCAATTCATTCATCAATTTCCCATATTCAATTACCAATTGTAATACCACCATACCATGATAAAAAATTCCAGTACATATTCTTAAAATCATCCTTAAAATTAATCTAATTAAATAGCACAACACCACCCAAAAACCCACTTACCATTTTTTTTCCATACAAATTCAATTTTTGCACATTTGATACCAATCTTGCAAAATCAACCATTTATCCATACTTCATTAATTTTAATAATTAATTAAGGCACTAATTAAACATAATTGAGGGTCAATTTACCAAATAACCCTTAGAAACACTCACCACACAATTTTATTCTATCACAACAAGTGATCAACTAAGAAATCCCAAGCTTCAATTTTGGTTATCTCGGTCCTCTTCAAGATTTGGAGCTTCAGCAGAGGTAAAGTAGACATTACCACATTTCCAATGCTATAATAAACACAAATTTTAATTAATTATACTAATAGAAATTCTCTCACAAAAATACCTTATCGAATTTGTAACATCAAGTCGAAAACTTGATTCTTCACAAAATTGATCTCGTCAGCCCTCATAATCACTTCCAAACATCAATACTAAACAAAATACACATAAACTAACCATCAATTTCACATTTAAATTAGTTTCACAAAAATCTAGAAAATCGATTCATGAATATGGTGAAATTTAGATTTCTTCAAATTACCTCACGAATCATGTTTAATCTTGATAAATAAGACCAAAAACCTTTTAATATATCCATTTTAAGTTGGAACATCCATTGATTTGTGGATTTCCTCTCAAAATTCAGGATCCACCATTAAAGCACCTTAAGCTTTTGAAGAAGATGACATTGATAAAAAAATCCTTTAATTGACTCTCAAATCATGTAAAACTGTTCTAATCTTCATAAAAACAAGTTTAGGATTGAAGATTACCTTTGTTTTGCTCTAAATTTGTTGATTGAAAATCTTGATTTAAGAAGCTTGAGAAATTTAAGAATATTTTTTTGCTACTTTTAAGAATAATTTCGAGTAAATTGAAAGAGTATTTTGAGAAGAAAATTAGTTGGATATATTCTCAGATGATAGATCTTTAAAACCATGCAAAGAAAATAAATTTTATAACTCTCTAATCTGATGAAAATGGTGCAAAAAGTAGGCTAGATGCATTGTGTTTAAAACTGAAATAACCCACCAGAAATTTAAATATTGGTGTAACACCCCAAACTCGGCCCATGCGTTTCGACTGGATCTGGCGTGTCACGGCTTGTACATTGAAAACTTTTGCCTTGTTGGTTTTGGAAGTCGTAAGTTAATTAGACATTATTAGAGTAAATAAGTGACATTTTAAAATAAAATCTTATATTAGTATTATTAAGTATAAATAAACCTTGATATAAAATTTATAAGTTGCATAACATTGAAAACTTCTTAGTTGAATAAAAACTAGGGCCTTAAAAATCCCAAATAAAAATAAAATAAACTTAAAGAAATCCGAAATAATTTGTAGAATAAAACTTGATGGCCCCTCGAGTCCGCCTCGGCTCCCATGTTCACGATCTACCGCTCACCGAAATGTTGGGAAAATAAAGGTTGAGTCACCAAGACTCATGTGCAAATCCGAGAACACATAAAAGGCTTGAGGCCCACAAACACATTATGAGCCTTGGCCCGTATACAAGGGTAACAAAATATGCAACATGGCCCATCCCAAACCTATGAGTCCATCCTCTACACACCCCGCACCAACCATCACACCGTGGGATTTCTACAATCAACCCTCCATCCGCTACACACCATATTGACAATGTGTCTTTGTCATAAAGACCTATCACTATGTGACCTATGTGGCGAAGCCATCGATCATTGTGTGACCTTAATAATATATCGAAAGCTATGTCGTCATCATAAAGGCCGATCACTATGTGACCTATGTGGCAAAGCCACAATCGCCTCATGACTGCTCCCTTTTCAGTAAATCAATCAATCTCATCCCATGCATACATGCAAGAATCGAACATTAAACTATATAAGCAGATCACATATTTTTTACATACTTGATACACATAGAGAAGTTTCTATGATTACGAATCGGCATCCCTTGCCTACCCTTTCTGGGTAATACGCCTGTTCATACAACCTTATTTTTCGGCATTTAGCCCATAACATACATATAATTCAGATTAACTAGTGTGATAGAGATCTACACACCCTTTCCGGCTTTTAGCCCATAACATACATATAATATAACAAAGTTTATGTGTCAAGAATCTACACACCTTTTTGGCTTTTAGCCCATAACATACATATAATATAACAAAGTTTATGTGTCAAGAATCTACACACATTTTCCGGCTTTTAGCCTATAACATACATATAATATAACAAAGCTTATGTGTCAAGAATCTACACACCTTATTACCGATAAAACGAGGCTTTCTATATCGATGCTATCCTTAGTCGACACAACTGCTATCTGCCTAACGTGTTGTTCAGAAGTCGGTCCACAACCAATTGGCCAATCTCGAATAGTAGATACTGTTCGTTTCTTAAACTTAGGGATTCTTTCTTTTGCCTGATCCATATTTAATTCCATCATAAATCCTTATCAGAGTTACTATAATAATATTTAATCGTTAATCCTCCTTATAAATTTAAAATCTTGTATATAATGATGAAATCTAATAGAAATCTAGGAAAATCTTCTTACCTTAAAAATCAAAAAATTGGAGACTTATGAATTTCGGCTTTTAGATCTAGTCGACTAGGCTTCCTTCAAATCCCGACTTGCCGCCCATCATAAACCATTAAACTATTAGCTTTCGGCTTTTGCCTTTTCAAAAATCGAGAATAGATCATGAGAACTAATAAAAAATCTACTCTTACCTTAACTTAGGAGATTCGACTTGTACTAGAGAGAGAATTTGACAATGTCAATGGAGGATTTAAATGCCGGAAGTATAGAACAATTTCTCAAATAGGATGAATAAAACAAAAACTATAGAGATTTCAACTTTTTAAAGAAGGAAGAGAATAATGGAGTTTTCAGCTTTTAGAAGAAAGAAGAGAATAATGGAGTTTTCGGCTTTTAGGAGAAAGAAGAGAATAATGGAATTTTTGGCTTTTAGAAGAAAGAAAAGAATAATGGAGTTTTCGGCTTTTAGAGAAATTGGAGAAAGAAATTTGGAGAAAAAAAGCTAAGGAATTTCGGCACAAAAGGGGGAGGATTTAATGTCAGAAACAAGGAGCTAGCCCCTCTATTTATGGGAAATTCGGCAACCCTTTGCCATGTAGTAGTGGTTTCTTTACTCCTCTCAATGATGGAATCTTGGCCATCACTCTCTTTTAGATAAATTCTAACTTTTCTCCTTTATCTTAATCTACTAGCTCATCTAAAAGAGACTTAATTATCTCTAACTCCTCCTCCTTTATCAAGATATTATCCACATATTTTAATCATAAAAATCCCTAGATCTTAGCCTTTATCTCGCTTATTATCCACATAAAATAAATTCCTAAATAATAGCCTTTATCTGCTTATTATCCACATATTTTAAACATTAAAACCCCTAAATTTGAGCCTTGTTGACATCCACTCCACTTAATCGTAATGCCCAAAATTTAGCTAACTTAAATTAAAAGAATTGGGCTCCATGAAACCTAAATTTGGGCCCCTTACTCCTTGTGTGTGGCGTCACCTCCTAAGATTGGGCCATAAGCCCACTTTGGTATTTTAAACATAGATACTACCTTTTAAACCCTATAATGCCCAAACAGATAATTTTAATCAAGGCCTCTACCTAAGCTTGAGCCCAATTTGGACCCCTAACACTTAAAGTAACTCATTCCACATATTCACCCATTAAACGCATAGGCCCAAAAATTTACGATGTTACAGTTCTACCCTCCTTAAAGAAATTTCGTCCTCAAAATTTCCAACTAACTAGTATTCTACCGAGTCTCACCACTATGCTTTCATTTGTGCACTCTAATTCTAAAGCCAAAATAAACACTTAGTATACTATGGTAGGTACGCATCATTATTCGTGATCAAGCGTCTTCGCCCCTTGTACTCATTCTACCGATTTGCGCTTATCCGATTAGAAATTTTATGAATCATTTTCTTTCCACTAATTTATCGCGAACATTCTTATGATTAATAGTTCTAAAAGTAATTTTTTCAAATTCATACACACACTACAGCTTTCAAGTTCATCCATTCAATCATCAACATTCATGAACTCGCTCATTACGTAAAAGTGTTGTGGTTGTCATTGTTGTTGTTTTCCACTATCTGGGGTATTTTGTAATTTTATCCTATAGGCATTTTCAAAATTTTGAAATCGAGGTATTTGGTAATTTTGAAATTTGGGGCATTTTGGTAATTTTGAAATTTGGGGTATATCGATAATTTTGAAATTCTGCGGTATTTCGGTAATTTTGAAATTCTGGGGTATTTCGGTAATTTTGAAATTCGGGGGCATTTCGATAATTTTGAAATTCTGGGGTATTTCGGTAATTTTAAAATTCTGGGATATTTCGATAATTTTGAAATTTGGGGGTATTTCGATAATTTTGTGATATGAGGGCATTTTGGTAATTTTATGATTCAAGGTTATTTCGGTAATTTTACAAAATAAGGGTAATTTGGTAATTCTACAAATCAAGGCTATTTTGGTCATTTTGCATAACAAGGGTAATTTGGTAATTTTCTTCATAGTTGCGAACATTTTGAAATCAAATGTATTTTTTTTCTGGAAGTGTACAAAACATAGGGGTTTTGGTTGCAAAATAGGGTGGTTGGTCCCTTTCGGGTTTTAATTATGGGTTCAGCACATGAACAAGTCCTTATAGCTAGAGTGAACAGTCACTACGTACCAGGTAAGATTCCTGTGAAGAGGAGGTGAGTCACTTGGACTGCTTAAATACCAAGCTCTTCTGGATCTATTCCTAGACATGCATATGCCTATTACCACACCTTAGTCTTGTGACTCGTTTACAGGTTTTGTTTTAGTGAAGTTAAGTCTTATGGAATTGAAGAGTTGTTTGCCTAAGCCTAGAGTCCATCAAGTTCTAACCTAGATAATCTACGTCCCACAAAGCTCATTAAGCCCACATAAATAACATAGCAAGAGTTTAGAATACTTACCTGCGCGGATTGGGTGCCGGTAGACTCGAAGGTCATGTCCTCAAACCAAAAAAAAAAATTCTAAAAACATTTCTAGACCCATTTCACTACCGAGTTTTGAACTGGCTCGATATAAAATTGTAACACCCCAAACCTCGCCCATGTGTTTCGATTGGATCTGGCATGTCATGGCTTGTACATTGAAAACTTTTTCCTTGTTGGTTTTGGAAGTCGTAAGTTAATTAGACATTATTAGAGTAAATAAGTGACATTTTAAAATAAAATCTTATATTAGTATTATTAAGTATAAATAAACCTTGACATAAAATTTATAAGTTGCATAACATTGAAAACTTCTTAGTTGAATAAAAACTAGGGCTTTAAAAAATCCCAAATAAAAATAAAATAAACTTAAAGAAATCCCAAATAATTTGTAAAATAAAACTTGATGGTCCCTCGAGTCCGCTTTCGGCTCCCATGTTCACGATCTATCGCTCACCGAAATGTTGGGAAAATAAAAGGTTAAGTCACCAAGACTCGGTGTGCAAATCCCGAGAACACATAAAAGGCTTGAGGCCCACAAACACATTATGAGCCTTGGCCCGTATACAAGGGTAACAAAATATGCAACATGGCCCATCCCAAACCTATGAGTCCATCCTCTACACACCCCGCACCAACCATCACATCGTGGGATTTCTACAATCAACCCTCCATTCGCTACACACCATATCTACAACCGTGTCTTTTGTCATAAAGACCTATCACTATGTGACCTATGTGGCGGAAGCCACCGATCAGGCAACCTTAATAATATATCGAAAGTCAGGTCGTCATTCATAAAGGCCGATCACTATGTGACCTATGTGGCAAAGCCACAATTAAGCCTCATGACCTGCTCCCCTCCAGTAAATCAATCAATCCCATCCCATGCATACATGCAAGAATCGAACATTAAACTATCTAAACAGATCACACATTTTTTACATACTTGATACACATTGAGAAGTTTCTACGACACGCACTGCATCCCTTGCCTACCTTTTTGGGAAATACGATTGTTCATACAAATTTCATTTTTCGCTTTTAGCCCATAACATACATATAATTCAGATTAACTAGTGTGATAGAGATCTACACACCCTTTCCTCGCTTTTAGCCCATAACATACATATAATATAATAAAGTTTATGTGTCAAGAATCTACACACCTTTTCCGACTTTTAACCCATAACATACATATAATATAATAAAGTTTATGTGTCAAGAATCTACACACCTTTTCCGACTTTTAACCCATAACATACATATAATATAACAAAGCTTATGTTTCAAGAATCTACACACCTTTTCCGGATTTTAGCCTATAACATACATATAATATAACAAAGCTTATGTGTCAAGAATCTACACACCTTATTACCGATAAAACGAGGCTTTTTATATCGACGCTATCCTTTGTCGACACAACTGCTATCTGCCTAAGGTGTTGTTCAGAAGCCGGTCCACAACCAATTGGCCAATCTCGAATAGTAGATACTGTTCGTTTCTTAAACTTAGGATTCTTTCTTTGCTCGATCCATATTTAATTCCATCATAAATCCTTATCGAGTTACTATAATAATATTTAATCGTTAATCCTCCTTATAAATTTAATATCTTGTATATAATGATGAAATCTAATAGAAATCTAGGAAAATCTTCTTACCTTAAAAATCAAAAAATTGGAGACTTATGAATTTCAGCTTTTAGATCTAGTCGACTAGGCTTCCTTCAAATCCCGACTTGCACCATCATAAACCATTAAACTATTAGCTTTCGCTTTTGCCTTTTCAAAAATCAAGAATAGATTATGAGAACTAATTAGAAATCTACTCTTACCTTAACTTAGAGATTCATTGTACTAGAGAGAGAATTGACAATGTCAATGGAGGATTTAAATGCCTAAGTATAGAATAATTTCTCAAATAGGATGAATAAAATAAAACTATAGAGATTTCGCTTTTTAGAGAAGGAAGAGAATAATGGAGTTTTTAGCTTTTAGAAGAAAGAAGAGAATAATGGAGTTTTGGCTTTTAGGAGAAAGAAGAGAATAATAGAGTTTTGGCTTTTAGAAGAAAGAAGAGAATAATGGAGTTTTCGCTTTTAGAGAAATTGAGAAAGAAATTTGGAGAAAAGAAGCTAAGGAATTTCGGCACAAAAGGGAGAGGATTTAATGTCAAAACAAGGAACTAGCCCCTCTATTTATGGGAAATTTAAGCAACCCTTTGCCATGTAGTAGTTGGTTTCTTTACTCCTCTCAAATGATGGAATCTTGGCCATCACTCTCTTTGTAGATAAATTCTAACTTTTCTCCTTTATCTTAATCTACTAGCTCATCTAAAAGAGACTTAATTATCTCTAACTCCTCCCTCCTTTATCAAGATATTATCCACATATTTTAATCATAAAATCCCTAGATCTTAGCCTTTATCTCGCTTATTATCCACATAAAATAAATTCCTAAATAATAGCCTTTATCCGCTTATTATCCACATATTTTAAACATTAAAACCCCTAAATTTTAGCCTTGTTGACATCCACTCCACCTAATCCTAATGCCCAAAATTTAGCTAACTTAAATTAAAAGAATTGGGCTCCATGAAACCTAAATTTGGGCCCTTACTCCTTGTGTGTGGCGTCACCTCCTAAGATTGGGCCATAAGCCCACTTTGGTATTTTAAACATAGATACTACCTTTTAAACCCTATAATGCCCAAACAGATAATTTTAATCAAGGCCTCGCCTAAGCTTGAGCCCAATTTGGACCCCTAACACTTAAAGTAACTCATTCCACATATTCACCCATTAAACGATAGGCCCAAAAATTTAGGATGTTACGCTTCTACCTTCCTTAAAGAAATTTCGTCCTCAAAATTTCCAACTAACTAGTAATCATTCTACCCGAGTCTCACCACTATGCTTTCATGTGCACTCTAATTCTAAAGCCAAAATAAACACTTAGTATACTATGGTAGGTACGCACCATTATTCGCATCTGAAGCGTCTTCATCCCCTTGTACTCATTCTACCGATTTGCGTTTATCTGATTAGAAATTTTATGAATCATTTTTCTTTCCACTAATTTATCGCGAACATTCTTATGATTAATAGTTCTAAAAAGTAGTTTTTTTCGAATTCATACACACACTACAGTCTCAAGTTCATTCATTCAATCATCAACATTCATGAACTCGCGTTCATTACAAAAAAGTGTTGTGGTTGTCATTGTTGTTGTTTTCCACTACCCAGGGGTATTTTTGTAATTTTATCCTATAGGGACATTTTCAAAAATTTTGAAATCTGAGGGTATTTCGATAATTTTGAAATTCGAGGCATTTTGGTAATTTTGAAATTTAGGGGTATTTCGATAATTTTGAAATTCTGGGGTATTTCAGTAATTTTGAAATTTTGGGGTATTTCGGTAATTTTGAAATTCGAGGGCATTTCGATAATTTTGAAATTTAGGGGTATTTCGGTAATTTTGAAATTCTAGGGTATTTCGATAATTTTGAAATTTAGGGGTATTTCGGTAATTTTGTGATCTGAGGGTATTTTGGTAATTTTATGATTCAAGGTTATTTCAGTAATTTTACAAAATAAGGGTAATTTGGTAATCCTACAAATCAGGGCTATTTTGGTCATTTTGCATAACAAGGGTAATTTGGTAATTTTCTTCATAGTTGAACATTTTGAAATCAAATGTATTTTTTTCCGAAGTGTACAAAACATAGGGTTTTGGTTGCAAAATAGGGTGGTTGGTCCCTTTCGGTTTTAATTATGGGTTCAAAGACATGAACAAGTCCTTATAGCTAGAGTGAATAAATACTACGCACTGTAAGATTCTGTGAAGAGGAGGTGAGTCACTTGGACTGCTTAAATACCAAGCTCTTCTGGATCTATTCCTAGACATGCATATGCCTGTTACCACACCTTAGTCTTGTGACTCGTTTACATGTTTTGTTTTAGTGAAGTTAAGTCTTATGGAATTGAAGAGTTGTTTGCCTAAGCCTAGAGTCCATCAAGTTCTAACCTAGATAATCTACGTCCCACAAAGCTCATTAAGCCCATATAAATAACATAGCAAGAGTTTAGAATACTTACCTTGGCGGATCGGGTGCCGGTAGACTCGAAGGTCATGTCCTCGAACCAAAAAAAATTTCTAAAAACATTTTAGACCCATTTCACTACCGAGTTTTGAACTGGCTCGATACTAAAATTGTAACACCCCAAACCCGCCCATGTGTTTGATTGGATCGGCATGTCATGGTTTGTACATTGAAAACTTTTTCCTTGTTGGTTTTGGAAGTCGTAAATTAATTAGACATTATTAGAGTAAATAAGTGACATTTTAAAATAAAATCTTATATTAGTATTATTAAGTATAAATAAACCTTGACATAAAATTTATAAGTTGCATAACATTGAAAACTTCTTAGTTGAATAAAAACTAGGGCCTTAAAAAATCCCAAATAAAAATAAAATAAACTTAAAGAAATCCTAAATAATTTGTAGAAATAAAACTTGATGGCCCTCGAGTCCGCCTCGGCTCCCATGTTGACGATCTCGCTCACCGAAATATTGAGAAAAATAAAAGGTTGAGTCACCAAGACTCATGTGCAAATCCGAGAACACATAAAAGGCTTGAGGCCCACAAACACATTATGAGCCTTGGCCCGTATACAAGGGTAACAAAATATGCAACATGGCCCATCCCAAACCTATGAGTCCATCCTCTACACACCCCGCACCAACCATCACACCGTGAGGATTTCTACAATCAACCCTCCATCCGCTACACACCATATCTACAATTTGTCTTTTGTCATAAAGACCTATCACTATGTGACCTATGTGGCGAAACCGACCGTCATTATGACCTTAATAATATATTGAAAGTTGTCTTTTGTCATAAAGACCGATCACTATGTGACCTATGTGGCAAAGCCACAATTAGCCTCATGACCGCTCCCCTTCCAGTAAATCAATCAATCCCATCCCATGCATATATGCAAGAATCGAACATTAAACTATCTAAATAGATCACACATTTTTTTACATACTTGATACACATAGAAGTTTCTATGATTACGTACCTGGCATCCCTTGCCTACGGTTTTTGGGTAATACGACTGTTCATACAGCCTCATTTTCCGGCTTTTAGCCTATAACATACATATAATTCAGATTAACTAGTGTGATAGAGATCTACACACCTTTTCCGGCTTTTAGCCCATAACATACATATAATATAACAAAGCTTATGTGTCAAGAATCTACACACCTTTTCCGGCTTTTAGCCTATAACATACATATAATATAACAAAGCTTATGTGTCAAGAATCTACACACCTTTTCCGGCTTTTAGCCCATAACATACGTATAATATAACAAAGCTTATATGTCAAGAATCTACACACCTTATTACCGATAAAACGAGGCTTTCTATATCGACGCTATCCTTAGTCGACACAACTGCTATCTGCCTAAGGTATTGTTCAAAAGCCGGTCCACAACCAATTGGCCAATCTCGAATAGTAGATACTGCTCGTTTCTTAAACTTAGGGATTCTTTCTTTTGCCTGATCCATATTTAATTCCATCATAAATCCTTATCAGAGTTACTATAATAATATTTAATTGTTAATCCTCCTTATAAAGTTAAAATCTTGTATATAATGATGAAATCTAATAGAAATCTAGGAAAATCTTCTTACCTTAAAAATCCCGAAATTGGAGACTTATGAATTTTGGCTTTTAGATCTAGTCGACTAGGCTTCCTTCAAATCCCGACTTGCCGCCTTCATAAACCATTAAACTATTAGCTTTCGGCTTTTGCCTTTTCAAAAATCGGGAATAGATTATGAGAACTAATCAAAAATCTACTCTTACCTTAACTTAGGAGATTCAGCTAGTACTAAAGAGAGAATTCGACAATGTCAATGGAGGATTTAAATGCCGGAAGTATAGAACAATTTCTCAAATAGGATGAATAAAATAAAAACTTTAGAGATTTCAGCTTTTTAGAGAAGGAAGAGAATAATGGAGTTTTCAGCTTTTAGAAGAAAGAAGAGAATAATGGAGTTTTCGGCTTTTAGGAGAAAGAAGAGAATAATGGAGTTTTTGGCTTTTAGAAGAAAGAAGAGAATAATGGAGTTTTCGACTTTTAGAAAAATTGGAGAAAGAAATTTAGAGAAAAGAAGATAAGGAATTTCGGCACAAAAGGGAGAGGATTTAATGTCAAAAACAAGGAGCTAGCCCCTATTTATAGGAAATTCGCAACCCTTTGCCATGTAATAGTGGTTTCTTTACTCCTCTCAATGATGGATTCTTGGCCATCACTCTATTTGTAGATAAATTCCTAACTTTTCTCCTTTATCTTAATCTACTAGCTCATCTAAAAGAGACTTAATTATCTCTAACTCCTCCTCCTTTATCAAGATATTATCCACATATTTTAATCATAAAATCCCTAGATCTTAGCCTTTATCTGCTTATTATCTACATAAAATAAATTCCTAAATAATAGCCTTTATCTGCTTATTATCCACATATTTTAAACATTAAAACTCCTAAATTTTAGCCTTGTTGCCATCCACTCCACCTATTCCTAATGCCCAAAATTTAGCTAACTTAAATTAAAAGAATTGGGCTCCATGAAACCTAAATTTGGGCCCCTTACTCCTTGTGTGTGGCGTCACCTCCTAAGATTGGGCCACAAGCCCACTTTGGTATTTTAAACATAGATACTACCTTTTAAACCCTATAATGCCCAAATAGATAATTTTAATCAAGGCCTCTGCCTAAGCCTGAGCCCAATTTGGACCCCTAACACTTAAATTAACTCATTCCACATATTCACCCATTAAACGCATAGGCCCAAAAATTTAGGATGATACAATTGGGGAATTTGCCTAATGGCCACTCCTACATTTCCCTTACTTTACCAATTGATCCTTTCCCTCCAAAATTCTAAATTTTAAGGTTTGTTTGTCAAATAAATACTCTAAATTTTCTCTTGTTTTCTGATTAAACCCAATTTAATTAATATTTAAATTTAACTCAAATTAACCCCAATAAAAATTATTTTAAAATTCTTTTTCGACTCAAATTTATTATTTTCACTAATATTTATTTAATTAATTTAAAATTAATTTTCCAAAAATATTTTTATTTTTATGATTATTTTTAATCGATTTTAGAAGAAATTAACCTCTTAAATTAATTTATTTTTATGATTATTTTTAATCGATTTTAGAAAAATTAACGTCCTAAATTAAATTAAAAATTACTAAAAACTCCATAAATTCCTAGTTTCACACTCGGAACATGAAAAATATACCGAAACTACTAGACCTGGTTTAGGGATATTACACCGCAATACGTACTGTGAGAGTATTTCGAATGTTACACAGCTTGGCACATGGCCTACAACATGATCGTGTGAAATCATTTTGAAAGTTACACTAAGTGCCACATGGTTGGCCACACAGCTATGTCCTTGTGCCACACGGCTTGGGCTATGTCACATGGTCATTTGACCCCTGTTTTCAAAATTTTGCATTTTTTCAAAAATTTTCTGTTTTGTTTTAAAATTGTTCCCGAATGTTCCCAAACTATTTTTTGGGCCCGTAGGCCTGGGTTAAAGCCTGTAATTGTATTTTATGCTATAAATGAAATGTTTATATGAATGTTAGAATTTGAATTGAATAGTTGTTTTATTTGAATGTAAACATTTCGAATTGTAATGTGACACTCTTTAGCCCTAATCTGACAACGGAGATGGGCTAGGGGTGTTGCAGATCCTACATGGTCTTAAGATAAGAAAAGAGAAACTAGAAGGCGCAAGAGCATGTGACGAATTCGAAGTATAGGTTAGATAGACTTGTGAAAAATCTGGGCAAGGGTTATGTGTGGTAAATTGAAGAAAGCAATCTGTTTGTAATTATCAAAAGAAAAAGGGATGTTCTCTAAAAAGAATCAAATAATAAAATTAAAGAATGTATCTTCTAACTATGTATGTAACAATTCATGGATTTCGAAGAAAAGATGGCTTAAAATATGTATGTAAACATAATAGTATTTTATCTGTATGGGCCTCTTGAATGGGTATGGTTGAGGAATCAATAAAGTGCAAAGTGAAGAACATGAATATTGTATTAAAGATTCAAAAAGCAAGGCATGATTTTAGAATAGAGGTGACATCTATGGCACAAAGAATGGCATTAGTGGCTTGGAGTGATTCAAGGAAGATTGATGGATTTTGGACTCTTGGGTGAAGAGTTGGACGGCAAGGCTGCTAGGGGGGTGCCGAATGCTTATAAAAGCACCCATTTGATCACTTGTTTTCTTTTTTTCCAGTTTGCTAGCCGAATTTCCAAACCCTCTCTTCTTATATTTTTTTTTCCTTTTCCATCCTCTCAAAACTTTGGCCGAAACCCTCTTTGCTTCTTCCATTGCCGAATTCCCATCCTCAAATCCCTTCTTCTTTTATTTCCTACTAGTCGAATCATCTATTCCCTATTTACCTTTCTTCTTTTCCTCACTAAAAATCCAAATTTTACTTAGGCGTACCATATAGAATCTAATTCCTATCAAAGTGTCAAATTCCTTTTTTTACATTAAACTTTACTTGGCGAATAACTCCTTGGAAGTGCTGATTTCTCTTCTCCTATTTGCTCACCTTGGCGAATGGTATAAGTGGCATAGGCACATCGGGATTTCGCTAAGTGTTCAAACAATTGTATGGTAAGTAGAGTTGGTCAATGCCTATGCTCCCTTTTTCCTATCTTTGTCGATTTTACAAGGTGCTAAGTATCCATTTTGGGAACCGAATCATCTAGGTGTTCGGGATTTTGGAGGTCGTCAACTAAGTTCCATTCGTGACCAATCAAGTGGTAAGAATCGGTTTTCATGGGTCTAGTTCGCAAGTATTTAAAAGCCGAAGGCTATTGGTTTTGTTTACTAACAGGTGGTAATTGGTGAAGCAGATTAGGGAAACGAGTATTGTGATTAAGTATCCAAAAGCGTAAGGGTAAGAATTCGGGTTCAAAAGGAGAACCCTTTAAATTATTTAATTTGGCCGAATAGGCCATAGGGCTAATCCCCTGGTTGGCCGAATGTAGGTGCAAAGAGATCTAGGGTGGCCGACTCCTCCATTCGGGATTTAGATTAATCGTGGTAACAGGTGTGTACATACACACATATAATTTGTTGATATGCTGTTTGTTGTGAATGCTAACTTGATTTTTATGTAGCATTGATAATATACCATATCGGTATAGTTGGTAATTCGGGTAAGTCCCTGAAAATGTGTATTTGTTATTTGATGCTTTTGGTAAGCATGATGCATTGATACATGAGATTTAAGTATGTGATTGATGCGGATTGATGAGTGGAGGGGGTAGTATTATCGTGTCGACGGGCACCAGTGTTTTGGTAACACACCGTGACTATATGTCACCGGAGGTTTGGTACCTCGAGGTTTGGTACCTCATAACGACTTGTCCCTATGGTTAACACTTGAAAGGTATTCACTAGAGATAAGTTAAGAAATAAATAACAACAAGATGGCTAATTGAATTGCCAGATGTAGAATACAAAAAAGATTCAGGTAAATGAGTGTTTATCTCACTAAGTTCTCATCAACTTACCTTTGTGCTTTATGTTACAAGTATGTTGATTTGGGTCTATGCCAGGAGGAATGACGTCAAGAAGTGGCAGGGCGGGCTATTATGCATATAGAGTGAGTTATGTAGTCACTAGCATTACTTAAGACTTACACTTTAAGATAATGAAATTAAGTTTTCAAGTTCGCTTGGAAGTCTTTGTTATAGAAATTCTTGTACGATATTGGTAATTGTCCAATGCATATTCAATTTAAATATTGATTGGGAGATTATTTCATTAATTAAGTTGTAATAATTTATGAAACTCAAGTATGAGTATTTAAGCATAAGTTTGTATTTGAGTTGTAATACCTGAGATCTGGATCCAACAAATCGGATCGGATTGAGGGCGTTACATTATCTCCTTATTAACTTGACTTGAACTTGGACGGGTACACAGATCCAACTAACACACCAGTTTGGTACCCATTGCCTCATCGGACAAATCCAAAGTAATAAGTTGTGCCTAGCACTCATCAGTATAATCGAAATAATTTGGCACCCAGTGTCTCATCGACTCAAAGTCGAAGTAACCATGAACTCTTGCTGTCCTATAACATACCAACTATATCTGACTCTGCTCGAACAATTAATAGGGTATTCTTAACTCAATTGTTTATCAATCAATGTCTCAATTAATAAAATATATTCATTATCAAATCATTGAACCATACATATATGGCAATATAGTTAATCTTAATACAAGTCCAAATTCACATTTATATCAACGTACAACATTTTCACATATATCTAACTTAGTCTTCATTACTATCATTCAATTCAAACCAATTTGATTCAATTCATTTTTAAAATAACGACTCACCTTATGATCTTACCATGCAAAAACAATTTATTATGCAACAACTCAAAGTAGTTCGAATATAGAAAGACAAATCATAAACTCCGAGCTATTCGTCGACAATTTTGTCTTTTCCTTTCTTTTTCAAGGAATCCAGGTCGACATTAGCTATGAATTAAAACAAATATAATACTTCATCAATAAACAAGAAATTTCACATTCAACTGAGAATTTACACAATATTTACATTTTATTCAATTTAGTCCCTAAAATCGAGACTAACATAACTTTAAATCTAAAGCTCAATATTTCAAGACAATTTCACTATAGTCCTTATAGGAATTTTTTTTTCTCATTTTCACCACTTATTCTAAAATTTATTCATCTAAGTCCCTATTGAACAAAACTATAAATTTACTTCACAATGTAGTCCTTTTTTCACTCCTAAGCTTAAAATTTATCAATCTAGTCCTTAAACTTCAACGATTCTTCAATAGCTTCATTCTAAAACTTTAATGGTTTCAAAAATCAACACACGAGTTAGTTAAATTAAAGTCTAAAGATTCCAAAACATAAAAATTACAGAAAAACGACTAAGTTAAACTAACCAATTCAACTTCAAAACTCAAAACCCCTAGGTAGTTGGTCTCCTCTTCTCCCTCCTCCTTCCGTGGTTTTGCATGGATGAAATGGATAAAATAATGTTTGTTTCTACCTCAAAAGTCCACTATCTATGTTTAATTATTTTATTTATTAATTTATTATAAATTTTATCACATTTTCTTCAATTTAACATAGGCTACCGTCCACTATCATTCATATAGTGGTTTAATTGCTTCATAAGTCCATTAATCTTATCCTAATAAAGATTATTAAGAAATTGAACATTTGATAATTTTACGCTTTAATCCCTATAGCTTAATTATTCACTCATTTGATAAAATTGCCTAACCAAAATATTTTTGTACACTATTTATGGAGACGGGGTTCCAAAACCATACTTTTTAACACCATTGACTTTCAGGTCGTTACACTCTTAATCTTAATGTGATGAAGATAGAAATTCTAGGGTTACTACGACCATTTTATAGGCTAAAATTTGTGTGAATATATGCCTAAAATATCCCTAGAATAATCAGAATTCGACTGGAAAAAGATAGCATATTTCAATTGGGAGAAGAAACTTGATTTGGGGAACATGTCGCGTTGTTACAACGTGGGGATCGAGTTATCAAGATGTCGTTCGTTGTCGTGACGTTAGAAATTTCCTTGTCATGACGTTGTCACCTGCTGGAGGTGTTGCGATTCCAACATCCTCGTGTCGTGATTCGAGTGACGATAAGTGCCTGAAAGTGTCCAAAAATTACGAGACACACTCCACATAGTAGGAAATAACAATTTTAATAACTACTATTAATTATATTTTATTATCAACATTCAATATTTCTTCAAGGATTGATTTTAGTATATCTAAATCTAAAGTCTCTCTTAGTATTGTCTATTTATGATCATCATTTGTACGTATGAGCATCCCATCCATATAAATTATTTATTTTTAATTAATTCACATTATTGTTCCATAATAAATTTATTTTAATAAATGTAACATGTGCATATGGAAAATATTAAAATATTAAAAATTATGGTAATAATTTTTTTGAAAATTTATTTTTATAACCGTATGAGTAAAATTATTAATAAAATTATTTTTAAGTTGGAAAGTACTTTCAAAATTTAGATAAGTTTAAAATAAAATTAAGAAATCAATTAACATTAAATTTGGAAGGCTTAAATACTCATTATCCCTTGAATTTTTCACTTTTGTTGAAATGAAGGGGTACTTGCTTTGCAAATAGAATTTGTGACTAAAATAGTACTTGTGCAGAAAAAGTAAAGATGAATACTGAGATTGTTTATGCAATTAGACTTCAGTCTATGTTGCCTTGTCCATAACAATAATCCACTATTTTTCTCACAGTACAAGCAATGATTTAAGTCCTAACACAATTTAGCGACCTCAACGTTGTACAAAGACTAGGTCACTCTCCCACTAAGTTTCCCCCTCAAAAGCTTAGTTTTGCAGCTCAAGAGACTCTCTTGATTGTTTACAACAACACTGCACACATAAAACGTTCCTAACTTGAACAAATTTGTGTTTTCTCTTAATCTCTCAGTCTTATCGGTTACTTTTAACCTAGGCAAAACTTAAGTTTATATATACTTTAAGTATTGTTTTTATACGAGCCATACTTTAGCCCCTTTTCTATAAAGTAAAGCTAAAATCAGCATAGGAAAATAATTCCATAAAAGTTTCAATATAATCCAAAGCCTTCAATTACAGAGAGTGGCTTTACTTGTTCTGTAAAAAATCAATCTTCAAGTTTTCAATTTTAACTCAATCAGTCTTCATCTTTTGGGCTCTAATTCATCCAAGTAATTCCACAATAAATAGTTTGATACTTTTTTTTCTAAAATTTTCAACTTTGAAAATATACAAGTTCAACAATGAAATAGTGCTTGAAGTTGTGGTTACTATTTCAGCCACAAAAATTTTTTTGCCTTCAAATGTGTCAACAACTTTCTCCCAAGTTGGTATTTATGATTTTTTTTTTTTTTTTGTCTCAAGTTGGTACTTGAATTTTCATTTCATCAAAGTTTTTGAAATTTTTGTCATATGTTAAGTCTGAGCACATGGTAATTTTGATGCCATTATGTTATCATAATTCAAATTTTCAAAAAATAAAAATAAAAATCTAAAGATATTATAAATAAAAAATGAAAATATATTAAAAATGTTTAAAAATTACGAAAATTAAATTAAATTAAATTTTGTTTAATCCACTCCTTACTAAAACAAAAGTACATACAATATTATGTGATCTTATTACATTATTCATGGTTGTAATATTATTTATTTATGATGTCTTATTAAGGGAAGGTGAATGGTTGCTTTTGTTGCTGCCTTCTTTCTTCATCTTCATCGATATGTATGAACAAGGATCTTCCATGATTATCTGTTGAAGGTTTTGGAGGTGATGGCAACGAATGTATCATTATAAACCAATGACATGTCTATGTTTACGGAATGTTCATATAAATCTTTTTGTATTGTCTTTCTTTTTGTTTTACTATTATCTCGTACTTAACACTAAGAAAATTCAAAACCATCAATGGAATGAAAATTTGAATATCAACTTAATAAAAAAAATCTATAAATATCAACTTAAGAGAAAGTGACAAATTTAAAGATTAAAAGAGTATTTAAGCCTATTTGAAATCAAATTTTGAAATAGGTAGTATAAGAAGTATATTGTAAGAAAGTATTAAGGATTTCACAATCGCTAATGGGTAATTTAAACAGTGTTTACAATGTTACTATAATTACATAATGATGATGATGTGACAGTTATTGATGATACATATAACTCAAAGAATTATGTTGGAGTTAAATGTTTTTAAAATTGTATATAACTTTGTTGATAGAGTATTAGTTTGACTTGTATGGGTATTATAATCATATGAGATGAATATGGATTTTAGTGTGTTGAAATATATTATCCTCCTATTTATCGATTGAAGAGGAGTTATAAATAATTTTAAACATTATGTCAAAAAGAGCGACATAAGTAACAAAACTTTCAATAAATACAAAAAAAAAAACTCTCTCTCTCTTTTGTGTTGTCCTCGCCATGTGCCAATGAATGGTTGTGACAATGACGAAAAACATAAAAATATTTTAATTAATAAAATATAAAAATTAATACAATTTTTTAAAATATATAAAAATATTGAAAGTTATAATTTTAGAAAATATAAAAATATAGAAAAACTTTTAAATTTATAAAAAAATATAGAAAAATTGAACATATTAAAAGATATAAACATATTACAAATGCTGCACAATGCTAAAGAAATTTAAAAATTAGAAATTTCTAAAAAATTATAGGAAATTAATATATATATATATATATATATATATATATATATATATATATATATATATATATAACATTTTGAATACATGACAAATTGAGTAACATTTTGATATGCAAACAGGAGGTAGGCGGTGGAGTCCAACACGAGCAAATCAAAATTTTGGAGATGAAGTATAGAGGGATGCGAACCCCAAACGTACAACAAGTCACTGCACAGCTAGGGAAGTACGACAATATCGAAGGCAAAAACGTTTTTTACTGGTTCCAAAACTACAAAGCACGTGAGACACAAAAGTATAAGCAAACAACACCTTTGTCCCAGAAACTCAGCTCCCATTACCACCATAACTTTGAATACTAGGGTACCTCCAAACCCCTTGATTATTATATATCTTAGTTTTCCAGTTTTTTTTTTTTTTTTTAATAAGTATGAAGCTTATGAAATTAAGCATTGCATTTTCTAATACAGGAGGATAGTTCATATAAGAGAAATGCAGGAGTTGGTCATTTGAGTGCATGGAAGAAGCAAACAGATTGTCATTTAAAGAGGAGGGAACCAGAACTCTGGAGCTATTCCCATTGCACTTGGAAGGCAGGTGGAGCCTGAAAAGAAAAAGATAAAAAAAATTTTGAATCTAAACTCTGCTCCCATTATGATCTATGATGATGATTAGCTTTTTCTTTTATTCCTTTTCTTTTCTTTTGTGTTTCGGGAAAAGAAGAAAGACAAAGTTATCTTCTTGCACTCAAAGACTCATTGGTGCCCTCTGGAAAAATAACTTTGTACAAAATTGAAAGCAAAAGTAGGTGGTTGTCGTGGGTGGTGTTGTTAGAATATTTTTTTTATATAATTTTTTTAATATTTTTAGATTTTTTTATTTTTAGATTTTTTTTTTATATTTTCTACCACATTTCACAATCACAACATAATACATGACAGAGATAACTAAAATAAATAAATAATTGAGAGCTATTAACTTTACTATTAACCATTAAGGTTAATTGTCAAAAGAGTATTTTTTTTTTTGTATTTTAGCAATTCAAGTATTAAATTTAGAATAAAAAAATAGAAACATGATTTTTTTGGTGAAAAAGTTTGAGAATTTTTTTATATAGTAAAAATAAGTAAAACAATTGTTATGATACTCACTATTACCGACCCGCTACCCGATAACCTAATTGGGTCCTGACCCATACTCTACATTGTTCACACTTTGAGTTCGTATGTAAGGTGCTCGCACCCTTCTATGAGACCGCATGATGTGGGTTTACACCACCATGTAGGTGAACCCACATACAGAGAACACGTGTTAGCTCTAGAGTAAGGTACGTGTCGACATGCATGGGAACCTACCTACGAAATCACATCCATGAACAATAACCATATCATATAAATACACCGTTTAACGCAAATACTCAACAATTTGGTACGGTGAGCATTGACAAACTTTTGATTTTTAAATTTTCATATTGCTAAAAAACAAAAATGACCCACCCAAACGAGAAATTCCCTGGTAATTTTCCGTTGGACCATACAGGAGTATCTGGCATCGATAATCAACCTAGAGAAATGAACCTTTTGCTAGTTGGTTTGCTGATCGACCAGAAAATCTAGGTAACACAGACTAAGCAGGTGCCTCCAATTCTTTTGACCTCAATTCTCCCTTTGGTCAAGGACTACCATTTCCCTCTGACCAGGGTGCATCCCTGCAACAACTATTTGGTTTACAAAAGTAGCTGAGGTTGATGAAGGAACATATGACTCAACAAAGTTCTAGATTCAAACAACAGCAAGTGTTTTAGCAGGAACTGCTAAGACAGAATGAGGAGTTGAGGAGGAAGATGCAGTTTGACAACTTTGATATTCAAGATCATGTCATGCCTCTCCAAGATGAGGTTGTGGGAGCACATGCAAAGCCTTGGCAGAATGAGATGGATGCTTTGCGTAGAGATGTGCGTGTTGTAACACCTCATACTCAGTCCGATCGCCGAACCTAACTATGAAATGCCACATTAGCCACCCAAGTGACTCTCCATTTAAACCCAACCTAACCTCCAATACACCACAAGTTAAAACATAAAACATGTATAGATTTAAGGAAAAACAAGCTCACGAACTCACTTCGCTTGTTTCATAATATGCAGCAGAAATAACATGCGAACCTACTTCACTTGCAAGAACTTAACTTACTCTTCTCCTAAAGTCATGGATATTTGACAGAGGAAAAAAAAAAGAATATGTGAACCCTAATTTTTGCAAAACAATGTACCTCACGGAACACCGTTGTTCATATATCTGACATAGGGGTTCGGTCCCTTACATAGCTGGTTCGCAACAGAATGTGCAAGTGTACACAGTCATTATCAAGTAATAAGTAAGTATAAGAGTTATCATCTCCACAGGTACTGTGTTTAAATCGATAATTGTAAAATTATTATTCACAAGTTGGTTAAGAAAAACACAATAATTTTGAGTGATAGGTGTCAAATTAAATTAATTAACTACATGCAAGTTAACCTAAATGCAAATGAAATGAAATGCAAGGTGATGGTTTAGCAACGATTTTCACGAGTTAACAACAATAACATGAATAAGATAGAATAATTACAACATTTAACTCAGTTCACTTTTTCATCATGCTTAACAATATTCCGAAAAAATTCCATGGCAACTCGATCTTTCATTAGCTTGGAATCTAATATAAGTTCTTTCGAAATATTATACTTAGAAAAATGCATATTTCTATGTCCATATTTAACTAAGAATTCCTTATAATTTATGTGAAGTAACAGGAACGGGTTAGGTTTGAAACAATTTAATCACACAAACCTAAAAGCTATGCAAGGTAATAAAGCTCTTTCGAGTTATTACGAACCTTTAATTTAATCGGGTTAGGATCTAAATTAAGCATGCACCTTCCAATTTTGTCCATTAATTACAATCTAGTTAGGATCGATCAACTAATTTTAATGTATTTGAACATATTTTAATGCATGAAATACATAAATTATTTTAATTGAAAGCATGAATGACCAAGGCACAAAACATCTTAAACATGAATTAAATGAACTTTATCAACTTAATGTAATCATTCTAGCTAAAACAAAATTAAGTCATCATTGTTAGCCAAAAAACATGAAAACAATTTGCAAACATGTTGAATAACTAAGAACAAAATTAAAGAATGGGAAAAAAAGAAACTCTAAATGATTTTGGCGGTTCTCCGAAGACCGATCATTGTGGCTTCTTCCAATTCTTGTTATTGCTCCGTCACAAAATGCTCCTCAAGGTGGTCAACCAAAAGTGTTTTTCCTTAAGGGAAAATGCTAGTTAAAGGAAATAGGGAAATGAGAAGGCTTATGCGTGGAAGTGATGAAAGAAAGATAAGAAATGTTATGAATTGAGGGATGAGTGAATGATGATTGAATAAGAAGTGAGGGGTGGTATTTTTAGTAGAGGGATGGCATGAGAGTTTACTAAAAATAACTTGGAGATCCCTTGGTTTTCTCCTTTGCTTGGCCGGCCATGAAATGTGGAGAGGGAGGTTGATGGTTGATTGATTCATGCTTGATTTCATGAATGAATCATGCAAGAGGTTGGAAGGTTTTGACAAATTTATTTGGGAGTTGATTTATAATTTCTTTCACAAGTGTGAGGGCCTTCAATTTAATTATCCCAAAGCTAAGCTAGGTTGCTCTTGATGGCTTGCCGAATTTGGGCCATTTTCCCCCCTTATTGGATAGTTTTGGCAACCCAATTGAGAGCAAACTTCATTCTTTTCAGTAATCATCTTCCAGGTTGGGTTGAATTGAATTTGTGAGTCTAATGTAGTGAGCTTTTCGTCCACTATGTTATAGATTAATACTTAAGAGTGAACTTGTAAAATTAAAAAAATGTCAATCAAATTTTGACTATATTTATATGTTAAAAATTTATATGTGTAACAACCCATTTTCAGTGAAATCAGAACAGTGGTTTCGAGACCACAAATCTGAGTTAGAAAAAAATTATTTCAATATTATTTCATGAATTGCATTACTATAGAAATGATGTATGAAAATTTCAATAAGAAAATTTTACCAATTTCATGTTTAATTGTGGAAAGGACCAAATTGCATAAAATGCAAAAGTTAAGTTCTAGTAGCTATAAGTATCAAAAAGCTATTGAATTCAAAATTTGAGGTCCTTATATGGTAATTAGACCATTAAGAAAAGTTATTAGATATTTCTGATGATTCATCCATGAAAAATTAGAAAAAGAAAAGGACTAAATTGGAATTGGAAATAAATAAAAGATGATAAATTAAATAAATGTTTAATATCATCATGTTTTATCATCTTCATCCCCAAATTCAATGGAAACCCTAGGAAAGAGAGAGAGAAATAAGCAAGTCTAATTGGGTAAGTAATCTTGTCCCGTTTTTAGTAATTTTTATATTTTTGAGTTTGGAATAGCTTAATCTATCTATTTTGGGGATTAATTTGTTAAGTTATCAAAGTATGAAATTTTGGGTAGAAAATGAAAGGTTGTTGATAGATAAACAACTTTTACAAAGTGAATTTTCATGAAATTGTGATTTAGGGACTAAATTGAAAAATGGTAAAACCCATGGAAAAATTCTAATTTTTTGAAATTCATGGGCTGCTATTGTAACATGTAAAATTCAGTTAGGCTTTAAGTAAGGATTAAATTGTATGAATTTCATTTTTCGAGCTTGGGACAAAATTATCATTTATGAAAAGTATAGGGGCAAAATAGTAATTTTTCCTAAGAAGTGAATTGAGTTCAATTGAGTATGAAATGGATTAAATTGATGTTAAAATCATTTATATAGATCCAGAAAACTTAAATATGAAGTTAAATCGAGGAAAAGAAAAAGTTCCAGATTAGTAGATCTCTGTATACGAACAAGTAACGAGGTAAGTTCGTGTAATTAAATCGTGTTTATTTATATGCTTAAATTGAATGTTGTATGTATGAATTGTGTAAATGCTATTTATGTGAAATTGAATTCATGATCGATAAAGCTGGATAAATGATAAGTCTCATTTGAATAATAAAATGCGATGGATCTGAGATTTTCCGTATTGATTATAGTCCCGCATATGTTGTGGACATTATAGCTTGGATGAGCATCTTGTTAAATGCCTTCTTGAGCATCCGTTATATAGTTCCCGCAAGCATTCTCGATCAAGAGTGATCCTGCATGTGTTTATGACTACCACAAATTGTAATAGCCCGATTTTGGGGCTAGTCGAGCGATGGTTTTGAACAACTAATCCAAGGCTAGAGAAATTATTTTATATTATTTTATGTGTTATAACCGATCATATGAGTGCATGAAAATTTTGGTGAATTAATTTTAGTGATTGCATGCTTAATTTTGAAAAATGACTAAATCGAATAAAGTGCAAAAGTTTTGTTCTACAAGCTAAAGGTGTCGAATAGCTATAGAACCTTAAATTTGAGGTTCCTAATGTGAAATTAGGCCCTTAGGAGAGTGTTGGTCGGCCATATGGGACAAAGAAATGAAAATTGGTCAAAGTTGGTGGAATTAGGTGACTAAATTGTTAAAATAAAATAAAAAAAGAGAAAGTTTTCATCTTTTTTTTCATCTTTTTCATTCTCTCTTCTTCTCCACTGATTTTTCACTCAAGGAAAAGGCCATGCAGCAACCTTTAATCCTTGCAAGTAAGTCATCTTGATGGTCATTTTTGATGATTTTTGTGTTTTCAGAACCCTTGTAGCTTAATCTAGCTAATGAGGGGACTATTTTGCACTATGGTTGAGATTCTTAGGTTTTACCATGTGAGTTCATGTTGGTTTCTAAAATTTTATGGAAGAAAATAAATCTTGGTTGTTAAATAAACAACTTTTGTGAAAGGGGTTCCCATGAAAACACCTAAAATGGACTTTTTTGTAAAGGTTGTAAAATAGGTGGTAAATGTGTGAAATAATTGGATTTTTGAGTTTTTATAAGTTTAAAATAGATTCAGCTAGGCTTGGTTAATGAGGAAATTTGATGAAAATCATTTTACGATATTAAGAGAAAATTCGTAATTTTACGAAAGTCTAAGGGCAAAACGGTAATTTTTCCAAAGTAGGAAACTTGAAATGTTTTGAATTATGTAGTGATTAAATAAGTGAATTTGTCATTATAGATCAAGAAAAACGAAGTCCGGACCTAGACCGGGGGAAAACCAAGCTAGTCAACTAATTCAATCTAGTCGCCCACTTTTTGTATACCGAGGTAAGTTGTACGTGAATAATACAACTCTATTGTTATTATGTATTTAAAAATTGATATTGTATAAAATGTTTGATTATTGTTATGATTATGCACGATGAAAGCTGAGGAGATATACTCCCGGTTGAACCTTAGGAATAGATTGGATATCCAAGCTGTGATATTTGGGCGATACGTGTGCTAGTGTAAGACCATGTTTGGGACATGGCATTAGCCACATTTTGAAAGCCAGTGTAAGACCATGTCTGGGACATGGCATCGGCCACATTATGAAAGCTAGTGTAAGACCATGTCTGGGACATGGCATCGGCGATGATATGTGTGCTAGTGTAAGACCATGTCTGGGACATGGCATCCGCCACAATACGAGAGCCAGTGTAAGACCATGTTTGGGACATGGCATCATCACAATCGAGAGCTAATACGGGACAGAGCATTGGCAATATAAGACCATGTAAGACCATGTCTGGGACATGGCATCGGCTTCGATATGTGAGCCAGTGTAAGAACATATCTGGGACATGGCATTGTCGTTTTACCCTCTTGTGTGAGGCTTGTCAAGTATCCTTTGGCATTCCAACTGGTTCAATGGGAAATTTAAATTTTGTATCAAAACTGAGAAAGGTTACGATTATGTTGTAAGTGATATAGGTACCTACATGAAATTCATGAGAAATGAGCTCGGTTTATATTGTATGATTAGTGGGGATGGAAATGAGTAAGTTATGCCTTTAATTATATAAGAATTTAGTGCAATTTTATGATATGCTGTGAGTATGATGATGCATGGTAATTATTGTTAATTATTTACATGCCATTTACTAAGCTTTATGCTTACTTCTTTTCCTTTCTGTTTTCTTATAGTGCTGCCAAGTTAGCTCTGGGATCAATAGATGTCGAAGGCATCGATCTCACTATCATTCTGAACATTTGGTATATTTAGATTTATCATTTTGAGTATGGCATGTATAGGGACTTGGTAATTTGTTAAGTGTCATATTATTTTGGCCAAATGTGTTGGCTTGTCTTGAAGATGAATTCATTTTGTATAAGGCCATGGATGATGGCTAATATTTGTTATTGATATATGAAAATGATGATGTTATGCATGAATGTGCAAATTGCATGGTTGAGTATTTGGTATATTAATGCATGAATAGGTAGGTTATTTGATGTGGTTTATGTTGGTGCAATTAAGGGTGGCAGAAGAGGCTTGGTAAATAGCCTTTTTTTTTGTCCACATGGGTAGACACACGGGCATGTGTCTAGGCCGTGTGTAACACACGGTCTGCCCCATTGGCGTGTAGTTTGGCCATGTGTCCCTCTGCACCTTAGTGTGGTAAAATAGAATGCCCAATAATAACCACCCGATTTGAGGCACGGCTGTGTGTCTCAACCGTGTAGATGACACGACCATAAGACATGGACATGTGCCCAGGCCGTGTGAAATCTACACCTGAATTTAGAATTTAATTTGCCACACGGCCTAAGCACACGGGTGTGTGCCTTGGCCGTGTGACCTTCTTAGGTTGATGACGTCAGAAACAGAATGTCAAGATTTTTACACATGAGCGGAAACACGGGCATGTCATGGCCGTGTGAGGGACACGGGCCATGGACACGGGTGTGTGCCAAGCCGTGTAAAAATCCCTATAGGTTCAAGTTGAAAAATAAATCCACACGGCTAAGGACATTGGCGTGTCTCTTACCACACAGACGTGTGCCCTTATTTTTAGTGAAATTTTCCAAAGTTTTCTAAAAATCTCGGTTCGCTCGAACCGTTTCTAAAATGTGTTTTGGGCCTCGTAGGTCCATATTAGGGACTTTAAGGCATGGTTTTGAAAAGTGTTAAAATTGAACGAAATTTTATGACTTGAAAATGTATGTTTGCATATGTTTAAGGTAAGTAACGCCTCGTACCCTGACAGACGTCAGATATGGGTAAGGGGTGTTACATTTAGTGGTATCAAAACTATGGTTTAGTCGAATCTTGAACTAACCTAACTTGTGTATGAGTCTAGCTATACATGACATATATGAATTATGCTAGTGTGACGACTCCTGACAATTTAAAATGTGTTTTTATATAGTAAATGAATCCTGACGGAGCAGCGGCGGATGATGTTGAAAGTAATGCGCCGACTCCCGCAGAAGAGATCGTGCCTGTTGAAAGTGGGCCCGTGACACTGAGTCAGGGCGGAAGGGCTAGAGAAGCCTTCCTCCATATGATGAATGTATGGTATTCAGAGTTTTTTTGTGCAAACCCAAACGCTCCACCTCCTCCACCCCCTCCAATTTCCCAGTTTGTCCCTACAACTCACCAAGTATTGGAAACAAATAGAAGAGAAAAACCTCCGGTAGATAGAATTCAAAAGCAAGGGGCTAAGGAACTTAGAGCGAATATAGATGATGACCCAGAGAAAGCAGAATTCTGGCTAGAAAATACCATTAGGGTATTTGATGAGTTGTCTTGTACACCTAAAGAGTGCTTGAAGTGTGTTGTATCACTCCTTCGAGACTTGGCCTACCAATGGTGGAACACCCTTATGTCGATTGTACCAAGGGAAAGGATTACATGGGAGTTTTTCCAAGAGGAATTCCGAAATAAGTATATTAGTCAGAGGTTTATAGACCAGAAGAGGAAGGAATTTCTAGAATTAAAGTAAGGCAGAATGACAGTAACAGAATATGAGCGTGAGTTCGTGAAACTCAGCAAATACACTAGGGAGTGCGTATCTACCGAAGCCATAATGTGTAAGAGATTTGAGGATGGATTGAACAAAGACATCCAATTATTAGTTGGCATCTTAGAGTTAAGGGAGTTTGTTGTGCTTGTTGAAAGAGCTTGTAAGGCCGAGGATTGGCTAAAGAAAAAAAGGAAAGCCGATATTGAGTCTCGTGACTCAAAGAAAATATAGTTGGGGAAATCATTTCAGTCCTCATCCAAGAAATCAAGAAAGTTCACTACTCGATCCAACGCTTCAGTTGGATTCTCGAATAAAAGTAAGAATAAGCAATACATGGCGTCTAAGGCTCAGACCACTTCGATTGCGAGTGTTGGTAATGCCCAACCTAACAGACCGAAATGTTCACAGTGTGGTAGACATCACTTCGATGAATGCCGAAGAAATGAAAGAGGCTTCTTCAAGTGCGGTTCACTACACCACTTTATTCGAAATTGTCCTGAGATGGAGGAAAAAGACAGAAAGCAAGAAGTGAGAGTGAGTAATGCACTGTAACTGCCCGATTTAGATCTTAGTCAGAATAGTGATTTTGAGACCACAAATCCAAATAAAAAAATATTTTAATATTATTTTTTGTGCTTATAATATGTAAATTAATATGTGTGAAATTTTCGTGATTAAAGTTTATCATTTGTGTGTCGATTTGAGAAAAATGACTAAATAGCAGAAAATGCAAAAGTAGCTTTCTATTTGTTAAAGTGCTTGTTTGCTATGGTTTATTAAATGTGAAGTCCTTATGTGGCAAATAGCCCATTTATGAGTTAGTGGATGATAGTGGAGTGGCATTTGGTGTAATTATTAATGTTATTAAAGGTTAAATAAGTAAAAAAAGGCATTATATGTTAAATTAATTAAAAGAAATGGTGTCATCTTCTTCCACTATCTATCTTCACCGAAACTTCAATCTAAAATCAGCCATGGGAGAGCTTGTTATTCGGCCAAACTTTGAAGACAAATTGGTGAGTGGTTTTTGCTCGGTTTTTAATAATTTTTATTTTTTTGAGATCGTTGCTAAATTATCTTTAAAGCCAATGTATTAATTTTTAAACTTGATGATGATTTTGTGTTTTGCCATTGATGAGTTTATAAGTTTTATGATGTTTGATGATGAATTATGAAATATATGTGTTAGATTAACATGTTTTGTCTTTGGATTTTTGGATAATTTTGAGTAATTTGGACTAAATTGTGAAAATAAATTTTTGAAGGACTAAAATGTGAAAAAAATGAAATATATGGACTTGTATAATTCTTGTGAATATTCGGCCTAACTATAGTATGTGTAAATTTTGTGCATTTTGTGTTTTATGCAATAAGGATTAAATTGCAAAAAGTGTGAAATGTTAGGGGCAAAATGGTAATTTTTCCATTTATGTGTTTTTGGATTAAATCGAATGAATATGTGGTTAAATTAGTTAAATTTGAATTTATTTAGATCAAGAACAGAAGAAAACGAAATTATATCGGGGAAAGTCAAAAGTAGTCGAGTAGTCGATTACGTTCGTCGATATCCGAGGTAAGTTTATAAGCATATATGTGTTGTTAATTATATATAAACATGATATTTATATGCTGATTTGTAATATGTGAAATTAATGTGCAGAAATGATAGTATGAAATATAGCACTAAGTGTGCGATACGTTACAAGGATTTGGCACTAAGTGTGCGAGAAATTAAATGTGACGGCACTAAGCGTGCGATACATTACAAGGATTTGGCACTAAGTGTGCGAGAAGTTAAATGTGACGGCACTAAGTGTGTGATACGTTACAAGGTTTTGGCACTGTGTGTGCGATATCTATATATATATAGCGCTTGGCTATTCATTTGGCACTGTGTGCACAAAATTTATATATAGCTTCGGTTATCCATTTGGCACTAAGTATGTGAGTTCATTGAATATAAAATTTTATTGTATGATATAATGTATCGATCAATAAGGTGACGTGGGAAATGTAATAGATAAGTATGATGAGGTACAGGTACGTACGAAACCTATGTGGTTGTTGACTTTTGTGTATGAGTTTGAAAAGTGGTAGAAAAAAAATAGGTATTGATTCATGAGTAAGAATTGAATAGTAGAATTGATATTGATTTGAAATAATATGCTTTTGATGATGTTTAAGAGATTCAACGGGTATTGAATTGATAATGAAAAGTAATTGAATGTGAAAAAGATTTAATCAAGTGATAATAATGTGCAAGTGAACATTGCAATTGATGCATTTATACGTGTAAGTGTGAATATGAAACCGTTTGTATAAGTGAAGTGCAGGTATGAAATTAAGTAAGAAACCGTATATGCAAATAATACAGGTATGTGTATGAAATTGCTATTGTATGATTTATATGTTGAATAAAGTGTTTGGTTTATGATGCATCAATTGTAAGGATGCAAATGAGTGAGATGTGCCTATGATCAAATGATAATTATATGCTAAGTTATACTATGTTTTGTGCATATGTGTAAAATGAAAGTGAATACATGAAAATCATGAAAAAGTGAAATTAGCATTAAGACAAGATCGAACAAATAGCGAGTTGTGTATTTTGAAAAATCACCAAAATGTTAGGAATTGAATTAATAATTGAATGAGATATTAAATTAAATCTCATTGAGTATATTTTCAAATAAAGAAAATGGTGTGAGAAAATGAATTATATTTTATGAGATATTTAAATTCTTGTGAGACTAGTTCGTAATGAATACGTGATCCCTATTCGACTTGGAAAAATCATTATAAATTGTAAAAAACTAATTATGGGACATGGTTTATATTCTTAGAATCATTAGTGAGTTTTATTTGAACAAACAAAATATTATTTGAACTCAGACAATGAGATATCTCGATTTTGTGAAGAGAGGCAAACTGTCAAATAATGAAATAGGGAAATTTTAATGAATAAACTATACTAATTGGTTAAGACAAAAGATTCCGAAATTTTATGACAAGAAGATATATGAGTGTAATTTCAGGAAAATTTACGAACTTAATTTCGAGTTCTATAGCTTATGAAATAATTAAATTAGTGACTGTGACTCAGGAAAACAGCCATAGCTAAACTTTAATAAAAGATAAAATCATGTAAATAATGATTCTATTTTCTTAAGCATATCTATTGAGGAATGGGATAGTATTGTTAAAGATTGTTTATTATTATATGTCAACTTACTAAGCTATAAATCTTACACCATTTTCCCATTTCTCTTAGTGTTGTCAGGTTGGCTTGAGGTTGGAGATCGTTGGAGGTATCATCACACTATCAATTTGTCAAGTTGGAATCAAGAAAATTCCTAATTATTTTCAAGTGAATGGGATGTATAGAGATTTAGTTATTGATTGTATGTATTATTATGAATTAGCCAATTTTTTAGGCTTATATTGCTTCGTTGAATAGAGCCATGAGTTGTGGCTTATAATGCCTATAGGTAAGTAAACCTATTTTATGCATGCATAGAGAAATGTCTTGATGTGGCTAAGTTAGAATTAGCTAAAGGTATAACAAAGATCGATATATTGTATATTAGTACAAAGAGTTAAGAACACAAAAGGTTTGAAAATAGCCTAATGTATGCCACACGGACTAGACACACTGGTGTGTCTCGGCCAGGTAGGACCGCCACCGCACGGGCATGTGGTTTGGCCGTGGTGCATAAACAGAATGCTAGTGAATTACACATGGGGTCCAGACATGGGTGTGTGAGGACCACACGGTCTACTTACATGGCCATGTCATATGTCACACGGGCGTGTGACCCTGTTTTGGTAAATAAATTTAAATGCCCAAAAAGTTTCGATTTGGTCTTGAACCAACTTTAATGATTGTTTGGGCCTCGTAAGCCCATAATAGGGACATAGAGTGTGATTATGAATGGTTTTAATGTATAATTTAAATGTATGTATCTGAAAAGTGTAAAAGATTGCTGTAATGCCTCGTACCCTGATCCGGCTACGGATAGGGGTAAGGGGTGTTACATGCACCTTCAAGGGGTTGACCACAAAAGTACCATGGAAGTTAGTCTGGCAGTAGAGGTGCGCCAAGAGAGTCCACTGTGAGGTCCGAAGGCTGAGCGCCTACAAGGACTTATGCCATTCACGCTCGCGAAGAGGCATCGTCACCAGATGTGATTACGGGTACTTTTTCTCTTCATGATATCTCTGTTGTTGCTTTGATTGATCTGGGATCTACCCATTCTTATATTTGTATGAAATTGGTGTCTAGCATGAAAATGCTTGTTGAGTCCACCGAATTTGTGATAAAAGTGTCAAACCTGTTAGGCAAGCATGTGACAGTTGACAAAGTGTGTAAAAACTATCCTTTGATGATTAGAGGCCATTATTTTCGGCTAATCTTATGCTACTACCGTTGGATGAATTTAACCTAATTCTTAGCATGGATTGGTTGACTGTTCATAATGTGTTAGTAAATTGTGGTAGTAAGCTTATTGAATTGAGATGTAAAAATGGGGATATTATTCGGGCTGAATCAGGTGAACCGGATAGCTTACCTATACTGATTTCTTCTATGACAACTGAGAAATACATGAGAAAAGGGTATGAGTGCTATCTTGCATTTGTGTTGAATACCCAAGAGTCGAAGTAAAGATTGAGTCACTGCCTATGGTATGTGAGTATCCAGATGTGTTTCCAGAAGAGTTACCTGGATTGCCTCCAATTAGGGAAGTCGAGTTTGGTATTGAGTTAGTTCCTGGTACGGCACCTATTTTGATTCCCCCGTATAGGATGGCCCCGTTGGAATTAAAAGGGTTGAAGGTTCAGTTACAAGAGTTAACGGATAAGGGTTTTTCGAGACCGAGCTATTCTCCGTGGGGTGCTCCAATACTTTTTGTGAAAAAGAAAGACGGGTCAATAAGATTATGTATAGACTACCGACAACTCAACAAGGTTACAGTTAAGAACAAGTATCCTTTGCCAAGGATCGACGATTTGTTTGACCAATTGAAGGGAGCCACAGTATTTTCTAAGATAGACCTGAGGTCCGGTTATTACCAGCTGAGAGTTAGGGAACAAGATGTACCGAAAACTACATTTCGGATGAGGTATGGCCATTATGAGTTTCTCGTCATGCCTTTGGCTTAACAAATGCTCCAGCCGTGTTTATAGATTTAATGAATCGTATTTTCCAACCATACTTGGATAAGTTCGTTGTTGTTTTTATCGATGATATATTAATTTATTCTCGTGATGAGAGTGAGCACGCGGAGCATTTGAGAACTGTTTTGTAGAATTTAAGAGATAAGAAGTTGTATGCTAAGTTTAGCGAAAGTGAATTTTGGCTCCGAGAAGTCAGATTCTTAGGGCACATCGTGTCGAGTGATGGAATTAGAGTTGACCCGGGCAAGGTATCGGCTATCGTTGATTGGAAACCGCGAAGAATGTGTCAGAGATTAGAAGATTTTTGGGCTTAGTGGGATACTACAGATGGTTTGTTAAAAGATTCTCCATGATTGCTACTCCTATGACGAGTCTACTACAGAAAGATGTCAATTTCGAATGGAAAGTGAAGTGCCATTACAGTTTTGAGAAATTAAATGCATTATTGAATGAAGCCCCAGTTTTAGTGCAACCGGAACTGGGAAAGGAATTTGTGGTGTATAGCGATGCACCTTTAAATGGATTGGGGTGCGCGCTTATGCAAGAAGCAAGGTAATAGCTTATGCTTCAAGATAGCTGAAGCCACATGAGAAAAACTATCCGACTCACGATTTAGAGCTGACCGCCATAGTGTTTGCACTGAAGATTTGGAGACACCATTTGTATGGCGAGAAATGCCGAGTATTCACTGACCATAAAAGTCTAAAGTATTTGATGACTCAAAAAGAATTGAACCTTCGCCAACAAAGATGGCTAGAGCTCATAAAAGATTACGAATTGGTGATCAACCATAACCTGAGGAAGGTGAACGTGGTCGCCGATGCTTTAAGTAGGAAATCATTATTTGCCTTGAGGGCAATGAACACTCAGTTGTTAGTAACCGATGACGGTTTGATTTTAGCCGAGTTGAGAGCGAAACCAATGTTTTTGCAAGAGATCTGTGAAGCTCAAAAAAGTGATAAAGAGTTGCAAGCTAAGATAACTCAGTGGGAGACGGGTATAGAATCAGACTTTTGGATTGGTTCAGATGGCTATTTAATGTTTCGAGACAGAATTTGTGTACCCAAAAATGATGAGCTTATTCGGAAGATTTTGCATGAGGCACATAGCAGTTGTATGTCTATCCATTCAGGTGGTGTGAAAATGTATAATGACTTGAAGAAAATTTATTAGTGGTTAGGGATGAAAAGAGACATCTCAGAGTTTGTCTCTAAGTGTTTAATTTGTTAGCAAGTGAAAGCTGAACACCAAGTACCTTCGGGTTTACTTCAATCCGTGATGGTTCCTGAGTGGAAATGGGACCATATTACCATGGATTTTGTGTCGGGATTGCCGTTGACGCCAAAGAAGAAAGATGTTGTATGGGTTGTGGTTGATAGACTTATGAAATTGGCTCATTTTATGCCGGTGCGTACCGATTATCCACTTGAGAAATTAACTGATTTGTATGTTTCTGAAATTGTGAGACTTTACGGAGTACATTGATCTATCATTTCGAATAGAGATCTAAGTTTCATATCAAGGTTTTGGAAAAAGTTGCAAGAAGCGTTGGGGACAAAACTGAATTTTAGTACTGCTTTCCACCCGCAAACTGATGGGCAGTCGAAAAGAGTAATTCAGGTTCTTGAAGATATGTTACGGTGTTGTGTTCTTGAGTTTCAAAACAGTTGGGAAAAGTACTTACCATTGGTAGAGTTTGCCTACAACAATAGTTACCAGTCGAGTGTGAAAATGGCGCATTATGAGGCTTTGTATGGGCGTAAGTGCCGAACGCCCTTGTATTGGACCGAACTTAGAGAAAATCAGGCACACGAAGTTGACTTAGTCAAAGAAGCAGAAGAGAAAGTAAAAGTAAATCATGGTTGTTTGAAGGCTGCTTCGGATAGACAAAAATCCTACGCGAACTTGAAACGGAAAGAGATTGAGTTTCAAGTAGGTGATAAGGTATTTTTGAAAGTATCTCCGTGGAAGAAAGTCCTCAAATTCGGTAAGAAAGGAAAATTAAGTCTATGTTTTATTGGACCTTATAAGGTGACTGAGAAAATTGAAACCGGTAGCTTATCGACTAGCCTTGCCATCCGAGTTAGAAATGATCCAAGATGTTTTCTATGTGTCTATGTTGCACTGTTATCGTTCTGACCCATCACATGTGATTTCACCAACAGAGGTTGAGATTTGTTCAAACATGACCTATGGTGAAGAGCCAGTTAAGATTTTGGATCGAGAGATCAAGCAATTGAGAAATAAAAGTATAGTACTTGTGAAAGTACTCTAGCATAGACATGGGGTTGAAGAGGCCACATGGGAGCCCGAGGAGACCATGAGAGACCAATACCCGAACCTTTTTGCTGGTAAAATTTTCTGGGACGAAAATCTCTAAGGGGAGAATTGTAACAGCCCGATTTTGGGGCTAGTCAGAATAGTGGATTTGAAACCACTAATCTGAGGCAAGATATATTATTTTTAATAGTATTTTATGTGTTATAGCTTGATTATATGAGTGCATGAAAATTTTGGTGAATTAATTTAGTGATTGCATGCTTAATTTTGAAAAAGGACTAAATCGCATAAACTGTGAAAGTTTTGTTCTACAAGCTAAAGATTTCAAATAGATATAGAACCTTAAATTGGAGGTCCCTGTTGTGCAATTAGGCCCTTAGGAGAGTTTTGGTCAGCCATGGGGTACAAAGAAATGAAAATTGGTCAAAGTTGGTGGAATTAGGTGACTAAATTGTTGAAATAAAATAAAATAAGATAAAGTTTTCATCTTTTTCATTCTCTCTTCTTCTCCACCAAATTTTCACTCAAGGAAAAGGCCATGGAAGCTTGAAAATTTTAGCAACCTTTAATCCTTACAAGTAAGTCATCTTGATGGTCATTTTTGATGATTTTTGTGTTTTCAGAACCCTTGTAGCTTAATCTAGCTAATGAGGGGACTATTTTGCACTATGGTTGTGAGTCTAGGGTTTTACCATGTGAGTATTCATGTTGATTTCTGAAATTTTATGGAAGAAAATGAATCTTGGTTGTTAAATAAACAACTTTTGTGAAAAGGATTTCCATGAAAACTCCTAAATGGACCTTTTGTAAAGGTTGTAAAATAGGTGGTAAATGTGTGAAATAATTAGATTTGTGAGTTGCCATTGGTTTAAAATAGATTCGTCTAGGCTTGGTTAATGAGGAAATTTGATGAAAATCGTTTTACGAGCCTAAGGGCAAAATCATAATTTCGTGAAAGTTTAAGGGAAAATAGTAATTTTGCCAAAGTAGGAAATTTGAAATGTTTTGAATTATGTAGTGATTAAAGAAGTGAATTTTTCATTATAGATCAAGAAAAAGAGTCCGGACCTAGACTGGGGGAAAACCAAGCTAGTCAACTAATTCAATCTAGTCGCCCACTTTTTGTATACCAAGGTAAGTTGTACGTGAATAATACAACTCAATTGTTATTATGCATTTAACAATTGATATTGCATAAAATTTTTTATTATTTTTATGATTATGCATGATGAAAGTTGAGGAGATATACTCCCGGTTGAACCTTAGGAATAGATTGGATATCTAAGCTGTGACATTTGGGCGATACGTATGCTAGTGTAAGACCATGTATGGGACACGGCATCAGCCACATTTTGAAAGCCAGTGTAAGACCATGTGTGGGACATCGCATCGACCACATTATGAAAGCCAGTGTAAGACCATGTCTGGGACATAACATCGGGAATGATATGTGTGCTAGCGTAAGACCATGTCTGGGACATGGCATCGGGCATAATATGAAAGCCAGTGTAAGACCATGTCTGGGACATGGCATCGGGCACAATATGAGAGCCAGTGTAAGACCATGTCTAGGACATGGCATCGGCATTTTACCCTCTTTTGTGATGCTTGTCGGGTATCCTTTGGTATTTCAACTGGTTCAACTATAAATTTAAAGTTTGTATCAAAACTGAGAAAGGTTATGATTATGTTGTAAGCGATACAGGTACCTACATGAAATTCATGAGAAACGAGCTCGGTTTATATTTTATGATTAGTAAGGATGGAAATGAGTAAGTTATGCCTTTAATTATCTGAGAATTTGGTGCAAGTTTATGATCTGCTATGAGTATGATGATGCATGGTAATTGTTGTTAATTATTTACATGCGACTTACTAAGCTTTATGCTTACTCCTTTTCCTTTCCACTTTCTTATAGTGCCGCCAAGTTAGCTCGGGGATCAATAGACGTCGGAGGCATCGATCACACTATCATTCTAAACATTTGGTATTTTTAGATTTATCATTTTGAGCATGGCATGTATAGGGACTTGGTGTTTTTTTAAGTGTCATATTGTTTTGGCCAAATGTGTTGGCTTGTCTTGAAGATGAATTCATTTTGTATAAGGCCATGGATGATGGCTAATATTTGTTATTGATATATGAAAATGATGATGTTATGCATGAATGTGCAAATTGCATGGTTGAGTATTTGGTATATTAATGCATGAATGAGTAGGTTATTTGATGTGGTTTATATTGGTGCAATTAAGGGTGGTAGAAAAGGCTTGGTAAATAGCCTTTTTTTTGTCCACATGGGTAGACACACGGGCATGTGTCTAGGCCGTGTGTAACACATGGTCTACCCCATGGGCGTGTAGTTTGGCCATGTGTCCCCCTGCACCTTAGTTTAGTAAAACAGAATGCCCAGTAGTAACCACACGGGCTGAGGCACGGCCGTGTGTCTCAACAGTGTAGATGACACGGCCATAGGACATGGGCATGTGCCCAGGCCGTGTGAAATCTACACCTGAATTTAGGAATTTTATTCGCCACACGGCCTAAGCACATGGGTGTGTGCCTTGGCTATGTGACCTTCTTGGGTTGATAACGTCAGAAATAGAATGTCAAGGTTTTTACACACGGGCGTGTCATGGCCGTGTGAGGGACACGGGCCATGGACACAGAGCGTGTGCCAAGCCGTGTAAAAACCCCTATAGGTTCGAGTTGAAAAATAAATCCACACGGCTAGGGACATGGGCGTGTCCCTTACCACACGAGTGTGTGCCCCTATTTTTAGTGAAATTATCCAAAGCTTTCTAAAGATCTCGGTTTGGTTCCGAACTGTTTCTAAAGTGTGTTTTAGGCCTCGTAGGTCCATATTAGGGACTTTAAGGGAAAGTTTTGAAAAGTGTTAAAATTGAATGAAATTTTATGACTCGAAAATGTATGTTTGCATATGTTTAAGGTAAGTAATGCCTCGTACCCTAACCAGGCATCAGATACGGGTAAGGGGTGTTACAACAGCTCTTTGTGCACGTCCTATTACACAATTCAATTAGTTGTGGTCCAGCATTTATTGCGGACACAAATGCATCTCTTCGTGAGCATCCTGATATCGGCTCTTATGAGCTTCCTGACATGGCTCGCTTGAACTCCCTGTTATGCTATCCAGAGCTTCCTGTTAATAACTCTTCGGAGTTACCTGTTAAGCTCAATGAGCTTCTTGTTCTAAACTCTTAGGAGTTCTCTGTTTAGCCTAGATAAGTATCCTGTTAAATGGCTCATTTGAGCATCCGATATATGGCTCGAGAGTCTACTTCCTAATTATGTGCCCTAATTAGGTACCCCTAGATATGAATTGACGGATTGCAGTTTTGTACACTTTAAGTGTACTACATAGTGTATCCATCGATATTTCAAATAAATGCAACGGGTAAAGTTCTGACATGGCTAAAATGAACTTTAAATGATTTGTCATGGAAATGTACATGTAATATGGAATAATGATATGGAAAGTATATGTATATGAAAATCATTAAATGATGATTTCATCCATGTTCTTGGTATTATGTGAATTACTTGACTAACATGATTGATGAAGTTGTGTTTTAGGCTATTAGCCAAATTGCTTGGATGCATTTTTGTGTGCTTATCTTTAATGAAAATATATGGTAAGTTAAATCCTTGTTATATGAACTTACTAAGCATTTGAAATGCTTACTTGATTTTCTTTCCTATGTTTTATAGTACTCGGAAGCCTATAAAGGTTGGAGATTGGTTGAAGCATGATCACACTATCCTCCATCTTGTTTTGGTATAAATAGGAAACTTACTTTGGATAATGGCATGTATAGGCTAATGGTGACAAGTAAGGGTATGTAAATGTTTTGGTTGTAATTAGCCATTGGAATGGCTAGTGATAAGATATTTAAAATATTTATGCATGAAATTATATCATGTTTGGTATGTGAGTATACTTGGATTAGTAACTTATATATAATCACACTTGGGTAAGTATATGATTAGAAAAGGGTAACATGAATACTTGAAAGTGTGAGCAAACATGTCATGTATAAAACTTAAATATTAGTTTGATTTATATGCCTTGAATTGGTTGTTGAATATATTGAAGTGTTCATGTAGGTGCAAGGTAAAAAGGGTGAGAAATAAGGCTTGGAAAATGGCCTTATTTTGTCCACATGGTCAACCGTGAGTGACACACAACTATACGCACGGGCGTCTGGTTTGGCCCTGTGTCCCCTGCATCTTAAAAATCGAGAAACAAAATGCTCAGAATTGAGCACACAAGCATAGACATGGGCGTGTGTCTCAGCCATGTGAGACACGCGGCTCAGTATATAGACGTGTGTCCTGGCCGTGTAACCCCTACACCTAATTTTTTTAAAATTAAATTATCCACACAGTCTAGCACATAGGCGTGTATGCCACATATCGAATGCCCACAAGACCTAGGACACAGGCATGTCATTGGCCGTGTGAGCCACATGGCTTCGCCACACGGGCGTGTCCCTTGCACCTAAGAAAAATTTTGATATTTTGTGAAAAATTTACTGTGATCCCGATTTTGTCCCGACTCGATTCTGTAAAAGCCTAATTTTGGGGCTATTCGGAACAATGGTTTCAAGATCACTAATCTGAGGTTGAAGAAAATTATTTTGATATTATTTTATGTGTTATAGCATGTTTATAAGGATGTATGAAAATTTTGGTGTATTAGTTTTGGTGATTTCATGCTTAATTATGAAAAAGGACTAAATCGCATAAAGTGCGAAAGTTCTATTATACAAGGTAGAGGTGTCTAATAGCCATAGAATATTAAATTGGAGGTCCTTAAAGTGAAATTAGGACATTAAGGGTGTTTTGCCTGGCCATAGAGACAAGGAGACAAGGGCATTAAATTTTGGTCAAATTTTGGTGAAATTAGGTGATAAAAAATGAATAAAATAATATAAATAAAAGAGATATCATCTTTCACTATTCATGCTTCTTATCCGCCAAAAATTGAAGGGAAATTAGAGGATTTTGGAGTTCAAACTTTCAACCAAGCTACTTTCAACCAAAGCTTAAGCTAGCTAATGAGGGACTAATTTGCAAAATGGTTGAAAGTTTAGGGACTTTTCATGAGAATGTTCATATTTTTTGCTGATTTTTTATGGAAGAAAATGAATGTCAGTAGGTTGAGGAACAACTTTTGTGAAAGGTGTTACCATGAAAACACCTAAATAGGACTTATTTGTAAAAGTTGTAAATGAGTAATAAATGCATGAAATAATTGGTTTTGTGAGTTGTTTTAAGAGAAATAAATGTTCAGGTAGGTTTGTTTAATGATAAAATGTGATGAAAAATGATTTACGAGCCTAACGGAAAAATAATAATTTTGCCAAAGTATGAGGGCAAAATGGTCATTTTTGCCTAAGTAGAAATTTTGATGTATCATGAATTATAAAGTGATTAAATGAGTGAATTTTATTATTATAGATCAAGAAGAGCGCGAAAACCACCTTGACCGAGGAAAAGGCAAGGTTACGGACTAAACTGTCAACTAGTACATTTTGCACTGAGGTAAGTTTGTGTAAACGATACATCTTTAATACATATGTTTTTATTTGTTGGTGCATTGTATAAATGACATAAATTATGATTGTGATTAATTGGAATTGATAGATAGTGAGTAATTCTCATATGAACCTCGGAATAAATATGTCGAAAAATATCCGTAATAACTATTTAGTGGGCTGTGTGCGATACCACCGTAAATATCCTTTTTGGTGGATTGTGTGAGATACCACCTTACTATTTATTCATGATGGGCTGTGTGTGATACCATCGTCTATATTGTTATTCGGTGGGCTATATGTGAAACCACCATAATTATTCTTGTTGGTGGGCTATGTGCAATACCAACCTATTATTAACTATTGGTGAACTGTGTGTGAAACCACCGGGTACTTAGTAACATTCCGAGGGGTTCATTGAGAAATTGTCTAAGTAAATATGTCATGTGGTTTGTAGTGATGAGTGTAGGGGATGTGTGCAAGTAAATGTGAGCATTTTATTTGTGGTATGGATGGAATGTGGTAAGAGATGAGATGAGTAAGCATTATTATGGAAATGTGATTTGTTCTTGCTTATTATGTAATGTTGTTGGTTGATTGGCATATGTTATGATGTTTATAGTTTACATGTAAACTTACTAAGCTTAAAGCTTACTCCCTTTCTTTTCCCTTATTTATAGTGTCAAAGAGCCAGCTCGGGATACGAAGATAATCTGAAGATCACCCACACTATCAGCTTATCTCAGTATATTTAGACTTATCATTTTGAGTATGGCATGTATAAGGGATAGACTTAGTGGAATGTTTTGTTGTTTTGGCCAAGTGTGTTGGCTCCTTTTAAGATGAACTCTTTTGTATATAGTCATAATTGATGGCTCATTATTACTAATTTATGAAAAGATGAGGTTATTCATGAAAGTGTATGTTACATGATTGGGTTACTTAGTAAATGGTTGAATGTGATTCATGTTGTATTAGTTAGGGTGATAAAAACAGCTTGGCAAATAGTCTTGTTCTTTTCCACATGGGAAGGCACGCGAGCGTGTGTTTAGGCCTTGTGTGACACACGGTCAGTCCCATAGGTGTGTGACCAGGCCGTGTGTCCCCTGCATGTTAGTGTTGCAAGTCAGTGTCAACCACGGGCTAGACACATGGGCGTGTGCCTAGGCCATGTGCCCTTTATATGGTTGCTGACGTCATAAACAGAATACCCATGTTTTCACACACGGGCGAGGACATGGGCGTGTCTAGGTCGTGTGAAGGAGACGGGCCGAAAGCACGGGCTTGGTCCTGGCCGTGTGAAAACCCCTGTAGGTTTGAAATGAAAAATAAATTTCACACGGGCTAGGGACATGGGCGTGTGTGACCACACGACCTGCCTACACGGGCATGTCCCATTTCACACGAGCGTTTGGCCCTATTTAGGCAAAAATTTCTAAGTATACAAAAGTTCCTAGTTTGATTCCGAGACCCTCCGTTTGCATGTTTCAGGCCTCGTAGGCCCATAATAAGGATGTTATGAATGTGAATGAGAAGTTTTATGTTGGAATGAAATTTGATAGCCTAAATTTGTACGTTCAAGCAAGATAAGTTTAGTAATGCCTCATATCGATTTCGACGTTGAATACGGGTAAGGGGTGTTACAGTTTCTAATATGTATTTTGGGCCTCGAGGATCCATATAAGGGAAACTATGATTAATTGTGATCAATTTTCAAAAATGAATAGTAAATAACATAAATTAATTGTAATTAAACTGTAAACTCTGATAATGCTCCATAACCTTGTTCCGGTGATGGATATGGGTTGGGAGTGTTAAAATATGTGTTTATAAACCATTAAAGGTTCACAATTATAAACATAAAGAAAAACATAAGAGAGCATAAAAATAACAAAGTCCTAATACAATCGGCGAAGTCAACAGAATTATATCCCTAAGCCCAAACAGAATTTCTTCATTTCCTTTAATCTAGACTTCATTTGTACTACCTTTACAACATGATTACTTCACCTGGATCACTAACCTCGTCATTGCTCACCTTGCGATCTAGCTATCTATAACGAATAGAAAGGAGTGTGTGATTTATTGTGAACTTAATGAATATATAGGAAAGAATAACAATAAAGCACGCACAAAACATAAGTTAAACAGAAACTTCGCAAGGTCATAGAACTTGCAAACTAGGTTCGCCATACTTACGCAAAGTATGGTTGACAAATACTTAATATCAGATAGCTTACAAACAAAAAAACACATTTTTCCAAAAAACATAAACTTATTTTCTAGTTGGATAAGTGGATCGCCTTATAACACCTCAAAATGACTCAACGAGTCTAACACGTCCCATAAGCGTAGCATAAAGCTAAACGCTCTTCACCACACCAAGATGTCCTAGTGAATGGATCTTAGCTCGACATTACCTTATTTCTCCAACCTGTCCCAAGGTCTCTCACCCAAACCACAAAACATAAAGGTGAATACTTACAATCCTACTATAACACCCTATACCCAGTCCAGTCTCTGGACTCGAGCTATAAGATGCTACAACAATAAACTGGAACAGTCACAAGAAATTTATTCAATAATACTCAATAATCAATAAATCCAAGTTAATTTAATGTTAAACATGCATTACAATCAAAACCTAATCTTAATTGGGCTTACAAAAGCCTTTGAGCAAGTTTGGAACTAAATCAGGACCAATTGTAACAGCCCAATTTAGGGCCTAGTCAGAATAGTGGTTGCGAGACCATAGATCTGAGGTAGAAATATGTGTTTTATGACTGTTATGAGGCCTAAAGCATGTTTTCATGATTGTGTGAAAAATTGATGAAGAAATTTTATAAATTAGTGAACAATTTGTCTATTAGGACTAAATTGCAAAGATTGGAAAATATGAGATTCTAGAAGATTTAAGTATGAAATAGCATTATAAAAATTATAAGAAGTCCTTATTTAGCAGTTAGACCATTATATGTCAAGATGGACTAAAATAGACATGGGAAGGAAAAATCTCAAGAAAGAGGCCTTAAGGGCATTTTTGTCATTTGGTTAATAAAAGAATTAAAACGGAAAACTAAGACAAAATTTATGTCCATCTTCTTCCGTAAGTGTCAAAATTTTCAAGGAGCCATAGCTAGGGTTTCTTCAACTTTCAAGCTTGATTGTAAGTACCTCATAGCCCCATTTTTAATGTTCTTCGTATTTTTGAGATCCTCATAACTTGATTTAGTTATTTCTAGCTATATTTTGAGCTAGGGTTTATGTTCAAAAATTTAACCATGTATGGCATGCATCTATTTTGATTATTTATGGAAGAATATGAAATTTTGATGTATGATAAACATCTCTTTCTAAGTGATTTTCATGGGAAATTCATAAAAAGGATTAAATTGTAAAAGTTATGAAAATGGTCATACATGAGTGAATTAGTGGAAATTGGGGGCTTTTATAGTTATGAAAATGATTTCGCTAGGGCAAAAATACAAGGAAATTGAATGAAAATCATTTTACGAGCCTAGGGGCAAAAGTGTAATTTTGTGAAAGTTTAGGGGCAAAATTATAATTTTTCTAAAGTATAAATCATGGGTTAATTTAGTCAATGTGAGTATTAAACAAGTGAAATTGTTATTATAGATCAAGAAACACGAAGCCCATAAAACCGAGGCAAGAACAAGGTTGTGAACTAAATCGAACATCTATATGTATTTTGAGTACCAATGTAAGTTTGTGTGAAATTAAAGCTACATAATATTATTATTTTTTTAATTACTTTATATTATGAGAAATGCATATTATTTCTATGAAGTTGATTAATGATGTCTCGATTAAATTATAATGAGATCATGTCAAGTTAAAGTCTCGGTTGAACATTTGGAATGGCAAGGATACCTGTGTCACAACATGAGATAAGGAAGGTCCCGTATAAGACCATGTCTGGGACATGACATCGGCATCAAAATAAAGGAGGTCCTGTATAAGACCATGTCTGGGATATGGCATCGGTACCAAATAAGAAAGGTCCCGTATAAGACCATGTTTGGGACATGGCATCGACATCTATATACGATCTCATATAAGACCATATCTAGGATATAGCATTGACATTGAGATATGAGATCCCGTGTAAAACCATATTTGGGATATGGCATCGGCATCAAGATGTGATCCCATGTAAGACCATATCTGGGATATGGCATTGGCATCATGATACATGTATGATGAGATTGAGTATCCTTCGATATTCTGAGTAGTTCAACGGGAAAATAGCTAAGTTTATGAACACATAACAAAGAGATAAGTCTATGTTTAATAGAATAAAAGTGCTAAATTTGTGTGGCAAAGTGATACAGGTACCTATGAGTAACTTACGAGAAATGAATGCAAAATATGATATGTAATTTGGTAAGAGTATGCATGAGTAAGTTATGTTGATGTGTTTGAGAACTTGTGTATTATTCAATGAGATGAATGGATGTAATTATAAGTATTAATGTTGCTATTTGTTTCATGCAAACTTACTAAGCTTTATGCTTACCCCTCTCTTTTCTCTTTTCCTTGGAGTATCGCCAAGCTAACTCGGAGATCGTAGAACATCAGAGTTCGGATCACACTATCAACTATTTTTTGGTATAGTAAAGTTGATTTATTTTGGGTACCTATGTATAGGAACTTAGTCATTTTGTTATGTCATATTTGTTAGCCAAGTGTTGGCTATTATTGTTACTCATTCATTTTGTGAATGGCCATTAGGAATTGGCCAATACTTGCTAAGTTTTATATATATCCAATGATGATGATATTCATGAAGTGCAAGTTCGTGTAATTAATTGAGTAAGATGTGAAGTGTATGCTTGATGAATTAGTGATTTTTCATAGTGTATTATTGCTAAGTTATGTGTTGGTTGTGGTGACATAAATGTGTTTGTTTTTCAGGGTGGCAATTAGCTTGGTAAATAGCCTTCTAATTGTCCACACAGGTAGACACACGGACATGTGTCTAGGCCGCGTGTGATACACGATCAGCCCTATGGGTGTGTTGATAGGCCATGTGTCCCCTGCATCAAATTTGCGAAAATTTAGTTCGTCACACGGGCTAGCACACGAGCGTGTGACTAGGCCGTGTGCCCCTAAGTGTTTGTTGATGTCATAAACAGAATACTAAGGTTTTCATACACGGGTGAGGGCACGGACGTGTCTTGGCAGTGAAAGACATGGGCCATAGACACGGGCATGTTCCAGACTATTTGAAAACCCTTGTAGGTTTGAAATGAAAAATAAAATCCACACGGGTTAAGAACATGGGCGTGTATGACCACACGGCCTGCCCACACGGGCGTGTTCCATTCCACACGGGCGTGTGGCCCTGTTTTAAGCAAAAATTTTCTAAATGTACAAAATTTTTCGATTTAGTCTCGAACCATTTCGCATGTATGTTTAGGGTCTCGTAGACCCTTAATAGGGACGTTATGATTATGATTGAAAAGGTTTTGAATTGAAAAGAAATTTTATGGCCCGATGTTATATGTTTGAGCAAGTTAAGATCGGTAATGCCTCGTATTCAATTTTGGCGCTGAATATGGGTAAGGGGTGTTACATTTAGTGATATCAGAGCTACGGTTTAGTCAATTCTCGGACTAACGTAATGTATGCATGAGTCTAGCTATACATGCCATATGTATGAGTATTTACATAATGATAGTGTGACGACTCTTGATGATTTAAATTGTATTTTTATATAGTAAATGGATCACGATAGAGTTATGGTCGATAATGGAAAAAGTAATGCGCCGGCCTCTGCCTAAGGAATGTGATGACTGAGAATGAGAATAGACCAGCGATTGTAAGTCAGAGAGAGGAGAAGAGGCTAGGGAAGCCTTTCTCCACATGATGAATGCGTGGTATACGGAGTTTGTTCGTATGAACCGAATGCGCAACCCCCTCCACCCCCACCTATTCCTCAGCCTACCCTTGTAGCTCCCCAAGTGGTAGAACTGGTAAGGAGAGAAAAGCCTCTAGTTGATAGAATCCGAAAACAAGGAGTCAAGGAATTTTGAGCTAGTAAAGATGATGACCTAGAAAGGGCAAAATTTTGGCTTGAAAATACCATCAGGGTATTTGATGAATTATATTGCATACCTGAAGAGTGCATGAAATGTGTGGTGTTTCTCTTGAGAGATTCGGCATATTAGTGTAGAACACCCTTATGTCGGTAGTACCAAGGGAGAAGGTTAATTGGGAGTTTTTCCAAGAAAAGTTTCGAAAGAAGTACATTAGCTAAAGGTTTATCGACCAGAAAAGAAAGGAATTTCTTGAATTGAAATAAGGTAAAATGACAGTAACCAAATATGAGCGTGAGTTTGTAAGGCTTAATAAATGCGCTCGATAGTGTGTATCCACTGAAGCCAATATGTACAAAAGATTTGAGGACGGATTAAATGAAGATATCCGATTGTTTGTTGGTGTCCTGGAATTAAAAGAATTTGTTGTGTTAGTGGACTGAGCTTGCAAAGCCGAGGAGTTGGTTAAAGAGAAAAGAAAAGCTGAAATAGAGTCTCGTAACTCAAGAAAGAGACAACTAAACAAGTCATTTCAATCCTCATTGAAGAAGTCAAGAGATTTTACTACTCGATCAGCTACTTCAGCTGGGTTTCCAAGCAAAAGTAAGGGTAAATAGTACTCGGGTCTAAAGCTCAGACCACTTCAGTTGCAAGTGTTGGGAACACTCGACCAAATACATCAAAATGTCCACAGTGTAGCAAACGTCACCCCGATGAGTGCCGAGCACATGAGAGAGCATGTTTTAATTGTGGTTCCCAAGATCATTTTATTAGAGAGAGCCCTAAGATGGCCGAAAAGAGAAAATTCAGAGTACAAGATTAGGAAGTATTAATAGAGGGAGACAGAAGAAAAACCAAGGAAGTGTAACGAGTACGAGGACTTATGCCATTCGTGCTCGCGAAGAGGCGTCATCCCCTGATGTAATTCGGGTACATTTTCTCTCTATGATACTAATGTTATTGCTTTAATTGATCTGGGATCTAGTCACTCATATATTTGCATGAAACTAGTATCCAGCATGAACATGCCTGTAGAGTCTCCGAATTCGTGATAAAAGTGTCCAATCCCTTAGGCAAATGTGTATTAGTTGATAAGGTATGCAAAGATTGCCCATTGATGATTAGAGATAATTATTTTAAGGCGAATCTCATGCTATTTCCATTTGATGAATTCGATATAATTCTTGGTATAGATTGGTTAACCTCTCATGATGTGATAGTAAATTGTGGAAAGAAATACATTGAATTGAGATGTGAAAATAGGGACACTCTTCGTGTTGAATCAGATGAACAGGATAGATCACCTGTAGTGATTTCTCATATGTTTGCCCAGAAATATGTAAGAAAGGGATACGAAGCTTATTTTGCCTTTATGATGAATGCCAAAGAAACTGAGTTAAGAGTTAACTCAGTGCTGATAGTATGTGATTATCTAGATGTGTTCCCAGAAGAATTGCCAGGGTTGCCTCCGATTACAGAAATTGAATTTTGCATTGAGTTAGCCCATGGTACTGCACCTATATCGATTACTCCATATAGAATGGCTCCAACTGAGTTGAAATAATTGAAGGCAAAGTTCCAAGAGTTGACGGACAAAGGCTTTGCACAACCGAGTTATTCTCCGTAAGGTGCTCTTGTATTATTTGTGAAGAAGAAAGATGGTTCCATGAGATTATGTATAGATTATCGATGGCTTAATAAGGTAACTGTGAAGAACAAGTACCCATTGCCAAGAATCAATGATTTGTTTGATCAATTGAAGGGAGCCACTGTGTTTTCCAAGATAGACTTGAGGTCCGGTTTGTAACAGCCTAATTTTGGGGCTAGTTAGAACAGTGGTTCGAGACCACTAAACCGAGGATAAGGAAAATTATTTTGATATTATTTTATGTGTTATAGCATTAAATATGACTATGTAGAAATTTTGGTGTTTTAATTTTAGCAATAGCATGCTTAATTGTGAAAAAGGACTAAATCGCATGAGATGCAAAAGTTCTATTTTATAAGGTAGGGGTACCTAATAGCTATAGAAGGTAATTTTGAGGATTTTAAAATGCAATTAAGTCATTTATCTAGTGGTGGCCGGCCATATAGGAGCTAGGGAGACAAGATTTTAATGTTGGTCAAATTTATTGGATATTAGGTGGTAAAAATGAATAAAATAAGAGTAAAAGATGTTATCATCTTTCACTATTCACCCATCTTCTCTCCACCAAAAATTGAAGAAGAAATAGAGCTTTGGGGGTTTAAACTTTCAACCAAGCTATCTCTCTTGCAAGTAAGTGATTTGATGGTTTTTATTTGATAATTTTTGTACTTTTGGAGTCCTCAAAGCTTAAGCTAGCTAATGAGGGGACTATTTTGTGATATGGTTGAAAGTCTAAGGACTTTCCATGAGAGTGTTCATGTTATTAGCTGAGCTTTTAGGGAAGAAAATGAATGTTAGGGAGATGAGAAACAACTTTTGTGAAAGGTGTTAGCATGAAAACACCTAAATAGGACTTAAATGCAAAGAATGAAATTTTGTCATAAATGCATGAAATGGTAAGAATGATGAGTATTTGTAAGAGAAATAAATGTTCAGCTAGGTTTATTTATTGAGAAAATGTGTTGAAAAATAATTTACGAGCCTAGGGCAAAATCATAATTTTGCCATTATACAAGGGCAAAATGGTCATTTTTGCCCAAGTGTAGAATTTGATGTATGGTGATTATAAATGGTCTAAATTAAAGAATTTCATTGTTATAGATCAAGAAGAGCGCGGAATCAACCTTGACTGTGGAAAAGGCAATGTGACGGATTAAATCGTTAGTTACAATGTTTTGCACCGAGTTAAGTTTATGTGTAAACAATGCATTTTCTTTATATACATTATGTTGCTAATTGGTGTGTGGCATGGTTGAGAACATGTGTGGTTCAAGTACATCGAATGCGGTAGTCATTGAATAATTATTGGATGAATGATGAAATAGTCATATGAACATGTCATGACAGCATTTGATGGTGGGCTAAGTGCGATACCACCTTGTTGCTTAATTAAGATGGGCTATGTGCAATACCATCGTTCATTTATCATTTGGTGGGCTACGTGCAATATCACCGTAACTAACCTTTTTGGTGGGCTATGTGCAATACCACCCTAATAAAGACTGATGGTGGGCTAAGTGCGGAACCACCAAATAATTTGACTACGAGTAATTGATTAAGAGGTTGTGATGTGTGGTTTTATGTGACATTGTGATGCCAAGTGTAGGGGAACATGTTAATGAATGTACACATTAAGCTTATGATATGGTTGGAATATAGAAAAGGAGGAAATGAGTAAGCATGATTATGAATGTAGATTGTTTCTTGCTTAGTATGAAATGTTATATAAATGATTAGTACATGCTAAAATGTTATATTGTTTACATGTAAACTTACTAAGCTTAAAGCTTACTCCTTTTTCTTTTCCCTTATCTTATAGAGAAAGAGGTTTGGATCGAGATACATGGAATAATCAGAAGATCGCCCACACTATCAGCACACTCTGGTACAATAGACTTAATGTTTTGTATATGGCATGTATAGAGGCTAGACAAGTTAGGGATTTTATTGTAAATGGCTAAGATGTGTTAGCCCATAGATGGATAATCTATTTTTTTATAATGCGATAGTTATTGGCTGCTTTATTATATGAAAAGATGTAGATATCCCTATGAGTTTATGTTTCAAAATGAGTTGATTATGGATGTGTTGGATGAGTATATGTTGTTTATGCATAAGGGGTGAAAAGAGATTGGCAAATAGCCTTGCTCTTGTCCATGTGGATAGGTACACGGGCATGTGTCTAGGCCATGTGTGACACACGGTCAATCCACGAGTGTGTGCATTGACTATGTCTCTTTGATAGAATTGAGTAGTGTAGGCCACGGGCTAGCCACACAGGCGTGTGCCTAGACTCAAGGTTGTGTGAAGTAGTCAGTGTTCACCACGGGTGGTGGGCACGGGCGTGCTCTCTAGCCGTGGGATTTTAGCAGTATGGTTGATTTTTGTGCATGATTGGTGAGCATGGGTGTGTGTGTATACACACGGGCGTGTGCCATCTAACACGGATGTGTAGTCCTGTCTAGATGAAGAAAATTTTAATATCGTAGAGTTTCGAAATAGTCTCAGAGCCCTCGTGTGTATGAGTAAGGCCTCGTAAGACGAGAATGAGGTTGTTGTGGTGACTAAAGGAGAGTAGTCACGTTGAGCCTAAGTGACGATCAAGTGGTTTTAATTCGGTAATGCCTCAGGCCCGATTTCAGTGGGAAATACGGTAAGGGGTGTTACACGATTATTACCAATTGAGCTCCAAAGACTCAGATGTGCCGAAAACTACATTTCGGACAAGGTATAAACACTATGAATTTTTAGTCATGTCTTTCGATTTGACAAACGCCCCTATTGTGTTTATAGATTTGATGAATCGTATCTTCCGACCATACTTGGATAAATTTGTTGTGGTTTTTGTTGATGATATACTGATTTATTCTCGTGATGAAAATGAGCACGACGAGCACTTGAGGATGACAAATTTTGGGAGATAATTAGTTATATGCCAAGTTTAGTAAAAGTGAATTTTGGCTTAAAGAAGATGGGTTTTGGGGGCACATTGTCTCGGAAGATGGAATGAGTTGACCCAAGCAAGATTTCTGCTTTTTTTGATTGGAAACTGCCGAGAAATGTATCAGGGGGTAGAAGTTTTTTGGGCCTAGTTGGCTATTACAGATGATTTGTTAATGGATTTTCCATGATAGTGACTCCAATGACGAGGTTGTTACAAAAAGATGTGAAGTTTGAATGGACGGAAAAATGCCAACAAAGTTTTGAGAAACTAAAGACAATGTTAACTGAGCCTCTAGCTATAGTACAACCTGAACCGGGAAAAGAATTTATGGTTTATAGTGATGCATCCTTGAATGGATTGGGCTATGTGCTTATGCAAGAGGGCAAGGAAATAACATATGCCTCTAGATAGTTAAAGTCGCATGAGAAGAATTACCCGACACATGATTTAGAGTTGGCTGCCATTTTGATTGCATTGAGGATATAGAGACACCATTTGTATGGTGAAAAATGTTGGATATTCACCGATCATAAAAGCCTAAAGTACTTGATGACTCAAAAGGAATTGAACATAAGGCAACGCAGATGGTTAGAGTTGATAAAGTATTATGAGCTAGTGATTGACTACCACCTAAGAAAGGCGAATGTAGTCGCTGATGCTTTGAGTAGAAAATCCTTGTTTGCATTGAGAGCCATGAATACACTGATGACTTTGTCAGATGATGGTTCTATCCTAGCTGAATTGAGAGCTAGACCGATGTTTCTCCAAGAGATTTGTGAAGCTCAGAAAGGTGACAGCGACTTGCAAGCCAAAAGAGTTCATGTGAGTCAGGTGTTGAATCAGATTTTCAAATTAATTCTGAAGGTTGTTTGATGTTCGGAGACAGAGTCTGTGTACCAAGAGATGATGAGCTCATTCGAAAAATTTTACAAAGGCACATAGTGGATGTTTATCTGTACATCCGGGAAGCAAAAAAATGTATAATGACTTGAAGAAATGGTATTGGTGGCCAAGTATGAAGAAAGATATTTCTGATTTTGTATCAAAATGCTTGATTTGTTAGCAAGTGAAGGCTGAACACCAAGTACCTTCGGGTTTACTTCAACCTATTATGGTTCCCGAGTGAAAATGGGATCGTGTTACTATAGACTTTGTAACGGGTTTACCGTTGAAACCGAGCAAGAAAGATGTCATATGGGTTGTGGTAGATAGACTTACAAAGTCGGCCTATTTCATACCTGTACACGTTGATTATTCACTTGATAAGTTGGAAGACTTGTATGTTTCAGAGATTGTAAGACTACATGGAGTACCCTTGTCGATTATATCAGATGGAGATCTGAGATTCACATCCCAATTTTAAAAAAAGTTGCAAGAAGTTTTGGGCACAAAGCTAAATTTTAGTATAGCTTTCCATCTACAAACTGACAGACAGTCAGAGAGATTAATACAAGTACTTGAGGATATGCTCGATGTTGTGTTCTTGAGTTTCAGGGCAACTGGGAAAAGTTCTTACCATTGGTAGAGTTTGCCTATAATAATAGTTTTCAGTCGAGTTTGAGAATGGCGCCTTATGAGGCATTCTATGGACTGAAGTGTCAAATGCCTTTGTATTGGACTGAACTCAAAGAAAATCAGATTCACGGGGTCGATCTGGTTAGAGAAACCAATAGAAGGTAAAAATAATTCGTGCTTGTTTAAAAGCTACTTTGGATAGACAAAAGTCCTACTAGGACTTGAAATAGAAAGAGATCGAATTTCAAGTTGGTGATAAGGTATTCTTGAAAGTGTCTCCATGGAAGAAAGTTCTCAAATTTGGCCGAAAAGGCAAATTGAGTCTACGTTTTATCGGACCATATGAGATTACCGAGAGGATAGGACCAGTAGTTTATAAATTTGATTTGCCATCTGAGTTGGAAAAGATTCATGATGTGTTCCATGTGTCTATGTTACATTATTACCGATCAGATCCTTCGCATGTGATTACACTGACAGAGGTTGAAATTCAACTTGACATGACTTATGGCGAAGAGCCGGTTAAGATTTTGGCACGGGAAGTCAAACAGTTAAGGAATAAAAGTATAGCTCTTATGAAAGTATTGTAGCAAATACATGGGGTAGAAGAGGCTATATGGGAGCCCGATGAGGCTATGAGAAACCAATATCCCAACCTTTTTGTCGGTAAGATTTTCGGGGATGAAAATCCCTAAGGGGGAGAATTATAACAGCTCGATTTAGGGCTTAGTCAGAATAGTGGTTGCAAGACCACAAATCTGAGGTAGAAATATGTGTTTTATGACTGTTATGATGCCTAAAGCATGTTTGCATGATTATGTGGAAAATTTATGAAGAAATTTTATAAATTAGTGAACAATTTGTCTATTAGGACTAAATTGCAAATATTTGAAAATATGAGATTCTAGAAGATTTAATTATAAATAGCATTATAAAAATTATTAGAAGTCCTTATTTAGCAATTAGACCATTATATGTCAAGATGGACAAAAATAGACATGGGAAGGAAAAATCTCAAGAAAGGGACCTTAAGGGCATTTTTTTCATTTGGTTAATAAAAGAATTAAAAGGAAAAAAGAAGACAAAATTTATGCCCATCTTCTTCCCTAAGTGCCGAAATTTGCAATGAGCCATAGCTAGGGTTTCTTTAACTTTCAAGCTTGATTGTAAGTAGCTCCTAGCCCAGTTTTTAATGTTCTTCGTATTTTTGAGATCCTCGTAGCTCAATTTAGTTATTTCTATCTATATTTTGAGCTAGGGTTCATGTTCAAAAATTTACCCATGTATGACATGCATGTATTTTGATGATTTATGGAAGAATATGAAAGTTTGATGTTTGATAAACATCTTTTTCTAAGTGATTTTCATGGGAAATTCGTACAAAGGACTAAATTGTAAAAGTCATGAAAATGGTCATACATGAGTGAATTAGTGGAAATTGGGGGCTGTTGTAGTTATGAAAATGATTCGGCTAGGGCTAAAATACAAGGAAATTGAATGAAAATCATTTTACGAGTCTAGGGTCAAAAGTGTAATTATGTAAAAGTTTAGGGCCAAAATTATAATTTTCCCAAAGTATGATTCATGGGTTAATTTAGTCAATGTGAGTATTAAACAAGTGAAATTATTATAGATCAAGAAACACGAAGCCCAGACCAAAACCGAGGCAAGAACAAGGTTGTGGACTAAATCGAACATCTATATGTATTTTGAGTACCGAGGTAAGTTTGTGTGAAATTAAAGCTACATAATGTTATTATGTTTTTAATTACTTTATATTATGAGAAATGTATATTATTTCCATGAAGTTGATTAATGATGCCTCGATGAAATTATAATGAGATCATGTCAAGTTGAAGTCCCGGTTGAACATTCGGAATGGCAAGGATACCTGTGCCAAAACATGAGATAAAGGTCCCGTATAAGACCATGTCTAGGACATGGCATCAGCACCAAATAAAGGAGGTCACGTGTAAGACTATGTCTGGGACATGGCATCGGCACCAGATAAGGAAGGTCACGTATAAGACCATGTCTGGGACATGGCCTCGGCACTATAGGAAGATCTCATGTAAAACCATGTCTGGGACATGGCATCGACATCTATATACGATCTCGTATAAGACCATATCTGGGATATGGCATCAACATTGAGATATGAGGTCCCATGTAAGACCATATCTGGGATATGGCATTGGCATCATGATACATGTATGATGAGATTGAGTATCCTTCGATATTCGAGTAGTTCAACGGGAAAAGAGCTAAGTTTATGTACACATAACAAAGAGCTAAGTCTATGTTTAAGAGAATAAAAGTGCTAAAGTTGTGTGGTGAAGTGATACAGGTACCTATGAGTAACTTACAAGAAATGAATGCAAAATGTGATATGTAATTTAGTAAGAGTATGCATGAGTAAGTTATGTTGATATGTTTGTGAACTTGTGTATTATTCAATGAGATGAATGGATGCTATTATAAGTCTTAATGTTGCTATTTATTTCAAGCAAACTTACTAAGCTTTATGCTTACCCCTCTATTTTCTCTTTTCCTTGTAGTATCGCCAAGCTAACTCGGGGATCGTAGAACGTTGGAGTTTGGATCACACTATCAGCTATTCTTTTGATATAATAAAGTTGATTTATTTTGGGTACGGCATGTATAGGAACTTGGTCATGTTGTTATGTCATATTTGTTCGCCAAAGTGTAGGCTATTATTGTTACCCATTCATTTTGTAAATGGCCATTGGGAATTGGCCAATACTTGCTAAGTTTTATATATATCCAATGATGATGATATTAATGAAGTGCAAGTTCGTGTAATTGATCGAGTAAGATGTGAAGTGTATGCATAATGAATTAGTGATTTTTCATAGTGTATTATTGCTATGTTATGTGTTGCTTGTGGTGGCATAAGTGTGTTTGTTTTTCAGGGTGGCAATTAGCTTGATAAATAGCCTTTTAATTGTCCACACGGGTAGACACACGAGCGTGTGTCTAGGCTGTGTGTGACACACAGTCAGCCCCATAGGTGTGTTGATACGTAGTGCGTCCCCTACATCAAATTTGAGAAAATTTAGTTCGTTACACGGGCTAGCACACGGGCGTGTGACTTGGCCGTGTGCCCCTAAGTGTTTGCTGACGTCATAAAAAGAATACTAAGGTTTTCACAAACGGGTGAGGGCACAGGCATGTCTTGGCCGAGTGAAGGACAAAGGCGTGTGCTAGGATATGTGAAAACCCCTGTAGGTTCAAAATGAAAAATAAAATCCACACGGATTAGGAACATGGGCGTGTGTGACCACACGGCCTGCCCACACAGGCGTGTTCCATTCCATACGGGCGTGTGGCCCTATTTTAAGCAAAAATTTTCTAAGTGTGCAAAAGTTTTCGGTTTAGTCTCAAACCATTCCGCATGTATGTTTAAGGTCTCGTAGACCCTTAATAGGGACATTATGATTATGAATGAAAAAGTTTTAAATTGAAAAGAAATTTTATGGCCCGATGTTATATGTTTGAGAAAGTTAAGATCGGTAATGCCTCGTATCCGGTTCTGGCGTTGAATACGGGTAAGGGTGTTACACCAATCCAAACATTTACAAAATAACAAGCATCAATGCAAAACAGGGGTCACACGAGTGTGTGGCCAGGCCTTATGACAGCCTGAGGCCATTTGGTGCAAAGCCATACGCCCGTTTCCTCAAACTGTGTAACAATTTGTGCCCATGTAACCCACAGTCACACGGTCGTGTAACTTATTATGGTTGTGTAAACTAAAAATCACCTTGAACGTGTAGCAGACAGGGTCGTTTCAACCCCCCATGTGTGACACATGGTCATGTGGTAGCCCATGTGCAGCATAAATGACCGATTTGACATATAATGTCATTTCATGCTATTCAAACCAACAACAAAACATGCATATTTCAAATCCCAAAATACCAATTCACCTAATCATTTTACAAACAACCAATATGCCCTTATTGGCAACAACAAATCAATAACTCAAAGCAAACTCCATTCAAACCAAGTATTACACCATCTTATACCACAAATTAAATCCATATGCATATTACCAATTAAGCTTTGTGATTTCTTTAACATTCAAACATACTTATTTATACTATATGAACTTACATATTTAAACTATAATAAAACATTAATATACATTCGATATAATTCCACAACAAATTAAACTTATTTATACTATATGAACTTAATCGACAAAACAATAACGCTTATAGATACCAAGTACTACTTGGTAGTTTTTCCTTTTTCACCTAAGTCAACAACTTTATCTAACTAACATTTAAGATTCAAAATATCAATACCAATCTCATAATACTACTCAATTCATGCTTATAATCTTTAAATTTTATTTTACACAATTTCCCTAAACTTTTACGTTTTATTTTATTTAGTCCCTAAAATCAAAACAAACATAATCTTCACAATTGAGCTTCATTTTTCATTCTAATTTCAATTATGTCTTTCTACACTCCTCGAAAATCCAATTTTATAGAAACATAATTTCACTTTTGACATATTCACAATTTAGTCTCTAAATGCAAAATTAACAAAATTCACTTTATAAAATAGTACTTAAACATTACATGGTTTTCAAACCTACCATTTTCTATAATAAAAAAAAACATTTAAGATTCATAAATGGAAAGTTTTGAAATCTTTAACAGTTTTGAAATTAGACTTACGGGTTAGCCGAATCTAGTTGCAATGATCTAAAAACATAGAAATTACAATAAATGGGTTAAAATCGACTTACCAAATTTGAAGAACAAGCTTGATTGAAAGCCTGGTTTACTCATCTATGGAGAATCCGTGGTGAAGGGGAAAAATAAAGATGATAATGTCTTTTCCCCTTTTTTATGTTTTATAATATTTTGTAATATTTACTTAACTATTTAATATAACTTAACATTAAAATAAAATATAATTTAACAAATAATAAGCATTAACCGTCCACCTACATCCAAAAGGTGGTAAATTGCCATTTTAGACTTTAAACAAACATTAATTATGCATTTTAGCTAAGAATATTCAATAGCAATTAACTTTTACGTCTTTTACAATTTAGTCATTTTCATTAATTAACTATCCAAATGTTAAACTTTTCAAAACAAAACTAAATACACCTATATAAAAACTTCGTAAATATTTAATAAAAATATTTATGGGCTCGGTTTACAGAAATGAGGTCCTAATACCTCATTTTCCAAAACCACTTGACTTTAAGGACAATTCACTTGTACTTAACTAATTATCCAGTTAAATAAAATTATCAAATAAAAATTTACCATATCATAATACTTAACTCATAAATATTAAATAATAATATTTACAAACTCGCTCGTTAGAATTGTGATTTCGAAATCACTGTCTTCGACACTACTGAAAAATGGGTTGTTACATCTACGACATGCCAATTATATCCAATAGTTTCAGAAAAATATATTTTTCAAAACATATAATTAAAACATAAAGCTTGCAAATTATAAGGAGCTCATAGAGAACTGTTCATGTTGAGCTCACATATAACTGTTCTTAACAACACATATACAATCACAAAACAGAGTTTAGAATAGACTTACTCTTAGAACTTAGGTTAAAACCCTAAGCTCCTGATTTACATTATGGTTTGCTCGTACGAGTGGTGATGCCTGAACACTCACCAATTGGTTAAAAGCTTTTAAACAAGCTTCTCATTTTCCTTGTTTTTGCTTGTAGATGGTTTTGTTAGTTCGTGATTTTACAAATATACACTAGTCACTAACAAACCAAGCACATGAAGATTACCAACTCACTAGATTCTCTACTTTTCTAACTCAAACCTCATTATCATCACTCTATGCAAAGCTTCCCATAATTATCTCTTCTTCAAAACAACTAATAGAATGAAGAAGAGAAGAAGGTGAAACAAATTTGAGAAAAATTATCTCGAGAAGTCATTTCCTAGATACTTATAGCCCTTCATGCTACGTTATCAACCCCATAGAAATCATCTGTTCGTAATCATTTTGTCTCTGACTCAGGAACCAACTAGTTTTAATTCAATCGAACCAGAATTGGATCTCAACCACGTCCAAAATTAGTCACTAAGTTTTCCCAATTTTTCAGTAGAGGCCGCCAGCTTATGGCTTCTTTCAATTTAACCCCTCAGTTATTCCTTAATTTTTGAACTTATAAGAAACCAGGTGTAATAACTTATCTAATTTTTATTCCAATTTAATCCAATTTATATGTATAATTACACATTCAGTTTAGAACCATAATTCAATTCATCATCAACATACAATATCTCATATCATATAACATATATCAATTTATTTTTTTCCATGTCACATATCATGTAACATCCTAGATTAGGGGTTATGCGTTTGTGCATAATTCATGAGTAGTAGGTTTTGGCAATGTTTGGAAATGAATTAAGGGTTTTTAAAATCCTAGGATGGAAGAGAAAGCTTTGGACAATTATTGGTTTTTAAGTTAAAAACAAGAAGTGATGTGGAAAAGTGACAAGGGACACCACCTAAGGTGCAAGGGTTATGGCAACAAGTGAAGTACTTTGAGGGAAGAGGTTTGAATCCCATTGTGTGCATTTTTGCTTAATAGCATGTTTACTGTGATATGTGGTGTGCATTTTTAAAACCTTGGAAATGTAAGGAAATGTATGGAAATGTATGGAAATGTAAGGAAATGTATAGAAATGTAAGGAAATGTATGGAAATGTATGGAAATGTATGGAAATATAAGGAAATGTATGGAAATGTATGGAAATGTAAGGAAATGTATGGAAATGTAAGGAAATGTAAGGAAATGTAAGGAAATGTAGGGAAATGTCCTGGAAATGTAAGAAATGATTTAGAAATGTTAAGTTTCAAAAAGAGGAAAGTGAACATTTTGAAAACTTGGAAATGTTAAGTTAAAAGAGGAAAGTGAACATTTTGGAAATGCTAAGTTAAAAAGAGGAAAGTGAACATTTATGGAAACTAGGAAAATGATTTAGAAATGATTCAAAAGAGGAAAGTGAACATTTATGGAAACTATGAAAATGATTTAGAAATGATTCAAAAGAGGAAAGTGAACATTTCTGGAAACTAGGAAATGTAAGGAAATGTCAAGTTTAAAGAGCCAAACGAAAATTTTTGGAAACTTAGAAATGACTTAGAAATGTCGAGTTTTAAAGTTAAAAGAGGAAATTAAGGCAAGGTGGCCTTAAGAGAAAAAGTATGTGAAATTTGACACACAAACAAGCTTGGAAAAGTGGCTCAAGATGCCACTTAGGGCCTCCGAAATGGCGCCACATGCAAGTGTATTTGGGCCAGATCGAGTCACTTAGGAAGCAAATAAAAGAAGTTTTATTTTGCTACAAAGAGCAGAGAGGTGGATGCATGTGGGCTCTTAAAAGAGGAGTTTTATTTCCTTTAGAATTTCGCTAATTAAGAGATAATTGTTGGATTAATTCTTTTGATAAAGTGATAATTATCACATAGGAAGAGTGGTGGCCAAGTAGGGACTCTAGCCTAGTAATTTCGGCTATAAAAGGAAAGAAGGCCATCCATTCATTCATTCACTCTTCCTTTGTCGAATTTCTTAAGCAGATTTTCTCTCTCTGCGAAATTCCTACAGCTTTATTCTTCCTTCTCTTTCTTTCTAATCCCTCCAAAAGCCGAAAGTTGTGAGAGCATCATTTAGCCATAGCCAATCTCTCAAGGTTGAAGTGAAGGTGCAATCGATTCCTTCAAATAAGGGAAATATCCAAGTTTAGTTTCCATTCTTTTATATTTTAAACTTATCGAAATTTAGGGACTAATTTCGATTATTAATCTTGGCCGAATCATGGAAGGAGAAGTTCTTTTCCCGAAGGTACACCATAGGCCTCGTGTTCCCTAGTTATTCGGTGAATTTCGGGATTTAAGATCCTTAAGGTAAGTGACTATGAATATTCGCCAAGACCCTATTTTTGTAGTAGATCTATTATTATGTGTTTTAAGTGAAAACTAATCGAATCAAGGGATCTAGTGAGTAGCCAATTTCAAAGGGGAAGAATACAAGTTTCTGGATTTGATTTTTTATTCAATCGGCATTAAGGTAAGTACACAAATCCTACTAGGATTTGGTTTTATGGCCGAATAGGCCTTTGCTAAAATTACCATGTTGGTAGAATGTAGGCATTAAAATCTAAGGTAGTAGATCGGATTTGGGATTTCAAGTGAAATCGTTAAGTTTAATCAGTGTGTACCCTACTCTAAGTTTTAATATGTTCATGGCTATGTTTTAAATTAAATGTGTTAATATGAAAGTGTAAGAATATGGCTAAGGTACCGTGTGTAACCCACACTAATCTTAATAGATTTATGGCTTAAACTTGATATATGTGTTAATATGAAAGTGTAAGAATGTGGCTAAAGTACCATGTTATGGTACAAAGTACTCAGCACGTTTTCCTACTCCTACTAGGATTACGAAATATGTTATACTTAACATGTGAAAAGTGACATGAATGTGAATTTAAGTATGATATGCATGATATGAATAATATGGGGCATTCGGGTTATTCGAGAAAGGGAAGTGAATGTGATGACTTGGTCTCACTATCTCGAATGTGGTGACTTGGTCACATTATCGAATGTGGTGACTTGGTCACATTATCTAAATATGGTAACCGGTTACATTATCTCGAATGTGGTGTCTCATGACACAATTATCCGTGGCTATGCCACGAATTTTATATGGGCGATGAGCACGTCATTGCTGACGCTTTGATGGTGTGTCCTTTGATGGTGTGTAGCGGATGGAGGGTTGACTTAGTAGATGGCATATAGGTTTGGGTTCGGGTTTGCATCATTATCTTGAACCATTAAATGTGAAATTGTGATACGTATGATTATGATTTGTTATGCCTGAATTTGTTAAGCCTTAGTGTTTGTGTACACATTGAGTCTGTTTGACTCACCCCGTTGTGGGAACATGTTTCAGGTGACGATCAGTGATGGACCGGGTTTGGCAGAAACTTAGGGATGGCCATGCATAGCAAGAAATTTATGACTTGGACTTTTATTTTATTTTAAGTAATTTAAAGTTTATTTTTGTTTTAATTTTGGGAAATTATTTGATGTAATAAGGCCGTAGTAGAATTATTTTATTCCGTATTTATTTATTAAGCTTACAAACTTCTACTTATTAAAAGATTAAGTAAATCTATTTTTAAAACAAAGCCCAAATGTTTTGTCACTTAAAGTAAAGGATTCTTAATAATGAAATAAACTTGTTTTCATTTCAAGCCCAACCCAAAACAATCTTTCTTCCAAATCACACAAGTTTTTCCTAAGTAAGAAAAGAATTTGAAACGGTTTACACTGGGGAACATACTAGATCCGGTCAAAGCTCGTGGGCCGGGTTTGAGGTGTTTCAATTTGGTATCAGAGCCTAATTTTAAACTCTCGGCCTTGGGTTTAAGGCCCAAAACATTTTCAAAGTTAAGCCCAAAAGGGATTTTGTGAATTAACAGGTTTTTCTGGCATGGCCCACTAAGTCTCTCGACCCGCAGTCCACCAGGTAAGTACTCCAATCTTTTGTATGATTTATGTTATGTAGAAGGGTAGAAATGGAACGTAGAATAGAGATTAAGTACTTGAACCCTAGGACTAGTGTACCCCAACAAAAACATAAGACTTAAATGCCTAACTAAACAAACCTATGGTTAAGTCGTTGAGTGAAGGTGTGGTAACCATGGTGCGCATGTCTATGATTGGTTTCGGTGGGAGCTTGGTATTTAAGCAGTCCGGTGACTCACCTCCTCCTCTCCACTCGAATCCTACCTGGTGCGTAGCCTCGGTTCACCCTAACCAAGAGGACTTATTCACGGGCTAAACCCCTAACTAAAACCCGAAAGGGACTAGTTGTATTTTATGGAAACCCTAGTTTTAAAATTTCTAAATTATTTTCTTGATTTGAAAAAGATTATTTTATAAAATTTTCTTGAAATATTTTAGATTTATAAAATTACAAAATACCCCTAATGGTAAAATTACAAAAATGCCCTTGGTTTATGAAATTTTCAAAATACTCACAGTTCTATCAAAATTTCATTACGTTATAAAATGTTCAAAACCCTAATTTACAAAATGACAAAATACCTCGATTTTAGAAAAGATTACGAAATTACCCCTACCCTACAAATTACCCAAAATACCTCGAGTTACAAAATTACCGAGCGATCCCGATCTTCAAAAATTTTTCAACAACACCGATTTGGAAAACAAATTCTCAAAAATAACCCTCATGTTTTGTAAATTCCAAAATATCCGTGATTTATTAAGATTTGCAATTTCACCCGATTAATTACCAAAATACCCTCGGATTTCAAAATTTTCCAAAATACCCCGGGAATGCAAACTTTCCAAAAACACCAAGGAACCTTGTTTTGATAAATTGTGAAAAATACCTGTAGGACAAATTACGAAAATGCCCCAGGTAGTGGAAAAACAACAACAATGAAAACTACAACATTTCTCCGAATGAACGAAAGTTCATAATTGATTGATGGATGTATGAATGTAAAGATCGTGTGCATGTATGAATACTGAAAGAACCACTTTTAAAAATTCTTTCCATAAAACTTCTTCACGGTTAATCAGTGAAACAAAATTTTTTTAATACATAAAACTTCTTAATCAGATTAAATCGCGACGTTAGAAATGAGTTCTAAGGGATGTGAACTTAGAGATTGTGCTTGGAAAGTATGATGGTTCTATTAAGATTAGAATGCGCAGCGTAAGCATAGTGCGGTGAGAAGGATTGTACGACTGTTAGTAAGTAATTTCGAGGACGAAATTATTTTTAAGGAGGGTAGAACTGTAACATCCTAGATTAGGGGTTATGCGTTTGTGCATAATTCATGAGTAGTAGGTTTTGGCAGTGTTTGGAAATGAATTAAGGGTTTTTAAAATCATAGGATGGAAGAGAAAGCTTTGGACAATTATTGGTTTTTAAGTTAAAAACAAGAAGTGATGTGGAAAAGTGGCAAGGAACGCCACCTAAGGTGCAAGGGTTATGGCAACAAGTGAAGTACTTTGAGGGAAGAGGTTGAATCCCATTGTGTGCATTTTGCTTAATAGCATGTTTCTTGTGATATGTGGTGTGCATTTTTGAACCTTGGAAATGTAAGGAAATGTATGGAAATGTATGGAAATGTAAGGAAATGTATGGAAATGTAAGGAAATGTAAGGAAATGTATGGAAATGTATGGAAATGTATGGAAATATAAGAAATGTATGGAAATGTATGGAAATGTAAGGAAATGTATGGAAATGTAAGGAAATGTAGGAAATGTAAGGAAATGTAGGAAATGTCCTGAAATGTAAGAAATGATTTAGAAATGTTAAGTTTCAAAAGAGGAAAGTGAACATTTTGGAAACTTGGAAATGTTAAGTTAAAAGAGGAAAGTGAACATTTTGGAAATGCTAAGTTAAAAAGAGGAAAGTGAACATTTATGGAAACTAGGAAAATGATTTAGAAATGATTCAAAGAGGAAAGTGAACATTTATGGAAACTAGGAAAATGATTTAGAAATGATTCAAAAGAGGAAAGTGAACATTTCTGGAAAATAAGAAATGTAAGGAAATGTCAAGTTTAAAGAGCCAAACGAAAATTTTTGGAAACTTAGAAATGACTTAGAAATGTTGAGTTTTAAAGTTTAAAAGAGGAAATTAAGGCAAGGTGGCCTTAAGAGAAAAAGTATGTGAAATTTGACACACAAACAGGCTTGGAAAAGTGGCCTGAAGATGCCACTTAGGGCCTCTGGAAATGGTGCCACATGCAAGTGTATTTGGGTCAGGGATCGAGTCACTTAGGAAGCAAATAAAAGAAGTTTTATTTTGCTACAAAGAGCAGAGAGGTGGACGGCATGTGGGCTCTTAAAAGAGGAGTTTTATTTCTTTTAGAATTTCGACTAATTAGGAGATAATTGTTGGATTAATTCTTTTGATAAAGTGATAATTATCACATAGGAAGAGTGGTGGCCAAGTGGGGACTCTAGCCAAGTAATTTCGGCTATAAAAGGGAAAGAAGGCCATCCATTCATTCATTCACTCTTCCTTTGCGAATTTCTTAAGCGATTCTCCTCTCTCTGCCAAAATTCCTCAGCTTTTATTCTTCCTTCTCTTTCTTTCTAATCCTCCAAAAGTGAAAGTTGTGAGAGCATCATTTAGCCATAGCGAATCTCTCGAAGGTTGAAGTGAAGGTGCAATCGATTCCTTCAAATAAGGGTAAGATCCAAGTTTAGTTTCCATTCTTTTATATTTTAGACTTATCGAAATTTAGGGACTAATTTCAATTATTAATCTTGGCCGAATCATGGAAGGAGAAGTTCTTTTCCCGAAGGTACACCATAGGCCGCGTGTTCCCTAGTTATTCGGTGAATTTCGAGATTTAAGATCCTTAAGGTAAGTGACTATGAATATTCGGCCAAGACCCTATTTTTGTATTAGATCTATTATTATGTATTTTAAGATGAAAACTAACCGATTCAAGGGATCTAGTGAGTAGCCAATTTCAAAGGGGGAAGAATACAAGTTTTCGGGATTTGATTTTTTATTCAATCGGCATTAAGGTAAGTACACAAATCCTACTAGGATTTGGTTTTATGGCCGAATAGGCCTTTGCTAAAAATTACCATGTTGGCCAAATGTAGGCATTAAAAATCTAAGGTAGTAGATCGGTTTGGGATTTCAAGTGAAATCGTTAAGTTTAATCAGTGTGTACCCTACTCTAAGTTTTAATATGTTCATGGCTATGTTTTAAATTAAATGTGTTAATATGAAAGTGTAAGAATATGGCTAAGGTACCGTGTGTACCCACACTAATCTTAATAGATTTATGGCTTAAACTTGATATATGTGTTAATATGAAAGTGTAAGAATGTGGCTAAAGTACCATGTTATGGTACAAAGTACTGTGTACATTTTCCTACTCCTACTAGGATTACGAAATATGTTATACTTAACATGTGAAAAGTGACATGAATGTGAATTTAAGTATGATATGCATGATATGAATAATATGGGGCATTCGGGTTATTCGAGAAATGGGAAGTGAATGTGATGACTTGGTCTCACTATCTCAATGTGGTGACTTGGTCACATTATCCGAATGTGGTGACTTGGTCACATTATCCGAATGTGGTAATTACATTATTCGAATGTGGTGTCTCATGACACAATTATCCGTGGCTATGCCACGAATTTTATATAGGCGATGAGCACGTCGATTGCAATGACGCCTTTGATGGTGTGTAGCGGATGGAGGGTTGACTTAGTAGTCCCCACGGTGTGTAGGATGGTACGGTGGAGTGTAGCGGATGGCATGTAGGTTTGGGTTCGGGTTTGCATCATTATCTTGAATCATTAAATGTGAAATTGTGATACGTATGATTATGATTTGTTATGCCCTGAATTTGTTAAGCCTTAGTGTTTGTGTACACATTGAGTCTGCTTGACTCACCCTGCTAGGGAACATGTTTGGTGACGATCGGTGATGGACCTGGGTTTGGCGAAGCTTAGGGATGGCCATGCACAAAGAAGAAATTTACGACTTGGACTTTTATTTTATTTTAAGTAATTTAAAGTTTATTTTGGTTTTAATTTTGGGAAATTACTTGATGTAATAAGGCCGTAGTAGAATTATTTTATTCTCAGTATTTATTTATTAAGCTTACAAACTTTTACTTATTAAAAGATTAAGTAAATCTATTTTTAAAACAATGCCCAAACGTTTTGTCACTTAAAGTAAAGGATTCTTAGTAATGAAATAAACTTGTTTTCATTTCAAGCCCAACCCAAAACAATCTTTCTTCCAAACCACACAAGTTTTTCCTAAGTAAGAAAAGAATTTGAAACGGTTTACACCGGGGAACATACCAGATCCGGTCAAAGCTCGTGGGCCGGGTTTGGGGTGTTTCATATTATATTCTAACTAAATCATACTATTTTTCTATTTTATTCAATTCAGTCCTATATCTCGGTATTTAACATCAATAATAACAAATCAATTCATATTATCATTATTAACTCACCTAAATATCCAGTCATGCAATATAATATGAATATGCAAAGAAATAAATTGATCTTGAATCATAAAAGCACAAACTGGAATCGCGTCACTCGTCGACGACTCTCATTTTTCCTTTCCCTCTCGATGGTTCGGTGTCATCTTTAACTACAAATAATAGATCAACAAATAAACAATATGAAATTTCATCCAATTCACATTCAAATACAAAGCAACACATATTTTGCATTTTATTCAATTTAATCCCTAAACTTGGGATATACATAACTTTTGATTCCTAACTTTGGATTAAAATCCGATTTCAGATATTTTCACTAGAGACCTTATACTTTCAGTTTCTTGTATAATTTCATAACATGTTTAACATTTATTCAATTTGGTCCCTAATGGAACAAAGTTAATGAACAAGCTTAGTTAAGTTTACAAATTAGTCATTTTTACAATCTAAAGTTAATATCTATCAATTTCAAGCCTAAAACATCAATTAATCAACAATGGCAACTTGCTAAAACTTTAACGGTTGATCAAATGCATATATGGGCTAGCCAAATCAAGATTCCATGACCATAAATCTATAAAAATTACATGAAAAAGGTTTAATTTACCTTAATTATTAGCTTGGTCGAATGCAAGCTTCCATGGTGTTTTGTTATCTTGTCCTTTTCTTCTTCTTTTTATCTCAAATAGTGGAAGAAGATGATGGAAAATCATCTTTCTTACACTATAACATTATATATGTATATATATAACCTTTAATTAATAGTAGTTAATTAAATTACTAAGGTTTTTATTATATTATTTTAATTATTAATAGAAACTAAGTGGGCATGATCACAATCATCCACCCACCGAATGATAAATGGTTTATTAACCATTTAGGCCTTTTGAATAATTGCCATTTAGGTCCTCAAGCCTTTTGTCAATTTATAGCATTGGATTTTTATAATTTAGTCACTAAGCCTTAATTAACTACTTTTTCGATAAAATTATTTAACTGCAATTTAATATATTTTTATAATAATTTTTTAAATATTTTTATTTTATATTTATGGATGCAGTTTACGAAAATAGGGTTCCAAAATTGTATTTTTTTGTACCATTGAATTTTGGGTCGTTACATCGAGTTTGTTTCATTGAATTTGAATATGGTTGGGAAGGTTATTTATAATTAGTCAAATTTGTGTATAATAACAGTTTTCAATCGAGCATTCAAATGGCTTCGTACGAAGCTTTATATGGATGATGGTGTAGAACACCCTTGTCTTGGTCAGATTTGAGCAAGAAAAGATAATTGGGCCAAAAATAGTGCAAGAAACAGAAGATATGATGAAGATAATAAAAGGTATATTCAAAGCAACATCTGATAGACAAAATCCTATGCTGATCTAAAATGGAAAGATATTGAATATGTTATGGGTGAAAAAGTATTATTGAATGTCTTTTCGTGGAAAAAGATATTGTGCTTTTGTCACAAAGGAAAGCTAAGTCCTAGGTATATTGGGCCACATGAGATCATTGAGAGAGTTGGACCGGTTGCCTACAGTCTAGTTTTATTGTTGGAGTTGCAAAAGATTCAAGATGTGTTTCATATATCTATGCTCCAACAACATCGATCCAATCCATCTCCTATTATACCGATGGAAACAATTGAAGTTCAACCTAATTTATCATATGAAGAAAAGTCAATAGAGATTTTAGATCGAGAATTAAAATAGTTGAGAAATAAGCGCGTGCCACGGGTGAAAGTTCTATTGTAGTCATAGCGTGGAAGAAGCTACCTAGGAACCAAATGAGATAATGAGATCTCAATATCCCCACCTCTTTCTAGTTAAATTTTAAGGACAAATTCTTAAGGGGGAATTGTAACGACCGATATCCAATGGTGTCAAAACCTACGATTTTAGAATCCTATTTTCATAAACCAAGCCCGTAAATATAAAATAGGAATATTCATGAAGTTATGATGAAATTTTAATAAAGATTGATTTAAGTAATTTAGTTGAAAAAGTACTTAATTAAAGTTTGGAGACTAAATTGTAAAACTCCAATCACTATTGCGTTTTAATTAAGAAAATGCTTGAAGACCTAGATAGCAATTATTCAAAGGACTAAAATGGTTAGAAACCAATTTTAGTTAGTGGATAGTGGATGGTGATGGTTGTTTCCATTAAGCTTAATTAATAACTAATTAAAGTATGTTAATCCATTAATTAAACTAATTAAATAATAATAAAATAAGCTTAATCCAAGTATAAAAGCTAAATAGGTGGATGAAACTGTCATCATCTTCCTTATTTCTCACTATCGCCATTGAAAGAAGAAAGTTTTCAACTCTTTTAAACACTCAACCTTCAATCCTATTAAGGTAACCAAGCCATGTTTCCTTAATTTTTTATGGAAATTGAATAATGGGAGATTGATTTAGCCCATGTATCAATTTTCAATTGTTGAATTTTTAGCAAGTTTCCATTGTTGAGAAATTGATGAATAAGCTTGAAATTTATAGAAATTAAGCTTAGATCATGATGAGGACTAAATCGTAAAGCTAAAAAGCTAAATAACTTTGTAACATTAGAGACTAAATTGAATAAATTGAAAATCTTCCATGAAATTATACTATGAATAGAAAGTATATGGTCCTTAATGAAATAATGTGAAATCAAATTTTGATCCGATGCTAAATATTGAAAGATATGCATATCCCGAGTATAAGGACTAAATTTAATAAAATGAAAAATATGTTTGGCTTTGTATTTGAATGTGAAACCAGATTTTGATTTGATGCTAAATATTGAAATATATGCATATCCTGAGTATAAGGACTAAATTTAATAAAATGAAAAATATGTTTGGCTTTGTATTTGAATGTGAATTAGATGAAAATTGACATCATTTATTTATTTTATTATCGTACGTGGCTAAAGACGACGTCGAGCCATCAAGAGGGAAAGAAAAAGCGAGAGTCGTTGAGGAGTGATACGAAGATTTGGTTTGTACTTCTATGATTTGAGATCATTATATTTATATGCATATACATATTGAATGCATGATTGAATATTGAGGTAAGCTAATGCTTTTCGTATCAATTGATTTGTATTGAATATTGAGAATTTGGATTGAATTGAATAAAATAAAAATAAGCATTTTATAACTGATAATGATGCATTGATGGATTGAGTATAATGAAATGATAATATGAGGTATAAATTGATATTTGAATTGGTTATGAAATGTTGGTATGAGATCATGATATGTGATTTGGTTTGTAATATGAAATTGACACATTGGTTACCCTATTAGCTATTCAGACAGGGTTAAATATAGTTGACATGTTATAGGTGTAACAGCCCGATTAAGGGCCTAGTCGGAATATTGGTGCAAGACCACGAAACTGAGATGAAATTATGAGTTTTAAGGTTTATGTCATGTTTGCATACTAGTATGAAGGTTTCATGAAGCAATTTCGCTAAATTGTGGTTGAATAGTCCAAAAGGACTAAATTGTAAAAGTTGTAAAATATGAATTTCTAGAAGCTTTTTGTATGAAATAGCTTTAGAATAATAATTATGAACCCCTAGATAGCAATTTGTCAAAAAATTAATTTTTGGACAAAATTGGTCATGAGATAGTTTTATGGAAATTTTTAAAAAGAGGGGCATTTTGGTCATTTGCCTAATAAATGATTAAAATGGGAAAAAGATGATAAAAAATTCCATTCATCTTCTTCCCCAAGCTGCCGAAAATTCCAATAGCCATTGTTAGGGCTCTTTCAATTTTCCAAGCTTGCTAGTAAATGCTCCTAAGCTTGGTTTTGATATTCTTCGTATTTTGAAGTCCCGTAGCATGAGTAAGCTATTTTTAGCTATTTGGTGAGCTATAATGGATGTTCAAAAATGTGGTCATGTATGACATGCATGTATTTTGATGTTCTATGGAAGATTATGAAAGCTTGATGTAGTAGAAACATCTTTTGTTAAAAGATTTTCCATAAAAATGCATGTAGGGACTTGATTGTGAAAATCTTAAGTTTGGTCATACATGTGTGATTTTGTGAGAATTGATGATTTCTATAGTTGAGACTATTAATCAGCTAAGTTTGTAGTTTAAGAAAGTTGTATAAAAATCATTTTATGAGCCTAAGGGCAAAAGTGCAAATATAAGAAAGTATAGGGGCAGAATAGTAATTTTGCCAAAGAATAAGTTATGAACCAATTTAGTCAATATGCTTATTAATTGGTCTATTTATGATTATAGATCAAGAAAAAAAAAAGCCCAGATCGAAATAGAGGCAAGAACAAAGTCGAGGACTAAATTGTATATCTACATACATTTTGTATATTGAGGTAAGTTTGTATAAGTTCTAAGCTTTATGATTTCTATCATTGAATTGCTTAGTATAATGTACATTGTTATCATGGAATGCTTAATGTTTGTTAAATAAAGAAATCAATGTGATTAAGTATGAACAAGTTATCATGTAAGTCTAAGGACCCAAGCTTGGCATTGAACAAGTTATCATGTAAGTCAAGGACCCAAGCTTGGCATTGAACAAGTTATCATGTAAGTCCAAGGACCCAATCTTGGCATTGAACAAGTTATCATGTAAGTACAAGGACCCAAGCTTGGCATTGAACAAGTGAACATGTAAGTCCAAGGACCCAAGCTTGGCATTGAACAAGTGATCATGTAAGTCAAGGACCCAAGCTTGGCATTGAACAAGTCCAAGGACCCAAGCTTGGCATTGAATAAGTTATCATATAAGTCCAAGGTAAGCTTGGAATTGATTCAAGAAAAGATATATCATGTAAGACCGTATCTAGGATATGGCTTTGGCATTAAGTTATGTGGGATGAGATTTAGTATTCTCGATTATTCGCAGAAATTCATCGAGCAAACGAGTAAAGTTAAAATGAGATAACAAGAAACCTAAGTAAGTAAAGATATTACCAAGTTGAAATTGAGTATTATTTATGTTATGAATGATGAATTAGAGATCATGATTATTAAATTAAAGTATGTTGATGTAACACCCCAAACCCGGCCTAGAAGTTAGGCCCGAATCTGGCGTGTCACAATGAAGAAAACGTATAAAGGATCTTGTGATTCATACTAAAATAGGTGTAATTGAAGAAAACAAGTTTGTTTAGAAATATTTGATAAAAATACTACTAATCTTTGAAAAGCTGATTAAAGAATCGATATTTGAACTAGTGATCTTTTAAAACCATCTTTGCGATTGTTAAAAACTTGTTTGAGAATTACAGCCTCTTTATTAAAACCCAAAACACTTAAGCAATTGTTATCTACTCGAAAATGTAATTATCTTAAAAAAAACCTTTTTGGTTGCGAAACCATATTTGAAATAAACAATTTACGAAAATATGACGTTTGGAAATAGAGTTGCAAAAACATTTTGAAAACATTGCAGAAACGTAGATAAAATACAAGTATTTTTGAGAGGTTGATTGATGAGTTGAAAATCGAGGTAGTGAACTTTAACTATAACTTTTGAAAATGTCATTGATAATTTAAGAGAACATCTCTAAGTTAAAAATATTTGCAAAGGTTTGTTACGAAATCCATTTGTTAATCTATTTTGGAAAAACCTTTGTTTATGATTTTAGAAAAAATCTCATTTAAAGTAATTTGAGAAAAATATAAATACGTCAAACATAAAGCAATATAAAATAAACCAGAGGCCTTATTACAACTTTAAAACCCGAAATAGTAAAGGTAACGAAATAGAGCAGAAAATTAATTTACTAAAGTTCGAAACATTTATTTTCGAAGTATGGCCTCCACCGAGTCATCCATGGCCCCAAGTCCTCGTCACTGAGCATTACCTACAGGGATTAAGAAAGAAAGGGGGTGAGTTACAAGAACTCAGTATATAATCCCCTTACCGTCATCCACTGGTCCAGAACTCATTTAGCAAAAACTTAGGCTTGAGCCCATTTAACAATAACTTGGGCCGAAGCCCATTTAGCAAAATAATGTAACAATTATATCATGTGTAGTTCCCAAACCAAACCTAGTATTCCATCCGCTACACACCACCCGTACCAACCAACACACCTGTGGGGATCATCAGGCAACCCACCCCGCCAACACACCAATCGCCGACATTAAGCCATTTATAGCAAATTTAGTTGTGGACAAGCCACCAGAATAACAGAATTTACGTGGCATGGCGACCAGACAGATTGTGACAGAGCCACCAAAATATGTGGCAGAGACACCAGAATTATGTGGCAGAGCCACTAGAACTTCTCTTCAACATTATCTCATCCCATGGAAATCATGTATATAATGCATAACATATCACAATATAACCACAATAATTTATTCAGATATTTATTACAAAATTATGGCCCATTATAACAATTTATCAATTAGGCCCATTAAGCAAAATATCAGATCGGCCCATTTAGAAAAATATCAGATTGGCTCATATAACAAATTATCAGATCGGCCCGTATAGCAAATTAACAGATCGACCCATATATCAAATTATCAGATCGGTCCATATAGCAAATTAACAAATCGGTCCATTAAGGCATTTTCGTATTTCGGCCCTTCAAGGCAATCTTATCAAATTGACCCATTAAGGCATTTTCATAATTCGACCCATTAGGTGTATTTTCGTAATTAGGCAATTTAGCCACTAAGGGTAATTCGGTAATTTCACAATCCAGACTTAACTATTAATTTGGGCATAACAATTTAAACTGTCCATCTGAGTCATACTAATTAAATTGACTATAACTTGGGTTAGGAATCTCGAAATCTAAATCCGTAAATTTTCCTTGAAACTAAACTCATATATCTTCTTACTAAAATTTTTCCAGAATTTTTGTCTTAACCATTTAGAACAGTTTATTCCTTAAAATTTCCCTAGTTACACTGTCCAACGATTCTGACCTCTCTTAACTTAACTTCAAATATCTCACTGTACAGTTTTCATATATTACTCCCACTTGTTTCTATTGAAAATAGGCTCACTAAGGAATCCATACATATAAATTATAACCCATAATTCACTTTGTACAATTTTATATGATTTTTCTAAAACAGATCAGGGAACCATGAAGTTAATCAGAACCAGTCTCACTAAAATTAAGATATCTCAGAATATAAAATTCATTTTCCTTCTCTATTTCTTCCATATCAAAATAGACACAGTAAGATTTAATTTGATATCTCATTTAATTTCTAATTCCCTTTCTCCTATTTTTCATGACTTTTCAAAAACACGTCACTGTCACTGACCAAAACTGTTTTATTACAAAAACATGGTTACCACTATGAACCTACGCGCGCCCGAGTGATCCCGGATGCCGATTTCCGATTTTGTTTGGTATTTCGACCAAATCACAGAACATTCTTGCAAAATTTCAGAGAAGTGTGAGATTACACACCATTTCAAACATGTATTCGGAAAGTATGGAATTACACACCTTATTCGGAATCCATAACACGATATTCTCCGCGGCACCTAAAGATACAATCGGTCAACAATTAGTCCAAAACCCAATTTACAACTTCATACAAGTATTGCGATTGATTAAAAATCTATGTCACTTACCAACAATCTGAGTCCCTTATTACGAGAGATAGGTGTTCGACTTTACCACTATTTCCGAAAAATCCACAAGTAGAGAGTATCGCGTGATTTCGCGCCTAACAATATAATCGATTAGCCAAACTTTCAATCCGATTAACACCATAACCAAATAGCAATATCGAATGGACTATGAAAAGACTCCTTACCTTAATCAATGATAATCTCGATTCCCACCAATTGGCTTATGACTACGAATGAATTGATAAAGATTTGGTATTAGGCCACCCACTGGAACTCTACGAAAAAGAGTTGATCAAATATGAGAGTGATGGAGAGAGTGATATTTCGATAAGAAACAAAGTGGAATAGCCATATAGTGATGAACATACATATTCGGCTAGAAAGAGAAGAAATGAAAGGATTAGAAATGAAGCCCTTACCCGATTCAACCAAGGAGAGATGTCCAACACACAAAAATGGGGAAGATAGAAGATGATAGAAATTCGGCTATCAAAATAAGATGAAAAAAAGATGAATATTTGACTAAACAAAAATGAAGAAAGATGCACAATTGTGCTAGGAGGTTTCGGCAAAGAGAATAGCAAATTGGAAGAAGATGACACAAAAGTTGCAAATAGGATTTTTGGCCAAAACAATACCAAGACCTTACCAAATGCCAAAGTAAAAATTTCAGCTACCTATCTACCCCCAAAACCATCCACATGCATTACAATATTGGTCAAACATTTGGCCAACCACACTTTCCATAACATTCTCCCCTTTTTGTGCCAACATGTCCCCCATACTTGCCTTTTTCTTTTGATTCCTTTCCCCAACCTCAACATTTCCTTATTTCCTTAGCCACCTTACCAAAAATAAAAAAGTCCACCTTGCCATATATACCTCTTGGCCGACACTTAAGGAGAGCATGCAAAAATAATAGTCAAAATTTGCACATAATGGGATTTGAACCTCCTCCCTCAAGGTACTACAAGTGGCGCCATAACCCTTTACATAATGGGATTTGAACCTCCTCCCTCAAGGTACTACAAGTGGCGCCAAAACCCTTTTACCATAAGCTCATTTATGCTAATAATTTACTCATTTATTTCTATAAGCCTTGAAGCTACTTACCATCTCTCCTTAAAGTGCTAAAATACCAAATTTTTCCTAAGGTCCAATTAAAACCTAGACTTCCTAGAAACCTCGTAAACTTCCAAATTCACTTAAATAATAAGTCCAATTGGCAACAACGCCATTCTCATATTCTCGAAAATTTTAAACATTCTTACGCCCAAGGCCCATTGGGCCCAATCTTACTAGGCCCAATTTTAGGATGTTACAATTGATCAATGTGATCAAGTCATACAGACACCATGTTTACCTTACAAGTATGAGGATAGTAAGTATCATGAGACATGTGAGAATCAGTATGAGTAAGTAAGCTTTAAAGCTGAAATTATGATACCATTGTTATGTCAAATTGTTTATATTAAGCAAGTTTATTAATCTGTGTTTTACATGCAAACTTACTAAGCTAAATGCTTACGTCTTTAATCCTTTCTTTCTATGTAGTCTCGCCAAGCTAACTTGTGGATCGTTGGAGTCGGAGCTCGTAGCACACTATCAATCCTTATTTTGGTAAAGCCAAGTTATTTTACTAAGTATGGCATGTATAGGAAGCATTCATTTAGAGAACATGTTTTAAAAAGGGCCATTGTATAGGTTATCAAACCATTATTCTTTTATATATGGCTAACTTGTTAGCCAAAAATTGGTTATATGCATGTTGCTATATTCAATGAAGCATGTTGTATAGTTTTTGAAATGTATTGGTTTGATTTTGATTTTAGGGTGGTAAATGGCTTGGTAAATAGCCTCTAAGTGCTCAAACGGTTAGGCACACAGGCGTGTGTCTAAGCCGTGTGAACCCTGCACCTTATTATTATTAATCATGATAGGCTACGGTACAACCCCATGGCCGTGTGTATGAGCCGTGTAGAATACACGGTTTGAACATGGGCGTGTGCCCATACCGTGTGGATCAAGTCAGTATATCAAGGTTTATCACACGGTCTAAGCCCACGGGCGTGTCCAGGCCATGTGAAAATAGTCAGTAGCTACCCACGGTTGATAACATGGGCGTGTCAAGGGGTACACGGGCGTGTCCCAAGCCACATGGGCGTGTGACCCTTACTTTAAGAAAGGTTTCAATTAAGTTTCAAAAGTTTTTAGATATATGCTTAAGGCCTCGTAGGCCCATGTAATGTATGATTAGACTAATATAGAGAAGTTTTTAAGTCGGGATGAAATTTTATAGCCTAATAGTGTATGTTTTAATGAGTTCAAGCATGGTAATATCTCTTATCCAGTCCTAGCCTCGGGCTTGGGTATGGGGTGTTACATTTAGTCATATCAGAGCCACAGTTTAGTCAGTTCTAGGACTAACGTAGCACGAGCATAAGTCTAGCTATACATGCCATACATAAGAATGTTTTAATAATGATAGTGTGACAACTCCTAACTATTTAAATTATGTTTATACATGTAGTAAATGGATCCCGAAGAAGTTGTGGCGAATGATGTAGAAAGTAACGCGCAGGCTCCTGCAGAAGGGACGGTGCCAAACGAGAATGAGAATAGACCTACTACGATGAGTCAAAAAGGAGGAAAAGAGGCTAGAGAAGCTTTCCTCATATTATGAATGCCTGGTATACGGAGTTTGTTCGTCTAAAACCGAATGCACAACCCCTTCCACCCCCGTCTGTTCCACAACCTGCTCCAATAGCCCCTCAAGTAGTAGAGGTGGTAAGAGGAGATAAACCTCTAATTGATAGGATCAGGAAATATGAGGTAGAAGAATTTTGGGCTAGAAAAGATGATGATCCAGAAAAGTTGAATTCTGGTTAGAAAATGCCATCAGGGTATTTAATGAGCTATCATGCACCCCTAAAGAATGCATGAAGTGTGTAATCTCTTTCTTAAGAGACTCTGCTTACCAATGGTGGAACACCCTTGTGTCGATAGTACCGAGGGAAAGGGTCACATGGGAATTATTCCAAGAAGAGTTCAAGAAAAATTATATCAGCCAAAGATTTGTAGACTAGAAGAGGAAAGAATTTCTAGAGCTGAAGCAAGGCAAGATGTCAGTAACTGATTATGAGCGAGAGTTTGTACGACTCAGCAAATATGCTTGTGAATGTGTATCCACTGAGGCCATTATGAGTAAAATATTTGAAGATGCATTAAATGAGGACATCAAGTTGTTTGTTGATGTCCTAGAATTAAAGGAATTTGTAGTGCTAGTAGAAAGGGCTTGTAAAGCCGAAGAACTAGTAAAAGAGAGGAAGAATTCTGAAATGGAGTCTCGTGACTCTAGAAAGAGACAGTGGAATAAGTCATTCCAATCTTCATCCAAAAAGTCAAGAGATTTCCCTACCTAATCGGCTACTTCCACTGGGCTTTCAAGGAAAGACAAGAGTAAACAATATTCAGGAAATAAAGCACAGACTATTTCAGTTGCAAGTGTTGGCAATATTAGATCTGACAAACTTGAATGCCCACAGTGTGGCAGACGTCACCTTGGAGAATGCCAAGCACATGAAAATGCATACTTTAGATGTGGTTCTAAAGACCATTATATAAAAAATTGTCTAGAGATGATGAAAGAAGAAAGAGCTCAGAACCCGAGATCCGAGAGTATGGTCAGAGGCAGACCGCGGAGGAACCCAGGAAGTGGGGCAAGTGGAAGAGGTAACCCTAGAGAACAGGCCACGAGACCTGAGGGTAGAGCGCCTGCAAGGACTTATGTCATTCGCACTCGCGAAGAGGCATCTTCCCATGATGTTATTACGGGTACCTTTTCTCTTCATGATGTTAAAGTTATTGCTTTAATAGATCCCGGATCCACATACTCTTACATTTGCATGAAATTAGTATCGGGTTTGAGTATGCCTATAGATTCTATAGAATTTATGATTAAAGTGTCTAATCCTTTAGGCAAGAGTGTGTTAGTTGATAAAGTTTGTAAGGATTTTCCATTAATGATTAGAGGTCATTGCTTTAAAGAAAATCTTATATTGCTACCATTTGATGAGTTCGACCTCATTCTTAGCATGGACTGGTTGACTACCCATGATGTAATAGTTAATTGTGGGAAGAAATATATTGAAATGAGATGTAAGGATGGGGATACTCTTCATGTAGTATCAGATGAACAAGGTAGATCACTGGTAATGTGATCGCTGCAAAACAGTCTAGTTTTAATATTTATAAAAGAGTGATCGAACCTGCAGACTGACTGCGACAACGATAGAGGCAAGCGCACCTATCGAACAGTAGTATAGCTCAGGCAAGAATATCTTTATCGAACCCAAGGAACCTAAAAGTACTATTACTCACTTTCTTTCTATTATTTAGCCTAAAATATGGAGTGATTGGTTTATTAAACTAAAACAAATGAAATATTTAAACTAAATGCAAAGACAAAAGAAACGAAACTTTGGGAAAAGACTTTGAAGAAAACTCAATTGATAAAGACGATACCTTCGGGAAGAATCCACCTATGACTTCACTTAAAATCTAACTTCCAATTCATATGATTTCTTTTACTTAGCTTGATCTGTGAGACTCCCTAACCTATATTAAACCTTTTCTCGAAGTGAATAACGTCTAACCTTAGGTTATTTAGTGAAACTCTCATTCTCTTACAATAATCCCCTAAGGAAGCAGTAAATCGATCAATGGACTCCCATATTAGGTTTCACCCTAATTCGGAAAAATCTCGTAACCTTATCTCTAGGCGCCTGATCAACTCCACTTAATTATGCTAGATCTACTCTTAGGCAGGGTCTATTCCTCCTCCACCTAAGCACATTAGATAAATTTAAGCAACATAATTAAGAACAAACTAAGTATTTATCATATAAACCGAAAGAATTAAATAACAAATTCCATCATAGGTTTCATCCCCTTCAGGTATCTGAGGGGTTTAGTTCATGATTAAACAAGAAAACATCTCAAGAGAGAAGATAAAACAAAACATAGGAAATCCTTAAAACCCCCTGAAGGAATTGAAGAGGAGATCCTCCGTCTTGAGTAGAATTCTGACTCTTCGAGATGGATCAATTGGCTATCTTCGAGTAATTCCCTAAACGAGTAAAGCTCTGGCAGAAAAACTCTGCTAAAACCTGACGCCCTTGAATTGCTGCATTGGGTTGTTTATATAGACGTTTGGGATGCTTTACTTGGCTCTTGAGTACTCATAATTTGGGTATAATTCATCTTAGGTGTTTGAGTAGACTTAGGATTGCATTTCTTGGGCTCCAAGCATCCAATTTCGAGTGAAATTACTCTTTTCCACGGCAGGGCACGGCCTTGACATGCCCGTGTAAATCATGGCCCAGCCCATGTCTCTATCCTGTCGATTTAGGCACGGCTATGACACGCCCGTGTAATATCTGGGTCTAGCCTGTGTCTCTATTCTGCCATTTTGGGAACGGTCGTGTAGATCACTAGGCACACTCGTGCGTGGACTTTATCGATGGGAAAACGGCCGTGTAAATCGGGGTAAGGCCGTAGTCTAGATGATTATCGAGGCACGGCCGTGTGGCATAAAGTCTGGGCCGTGCTGACTTCTTGGGTCGGTCCACTTTGGTTCGTTTTAAGCCCATTTTGTGTTCTGTTTATCCTTGGGTGCTTTCCTGAGTATAAGACATGAAAAGAAAGGATTAAGAGCACCTTTTTACATAAATTAAGGATAAATTCATTCAAAAGCATACTAAATGTGGGATTAAAATGTGTTACTTTTACGGTTTATCAAATACCCCTACACTTAAGCTTTTGCTTGTCCTCAAGCAAAATTCTCAACTTACAATTAAAACGAACTTTCCATAATTCATAATTCCTATCGATATTTTCTCATCATAATTCATAGATAACTTATACATGGATGATTTAATTGGAAGTGCCCTAAAGTTTCAATTACGATAAGTCATACCTTTATAGCCTGGAACTGTAGATGTCTCCCCTTATCTAAGTAATTACCTTTCATTCAAAACTGACAAGGACAGACATCCTCACTAAAGATTCACTCAAATCACTCAAAAAGTGTTTAAGGTTCAAGAATAAGCACTCTAAGTCGAACTTGAAAAGTTAATCCCATAGGCTTGCCTGAAAATCAAATCTCCACCACTATATATGAGATGATAAACAGATCAAAAGGTCTTTTATTAGGGTTGTAACGGGGCTAGGGTTAAAGGTGTGGATAAAGGCTGAATTAGAAGGTTAGAATCGAGATTAAATTAACCAATTACCTAACTAGAAACAATGAACTAATATAAGTACTTACATCAATTAAAAGCTAATAGGAATACTATAATACTTCAATACGAGCTCTTCTTCAACAATTGGAATTTAGATACATGAGCTCTAAACTTTGATTGATTGATTTTTTTTTTTTAAGAACAAACTAAAACATTACATCATAAATGATAAATGTAACTACGGAACTAATATAATTCGGTAATTTAATCAAATCAAACCTCGATTAAAGGGTAGTCAAAAGAATGGTGATAACAAATATAAAAGGATTTTGGGTTGATATTAGTGGGTGAGTCAATAAAAAGGTTTTTAGGATTCAACGGGGTTCACTAGGGGTTAATTTATGAAGGTAGGCTTTTTAGTGGAGTGAATGGGTTAAACCTAGGTGCCTCTATCATTTCAGTATATCAAATCATTATTGTGGTCTCGACATGTATAAACGAGGCAAGTTCTAGAATAACAGTTCAAAGTTGACACACTCATAATCAATAAAGTGAGCGAGAAAAAGAATATATGCTCTATATGGCTCAAAATCTCACCAAAAATTATGGGTGTTTTTGACATCAATCCTTATAAATTTTGAACTTCAAGGTAATAATCAGATTTCGTTCAACAACCTATCAATTTTTATTTTTTTTGAAAAATAGACTTATCATGATTGATTCTCTAGTATCCTTCAAATTTAATCCTCAATGCACAATTAACTATGATTTAATTAGAGACATATCAATAAAGATCATAAATCATTAGAAATTTCATCCTAATTAATAATATGAGAAAAATACTTAAGATTGAGACTAATTTCAGGGTTTTGAGAATTATGCAAAAAGTTAGGCACTATTACCCCACACTTAAGATGTGCATTGCCCTCAATGTACAAAGATAAATAATGAAATTTATGTGCCAAATCAAAAAGATAGGTGGGGAAAATAATACTCCCTGAAATCTGGATGATCCCTGGCATCTTTGGTGGCGGTGATGGTGTTTTCTATGGGCCTGGTGGAGTGGCTACCGAGAAGCAATTTACTAGATGAAGAAATTGGTAGCCTGTGAAGATATAGCCAAGAGATCTAGGGAAATAATAATGATATACTAATACTAAATTTAAAGATTAAGAAAATAAAAAGAAGGAGACTAAGAAGAGAACTGAAATTGAAAGAAAAGACTAATGGACTAAGGAGTCCTTATTGTTGGATGGTTTTTGAAGTGGGTGTGTCCTCTAAGGTGTGTTGTGTGATTCCTAGCAGCCTTTAGAACCTAAAACCAAGAAACTAATATGAAATAAATTAATTTAAGCGGAAATAAGTAAAGATAAGGAAAATAAAGGAGACGAGAAAAGAAAAATAGAACCGAAAAGGTTTTTGAGACCCTTGGCATGTCAATTAAGTGAAGCTGCCGGAATGAACTCATGTTGAGGTCTCCTCTAAGGAGGTGATGCTTATGTTTCTTCGGCATGATCTTTGTGTTGCTCAAGTGTCTTAGATTTTTTCTATGAATAGGAAGAAAAATTTTGAAAGAAAAGAGAAAGAAGAAATAAGAAAAGAGATGGGACAAAGAAGATGGGTTGTGAGGATTTAAATAGGATTTCAAATCTGGTACATTCCCATGCCCGTGTACCGAGGGTATGCCCTCTCACACGGCTGTCTAGCACAGTCGTGGCTAATGGTGTATTGCTTCTTACATGTCCGTTTCTTAGTCAGCCACGCCTATTTCGAGAAAGTCAATAGCTTCACACGGTTCATAGGCACGCTCGGTGCTATTTTGTTGATGCTTGTGCTTTAGGGTTGTTGGGCTCGTGACGTCGCGAAGTGGTTGGACTGGCTTGCACGGCCTTGCTCTTGTCAGTGTGGTGGTTTTGGTGGTCCACACGGCCACGGACACAGCCGTGTGTAAGGCCGTGTGGTTTGGAAATCTACACTTTTGTGTTAGTTTCCAACTAAATACTTAGGAAAGAAAAATGAAAAAAAGAAACCAAAATCAAATCTGAAAATAAATAGTGTTAATGTTCGGGTTGCCTCCCGAGAAGCGCTCATTTATAGTCTTAAGCTAAACTGTCTTCATGTTTGAAAATTTTCAGGGAGGTTTAAAGGTTTGAATATCTTCCCTCATACTTGCGATTTTATTTTCATGACAAGATTGGAATTGAGAAGCATTTACCTCGAATTTGTCAAATTTTGGGTTACTTACCTCGACTGTGTTGTGGGGGAAGATTTCGTGTACCTTGGGGAGGATTTCTCCCTTTGCCCTCGAGTCTGTTGAAGTGATGTGAAGATCAGCTTTGTCTAACAGCACCTGGTCTACTATTTTAAAGTGATTGGATGTTCCTATGAGCTCTTCTGGTGGTTCCTTAGGTTTTACTTCGTGTGGATCCGGCTTTTCTTTGGTGTATATCTTCTGCTCTTCTAAATTGTTGATCATATGCTTCTGTGTTGGCTCAGTTTTAATGTTTCGTAATGTTTTCTGCGATGGAGGTTGAATAATTTGATTATTTATTGAAACGTCTTTCTTACCTTTATCTTCTATGGTTCTAGCTGAATCGAGAGCTTGAAGATTGACTGATTCATCTCCTACACGAAATATGAGTTCTCTTGTGGCAACATCGATTTTAGTCTTGGCAGTTGCAAGAAAAGGTCTTCCTAAAATTAAAGGGATTAAATTTTCCTCATCCATGTCTAAAACAACAAAATCTACTGGGAAAACAAATTTATCGATTTTGACTAAAACATCTTCAATAATGCCCCTAGGGATTCTAACAGTTTTATCAGCTAGTTGAATACTCATCCTAGTTTGTTTGGGCTTCCCTAGACCTAGTTGTTTAAACAGTGCATAAGGCATAACATACTTGCCCCTAAATCAGCTAACGCATTATCAATAGTCAAACTACCAATTAAGCATGGAATCATAAAACTCCCTGGATCTTTTAATTTTTTTGGTAGTCTGTTCTGTAGCATAGCTGAGCATGTTGCGTTTAATTCCACATGGTGCTCTTCATCTATTTTGCGTTTGTTCGTCAAGAGCTTGCTTAAGAATTTCTTTGCATCGGGCATCTAAAAAAGAGCTTCAAGAAGAGGTAAGTTAATATGTAATTTCTTCAAGAGTTTTAGAAACTTACCGAATTGTTCCTTTGAATCATCTTTTTTCAATGCTTCGGGATAAGGTATGCAAGGTTGGTATTCTTTGATTATCGATTTTGGCTTTCTTGAGCTACCTCGGTCTTATCCTTCTTTTTTTGCTCTGATGTGGGTAGGGCTTCCCTAAACCTAGTTGTTTAAACAGTGCATAAGGCATAACATTTATACTTGCCCTTAAATCAGACCTAGTTGTAATGGCTTGGATTTGCTCTTTTGGGTTTATTTCTGTGTTGCTTGGTAGACGTCCTTGCTGGCGTTCAGAAATTAACTTTGTCAGGTGTTCCACTGACCTAGTAAGTTCTCCAACTTGATTCTCGAGTCCTTTCATCGACTTCTGTTGTTCATCAAGGTTTGTATCAGTCTTTTGGAGAAGAGATTCTGTGGCTGCCATGAATTTCGTCTGCACCTCTTTAAGGCTTGATTTTTTTTCCTGTGGGTAAGGCTGATTTTGGTAATTTGGAGGGGGTTGCTGCCTTTAAATTCCTTGATTTCCTTGTCCTCCCCACGAAAAATTTGGGTGGTTCCTCCAACCTGGGTTATAAGTATTACTATAAGGATTATTATTGGATCTGAAATTGTTACCTATATAGTGTGTCTGCTCGTTTTCTGCTCCTAGTTGGTAGGGTGGGTACTCAGCATTCGCCATATTCCCGTTTGCTCCGCATTGCATTACTAGATGTATCTGCGAAGAACATAAATTATCAAGCTTTTTATTCATTAACTCTACCTGTGTTGACAGCATTGTCACTGCGTCTATGTTGAAAACTCTGGCTGATTTTGTCAGCTTTGCCCTTGTGATTTGCCATTGATAAGTGTTTAATGACATCTCTTCAATAAAATCGTAGGCCGCTTCAGAAGTTTTGTTGTTTAGAGTTCCATCGGCTGATGAATCAATCATTTGCCTTGTTGAAGAATTCACACCATTGTAAAAAGTTTAGACTTGAAGCCACAAAGGTAATCCGTGGTGTGGGCATCTTCTTAGGAGATCCTTATATCTTTCCCATGCATCATATAATGCTTCTGCGTCATTCTGCACAAAAGAAGATATGTCATTCCTAAATTTGGCCGTTTTGGCTAGTGGAAAATACTTTAAAAGAAATTTTTTGGTCAATTGGTCCCATATGGTGATTAACCCTAGTGGTAACAAGTTCAACCACTGCTTTGCTTTATTCCTTAATGAAAAAGGAAATAACCGAAGACGTATGGCATCATCAGAAACACCATTTATTTTGAAAGTATCATAGAACTCTAAGAAATTAGCTATATGAATATTTGGATCTTCGTCCTGCAATCCATCAAATTGAACAAACTGTTGAATCATTTGTATTGTGTTAGGTTTTAATTCAAAATTATTAGCAACTATAGCAAGCCTAATAATACTAGATTCTGCTCCTATCAAATTAGGCTTAGCATAATCATACATAGTACACGGAGCATTCTGATCTTGTGCATCAGGCAGATTATTTTCGGTCATCCCTTCAGTAGGATTGGATCTATCTTGTTGTTCTTCTCTTTGGTAGTCTAGAGCTCGTCTAATTTCTCTGTGACTTCTGCGAGCGGTAGCTTCAATATCACTGTCGTATTCTAATGGTCCTCTAGGGTTTCTTCTAGTCATAAACTAGAGGTACCTTGCAAGTTTAATAAAGAAAGAGGATTAACAAAATTAGAAATTTAATAAAAAATAAAATTAGAAATAATGGCTAAATTAATAAAAATAGAGCTTTCGTAATATTTTAGAATTCCCCGGCAACGGCACCAAAAACTTGATCACTGCAAAATAGTCTAGTTTTAATATTTATAAAAGAGTGATCGAACCTGTAAACTGACTGCGACAACGATAGAGGCAAGCGCACCTATCAAACAGTAGTATAGCTCAGGCAAGAATATCTTTATCGAACCCAAGGAACCTAAAAGTACTATTACTCATTTTCTTTCTATTATTTAGCCTAAAATATGGAGTGATTGGTTTATTAAACTAAAAAAAATGAAATATTTAAACTAAATACAAAGACAAAAGAAGCGAAACTTTGGGAAAAGACTTTAAAGAAAACTCAATTGATAAAGACGATACCTTCGGGAAGAATCCACCTATGACTTCACTTATTATCTAACTTCCAATTCATATGATTTCTTTTACTTAGCTTGATCCATGAGACTCCTAACCTATATTAAACCTTCTCTCAAGCGAATAACGTCTAACCTTAGGTTATTTAGTGGAATTCTCGTTCTCTTATAATAACCCCTAAGGAAGCAAAGAATCGATCAATGGACTCCCATATTAGGTTTCACCCTAATCCAGCAAAATCTCGTAACCCTATCTCTAGGCGCCCGATCAACTCCACTTAATTATGCTAGATCTACTCTTAGGCAGGGTCTATTCCTCCTCAACCTAAGCACATTAGATAAATTTAAGCAACATAATTAAGAACAAACTAAGTATTTATCATATAAATCAAAACAATTAAATAACAAATTCCATCATAGGTTTCATCCCCTTTAAGTATCGAGGGGGTAGTTCATGATTAAACAAGAAAACATCTCAAGAGAGAAGATAAAACAAAACAAGGAAATCCTTAAAACCCCCTAAAGGAATTGTAGAGGAGATCCTCGATCTTGAGTAGAATTCCAACTCTTCGAGATGGATCAATTGGCTATCTTTGAGTAATTCCCTAAACGAGTAAAGCTCTGGCAGAAAAACTCTGCTAAAACCTGACGCCCTTGAATTCCTACCTTGGATTGTTTATATAGATGTTTGGGATGCTTTACTTGGCTCCTAAGTACTTGTAATTCGGGTATAATTTGTCCTAGGTGTTTGAGTGGACTTAAGATTGCATTTCTTAGGCTCCAAGCATCCAATTTCGAGTGAAATTACTCTTTTTCGAGGCAGGGCACGGCCTTGACACGCCCGTGTAAATCGTGGCCCAGCCCATGTCTCCATCCTGTCGATTTAGGCACGGCTATGACACGCCCTTGCAATATCTAGGTCTAGCCTGTGTCTCGATTCTGCCATTTTGGGAATGGCCGTGTAGATCACTAAGCACGCCCTTGTGTGGACTTTATCGATGGGAAAACGGCCATGTGAATTGGGGTAAGGTCGTGGTCTAGATGACTATCGAGGCACGGCCGTGTGGCATGAAGTCTAGGCCGTACTAACTTCTTGGGTTGGCCCACTTTGGTTCGTTTTAAGCCCGTTTTGCATTCTTTTTATCCTTGGGTGCTTTCCTGAGTATAAAACATGAAAAGAAAGGATTAATAGCACCTTTTTACATAAATTAAGGATAAATTCATCCAAAAGCATACTAAATGTGGGATTAAAATGTGCTACTTTTACGGTTTATCACAATGATTTCTCTTATGACAGCACAGAAATATATAAGAAAAGGGTATGAAGCACATCTGGCCCATGTGATGAATGATAGAGGAACAAAACTGAAGATTGAGTCAGTACCGATAGTACGTGAGTACGTGGATGTTTTTCCCAAGGAATTACCAGGACTACCACCAGTTAGAGAGGTTGAGTTCAATATTGAGCTAACTCCGATACTATACCGATATCCATTACTCCTTACAGAATGGCTCCAACAAAGTTGAAAGAGCTAAAGTCACAGTTGCAAGAGTTAACAGACAAAGGCTTTGCAAGATCAAGTTGTTCACCATGGGGTGCTCTAGTTTTATTTGAGAAAAAGAAAGATGGCACCATGAGATTGTGCATAGATTACTGTCAACTTAATAAAGTGACAGTAAAGAACAAGTACCCATTGCTTAGGATCGATGATTTGTTCGATCAATTGAAAGGAGCCACTGTGTTCTCCAAAATAGACTTGAGATCAGGGTACTATCAGCTTAGAGTGAAGGATTCAGATGTATCCAAGACTGCCTTTCGAACGAGGTATGGGCATTATGAATTTTTAGTCATGCCCTTTAGGTTGACCAATGCTCCCGCGGTAGTCATGGATTTAATGAACCGCATATTTAGACCATACATCAACAAGTTTATAGTCATTTTATTGATGACATACTGATTTATTCTCGAGATGAGAATGATCATGCTTAACACCTACGAATAGTTCTACAGATTCTTTGAGAAAATCAGTTATATGCCAAATTCAGTAAAAGTGAATTTTGGCTCAAGGAAGAAGGATTCCTTGGACATATTCTCTCGAAAGATGGAGTCGAGTAAATCCAAATAAGATCTCACCATAATGGATTGGAAGCCACCGAAGAACATCTCTAAGATTAAAAGTTTTCTAGGCCTAGCCGGCTATTATAGATGATTTGTCAAGGGGCTTTCCATGATTGCAACCCCGATGACTAAACTGTTACAGAAGAATGTGAAGTTTGAATGGTTAGAACGATGCCAACAAAGTTTTGAGAAGTTGAAAGCAATGTTGACAGAAGCTCCAGTTTTAGTACAACTTGAGTCAGGGAAAGAATTTGTGATTTACAGCGATGCATCCTTAAAGGATTAGGCTGTGTACTCATGCAAGAAGGCAAGGTGATTGCTTATGCCTCAAGATGGTTGAAACCTCATGAGAAGAATTATCCAATGCATGAATTAGAATTAGCTACCATAGTGTTACTTTGAAGATTTGGAGACACCATTTATATTGTGAGAGATGTCAAATTTTATTGATCATAGAAGTATGAAGTACTTGATGACACAGAAAGAGTTGAACTTAAGGCAACGGAGATGGTTAGAGTTGATAAAAGACTATGAGTTGGTCATTAACTACCACCCAGGAAAGGCGAATGTAGTCACCGATACTTTGAGCAGGAAGTCCCTTTTTACATTAAGGGCATTGAATTCTAGGATATCTTTATCCGACGATGGTTCTATTATAGCCGAGTTGAGAGCTAGACTAATGTTTTTCACGAGATCCTAGAAGCTCAAAAAGAAGATAGTGAATTGCAAGTCAAGAGAGCTCAGTGCGAGCCAGATGTTGAATCGGACTTTCAGATTAATTCTGATGGATACTTGATGTTTAGAGATAGAGTTTGTATACCAAGAAAAGAAGAGTTGATTCAGAGAATTTTGTATGAAGCACATAAAGGATGTTTGTCTGTACATCCAGGAAGTACTAAGATGTGTAATGATTTAAAGCAACAGTATTGGTGGCCAAAAATGAAGAAAGATATTTCAGAATTTATTTCCAAGTGCATGATTTGCCAGCAAGTAAAGGCTGAACACCAAGTACCTTCGGGTTTACTTCAGCCCATTTTGATTCCCGAGTGGAAATAAGACCGTATCACCATAGATTTTGTAACGGGGTTACCGTTGTCACCAAGCAAGAAGGATGCTATATGGGTTGTAGTTGATAGACTCACAAAGTCAGCCCATTTCATACCCGTCTGAGTGGATTACTCCTCGACAAATTGGCAAACTTGTATGTTTGAAATAGTAAGGCTTCACGAGTTCCCTTATCGATTATATCGGATAGAGATCCGAGATTCACATCTAGATTTTGAAAGAGGCTGCAAGAAGCCTTAGGTACAAGATTGAATTTTAGCACAGCTTTTCATCCTCAAACTGATGGTCAGTTAGAGAGGTTAATTCAAGTACTCGAGGATATGCTCAGATGTTTATTTTAGAATTTCAAGGTAGTTGGGAAAAGCTTCTCCCATTGATAGAATTTGCCTATTATAATAGTTTTCAGTCGAGCTTAAAGATGGCGCCTTATGAGGCTCTATATAGGCGTAAATGCAGAACACCTTTGTTTTAGACTGAACTTAAGGAAAACCAAATTCACGGGGTCGATCTGGTTAAAGAAGTTGAAGAGAAAGTGAAAGTGATATGAGAATGTTTAAAAGCTGCCTCAGACAGACAGAAATCCTATTCGGATTTAAAGAGAAAAGAGATAAGTACCAAGTCGGGGATAAAGTGTTCTTGAAAGTGTCACCATGGAAAAAAGTTCTCAAATTTGGCCGGAAAGGAAAATTGAGTCCACGTTTCATTGGACCTTATGAGATTACTGAGAGAGTTGGGCCGGTAGCTTACCGTTTGGCTTTGCCATTAGAATTGGAGAAGATACATGATGTGTTTCACGTGTCAATGTTGAGACGCTACAGATCAAACCCTTCACATGTAATTATCCCGTCAGAGATAGAGATTTGTCCAGACATGACTTATGGTGAAGAACCAGTCAAGGTTTTAGCTCGGGAAGTCAAACAACTGAGAAATAAAAGTATTGCCCTAGTGAAAGTATTGTGGCAAAGACATGGAATAGAAGAAGCTACGTGGGAAATAGAAGAGAATATGAGAAACCAAGATATCAAACCTTTTCTTTGGTAATATTTTCGAGGACGAAAATCCCTAAGGAGGAATTGTAACAGCCCGATTTAGGGCCTAGTCAGAATAGTGGTGTGAGACCACGAAACTGAAATGAAATTATGAGTTTTAAGGTTTATGTCATGTTTGCATGCTAGTATGAAGGTTTCATGAAGCAATTTTGCTAGATTGTGGTTGAATGGTCCCAAAGGACTAAATTGCAAAAGTTATAAAATATGAATTTCTAGAAGCTTTTTGTATGAAATAGCTTTAGAATAATAATTATGAACCCCTAGATAGCAATTTGCCCAAAATTTAATTTTTGGACAAAAGTGGTCATGAGATAGTTTTATGGAAATTTTTAAAAAGAGGGGCATTTTGGTCATTTGCCTAATAAATGATTAAAATGGGAAAAAGATGAAAAAAAAATCCATTCATCTTCTTTCCCAAGCTGTCGAAAATTCCAATAGCCATTGTTAGGGCTCTTTCAATTTTCCAAGCTTGCTAGTAAGTGCTCCTAAGCCTGATTTTTTATATTCTTCGTATTTTTGAAGTCTTGATAGGACGAATAAGCTATTTTTAGCTATTTGGTGAGCTATAATGGATGTTCAAAAATGTGGTCATGTATGACATGCATGTATTTTGATGTTCTATGGAAGATTATGAAAGCTTGATGTAGTAGAAACATCTTTTGTTAAGAAATTTTCTATAAAAATGCATGTAGGGACTTGATTGTAAAAATCTTAAGTTTGGTCATACATGTGTGATTTTGTGAGAATTGATGATTGCTAGAGCTGAGACTATTAATCAGCTAAGCATGTAGTTTAAGAAAGTTGTATAAAAATTATTTTACGAGCCTAGGGGCAAAAGTGAAAATATGAGAAAGTATAGGGGCAGAATAGTAATTTTGCCAAAGAATGATTTATGAATCAATTTAGTCAATATGCTTATTAAATGGTCTATTTATTATTATAGATCAAGAAAAACGAAGCCCAGATCGAAACCAATGCAAGAACAAAGTCGAGGACTAAATTGCATATCTACATACAATTTGTATATTGAGGTAAGTTTGTATGATTTCTAAGCTTTATGATTTCTATCATTGAATTGCTTAGTATAATGTACATTGTTATCATGGAATGCTTAATGTTTGTTAAATAAAGAAATCAATGTGATTAAGTATGAACAAGTTATCATGTAAGTCTAAGGACCCAAGCTTGGCATTGAACAAGTTATCATGTAAGTCCAAGGACCCAAGCTTGGCATTGAACAAGTTATCATGTAAGTCCAAGGACCCAATCTTGGCATTGAACAAGTTATCATGTAAGTACAAGGACCCAAGCTTGGCATTGAACAAGTTATCATGTAAGACCAAGGACCCAAGCTTGGCATTGAACAAGTTATCATGTAAGCCCAAGGACCCAAGCTTGGCATTGAACAAGTTATCATGTAAGTCCAAGGACCCAAGCTTGGCATTGAACAAGTTATCATATAAGTCCAAGGTAAGCTTAGCATTGATTCAAGAAGAGATATATCATGTAAGACCGTACCTAGGATATGGGTTTGGTATTAAGTTATGTGGGATAAGATTTAGTATCCTCGATTATTCATAGAAATTCATCGAGAAAACAAGTAAAGTTAAAATGAGATAACAAGAAAGGTAAGTAAGCAAAAGTATTACCAAGTTGAAATTGAGTATTATTTATGTTATGAATGATGAATTAGAGATCATGATTATTAAATTAAAGTATGTTGATCAATGTGATCAAGTGATACAAACACCATGTTTACCTTATAAGTATGAGGATAGTAAGTATCATGAGACATGTGAGAATCAGTATGAGTAAGTAAGCTTTAAAGCTGAAATTATGATACCATTATTATGTCAAATGGTTTATATTAAGCAAGTTTATTAATCTGTGTTTTAAATGCAAACTTACTAAGCTAAATGTTTACGTCTTTAATCCTTTCTTTCTATGTAGTCTCGCCAAGCTAACTTGTGGATCGTTGGAGTCGGAGCTCGTAGCACACTATCAATCCTTATTTTGGTATAGCCAAGTTATTTTACTAAGTATGGCATGTATAGGAAGCATTCATTTGGAGAACATGTTTTAAAAAGGGTCATTGTATAGGTTATCAAACCATTATTCTTTGTATATGGCTAAGTGGTTAGCCAAAAATTGGTTATATGTATGTTGCTGTATTCAATGAAGCATGTTGTATAGTTTTTGAAATGTATTGGTTTGATTTTGGTTTCAAGGTTGTAAATGGCTTGGTAAATAGCCTCTAAGTGCTCACACGGTTAGGCACACGGGCGTGTGTCTAGGTCATGTGAACCCTGCACATTATTATTATTAATCATGATAGGCTATGGTACAACCCCACGGCCGTGTGTATGAGCCATGTAGAATACACGGTTTGAACATGGGCGTGTGCCCATACCGTGTGGATCAAGTCAGTATATCAAGGTTTATCACACGATTTAAGCCCACAGGCGTGTTCAGGCCGTGTGAAAATAGTCAGTAGCTCCCCACGGTTGATAACATGGGCGTTTTAAGGGGTACACGGGCGTGTCCCAATCCACATGGGCGTGTGGCCCCTACTTTAAAGAAAGGTTTCGATTAAGTTTCGAATGGTTTTAGATATGTGCTTAAGGCCTCGTAGGCCCATGTAATGTATGATTAGACTAATATAAAGAAGTTTTTAAGTCGGAACGAAATTTTACAGCCCAATAGTGTATGTTTTAATGAGTTCAAGCATGGTAATATCTCTTATCCAGTCCTAGCCTCAGGCTTGGGTATGGGGTGTTACAATAGGGTCAGGTAAAATGATTAGAAACCATCGTTGTCGGCCAACTCGGGGTGGTAGAATGTATATATATAGTAGTCATCATTGACGAGCAACTTGGGATGACAAAATATCCAGATTGTGAAAGTCATAGTTGTCGGGTAACCCGGGATGGTAGCATGTACATGTTCCAGTAGTTATTGTTGCTTAACAACCCGAGATGACAAAGTAATAGATTTGAGTATCCGTTCTAAGTTTGTGTCTAGTTAATAGGGTTATAAAAACATGAATCGGTAACATGATAAACGAGATGAATATGATTGAATTAGTATGTTTGTATATATGTGATATGTGAAAAACGACAGCATGTGCAAGACAAGCGATTTGGTTTAAACGAGCCCTGGGGGTCGAATCGACTTTGAACAAATCAATTGAATCAAGAAAGAGAAATTGAATCTTAAAATAAATGATAGAATAACCTCGACTGAAAATGAGATTAAATATCATATTGGTACATGACTGTATATGTATGCAATTAAATTAGATATGTTGCATCTTTGTTAATAGAAATGATGGCAATAAAATGTTATTTTGATTATCAAATGAAATGGCGTATGAGAATGATATTTGAGTATTAAATATGCAAATTGATTTGGCTGAATTGTGGCATATATTAGTTGAATTCTTATAGTAAATATGCTTATTTTGTAACTTGAATAATGAAAGTATCACTGAGTTTTATCGCTTACAGCATGATTTGTTTCTTCAGCATCTAGCTTGCAACCCTCGACCTAGAAATGTTTGTATAGTCCCTTTCATTTTGATATATGGCATGTACCTAGGTTCGAGTCGGTTTTATATTATATTGGATAAATGTTTTAATTAGGTACCATTTGGAACATTTGCAAATAAACAGTTACGTCGCGACATCGAGCCCTTAATGTCACGACAAGATCAAGTCAATGAGTTGTGTCGCGACCAAAAACCCTTGAAGTTGTGACGTCAATCCAATAACTTATAAATTTTACAGTTTGGTCCTAATTCGACCTCGGATTAGTAAAAGAATTTTCATAAACTCATATAAGACTTAGAAATGATTGTATAACATATTCAAAAGGACTAATATAATATTAACATTTATTCATAGTTATATAAAATTATATTTAATTATAATTATTTTGACAACAAATTTAATATCACATAATTCAAACCTGACGACTTGGTCAAATATGGAGTCTTGCACCACCCTAAAAGATAAATGACTAATTAGATAGTTTATAAAAAAAAGGAAAGATAAATTTTGAATAAAAACCCAAAAAAATAATATCACATGCAAACAACTATGAAATATAATAATTGTAGTGACGGGGGATTGCGCGAGACACTGCAGGTGCAGGAGTTCCAATTTGCTGACAATTCTGAAGGAATTAAATAGGGTGAGTGCATTGCCCAATGGCTGCAACTTCACGCAAAATACAATTAACTGCTTTGCAACTTGGAAGTAAAAGTAAAACAGTCATACCTACATTATAATACAGTATTCAGAACTAAAGCTACCCCACCCATAAAATTTGGACTACATAGGCATTGATTTTACAAGAATAATAGTAATTTTCTTTTAAAGAAAACAATAATTAAAATATGAAAATCTATATGGATAATATGGTTACATTATATTAATAATTAAACTATATTTTATTCTATCTATTAAAATAAATAAATTAATTCTTAATAGATAAATTAATTTTATATATTAAATTAAAATATAAATTAATTATTTTATTAAAAATTTTATTTATTTTTACGATTAAAATTTATCTTACGTATAACATAATATATATATATATATATAACATGTCGATATAATTATTTAATTATTCTAAAAAATTAATTTTTATTTGAAGAAATAAATAAAAAATTTCATATAAAAAATTAAAATTTTATTTAATTTAACGTAAAATAAAATGCAATCTTACTTGGGGGAGCATGATACTTTTAAGGATATTATCCATTACTGAATTACATAAGAACCTCACACAATCTCTCTGGCTTCTCCCTTGAAACGCCCATAAAACGCAGGCATAGCGGTGAAGTTTCTCTCTTAGATTTTGACAAGTAAAACTGTAAAAAAGCCTTTTGTCTCTCTGTTTCCATATGGAAGCTCTCAAATTTCTGAGGTTTTGGAAACCTAGCTGTGGGGCTATGAAAGAGAACCAGACCCAACGTTGTTGTGGAAGCATCGAAATTCCACATCATGAATTGGATGAAGAGGACGACACTTTCATCGACTTGGAGCTTCCTTTGCACCACTTCAACCACCTCCATCTACACACCCCTGACAAAACACTTGATTCCAAGCATGATTCGGCTAAGAATGATGACTTCCCCTTGTTGCCAATGCAGAATGATCATTTCTCCAAAAGAAAGATCCTCCCCATTGACCCAACCTGCAAGCCTCAATCTCCCCTACACCTGTTAAAATCTGCTCCCAAATTTCGAGCTTTTTCTCTCAACAAGTCCAAGTCAATGGCAAATACCAGAAATACATGTACTCCCCAGAGAAAAGAGTTGATCGGTATTTCTATGGAGACCCCAAAGCATGAAGAAAGGAGCAGTTCGAAAGATCTGATACAGAAATACTTGAATATAATGAAGTACGTAAAAGTCTCCAAAAACAGCATTCCAAGTGACAAGGTCTCACTCTCACTTTCAGGTGAGTTATCAAAGGTGGTTTCTCCGGCAACGGTGTATCCCATGAAGGGAAAACAGGGGAGTGTTTCGACAGGGGTTTGCAAGCAATTGGTAAAGAGCAGATCAGCCTCGTATGCAGCATCCCCAATTAATCGGAAAGATGATTCCTTGCTACTCCGACACGATGCGATTGAAAGCGCCATTTTGCATTGCAAGAAATCTTTCAATTCCTCATCAGGTAATTAGTTGTGTTTTTAAGCTAATACTAATCATTTGGTTTAATTTGGAATTGGATCCTTGGCTTGTTTTGACAGCAGAATCATCTTGGTTGTCGAGATGTACAAGTGATTCTTCAAAATACAAGTTAAGCAATGCATCTTCTTCTACAGGTCATGGTTTCAGATTCTATTTCTTATACTGTTGTTTGCACTAATTATCGAGCTCTAATTACTAATTAAAGTCTTTAATTTCCTCAGATTCTTCTCTTTCGTCCATGAATTACAAGCAATTATTATCACCTGAATAGAAACCTTGGGATTTATTATCATGATTATGTACGAAAGATGAAAACTGATAAGAACAAAAAGAACCAAGAGGCTGGAATTTAGATATGATGGGCATTGGTGGGCAGTGTAACCTGGGTTACTACTTGTAAAGTTGATGGATAATTATGAAGAAATTGAAATTAATTCCCATTGTGTGTGCTATTGTAGTTATGGTAGCTTTGAAAGTTAAAGATGTGATGATTTCTGAATACTTACTTGGGTGATTAATGCCTTTTCAAGGACAATTGGTAGCTTCTGGTGGGAGTTTCGTGAGAAACGGAAGAAGTGGGACAAGCATGGAACCTTAATCTTAACTAGTGTGGTGATAGTGTATTTAAAAGTAAAGGTGTAATAGAATTTGGTGAGAAAGTGGAAGATGTTGGAGAAGCATGGAATCTTAGTATTAACAGTTCTTCATACTTGTATAAAGACATTACACTCTTTAAAAAATATACAAATTTAAAATTTTAAGATAATATTATTAAGAGAAATAGTTATAAATCTCAAACATAAATAATAAAATAAACATTAAAAAAATACTCTTAAAACTTTCTTTTGTGTATGTTGTAAAAGGTAAATTGTCTAGTTGGTCGCTCAATTTTTATAGCGTTTGTTTTTGTCATCTAAAATGAAATATTTACAATTTGGTCATCTAACGTTTATAGCATTTTCATTTTACACACACAAACATTAAATCTTTAATGGTAGTGTACACAAAACTTCATGTTGACACTTTCATTTTGGTCACCTAACTTTTTAGTTCACTTTCATTTTGGTCACTCAAAAATATCTTTTTAAGTATTAATTGGGGTAAATAGTAAGAATTAAAATGAAAAAGCGATAGAAATTAAAATAATACACAAAATTTGTCAAAGTGTACTTATTTATCTCATTGCTAAAATTCTAATTTTCTTGTTTTAATATTGAAATTTAAAATTTCAAAACATCAAAATAATTTGAATTATTTGTTGAAATTTTATATATGTTGATAATGTCAATCGATTTATTATTATAATATTAAATTTAATTAATTTAATCTACCTTTTAAATTTTAAAATTTTATTATATGTTTTAAATTATTCTTAATGGAATCAACTCAAATAATTCATATTTAATAATTGTTTATGAAACTCAAAAACTTTTTCTTTATATCATCTCAATTTTTCATGTTAAGCTAAAAGAAAAGCTCATATTTAGAATTTTCGACAATAAGATAAATAAGTAAAATTAAACAATTTTTTATATTATTTTAGTTCTTAATGCTTTTTGACTTTAATCTTTAATTTTTTACTCTAATTAATAATTAAAAAATATTTTTAAATAATCAAAATAAAAATAATTTAAAAATTAAGTGACCAAAAAATATAAATATAATGTGATGTATATAACTAATCAAATTTAGATGATTAAAATGAAAGCGCGACCCAATTGTAAGATAGTTTACTCAATTCTAAAAAATTTTATCCATCGAAATGGGGTCTCACTCAACAATGATATAGTAGTTGGCAGATGTACCTGTTTCCTTTTTCTACTAGGGTTTCAATTCCTTGTGGGATAATTTGTGCATTTCTTTCTTAATATAAAATCCCAGAATCGAAAAGCAACGCCATACAGGAGACGTAATGAATAGAAATGTGCAAATTATTGTTTGGTGTCATAAATGAAACGAAGACCAAAGGTTTTGTAAAATGATGACAGCAGAAAAAGCCAAATATCACCACAAAAACCAACCACACTCACCGTGCTACCCTTCTGATACCGTAATCATGTAAGTCTGCTTCACCAAGTTTAAGACCAACAAACCCAGCATTTAGTGCTACCTTACTGTTTATGTTGGGAGATGCTTTTTTATTTTTTTTTTAAGGATATAAAAATGTTAATTTTAGACTGAAATAAAAGATTCAACTAAGGTTAAAAATGTAATTTCATTAAAAAGCCCTTTTTAAAATTTAACTTTTTTACTTGAATTAAAATCTCAAATTAAAATCAAATGTTTAGTTTGAAAAATCACTTCTTTATCAAAATTTTTTATTTGGTTGAAATGTGTTTTAAATTATCTTTTGAAACCAAAAGTACTTTTAATTTCATAATCAATGACTAACAAGGTAAATTTAGAATCAAAAGTACCTTTTAAACTAACATTTAGATCCAACTGGAGCTAATCATTGGCCAAGTTGGGACGGGCTGATGTAAAATTTTAAATTCATCTTCTAAGCCTAGGTTCATCTTGAGAAGTAGACCTAAAATTTTATTCATGTTCTATCTAAATTAAAAATGTTAAACTCAAGCTCGACTCGGTCCGCCCATATTAAATTTTTAGATTATTTTTATATAAAAACAAATTTAAAAAGTATAATACATTAAATACACTAAAAATACTAATAAATATTTCTTGATAAATTGAAAATAAATTAAAAAAGTTTTATACTTAAATAACACTAAGTTTGTTGTAACTTAGCAAACAAAATGTCTTTAAAATAGTAGCAAAATTAACAATAAAATAATAATTATATAATATTTAAATAATAACAACAAAATAGTAGTAATATAATAACGAAATGATAGCAAAACAATAACGAAACAACAACAAAATAGCTTATTCAGGCTGGGCTATGGCCAAAAAATCCTACCCGAGGCCTAATTTATTTAGAAAACGAGCCTTATTTTTTGTCTAAGTGTATTTTCCGAACTTATATTTTTACCTAAATCCTCCCGCTTTTCGAACAGTCCTGAATGAATAACCCAACTATGATTAGGTCTAGATTCAACCTCAAATGTCAGAAAAAAAACTATTAACTTTTGAGTTTTGAATATAAAATTATCAAAATATTCTTCTTTATTTTTTTCCAACCAATTAAAGTTTAATTGACTATGGCATAATATTTATTTTAAAACTAAATGAATCCATAGTAATCAAGAATTTTTTTAAGTTTTAATTTACCATTGCTAACTAAGCATGTAACTTAATATTTTTTTTTTGCTAATTATGATTTTTTCAATTAATTCTCTAATATATTTTTATATTAAAAGGTATTTAAATTTTATGTTTAATGTATTAATATATTAATATATTAATTTATTTTAATTTTATATTTCATGAGTTAGTATTTGAAATGAAATAATTTTAACTTAATTTTTACTTCCAACATAATGTATAAAATCACATTACAACTTTCCAAAACATTTTTTGGCAGCAACGATGAATATTTTAAATTAATAAAATATATTTTTTCGCATCACTTTTCAAAAACACTTTTCAACCACAACAATAATAGCATAACACCCTCAACTCGACCCGAAATCACCGGGTCCAGATTTCGGATGTTACTCCACATAATTTCTTAACACAAAAACTTTCAATTTCGACATACAATGCTAAAAAACATACTTCTTATTTATTTTGAATAGTACTTAAAATACAAGTATATACTTTATAATTACATCCAAGTTCAAAAACAATATATGACTTGATTAAAATAGACTCTAAGTGGCATAGTGGACTATACGCCATACTCCTATGGTGTCCTTTGTATGAATAATACCGCAACTCACCTACTACTTTGGCGAGCTCTTGGCTTGGTCCTTCCTGGCATACTCATACGTATGAAGAAACCTACAACATAAACACATACCAGTAAGTCCAAACAAATTTAGTGAGTTTAAACCCAGATTACCTTGAAATGTTTGTGGCTAAATTCCTCATCTTGAAAAATCATGAATTTCCCTTCTGTCTCTGGCGGATACTTTCCTAATATCGAACGTATACATATGATTCGTCTTCCATACTTAACCAGCCAATACACATAGTTCACTTAAAGACAGATTCCATATTTCACCTCTCAATATTGTCTTAATTTTTTCCCTTTTTAGAATACAAATATACTTCTCAGAAGAGTACTACAGAACCTACCTTCGGTTGAACCTCACTTAAATTGATGACGTGTAGTTTACCCAGTATGGAATACTCATAGATACTATCGAAACCATTTTTAAAGTTTCATGAAAAAAGAAGATCGACTAAAAAAACGAAAATGGGAGTCGCCACCAATCTTTTTTTGCTTAGGTGTGATCAGATCACCATATAAAACATATTTGGCTTAAAACATTAATTTTGGCCTACGAAATTTAAGAAAATAGGTTCGAGAGTCGGTTACATACGAGGAAGGGTTAGCACCCTCATAGCGCCCAAGAAATTGGTACCTAATTGATAAAATCATGTCCTAATGTTGAATTTTTTTTTAAATACGATCCTTTTATTTGAAAGAAAACCAAGACTCACTTATCTCAAAGAAATAAAATATCACACCCAATGAGTTAGGATGCATCATTTCAAGACTTCGAAACTAAGCTTGCCTTTATTTGTAGTAAATCCTTACTTTGAGACACAAAACATCATATCCAATAAGTTAGGATATGACATCTTAAATTCCCAATGATAAGTTTTGTTTTGAAGCTTATGGGTTTCAATTTTAAAAAAGGGATACTCAATATTTTAAGTTCAACGAGAAAAAGTCGAAACCTAGTGAGTTAGGGTACAACTTTTCTCGAAGCCCTCCAAATATTATGTATCCATATTTAAAAAAAAAAAACAAACTTTGAATAAAATGTGACAAGTTTACAAAATGTATTTTTATTTAAGACAATGATTCAAGTAAAAATATCGCATTAATATCATAAAATATAAATACTAAAAGCAATCTACGAAAATTACATGATATACTAACATTTCATACTAATATAGACAATTAAAAGGAAAATGCCGTAACATAGCAAGTGATACATGTAATAAAATGACTATACTATAGTAAGAATAAGCAAATAAAAGAACATAAATAAACGAATACAAGATATAAAATAAGAAACAACAATTAAAAATCTATATGAAACATAAAAATTCAAGAAATGAATATTAAACTCTACAAACAAGATCAAATATGAAAGTAAAAAATGAATGATGTATTTAAATCTTGAATAAATATTATAACAAAAAATTAAAAATATGACGATTTCCAAAACGATCAATATGAATAAATAATATATTTTAAATGAATAATATAAAAACTTAGAGTATATGAAAAATATAAGGATACTTATAATAAATATATAATTCAATAATTTAATATATATATAAACAATAATATGTGAGAAAAATAGTTTTAAGTAAATAACATATATAACTTTAAATAAAAATATATTTATAATGCAATAACCATAAAAACCACGTAAACACTATAAATAATATATGTTACACAATAGATAAAATTTTATATAATATAAAGGATAAAATAATTTAAATTATACATATAATATAATAACATATAATATACAAAAAATTTAAAAATGTATAATATAATAACTAATATACAAGTTATAAAATAATATGTAATATATAAATAATATTAAACTAAATAAAATGACCTAGTATAAAATATAAATAGTAATAATTTAAAAATAGTACGTATTAAAATAAATAAATACATAAAATTTTATATTATTAATAAATTAATATACACTATACAAATATTAAAATAATATAGAATTTTTAATAAAATGGAATAATTTAATATAACATTAAAATAATTTAAAAATAAAATAAAATAAAAATAAAAAAGTTTTTAAAAAATAAACAAAAAATAGGGATTAAATAGGAATAAAATAAAATGTAAAAGGACCAGATTGCAAGAAAAGATAAATTTTAGGTTGAATTAAAAATAAAATAAAATTTAAATTGAACTAAATTAAAAATGATAAAATTGCGGAAGGACCAAAGAGGTAAATTGTCCCTTTTATATAAACACACAGATCCTCCCCGGGTCGGGTCAACGTGCGGGTCTTATGGCTTTAAACGACGTCGTTTTGGCATGTTTAGCTAGAGCCTAAAACGGCACCGTTTTAATCACTTATAAAAACCAAAATTTTTAGGAAAATTTCATTTTTCTGAATTCTTTAAAAAAAAATTTGAGAGAGAGCCCCCTGCTTGCTCTCTGCCTCGCCTCTGCCCTGAGTCTGGCGAGGTCCTCCGGCCAGATTTCGGCCGTCCACCATCGTCGGCACCGCCATGTGCAGCTACCGAACTCCAAAAATAAGGTAGTTTTCTTCTCTTTTTTTTTATAAACTTTAATACATGTAAAAAGGAAAAAAAAAAAAGAAACTTAGAGAAAAAAATAGATTCAAAAAAATAACGAAGGAAAAACCTTTGTTCGTCTGTCCTTTGATTTTATTTGAGTATTGTATTGTATATTCCTATGTATATTCGCCTGTGTGTGTGTTTTACAGATTGTGCTAGGGCTTTTATAGCCCCAAAAATAAATAAATGTAGATATTCTGTCCATATTTGCTATGTTCTTTTTCCTTTTTTTAGGTGAATGGCGAGAAGCCCGGTGGTGATAAGGCACACTGATGGTGGTGTGATGTCCGATGGTGATGGCTAGCATAGCAAACAGCGGTGCGAGGAAGGAAACCCTAGGGTTCGGGTTTCCAATTGCTAAAACAGTTTAGGCACTAGGCCATACGCTACTATTGGGCCATTGGGCCATTTGGGTTTTAGGTATTTAGACTTAGTTGGGCTTTGGGTAATCTGTTTAGTTTGGGTTTGAATTTTAGTTTTGGGCCAATTGGGCTATGGGTAAATTCAGGTCTATAAATTGTCTGTAAAAGGACTTTATTAAACATTGTTTATTATTATTATTTTTTGGTTTTTTTTCTGAATGGAATGGGTCCGGGCAAAATGAGCCGATTACAAATACCATTCTCGTTGGACACCTATACTGAATAACCCCTTTTGAATAATTTCGTATGAGCCTTACCTTTGGCGGATACTACTTTTGATGAATACACATACTAGACTGCATAACTATCATAATGTCAATTAAATCACATCTCAAAACCACTCAACTCACAACTTATTTTGAATGAGGTGATCTTCTAAGACAACCTAGGAATCCCAGATAATCGTATTCACATATCACGAGAATGCTAAACTTCACGGATAACTTAAATTTTAGACGGCCTTTATATAGCGTGAAAAACTCATATTGGCGGATACCATAGAATTTAAATATCTTCTATACATAATATTGACAACTTGGATTTTACAAAAACTAACTACTCATACAACTTGGATTTTACAAAAACTTACTACTCATACTTATGAATACTCCAAATTTCTTATACTAATAGACTAATATGGCGGACTTACCCTTCAGATTATGTAACAGCACGATTTAGGGGCTAGTCGGAACAGTAGTTTCAGAATAACAAATTTGAGGTCAGAGAAAATTATTTTCATGTTATTTTATGAGTTAGAGCATGATTATATAAATGCATGAAAATTTTGGTGCTTTACTTTTAGCGATTTCATGCTTAATCGCGAAAAAGGACTAAATTGTATAAAGTACGAAGTCCAAAATTACAAGCTAAGGGTGCCAAATAGCTATGGAATATTAATTGGAGGTCTTTAAAGGGAAATTATCCCTTTAAATGATGGTTGGTCGGCCATAGGAGACAATAGAGGTCAAAATTTGGTCAAGTAGGTGGATTAGGTGGACTAAATTGGGATTTTATATTAAAATAAAGAAAGAAAAGATATCATCTTTTCTTCTTCATTCCTCCACCGAAAATTAGCAGCAAATAGGGGTTTGAAAGCTTCAAAAATTTCAGCACACACTTCTATTTACAAGTAAGTGTTTTAGTGATCATTTCTTGATAATAATTATACTTTTGAAACCCCTAAAGCTTAAGCTTTCTAAAGAAGGACTATTTTGTAAAATGGTAAAGAGTTTAGAGTTTTGCCATGAGAGTTTCTAAGTATTTTGCTGCATTTTTATGGAAGAAAATGGGTCTTAGTTGTTAGATGAACAACTTTTGTAAAAGGTGTTACCATGAAAACACCTAAAAGGAACTTTTTGCAAAGGTTGTAAAATGTGAGGTAAATGTGTGAAATAATGAGTTTTAATGGTTTCCATAAGAGAAATAAATGTTCACCTAGGCTCGTTAAATGTAGAAATTTGATTAGAATTGATTACCGAGCTTAGGGGTAAAATGGTCATTTTGCAAAAGTCTAAGGGCAAAATAGTAATTTTGCCAAAGCATGATTATTGAAATGCAATTGTTAATGTGATTATTAAATGAACTAATTTGCTATTATAGATCAAGAAGAACCAAGAATTAACCTTGATCGGGGAAAGAACAAAGTATCGGACTAGATCGACGATCTAACTTATTTTGAAATCGAGGTAAGTTTGTATGTAATAAATTCAACATTTGTGCTAGTATGTTTGAGAATGTTTGATATTATAATGATACGTGATATTCTATGAAATTGAGTATTGGTGTTGAATGAGAAATATGATAAAAGTTGAGATGTTGAAGTCCCGGTTGGACTATAATGAATGTGAGAATACTATCATCAAGACATGAGATGGATAAGGTCCCGTATAAGACCATGTCAGGGACATGGCCTCAGCACCAAATTAAGATTTCGTATAAGACCATATCTGGGATATGGCTTCGTTATTGAATATGAGAATCATATAAGACCTTATCCAGGATATGACATTAATACTTGATGTAAGATTCCGTATAGGACCTTATCCGGGATATGGCATCGGCACTCAGAGATGATCCCATGTAAGACCACATCTGGGATGTGGCATTGGCTTCATGTTTATGTTAATGACGATGAATATGCATCTTTGAGTATCCCTAGTGATTTAATGGGATAAATAGATAAGCTTGGAAATAGAATTGAGATTAGTACTAAAGCCAAGTGATTAAGTGAACACAGGTACCCGTGAGTAATTCACGAGGAATGTATACGATATGTGGCATGGTATGTGCTAGATAAGAACAAGTACGAGTAATTTATGGAAAAGTGCTTAAGATTTTGGATGATTACTGGAATGGTGGAAATGTGCAAGTGTACACAATCGCAACAAGTAATAAAGTGACAAGTAAATGTTGAGTTATCGTACCCACAGGGACTGTAAATGAATTATTTATGAAAATGATTTCAAACACTTTGGTGAGGGAAAAATATTTGGATTCGAGAAATATTTAAAAACTAGAAAACAAAGTAAAATAAATTAAAAAAAAAAAAAAGAAATTCTAGTGCACGATTTCAAAATATGATTTAATCAAGATGATATAATTGTGTTGGATTAATTAAATTTCTTACCTTAGAATTATTAAACTTCATGCTTATACTTGTTACCAATGAATCACGGAAACTAGGTAACTTGCTAACTTATGAACATATTTGCAAATAAAAAATCCATTCATCTCTTGTACATATTCCTATGTCAATTCGACCAATTAAACAGATTTATAAAGGTAAACATGTTATTGCACATACATACTTATTAAACCAAATAATCTCTCGCATATTCCTATGTCGATTCAAACGATTAATTCAACTTAATAAGCATATAAAAGACTATGTGAGGTAACAAAATATCCTTACCTTGAAACAGCTTAATCACAATAATATTGCAAGTTATGCAAGGCATATGTATCACCAAATACAATGCTAATTTAATCTTCAGCTACCTTAGAAGAGCTAAACATGCACTGACTAAGTACTGTGTCCATTAATTACAATTTCAATGCGTTTAAATAATTAGTTCATTAGTTATCTAAACAATTATAATGTCAGAATAACTTAAGCATGATTTTACTTAATCAAGCATTTTAACGAGGCCTATAACAGCATAAACACAATTTTAATAATTTAAAAGGATGAAATGCAATCAAACCAACACGAATTAAATTCAAGCTAAGTTGATTAAATTAACCATTCCATCAGCATAATTATTCATAAACATGTTCATCAAAACAACTGTAGTAACCCATTTTTCCCGGAAATAGAAAATAAATAATAAATAAAATTAATGTTTTTAAAGAGTCCAATTACAACACCAAAATAGGCCCAAATTACACTCTCTGACCCAACTAAATTAACTAGCCCCATACCAGAGCTTGTTACACCGAGCCCAAATACCAAAACAGACCCAATTCCTAAACAGACTCTCAGACCCAAACCAGGATGGCCTGAAATGGCCCAACTCTTAAATAGAAATCAGAAGGCCTAAGGTTTTTCTGAAACCCTAGGCACCGCAAGAGATAGTAGGCCAACAGACTATCGTCAAGTTCAGCCACTAGAAGGCCTCATCCATGAAGTCATTCCACCATCAAACGCGCCCTATCACCGTTGCTCTCCTCGCTCGTCCTGCAAAATAAGGAAAACGCAGCAAAAAAGGGAAAGAAGCAGATATGGAAATATGTATTTTCCTTTTTTATTTTCATTTTTTGGTTATAAAATCCCATGTAAAATCTGTAAAAAGGGGATACAAAAAGATACAAAAAAATAGAGATTTACACACCAATATTGAAAGTCAGCAAATACAAAAATATTGTCAGGAAGATCAGAGAAATAAAAGACAGATTTTCGTAGAGGTGATTCTTTTAATATTCCATTCTGTTTATTTTATTTATTTATTTATTGTACATATTGCATGTATAACCATTATTTTAAAGAAAAGTATAAAAGGGGAAGGTTTACCTTTCGAAGATAATGGAAATCGGAGTTTATTAGGCCTTCGGCCTCCGGCCACCGGCCACAGAGGCGCGTGTGGCGCGTGAGGCCCGTGGCCTAGATGTAATATCTTGATTTTGGTCGGTCTGTGCTTTTGGTATGTTGCATGGATAAGTTAGTAGGTTAAAGGCTTTGAGGTGTGTATTGGGCCTGTGGTTGGGCTTAAATCAAGTTAAATTGATTAAAAATAGTGCTAGTAGTAATTTATTTGTAAATTATTATGTTTAGTAGCAAGCTAGGCTTGTGGCCCAAAATTTGGAGGTGCTTTAAGTGGACATGAGGGTGGCGTCAAGGGGGAGGAGTTTGGGCCTGGTGTGGCTGCTTGGGGCCCAAATTACTGGGTCAAATTTTGGCACTTCAAGGGAAGGGTGGACGGCATAGAGGCTGCATTTTAGGAGCTTTATTTATTTTATTTTTAAGTGTTAAAAGCTAATAATTAAGGGGAAGAGGTGGTTTTAAGGATGGCTCTTCTAAAGGTAAGATAAGGGATGTGATAATAGATGGATGAGATAAGGGATAAAGGCTATCAGGAGAGGGGAGAGTTGGTCAAACTCCAACTCTGAGGTGTGTGCATGTGTAGACGAATTTTGTAAGCCAAAGTGGTCATCATTCTTTCATCTTTTTCTTTTTTAATCTTTCTCACCTACTCTGCTAGCCGAAAATCCTCTCCTCCTATTGTCTCAAATTTTCTTTTTCGCCACTCTCCAAAGACTTTCTTTTCTCTTCAATCTTTTCTTTCAAAGCGAATACCCTCGTCCCCATCATTTTCCTCCATAGCCGAATCTACAAGAGTGGGTTCTTTTTCCTAACGCACCATGTTGAATACTCCTCTTTAATCTGGTGAGTTTCGGATTTTGCTTCTCGTGATTTCTCTATTTTTATCAAGTTCTAATCCGAATCGTTTGTTCCAAAGGCCTTGTCGATTTCACTCTTCACCCTTAGAAGCCGAATCCTATCTTGCTATAGTCAGAGGTGCCAATTTGGTGAAAAAACCGAAGGTAGGTGGTGGTAAGTTCGGCCAAATGGCCTTTCTTGCCCTTTCCCCTTTGGCCAAATGTGTATGGTACTCAATTGGTTGCGTTTCAGGAATTGATTTAATATATATGTGTTGGTCGAATGTTGGTGGGTTGGTGGTGATGTTTTCGTAAAGACTTTCAGGATTCGAAAGCTAGGTAAGGGTTTCGTTTAAACACTGTGTTTATTTATTAGATCTCATCGGGTTGATTGGTTTAGTGACCAAGGAGTTATCATGGACAATATTAACAATCAAGCAGTAGGGGTTGAATCTGTAAACCCAATGCCAAAGAACAAGAAACGATCAGTATCAGGAGTGCGAGATTGGCCTTTAGAGTGTGGGCCGACATTGGAAGTAGATCGTAGGCCGATAATGGTAGTGTCGAGTGACAGTAGCGTAGAAGCAGTAAAAACATTAGTACAAAAACTAGGTGTGTAACTCTTACACACTTTCTATACTTAATATGCAAATGTTGTGTGTTGTTAAAAGCCGAAATGACGGCAATGGTTACTAAATTACCCTTGTGGGTAAAAGCGAGGATGCCGGGTAAGTTGTTACTATTTCTCGCGTTGATTGTGATCTATGAGAGCATGATATTTTGTATGCATGATTTTCGTATGTTAAGCATGATCATAATGATATTGATACCATAAATATTTGTTATGGGTGATGAGAGGAGGGGGAGTATGATTTATCAGACTGTCACCAGTGATTTGGTATCACACAGTGGGTTGGCCCCACATATTAAAAATTGTGACTAAGTCTCAGTGGTTTGGCACCACCAGTGGTTTGGTACCACATATGATATTTTTGTAACTTCGGTTACCAGTGGTTTGGTACCACATATGATATGTTTGTAACTTCTGTTACCAGTGGTTTGGCACCACCAGTGGTTTGGTACCACAAGGGGTAGATTTGGGAGACCGAATGGATGCTTAGGTCGGATGGGTTGCATGACTTGCATATTAGTGTATGAATTTGTGTAAGAGCATAACTTCATTGGGATGGGGATTTGTACACTGAGTCTAGACGACTCACCCCTTCCGTTACATTTTGCAGATCAGACCTAGATCGTGGATATGGAGCCGGAGCGGACTCGAGGTGGTCATGCACAACATTTGGTTTATTTCAAAGTTTTCCATTTGGACTTAGCTATTTTATTAAATTTTGGTTTTCAGTTCTGTAATAAGGCCACTTAAGTTTTATTTGGGTTCTTTTATTTAGTTGATTTTAAAGTTTCTATTTAATATGTTGATTAAGCTATGAAATGGATGTTTTCAAAAGCTAAATAAATACATTTTTTTTTTGTATACAAAGACTAAGTAATTAATACGGAGTAACAATATGACTATTAAGTTTCTCCAAACCAAGTTTCAACATGTTTTACACGATACAAAATACATCGACATTTTCTCAAAAATCTTACAACGGTTTTTTCTAAGAAAAATCGATTTCCAAACGTTTTCTTTTTTGTGGCATGCCAAATTCGGTTGTAGTATTTGGACCGAGTTTATGGTATTACATTTTGGTATCAGAGCCAGGTTCAAAAGCTCGATTATGGGTTTAGGGCCAAAAATTTGTTTTAAAAGTTTTTGAAATGATCATTTTCAGGAAAGCATGGCACCGAGTCTCCCAAGACCGATCCACCTGTAAGTACCCTAACTCTTGTTGTGATATATATGTTGGGCTTTGTGGGCTTTAGACGTAGTTAAGCATGATAGTACTAATGGACCATAGGGCTAGTTATACAACTTCTTAATTAAATAAGATTTAAGCATAATTGAACAAACCTGGGAGTAAGTTCATTGAGTTAGGGTGTGGCAATGACCATGCGCATGTCTAGGATTGGATTCAGGGAGAGCTTGGTATTTAAGCAGTCCTAGTGACTCACCTCCTCTTCGCTCGAATCCTACCTGGTGCGTAGTGACTGTTCACCCTAACCATGAGGACTTGTTCACAAGCTAAATCCGATAATTAAAACCCGAAAGGGACCAGCCACCTTGTTTTGTAAAAACCCTAGATTTGAAATCACCAAATTACCCCTGGATTTGTGAAAACTACCTTAGATTTGGAAAATGACCAAAGTACCACTGGTTTGTAAAATTTCCAAAATATCCCTGACTTACAAAGTTACCGAAATACCCCTGAATTACAAAATTACCAAAATACCCCTGCTTCACAAAATTACCAAAATACCCTTATTTTGAAAAAATCACTCAAAACTTTATTTTAGAAAATTACGAAAATACCCTTGTAGGTTAAAATTACGAAAATACCTCTGGGTAGTGAAATGACGAAAATACCCCTGTTCATGGAATGTGGTCTGTGGATGTTGTTTGTGTGATAAATATACTTAGAACTAGGAGATGAGCTTGAAACTGAAACTTTAGATAGATTTGAATTCGAAAGAATCACTTTAAAAACTATTTTCATAAAATTGTTCGTGGATAAATAGTGAAAATAGATAATAATTCAAAAAATTCTTAACCAGATAAACGCGAACGAAGAGATCAGTACAAGAGGTTCAAGGAAGGGCTAAGAGATGAGCTGCGGGTGTTGATTGCACCTCAGCGTGAAAGGGAGTTTGCCGTTCTCGTAGAAAAAGGCCAAAATAGTTGAGGAGGTGAAGTGGACCGAGAAACGGAATCAGGATAGGGGTAAGGATAAAAGGAGTTTTGGGCCATCAGGGTCTGGTGAAAGTGCTCAGAAAAGGGCTAGATTTGGTGGGCCAAATCAAGCTGCAAAGCCTGCTGCTATTTAGTGGCCACCTCAGTGTGCTCGATGTGGGAAGTCTCATTTGGGAGAATGTTGGGCTGGTAATAGAGGATGTTTTGAGTGCGGGTCATTAGAGCACCGGGTAAGGGACCTGTCGCGGAAGTTAGCCAGGACTCAAGCTGAGGGTCAAGGACGTGGTCAATTCAAGAGAGATGGCCAGCAACCATAGAGGGGTCCAGGTGCAAGTAGGGGTGGAAATGGTAACGGACGGGGCCGTGGAACACCTGGTCAATGTGCTAGAAGTGCTAATGCTAGACAGCCTAGACGCAGCCAAGCGTCGAGAGGAGGGCGACGCACCGGATGTCATAACCGGTACGTTTATAATTTTTGGGCGGCCTTACATTATTTTAATTGATGTTGGTTCGACACACTCTTATGTTGCTAGTAGTGTAGTGGGAACTTTGAACTTAGCCTATGAGATATCTGCTAGGAAGATGACAGTAGTTAGTCTTCTAGGACACTTTGTGGTGGTAGACAAACTGTATAGGGATGTACCCCTAGAACTTCAAGGGGTCATGTTTCAAGTGGATTTGATGGAATACCGTTTGGGGAGTTCGATTTAATCTTAAGAATAGATTGGTTGGTTAAGTACTAGGCAGAACTGGACTGTGCAGTTAAGCGTATGGTGCTGAAAATGGTCGAGGGTGTAGAGGTGGTAATGATAGGTGAGAGAAGGAATTACCTATCTAATGTGGTGTCTGCGCTGAAAGTGGAGAAGATGGTAGGAAAGGATGTGAGGCGTTTGTAGTTTATGTTTGTGCTTTGGAAGGTAAGGAACTAGCTATAGGAAGTGTTTGAACAGTGAATGAGTTTATTGATGTCTTTTCGAAAGAGCTTTCGGGTTTGCCTCCGGATCGAGAAGTAGAGTTTGGTATAGACCTTCTACAGGGAACTACGCCAGTGTCAATTGCTCCGTATAGGATGGCGCCAAAGGAATTAGTGGAGTTGAAAGCATAGATTCAGGAGTTGCTAGATCGGGGTTTTATCTGGCCAAGTGTTTCACCTTGGGGAGCGCTTGTGCTTTTTGTTAAGAAGAAGGACGGGTCGATGCGGATGTGCATATACTATCGTAAGTTGAATAAATTGACGATTAAGAACAAGTATCCTTTGCCTAGGATAGATGACCTGTTCGACCAGCTTAAGGGAGCATCGATCTTTTCCAAGATAGATTTGAGGTCGGGGTATCACCAACTTAAGGTAAAGGAGGCGGATATCCATAAGACGACATTTCGTACTCGATACGGGCACTATGAATTTCTGGTAATGCCGCTCGAGTTGACAAAAGCACCAGCAGCATTTATGGATATAATGAACCGTATGTTTCAGCCGTATTTGGATCGGTTTGTGGTAGTATTTATAGATGATATTTTGGTGTACTCAAAATCAGAGGAGGAGTATGACGCGCATTTGCGAGTGGTGTTGCAGATTCTTAAGGAGAAGTAGTTATACGCCAAGTCTAGTAAGTGCGAGTTCTGGTTGAAGGAAGTTACCTTTTTGGGTCATGTGGTGTCAGCTGAGGGGATTAGAGTGAACCCTCGGAAGATTGAGGCAGTTTTGGATTGGAAGCCACCGAAGTATGTGGCGGAGATTCAGAGTTTTCTAGGTTTAGCAGGGTATTACCAAAGGTTTGTGGAAGGGTTTTCTTTGATTGCGCACCATTAACCAAGTTCTTCGAGGAAAGGGGTTCCGCTTGTGTGGTCGGATAAGCAATGTGAAAGTTTTGAGAAGTTGAAAAGGATTTTGACGGAAGCTCCGGTGTTAATTCAATCGGAAGCTGGGAAGGAGTTTACGGTTTATTATGATGCATCCCATACAAGATTGGGATATGTGCTGATGTAAGAGGGGAAAGTAGTAGCGTATGCTTCTCGGTAGTTAAGACCTCACGAAGTAAACTACCCGACGCATGATCTGAAATTGGCTGCAGTGGTTTTTGCCCTAAAAATTTGGAGACATTACTTGTATGGAGAAAAGTCTATCGTGTATACGGACCACAAGAGTTTGAAGTACCTTCTTACGCAAAAGGAGTTAAATTTGAGGCAGAGAAGGTGGATTGAGCTGTTAAAGGACTATGACTGCACGATTGAGTACCACCCGGGAAAGGCTAATGTGGTAGGGGACGCCTTGAGTCGTAAGGTGGTGGCAGAGTTAAGAGCCATGTTTGCTCACCTTAGTCTGTATGATGATGGAAGCCTGTTAGCGGAATTGCAAGTGAAGGCAACATGGATTAATGAGGTTAAGGAAAAACAATTGGTGGATGAAGTTTTGAGCGCACGAAGGTTACAATTGTAGAATGATGGATTGGAGGGGTATAGTCTGAGCAGCGATGGAGTGTTATGTTTTCGGGGAAAAGTGTGTATGCCTAAGGATGTGGAGTTAAGGCAGAAGATTTTGTAGGAGGCACATAGCAGTCCAAATGCTATGCATCCGGGAGGTGGTAAGATGTACTGGGATTTGCGGGAGCAATTTTGGTGGTCGGGCCTTAAGCTGGAGGTAATAGAATTTGTGGGTAAGTGTCTGACATGTCAGCAAGTCAAGGCTGAACATCAGTTGCCGTTAGGTCTGCTGCAACCGATTAAGATTCCACAATGGAAGTGGGAAAGGATTACAATGGATTTTGTGAGTGGGCTACCCCTTGCGCCTACCAAGAAGGATTCAATTTGGGTGATTATGGACCGTCTGACAAAGTCTGCTCATTTCGTACCTGTGCGTATGGATTATTCTCTTTAGAAGTTAGCAAGACTATATGTAGCGGAGATTGTGAGGTTACACGGGGTGCTAGTGTCGATTATTTTGGACAGAGACCCTAGATTTACGTCAAGGTTCTAGAAGGCTTTGCACCAGGCACTAGGCACAAGATTGGATTTTAGTACGACATTTCATCCCTAGTCAGATGGACAATCGGAGAGGGTGATTCAAGTTTTGGAGGACATGCTAAGGGGTTGTGTCTTGGATTTCAAAGGTAGTTGGGAAAAATTCTTACCATTGACAGAATTTGCGTATAACAATAGTTATCAAGCAAGTATTTAGATGGCACCATATGAAGCGTTATATGGTCGGAAGTGTCGTACCCCTACATGTTGGACGGAGTTAGAGGAGTGGCAGTTGTTGGGTTCAGAGTTGGTTGCGGAGACGGAAGATAAGGTAAAAGTGATTTGAGCTCGGTTGAAAGAAGCGACGGATAGGCAAAAGTCTTATGCCGATCTTAAACAAAAGGATATAGAGTTTGCAGAATGTGACAAGGTTTTCTTGAAGGTGTCACCGTGGAAGAAGGTTCTGAGGTTCGGTAGGAAAGGCAAGTTGAACCCTAGGTTTATCGGGCCTTATCGGGTGTTGAAGCGAGTAGGACTAGTGGCTTACCAGCTTGAGTTGCCACCAGAGTTGAGTCAAATCCACGATGTGTTTCATGTTTCTATGCTTAGACGCTATCGCTCAGATCCGTCGCATGTTGTGCCAGTGGAGGAGATTGAGGTGAGCCCATACTTGTCTTTTGAGGAGGAACCAGTGCAGATCCTAGATCGGGATGTTAAAGTTTTACGTAGAAAATCAATTCCTTTGGTGAATGTATTATGGTGGAACCATGGATCAGAGGAAGCGACATAGGAGCCGTAAGATATTATGCGACATCAATACCCTCAACTCTTTTGACCAGGTAAATTTCGAGGCCGAAATTTATTTTTAAGGGGTAAAACTATAATATCCTAATTTTGGTGGGTCTATGCTTTTGGTATGTTGCATGGATAAGTTAGTAGGTTAAAGGCTTTGAGGTGTGTATTGGGCTCAGGGTTGGGCTTAAATCTAGGTTAAATTGATTAAAAATAGTGCTAGTAGTAATTTATTTGTAAATTATTATGTTTAGTAGCAAGCTGAGCTTGTGGCCCAAAATTTGGAGGTGCTTTAAGTGGACATGAGGGTGGCGTCACAAGGGGGAGGAGTTTAGGCTTGGTGTGGCCATTTGGGGCCCAAATTGATGGGTCAAATTTCGGCACTTCAAGGGGGAAGGGGTGGACGGCATAGAGGCTACATTTTAGAAGCTTTGTTTCTTTTATTTTAAGTGTTAAAAGCTGATAATTAAGGGGGAAGAGGTGGTTTTAAGGATGGCTCTTCTAAAGGTAAGATAAGGGATGTGATAATAGATGGATGAGATAAGGGATAAAGGCTATCAGGAGAGGGGAGAGTTGGCCGAAACTCCAACTCTGAGGTGTGTGGATGTGTAGCCAAATTTTGTAAGCCAAAGTGTTCTTTTTTCTTTCATCTTTTTCTTTTCTAATCTTTCTCACCTACTCTGCTAGCCGAAAATCCTCTCCTCCTATTGTCTCAAATTTTCTTTGCCGCCACTCTTCAACACTTTCTTTTGCTCTTCAATCTTTTCTTTCAAAGCCGTATACCCTGGTCCCCATCATTTTCCTCCATAGTCGAATCTACAAGAGTGGGTTCTTTTTCCTGAAGGTGCACCATAAGCCAAATACTCCTCTTTAATCTGGTGAGTTTCAGGATTTTGCTTCTCTGCGATTTCTCTATTTTATCAAGTTCTAATCCAATTGTTTGTTCCAAAGGCCTGTCGATTTCACACTCGCCCTGTAAGTGAATCCTATCTTGCTATAGTCAGAGGTGCCGATTTGGTGAAAAAGTCGAAGGTAGATGGTGGTAGGTTCGGCCGAATGGCCTTTCTTGTTCTTTCTCCTTTGGCCGAATGTGTTATGGTACTCAATTGGTTGCGTTTCAGGGATTGATTTAATATATGGGTGTTGGCCGAATGTAGGTGGGTTGGTGGTGACGTTTTTGTAAAGACTTTCGAGATCCGAAAGCTAGGTAAGGGTTTCGTTTAAACACTGTGTTTATTTATTAGATCTCATCGGGTTGATTGGTTTATGACCAAGGAGTTATCATGGACAATATTAATGATCAAGCGGAGGGGTTGGATCTGTAAACCCAACGCCAAAGTACAAGAAACGATCAGTATCGGGAGTGCGAGATTGGCCTTTGGAGTGTGGGCCAACATCGAAAGTAGATCGTAGGCCGATAGTGGTAGTATCGAGTGACAGTAGCGTAGAAGCAGTAAAAACGTTAGTATGAAAACCAGGTGTGTAACTCTTACACACTTTCTATACTTAATATGCAAATGTTGTGTGTTGTTAAAAGCCAGAATGACGGCAATGGTTACTAAAATACCCTTGTGGGTAAAAGCGAGGATGCGGGTAAGTTGTTACTATTTCGCATTGATTGTGATCTATGAGAGCATGATATTTTGTATGCATGATTTTCGTATGTTAAGCATGATCATACGATATTGTTACCATAAATATGTGTTATGGGTGATGAGAGGAGGGGAGTATGATTTATCGGACCGTCACCAATGATTTGGTATCACATGTGGGTTGGCCCACATATTAAAAATTGTGACTAAGTCTCGGTGGTTTGGCACCACCGGTGGTTTGGTACCACATATGATATTTTGTAACTTCGGTTACAAAGTGGTTTGGTACCACATATGATATTTTTGTAACTTTGTTACCGGTGGTTTGGCGCCACCGATGGTTTGGTACCACAAGGGTAGATTTGGGAGACCCGGATGGATGCTTAGGTCGGATGGGTTGCATGACTTGCATATTAGTGTATGAATTTGTGTAAGAGCATAACTTCATTGGGATGGGGATTTGTACACCGAGTCTAGACGACTCACCCTTCCGTTACATTTTGCGATCGACCTAGATCGTGGATATGGAGCCGAGCGACTCGAGGTGGCCATGCACAAGATTTGGTTTATTTCAAAGTTTTCCATTTGGACTTAGCTATTTTATTAAATTTTGGTTTTCAGTTCTGTAATAAGGCCGCTTAAGTTTTATTTGGGTTCTTTTATTTAGTTGATTTTAAAGTTTCTATTTAATATGTTGATTAAGCTATGAAATGGATGTTTTCAAAAGCTAAATAAATACTTTTTTTTTTTTTGTATACAAAGACTAAGTAATTAATGCGGAGTAACAATATGACAACTAAGTTTCTCCAAACCAAGTTTCAACATGTTTTACACAATACAAAATACATCAACGTTTTCTCAAAAATCTTACAACGGTTTTTTTTCTAAAACAAATCGGTTTCCAAACGTTTTCTTTTCGGTGGCACGCCAGATTCGGTTGTAGTGTTTGGACGGGTTTGGGGTGTTACACTAGAAATCCAACAAACAGAGCTCAGGTGAAGGGACGAAGGGCTCAGAGGATTTTCGGAGTTTTTTTTAAAAACCCAGACCAAATGAGTTTTTTTTAATAAAACTAAATTTTATAAATGAAACGGAATGACGTCATTTTTTGTTGAACAGGATCCACGCGCCGACTCGAAGACCCGATAAAGATCCGCGCATTTTATTAAAAAGGAAAAATTACCCTTTCAGTCCCTCCACTATTTTATTAAATTTAATTACGTCCTATTAAATGTCTTATTTTTTAAAAATTAGCCCTAGAAATCTGTTTATGTTTCAATTTAACCCTTTTTTCTTTTCTTTTTTTAAATTATATATATATATATTTTAAATTGGTATTAAATTATGTATTATATTTTATATTTTATTTAGTAGTTATCTAAACCAATTTATTAATATTATAAAAGTCATAAATAATTATTATTTTATTTTTGTCTAATTATTTTTTGATTACATATTATTTTTAGTATATATATACTAGATATTATATTATATTTTTAAAATTCTACACATTATATAATATTATATTATATCATATATTTAACTAAAATTTATTTATATTGTATAATATATTCTATTTACATTATCTTTTAATATCCTTATTTAAAATCATCATATAATATTTTTATTTTATACATTGTTTATATCATATGTATGTCTTTTCTATCTATTATTTAAACTTGCATTAAATATGTTCATATTTGTTTATTATTTATTATATTTGTTTATACTTCATCTTGTATTTACAATTGCTTTAGTGTAGGAATTATTATTTGTTATATTTTGTATTATTATTTCTTTATTGCCTAGCTTAAATGTTAGTATATCATAATTGCTTTTAATATTTATGTTCGATAGTATATAAATACAATATTGTCACATGGATTATTTTTAAAATAAAAATACATTTTTTTGCAAAATTACTATATTTTATATAAAGATTTTTAATATAAGGCAATGTTTTGGTATTTAGAAATTCGGGAAATAATGCCCTAATGTGCTGGGTTGCGATTTTCCGTTTGGCTAAATAACTAAATATCCTTTTAACAAGTTTTGTAAATTGTGAGATGATTTTGATTACGAAGGTTTTAAAATATCGTGTCCTAACGCTCGGATGTGATGTTTATATTCCTTCGGAACAAAGAAATCTCAAGTTTTAACTTAAATGGCTCGAAGTTTTTTTAGAAATCATATTTTTAAATACTCTTAAATTTTAAACATTTGGACATGATTTTATCGATCATGTACCAATTTTTGGGCGTTATGAGGGTGCTAATCCTTCCTCATACGTAATCGACTCCCGAACCCATTTTCTTGCTTTTCATGGACCAAAATCAAATGTTTTAAAATAAAACGTTTTACAAGGTGATCCAATCACACCTAAATAAAAAAGAATTGGTGGCGACTCCCATTTTTGTTTTTTTCAAACTTTTAAAATGGTTTCGACAGCTTGGCGACTCCGCTGCGGACCAATAAGAGAGTCAAGCCGTAAAATCGATAATTTCATGTCCTTATGTTTGAATTTAAAAATCTGGTTTAAAAATTATGATCCTTTTTATTGCATGTGATTCTATTTTGAAAATATCATTGCATTACATTTGCAGGACCATTGTGGTCACACCCTTAAGTGGGAGCGAGAAACTTCTCCTTCGTGAGGTTTTCACCTCTGTGCAGGATAGTGAATTGCTTTCGGGATACATCCGTACCTATGTCTTCGTGAGATTTTCATCTCCGTGTAGCCCTAGGGAAATGTATTCCCTTGAATTGAACTCGATCCATATGAGCCTATAATGGGTGAGGATCAAGGAATTTGCTGGTTTAGGTACCTCAACTTTAGAGCTAAACCACATATAGAAAACCTAAGTGCTTACCCTAGGAAGATCTATACCAAAACCTTAGCAATCACCAGATATATGTATGATTATTTGCTTTATATTTTACTTCATGTTACTAATTGTTTGCGTTTTATTTTGTTGCATGTCATTTCATATTTTAAAGAGGTATCAATTCAGGTCAGTTTCTAAATTAGAAAGCTGGTTATAGAGAACGAATTCCTTGATAAAGTGGAGGACAATGCAACTGTCCATAGGTGGTCAGAGCAAACACAGTTAGGAAAAGGAGATAGCTTAGCCGAAGTGTACAAATCAGAGCTATGGGACTACACTTATATCAGTGTGACGCAGAACAATCTCTAGGGATTAAGGGAGATATGGGATTAGTGGAGTAACGAGACCAAGCATCTGTTTTACTACAGCTATGGGGATTTTCTGTACCTGTTGGACATTAAGGTAGATGAACATCTATTTTGAGCCATCTCCCAATATTGGAACTCAGCGTATAGTTGCTTTACTTTCGAAAAGGTTGATTTGGTACCTACGGTAGAGGAGTATACAACTCTATTGCGATGTCCTAAGATTCAAGTTGATAAAGTTTACTTGAGGGGTCCTAATGTTATAACCTTTGTGAATAAACTGATGAATATTTCGGGGATGAGCGAACAGTGAGTTACAGCCAGAATCAAACAAAAAGGTGAGTATAAGTGCATCTCGTGAAAAGCTTTGAATGATTTGATTTTAGAACATCCTAATATGAAAAAGAAAGTTGATGTATTTTCTTTGAGTATATATGGATTAGTGATCTTCCCGAGGGCATTGGGATATGTAACACCCCAAACCCGGCCTATGCGTTAAGGCTAGATTTGACATGCCACATAGAATAAATATACTTTTGAGTCTTATTCTAAGTAAAACAAATTTCAAGGTTTTTGAAGGAATATTTATTTGGTTAAATCATTTGTTTGATAAATCGTCAGTTTGAGATGTAAAATCTTATAATTCATAACTTTGAAAATAGCGTTGATAATTAAAGAAAATTTTAAAGGAAATTAAAGTATTATTATAAAATCTTTATGAAAATCCTTTTTGTATGTTCATTTTTAACGCAAATTATTTATTTAAGTTTTAGAAAAATCCTCTTGAAGTAGTTAAAGCCAATTATAAATCCATCAGACATAAAACATTTAAAATTTATCCAGAGGCCTTATTACAACATAAAACCCAAAATAGCAAAAGTAATTAAAATACTAAAGGAAAATCCAAAATCCAAATTTTAACCGTTTACGAAGTATGGCCTCCACCAAGATATCCATAGCCCAAGTCTCCATTACTGTCCATTACCTGAAATGGTTAAGGAAAAAGAGGGTGAGTTACTAGAACTCAGTGTGTAACCCACTTACCGCTGTCCATTGTGCTAAAATTCATTTAAGCATTTATTGGGCCAAAGCCCATTTACAATTATAACATAATATCATATATATAATATGCATGTGTTATGCAATTCCCAAACCAAACCTAATTTCCATCCACTACACACCACCTGTACCAACCAACACAACTGTAGGGAGCTTTAGTCACCCACCTCGCCAACACACCAAATAGGCATTAAGCCTTTTATATCAATTTTGTGGACAAGCCACCAGATTTACAAAGTTTACATGGCATTGCCATTTTTTTTTCCAGGTTTGTGATAGAGCCACCAGAATTTTGTAGCAGAGCTACCATAACTTCTCTCCGTCAATATCCCATCCCATGCAATCCATGTATATAATGCATATTCATTTACAACAATTCATTCAAATATGTATTACGAACAATAAGGCCCATTATAAATATTATCACAATCTGGCCCATATCACAATCCGGCCCATATATCAGAAATCACAATTTTCCCATTTATCAAATATCACATTTGGCCCATATATCAATTATCACATTTGGCCCATATATCAAATATCACATTTGGCCCATATATCAAATATCACATTTGTCGATTTGGCCCATAGAGGGTAATTTCGTAATTTTCATAGTCTTAATGCTAATTTCATAGTCTTTACCAATACAGTGATAATTATGCCATTTTACCCGATTTCACTAACATGTGATTTAGTCAAGCGATTTACCACTAACACGTTTTATAATATCTAACTCAAGAAATATAGTGTGAGATTACATACCTGATTACGGTAAGCACTACACTTTCCTGATCGTCGACACCTAAAAATATTTTTTTAACGCTCGATTAGAACATGTACACTTAAAACAAATCTACTCCAAGATAAACGGTCTAGGTTTTTACCCTCGAAATCGCGAACAACTACTATTTTTCGATTCTCTCCAATTGACAGTCCACAACCCGGTGGAAAATCCCGAATGGTTGATGCCTCACAATTGCGAACAAATTTGAATAGTTGATTCTCACTGGATAAGGCTCCACAACCCGGTGGAAAGTCTCGAATCGCTGAAACAACCCTTCGTTTGAATCTAATAGGGATCGTAAATCCGCTCCTTTTTCGTTCACCAATCACTACCCCTTTTGACTCGATCTTGTTTGTCTCCATTGAAAATATATATTAGTCCCAACTAAAAGTACGTTGTTAAAAATGATTGATCTTAGGAATGAAGTTGGCTTACCACAAAAATCCGTATGATCTCAAGAATAAAATCGAGCGATAAAGTCCCTATAATATTATCGATTAAACAACACTATTTTTAACGAATAAAAAGTAATAAAGAATCCTCGAAGAATCCTTACCTTGAACGATGAAAATCATTTTCACACGATCTTCTTATGGTTAGAATCAATTAAGTGATGTAGAAATAATCGGCACTCCATTATACCACTACAAAGAAGGAAGGGTTTTGTTTGAAAGAGAAAAGATGATGATTTTGGTCAAAAAGACCCTCTCAAGCCAACATATGAATTTGATAATAGAAGAAAAATAAGAGAGTTGAAGAGAGTGTTCTTCCCGATTGATCAAAGTGTGAGTAGAAAAATGATTGAGAAGAAAATATGTGTGAAGTGGAAGATTCGACTATGGGGAGATGATCAATGATATTCAGCCATGGTGAAAATATTAGGGAGGGAGTGATGTTTGAGAGTTTTTACAAGAAGAAAAGAAGAAGAAAAAGAAATATATGTTTCGGTTTCAAGGATGAAAAATGAATAAAGAACAAGTCTTGAGGTTGGTGTGCATTTGACAAAGAGAAGAAAAGAAAAGAAATGAAAATGCCCCTTTGAGGTTGTATGGTTTCGGAACAAGGAGGAAATGAGCTCGGGGAAAAATGGGAGATGATACCAAAATGGTCACAAAGAATTGGCCAAAACAAAACAAAAGTTTACCTATTGTTCATGACACATTCGGCTATGGGGAGAAGAATTTTGGAGAGAAAAATTTGATACTCTAATTTGCTAAAAAAAATATGACCAAAACTAGCACCTACCTTACCAAAATGCTAGCACAAATTCAGCCATCCCCCTTAGCCCCAAAAACCATCCAAATGCATGGCCAATTGGTCAAAGTTTGGCCACCCAAACTTTCCGAAACATCACCCTTGGAATAAGCCTTATGTTCCCCCTACATGCCTTTTCCATTTGATTCCTTTCCCTAAGTTCAATCTTGCCTTTTTCTCTTAACCATCTTGCCATAAAAAAAACAAAGTCCAACCTACCATAAACTCATCCTTAACAGACAATATAAGGAAGGAAAGCAAAAAAAAAAAAAAGGTTCATACATGCTCACAATGGGATTTGAACTCCTTCCCTCAAGGTAACACACATGGCGCCATATCCCATTTACTAATAGCTCTTTTATGCTAGCTTCTTACCACTTTATTATCTTAAACTTTAAGGTCACTTATTCCATTACCTTAAAGTATTAAAGGCCAAGATATTTTACTAATTCCAAATAAATCCCGAGCCTTCTCAGGACTACATAAACACACATATTGGATAGTTAACTAGCTTAGCACCAAAATAATGCAACATATAAAAATTCAAATTCTAGGAGGTTACAGGATACGTAGATGAAGTTGTCTTAGATCTTTTTTATCGACTTGACAAGCAAGTCACACCTGTTCCTGCGATCTTGGTAGAAACATTTCGGTCATTGAGTGCATGTAGGAGAGCTAGGGAAGGCAGATTCCTCGAATGTGCACAATTATTGTTGGTTTGGTTTCATAGTCACTTTTGGAGAGTGGGCAAGGTTTCTTATCGGGTCTTCTCATAAAATTACTCTCCATTAAAAGAGGTAGTGGCCACCCTAAGGAGAGACAATATAGCCGAAGAAAATTGGATAGCACTTCTACAAAATCTCCAAGAAGAAGATGTTGAGTGGAAAGCCCCTTGGTTGGTTCTTGATGAAGTCCTTTTCGATATGGAAGTTTTGATTGGGTACCTCTGCCTGGAATCTGGGGAGCTATTGGATATGCATCGTTGCTCGATTAAGACAAAACATCGTAAAACAATTCATACCGGTGACACATAGGTTGGCTCAAAGTGAATTCTCACATAAGGGAGATAATTATAAGAAGAGGATGTGAGAGATTTCTGAGGCTTGAAAGTGAGCTCGCTGTATGAAGATATTGACTGGAGAGTCGATGGTAACCCAGAATATAAGGATTGGTTGATCAAAAGGATTAATGATAACATCCCCGGGCCAAGTTTGGAGGGTGCTCAATTGACGAAGGAGTATTTACAAGTGGTCCCATCAGAGTTAGAGATTATAAAACAAGACTTTGAAAGGCAAAGTTTAGAGTTCGGAAAGAAGATAGAGAAGCTAGAAGAGGAAAAGATGTACTTGAGGCTAGATGTGGATGTTCAGAAATCAAAAGCTAAGAAAGTGAGAAAGGAAAAGAGAAAGATAGAGGAAGATCGAGACAGTTTGAAGTCAGAATATAAGAAGATGCGATTGACGATGAAGGTGTAAGAGTATGCCCAAAGATGAATGATGAGATGGTTGTAATAACATACTTGATTTACCATGTTTATTAATATAAAGTGTTGTTATTATTATTTCAGTTTTTCCTTCTGTGTGTACAAATAAATTGTTTTATAATAATGTCCTAAGAATAATATGATTATTCTTAAAATATCCTTAGTCAAGTAATATTGTTGACTAGGACAACAATAATGCATTAAGACTAACATGTAGTTGATTGATGATAAAGAGTTGTCATTGATATGGAGTGTCAAAATCAATGCATGAATATGTGTGTTAGAGAACAACATATTGGACTGACCCGCTATGAGTATGTTTCTTGGATTATTATATAATTGTCACAACATTACTCATAGTGATTAATATGTATATGATCCTTAGACTTGAGATAATCATTATCCCAACATCGTGAGAAGTATATTTTGATACTGATCAAATGTACAATCAGAATCGGTTGTTCTATAAAGGTCGATGTTGGATATACCACAATCTATGTAGAGGATATTGTTGATCAATATAGGATAAGTCCCTCCCACATAATGGGAGTAATATCTTAGGCCACTTGATTGAGTGAGACTAGAAATGCATAGCCATGCTCAAATAAGTTGACATGAGATATCATACTAATTTGTATATCATAGTCTACTCAAGATATCAAGAAACATGGGATTGACTATACAAGTGTGACTATTCCATGACTTGTATCCATTCCAGAGATAAAGGACTTAAGGATTAATGCATGAAAGGTTAATCACAAAAAGTTATGTCGAATCATGACTTCTTGTAACTTAGGTAGCAATGATGCATTACTAGATGCCACTCATTGTTTGTGACATTAGAATCGTTCTAGTATTACTACTAACGTTATAAGAACCTACAAGGTCACACCCTATGGTTGAAATGAATGGAATGAAACATAGTTGGTATTGTGTTTGATTGTCACATGAATTAAATTAATTAAAGAATTAATTTAATTGGGCAATCAAATATGAAAATATTATATGTACAAGGATGTCGTACACATAATGAGAATTAATATATGAATTTGGTTCAGTATATAAATTTAAATAAATATAGTTTGCCAAAATCCATGTTATAATTAATGTAATTTAACTTTTGGGTATAATTAATGTAATTATAATTTTCGGTTAAAACATTATTATATTTATTTAATTTTATAATTCATAAAAGAAATACCGATTATAAAAGGTAATAAGTGATAAAAAACTTATCAAGAAAAAACCTAAGAATTTTCTTGAAAAAAGTCTAGCAAATTGTCAAGCAAATAAAAACCTCAAAACAGCTTTTGGAGATTTATTGCTCATAGTCAAACCGGTGGATAACGTAGAGGCCGGCATCGTAAAGGTTGCGGCTTGGTTCGACAGAAGATCAGAAATCTTGTTGCCGAGGTGTCGCTGTCTACTTAGATTGAAATTTTGGTAACTTCGAAACCTTTATTTCACCCCGATTCGTTCCTCACACATGGATTCATGGTTTGGATTGCCGGGATTAATTTTATTTCGCTGTGCCATGGGGGTGCCGGCGTTCCAATAGAAGGACGCTAGACTAGGGAAGACTTCAGAACAATGGGAACGAGAGGTCCAGGAAGAAAAGGCCAAAGCTAACTACTGGGGGAGGAAGTTTGAGAAATGCAAGCGCGAAACGAGGCCCTAGAGAAGAGTTTGCCAGAAAGTTAAAGTGAAAAGGAAGAATTAAAAGCTAGAGTGGCTGAACTTGGATGGTCTCTTCATCACCATCGAAGTCGTAATTCCGCGATTGAGTTAAAGTTGATCCTGAACAAGATCGAATAAATGAAGGTTAAGATCGAAGAGTTAGAATCAGTATTGCACAATTGTGAACTTCGGATCGAGCTTCTTGAAATAAGAGAAGGGCATTGGAAAGAAGAGCTTCACCATTCTCATGACCAAGTTAGAAGTCGGGATTACCTCATGGGTGAAGCAATAGTTCAGATTCGTAAGGTAGCTGATCATCTACAGACTTTGGCATCACAGGTTGATATGTTGAGCATGAAGTATGAGCTACAGTCCGATTGTAGTCAAGAGCTAGCTTCTTTACTTAGGAAAAATCAAAACTTTAGGATGTTGGTCGAAAGCCTATTTGTAATCTGTTTTATGTAAAGGATTTTATTTTCTAATAAATTTTTATAAAGTGAAGTTGAATCAAAATCGATGCCTCTTTGCATTCATGCATTTGCATTACATAACATCATATGCATTCAAATCTATAAGAGAGAGTCTAATTAGTTGAATTTATAGAGAGAAAGAGAGGTAAAAGGGAAGGAAAATCTGAAAGAAGAACATCCTTACGGTACACGTTCCAAATCTAAGAAAATGGATGAAAGAATGGAACAATTCCAAAGAGAAATGCAAGACCAGATGCAAGACCAAATGGTAAAACTCCAACAAGAGATAAGGGACCAGATGTTGGAGGCTCAAAGGAGCATGATGGCTCAAATGGCCCAGATGATGAGTGGGATGATGGATAAAGGAAAGGGTCCCATGGCTAGTTACTGGAGAAGAGAGTGAAGGCAATCCCTCGGGCTTTACCTCACCACATGCGCCAGCACAGCCTGAAGAGTATCCTCAGAGGCCATCTGTCACGATTAGGCCTTAACAGGGGCAAACTGATAGCAGACCACCCATGAACTTCCAAATGGGCTTAGGATCCAACCTAGGAGATAACCCTACTAACCTCGTTATCCCTAATTTGGATATAGAGAGGGAAGGAATAAGAATTGAATCCTCGAGGAAATTAGAGGATCGCTGTAGATGGTTAGAGGAAAAGTTTAAGGCTCTGGAAAATGCCGATCATCATCACGGTATTGATGCAAAGGATTTGAGTTTGGTCCTAGATCTAGTGATTCCTCACAAATTCAAGATACCAAAATTTGAGAAGTACAATGGGACTAGTTTCCCTGAAGCTCACATCACTATGTTCTGTAACGCATGACTAGCTATGTGAACAATGATCAACTCTTGATTCATTGTTTCCAAGATAGTTTGACGGGAGCAGCGTCTAGGTGGTATAATCAACTTAGCCGCTAATATTAGCTCAAGGAAAGACTTGGCTCAAGCCTTCATGAAGCAATACAATCATGTCACAGACATGACGCCTAATAGAATCATGTTGTAAAACATGGAAAAAAATTGAATGAAAGCTTTAACCAATACGCACAGAGATGGAGGGAAATTGCCATGCAAGTTCAACCACCACTCTTGGAAAAGGAAACCGCCATGTTGTTCATCAACACCTTTTATCACCCATATGATAGAAAGCACCACCAAAAGCTTGCAGATATAGTTATGGTAGGGGAGATGATAGAAAATGCCATAAGGGTTGGTAAAATTGAGGTAGGAGAAAATACTATGAGATCTTCTCCTAGAAAAAAGGACAACGAGGTGAACAACACGAGTACATACAGCAAAGGGTACTCAAAGGCAGTCACTGTCAGTCAGCCAAAAGTGGTTACTGCTGGACAATAAGGGTCAACGAGATAAGAATCAGACCCTAGAAAAATTTCAAAAAGCCCCAATATACACTAATTTCAATGAGTATAAGGAGCTATATCAGAATTTATTCGAGGCACGCTTAGTATCCCCATATTATCTACAACCGTTACAACCCTAGTATCCTAAATGGTATGACTCCAATGCTCATTGTGATTACCACGTAGGAATATCAAGGCATTCGATAGAAAATTACACTACCTTCAAAAATTTAGTTGAAAGGCTTATTAATATGGGAATAATCAAATTTGATGATACACCCAGTGCAGAGAACCCACTACCCAACCATAGAGATAAAATGGTAAATGTGGTCAGAGAGGATGGTGTTAGAAGGACCAATGGGGATATCTCAGAGGTAAAAACCCTGTTGAGAGTAGTATGGAAAGAAATGGAAAGAATGGGATTGATAAAATCAAGTCTCGAGGAAGGAGGTAAAGAATCAAGGAATTACTGTGAGTTCCATAAAGTTAAAGGGCATGAGATTTAGGAATGTGCTGAGATAAGACTATTGGTACAAGGCCTCATGGATAATAAGGAGCTGGAATTTGACGAAGAAGGCTCGGAGGGAGGAAACATACATGCAACCGAAGGAGAATTGACAAATCAAAAAGTCAACTATCCAAGGGTCATCATTTCCCAACTGAGAAATACAGAAGGCGACGCACAAATTGTGCATAAAGTTGTAATCCAGAGACCTGTGTCCTTTCATTACAAGGATGACAAGATGGTACCATGGAATTACAATTGTAACGTGACGACACCGGGAGTAGAAAACTCAGTTGGCACTTCTAAGGAGGTCTAGAGTGAGAGATTCTACACACGAAATGGGAGGCGTTACAACTTAGTAAATGTCAGATCAGAACCAATAAAATCAAAGAATGTGCCAGTTGAACCAGAGGAAGGACTTGATGCCCTTATTAATGTACCTGTAAGGGAGGAAGAGGCTAAAGAGTTTTTAAAATTCTTAAAGCATAGTGAATACAACGTAGTGAAGCAATTACACAAATAATCGGCTCGCATTTCAGTGCTAGCCTTACTTTTAAGTTCGAAAGTTCATCATGAGGCTTTGATGAAGGTGCTAAACGAGACTTACGTTACTAAAGACATATCTGTCAATAAACTTGACCAATTAGTTAGTAACATAAGTGCTGACAACTTTATTTCCTTCAGTGACGATGAAATTCTATCTGGAGGTATGGGATTGACTAAGGCCCTACACATTACCACTCGTTGTAAGGGATATACTTTACTAAGCATGTTGATTGAAAATGGATCAGCCTTAAATGTCTTACCATTGTTGACACTAAAGAGGTTGCCAATAGATAGTTCTCACATGAAGACGTGCCAGAACATAGTGAGAGCGTTTGATGGCATTGAGAGATGGGTGATGGGGAGAATTGACATACCATTATAGATTGGGCCAAACACACATGAAGTGGACTTTCTGGTGATAGATATAAAGTCTTCATACAACTGCTTGCTTGGAAGGCCTTGGATTCATTCGACAGGGGCAGTGCCTTCATCCCTTCATCAAAAGCTGAAACTGGTGACAAATGGTTGGTTGATTACCATAAACACAGAGGAAGACATCATAGCGACTGTTACCAATGACGCGCCATATGTGGAGACAAATGAGGAGGCCATTGAGTGTTCTTTTCAGTCTTTGGAATTCATAAACGCAACATTCATTTTAGAAGGGAATGAAGTTCCGGTGCCCAAGATATCCAAGACCACGAGGATGGGTCTACAAATGATGGTGGGGAAAGGAGCTTGACCAGAAAAGGATTGGTCAGACATATCCAAGGGGAAATTCAAGTACCGATGTTGAAGGAGAAGGAGACCATTTTGGCTTGGGTTTCAAGCCAGATGTTTAAGAAAAGAGGAAGGAAATAGAGAAGAAACATGAGAGAAGAAGGGTACATTTGAATGGAGAAGAAATCCAGTGGGAACCGATAACATTCCCCTACATATCTCGAACCTTTGTATCGGGAGGAATAATTCCCCCTGAGAGAGGGTTATTAGAAGGTCCTCACGTTAATGCCATACACGAGGAGGGAGGTGAACAAAGAAACCTATTGGGCATTTTTCTTTATGAACCTGGAAGCGTTTTGAGCAATTGGACTACAGAGGAACTGCCTGTAGTTTTTAGAGATTATACAGAGTAATATTCAGAACACTCTTGTTATTTTTAGCCTAGGAACAATAAGATTTCTTTTGTGAAATGGGCACATGTTCAGAAATTATTGTTTCAATAAGATACATTTTTGATAATTAACTTGATCAAATATTCTTTCATTTCATTCTTTTGACTTTCTAATTTCATTCCAAATTTTATATTTTTTTTTCATTCATATCATGTGAATAGTTGTCCTCGAATTCATTTGTTCTTTATACATTCTTTGGTACCCCTCACAGGTCCCTAGATATCAATGACATAAGCAACGCTAATACATATCCAGAGGTCCATTTTGAGCAAGACATGTGTTTAGAGGAATCTCAGGATTTTGAAGATGATCGAGATTGTGACTTATATCTAGATTTGTTAAGAATGGTAAAGCAAGAGGAGAAATAGATCTTGCCTTATGAGGAAAAGGTAGAGAACATAGCCTTGGAAGAAGGAAAGGTTGTGAAAATTAGGACGCGCATAACTAAGGAGATGAAACAAGATCTTGTTGTGTTACTGAGGGAATTCAAAGACATCTTTGCGTGGTCATACCAAGATATGCCTAGGTTAAGTACCAATGTTGTACTACATCGCCTTCCCATAAGAGAAGAGTGCAAGCCAGTTCAGCAAAAGCTACGAAGGATGAGGCTTGATATAGTGTTGAAAATAAAAGAAGAGGTCCAGAAACAGTTTGATGCTGGTTTTCTACATGTGGTCAAGTACTCGGAGTGGGTGGCCAACATTGTTCCTGTCCCTAAGACTAATGGAAAGGTCCGAATGTGTGTGGACTATAGGGACTTAAATAAAGCTAGCCCAAAAGACAATTTCCCTTTGCCGCATATCGACACATTGGTGGATAATATATCAAGATTTTTATTATTTTCCTTCATGGATGGATTTTCAGGATACAATCAGATCAAGATGCACCCTGAAGATATGGGGAAAACTACCTTCATAACATTGTGGGGTACCTTTTGTTATAAGGTAATGCCATTCAGATTAAAGAATGCTGGGGCAACATATCAAAAGGCCATGGTAACATTGTTTCATGACATGATGCACAAAGAGATTGAAGTATATGTTGATGATATGATTGCCAAATCTCGAACAGAAAAGGAGCACATTGAAGTTTTGAAGAGGTTGTTTCTGAGGTTGAGAAAATTCCAACTAAAGCTCAACCCGGCAAAGTGTACTTTTGGAGCTCAGTCAGGGAAATTGCTGGGTTTTGTGGTTAGCAAGAGGGGAATTGAAGTTGACTCAAGCAAGGTCAAAGTTAAACAAGAATTGCCTCCACCGTGTACTCAGAATGAAGTCCGAGGTTTTCTTGGAAGGTTAAATTACATTGCTCGGTTTATTTAACAATTAACTGAGAAATGTGATCCCATATTTTGTCTTCTCAAGATGCAAGAGATCTTTTGAAAAAGTCAAACAGTATCTGTCAAATGCACCAGTACTATCTCCGCTAATCCAGATAGACCATTGATACTGTATTTATCAATGTTCAATAATTATATGGGATGTGTGCTTGGTCAACATGATGATTCAAGAAGAAAAGAACGGGCGATATACTATCTCAGTAAAAAAGTTCACAGATTGTGAAATGAGATATTCGTCGATTGAGAAATTGTGTTGCACCTTGATTTGGACAACTAGAAGGTTGAGGCAGTACATGTTATATCATACTACTTGGTTGATTTTGAAACTCGATCTGTTAAAGTATATGATGGAATCCACTGCTTTGAATGGGAGGATGGTTAGGTGGTAGATTTTGTGTAACACCTCGCACCTAAGACCAATACTAGGCCTGGATACAAGACATTACTATGCTTGAACTCACTTAAACATGTACTTACGAGCTAAAAAATTTTGTTCCAACTTAAAAATTTCACTTTCTTAGTCAACACATACATTAAAGGCCTACGAGGCCTTAAACTCGTGTCTGAAAACTTTTGGAACTAAATCAAATAATTCATTTTTGAAATAGGGTTCACACGCCCGTGTGACTTGGAACACACCCGTGTACCCTTAAGCACGCCCATACCCTCAAACTGTGGGAAGCTACTGACTATTTTCGCACGGCTTAGACACACCCGTGTCTTCTAACCATGAGAGGCTACTGACTAATTTCACACGACCATGACACTCCTATGGGCTTAGACCGTGTGCTAATCCTTGATATACTGACTAAATCAGCACGGTCTGCGCACATGCCCATGTCCAACCCATGTGTATAACACGACCTATACACATGACCGTGGAATTTACCCGTGGCCTATTCTAATTAATAATACTAAGGTACAGGGTTAACACGACCTTGACACACGCCCGTGTGTCCAACCATGTTGGCACTTATGGGTAATTTACCAAGCCGTTAGCCACCCTGAATTGAAGATGATATCCATACACAATTCAACGATGCAATAACAACCCAATTTTATGAATCATACTACATGCTTCATTGATCTCAATAAACATACATACTTAGTCAAATTTGACCAATCACTATCCATGTACAAAAGAATAATAAACTTGATAGCCTTTACAAACGCCCTTCTAAAAACATGTCCACAAAATGAATGTTTCCTATACATGCCATACTCAGAAAAGTAACTTGGCTATACCAAAATAAGAGTTGATAGTGTGCTATGAGCTCCGACTCCAATGATCCATAGATTAGCTTGGCGGGACTACATAGAAAGAAACAATCAAATACGTAAGCATTTAGCTTAGTAAATTTGCATGTAAAACACATGTCATTAAGCTTGCTTAATAAAAACCATTTAGCATAACAATAGTATCGTAATTTCAGCCTTAAAGCTTACTTACTCATGCTTGGTTCTTACATGTCTCATGATGCTCACTATGCTCATTTTTTTTTGTAAAGTAAACATGATATCTGTGTCACTTGATCACATTGATCAGCGTACTTAAACAATAATCATTATGATCTCTAATTCTTCATTCATAACATGAGTAATATTTAATTCATTTTGATGCTAGCTTTGCTTTCTTAGACTTTTTTGTTCCTCATGATTAACCTTACTTGTTTGCCCAATGAACTTCTACGAATACCCGAAGATACTAGATCTCTTCCCACTTAGCATGCCACCAAAGCCATATCTTAGGCATGGTCTTACATGGAATTTCTCATCTTGGTTTCAAGGCCATGTCATAACATGGACTTACATGAAGTTTTGCCCTTGATAACTTACTCAATGCCAAGCTTGCCTTGGACTTACATGATATCTTGATCAATGCCAAGCTTGCCTTGGACTTACATGATATCTTGGTCAATGCCAAGCTTGCCTTGGACTTACATGATATCTTGATCAATTCCAAGCTTGCCTTGGACTTACATGATATATTGATCAATGCCAAGCTTGCCTTGGACTTACATGATATCTTGTGTGGTATATCGGGTATTCTGGGGAATTCATATTCAATTGGGGCTTGCTCATGTTTAATCTCTTTATTCACAAAAACGATAGGCATTACAAAATAACAATGTATATTATACTGAGCAATTCAATGATAGTAATCATAAAGCTTAGAAATCATACAAACTTACCTTATTATACAAAATGTAGGGAGATGTGCAATTTAGTCCTCGACCTTATTCTTGCCTCGGTTTCGATCGGGGCTTTGTTTTTCTTGATCTATAATCTTGAAATTCATTAATTTAGATTTCCTATGATTACAATACATCAAATTCTTCACTTGGGCAAAACGACCATTTTGCCCTTGTACATTGGCAAAATTACAATTTTGCCCCCAAGCCCGTAAATTATTATTCAACACATGTCCTCAACAATTAAGTCTAGGTGAACCTTTATTCCTCCTACAACAACCCACAAATCTAGCTATTTCATGCATTTATTACCAAACTATAACATTTACATCTTAGTCCCATTTAGGTGTTTTCACAACAACACCTTTCATAAAAGTTGTTTCACATCTCCCCAACATTTATTTTCTTCCATAAAAACTCAGTTAACAACATAAATACTCTCATGGCAAGTCCTTGGACTTTCAACCATATCACAAATTAGTCCCCTCATTAGCTAGATTAAGCTTTGGGGACTCCAAAAACATAAAAATCACCAATTAAAACTACCTAAATTACTTACTTGAATGAGAGTTGAGTGGCTGAAAGTTTGAAGCTCCAAGAGCTCTATTTCCTCTTCAATTTTCGGTGGAAAGAGATGAGTGAATAGTAAAATATGATAACATCTTTTATTTCTTTTATTTTATTCATGCTATCACCTAATTTCTATCAAATTGACTATCATTTAATGCTCGTGTCCCCCTATTTTGCTTGTATGGCCGGCCAACTCATGAAAGATGGCCTAATTTCATTTCAAAATCCTTCTAATAACAATCTATGGCTATTTGGTACCCCTACCTTAAAAATAGAACTTTTGCATCTCATGCGATTTAGTCCTTTTTCTCAGTTAGTCATGCTATTAGTAAAATTAAGGCACCAAAATTTCTATATAATCATATATTGACACCACAACACATAAAATAGTACTAAAATAATTCTCCTCAACCTTGGATTAGTGGTCCCGAGACTATTGTTCGACTAGCCCCAAATTTGGTCATTATAACTCTCCCCTTAGGATTTTTTCCTCGAAAATCTTACCAAGAAAAGGTTTGGATATTGGTTTCTCATACTCTCTTCTCGTTCCCATGTAGCTTCTTCTATTCCGTGCCTTTGCCACAGAAGTTTCACTAAGGCAATACTTTTATTTCTCAGTTGCTTGACTTACCAAGCCAAGATCTTGACTGGTTCTTCACCATAAGTCATGTCAGGGCGGATCTCTATTTCTGATGGTGTAATTATATGTGAAGGGTCTGATCTGTAGCATCGCAACATTGACATGTGAAAAACATCATGTATCTTCTCTAATTCTGATGGTAATGGCAAACGGTAAGCTACCGGCCCAACTCTCTCAGTAATCTCGTAATGTCCAATAAAACGTGGACTTAATTTGCCTTTACGGCCAAATCTGAGAACTTTTCTCCATGGTGATACTTTCAAAAAGACTTTATCCCTAACTTGGTACTTGATCTCTTTTTCTTTAAATTTGAATAGGATTTTTGTCCGTGCGAGGCGACTTTTAAACATTCTCAAATTACTTTCACTTTCTCTTGAGCTTCCTTAGCCAAATCAACCCTGTGAATTTGGTTCTCCTTGAGTTCAGTCCAAAACAAGGGAGTTCGGAACATACGCCCATATAGGGCCTCATAAGGTGCCATCTTTAAGCTCGACTAAAAGCTATTATTATAGGCGAATTCTACCAATGGGAGAAACTTTTCCCAACTACCTTGGAATTCCAAAACACAACATCTGAGCATGTCTTCGAGTACTTGAATTAACCTTTCTGACTGACCATTAGTCTGAGGGTGAAAAGCTGTGCTAAAACTCAATTTTGTACCCAAAGCTTCTTGCAGCTTCTTCCAAAATCTGGATGTGAATCTCGGATCCCTATCCGATATGATCGATAAGGGAACTCCGTGAAGTCTTACTATTCTGAAAAATACAAGTTTACCAACTTGTCTAGGGAGTAATCCACTCGTACAGGTATAAAGTGGGCTGACTTCGTGAGTCTATCAACCATTACCCAAACAATATCTTTCTTTCTCGGAGACAACGGTAAACCTGTTACGAAATCCATGGTGATACGGTCCTATTTTCGTTCGGGGGCTAAGATAGGCTGAAGTAAACCCGAAGGCACTTGGTGTTCAGCCTTTACTTGCTGACAAATAAGACATCTTGAAATGAACTCTAAAATATCTTTCTTCATTTTCGGCCACCAATACTATTGCTTCAAGTCACTATACATCTTTGTACTTCCCGGATGTATAGACAAACATTCGTTATGTGCTTCGTACAAAATTTTTTGAATAAGCCCCTCATTCCTCGGTACACAAACTCTATATCTAAACATCAAGTATCCATCAGAATTAATCTGAAAGTCGGATTCAGCATCTGACTCTCATTGAGCTCTCTTGACTTGCAACTCACTATATTCTTTCTGAGCCTTAAAGATCTCTTGAAGAAACATTGGTCTAGCTCTTGACTCAACTAAAAGGGAGCCATTGTCGGATAAGGATATCCTTGAAGTCAATGCTCTTAAAGTAAATAGAGACTTCCTGCTCAAAGCATCGGCGACTACATTCGCCTTTCCTGGATGGTAGTCGATGACCAACTCATAGTCTTTTATCAACTCTAACCATCTTCTTTGTCTTAAGTTCAACTCTTTCTGTGTCATCAAGTACTTCAGACTTTTGTGATCGGTAAAAATCTGACATATGTCACCATATAAATGGTGTCTCCAAATCTTCAAAGCGAAAACTATGGCGGCCAATTCTAGATCATGCGTCGGATAATTCTTCTCATGAGGCTTCAACTGTCTGGAGGCATAAGCAATCACCTTGCCTTCTTGCATGAGTACATAGCCCAATCCATTTAAGGATGTATCGCTGTTGACTACAAATTCTTTCCCTGATTAGGGTTGTACTAAGACTGGAGCTTCTGTCAACACTATTTTCAACTTCTCGAAACTTTGTTGGCATCGTTCTGTCCACTCAAACTTCACATTTTTCTGCAACAGTTTAGTCATCGAGGTTGCGATCATGGAGAACCCCTTGACAAATTGTCTGTAGTAGCCGACTAGGCCCAGAAAACTTCTAATCTCAGTAATGTTCTTAGGCGACTTCCAGTCCATTATGGCCGAGATTTTATTGGGATCAACTTGGACTCTATCCCTTGAGACAATATGTCCCAGAAATCCTACTTTCTTGAGCCAAAATTCACTTTTCTTGAATTTGGCATACTGATTGATTCTCGCAAGATCGTAAAAGCGCCTGTAGGTGTTCAAAGATGCTCTTTCTCATCTTGGGAATAAATCAGTATGTCGTCAATAAAAATGACTACAAACTTGTCGAGGTATGGTCTAAAGATATGGTCCATTAAATCCATGAATACCACAGGAGCATTGGTCAAACCAAAGGGCATGACTAAAAATTCATAATGCTAATACCTCGTTCGAAAGGCCATATTGGATACATCTGAGTCTTTCACTCTCAACAGCTAGTACCCTGATCTCAAGTCTATTTTGGAGAACACAGTTGCTCCCTTCAGTTGATCGAATAGATCATCGATCTTAGGCAATGGGTACTTATTCTTTACTGTTACTTTATTAAGCTGACTGTAATCTATGCACAATCTCATGGTACCATCTTTCTTTTTCACAAATAAAATCGAGGCACCCCAAGGTGAACAACTTGATCTTGCAAAGCCCTTATCTGTCAACTCTTGCAACTGTAACTTCAACTCTTTCAACTCTGTTGGAGCCATTCGTAAGGAGAATGGATATCGATGACAAGATCTTGGGAGCTAGTTCAATCTTGAACTCAATCTCTAACTGGCGGTAGTCGGGTAATTCTTCGAAATACATCCACGTATTCACATACCTCCGGTAATCGACTCAATTTTAGCTCGTCTCCTTATCATTTAACACGAAGGCCAAATATGAATCATACCCTTTTCTTAAACATCTAGTGCCATCATATGGGAAATTATCACTGGCGATTTATCTTGTTCATCTGATTCAACATGAAGAGTATCCCCATTCTCACATCTCATCTTAATGCATTTCTTCCCACAATTAATAATTACATTATGAGTAGTCAACCAGTCCATTCCAAGAATGAGGTCGAATTCATCAAATGGTAATAACATAAGATTTGCTTTAAAGCAATGACCTCTAATCATCAATGGACAATCTTTACAAACTTTATTAACTAACACACTCTTGCCTAATGGATTAGACACCTTAATTACAAATTCGGTGGTATCTATAGGCACGCTCAAACTAGATGTTAATTTCATGCAAATGTAAGAGTGCGTGGATCCGGGATCTATTAAAGCAATAACTTTAGTATTGTAAAGAGAAAAGTACCCGTAATAATATCAGGAGAAGACGTCTCTTCGTGAGCGCGAATGGCATAAGTCCTTACAGGGGCTCTACCCTCGAGTCTCACGGCCTGGTCTCTCAGGTTACCTCTTCCACTTGCCCCACTTCCCGGGTTTCTCTGCGGTCTCCCCCTGACCATACTCCTGGATTTTGGGTCCTGAGATCTTCCTTCTTTCATCATCTCGAGACAATCTTTTATATAGTGGTCTTGCAAACCACATCTAAAACATGCATTTTTATGTGCCCAGCATTCCCCCAGATGGTGTCTGCCACACTGTGGGCATTCAAATTTGTCAGGTTTAAAATTTCTGATACTTGCAATTGAAGTCGTCTATGCTTTGTTCCCTGAATACTGTTTACTTTTGTCCTTCTTGGAAAACCCGATGGAAGTAGCCGATCGGGTAGGGAAATCTTTTGACTTCTTGGGTGAAGATTGGAATGACTTATTCCACGGTCTCTTTTTAGAGTCACGAGAATCCATTTTAGACTTCTTCTTCTCTTTTATTAGCTCTTTGGCTTTATAAGCTCTTTCTACTAACACGATAGATTTTTTTAATTCTAGGACAGCAACAACCAGTTTGATGTCCTCAATCAACCCGTCTTCAAACCTTTTACTCGTAATAGCCTCTGTGGATATACATTCATGAGCGTATTATTTGAGTCGTACAAACTCACGCTCATAATCATCACCGACATCTTGCCTTACTTGATTCTAGGAATTCCTTTCTCTTCTGGTCTACAAACCTCTGGCTGATATACTTTTTCTTAAACTCTTCTTGGAAGAATTCCCATGTAACCCTTTCCCAAGGTACAACTGACACAAGGGTGTTCCACTATTGGTAAGCAGAATCTCTTAAGAGAGAGATTACACACTTCATGCATTCTTCAGAGGTACATGACAACTCATTAAATACCCTGATGGTATGTTCTAACCAGAATTCATCTCTTTCTGGATCATCCTCTTTTCTGGCTCGAAATTCTTCTGCCCCATGCTTCCTGATCCTATCAATTGGGGGTTTAACTCCTCTTACCACCTCTACTACTTGAGGGCCCTTTGGAGTAGCTTGTGGAGCAAAGCGGGTGGAGGGGTTGTATGCGTTCGGTTCGCCGAATGAACTCTGTATACCATGTGTTCATCATATGGAGGAAGGCTTCTAGCCTCTTCTCCTCCCTTTGACTCACCGTAGTGGGTCTATTCTCATTTTGCTCTAAGACTATCCCTTCAAATAGAGCTTGCATTACTTTCTACGTCATCCGCCACATTCCCTTTGGAATCCATTTCTATATGTATAAACATAATTTAAAATCATCAGGAGTCATCACACTATCAATATAGAAACATTCTTACGTATGGCATGTATAGCTAGACTCATGCTCATGCTACGTTAGTCTTAGAACTAGCTAAACCGTAGCTCTGATACCACTAAATATAACACCCCACACCCAAGACCGATATTGGGTCTGGATACGAGACATTACTATACTTGAACTCACTTAAACATGTACTTATGAGCTAAAAAATTTCGTTCCAACTTAAAAATTTCACTTTCTTAGTCAACACATACATTACAAGGGCCTACGAGGCCTTAAAATCGTGTCTGAAAACTTTCAGAACTAAATCAAATAATTCATTTTTGAAATAGGGTTCACACGCCCGTGTGACTTGGAACACGCCTGTGTACCCTTAACATGCCCATACCCTCAAACCGTGGGAAGCTACTGACTATTTCCGCACGGCTTAGACACACCTGTGTCTTCTAACCGTGAGAGGCTACTGACTAATTTCACACGGCCATGACACGCCCGTGGGCTTAGACCGTGTGCTAATCCTTGATATACTGACTAAATCAGCACGGTCTGGGCACACACCTATGTCCAACCCGTTTGTATAACACGGCCTATACACACGACCGTGGAATTTACCCATGGCCTATTCTGATTAATAATACTAAGGTGCAGGGTTAACACGGCCTTGACACACGCCCGTGTCTCCAACCGTGTAGGCACTTATGGGCTATTTACCAAGACGTTAGCCACCCTGAACTGAAGATCATATCTATACACAATTCAACGATGCAATAACAACCCAATTTTATGAATAATACTACATGCTTCATTTATCTCAATAAACATACATACTTAGTCAAATTTGGGCAATCACTAGCCATATACAAAAGAATAATAAACTTGATAGCCTTTACAAAGGCCCTTCTAAAAACATGTCCACAAAATGAATGTTTCATATACATGCCATACTTAGTAAAGTAACTTGGCTATACCAAAATAAGAGTTGATAGTGTGCTACGAGCTCGACTCTGATGATCCACAGATTAGCTTGGCGGGACTACATAGAAAGAAACAATCAAATATGTAAGCATTTAGCTTAGTAAATTTGCATGTAAAACACATGTCATTAAGCTTGCTTAATAAAAACCATTTAGCATAACAATAGTATCGTAATTTTAGCCTAAAGCTTACTTACTCATGCTTGGTTCTTACATGTCTCATGATGCTCACTATGCTCATTTTTTTGTAAAGTAAACATGATACCTGTGTCACTTGATCACATTGATCAACGTACTTAAACAATAATCATTATGATCTCTAATTCTTCATTCATAACATGATTAATATTTAATTCATTTTGATGCTAGCTTTGCTTTCTTAGCCCTTTTGTTACCTCATTATTAACCATACTTGTTTGTCTGATGAGCTTATACGAATACTCGAGGACACTAGATCTCTTCCCACTTAGCATGCCACCAAAGCCATATCTTAGGCATGGTCTTACATGGAATTTCTCATCTTGGTTTCAAGGCCATGTCTTGACATGGACTTACATGAAGTCTTGCCCTTGATAACTTACTCAATGCCAAGCTTGCCTTGGACTTATATGATATCTTGATCAATGTCAAGCTTGCCCTAGACTTACATGATATCTTGATCAATGCCATGCTTGCCTTGGACTTATATGGTATCTTGATCAATGCCAAGCTTGCCTTAGACTTACATGATATCTTGATCAATGCCAAGCTTGCCTTGGGCTTACATGATATCTTGATCAATGACAAGCTTGCCTTGGAGTTACATGATATCTTGATCAACGCCAAGCTTGCCTTGGACTTACATGATATCTTGTGTGGTATATCGGGTATCCTGGGGAATTCATATTCAATCGGGGCTTGCTCATGTTTAATCTCTTTGTTCACAAAAATGATAGGGATTACAAAATAGCAATGTATATTATACTGAGCAATTCAATGATAGTAATCATAAAGCTTAGAAATCATACAAACTTACCTCAATATACAAAATGTAGGGAGATGTGCAATTAGTCCTCGACCTTGTTCTTGCCTCGGTTTTGATCGGGGCTTCATTTTTCTTGATCTATAATCATGAAATTCATTAATTTATATTTCCTATGATTACAATACATCAAATTCTTCACTTGGGCAAAATGACCATTTTTCCCTTGTATATTGGCAAAATTATAATTTTGCCCCTAAGCCCGTAAATTATTATTCAACACATGTCCTCAACAATTAAGTCTAGCTGAACCTTTATTCCTCCTACAATAACCCACAAATCTAGCCATTTCATGCATTTATTACCAAACTATAACATTTACATCTTAGTCCCATTTAGGTGTTTTCACAACAACACCTTTCATAAAAGTTGTTTCACATCTCCCCAACATTTATTTTCTTCCATAAAAACTCAGTTAACAACATAAATACTCTCATGGAAAGTCCTTGGACTTTCAACCATATCACAAATTAGTCCCCTCATTAGCTAGATTAAGCTTTGGGGACTCCAAAAACACAAAAATCACCAATTAAAACCACCTAAATCACTTACTTGAATGAGAGTTGAGTGGCTGAAAGTTTGAAGCTCCAAGAGCTCTATTTCCTCTTCAATTTTCGGTGGAAAGAGATGAGTGAATAGTAAAATATGATAACATCTTTTATTTCTTTTATTTTATTCATGCTATCACCTAATTTTCACCAAATTGACTATCATTTAATGCTCTTGTCCCCCTATTTTGCTTGTATGGCCGGCCAACTCATGAAAGATGGCCCAATTTCATTTTAAAATCCTTCTAATTATAATCTATGGCTATTTGGTACCCCTACCTTAAAAATAGAACTTTTGCATCTCATGCGATTTAGTCCTTTTTCTCAATTGGTCATGGTATTAGTAAAATTAAGGTACCAAAATTTCTATATAATCATATATTGACACCACAACACATAAAATAGTACTAAAATCATTCTCCTAAACCTTGGATTAGTGTAACCGAGACCACTATTCTGAGTAGCCCCAAATTCGGGCTGTTACATTTTGCTATCTAAATTTGATATAGTCTATGTAAACCAAAAGGCTATAAAACAGAGCGCAGTAGCAGAATTTTTGGCTAGCAGAGCTTTAGAAGATTACGAACCATTGAACTTTAATTTCCCAAATGAGGAGCTGATGTATGTAGCAAATACTGAAGAATGTCCGTAGAGGTTAAATTTTGATGGAGCGTCAAATGCTGTGGGAAATGGAATTGGGGCAATCTTGGTATCCCCTAGTGGTAATCATTATCCATTTACATGCAAATTGGATTTTGATTGCACAAGCAACATGGCAGAGTATGAAGCGTGCATCATTGGCATTCGAGCAGCTATAAAGCGTAAAATCAGAGTGTTAGAAGTATATAGAGATTCTGCACTAGTGATTTATTAGCTCAATGGTGAATGGGAGACGAGAGATCCCAAGCTGATTGATTATCAAAAAATAGTTCTGGGACTGATTAAGGAATTTGATGACATTACCTTCAATTATCCCCCACGCGATGAAAACCAGACGGTAGATGCTTTGGCGACCCTGGCTTCTATGATCAAAGTAAATAGACCAGAGGACATGAGACCTATTCAGATGGGTATCTTTGAAGTACCAACACATTGTTATAATGTAGAAGAGGAGGAAAAAGGTGATCACCCTTGGTATCAGGACATATTACGATACGTAAAAAATTATAAATACCCGGAGCATACAACTGAGAATAAGGAAAGGACATTAAGAAGATTGGCCTCTGACTATGTTTTGGATAGGGATATCTTGTACAAAAAGAGAAAAGATCAAGTACTTTTGAGATGTGTCGATGCTGTTGAAGCTAAGCAAATCCTGGAAGAAGTTCATGAGGGCGTTTGTGGAACACATGCTAATGGATTCACAATGGCAAGACAGATAATGAGATTTGGATATTATTGGTCCACCATGGAAGGTGATTGTATCAATTATGCTAAGAGATGTCATAAGTGTCAGATTTACGGAGACAAAATTCATGTGCCTCCATCACCTTTGCATGTTATGACTTCCCTTTGGCCATTTTCCATGTGGGGCGTGGATGTTATTGGGTCGATCTCACCAAAAGCTTCGAATGGGCATCAGTTTATCTTCGTGGTAATTGACTACTTCACGAAATGGGTAGAAGCTACTTCATACACTAACGTTACTAAATCAGCAGTTAGTCGGTTCTTGAAGAAGGAGATCATTTGTCGATACGTAATGCCCGAGAAGATCATATTAGACAATGCGTTGAACTTGAACAACCGATCGATAGCAGAAATTTGTAGCCAATTTGGAATCAAGCACCATAACTCATCTTCGTATCGTCCAAAAATGAATGGGGTAGTGGAAGCGGCCAACAAAAATATCAAGAAGATAGTAGGGAAGATGACTGAGACTTATAAGGATTGGCATGAGAAACTACCGTTTGCACTCTATGCTTATCGAACATCCATCAAAACCTCTACTAGAGCAACGCCTTTCTCGTTAGTCTATGGAATGGAGGCTGTCTTACCCATTGAAGTGGAAATTCCTTCTCTTCAAATTTTGTCAGAAATAAAGCTAGATGAAGCTGAATGGATTCAGGCTCGGTATGATCAGTTGAACTTAATTGAAGAAAAGAGGCTAAGGGCTATTCATCATAGTCATATGTACCAAAAACGAATGATGCGAGCCTATAATAAGAAAGTTCACCCAAGAGAGTTTCATGAGGGTGACCTGGTATTGAAAAAGATCCTTTCCATACAAAAGGATTCCAGAGGAAAATAGATGCCGAATTGGGAAGGACCATATGTGGTGAAGAAGACTTTCTTTGGAGGAGCACTGATCTTGACCGAAATGGATGGGAAAAGTTTACCCAATCCTGTGAACCCGACTTAGTAAAAAAGTATTTTTCTTGAAAAGGAGAAGGGGCCAAAGTGAAAACTCGCAAAGGGCGCTTTGAGTTTGTAAAAAAAAAGGAGAGGCTAAGGCGAAAACTCGCAAAGGGCGCCTTAAGACCAAAGGGGTTTGAGTTGAAAACTCGAAAAAGGGCGGCTCAAATTCTGAATGGACACGCAGTCACCTTGCTACACTTGAATCAATAATGAAAGGAAGAATGTTGCATATCGGGGCATCAACAAAGTACTTTAGGTCTTCTAAACTCATTTTGAGCTCAAGGCAGTTTTCATAAAGTCTGTATATAGAAGCTCAATCGGTGATATCTAGGGCATCTATTTTTTTCCTATTCATTTTATTATCTTGGGATTCTTTTTCTTCCCAAAGATATGTTCTCAGTTAATTTCCTTTTTGTATTTTTGATAGTTTACTCAATTTTAACTCTTTTTGAGATCGATTTATTTGTTTCCCATTATTCATAAATGTGTTGCATTGAAATAATGATTGACGAACTAATAATTTCACAAAAAAGAAGTTTTACATATTACTTTGGAAATTTCTAGATAAGACAAGGAGCCAAAACAGGACAATTGTTTAGAATTTCCATGTGCATAGAAATATTTGAGAAAAAAGAGTCTAGATAGAGACTATTTCTCTGAATTCTTTATCCAATTGATGAGTGGACGTGATGTCATCAGGTCATTTGGGGGTGGTGTGATGAACTAAGAAACCCTGAGTTGTGGTGGAATGGGTTGAATTCAAAATTGTAACATCCTAAACCCGGTCTAAACGTTACGACCAGATCTGGTATGTCACAGGAAAAGCTTTGTAAAGTGACTTTTGAATTTCGATGAAAAACAGCAAGTTTGACGCTCTTTGTTTCAGGTGATGTTTTGAAAATGGTGATTTATAGTTTAAGAAAAATCTTCGAGTTGAAATAATCGTCCATTTGTTATCCTTGTTAGCCTTTGTGAGAAAACGATCATTTAATATTACTTTTATTTAGAAAACTTTAATTTACTTTCGGCTTAGAAGAAAACATGTTAATGTCGTGTCAGAAGTAAATGCTAACTTTTAAAACCCAAATATCCGTTTAAGAAGGCCTTATTACAAACAAAATCCCAAATTAAAAATTAAATTAAAACAGTAAAAGTTTACGAAAGGAAAAGACTTTATGGCCTCCACGAGTCCATCCCGGCTCCCAAGTCCACGTCCTACTAATTACTTGAAAAGTTAGGAAAGGGTGAGTCACAGAGACTCAGTGTGTAAAACCATTATAACTCATAAATGGCCCATGGCCCACAATCTCATATTCAGCTCATTTAAGATATCATGCAATTAAATGAATGCATCAAGCCCATCCCATCCTAGATTTTTTTCCATCCTCTACACACCACCCGTACCAGCCCATCACACAGTAGGGATTTCTACAATCAACCCTCCATCCGCTACACGCCTCATGTGGCACCTAGCCACTGGTGACAGAGTTAGAAAATATCATATGTGGGGCCAACCCACTTGTGGCACCAAACCACTAGTGACAATCCCTAATAATCGTGTATGTGGGGCCAACCCATTGTGGTACCAAACCATTGGGACAAGTCACAAAATCATATGTATGTGGTACCAAACCACTGGTGGTTCCAAATCACTGAGACTTAGTCACGAAATCCAGAATGTGGGGCCAACCCACTTGTGGTACCAAACCACTAGTGACAGTCTTAACCACTTCCCCTTTCCACATCATATCCAACCCATGCATACAAATATCAATTGAATGCAACATGCTGTTAAATGCACAATATCATTATGGCATACATTTATTAGCTCATACATAAAACATCAAGGTACTTACCTGGTATTCCGAACATACCCATATGAGACATAACGACTTATCCATTTAGTCACTTCGACTTTTCAACCCCAAACAATTAGTATCACATATTAATATTAAAGTGTCAAGTTTTACACACCTGATTACACGCAGTACTATACTATTGATGTCAACACTATCGCTATTAGGAGCTACTGCTATCTGTCTAATATTTTGCTCAGAAGCTGGCCCACAACCCAGTGGCCAATCTCGAACAGCAGACACTACGCGCTTCTTGAACTTAGGGGCTGGGATTACGGGTCTAACCCCTTCCTTCGCTTGGTTGACATTTGAGTCCATGAAAAAAGACCTTGGTCAATAGACCAGATTAAGGCATTAAGACAGAGAACAAATGAGGATAGATGCTCAAAGTGCTAAGATTCCTTACCTAGATTGACAAAACCCAAAGATTAAAAAGACTTGGATCCTGCACCGATTGAATACCTAAGTTGGCTAGAACCGAAAATTTCCTAACACCCTTAAATCACAGACCAGAAGCTGAAAGAACGCGAAGACAAAGCCCCCTTCAATCGGCCAAGAAACATAGGATAAGATTAATGTCTTCGGCACTCAAAAAGAGAGAAAAAAGAATTGAATCGAAAAGGGAAATACTTACCATGATCAATAGAGAATCTGCTTGGGAGTGGTGGAAGATGAGTAATGGCGATCCACTATAAACAAGAGTCAAATGAAGAGGTATGAATGTCAAAGAGATTCGACTAACAAATAAACAAGAACTACCTAGAAAAGATGATAAGTTTTGGCTTTTCTTTTTAAAGAAATCGAGAGGAAATAAGATGAGATGGCTAAGGAGATTCGGCTAACAACAGAGTCAATAGAAAGGGTGCCTAACCTTGTCGTGCAGTAGAGTTTTGGTTACCAGGGAAATGTGAAAAAGAAGAAGAAGAAAAGAGAATAAGGAAAGAGATAGGTTTCGGCTAAGGCTCTTACCACTCGGTTAAGAAGAAAACAAGGAGTAATTGACTAACAAATAAACAAGAACTACCTAGAAAAGATGATAAGTTTCGGCTTTTCTTTTTAAAGAAATCGAGAGGAAATAAGATGAGATGGCTAAGGAGATTCGGCTAACAACAGAGTCAATAGAAAGGGTGCCTAACCTTGTCGTATAGTAGAGTTTTGGTTACCAGGGAAATGTGAAAAAGAAGAAGAAGAAAAGAGAATAAGGAAAGAGATAGGTTTCGGATAAGGCTCTTACCACTCGGTTAAGAAGAAAACAAGGAGTAATTGACTTGGGAAATTCGGCTATGAAGGAAATGACTAGCAACACCAAGAGGAAAACAAGGAGAGCACAATCAAAATGTATTTTGACTAAACACAAAAGAATAAGAAAAGTAGAAGAGAATTAGGTGGTGTTTCGATTTTGTCAATTAAGAAATGAGGCAAAAGTTCCCAAAAATGCAAAAATAAAGAAAGGAGAAAGCTTTAAGTGTTTTCTAGCTAGCCACAATGCTCACCACGCCCTCTAAGTGCTACCATTCAAAGTTTGGCCACCCCTAAACCAACTAAACCGTACACCCACACTCTCACACACCTCACTTCCCGCATTTGGCCAAACTCTCTTCCTCTCTCCCAATCCCATAATTCTCTCCACCGATCACTCTCCACTCCCCATTCGAAAATTGTTGACCGATTCCTCCTGCTTGAATTCCTCTCCTCCCTACATTCAAATGTGTTGACTCATTCAACACTCATCCACTAGAGTCCAAGCCAAATCCACCTCTCCTTCACTTTGGCGTCAAAAAGAAATCCCCAAAAGGGAAACCACGCGACTCAAACCTGCTCCCTGACAGCTTTCCTGATGCGTCACCTACCTAAACCTTAAGTGGCACCTCCTTGCCTCTTCACCACTCCTTTTCTTGTGTCAAAACATACAAGCAACAACCCTTAAGTCCTATCCCATCTAGCCCTCCTCTAAAGTGCCCAAAAAGAATATTTTGGCCAAGGCTTCGGCTTAACCCTGAGTCATTCCTGGACCCCAAAACACCCTAAACTAGCATATTAAGCATAGCATACACACAGAATACATCAAATGTAAAGCCCCTAATTTAGGATGTTACCAAAACAAACCCTATATCCTAAAATTTGCGGATGGGTTGGATTGAAAGAGTTTTGACCCTTATTATGGTAGGATGGTGCAAACATTGTGTTCTCAAGATCCAAGCGAAGTTGACTCAGAAATTACATTAGGGCAAGTTTGTTAAGTAGAACATGATTGATAAACAAGAATCAAGAACAAATGAATGATAACACCTAGAGTAGGAATCATACTCATAACATTTTTGTATCATAGCAAATTTCATTAGGTGCATTTGATTCATTCCGGTCATTGCATTTTAATCCTAATCCTTTAAAAGGAATCATTTTCATGACATGTTGCATTCATTCATTCTGATCATAGCATCCTAGTCATGTGACATAAACATATGGAACCGAGTCTACAGGACATGTCCTTAGTGGACGGTGTAGCAATATTGGTGAATTTTTAGATCTTATCTTCATGAAGTTGTATGAAGCAGATCAACGACCCTTTCAGTCTTATCTCCCTGAAGTTGTAGTGGAGTAGATTGAAGAAAGAAGATCTTATCTTCTTGAAGTTGCAGGAAGCAGATCAAAATCACTTTTAGTATTGTCTCCCTAAAGTTGTAGTGGAGTAGACTAAAGACAGAAGATCTTATCTTCCTGAAGTTGTAGGAAGCAAATCGAAGATACTTACAACCTTGTCTCCCTAAAGTTGTAGCAGAGTAGATTGAAGACAGAAGATCTCATCTTCCTGAAGTTGTAGGAAGCAGATCGAGGACATTTTTAGTCTTATCTCCCTGAGGTTACAGCGGAGTAGATTAAAGTTAGAAGATTTTATCTCATTGAAGTTGCAGTGGAGTAAATCAAAAATAGAAGATCTCATCTTCCTGAAGTTGCAAGAAGTAGATCGAGGACATTTTTAGTCTTATCTCCCTGAGGTTGAAGCGGAGTAGATTAAAGTCAGAAGATTTTATCTCCCTAAAGTTGCAGTAGAGCAAATCCAAAAATAGAAGATCTTATCTTCCTGATGTTGCAGGAAACAGATCAAAGACATTTTTAGCCTTATCTCCCTGAAGTTGCAGCGGAGTAGACTAAAGATGCGAAGATTTTATCTTCCTAAAGTTGCGATGGAGCAAATCAAAATAGAAGATCTTATCTTCCGATGTTGCGAAGCGGATCAAGACATTTTAGTCTTATTTTCCTGAAGTTGTAGCGGAGTAGACTGAAGATAGAAGATCTTATCTTTCTGAAGTTGCAGGAAGAAGATCAAAAGCACTTTCAGCTTTATCTCCCTGGAGTTGTAGTGGAGTTAGAAGCCATTTGAAGAAGACCAAGAAGCCAAGGCTCTGCCAAGACCGGGCAAAATTGGTCCTTTTATAGTCTTTGCTCTATTCTTGTTTCACAACAATAAGCAAAGAGGGGCAGCTGTAGTAACCCATTTTTCCCGAAATAGAAAATAAATAATAAATAAAATTAGTGTTTTTAAATAGTCCAATTACAACACCAAAACAGGCCCAAATTACACTCTCTGACCCAACTAAATTAACTAGCCCCATACCAGAGCCTGTTACATCGAGCCCAAACACCAAAACAGACCCAATTCCTAAACAGACCCTCAGACCCAAACCAGGACGGCCTGAAATGGCCCAACTCTTAAATAGAAATCAGAAGGCTTAGGGTTTTTCTGAAACCCTAAGCGTCGTAAGAGATAGCAGGCCAACAGTCGCGCCGCAATTAACGCAAGCACTGCAGCCACTAGCTTTCGATCGCGCCTCAGTCTGCGAGTCACGCCACCATCAAACGCACCATATCACCACCGCTCTCCTCGCTCGTCCTGCAAAATAAAAAAAGGAAAGAAACAGATATGGAAATATGTATTTTCCTTTTTTATTTTCATTTTTTGGGTTATAAAACCCCATGTAAAACCTGTAAAAAGGGGGATACAAAAAGATACGAAAAAACAGAGATGTACACACCAATATTGAAAGTCAGTGAATACAGAAATATTGTCAGGAAGATCAGAGAAATAAAAGACAGATTTCGCAGAGGTGATTCTTTTAATATTCCATTATGTTTATTTATTTATTTATTTATTTACATATTAAGCGTATAACCATTATTTTAAAGAAAAGTATAAAAGGGGAAGGTTTACCTTTCCAAGACAATGGAAATTAGAGTTTTTTAGGCCTCTGGCCACCGGCCACGGAGGCGCGTGTGGCGCGTGAGGCGTGTGGCCTAGAAATCCGACGAACGGAGCTCAGTCGAAGGAAGGGCTCAAAGGATTTTCGGAGTTTATTTTAAAGAAACCCAGACCAAATGAGTTTTTTTTTAATAAAACTAACTTTTATAAATGAAACGGAGCGACGTTGTTTTTTGTTTAACAGGATCTGCGCGCCGACCCGAAGACCCGATAAAGATCCACGGGTTTTATTAAAAAGGAAAAATTACTCTTTCAATCCCTCAACTATTTTATTAAATTTAATTACGTCCTATTAAATGTCTTATTTTTAAAAATTAGCCTTAGAAATCTATTTATGTTTCAATTTAACCCTTTTTCTTTTCTTTTAAATTTTTATATATATATTTTAAATTGGTATTAAATTGTATATTATATATTATATTTTCTTTAGTAGTTATCTATACCAATTTATTAATATTATAAAAGTCATAAATAATTATTATTTTATTTTGTCTAATTATTTTTTGATTACATATTATTTTTAGTATATATATTAGATATTATATTATATTTTTAAAATTCTACACATTATATAATATTATATTATATCATATATTTAACTAAAATTTATTTATATTGTATAATATATTCTATTTACATTATTTTTAATATCCTTATTTAAAATCATCATATGCTATTTTTATTTTAGACATTGTTTATATTGTTTATATCATATGTATGTCTTTTCTATCTATAATTTAAATTTGCATTAAATATGTTCATATTTGTTTATTATTTATTATATTTGTTTATACTTCATCATGTTTTACAATTGCTTTAGTGTAAGAATTATTATTTGTTATATTTTGTATTATTATTTCTTTATTGCCTAGCTTAAATGTTAGTATATCATAATTGCTTTTAATATTTATGCTCGATAGTATATAAATGAAATATTATCACATGGATTATTTTTAAAATAAAAATATAATTTTTGCAAAATTACTATATTTTATCTAAAGATTTTTAATATAAGGCAATATTTTGGTATTTAGAAATTCGGGAAATAGTGCCCTAACGTGCTGGGTTGCGATTTTTCATTTGGCTAAATAACAAAATATCCTTTTAACAGGTTTTGTAAATCATGAGATGATTTTGATTACGAAGGTTGTAAAATATCATGTCCTAACGTGCTGAATGTGATGTTTATATTCCTTCGAAACAAAGAAATCTCAAGTTTTAACTTAAATGGCTCGAAGTTTTTTTAGAAATAATATTTTTAAATACTTTTAAATTTCAAATATTTGGACATGATTTTATTGATTAGGTACCAATTTTTGGGCGTTATGAGGGTGCTAACTCTTCCTCATACGTAACCGACTCCCGAACCCATTTTCTTATTTTTCGTGGACCAAAATCAAATGTTTTAAAATAAAATGTTTTACAAGGTGATCCAATCACACCTAAATAAAAAACGATTGGTGGCGACTCCCAATTTTGTTTTTTTCAAACTTTTAAAATGGTTTTGACAACAACAATGAAATTTAAAGAGATAGGGAGTAAGAAGCAAATCCGATGTTTCTCTGTGGCTTGACTGATTGCTCCGTTCTTCGCCCTCCGTTGTCCTCGGCTATCAAGGTGCTATGAACACTCAATTGCTGCTCCAAAATGGCTGAAGAAGATATCTTTCCCAAGAGAAGAAATCGGCACTTGAACAAAAAGGGAAATAGAAGGGAAAAGTTGAGAGAAAGTGAGAGAGGAGAAGAGAGAATGAGAGTGTGAGGGATGCTTTAAATGATCAACCAAGGGGGGCTTTTATAGCTGAACGTGGCAGCTGAATTTTGGTAAAAATAGTAGCCAAAGAACCATACCTTTGCTAGCCATCAAAAGCCCTTATGACGAAGAAGGAAAAGAAAACGAATAATGCCGGTAGGTATAACTTGGAAAGGCTCCAAGTTACACCAATCCCTATGACGTATGCGGAGCTATATCAAAGTTTGTTTGACGCATATGTGGTGTCCCCATTTTATTTGAAATCGTTGCAACCTCCATTCTGAAAATGGTATAACAAGAATGCTCAATGTAAGTACCACACGGGAATAAAGGGCCACTCAATCGAAAACTGCAATACATTTAAGAAATTGGTTGAAAGACTTATTAAAATAGGGGTTGTAAAGTTCGATGAGTCAAACAGAGTAGTGATAATTGAAGGAGGGGACAAGAGAGTTGTGACTCCTTGAAGAAATCAAAGAGGGAATCAGAGAACAAAGTTTCCAAACCCTTATGCACTTGGAAGTATTTTGAATAATGAGACTGTGGAAGAAATCCCTGTACTTAGGACTAATATAGAGTAATATTCAAAACATACTTGTTGCCTTAAGCCTAGAGTCAATAAGAATTCTTTTGTGAAATTGGCTTGTGTCCGAAATTTATATTTCAATGAAATGCATCTTTTTTATACATATTCTTTTATTCTTTACATTTCATACTATATATTTTTACCAATATTCTTTTATTCTTTATTTGTGACCATACTATCCAAATAATCATCCTTAGAATCATTTATTCTTTGGATTTGTTCACCCTCGTACCTAGGTACCTATATATCAACGTCATGAGCGACATTGTTACTGATTCCCTTTTTGCACAAGATATAGGTCTAGGAGATCTCAGGATTTTGAAGATGATAGAGATTGTGACATATCTCCTCACTTGTTAAGAATGGTTTAACAAGATGAAAAACAGACCTTACCTTACATAGGGTCAATGGATATTGCGAGCCTAGGAAAGGAATGAGGATCGAAGCTTAGCTCACCATAGAAATAAAGCGAGATATTATTGAGTTATTCAAAAATATTTTCATACGGTTATATCAGGACATGCCTTGGTTAATGAGAAGTAGGCTAAACAAAGAGGATCGGGCACTGTTGATCTACCACGGAAGGGGATTACATCAGTCATACCACAGATACGGAATTAAAGAAGACAAGATTCATATGCCTACTCCAGTTCTTCACAAATTTCCATATGTGGGGCATGGATGTGATGGGGCAAATCTCGTCAAAAGCTTTTAGTCAATATCGATTCATCGGCATAGTTATCGTTTACTTTACTAAGAGAGTGGAAGTAGCTTCATATGCCAATATTACAAGGTCGAAGTCATCAAATTCAAAAAAAAAACAAAAATATATAAAGGAAAAGATCAAATGCCATAAAGGATTGCGTCTAAATAAGCTGTACAAAGTCAAAGTCTACGTTTGTCCAAAGATCGAGCTGACATATCACGATTGCAACAAAAGTTGCCAAAAAAAGGAAGAAGAAGAAATAAAAGGTGGCTAAGACTTGTAAAGATTGGCATAAGAAGCTATCACTACTCTCAATGAGTATCAAATGTTGGCTAGGACCTTTGTTCGGGCAACACATTTCTCAGCGAAATAGAAACAGTTTTGCCAATTGAATCTAATCGAAGAAGAGGTTAAAAGTTATCCATCATGGTCGGATGATGTGAGCTTACGACAAATAGGTTCATCCAAAAGAATTCCACAAGGGGAACCTGATGTTGAAAAAGATTTTTCCTCTACAAAATGATTTTAGAGGAAAGCATATGCCGAACTGGGAAGGACTTATGTAGAGCCTGTTATAGATGAGCATTGGTATTGATCGAGATGGATGGCGGAGACTTGCCTAATCCAATGAATTCATGTTTGGTCAAGAGATATTTTACCTGAAAGAGGAAAGATCAAGGTGAAAACCCATAAAGGGCACCTCAAAAAAAAAAAAGAAAGAAAGAAAAGGATAGGACAAGGAGAAAACCCGCAAAGGGCGCTTTGAGACCAAAGGGGCTTTGAGTTGAAAACCCAAAAAGGGCGGCTCAAATTTTGAATAAAAGTGGCGCATACAATAGTCTTGCTACGTCTGAATTAGCAATGAGGAAGTATGTTACACCTTGGGGCATCGACAAAGTTCTCCGGATCCCCTAAACACATATTGAGTTTAAAATGGTCCTCAAGAAGTTGGAACAAAGAAGCTCAGGCTGCGATATCTGGGGCACCTAACATCTATCTTACCCATTTTTGAATTCCTATTCTTTGATTGCTTTATTCTTTTTGAGATACACCCAAATCGATTTTCTTTTATTGTCTGGGTTATCTTTGATTAAATTATCTTTCTAAGCTATGCTCCTGACTAATTTCTTTCTCGTCCATTTTTATGTTCTTTTTCAAGCATTTATTGAAATAATGATCAATGGACTAATAACACTTTCATAAAAGGAGTTTCGCGTATTAATCTAGAAGCTTCTGAATAATATGAGGAATCTGAAACATGACTATTGTTCAGAACTCACCAAGCCTAAGGGATTGGAAACATGGAAAAATGATTATCTCTTCGGATTCTTATTGGATAAGACAATTTCGTTGGTGATACCATATCGGCAAATGACAAACAAGGTCAAGCCAAGTGTAAAAGGGGACCATTGTCGGGAGATCCTGCATTTATGTAAATTTCAAATTTATACACCTAGAGAATGATGGAAGATGATATAAGTTCTATACCTCTGAGTGGTAATAGATTGGATGGAAGAAGCCAAATGTTATTACAGTAGGAGGCACAAACTTCATGTCCTAAGGTTCGAGTGGAGTGGACTCAGAATTACCACGGGGCAAAACAATTGAGCAAAAAATGATACTTCAAGGGAAACGAAGATGAAACCTTGACGGATAAATGAGTGATAACACCTTGGCGGGAATCATACTCATATCATTTTACATTCATATATCATAGCATGTCTAAATTAGGAACATTTGATGCATTTTGATCAAGGCATCCCAATTAAGCGAAGCATATATTCATTCTACAGGTTATGTCCTCTAAAGGACAATGAAGTAAGATTGAAGATTCCAGTCTGACATCCCTGAGATGCAGTGGAGTAGATTGGAGATAGCAGATCTGACAAATCTTGAGCTTGCAGGAAGCCGATCGAAGACATCAATCTGGCAAACCCTGAGCCTACAGGGATCATATTGAAAATAGTATATCTGACAATTCCTGAGTTTGTAGGAAGCAGACCAAAGACATCAGTCCTATCTCACCGACCAGTGATGGAATAGGTCAAGAAATTGTAGATCTTGTCACCCTAAGCGAATAGGGAACCAAGATCGAGCGACAAATCTTGTCTCCCTAAACAATAGTGGAGCAGTTTAACCACCCGTCGACATCCCTAAGTTTGCAAGTGAGCGGTGAAGATAGTAGATCTGGCAATTCTGAGCTTGTAGGAAGCCGATCGAAGACAAAGAAATCTAGCAATTCTTGAGCTTACGTGAAGCCGATCACATTAATCGGCAACCCCGAGCTTTGCGAGGATCGATTGAAAATAGCATATAAGTTTAAGGAAAGATAGGGGACATAAGGCACTTATCTAGGGAAAATTTGAAAGAAATAATGGCCAATTGACCATAGGTCGGACGGCAATATTGGTAGGAGGAGGAGAGCCAAAATTTTGTTAGTTGGCAAAAATCTCATTCTTTCTCTTTGGTTAACCTTTGCACTTTGTGCAGTAAATTTTATTCCTCTCCTTTCAATATCCCTATTTGGTCAATTTTTGCACTTGGTTAAGCCAAAGTTTTGTGACCATTTGGTCATTCCTTTTTCTTATCTTGATAACCAATTTGTGCCTCTTTCTTCTTGTGCCAAATCACCTATACCAAAATCAATTTCTTTTCTTTTTCTTTGCCATGGCTTTAATATACCAGCACCTAAAGTTCTTATTTTTCTTTTCTTTTCTTCTAATCTCCTTGAAATCAAAACATCATCACCATCATCCTTTCGTTTATACTATTTCTTTTCAATCAAAATTCTTCCATCTTCACTCTCTTGGTCAATGTTATTGTGCCTATAAGCCAAAAATTATTTTTCCATTCTTAATCATTTATAGTCAATCTTCCATCAATTAAACATCATTCTTAATCTTGCTTTTCGTCCGGGAAGTAGGTAAGGGTTTTTCCATTTTTTGATTTATTGATTAGTGATATTATGGCCGAATATCATAGGATTTTTGAGAGTCTTTTGGATTGATATAGCATTCATACTAATAACGCTTATTTCGTTATTATTTAGTGCAATAACGAGATTGGAATTCAAGTGATCGAGAATCGTGGAAACGTTGGAAACGCTTCATTTTGGTAAGGAAATCCTACTTTTAAATCTCTAGTATTATTGATATTATTTTAGAACTAACTAAATTCTTTTGGATCTTGAAAGACCGCCAAGATAGGGAAGAAAGGGCGTGTTTAGTTATCGTAAGAGGGTGGATCTCAGAATCCCCATTCAAACGAAGAGCGTTTCGCATCCGATTTTCCACCGGTGTGGGCCATCTTCCCAAAGAAGTCCATTATTTGAAGTAGTACGAACCTCTGAGTCGTTATACGCTGGTGGATTCTCATGCTAGTGAATCGATAAACGAAGGAAAACCGAAAATCAAGTGATTCAAAATCAAGAGGGTAAGATTTTGGATCCATTAACAAATAAGATTATTTTTATAATTAGTTGTCTAACGAATCAAATATATTTTAGGTGCCGAGGAGCGAGAAGGGATAATACTCACTGATCGAGGTGTGTAATTTCACCCTCATTATTTTAGGGTTGTATGTCAAATTTGATGGTAGAAAATCGAAAACGACTAGATCGGTAAAAGCACAAAATTGATATTTTGACTAAATGAAAAGCGACTAAATCGTGAAAATTTCAAACGCCCAAGAAATTAATTGATATTATGAAAATTTGATGTTTCGTGAAAATGGGCCGTAAATACTCTAGTTCGTGAAAATGGGGTAAATATCTAGTTCGTGAAAATGGGTGAAATACTTAGTTCGTGAAAATGGGCCAAATACTCTAGTTCGATAAATTGGGCCATAATACTTTAGTTCGTTAAAATTTAGCCAAAACGCCTAGTTTGGTAAATGGGCCAAAGCCCACTAAATTGCTAAATGGATAAATTGCTATAATTATGGGCCAAATGAATGTCATTGATAAAACCCACCATGTTATGTATTGATAATAAATTTTATATTTTTAAAGTACATGTATAATTGCATGGGTGGGATTTATGAAGAGAAGAATGGCTGCTGCCACAATATCGGCTTATTGCTCTCTAGTTCGGTGGTTTCACACAATATCGGCTTATTGCTCTAGTTCGGTGGTTTCACAATATCGGCTTATTGCCTTCTAGTTCTTGGCTATGCCACAATTATAAAAGGCTTAATGCCTACGATTGGTGTGATGGCTGGGTGGGTTGACTTGATCCTCACAGTGTGTGATGGTTGGTACGGGGTGTTAGCGGATGGTTATTAGGTTTGGGTTGGGAATTTCATTTTTCATGCATTATTAATTATTTTAAATTCATGTTATATTGTTGAATTCGATTGGGCTCAAGCCCAACATAATATCTTGACAATCGCCCAATAATGGTGGTAAGTGAGTTACACATCGAAGTTCTAAGTAACTCACCCTTTAATTTCTTTCCATCTCGTAATGGAAACCGATGTGGACTTAATGAGGATGACTTCGTGGAGGCCATACCGCTAAATAAGGGTTATTTAAATTCGAACTTTTAATTATTATTTTTACTATTTTGGGATGTTGTAATAAATGGCCTCTATAAATAACTTATGGATTTTATGTGTGGAATTTAAACTTTATTTGGGCTTTTAAATCATGGGTAATGTGATTTATGATGCTTTACTAAAATGAACTTGGTTTTCAAAGTATAAGGAATTCTTTTATAAATAATTCTTTTTCTTGCTAACTCTTAACAAATTTCCTAACGGTTTTAGATAATACAATGATTTTCAACTAATGTTTTAAATATTTATCAAAATCTAATACTCTACAAATTTTAAACTCAGTAAACAATATTGTAGTTTTCAACTCATTAAGGATTTAAGAATAGTTCGAATCATGTAACAAACCAAATCTAGTCTCAACGATAGACCGGGTTTGGGGTGTTACATTTAGTGGTATCGAGCCGCTTCAAAACTCTACTGTGGTTTGGGTTCAAAATAATTTTGTATGAAAATGCTCAATGGTATTTTAAAGATCAAGATGGCACCACAAGCATCCCGGCAACAAGTCAAGTAAGTATATATCGCTTAAATGATTACTATGATATGATCATAGAATACTCTAGAACTTCTAGTTTTAGATGTGAAAACTCAGAGATTGAGACTATAGGACACGCTATAAAAACAACTTTATATCTCAAATCTCATAAAATATCGTTAATAAACACCAAACAAAATTTCGATTCATAAAACTTGTAATCGATAAACGAACAAGCAATCATGAGTACAAGAGGACGTGGTCGTGGACGCAGTAGACGTGGCCTGGTAGAGGCCGAGGTGCTACTACCAAGCACCAAATCATATGCTGTAGTGGACGACCAGCGCCAATAGAAAGTGAGACCGGATCACGCGATCACATGGAAGAAGATCATGCATTGACTCAAGCAATGCTACGAAGTCTTGGAAAGGGTCGCTGAACTAGAATTGGGCCAACAACTCGTGGGTCAATTTCAGAGCGACTTAAGGCTAATAATGCGTAAGTTTTCGAGGAGTCTCGTGTAGCTCCAAATGTGGCCGAATATCGCTCAAGTCGTGGAACGGATTATGGATGATATGGAATGCACTGAGCAAAAACCGAGAGGGGTCAGATCCTTATTGAGAGATGAGGCGACGCTGGTGGCTCACTGCTCGAGAGGGCACAAGCCGATCGATTAATCGGGAATTTTTAAAGCCGCCTTCCAAGGAAAATACGTCGAACGAGCTATGTAGATGCCCAAGGAAGGAATTTCTCAATCTTGTCCAAGGAAGTAAGACCGCGGCAAGATATGAATGAAGTTTTACGTCGAGCCGTTATGCCCGGACAATTGTAGCAATGATCATGAACGCTAGTACGCTTCGAGGATGGACTTAATGATGAGTCGAGGGTTCGATTGTTCACAGAAGTTAGAAATTTTTCGACTCTTGTGGAGAAGGCCAAAATAGCCAAGAGGCTAAGAACTCGAACGCGAACCGAGAAAGATCCCGAAACAAGAGAGAGACACAATACCGTTCTTCCAAGAGATTCGTAAGAAACCCCAAATGATGAATCGCCAAGGCGTAACCCGTAGAGCAAATAATCAAGTCGAGATTGTAATGAGTGTGGGAAAAGGCATTTTGGGAATGTCGAGGAAAACGGTGCATGCTACAAATGCGGTTCAATGGAACATCAAGACAAAAGTTGTCTCGACGAATGGATACGACTCAAGAAGTCCGTAATAATGATGCACAACGGCCAGGGTAATCGCAAGCCACCGAGAGGTCGGGACCGTGTCGTGGTGGTAATGGGGCTGGTCGTGGTCAAGGTGCACCGGTCGAGGCAATGGTAATAGAGGAAATGCGATGCAAGACACCGGTCTCCGGTCTATGCAAGCTAGACGCCATGAGGACTAAGAATGCACTGATGTGATAACTGCACGCTTCTTCATTTTTGATGTACTGTTATTGCCTTAATAGATATTGGCTCTACTCATTCATATGTATCTAGTGCCATATCCGAAATCAATTTAGAATCAAATTATCGAAATGAGATGACAAGAATCAGTCCTTTAGGACAACAAGAATCATAATAAAATATTTAAAGACGCATCTTAAAAATCCAAGAGGAAGTATTCTTAGTAAATTTGATGGAACTACCTTTCGCGAAGTTCGATCTCATTCGGGCATGGATGGTTGGTTAACCATCCAAGCGAATTGACCGTGGCCGAAAAACGAATGACAAGAAGGACCTTGATGATAAGGAAATCATAATGATTGGTGAACGAAAGAACTATCCGCAAATGTGGTATCCGCATTAAAAGCGGAGAAGTTGGTGCGGAAAGGGTAATGAGCATTCCTAGCCTTTATCTCTGCTTTGGATGCCAAGGAATTATCCGTGAATGATGTGAGGACGGTGAAGGAATTTCCATGTATTTCCAAGAACTTCCCGCATACCTCCAGATCGGAAGTAGAATTTGGCATTGAGCTTTTGCTCGACGGCCCAAAGGTCCATTGCTCCCTATAGAATGGCAATCAAGGAGTTACCGAGCTCAAAGCTCAAATTCAAGAATTGCCGGATCGGGATTCATTCACCAAGTGTGTTCCGTGGGAGCACCGCTTTGTTCGTCAAGAAGAAGGATGGATCGATGCGATGTGCATTGACTACGTGAGCTTGAATAAATTGACGATCAAGAATCGTATCCTCTGCCGAGAATTGACGACTGCTCGATCAATTGAAGGAGCTTCAGCTTTTTCCAAAATTGATTTAAGGTCAAGTTATCACCACTTTAAGGTGAAAGAAGTTTACATCTATAAGACAAAGATTTCTATAACGCTACGGACACTATGAGTTTGTAGTGATGCCGCTTGATTAACCAATGCACCAAATTGCATTTATGGACATGATGAACCGAGTCTTCCAACCATATTTAGACCGGTTTGTGGTAGTGTTCATAGATGATATATTGGTTTATTCGAGAAATGAGGAGGAACATGACCAGATTTATGGATAGTATTACAACTACTGCGTGATAAGCAATTGTATGCCAAATTTGGTAAATGCGAATTTTGGCTAAAGGAGGTGACTTTTCTTGGTCATGTAGTATCACCAAGGAATAAGGGTAGATCCTAAAATTGAGGTTATTCGGATTGGAAACCACCAACATCAATAGCTGAAATTTGAGTTTCTTAAGGCTTATCGGATACTATAGACGCTTTGTAGAGGGGTTTTCGTTGATTGTCGCACCCCTAACTAAATTGTTGCGTAAAGGAGTTCCGATATCCGACCAAAAGCAGCAAGAGAGTTTCGAGAAATGAAGAAGATCCCGATGTAAGCTCCGCTTTTGATTCAAATTGAGGCCTAAAAGAATTCACTGCTTATTGTGATGCGCCTCACACGGGTCCGGGTTGTGTGTTGATGCAAAATGGAAAGGTGGTGGCTTATGCTTCTCGTCAATTGAGGCCACACAAGTAAACTACCCTACTCATGATTTGGAGTTAATGCGTTGTCTTTGCTCTAAAGATTTGGAGGCACTATCTCTATGGTGAGAAGTCCATAATCTACACGGATCACAAGAGTCTTAAATACCTCCTTACCCGTAAGGAGTTGAATTTAAGACAAAGAAGATGGGTAGAATTGTTAAAAGATTATGATTTCTCCATCGAATACCATCCCGAAAGGCTAACGTGGTAGCCGACGCTAAGTCAAGGCGGATCTGAATTAAGAGCTCTATTTGCCCATTTGAGTCTCAGACGAGGATGGCGCTTGTTAGCGAACTACGGTGAAGCTCCTGTATCGGAACAAATCAAGGAAAAAGTACATCGATGAGAAGTTGGGACCCTTACTTCGGCAAGTTGAAAATGGTGAAATTGAAGATTTTGGAATAAACACTGCGGGTGTGTTGTGCTTTCGAGGGAGAGTATGCATGCCTAAGGATCTAGATTTGAGGCAACTGATTCTACGGGAGGCGCATAGTAGCCCTTATGCTATGCATCCCGGAGGAAATAAGATGTATCGAGATCTCCGTGAACAGACAGGCTGTGGTTGAAGCGTGAGATTACGAGTTTGTGGGAAAATGTTTGACTTGTCGCCAAGTGAAGGCAACACCAATTCGCCTGATTGTTACAACCGATAAAGATTCCTCTTTGGAAATGGGAGAGGATAACTATGGATTTTGTTAGTGGGTTACCGTTAACACCTACTAAGAAAAATTCGCTTGGGTAATTGTTGATCGCTGACGAAGACCGCCATTTCTTGCCGCTTCAGACGGATTATTCTTGCGTGGTTGGCTAAACTTTACGATCCGAAATTGTGAGGTTACATGGGTATTGTATCTATTATATCGGATAGGACCCTAGGTTTACATCACGATTCTCGAAAGCTCGCATGAAGCCTTGGGAACAAAGTTGAATTTCAAGACGGCTTTTCATCCTCACCGATGGTCACGGAAAGAGTAATTCAGATATTGGAAGATATGTTAAGAGGATGTAATCGACTTCGTGGTAGTTGGGAGGATTATCTACCACCGCGTAATTTATGATAACAACAACCTATCGCCTAGCATTCGATGGCACCCACGAGGCATTGTATGGTCGTAAGTGTCGCTCTCCTATTTGTTGGACCGAGTTGGGCGAAAGATGATGTTAGGTCCCGAGATGATATCTCAGACCGAGGATAAGGTAAAAGTTATTCGAGCACGTTGAAAGAAGCCTCGATAGATGTAAGTCGACGCAGATCCAAGCGAGGGACATCGAGTATAGTGTGGGAGATCGGGTTTTCTTGAAGGTATCTCCTGGAAAAAGATCTTCGTGATTCTAAGGAAGGGCAAGCTAAGTCCTAGATATATTGGACCTTATCGCAGTCAAGCGTGTTGGTCCAAGGGCATATCGATTGAGTTACCTCCGAGTTAAATCAAATTCACAATGTCTTTCATGTTTCCATGTTGAGGCGTTATAGGTCGGATCCTTTGCACATTATACCGTAGAAGAATTGAGCTGAATTCAGATTTGTCCTTTGAAGAAGAACCAGTGGAAATCCTAGACCGAGATGTCAAGGTACTAAGGAAGAAAACCGTGTCGTTAGTTAAAGTTCTATGGCGAACCACTGAGTGGAAGAAGCCACGTGGGAGCCAGAGGATGCAACAAGCAACAATACCCTCACCTTTTTCAACTGTAAATTTCGAGACTAAATTTTCTTTAAGGAGGGTAGAGTTGTAACACCCTAAAAATCCGAGTATTTAAATTGGCATGATTTTGGTGTTTAGATGTTAAAGGAAAATTTTTTTTATTTCTTTTATTTTAGTGTTTATTAAAGTCCTAGAGAGGGTAAAGCATAAATTGAGAAGAATAAAATTTATTATTGGGAATTTATTGAAGTGAAACAAAGGTGATTAAGACTTAAGCTAAATTATGTGCTTAAAGTGTCATAAATGAGCATATGGCATGGTGGAGAATGGCGATGGGTTCAAGTAAGAGGGAAGAGGTTCGAATCCCTTGTATAGCACCTAGATAAAATTTTGTTTTAATTTTCTCGCTCATGGCTATGAAGTGTCGGCAAGGGACATATAAGGAAGGTGTTGACTATGTATTTTGGTTAGTGTATCAAGAGATTAAGGTAATAACTAACATATGGTATGGAATCAAAAGTTTAAGGAAAGATAGGGGGACATAAGGCACTTATCTAGGGAAAATTTGGAAAGAAATAATGGCCAATTGACCATAGGTCGGACGGCAATATTGGTAGGAGGAGGAGAGCCAAAATTTTGTTAGTTGGCAAAATCTCATTCTTTTCTCTTTGGTTAACCTTGCACTTTGTGCAGAAATTTTATTCTCTCCTTTCAATATCCCTATTTGGTCGAATTTTGCACTTGGTTAAGCTTAAAGTTTTGTGACCATTTGGTCATTCCTTTTCTTATCTTGATAACCAATTCTTGTGCCTCTTTCTTCTTGTGCCAAATCACCTATACCAAAATCAATTTCTTTTCTTTTTTTTCTTTGCCATGGCTTAATATACCAGACCTAAAGTTCTTATTTTTCTTTTCTTTTCTTCTAATCTCCTTGAAATCAAAACATCATCACCATCATCCTTTCGTTCTTATACTATTTCTTTTTCAATCAAAATTCTTCCATCTTCACTCTCTTGGTCAATGTTATTGTGCCTATAAGCCAAAATTATTTTTCCATTCTTAATCATTTATAGTCAATCTTCCATCAATTAAACATCATTCTTAATCTTGCTTTTCGTCCGGGAAGTAGGTAAGGGTTTCTTCCATTTTTTGATTTATTGATTAGTGATATTATGGCCGAATATCATAGGATTTTTGAGAGTCTTTTGGATTGATATAGCATTCATACTAATAACGCTTATTTCGTTATTATTTAGTGCAATAACGGAGATTGGAATTCAAGTGATCGAGAATCGGGAAACGTTGGAAACGCTTCATTTTGTAAGGAAATCCTACTTTTAAATCTCTAGTATTATTGATATTATTTTAGAACTAACTAAATTCTTTTGGATCTTGAAGATCCAAGATAGGGAAGAAAAGGGCGGTGTTTAGTTATCGTAAGAGGGTGGATTCAGAATCCCCATTCAAACGAAGAGCGGTTTCGCAATCGGATTTTCCATTGCCAGGGCCATCTTCCAAAGAAGTCCATTATTTGAAGTAGTATCAACCTCTGAGTCAAGATAATGCTGGTGGATTCTCTACAAGCTAGTGAATCGATAAACAAGGAAAACCGAAAATCAAGTGATTCAAAATCAAGAGGGTAAGATTTTGGATCCATTAACAAATAAGATTATTTTTGAATTAGTTGTCTAATCTAATCGAAATATATTTTAGGTGCCGAGGAGCGAGAAGGATAATACTCACGTGATCGAGTGTGTAATTTCACCTCATTATTTTAGGTTGTATGTCAAATTTCTAGATGGTAGAAAAATCGAAAAACGACTAGATCGGAAAAGCACAAAAATTGATATTTTGACGAAATACGAAAAGTTTAACTAAATCGTGAAAATTTCAAAACGCCCAAGAAATTAATTGATATTATGAAAATTTGATGTTTCGTGAAAATGGGCCGTAAATACTCTAGTTCGTGAAAATGGGTCAGAATACTCTAGTTCGTGAAAATGGGCGTAAATACTCTAGTTCGTGAAAATGGGCAGAATACTCTAGTTCGATAAATTGGGCCATAAATACTCTAGTTCGTTAAAATTTAGCCAAAACGCCTAGTTTGGTAAATGGGCCAAAGCCCACTAAATTGCTAAATGGATAAATTGCTATAATTATGGGCCAAATGAATGTCATTGATAAAACCCACCATGTTATGTATTGATAATAAATTTTATATTTTTAAAGTACATGTATAATTGCATGGGTGGGATTTATAGAGAAGAATGGCCATTTACACAATATCGCTTATTGCTCTCTAGTTCTATGGTTTCGCCACAATATCGGCTTATTGCTCTAGTTCGGTGGTTTCGCCACAATATCGGCTTATTGCTCTAGTTCTGGTGGCTATGCCACAATTATAAAAGGCTTAATGCCTACGATTGGTGTGATGGGTGGGTTGACTTGATCCCCACAGTGTGATGGTTGGTAATGGGTGTTAGCGGATGGTTATTAGGTTTGGGTTGGGAATTTCATTTTCATGCATGTAGGAAAGTAGTTCTTAGGTGAAAGGATTGACTAGTTTGATAAGAAGGCAGAAGTTAGTCGATGGAGAGATAGGTTAAGGTGCAAGTCCTTAAGTTGGAGCAGTTAGTAGCGAATTTGTGAGGAGTGATGTGATAGTTTGATTGAGTTGCCACAGTAGTCCAGTGGTTCTGTTTATGTTAGGTTGGAGTCAATCTGAGTTGGAGGAAGTTGAGTTGACGACTGTTTGAGGAGGAATGTATCTGATTGGATGTGGTTAAATCGTTGTAGGTATATGTGAATTGAGTCTTCTGGCTGAAGTATTGACAGGATCGCATTTGGGATTGGAGCGAATTTAGATAAATTGTAAATATTTGGTAATCTGATGGTGGAAGGTGTTTGTATTGATATTTTAGTAGGGCTAGTAATCTGTAAATTATTTGTGGTACTTATTATTTGTTAATTATATAGTTTAGTAGTTAAATGGTGTTAGGTGTATTGCTGGGGTTGGTTCAAAGTAGACCATTTTTCCTAAAATAGAAAATAAATAATAAATAAAATTAGTGTTTTAAATAGTCCAATTACAACACCAAAAGCAGGCCCAAATTACACTCTCGACCCAACTAAATTAACTAGCCCCATACCGAGCTGTTACATCGAGCCCAAACACCAAAAGCACTCCAATTCCTAAAGACCCTCGGACCCAAACCAGACTGACTGAAATGGCCCAACTCTTAAATAGAATCGGAAGGCTTAGGGTTTTACGAAACCCTAAGCGTCAGAAGAGATAGCAGCCAACAGTCGCCGCAATTAAGCGCAAGCATCGCATGACCACTAGCTTCGATCGCGCCTCGGTCTGCAGTCACGCCACCATCAAACGCACCATATCACCACCGCTCTCCTCGCTGTCACTGCAAAATAAAAAAAGGAAAGAAATAGATATGGAAATATGTATTTTCCTTTTTTATTTTCATTTTTTTGGGTTATAAAACCCCATGTAAAACCTGTAAAAAGGGAGATACAAAAAGATACGAAAAAACAGAGATTTACACACCAATATTGAAAGTCAGTGAATACAGAAATATTGTCAGGAAGATCAGAGAAATAAAAGATAGATTTCGCAGAGGTGATTCTTTTAATATTCCATTATGTTTATTTATTTATTTATTTTTTTACATATTAAGCGTATAACCATTATTTTAAAGAAAAGTATAAAAGGGAAGGTTTACCTTTCAAGACAATGGAAATTAGAGTTTTTAGGCCTCGCTTGCAAGCCACGGAGGGCGTGTGGCGTGAGGCGTGTGGCCTAGAAATCCGACTAACGAGCTCGATCGAAGGAAGGGCTCAAAGGATTTTCGGAGTTTATTTTAAAGAAACCTGCACCAAATGAGTTTTTTTTTAATAAAACTAACTTTTATAAATGAAACGAACGACGTTGTTTTTGTTTAACAGGATCTCTGGCAATTCAAGACCCGATAAAGATCCACGTGTTTTATTAAAAAGGAAAAATTACTCTTTCAATCCTCAACTATTTTATTAAATTTAATTACGCCCTATTAAATGTCTTATTTTTAAAAATTAGCCTTAGAAATCTATTTATGTTTCAATTTAACCCTTTTTCTTTTCTTTTTAAATTTTTTTATATATATATTTTAAATTGGTATTAAATTATATATTATATATTATATTTTCTTTAGTAGTTATCTATACCAATTTATTAATATTATAAAAGTCATAAATAATTATTATTTTATTTTGTCTAATTATTTTTTGATTACATATTATTTTTAGTATATATATTAGATATTATATTATATTTTAAAATTCTACACATTATATAATATTATATTATATCATATATTTAACTAAAATTTATTTATATTGTATAATATATTCTATTTACATTATTTTTAATATCCTTATTTAAAATCATCATATGCTATTTTATTTTAGACATTGTTTATATTGTTTATATCATATGTATGTCTTTTCTATCTATAATTTAAATTTGCATTAAATATGTTCATATTTGTTTATTATTTATTATATTTGTTTATACTTCATCATGTATTTACAATTGCTTTAGTGTAAGAATTATTATTTGTTATATTTTGTATTATTATTTCTTTATTGCCTAGCTTAAATGTTAGTATATCATAATTGCTTTTAATATTTATGTTCGATAGTATATAAATGAAATATTATCACATGGATTATTTTTAAAATAAAATATAATTTTGCAAAATTACTATATTTTATCTAAAGATTTTAATATAAGGCAATATTTTGGTATTTAGAAATTAGGAAATAGTGCCCTAACGTCTTTGGGTTGCGATTTTTCATTTGGCTAAATAACTAAATATCCTTTTAACGGGTTTTGTAAATCGTGAGATGATTTTGATTACGAAGGTTGTAAAATATCGTGTCCTAACGTCTTTGAATGTGATGTTTATATTCCTTGAAACAAAGAAATCTCAAGTTTTAACTTAAATGGCTCAAGTTTTTAGAAATAATATTTTAAATACTTTTAAATTTCAAATATTTGGACATGATTTTATTGATTAGGTACCAATTTTTGGGCGTTATGAGGTGCTAACTCTTCCTCATACGTGAAGACTCCGAACCCATTTTCTTATTTTTCGTGGACCAAAATCAAATGTTTTAAAATAAAATGTTTTACAAGGTGATCCAATCACACCTAAATAAAAAAGGATTGGTGGCGACTCCCAATTTTGTTTTTTCCAAACTTTTAAAATGGTTTCGACAACAACAACGAAATTTAAAGAGATAGGGAGCAAGAAGCAAATCCGATGTTTCTCTGTGGCTTGACTGATTGCTCCGTTCTTCGCCCTCCGTTGTCCTCGGCTATCAAGGTGCTATGAACACTCAATTGCTGCTCCAAAATGGTGAAGAAGATATCTTTCCCAAGAGAAAAATCGGCACTTGAACAAAAAGGAAATGGAAGGAAAAGTTGAGAGAAAGTGAGAGAGAGAAGAGAATGAGAGTGTGAGGGATGCTTTAAATGATCAACCAAGGGGCTTTTATAGCTGAACGTGGCAGCTGAATTTTCGTAAAAATAGTAGCCAAAGAACCACACCTTTGCCAGCCATCAAAAGCCCTTATGACGAAGAAGGAAAAGAAAACGAATAATGCCGGTAGGTATAACTTGGAAAGGCTCCAAGTTACACCAATCCCTATGACATATGCGGAGCTATATCAAAGTTTGTTTGACGCACATGTGGTGTCCCCATTTTATTTGAAATCGTTGCAACCTCCATTCCGAAAATGGTATAACAAGAATGCTCAATGTAAGTACCACGCGGGAATAAAGGGCCACTCAATCGAAAACTGCAATACATTTAAGAAATTGGTTGAAAGACTTATTAAAATAGGGGTTGTAAAGTTCGATGAGTCAAGCAGTAGTGATAATTGAAGGAGGGACAAGAGAGTTGTGACTCCTTGAAGAAATCAAAGAGGGAATCAGAGAACAAAGTTTCCAAACTCTTATGCACTTGGAAGTATTTTGAATAATGAGACTGTGGAAGAAATCCCTGTACTTAGGACTAATATAGAGTAATATTCAAAACATACTTGTTACCTTAAGCCTAGAGTCAATAAGAATTCTTTTGTGAAATTGGCTTGTGTCCAAATTTATATTTCAATGAAATGCATCTTTTTTTATACATATTCTTTTATTCTTTACATTTCATACTGTATATTTATACCAATATTCTTTTATTCTTTATTTGTGACCATACTATCCAAATAATCATCCTTAGAATCATTTATTCTTTGGATTTGTTCACCCTCGTACCTAGGTACCCATATATCAACGTCATGAGCGACATTGTTATTGATTCCTTTTTTGCACAAGATATGGGTCTAGGAGATCTCAGGATTTTGAAGATGATAGAGATTGTGACATATCTCCTCACTTGTTAAGAATGGTTTAACAAGATGAAAAACAGACCTTACCTTACATAGGGTCAATGGATATTGCGAGCCTAGGAAAGGAATGAGGATCGAAGCTTAGCTCACCATAGAAATAAAGCGAGATATTATTGAGTTATTCAAAAATATTTTCATACGGTTATATCAGGACATGCCTTGGCTAATGAGAAGTAGGCTAAACAAAGAGGATCGGGCACTGTTGATCTACCACGGAAGGGGATTGCATCAGTCATACCACGATCTGAATTAAAGAAGACAAGATTCATTTGCCTACTCCAGTTCTTCACAAATTTCCATATGTGGGGCATGGATGTGATGGGGCAAATCTCGTCAAAAGCTTTTAGTCAATATCGAGTCATCGGCATAGTTATCGTTTACTTCACTAAGAGAGTGGAAGTAGCTTCATATGCCAATATTACAAGGTCGAAGTCATCAAATTCAAAAAAAAAAACAAAAATATATAAAGGAAAAAGATCAAATGCCATAAAGGATTGCGTCTAAATAACTGTACAAAGTCAAAGTCTACAGTTTGTCCAAAGATCGAGATGACATATCACAGTGCAACAAAGGTTGCCAAAAAAAAGGAAGAAGAAGAAATAAAAGGTGGCTAAGACTTGTAAAGATTGGCATAAGAAGCTATCACTACTCTCAATGAGTATCAAATGTTGGCTAGGACCTTTGTTCGGGCAACACATTTCTCAATGAAATAAAGCAGTTTTGCCAATTGAATCTAATCGAAGAAGAGGTTAAAGTTATCCATCATGGTGGGATGATGTGAGCTTCGACAAATAGGTTCATCCAAAAGAATTCCACAAGGGGAACTGATGTTGAAAAGATTTTCCTCTACAAAATGATTTTAGAGGAAAGCATATGCTTAACTGGGAAGGACTTATGTAGAGCCTGTTATAGATGAGCATTGGTATTGATCGAGATGGATGGCGGAGACTTGCCTAATCCAATGAATTCATGTTTGGTCAAGAGATATTTTACGAAGAGGAAAGATCAAGGTGAAAACCCATAAAGGGCGCCTCAAAAAAAAAAAAGAAAGAAAGAAAGAAAAGGATAGGACAAGGAGAAAACCCGCAAAGGGCACTTTGAGACCAAAGGGGCTTTGAGTTGAAAACCCGAAAAAGGCGGCTCAAATTTTGAATAAAAGTGGCGCATACAGTAGTCTTGCTACTTCTGAATTAGCAATGAGGAAGTATGTTACACCTTGGGGCATCGACAAAGTTCTCCGGATCCCCTAAACACATATTGAGTTTAAAATGGTCCTCAAGAAGTTGGAACAAAGAAGCTCAGGCTGCGATATCTAGGGCACCTAACATCTATCTTACCCATTTTTGAATTCCTATTCTTTGATTGCTTTATTCTTTTTGAGATACACCCAAATCGATTTTCTTTTATTGTCTGGATTATCTTTAATTAAATTATCTTTCTAAGCTATGCTCTTGACTAATTTCTTTCTCGTCCATTTTTATGTTCTTTTTCAAGCATTTATTGAAATAACGATCAATGGACTAATAACACTTTCATAAAAGGAGTTTCGCGTATTAATCTAGAAGCTTCTGAATAATATGAGGAATCTGAAACATGACTATTGTTCAAAACTCACCAAGCCTAAGGGATTGGAAACATGGAAAAATGATTATCTCTTCGGATTCTTATTGGATAAGACAATTTCGTTGGTGATACCATATCGGCAAATGACAAACAAGGTCAAGCCAAGTGTAAAAGGGGACCATTGTCGGGAGATCCTGCATTTATGTAAATTTCAAATTTATACACCTAGAGAATGATGGAAGACGATATAAGTTCTATACCTCTGAGTGGTAATAGATTGGATGGAAGAAGCCAAATGTTATTATAGTAGGAGGCATAAACTTCATGTCCTAAGGTTCGAGTGGAGTGGACTCAGAATTACCACGGGGCAAAACAATTGAGCAAAAAATGATACTTCAAGGGAAACGAAGATGAAACCTTGACGGATAAATGAGTGATAACACCTTGAGCGGGAATCATACTCATATCATTTTTACATTCATATATCATAGCATGTCTAAATTAGGAACATTTGATGCATTTTGATCAAGGCATCCCAATTAAACAGAAGCATATATTCATTCTACAGGTTATGTCCTCTAAAGGACAATGTAGTAAGATTGAAGATTCCAGTCTGACATCCCTGAGATGCAGTGGAGTAGATTGGAGATAGCAGATCTAACAAATCTTGAGCTTGCAGGAAGCCGATCGAAGACATCAATCTGGCAATCCCTGAGCCTACAGGGATCATATTAAAAATAGTAGATCTGACAATTCCTGAGTTTGTAGGAAGCAGACCAAAGACATCAGTCCTATCTCACTGACCAGCAGTGGAATAGGTCAAGAAATTGTAGATCTTGTCACCCTAAGCAGTAGGGAACCAAGATCGAACGACAAATCTTGTCTCCCTAAACAGTAGTGGAACAGATTTAACCACCAGTCTGACATCCCTAAGTTTGCAGTGGAGCAAACTGAAGATAGCAGATCTGGCAATTCCTGAGCTTGTAGGAAGCCGATCGAAGACAGCAAATCTGGTAATTCTTGAGCTTGCAGGAAGTCGATCACATCAATCTGGCGACCCCTGAGCTTTGCAGGGATCAGATTGAAAATAGCATATCTGATAATTCCTGAGTTTACAGGAAATAGATCGAAGACACCAACCCTATCTCCCTGACCAGCAGTGGAATAGGTCAAAAATTGTAGATCTTGTCGCCCTAAGCAATAGAGGACCAAGATCGAACATCAAATCTTGTCTCCCTAAGCAGTAGTGGAACAGATTTAAGCCACCAGCCCTATCTCCCTGACCAGCAGTGGAATAGGTGAAAGATTGTAGATCTTTCACCCTAAGCAGTAGGGAACCAAGATCGAACGTCAAATCTTGTCTCCCTAAGCAGTAATGGAACAGATTTAAGCCACCAGCCCTATCTCCCTGACCAGCAGTGAAATAGGTCAAAAATTGTAGATCTTGTCGCCCTAAGTAGTAGAGGACCAAGGTCGAACGACAAATCTTGTCTCCCTAAGCAGTAGTGGAACAGATTTAAGCCACCGACCCTATCTCCCTGACCAGCAGTGGAATAGGCTAAAGATTGTAGATCTTGTCACCCTAAGTAGTAGTGGATCAAGATCGAATGACAAATCTTGTCTCCCTAAGTAGTAGTGGAACAGATTTAACCACCGGTCGGCATCCACGAGTTTGCGGTGAACGGATGAAGATACTAATCGACATTCCTGAGCTTTGCAGGAAACAGATTGAAAATGAAAGATCTGACATTTCCCGAGTTTGTAGGAAACAGATCGAAGACATCAGTCTGATCATCCCTGAGTTTGCAGGGATCAGATTGAAATTATCAGATCTGGTCTACCTGAGTTTGCAGTGGAGCAGATCAAAGGATAGTGGGTACAGCCTTCATGAAGTTGAAGCTATCAAACTCACTGAAATGAAGATGAAGCTCCAATGCCGTTGAAGTTGCAGCTTGGATTGGAAAAAGACAAGGATCAAGAAGTCGAGGCTTGGTCAAGACCAGCCAAAATTGGTCATTTTATAGTCTTTGTTCTATTCTCGTTACACGACAATGAGCAAAGAGGGGCAGCTGTAATAGCCCAATTTTGACTGGGCTGAAATAAACCAAAAAATAACCCAAATGTCCAAAATCTTTACAGTCCATTTACAAGCAATGGCCCACCACTACCCAATTAGCCTAAACAGATTACCCTGAAACCCATTACACCCCAGACCCAACAAAACAGACCCTAGCCCATCCTAAACACCCTACCTAGACCCAAATTAGCATAGCCCAAGAAGCCCAAAGACTTAAACAGAAGACAAAATGGCCTATGGTATTCAAAAACCCTAGGCGCCGTCAGCAGAAGATTGATCGTCGCACCTTGATCCCCCCCTTCATCAGTCGCGATTAGCCTAAGCAGAATCAAGCGTCGCACCGCCTTCATCGTCGAGAACCACGCCATCATCACCGCTCATGTCATCCCACAACCACGATCTCCGCTTCTGACTTGCAAAAGAAGAAAGAAATCTAAGCAGAAAGGAGCAAATCACAGCATAAAAGGAAAGAACAGACATAGAAATATATGTTTTCCTTTTATTTTTGTTTTTGGGTTATAAAAACCCTTATAAAATTTGTAGGGAAAAAACACACTGTTACACAGAGACAAAATATAGAAATAAAAGAACAAGATTTTTTGCAACACAGAGGTTATTTTTTTTTACATTTTCCTTATTTTCTTTTCATGCAAACATATCTTTTTTTAAAAAAAATATACAAAAACAAATAAAAGAGACTTTTACCTTTTGATTCGCGCTTAAGAGTTGAAATTTCCTACCTCCGGCCACCGGCCACGGAGGCGCGTGGAACGCGTAGCACGGAGGTCCGATGGTAGATCCAGACGAGAGGACGAGGGGATTTCAGAGAGTTTTAACCCTTTTTTTTAAATTATTTTACAAATGATTTTTTAACCAAATTCTTATTTATATAACAGTTTAAAAACAACGCCGTTTTGGGCCATATGATCCATATGTTGACCCGACCCGGCCTTCAGGATCCGCGTGTTTTCTTTTAATGGCCTAATTTCCATTTCAGTCCTTCCGCAATTTTAATGTTTTTAAATTAGTCCAATTCGTATTTTTTAATTTTTATAAAATTAACCCCAAATGTTTGTTTTTATTTCAATTAAACCCCAGATTTCTGTAAAAGCTAAACACAGAACGTTGTCGTTTTAAACTTTGGTATAATTACCAATTGTTCCTTTAATTTAAAGCGCATTTAAATTTAATCCTTTTAATCTATTTAATTCTTTTTTTAACCCTTTTTTCTTTATTTTAATTTTATTTTTATCCTTTTATTATATTTTGTTATTTTATATTATAATTAATTTTTTATCACATTAAAATATTCTACCTTTTATATTTATTATTTTATTAATAGTCTGAAATTTATATATATTGTATATGTATTAATTATATATTTAATCATTATTTTAATTAATATTCAACTTGTTTAATAATTTATATTTTATTATATTTTATTATATATTATATTTTTTATATTATATAGTATTATATTATGTATTATTTCTAAAGCTTTATTTTATATAAAATTTATTTATATTATCTAATTTATTTTATTTATATTGTTTATATCATATATATAATTTTATAATTAATGTATTACATATAGACATATATTTTCATTATTTTTATTTTACTTAATATAATTTTTATTACATATTTTTATACTAATTAGCATGTTATACATATTCAAAAAAAAAAGGATTTTATACATTGTTTAATTATTCATTTTATATATATGTTTTCTTTTATTAATTATTTTATTATTTAATCTTGCATGAAAAGCTTATATTTACCTAGTATTTTGATTTGTTTTATGTTGCTTTATATAATTTATTTGTTTATATAATGCCTTTTATTTATTTACTATAGTGTAGTTATTTTAGTTGTATTTTATGTTGTATGCTATTATCCTATAACTATTTTTTTTTATATTTGTGTATGATACATGGATTATTGTTCAAAATAAAAATACATTTTTACAAGCTCTTTAGCTTTTAAAATAAGGCAATGTTTTGGTATTTAGAAATTCAGGAAATAGTGCCCTAACGTACTGTGTTGCGATTTTCCGTTTGGCTAAATAACTAAATACCCTTCTAATAAATTCTGTAAATCACGAGATGACTTTAATTACGAGGGTTTAAAAAAATGTTGTGTCCTAACGTACTGGATGTGATGTTTGTATTCCTTCAGAATAAAGAAATCTTAAGTTTTAAATAAAAAAAAACATATTCTTGGGAATTCAAAACATTGTGCCTTAACTTATTGGGTTCGACATTTTGAATCTCGAGGTAGGAATTTTCTAAAATAAAGACGAGCTTAATTTCAAAGTCATGAAGTGCTATACCTTAACTTATTGGGTAAAGTACTTTATTTTTTTATAATAAGTAAGTCCTGATTTTCTTTCTAATAAAAGGACCATATTTTCTAACTTTCTTTATTTTCAACATTCAGACATGATTTTATCAATTAGGTACCAATTTTTGGGCGTTTTGAGGGTGCTAACCCTTCCTCATACGTAATCGACTCCCGAACCTATTTTCTTTCTTTCGTGGACCAAAATCAAATGTTTTAAAATAAAACGTTTTATAAAGTGATCCAATCACACCTAAGTAAAAAAGATTGGTGATGACTCCCGTTTTTGTTTTTTAAAGTAGATCCCCATTTTTAAAAAACGATTTTAAAATGGTTTCCACAGCTTGGCGACTCCGCTGGGGACCAATAAGAGAGTCAAGCCATAAAATTGATAGTTTCATGTCCTTATGTATGAGTTTAAAAATCTGGTTTAAAAATTATGATCCTTTTTATTTGCATGCGATTTTGTTTACATAAAATATATTTACATTGCATTTGCATGACTGCTGTGGTCACACCTTTAAGTGGGAGCGAGAAGCTACTCCTTCGTGAGGTTTTCACCTCCGTAGGATAGTGAATTGCTTCCGAGATACATTCATACCTATGTCTTTGTGAGGTTTTCACCTCCATGCAGCCATAGGGAAATGTGTTGCCCTGAACCGAACTCGATCCGTATGAGCCTATAATGGGTGAGGATTGAGGAATCTGCTGGTTTGGGTACCTCAACTTTAGAGCTAAATCACATGTAGAAAACCTAAGTTCTTACCCTAGGTAGAACCATGTCAAACCCTAGTGGTCATCGTGATAGGTTTTATGTTTTTTATTTTTCCTATGCTAACAGGTTTTCTTTTGTTTTGATTGCTTACATTCCCATCATAGAAAAGAGGTATTAATTTCAAGTTCAATTACTAAATAGAAAAGTTAGTCATAAGAAAATGGATTTTTTGACAAAGTGGATTATAATACGGTCGTCCGAATATAGTCCAAGTGAATACAATGAGAGAAGGCTGATAGTCCGTGAAGGAATACAAGACCTTATCACCCAAGGATTCATGTTGACAAGACTATTAGAAGATTACCACGTCTCAACAGTCTTGAAGAAGCTAACAAGTGAACAGGAGTCGCAGTCTAGATCAAGCAAAAGGAGCTAGAGGAGGAATCTATTAGAAGTTTGCAAGACTTAACTTTTGCGAAGAAGGGATTCATGTTTTCACTTGGACTATGAGGACAAGGCCGTGTATGCGATCCGTTTTGTGTAAAGAAATTTATTTTCTAGTAAAGTTTTTCTAATGCGATCCGTTTTGCACAATATGACAACTAAGTTTCTCCAAACTAGGTTCAAAAGCTCGGTTGTAGGCTTAGGGCCCAAAATATGTTTTAAAAGTTTGTGAAATGATCATTTTTTGGAAAGCATGGCACCTGAGTCTCCAGCACCAATCCACCCTGGTAAGTACCCTAACTCTTGTTGTGATATATATGTTGGGCTTTGTGGGCTTTAGACGTAGTTAAGCATGATAGTACTAATGGACCATAGGGCTAGTTATACAACTTCTTAATTAAATAAGATTTAAGCATAATTGAACAAACACAGGAGTAAGTCATTTGAGTTAGGGTGTAGCAACAGCCATGCACATGTCTAGGATTGGATTCAGGGAGAGCTTGGTATTTAAGTAGTCCCAGTGACTCACCTCCTCTTCGCTCGAATCCTACCTGGTGCGTAGTGGCTGTTCACCCTAACCATAGGGACTTGTTCACAGGCTAAATCCGATAATTAAAACCCGAAAGGGACTAGCCACCTTGTTTTGTAAAAACCCTAGTTTTAAAATTACCAAATTACCCCTGGATTTGTGAAAACTACCTTAGATTTGGAAAATGACCAAAGTACCCCTAGTTTGTAAAATTTCCAAATTACCCTTGACTTACAAAGTTATCGAAATACCCGAGTTGAAAAATTACCAAAATACCCCTACTTCATAAAATTACCAAAATACCCTTATTTTGAAAAAATCACCCGAAACTTTATTTTGGAAAATTACAAAAATACCCTTGTAGGTTAAAATTACGAAAATACCCCTGTTCATGGAATGTGGTCTGTGGATGATGTTTGTGTGATGATTATACTTAGAACTAGGAGATAAGCTTGAAACTGAAACTTTAGATAGATTCGAATTCGAAAGAATCACTTTAAAAATTATTTTTATAAAATTATTCGTGGATAAATAGTGAAAATAGATAATAATTCATAAAATTCTTAACCAGATAAATGCGAATGAGGACATGAGTACAAGAGGTCAAGGACGTCCATCGCGTGGCCAAGGTAGGGGTAGGATGGCCTTGTCGGAGCCAGCAGGGTCTGGCCATGAGTCCAAAAATGTGATGCCGGATCTGCCGACGGTGGAAGCTGAGTTTTAGGATCAGACGGGTGGTAATGATGTAGTATCTCAGGCAGTATTACGAGTTTTAGAAAGAGTTGTCAGGGCAGGCGCGGGGCAGGAGCTCGAAAATTCATGGCTGAGCGACTTCAGCAAATGGAGCAGAAATATTTAGAGGAGTTTCTGGTGTGGCTCCCAACACAGCTGAGTACTGGTTAGAGGCAACAGAGCGGATAATGGATGACTTAGACTTCTCAACTGAGTAGAAGTTGAAGGGGATAGTATCTCTTCTTCGGGATGAGTCGTACCACTGGTGGCTCACGGTTAGGGATGGTGCAGTGGCCGGAGATATCACCTGGGATTATTTTAGGGCAGCCTATTAGAGAAAGTATGTGAGGGTTGGTTATACTGATGGGCAACATAGGGCGTTCCTGAATTTGGTGCAAGGGAATAAGTCGGTACCCGAGTACAAGGCTGAATTTTTGAGGTTGAGTAGGTATGCTCGAGGTATGGTGGCTACGGAACATGAGCACTATGTTAGGTTCGAGGATGGGCTAAGAGATGAGCTGCGGGTGTTGATTGCATCTCAGCGTGAAAGAGAATTTGTCGTTCTCGTGGAAAAGGCCAAAATAGCTGAGGAGGTGAAGCGGACTGAGAAATGGAATCTGGATAGGGGCAAGGATAAAATGAGTTTTGGGCCATCAGGGTCTGGTGGAAGTGCTCAGAAAAGGGCTAGATTTGGTGGGCCGGATCAAGCTGCAAAGCCTGCTGCTGCTACTCAGTGGCCACCTCAGTGTGCTTGATGTGGGAAGTCTATTCGGGAGAATGTTGGGCTAGTAATAAAGGATGTTTTGAGTGCGGGTCATTGGAGCACCGGGTAAGGGATTGTCCACGGAAGTTAGCCAGGACTCAAGCTGAGGGTCAAGGACATTGTTAATTCAGGAGAGATGGCCAGCAACCACAGAGGGGTCGAGGTGCAGGTAGGGGTGGAAATGGTAACGGACGAGGCCGTGGAGCACCTGGCTGAGGTGCTAGAGGTGCTAATGCTAGACAGCCTAGGTTGGTCTACCCAGCCAAGCGTCGAGAGGAGGGCAACGCACCAGATGTCATAACCCGTATATTTATAATTTCTGGGCTGCCTTACATTGCTTTAATTGATGTTGGTTCGACACACTCTTATGTTGCTAGTAGTGTAGTGGGAATTTTGAACTTAGCCTATGAGATATCTGCTAGGAAGATGACAGTAGTTAGCCCTCTAGGACACTCTGTGGTGGTAGACAAACTGTATAGGGATGTACCCCTAGAACTTCAAGGGTCGTGTTTCAAGCGGATTTGATGGAACTACCCTTTAGGGAGTTCGATTTAATCTTAAGAATGGATTGGTTGGTTAAGTACCGCATGAATCGGACTGTCTGACTAAGTGCATGTTCTTTGAAAACGGTCGAGGGTGTAGAGGTGGTAATGATAGATGAGAGAAGGAATTACCTATCTAATGTGGTGTCCGCGCTGAAAGCGGAGAAGATGGTAAGGAAAGGATATGAGGCGTTTGTAGTTTATGTTTGTGCTTTGGAAGGTAAAGAATCGGCTATAGGAAGTGTTCGAACAGTGAATGAGTTTATTGATGTCTTTTCGGAAGAGCTTCAGGGTTTGCCCCCAGATTGGGAAGTGGAGTTCGGTATAGACCTTCTACCGGGAACTGCGCCAGTGTCAATTACTCCGTATAGGATGGCGCCAAAGGAATTGGTGGAGTTGAAAGCATAGATTCAGGAGTTGCTGGATCGGGGTTTAATCTGGCCAAGTGTTTCACCTTGGGGAGCGCCTGTGCTTTTTGTTAAGAAGAAGGACGGGTTGATGCGGATGTGCATAGACTATCGTCAGTTGAATAAATTGACGATTAAGAACAAGTATCCTTTGCCTAGGATAGATGACCTGTTCGACCAGCTTAAGGGAGCATCGGTCTTTTCCAAGATAGATTTGAGGTCAGAGTATCACCAACTTAAGGTAAAAGAGGCGGATATCCATAAGACAATGTTTCGTACTCGATACGGGCACTATGAATTTCTGGTAATGCCATTGGGTTGATGAATGCACCAACAGTGTTTATGAATATGATGAACCGGGTGTTTCAGCTATATTTGGATCGGTTTGTGGTAGTATTTATAGATGATATTTTGGTGTACTCAAAATCGGAGGAGGAGCATGATGCGAATTTGCGAGTGGTGTTGCAGATTCTTAGGGAAGCAGTTATACGCCAAGTTTAGTAAGTGCGAGTTCTGGTTGAAGGAAGTTACCTTTTTGGGCCATGTGGTGTCAGCTGAGGGGATTAGAGTGGACCCTTGGAAGATTGAAGCAGTTTTAGATTGGAAGCCACCAAAGTCTGTGGCAGAGATTCAGAGTTTTCTGGGTTTAGCAGGGTATTACCGAAGGTTTGTGGAAGGGTTTTCTTTGATTGCGGTACCATTAACCAAGTTGCTGAGGAAAGGGGTTCCGTTTGTGTGGTTAGATAAGCAACAGAAAAGTTTTGAGAAGTTGAAAAGGATTTTGACGGAAGCTCTGATGTTAATTCAATCGGAAGCTGGAAAGGAGTTTACGATTTATTGTGATGCGTCCCATACAGGATTGAGATGTGTGCTGATGCAAGAGGGGAAAGTAGTAGCATATGCTTCTCGGCAGTTAAGACCTCACGAAGTAAACTACCCGACACATGATCTGGAATTGGCTGCAGTGGTTTTTGCCCTAAAAATTTGGCAACATTACTTGTATAGAGAAAAGTCTATCGTGTATATGGACCACAAGAGTTTGAAGTACCTTCTTACGCAGAAGGAGTTAAATTTGATGCAGAGAAGGTGGATTGAGCTGTTAAAGGACTATGACTACTCGATTGAGTACCACCCGAGAAAGGCTAATATGGTAGTGAACGCCTTGAGTCGTAAGGTGGTGGCAGAGTTAAGAGCCATGTTTACTCACCTTAATCTGTATGATGATGGAAGCCTGTTAGTGGAATTGCAAGTGAAGCCAACATGGATTAATAAGGTTAAGGAAAAACAATTGGTGGATGAAGTTTTGAGCGCATGAAGGTTACAAGTGCAGAATGATGGATTGGAGGGGTATAGTCTGAGCGGCGATGGAGTGTTATGTTTTCGGGGAAAAGTGTGTATGCCTAAGGATGTGGAGTTAAGGCAGAAGATTTTACAGGAGGCACATAGCAGTCCATATGCTATGCATCCGGGAGGTAGCAAGATGTACCGGGATTTGCAAGAGCAGTTTTAGTGGCCGGGCCTTAAGCGGGAGGTAACAGAATTTGTGGGTAAGTGTCTGACATGTCAGCAAGTCAAGGCTAAACATCAGTTGCCGTCAGGTCTGTTGCAACTGATTAAGATTCCACAATGGAAGTGGGAAAGGATTACAATGGATTTTATGAGTGGGCTACCCCTTACGCCTACCAAGAAGGATTCAATTTGGGTGATTGTGGATCGTCTGACGAAGTCTACTCATTTTGTACCTGTGCGTATGGATTATTCTCTTCAGAAGTTAGCAAGACTATATGTAGCGAAGATTGTGTGGGTGCACGGGGTGCCAGTGTTAATTATTTCGGACAGAGACCCTAGATTTACGTTAAGGTTCTGGAAGGCTTTGCACCAGGCACTAGGCATAAGATTGGATTTGAGTACAACATTTCATCCCCAGTCAGATGGACAATCGGAGAGGGTGATTCAAGTTTTGGAGGACATGCTAAGGGGTTGTATCTTGGATTTCATAGGCAGTTGGGAAGAATTCTTACCATTGGCAGCATTTGCGTATAATAATAGTTATCAGGCAAGTATTCAGATGGCACCATACGAAGCGTTAAATGGTCAGAAGTGTCGTACCCCTACATGTTGGACGGAGTTGGGGGAGCGGCAATTGTTGGGTTCGGAGTTGGTAGCGGAGACAGAAGATAAGGTGAAAGTGATTTGAGCTTGGTTGAAAGAAGCGGCAGACAGGCAAAAGTCTTATGCCGATCTTAAATGAAAGGATATAGAGTTTGTAGAAGGTGACAAGGTTTTCTTGAAGGTGTTGCCATGGAAGAAGGTTCTGAGGTTCGATAGGAAAGGCAAGTTGAGCCCTAGGTTTATCGGGCCTTATCGGGTGTTGAAGTGAGTAGGACTAGTGGCTTACCAGCTTGAGTTGCCACCAGAGTTGAGTCAAATCCATGATGTGTTTCATGTTTCTATGCTTAGACGCTATCGCTCAGATCCGTTGGATGTTGTGCCAGTGGAGGAGAATGAGGTGAGCCCATACTTGTCTTTTGTGGAGGAACCAGTGCAAATCCTAGATCGGGATGTTAAGGTTTTATGTAGAAAATCAGTTCCTTTGGTGAAGGTATTATGGCGGAACCATGGATCAGAGGAAGCGACATGGGAGCCGGAAGATATTATCGACAAAGAATACCTCAACTCTTTTGACTGTGTAAATTTGAGGCGAAATTTATTTTTAAAGGGTAGAATTGTAATATCCCGATTTTGGTGGGTGCATGCTTTTGGTATGTTGCATGGATAAGTTAGTAGGTTAAAGGCTTTGAGGTGTGTATTGGGCTCAGGGTTGGGCTTAAATCAAGTTAAATTGATTAAAAATAGTGCTAGTAGTAATTTATTTGTAAATTTTTATGTTTAGTAGCAAGCTGGGCTTGTGGCCCAAAATTTGGAGGTGCTTTAACTAGACATGAGGGTGGCATCACAAGAGGGAGGAGTTTGGGCCTGGTGTGGCCGGTTGGGGCCCAAATTGACGGGTCAAATTTCGGTACTTCAAGGGGGAAGGGGTGGACGACATAGAGGCTGCATTTTAGGAGCTTTATTTCTTTTATTTTAAGTGTTAAAAGCTGATAATTAAAGGGGAAGAAGTGGTTTTAAGGTGGGCTCTTCTAAAGGTAAGATAAGGGATGTGATAATAGATGGATGAGATAAGGGATAAAGGCTATCAGGAGAGGGGAGAGTTGGCCGAAACTCCAACTCTGAGGTGTGTGCATGTGTAGCCGAATTTTGTAAGCCAAAGTGCTCATTTTTCTTTCATCTTTTTCTTTTCTAATCTTTCTCACCTACTCTGCTAGCCGAAAATCCTCTCCTCCTATTGTCTCAAATTTTCTTTGCCGCCACTCTCCAACACTTTCTTTTTCTCTTCAGTCTTTTCTTTCAAAGCCGAATACCCTGGTCCCCATCATTTTCCTCCATAGCCGAATCTACAAGAGTGGGTTCTTTTTCCCGAAGGTGCACCATAAGCCGAATACTCCTCTTTAATCTGGTGAGTTTCGAGATTTTGCTTCTTTACGATTTCTCTATTTTTACCAAGTTCTAATCCAAATCATTTGTTCCAAAGGCCCTGTCGATTTCACTCTCTGCCCCTAGAAGCCGAATCCTATCTTGCTATAGTCAGAGGTGCCGATTTGGTGAAAAAGTCGAAGGTAGGTGGTGGTAGGTTCGGCCGAATGGCCTTTCTTGTTCTTTCCCCTTTGGTCGAATGTGTTATGGTACTCAATTGGTTACGTTTCAGGGATTGATTTAATATATGGATGTTGGCTGAATGTAGGTGGGTTGGTGGTGACGTTTTCGTAAAGACTTTCGGGATCCGAAAGCTAGGTAAGGGTTTCGTTTAAACACTGTGTTTATTTATTAGATCTCATCGGGTTGATTGGTTTACTGACCAAGGAGTTATCATGGACAATATTAATAGTCAAGCAGTAGGGGTTGGATCTGTAAACCCAACACCAAAGTACAAGAAACGATCAGTATCGAGAGTGTGAGTTTGGCCTTTGGAGTGTGGGCTGACATCGGAAGTAGATCGTAGGTCGATTGTGGTAGTGTCGAGTGACAATAGCGTAGAAGCAGTAAAAACGTTAGTACAAAAACCAGGTGTGTAACTCTTACACACTTTCTATACTTAATATGCAAATGTTGTGGGTTGTTAAAAGCCGGAATGATGGCAATGGTTACTAAATTACCCTTGTGGGTAAAAGTGAGGATGCCGGGTAAGTTGTTACTATTTCTCGCGTTGATTGTGATCTATGAGAGCATGATATTTTGTGTGCATGATTTTCTTATGTTAAGCATGATCATACTGATATTGTTACCATAAATATGTGTTATGGGTGATGAGAGGAGGGGGAGTATGATTTATCAGACTGTCACCAGTGATTTGGTATCACACAGTGAGTTGGCCCCACATATTAAAAATTGTGACTAAGTCTTAGTGGTTTGGCACCACCAGTGGTTTGGTACCACATATGATATTTTTGTAACTTCGGCTACCAGTGGTTTGGTACCACATATGATATTTTTGTAACTCCGGTTACAAGTGGTTTGGCACCACCATTGGTTTGGTACCACAAGGGGTAGATTTGGGAGACCCGGATGGATGCTTAGGTCAGATGGGTTGCATGACTTGCATATTAGTGTATGAATTTGTGTAAGAGCATAACTTCTGTTGGGATGGGGATTTGTACACTAAGTCTAGACGACTCACCCCTTCCGTTACATTTTGCAGATTAGACCTAGATCGTGGATATGGAGCCGGAGCGGACTCAAGGTGGCCATGCACAGCATTTGGTTTATTCCAAAAGTGTTCCATTCGGACTTAGCTATTTTATTAAATTTTGGTTTTCAGTTCTGTAATAAGGCCGCTTAAGTTTTATTTGGGTTCTTTTATTTAGTTGATTTTAAAGTTTTTATTTAATATGTTGATTAAGCTATGAAATGGATGTTTTCAAAAGCTAAATAAATACGTTTTTTTTTTTTTTGTATAGCAAGACTAACTAATTAATATGGAGTAACAATATGACAACTAAGTTTCTCCAAACCAAGTTTCAACATGTTTTGCACGATACAAAATACATCGATGTTTTCTCAAAAATCTTACAACTGTTTTTTTCTAAAACAAATCGGTTTCCAAACGTTTTCTTTTCTGTGACACGCCAGATTCGGTTGTATTGTTTGGACCGGGTTTGGGGTGTTACACCAAAAGTTTGTTTTTATTTCAATTAAACCCCGAATTTCTGTAAAAGCTAAACACAGAACGTTGTCATTTTAAACTTTGGTATAATTACCAATTCGTTCCATTTAATTTAACGCGCATTTAAATTTAATCCTTTTAATCTATTTAATTACTGTTTTAACCCTTTTTCTTTATTTTAATTTTATTTTTATCCTTTTATTTTATTTTATTTTGTTATTTTATATTATAATTAATTGTTTTATCACATTAAAATATTTTATTTTTAGATTTATTATTTTATTAATAGTACGAAATTTATATATATTGTATATGTATTAATTATATATTTAATCATTATTTTAATTAATATTCAACTTGTTTAATAATTTATATTTTCTTATATTTTTATTATATATTATATTTTTGTATATTATATAGTATTATATTATATATTATTTCTAAAGCTTTATTTTATATAAAATTTATTTATATTATCTATTTTATTTTATTTATATTGTTTATATTATATATATAATTTTATAATTAATGTATTACATATAGATATATATTTCCATTATTTTTATTTTACTTAATATAATTTTTATTGCATCTTTTTATACTAATTAGCATGTTATACACATTCAAAAAAAAAAAAGGATTTTATACATTGTTTAATTATTCATTTTATATATATGTTTTCTTTTATTAATTATTTTATTATTTAATCTTGTATGAAAAGCTTATATTTACCTAGTATTATGATTTGTTTTATGTTGCTTTATATATTTTATTTGTTTATATAATGCCTTTTATTTATTTACTATAGTGTAGTTATTTTAGTTGTATTTTATGTTGTATGCTATTATCCTATAACTGTTTTTTTTATATTTGTGTATGATACATGGATTATTGTTCAAAATAAAAATACATTTTTACAAGCTCATTAGCTTTTAAAATAAGGCAATGTTTTGGTATTTAGAAATTCGGAAATAGTGCCCTAACGTACTGGGTTGTGATTTTTCGTTTGGCTAAATAACTAAATAGCCCTTTTAATAAATTCTATAAATCACGAGATAACTTAATTACGATGGTTTAAAAAAATGTCGTGTCCTAACGTACTAGATGTGATGTTTGTATTCCTTCGGAATAAAGAAATCTTAAGTTTTAAATAAATAAAAAAACCTATTCTTGGGAATTCAAAACATTGTGCCTTAACTTATTGGGTTCGACGTTTTGAATCTCGAGGTAGGAATTTTCTAAAATAAAGTCGAGCTTAATTTCAAAGTCATGAAGTGCTATACCTTAACTTATTAGGTAAAGTACTTTATTTCTTTATAATAAGTAAGTCTTGATTTTCTTTGTAATAAAAGGACCATATTTTCTAACTTTCTTTATTTTCAACATTCGAACATGATTTTATCAATTAGGTACCAATTTTTGGCGTTTTGAGGGTGCTAACCCTTCCTCATACGTAACCGACTCCCGAACCTATTTTCTTGTTTTCATGGACCAAAATCAAATGTTTTAAAATAAAACGTTTTATAAGGTGATCCAATCACACCGAAGTAAAAAAGATTGGTGGCGACTCCCATTTTTATTTTTTAAAGTCGATCCCCTTTTTAAAAAATTGATTTTAAAACGGTTTCGACAAAGGGTATGTTGAAACACGTAAATTTTCGTGTTTCCACATCCCCAAACTTAATTATTGCTCGTCCAGAGTAATGCACAAATTTGAAAAGAATTTTCTCAGAAACACTTTTGAAAAACTCCTTCAGAACTACTTTCTTCTGAAAATTATGAATTTAATATACTTAGGCTCAAAAATAAGAAATTTGATAATTACGCTACTTAAGTATACATATTGTTCAAATTACATCCAACAACTATTATACTAGCAAAATTAGACAATGTTTCTTAATAAAGGCATGTTACTCCCTACCAATTCGATTTTAATTCCTTATTCAAAATTAAACTGCAATCATTAAGCTTAACTGATGTCTTCATATGTTGAACAGAGCAATTTCTTTCCACTAATGTAGGTAACATTGGAACTTTGAATCAATAGGTCTTTAATAAGGTTGTAACGTGGCTGAGCTTAGGGGTAGGTAAAAGATAGATAAATTTTTGGCTAAAAAACCCTAGACTAAGCATAAATCGAACCTTCGGGGTTTTTACCATCGATACACCAACTTATTCTCTTTCGTACATCTATTTGATTTCGAGTACATGTTTTTTTTTTTCAATTTAAGCACTTGCTTCATGTACTACAATTTTCGAGCAATTGATACTTCTTTTCAACTCCCCCAAACTTATTTTCAAACGATATTCTAAATAATACTGAGTCTAGTTTTTGGGACAATTTTAAAGATAATGAAGAGAAAAGTAATGGCTAAATATTGCAAAGGTCCAAATAAAATTAGGCCATTAGTCTCAAAGTTGGGTTTCAACGGATAATTTTATCAAGGTTGGCTTGAAAGGCTGAAACGGTCCAAACAATAGTTTCCTAAATCATATTCCATGCCTCCTAGGATTTCGCCTCAAGAAATTACTAAGTCAATTCTAAAGACTTAAACTGTCATGCATGCCTAATTTTTTTCGTAGGGAACTAAAAATTTTATAGTACGAATTTGCATGTTTTATTAAAAATACATTCATATCATTATTAAGCTAACATAATAACTTATTGAAATAATAGAACTTTATTAATACTAAAGTTTAGCATACTTAACTAAATTCAAATTTATTGAACAAAATATATCCTATTCATAATTAAAAGAAAATTTTATTCTGAGTGGAATCAATTCAAATTTCCGGTCTCCCCACTTAAAGTGAACAATGTCCTCATTGTTTAAAGTGAATAGATACTATACACCAGGTAGGATTTTTAGAAAAGAGGAGGTGAGTCAGATTGACTGCTTAAGTACCAAGCCCTCTCTAAGATCCAATCCTAGACATGTATATATCTATTGCCACACTTTAGCCTTTGTGACTTGTTCAGATTTTATTCATGATTCCTATATCTTGTTTTATTTTGTAAAAATAAAAATTCCTAATTAACCTAATCCTAAAAAGACTTAAGAATAAAAATAAGCTAAAGTTGAAGTCCTCCCTTTTTATGTGTTTGTCGATCCTTCCGAATTCGACTCATCTTTTGCTCCATCAGTATTGCCTTTGCATGAATTGCCTTGCTCATTCTTCGATAATGAGATCCATGGTTCAAATATGAAATCTGGAAACTCAGGCACAAAAATAAATGGGTCATTATAAATTTTCTTAAAGGCACTCCTCATCGAGTCATCCCTTATTTTTGAATATCTCTAGTGGGCTTGTTGCTGCCATTGCATGTGTTGCATTAAGTCTATCAACTTTGATAGCTCATCACGAAGATCTGGGCTAGGTGGTGGAGCTCCAAACATTGAGGTTTCGACATTAGGTTTAGCTTCTAGTTCCATTGGTTCTGCCTCATTAGGGACTTTAGTTGATTGCTCTGGTGAGATTTCTATGGGTTCATCCTCTGCTTCTTCAGGATCCTTACACTCTTCAACTTGTTGCTGTAGAACAGAATCTCCAGCTACTCAGTAGAGGTCCCAATCGGTGATTGTGCCTCGACTATACCCTGTCTTTTTCACATCTTCAAGGATTTTTGCTTTTAAGCACATAATTGTTATCGTCAAGGGGAAATAGGCAGGGCCAGAACGTTTAACGGCGCAATTTCATATTTCTCTTAAGATGATTTTGCCCACATCAATGGTCTTTCCAGTTAGGATTGATTATAATAAGACCATTCGCTCTAATGATATTATAGTCCCATGTGAACTAGGTATAAGGCTGAAACGAATGAAATAGAACCATACCTTCGCAAGTGGTGTCAAATACTCTCTTCGGCACGTGTGGGTTCCTTGCTTTGACACAGTCAACTTAGAACCTAGAACTGTAAGTTCCTCGACAATTTCTTGCAAATTTTCAAGCTTAATGTTGCTCAACAAGTGTAACATCCTGAAATTAGGCCTAGTAGGATTGAGCCCAATGGGCCTTAGGCGTAGTAGCATTTAAAATTTTTTGGAGAATAGGAGATCGGCTTAAGTGCAAGTTGGACCTTTTAGATAAGTGATTTTGGAAGGTTAGGGGGCTTCTATGAAGTCCCGGGATCAAATATTAGCTTTGGGAAAATTTTGGTTTTAGGTGAAAAAAAACCTTAGAGGTTGGCGGGTAGGCCTTAAGAATAAAATGTGGAGGAAAATGACACAAGTGGTGTGTGTGGTGTAGTGGCAAAGTGACGCCACAAGGAAGGACGGAGGTCCAAGGTTCTAGTTGTAGCGTTTGCATTCCTTTTGATTATTTTTATTAAATGAATTTAGACCTTGGCCATAGGGTTATATTTAATTCGCATGGTTTGAGGCACAAGGAGCTAGTTGGTAAAATGGCTAGCGGCGTGGATTATGTTATAAGGGAGCACAGGTTGAATCTCATGAGAAGCAAGGAGTATTTATTTTGTGGAGTGGGCGGTAAGAGTTTGATTGAATTTAAACTCTCTTGTGAAGGATCCCACATCGGAAAGATACAAGGAATGAAGGTGAAGAGCTAGCTATATAAAGAGCATGCCGGAGAAGGTTAACATACCTTGGTGGGCGTTGGGCACGGGAGTGGTCGCATGTGTTTAGCACCGAGTCTATCGGTGTGTAACTCTCTCTACTCTAGTTGGAGGCGGCAAATGTCGAAGTGCTTGGTCCACGGCAATAGTAACCACACGAGCGTGCGAGAAGCACGTGTGGGGCTTCAACGCGATAGTTGAGGCCATCATAGTATTCTTGTGGGTTGGGGCTACTTGAAACTGCGATGGTGAAGTGGGCCCAATGGGCCGTGAGGCTAATTGGAATAAATTGTATGATGATATAGTATATAGTGAACTAGACTAGGTGGAACTTATATCGTGGATAGATTTGTGTTAGGTGGGCCACACGGCGTGTGGGCAGAATGGCCGAAATTGGGTTTTAGGCTGATGATCCGATAAAGGCAAGAAAATGGTAGTTGAGTCGCTCAAGGCTACCTTTGCACCTTTAGAAAGGCCATTCGGTACAAAATTATGAAAATACCCTTGGTGGGTAAATTACAAAAATACCCTTGGTGGGTAGATTACGAAAATACCCTTGGTGGGTAAATTACGAAAATACCCTTCGTGGGTAAATTACGAAAATACCCTTTGTAGGTAGATTACGAAAATACCCTTGGTGGGTAAGTTACGAAAATACCCTTGGTGGGTAAATTACGAAAATACCCTTGGTGGGTAAATTACAAAAATACCCTTGGTGGGTAAATTACAAAAATACCCTAGGTAGGTAAACTATAAAAATACCCTTGGTTGGTAAATTACAAAAATACCCTTGGTGGGTAAATTACGAAAATACCCTTGATGGGTAAATTACAAAAATACCCTTGGTGGATAAATTACGAAAATACCCTTGGTAGGTAAAATTACGGTTATACCCTTAGAGGTTGATTAGCATGATTATGTTGTTTTATGTCTATCTGATTATGATGGTAATTCATGTTATACTTATATTTGATATATGTCTAGCATACATGACATCTGCATACGGATTATTATGTCATATTGCGGGTATGATGAGAGGAGGGAAGATTGATATCGTGACTTGGTCACCGGTGATTTGGTATCACATTCGTGTCTTGGACACGGAGGTTTGGCACCTCATAGCGACTCGTCCTCGTGGTTAATACCACCGTGGGTTGGCCCCACTTTTGAGATATGGGATCGTCGCCGGTGATTTGGTATCACACGTGGGTTGGCCCCACAACTTGATGATTCGTGACTTGGTCACGGTGGTTTAGCACCACGGTGGTTTGGCACCACCGGTGATTTGGTATCACATTCGTGTCTTCGGACACGGAGGTTTGGCACCTCATAGCGACTCGTCCACGTGGTTAACACCACCGTGGGTTGGCCCCACTTTTGAGATATGGTATCGTCGCCGGTGATTTGGTATCACACGTGGGTTGGCCCCAGATGGATTATTCGTGACTTTGGTCACCGGTGATTTGGTATCACATTTATATCGTGACTTGGTCACCGGTGGTTTAGCACCACCGGTGGTTTGGTACCACACGGGGTAGAAAAGGAGTTATGGATGGCTAGGTTGGGTGCATTATACATATATGTTGCTTTGTTATAATTTGTGTAAGTATGTGGTATTTACGGGAGAGGAATATGTCTTGAGTCTTGGTGACTCACCTTCTCCTTATCTTTTAGGTGATTCGTGAGTTTGCGGATAAGGAGCGGATGAACTCGAGGAGGCCATGCAATAAAATTTGGTTTTACATGAATTTCCAATTGGGTACTTTATTTTAATTTGGTTTTCATATTTTATGGATTTGTAATAAGGCTGTTTAATTATGTTTTGGATTATTTTTATGTTTTGAATATGTTTAAAATATGGCTTTTAAATTACTTGGTTAATTTAATAATTGAGCCCAAAGTTTTCTAGACTAAAAACTTCGCAATGGTTTTAAAAATCTTACCATCGGGTAACATGAATAGTTCAATAGTAAAATTACAAGTTAAATGTTTTCAATGATTTAGTGATTTCCAAAATTCAAGTTTCTATACTCAATTGCTAACGGATTTTCCAAAATGATATTTGAATTTTCTTAAAAGATATAAATGTTTTCTATCATATGATTTATCAACTAAGTTTTAAAGTTTTATGTAATTTGAAATAAATTTCAATTTTAACTTATTTTGACAAATAAAGAATTACAAAGAGTTTTTCACAAAATTTAATTGTTAATTGATTCTTTCAAAATTATTTTCCTTAGTGACATACTAGATTCGGTCGTGGCGTATTGACCGGGTTTGGGGTGTTACAAATTGGTATCAGAGCCTAGGTTTCAAAAACTCGGCTGTGGGTTATGGGGTTCAAAAAAAGTTTGTTTGAAAATACATGTTGTTTGGAAGTATGGCACCTTGAGTCTCCAAGCATCCAAATCAAGTAAGTTCCCTTATTTTATGTTTGTTAAGACAATGTTATGACTGTATTTTTGGTATTTATTTTGTGTGTGCTGGTTTGGATATAGAAATTGTATGTATAAATATCGATTTGCTTTTGTGTTTAGTTATCTAGTTATGAGAAAGAAGTTTGAGATTTAGTTTATTAGTGTTATTAGATCGAGTCTTGCAGCGTGGCGTAGTGTGGTAGGTTAGGGCGTGTATTTGTTAGTTAGTTGGAAATTTCGAGGACGAAATTTCTTTAAGGAAGGTAGATTTGTAACATCCACGAAATTAGGCCTAGTAGGATTGAGCCCAATGGGCCTTAGGCGTAGTAGCATTTAAAATTTTTGGAGAATAGGAGATCGGCTTAAGTGCAAGTTGGACCTTTTAGATAAGTGATTTTGGAAGGTTAGGGGCTTCTATGAAGTCCGGGATCAAATATTAGCTTTGGGAAAATTTTGGTTTTAGGTGAAAAAAAACCTTAGAGGTTGGCGGGTAGGCCTTAAGAATAAAATGTGGAGGAAAATGACACAAGTGGTGTGTGTGGTGTAGTGGCAAAGTGGCGCCACAAGGAAGGAAGGAGGTCCAAGGTTCTAGTTGTAGCGTTTGCATTCCTTTTGATTATTTTTATTAAATGAATTTAGACCTTGGCCATAGGGTTATATTTAATTGCATGGTTTGAGGCACAAGGAGCTAGTTGGTAAAATGGCTAGCAGCGTGGATTATGTTATAAGGGAGCACAGGTTGAATCTCATGAGAAGCAAGGGAGTATTTATTTTATGAGTGGACGGTAAGAGTTTGATTGAATTTAAACTCTCTTGTGAAGGATCCCACATCGGAAAGATACAAGGAATGAAGGTGAAGAGCTAGCTATATAAAGAGCATGCCGGAGAAGGGTTAACATACCTTGGTGGGCGTTGGGCACGAGGAGTGGTCGCAGTGTGATTTAGCACCGAGTCCTATCGGTGTGTAACTCTCTACTCTAGTTGGAGGCGGCAAATGTCGAAGTGCGGTCACGGCAATAGTAGCTAGCCACGAGCGTGCGAGAACACGTGTGGGGCTTCAACGCGATAGTTGAGGCCATCGTTAGTATTCTTGTGGGTTGGGGCTACTTGAGGCTGCGATGGGTGAAGTGGGCCCAATGGGCCGTGAGGCCCAATTGGAATAAATTGTATGATGATATAGTATATAGTGAACTAGACTAGGTGGAACTTATATCGTGGATAGATTTGTGTTAGGTGGGCCACACGGCGTGTGGGCAGAATGGGCCAAATTGGGTTTTAGGCCCACGGTCAAATAAAGATCGAAAATGGTAGTTGAGTCGCTCAAGGCTACTTGCACCTTTAGAAAGGCCATTCCGGTACAAAATTATGAAAATACCCTTGGTGGGTAAATTACAAAATACCCTTGGTGGGTAGATTACGAAAATACCCTTGGTGGGTAAATTACGAAAATACCCTTGGTGGGTAAATTCTGAAAATACCCTTTGTAGGTAGATTCTGAAAATACCCTTGGTGGGTAAGTTCTGAAAATACCCTTGGTGGGTAAATTACGAAAATACCCTTGGTGGGTAAATTACAAAATACCCTTGGTGGGTAAATTACAAAATACCCTAGGTAGGTAAACTATAAAAATACCCTTGGTTGGTAAATTACAAAATACCCTTGGTGGGTAAATTACGAAAATACCCTTGATGGGTAAATTACGAAAATACCCTTGGTGGATAAATTACTGAAAATACCCTTGGTAGGTAAAATTACGGTTATACCCTTAGAGGTTGATTAGCATGATTATGTTGTTTTATGTCTATCGATTATGATGGTAATTCATGTTATACTTATATTTGATATATGTCTAGCATACATGACATCTGCATACACGGATTATTATGTCATATTGCACGGGTATGATGAGAGGAGGGAAGATTGATATCGTGACTTGGTCACCGGTGATTTGGTATCACATTCGTGTCTTGGACACGGAGGTTTGGCACCTCATAGCGACTCGTCCACATGGTTAATACCACCGTGGGTTGGCCCCACTTTTGAGATATGGGATCGTCGCCGGTGATTTGGTATCACGTGGGTTGGCCCCACAACTTGATGATTCGTGACTTGGTCACGGTGGTTTAGCACCACCGGTGGTTTGGCACCACCGGTGATTTGGTATCACATTCGTGTCTTGGACACGGAGGTTTGGCACCTCATAGCGACTCGTCCACGTGGTTAACACCACCGTGGGTTGGCCCCACTTTTGAGATATGGGATCGTCGCGGTGATTTGGTATCACACGTGGGTTGGCCCCACGGATGGATTATTCGTGACTTTGGTCACGGTGATTTGGTATCACATTTATATCGTGACTTGGTCACGGTGGTTTAGCACCACCGGTGGTTTGGTACCACACGGGGTAGAAAAGGAGTTATGGATGGCTAGGTTGGGTGCATTATACATATATGTTGCTTTGTTATAATTTGTGTAAGTATGTGGTATTTACGGGAGAGGAATATGCCTTGAGTCTTGGTGACTCACCTTCTCCTTATCTTTTCGGTGATTCGTGAGTTTGCGGATAAGGGCGGATGAACTCGAGGAGGCCATGCAATAAAATTTGGTTTTACATGAATTTCCAATTGGGTACTTTATTTTAATTTGGTTTTCATATTTTATGGATTTGTAATAAGGCCTGTTTAATTATGTTTTGGATTATTTTTATGTTTTGAATATGTTTAAAATATGGCTTTTAAATTACTTGGTTAATTTAATAATTGAGCCCAAAGTTTTCTAAACTAAAAACTCATAATGGTTTTAAAAATCTTACCATCGGGTAACATGAATAGTTCAATAGTAAAATTACAAGTTAAATGTTTTCAATGATTTAGTGATTTCAAAATTCAAGTTTCTATACTCAATTGCTAACGGATTTTCCAAAATGATATTTGAATTTTCTTAAAAAGATATAAATGTTTTCTATCATATGATTTATCAACTAAGTTTTAAAGTTTTATGTAATTTGAAATAAATTTCAATTTTAACTTATTTTCGACAAATAAAGAATTACAAAGAGTTTTTCACAAAAATTTAATTGTTAATTCGATTCTTTCAAAAATTATTTTCCTTAGTGACATACTAGATTCAGTCGTGGCGTATTGACCGGGTTTGGGGTGTTACAACAAGGAAGACTATTCATCGTTTTCGAAATCAGGTAATTCAAAGAACTCATTAATAACATTTGAAGTTATTGGTACCTTGATCCCGTGAACTGGAACTTCGGTCAATTCACTTGAGGTTAAGTTCGCATAAAATTCACGAACTAGTTTCTCATCCGCACTTGGTCTCTTTTCACAAAACAATTCCCAATTAAGGGCTTCAGCAACTTCACGAATACGTGCCATAAAGTCTCTGTAGTTGCTTTCCTTCATTGTGAAGCCTTTCTCTGAATGCATCTGTTGATTCTTGAAGATACTTTCATATCTTACTTTGGCTTCTTCATAGTGGAACTTATTTTGCGTTTCATCGATTCGAGCGGAGGCATGAGTTCTCTTACGAGGCATGATTGACCTGAACATAAGATGGGAAAAATTATTTTCTCAAAAATTTATTTAACAAAAATTATTAATAATTCAATGAATTAAAAAATTAAAAAATTAAATAAATTGAAATAAAATTAGGTCTTATCACTTTTTTTTTTTGTAAAAATAAAAGAACTCTAAAAAAAATAATGGAGAAGTAGATAGCAAAATGGAAGGAGGGTTGGAAGGTTTTGGCTTAGGTTGGGTGAATAAGGAGTGTCGCATAAGCGCACAAGGCAGCAAGGCGCACGGCTAATGGAGCTGGAGCGAGTAGCAATGTGCGCGGAAGCTGTAAGCAAGAGCGCGCAGGTCCTTGGTGACCACGCCTAGTGTGCGCTGGGTGTTGGGCGCAAGTGCTACCGATGTGTGATCAGGCCTGGGTAGCTGGGGCTGAGGCATCAAACGTACCAGGCTGTGGGCGATGTGGGCATGCGGCATGTGCTGAAGTGGGTGCTGGCCGAATGGCTGTTATGGCTAGGGACTTGGGGCACTTTGATGAGTTGGTGATTTTGGGGTTGAATGATGCATGAATGAAAGGAAAAGAGTTGCTGGTATTTATACTAGGAGTAATGGGACTTAAAATAGAACTCTTATTTTATACTAGGAGTAATGGGACTTAAAATAGAACTCTTAGTATAAATTAATGATTAAAAATAAGTGTCCAATTCTACTTTTACTCAAGATTAACATCAACTAATAATTGAATATAAGCATATGAACTTATCAATTGCTATTAAGATAAACATGAAATATAATCAAATAAATTAATCCTAATTCTAAGCTAAGTTAGTAAAATTAATATATAAATTATAATGGATATAATTATATATTAAAGTTTATCAACAATTTATATAATATTAAGTAAAAATATTTATTCTACACGCCTTTTAAAAATATTTACAAAAAGAGGCACTTGGGTTTTATTATTTACAGAATTAGCAACTAAATTTTAAAATAATTCAATTAAGTCCCCAAACTTAATGAAAATTTGAAATTGAGTTGCAAGAACTTCATCACAACCTTAGCATCGTTCGTCAGATAACCTTCAGCCTCGACCCACTTGGACACATAATCTACTGCTACCAATATGTACTTGTGACCAAAAGACGGAGGGAAAGGACCAAGAAAGTCAATACCCCAAACATCAAACAATTCTACCTCAATGATATTTGTTCAAGGCATCTCATTTCTGTTGGTGACATTTCCAACCCTCTGACATCGATCACAACTCTTTACGTAAGCGTATGCATCCTTGAATAGTGTTGGCCAAAAGAATCTGGCTTGCAATACTTTGGCCACTATGCATGAACCTCCAAAGTGTCTCCACTTGGAGCTGAGTGACAGTGGTATAAAATCTTCAGTATTTCATCTTCTGCCACACATCTCCTGATCATATGATCTGCACACTTTTTAAACAACCATGGCTCTTCCCGAAATAGTATTTCACATCATGAAGAAACTTTTTCCTTTGTTGATACGTTTTATCAATCGGCATCAAACCATAAGATAAATAGTTAACAATATTAGCAAACCAAGGAATATTATGGACGTGATTTACCTTTAGTATGTGTTCATCTGGAAATGTCTCCTGAATCGGTACAAGTGGAGAATTTTCCTCTTACGACTCTAATCTGGACAAGTGATCTGCTACTTGGTTCTCTACTCCCTTTCGATCTTGAATTTCTAGATCAAACTCTTGAAGCAGTAGCACCCACCGGATCAATCTCGGCTTAGCATCTTTCTTGGCTAGTAAATATTTAATTGTCGAGTGGTCCGTATAGACAATCACTTTGGTACCTACAAGATAAGATCGAAACTTGTCAAAAGCAAACACAATAGCAAGTAACTCTTTTTCTGTTACCGTATAATTTAGTTGAGCTCCGGTTAGAGTTTGACTTGCGTAGTAGATGGGATGAAAAACTTTGTTCCTTCGCTAGCCCATGACAGCTCCAATTACGAAGTCACTTGCGTCACACATCAGTACGAATGGCAAATCCCAGTCTGGAGTGACGATTATGGGTGCCGTGACTAAGCGACTCTTTAAATCGTTGAAGGCTTTTAAGCATTCCTCATTGAACTTGAATATCGAGTCCTTCTCCAATAATTTGTAGAAGGGTTTAGCTACTTTGGAGAAGTCTTTGATAAAACTTCGATAGAAGCCGGCGTGGCCCAAAAAGCTTCTAACACCTTTTAGAGATGTTGGAGGTGGGAGTTTCTCAATAACGTCTGTAATAGGCCCAATTTGCCTGGGCCCAATTAACCAGTTTATTAAAAAAACCAATAAATTATAATAAAACACAAAAAATTAACAGTCCAATGTCCATTACACAAAACCCTCAGCTGAAATGTTTTTAAACAGACCTAAACCAGGCATGGCCCAATACCTAACTAAGCCCGAATGGCCCAAATAGCTTCAGCGAAATACCTAGGAGAGCTTCCAGAGATTTCCAAGCACCGCAATAGCCTCCCTCGCGCGTGCCTCCACGCGCGTCACTGCCTATGCTCCCGCACGCCCCACGCACCTCTGTACACCACGTCTGTGCCTTTCGTACCTGCAAATAAGGTATCTAATAGCAGAGAAGCTATAACATCGCAAAGTTGGGCCTAGTAGGATTGGGCCCATTGGGCCTTAGGCGTAGGAGCTTTTAAAATTTTTGGGAATAAGAGAACAGCTTTAGTGCAAGTTGGATCTAGTAGGTGAGTGATTTTGGAAGGTTAAAGGGCTTCTATGAAGTCCCGAGATCAAACTTGGGCTTAGGAAAAATTTTGGTTTTAGGTGAATAAAACCCTGGGAGTTAGTAGGTAGGCTTTAAGAATAAAATGTGGAGAAAATGAAACAAGTGGAGTGTGTAGTGTAGTGGCAAAGTGACGCCACATAAGAGACAAGAGGGTGACGCCACAAGGAAGGAAGGAGGTCCAAGGTTCAACTCTTGGCTCTTGCATTTTGATTTCTTTTCTATATGGACTTTAGAATTTGGCCATAGATTTATATTTAGTTGCGCATAGTTTTAGACACAAGAAGAGCTTGTGGCCTAGTGGTAAGTGGCGTGTTGAGCTATTGAAGGGAGCAAGGGTTCGAATCTCATGACAAGTAAGGGAGTATTTATTTTTCAGATTGGACGGGAAGAGTTTGAGTTGGATTTAAACGCTCTGCTGGAGGGATCCTACATCGAAAAGATACAAAGAAAGAAGGTGAGAAGCTAGCTATATATAGAGCTGTCTAGGAAGAGAAGGAGCATACCTGGTTGGCGTTGGGCATAGGAGTGCTCGGAGCGCGGTTTAGCAACTTTAGATTCCTATCAGGTGTGTGTACTTCTCTCTACTCTAGTTGTAGAGTGGCAAATGTCGAAATGCCAGTCACATGGCGATGGTAGCCACATGAACGTGCGAGCGCACGTGTGGAAGCTTTGATGCGATAGTCGAGGCCACCATGAGTATTCTTGTGGGTGTGGGATGTTGGGCCGCGATGGCCCAAAAGGGACCAAGTGGGCCCAATGTAAATTGTATGATTGAGTAGTAGATAGTGAACTAGACTATGTGAATCTCACATATGTTGCTAGGTTTGGGCTAAATATGTAACATCCTAGATTAGGGGTTATGCGTTTGTGCATAATTCATGAGTAGTAGGTTTTGGCAGTGTTTGGAAGTGAATTAAGGGTTTTTAAAATCCTAGGATGAAAGAGAAAGCTTTGGACAATTATTGGTTTTAAGTTAAAAACAAGAAATGATGTGGAAAAGTGTCAAGGGACGCCACCTAAGGTACAAGGGTTATGGCATCAAGTGAAGTACTTTGAGGGAAGAGGTTCGAATCCCATTGTGTGCATTTTTGCTTAATAGCATGTTTACTGTGATATGGATGTGTGGTGTGCATTTTTAGAACCTTAGAAATGTAAGGAAATGTATGGAAATTCATGGAAATGTATGGAAATGTATGGAAATGTATGGAAATGTATGGAAATGTAAGGAAATGTAGAGAAATGCAAGGAAATGTAGAGAAATGCAAGGAAATGAAAGGAAATGCAAGGAAATGAAAGGAAATGCAAGGAAATGTAAAAAGGAAAAATGAAATGGAAATGTAAGGAAATGTAAGGAAATGTAAAGAAATGTAAGGAAATGTAAGGAAATGAAATGAAAATGAAATGAAATGAAAGGAAATGTAAGGAAATGAAAGGAAATGTAAGGAAATGTAAGGAAATGTAAGAAAATGTAAGGAAACTTGGAAATGATTTAGAAATGTTAAGTTTCAAAAGGAGGAAAGTAAACATTTTGGAAACCTAAGCTAAAAGAGGAAAGTAAACATTTTGGAAACTTAAGTTAAAAGAGGAAAGTGAACATTTTGGAAACCTAGGAAATGTCAAGCTTAAAGAGCCAAACGAAAATTTTTGGAAACTTAGAAATGACCTAGAAATGTCGAGTTTTAAAGTTTAAAAGAGGAAATTAAGGCAAGGTGGCCTTAAGAGAAAAAGTATGTGAAAATTGACACACAAACAAGCTTGGAAAAGTGGCATCTTCCTCTGGAAATGGTGCCACATGCAAGTGTATTTGGGCCAAGGATCGAGTCACTTAGGAAGTAAATAAAAGAAGTTTTATTTTGCTACAAAGAGCAGAGAGGTGGACGGCTTGTGGGCTCTTAAAAGAGGAGTTTTATTTCCTTTAGAATTTCGGCTAATTAGGAGATAATTGTTGGATTAATTCTTTTGATAAAGTGATAATTATCACATAGGAAGAGTGGTGGCCAAGTTAAGGACTCTAGCTAGTAATTTCGGCTATAAAAGGAAGAGAAGGCCATTCATTCATTCATTCACTCTTCCTTTGCCAAATTTTTAAGCGATTCTCCTCTCTGCCTAAATTCCTCTGGTTTTATTCTTCCTTCTCTTTTCTTTCTAATCCTCCAAAAGTGAAAGTTGTGAGAGCATCATTTAGCCATAGCCGAATCTCTAAAGGTTGAAGTGAAGGTGCAATCGATTCCTTCAAATAAGGGTAAGATCCAAGTTTATTTTCCATTCTTTTATATTTTAGACTTATCAAAATTTAGGAACTAATCTCGATTATTATGAACCAGAGTCTTTCAACCATATTTAGACCGGTTTGTGGTAGTGTTCATAGATGATATATTGGTTTATTCGAGAAATGAGGAGGAACATGACCAGCATTTGCGGATAGTATTACAATTACTTCGTGATAAGCAATTGTACGCCAAATTTGGTAAATGCGAATTTTGGCTAAAGGAGGTGACTTTCCTTGGTCATGTAGTATCAGCCGAAGGAATAAGGGTGGATCCTCGGAAAATTGAGGCTATTTTGGATTGGAAACCACCAAAGATCGAAGCTAAAATTTGGAGTTTCTTAGGTTTGCCGGATACTATAGGACGTTTTGTAGAGGGTTTTCGTTGATTCGCACCTAACTAAATTGTTGCGTAAAGGAGTTAGTATATCTGGTGAAAAGCAAAGAGAGTTTTGAGAAATTGAAGAAGATCCTGATGAAGCTCCGGTTTAATTCAACCAGAGGTGGAAAAGAATTCATCAGATATTGTGATGCATCTCACACTGTGCTGGTTGTGTATTGATGCAAAATGGAAACGTGGTGGCCTATGCTTCTCGTCAATTGAGACCACACGAAGTAAACTACCCTACTCATGATTTGGAGTTAGTGCCGTTGTCTTTGCTCTAAAGATTTGGAGGCACTATCTCTATGGTGAGAAGTCCATAATCTACACGGATCACAAGAATCTTAAATACCTCCTTACCCGAAGGAGTTAAATTTGAGACAAAGAAGATGGGTAGAATTGTTAAAGGATTACGATTTCTCCATCGAGTACCATCCAGAAAGGCTAACGTGGTAGCCGACGCGTTAAGTCGTAAGCGATATCTGAATTAAGAGCTTTGTTTGCCCATTTGAGTGCATGACGAGGATGGCGGTTTGTTAGCGAACTTCGTGAAGCCACTGTGGTGGAACAAATCAAGGAAAAAGGACATCGGATGAGAAGTTGGGACCTTTACTTGACAAGTTGAAAATGGTGAAATTGAGGATTTTGGAATAAACACGGAGGGTGTGTTGTGCTTTCGAGGAGAGTATGCATGCCTAAGGACTTAGATCTAAGGCAATTGATTCTACTGAGGCGATAGTAGCCCCTTATGCTATGCATCCGGAGGAAATAAGATGTATCGAGATCTCCGTGAGCGAGATTGGTGGCCGGGGTTGAAGCGTGAGATTCTGAGTTTGTGGGAAAATGTTTGACTTGTCGACAAGTGAAGGCGTAACATCAATTACCGTCTAGATTGTTACAACCGATAAAGATTCCTCTTTGGAAATGGGAGCGGATAACTATGGATTTTGTTAGTGGGTTACCGTTAACACCTACTAAGAAAAATTCATTTGGGTAATTGTTGATCGGTTGTAAGACCGCTCATTTCTTGCCGGTTAAAGACGGATTATTCATTGCGAAGTTGGCGAAACTTTACGATCCGAAATTGTGAAATTTGCATGGGTACCAAAGATTCTATTATATCGGATAGGGACCCTAGGTTTACATCACGATTCTGGAAAGCTCTGCATGAAGCCTTGGGAACAAAGTTGAATTTCAGTACGGCTTTTCATCCTCAGTCTGATGGTCAGTCTGAGAGAGTAATTCAAATATTGGAAGATATGTTAAGAGGATGTGTAATCGACTTCAGGGGTAGTTGGGAGGATTATCTACCTTTGGCGAATTAGCATATAACAATAGCTATCGATCTAGCATTCAGATGGCACCTTACGAGGCATTGTATGGTCGTAAGTGTCGCTCTCCTATTTGTTGGACCGAGTTGGCGAAAAGATGATGTTAGGTCACGAGATGATATCGAGACAGAGGATAAAGTAAAAGTTATTCGAGCACGGTTGAAAGAAGCCTCGGATGAATGTAAGTCGACGCAGATCTGAAGCGAAGGAACATCGAGTATAGTGTGGGAGATCGGGTTTTCTTGAAGGTATCTCCTTGAAAAAGATCTTTAGATTCGAAAGGAAGGGCAAGCTAAGTCCTAGATATATTGGACCTTATCGTGTCTTTGAAGCGTGTTGGTCGATGGCATATCAGATTGAGTTACCTCGGAGTTAGATCAAATTCACAATGTCTTTCATGTTTCCATGTTGAGGCGTTATAGATCGGATCCTTTGCACATTATACCGGTAGAGGAATTGAGTGAATTTGATTTGTCCTTTGAAGAAGAACCGGTGGAAATCCTAGAACGAGATGTCAAGGTATTAAGGAAGAAAACTGTGCCGTTGGTCAAAGTTCTATGGCGAACCACGAAGTGGAAGAAGCTACGTGGGAGCCAGAGGATGCAATTCGCAACAATACCTCACCTTTTTCAACTGTGTAAATTTCGAGGGACTAAATTTTCTTTAAAGAGAGGTAGAGTTGTAACACCTAAAAATCGAGTATTTAAATTTGCATGATTTTGGTGTTTAGATTTTAAAGAAAAAATCTTTTATTTTAATTTGGTGCTTATTGAAGTCTTTGAGAGGGTAAAGCATAATTTGAGGAAAGAATAAAATTTATTAATTGAGAATTTATTGAAGTGAAACAAAGGTGATTAAGACTTAAGCTAAATTATGTGCTAAGAGTGTCATAAAATGAGCATATGGCATGGTGGAGTTGGCGCATGGGTTCTAGCAAGGGGAAGAGGTTGAATCCCTTGTATAGCACCTAGATAAAATTTTTGTTTTAATTTTACGCTCATGGATAGGAAGTGTCGCAATGATCAATTAAGGAAGGTGTTGACCATGTTATTTTTGGTTAGTGTATCAATGGATTAAGGAAACAACTAACTTATGGCATGTAATCAAAGGTTTAAGGAAAGATAGGGGAACATAAGGCACATATCAAGGGAAATTTTGGAAAGAAATCATGGCCAATTGACCATGTCTGGACGACAATTTGGTATAGGAGGAGCCTAAATTTTGAGTTAGTTTTGGTTGAGAAATTCTTTTCTCTCTTTGGTTGTTCTTTGCACTTTGTGCGAATTTTATTTCCTCTCCTATCAACATTCTTCTTGGCGAATTTTGCATTTGGTAAAGCCAAAATCTTTTGACCATTTGGTCACTTTTATTCATCTTGTCAATTTTCTTTTGTATTCTCCTTGTCGAAATCATCCATACCAAAAATCGGTCTCTTTTTTTTCTTTTGCCATGGCCGAATGCACTAACTCCTAAAGGTCTATTTTTTCTTTCATCTTCTTTCTCTTTGAAATCAAACTACCTCATCACCATCTCCTTCTCATATTCTAATTATTTCAATCAAAGATTCTTCATCAAACATTCCTTTGGCGAATGCTAGAGTGCCATAATCGAAATTTATTTTCTTTTTCTTGGTTGCATAGCCAATTCTCCAACTCTCACAAACACCATCCTCAATCTTTTCTTTTCGATCGTGGATCATAGGTAAGGGTTCTTCTTTTCATTTTCGTTTTAATAAGTGATATTATGGCCGAATATCATTGGTTTATTGAGGGTCTTTTTGGATTGATATAGCGTCCATTCTAATAACGTCTTTTTCGTTATTATTTAGTGCAATAAAGGAGATCGGAACTCAAGTGATCGGGAGAATTGTAGAAACGTTGGAAACGTTTTACTTTGGTAAGGAAATCAAATCTCTTTAAAATCTCTAGAATTATTGATATTATTTTAGATCTAACTAAATTCCTTTGGATCTTGAAGACTTTCAAAATAGGGAAGAAAAGCGGTGTTTAGTTATCGAAGAGGGCGGATCCAGTAAATCCCCATTCAAGCGAAGAGTGGTTTCAGCGATCCGGATTTTCCACCGGGTTGCGGGCCATCTTCGAAGGAAGTCCATTATTCAAGTGAATACGAACTTAGAACCATTATCGTTGGTAGATTCTCGACGGCGATCGAATCATTAAGCGAAGGAAAATCGAAAATCAAGTGATTCAAAATCAAGAGGGTAAGATTTTGGATCCATTATCGATTAAGATTATTTTACTGAATTAGTTGTCTAACGAATCAAAATATATTTTAGGTGCCGAGGCGAGAAGGGTTAGTACTCACTAGATCGAGGTGTGTAATTTCACACACATTATTTTTGGTTGGATGTCAAATTTCGGTATGGAAGTAAATCGAAAAACGATTAGATCGATAAAAGCGTAAAAATTATATTTTGACGAAAATGAGTAAAACGACTAAATCGTGAAAATTCTGAAACGCCTCGAGAAATTAATTGTTATTATGAAAATTGGATGTTTAAGTGAAAATGGGCCAAAATACTCTAGTTAAGTGAAAATGGGTAGTAAATACTCTAATTAGTGAAAATGGTAGTAAATACTCTAATTAGTGAAAATAGGTAGTAAATACTCTAGTTCGTGAAAATGGGCAGTAAATACTCTAGTTCGTGAAAATGGGCCAAAATACTCTAGTTCGTTAAAATTTAGCCAAAACACTCTAGTTTGGTAAATGGGCCAAAGCCCACTAAACTGCTAAATGGACAAATTGCTATAATTATGGGCCAAATGAAATGTTATTGATAAACCCACCATGTTGTGTATTGTTAATAAATTTTATATTTTAAAGTACATGTATAATTGCATGGGTGGGATATATGAAGAGAAGAATGGCGGTTGCCACAATATCGACTTATTGCCTCTAGTTAAATTGGCTCGCCACAATATCGACTTATTGCCTCTAGCTTATTGCCTCTAGTTCGGTGGCTTTGCCACAATATCGACTTATTGCCTCTAGTTAAATTGGCTATGCCACAATTATAAAAAGGCTTAATGCCTACGATTGGTGTGATGGCGGGTGGGTTGACTTGATCCCCACAGTGTGATGGTTGGTGCGGGGTGTTAGCGGATGGATATTAGGTATGGTGGAATTTCATTTTACATGCATTATTAATTGTGTTAATTCATGATATATTGTTGAATTCGAATTGGGCTCAAGCCCAAAGATTATGTCTGATAATCGGCCCAATAATGGTGGTAGGTGAGTTACACCTTTGAGCTCTAAGTAACTCATCCCTTTAAATTCTTTCCATCTCGGGTAATGGAAATTGATGTGGACTTGGGCGAGGATGACTTCGTGGAGGCCATATTTGCGAGAGAGGGTTATTTAAACTCGAACTTTCAATAAATATTTTTTTATGGATTATTGTAATAAGGGCCTCTATAAATAATTTATGGATTTTATGTGTGATTGGGTTTTAACTAAACTTTGGACTTTTTAATTAAGGGTCGTGATTTTATGATGCTTTATTTAAAATAAATTTTGGTTTTCAAGTATATGAAATTCTTTTATAAATATTTTATTATAGTCAATTCATTAACAAACTATTTAAAAGTTTTGATAATACAATGATTTTCAACTAATGTTTTCAAATATTATCAAATTCAAATACTCTTCTATTTATTTATTTTAAAACACGAAATTTATATTGAAGTTTTCAACTTATTGCAAATTTAAAGATAACTCGATTCATGTGACAAACCAAATCTAGTCTCAACGCATAGACCGGGTTTGGAGTGTTACACAAAAATTTTCGTTTGGCTCTTTAAACTTGACATTTCCTTACATTTCCAAGTTTCCCGAAATGTTTACTTTCCTCTTTTGAATCATTTCTAAATCATTTCCTTACATTTCCTAGTTTCCCGATATGTTTAGTTTCCTCTTTTGAATCATTTCTAAATCATTTCCTTACATTTCCTAGTTTCCAAAAATGTTCACTTTGAACTTAACATTTCTTTACATTTCCATACATTTCCTTACATTTCCTTACATTTCCATACATTTCCATAGATTTCCTTACATTTCCATACATTTCCTTACATTTCCATACATTTCCATACATTTCCACACATTTCCTTACATTTCCAAGGTTCTAAAAATGCACACCACATATAACAATAAACATGCTATTTCATAAAATTAAGCAAAGATGCACACAATGGGATTGAACCTCTTCCTCAAAGTACTTCACTTGATGCCATAACCCTTGCACCTTAGGTGCCGTCCCTACCACTTTTCCACATCACTTCTTGTTTTAACTTAAAACCAATAATTGTCCAAAGCTTTCTCTTCCATCCTAGGATTTTAAAACCCTTAATTCACTTCTAAACACCGCCAAAACCTACTACTCATGAATTATGCACAAACGCATAACCCCTAATCTAGGATGTTACAGTTCTACCCTCCTTAAAAATAATTTAGTCCTCGAAATTACTTACTAACATCGTACAATCCTTCTCACCGCACTTATGCTTCTGCTGCAAGACTCGATCTTAATAGAACCATCATACTTTCCAGGGCACAATCTCTAAGTTCACGTCCCTCGAACTCATTTCTAACATCACGATTTAATCGATTAAGAAGTTTTATGTATTAAAAATTTTGTTTCACTGATTAACCGCGAGGAAGTTTTATGGAAAGAATTTTTAGAAGTGGTTCTTTCGTATTCATACATGCACACAGTCTTTACATTCATACATCCATCAATCAATTATGAACTTTCGTTCATTCAGAGAAATGTTGTAGTTTTCATTGTTGTTATTTTTCCACTACCCAGGGGTATTTTCGTAATTTGTCAAAATAAGGTTCCTTGGTGATGTTGTCAATAAGGGTATTTTGGTAATTTTTGAAATCCCGGGGCTTTTCGAAAATTTTGAAATTACAGGGGTATTTCGGTAATTAACCAGGGTAAATTTGTAAATCTCAATAAATCAAGGTTATTTCAAAATTTGCAAAACTTGAGGGTTCTTTTTGAGAATTTGTTTTCCAAATCGGTGATGTTGCAAAAATTTTAAAAATCAGGGTCATTTTGGTAATTTTGTCAATCGGGGGTAATTCCGTAAGTTTTCAAATCGGGGTATTTTGGACTTTCGCAAAATAGGGTTTTTAAATACTTTTACAAAGTGAGGAAATTTTATTGAAATCAAGGGTAATAAGGTAAATTTAAAACCAAGGGCATTTTTGAAGATTTCTAATTTGAGGGTACTTCGTTGATTTTCCCTTTTGAGGGTGTTTTGGTCATTTTGCAAATCAGGGATATTTTCGTAAATTTCTTTCCATAATCAAGGTATGTTGATATTTTGTAAATTTAGGGTTCCTTTAAGCAAAGTAGTGAAATTTTGATAAGAGCGTGGGTATTTGGAAATTTCATAAACCAAGGGCATTTTGTAATTTTACCACTAGGGGTATTTTAGTAAATTTGTAAAGCGAAATATTTCAGGAAAATTTATAAAATAATCTTTTCAAATCAAGAGGGTAATTTAGAAATTTTAAAACTAGGGTTTCCATAAAAATACTATTAGTCCCTTTCGGGTTTTAGTTGGGGTTTAGCCGTGATTAAGTCCTCTTGGTTAAGGTGAACCGAGGCTATGCTCCAGGTAGGATTCGAGTGGAGAGGAGGTGAGTCACGCGGACTGCTTAAATACCAAGCTCCCACTGAAACCAATCCTAGACATGCGTACCATGGTTGCCACACCCTAACTCAGTGATTCAACCACAGGTTTGTTTAATTAGATATTTAAGTCTTATGTATTTGTTGGGGTACACTAGTCCTAGGGTTCAAATACTTATTAGACTAATCTACGTTGCCATAAAATCCCATACATTTCACATATTCAAATCACTTCAGAAGTCAGAAGTACTTACCTGGTGGACTGCGGCTCGGAGACTTAGTGGGCCATGCCAGAAAAACCTGCTTAATTCACAAAATCCCTTTTGGGCTTAACTTTGAAAACGTTTTGGGCATTAAATCCAAGACCGAGAGTTTAAAACTGGGCTCTGATACGGACTGAAACACCCCACACCCGGCCCACGAGCCTGGACCGGATCTAGTATGTTCCTCGATGTAACCCGGTTCAAAAATTCTTTTGTTACTTTGAAAACTGTGTGTTTTGAAGATAGTTTGTTTGTGGGTTGGGCTCGAGTTGAAATCAAGTTTATTTTATATCGAAAACCCATTTATTTGGTGAAAAATATTTAAGCTTATTTTAAATTAAATGGACTTGTTCTTTAAATACCCTAAAATCGTAACTTAGTAATTAAAACAAAAATAAAATCATCACTATGGCCTTATTACATAAAACAAAACCCAAAATAAAATTATCTGATACTTAAATAAAATAAAATGTCCATATTAAATAATTCTTCAAGTGAGCATGGCCACCACAAGTTCTGTAGTCCGGTCCATCACTTGTTCATCACCTGAAACATGTGCCCACAACGGGGTGAGTCAATAGACTCAATGTGTTACCAACACCAAAATATAATAGAATTAGGCATACCATACACATCATGTTCAAATAATAATTCAAGATAATGATGCAAACCTGAACACAAACCTATATGCCATCCGCTACACTCTACCCGTACCAACCTGCACACTGTGGGGACTACTAAGTCAACCCTCCATCCGCTACACACCATCGAAGGCAGTCGCTGTAGTAGACGTGCTCATCGCCCACATAAAATTCGTGGCATAGCCACCAGATAATTGTATCATGAGACACCACATTCAAATAATGTAACCGAAGTTACCACATTCAGATAATGTGACCGAAGTCACCACATTCACTTAGTGAGACCGAAGTCATCACATTCGCTTAGTGAGACCGAAGTCATCACATTCACTTAGTAAGACCGAAGTCATCACATTCACTTAGTGAGACCGAAGTCATCACATTCACTTCCCCTTTCTCAAATAACCCGAATGCCCCATATTATTCATATCATGCATATCATACTTAATTTCACATTCATGTCACTTTTCACATGTTAAGTATAACATATTTCGTAATCCTAGTAAGAGTAGGAAAACATACCTGAGTAATCTATACCATAACATGGTACTTTAGCCACATTCTTACATTTTCATATTAACACATATATCAAGTTTAAGCCATAAATCTATTAAGATTAGTGTGGGGTACACACGGTACCTTAGCCATATTCTTACACTTTCATATTAACACATTTAATTTAAAACATAGCCATGAACATATTAAAACTTAGAGTAGGGTACACACCTGATTCGCTTAACAATTTCACTTGAAATCTCAAAATTTGATCTACTGCCTTAGATCTTTAACTCCCTACATTCGGCCCATATTAAAGGTTTAATGAAAAACTCATTCGGCCACAAAACCAAATCCTAGTAGGATTTGTACACTAAGACTTACCTTAATGCCGATTTGCTTATCACTCAAATCCCGAAAACTTTACTTTTCTTCTCTTTGTATTCGGCCAAACACTAGATCTCTACATAGGTTAGTTTTCAGCTTTTAAGATAATAAGAAAATAGATCTATGTACTAAAGTAAGGCCTTAGCCGAATGCTATAGTGCTTACCTTGCGGATCTTAAATCCGAAACTCCTTTGAATAACTAGGGAACATGCGACATGGTGCACCTTCGGAAGCAATTTCACCTTCCTTGTAGTCAACACTAGAAAATCCCGAATGATCTTTCCAAATTTGACAAACAAGATATTAATGATATTAGTTCCTATGTTGCGGCTTAAAGAAGAGAATAAATTAATGGCCATAAAATTCTTACCCTTAATATTGAATTGAATGACACCTAAGCTTGAAGCCACTTGATATATTCGGCTATGGCCTTAAAAGGCTTACTTAGGCTTTTGGAGGATTAGAAGGAAAGAGAAGGAAGAATAAAGATGGAGGATTAGGCTAGAGCACAAGGTATTTGACTTTGGCTAACAAAAAGAAGAATAAAACTGTAGGAAATTCGGCAGAGAGAGGAGAATCTGCTTAAGAAATTCGGCAAAGGAAGAGTGAATGAATGAATGGCCTCTTTTCCTTTTATAGCCGAAATTACTAACTTAGAATCCCTTACTTGGCCATCACTCTTCTATTTTGATAGCTTTATCTCTTTAATTAAAAATTAAAGAATAATCCCTCAATTATCTCTTTGAAAATAATCTAAAATAAATCATCATTTATCCACCTATTTAGCCGAGTTTTAAGGAGAATTAAACTCTTCCCTTAAGAGTCCCTATTGCCGTCCATTGCTTCCTCTTTAAGTAATTAAATACAAATCACTTAAAGTCTTAGCTAGATGCCGTCCACCCCCTTCCCTTGATGAGCCGAATTTAAACTTGTTCTATTGGACTCCTTGTGGCCATACGAGGCCCAAATTATCCACCTAAGTGGCGTCACTCCTTTGGGCTTTAAGTGGTAACTTCAGCCACTTTTCCAAGCTTTGTTTGTGTGTCAAATTTCACATACTTTTTCTCTTAAGGCCACCTTGCCTTAATTTCCTCTTTAAGCTTTAAAACTCGACATTTCTAAGTCATTTCTAAGTTTCCAAAAATTTTCGTTTAGCTCTTTAAACTTGACATTTCCTTACATTTCCAAGTTTCCCGAAATGTTTACTTTCCTCTTTTGAATCATTTCTAAATCATTTCCTTACATTTCCTAGTTTCCCGAAATGTTTAATTTCCTCTTTTGAATCATTTCTAAATCATTTCCTTACCTTTCCTAGTTTCCAAAAATGTTCACTTTGAACTTAACATTTCTTTACATTTCCAAACATTTCCATACATTTCCACACATTTCCTTACATTTCCATACATTTCCTTACATTTCCATACATTTCCATACATTTCCATACATTTCCAAGGTCCTAAAATGCACACCACATATCACGTAAACATGCTATTTCATAAAATTAAGCAAAGATGCACACAATGGGATTGAACCTCTTCCTCAAAGTACTTCACTTGATGCCATAACCCTTGCACCTTAGGTGGCGTCCCTTGCCACTTTTCCACATCACTTCTTATTTTTAACTTAAAAACCAATAATTGTCCAAAGCTTTCTCTTCCATCCTAGGATTTTAAAAACCCTTAATTCACTTCCAAACACTGCCAAAACCTACTACTCATGAATTATGCAAAAACGCATAACCCCTAATCTAGGATGTTACACGGACAATATGTAGCTAGGTCACGCGAGTGATAAGGGACCTTCACCGTGTGCACAAGAAAGCTACAAGATGGAAAATTTTGATATGTAGCTAGGCCACATGGATGATAAGGGACTTTCACCATGTGTGAAAGAAAGCTATGAGATAATAATTTCATATGTAACTAGGTCACATGTGTAATACTGTGTGTATACCATGTGTACAAGAAAGTTACGGGTTATGAGTAGCTAGGTCACATAAGTGGTTCCTAGTGTTGGACGCCATGTAGATAAGAAAGCTACGAGATGGAATGGCTAGGTCACATGGGTGATAAGGGACCTTCACCATGTGTACAAGAAAGCTGAATTATGTGTAGGTGGAGCTATGTGCTGAGACCACCGAGTATTGGGCGTTTTTCGAAGGGGTTTAACGAGATAATTTACTAATGATGATTGGCGCGATCATGTTACGAATAAGTGAAAGTGTGAATGTGACCAATTGAGAAATGTGGAAAATGTACATATGAACAATATGCTCAATATGTAATCGAAAATTAGAAAGATTGGTATAGGCAAGTGATGAACACAACTAAAGTGAGAGAGAGCAAAAATTTACAATAGAACTGATTTGGATAGTAACAGTGACATGAATTTGAAAAATCACTAAAAATAGTAGAAATATAATTATAAGTTACATAAGATATTGATTTAATTCTTATTGAGTCTATTTCCATATAAAAGAAACATAGCAAAGAATTGGTTCTTATATTTTGAGATATTTGAATTTCTGTGAGACTGGTTCAAAATGATTACGTGATCCCCTGTTCTGCCTTGGAAAAATCATTAAAAATTGTAAAAAAAATAATTTTGGGATATAATTTATATCCTGAAATTCTAAATGAGTCTATTTTTAAATGAACTAAATAAGAATGTCATATAAACTCTGCACGAGGAGAAAATTGATTCGTAGTGAAGATAGGTCAGAATAGTTAAACAGTAAAATAGGGGAATCTTTAATGAATAAAATTTATTTATTTAACAAACTAAAAATTCTGGAAATTTTATGGTAAGAATATATGTGAGTCTAGTTTTATGGAAAATTAACAGATCTTAATTTGGAGTTCTTTAGCTCCAGATATAAATAATTAAGTGACTGTGACTCGAGTAGACAGCTTGAGATGGACATGAATAAAAAGTGGAACTATGTTCAATTATGATTGTATTATATTGGGAACATATTGTGAAGATTTATAAAAGCCTGTTAATAAATAAATTATTATTTACATACTTACTTACTAATATTTTTAGCTTACTTCCCTTCATTTCCCATATCTTATAGGGTTGTATGCTAACTCGAGTTGAAGATCGCTGGAGATGTAATCACACTATCAAGCTATCATCGTGGGGTAAAAGTGAATATAAACCTCTTAAGTTTATGGCATGTATAGGAGACTTAGTCATTTGTATATGTCATAATTGGTTTGGCCTAAAATGTTGGCCTTTAATATTTAGCAGTTCATTTTGTATAATTTGGATGAAATTTTATGACTCAGTTTAATACGTTTTCAAGTGTATGTGTTTTGGTACTTCCTCGTACCCTATTTTGGCGTTGAATACGGGTAAGGGTGTTACAGTTTGTCTTGAAGATATGAACTGCATTCCTTTGTTAGAGCTATCGTCTCAAATTCTCCAAGTCTTTGTTTCTTAGACAAAATGTCTTTCATGAACTTGACGTAGTTCGGCATTTTCTCAGGTGCTTCAACCAACGGGATGTTCATGTGAAGTTGCTTGAGTACGTTAAGGAACTTCTTGAATTGAATCTCCTGCTTCTTTTTCTAAAGTTTTTGAAGGTAGGGTGGTGGTGGTTTCATTACTGGAACTGATCCTGGTTGATTCGTCTTTGGCTGCAATTCTGCACCTAACGAAGTTGTTAGTTGATCAGAATTAGTTGTTCTTGAGGTTACTTTGTCAAGTTTTGCAGATTCTGGTTCTGGTGAAACTGGGATTTCAACACTTGGTTGAACTTCTTCTGAATCTCGAGCATCCGGTTGCTCCTTTCCAACTTCAATGGTATTGGGCTTTATCATCTTTCCACTCCTCAGTGTTAGCGCTTTGTAGTGCTCCTTTCCCAAATTTCTCAGATTTTTCGTATCACTGGGTAAGGTACCCTGTGGTCAGTTCCTAAGTTCAGTTGCAAGCTGGCCGACTTGATTCTCTAGATTCTTCAATGTAGCTACTTGGATCTAGATTAAGGCATCATTCTTTGCCATGTATGCCTTTAGCAGACTTTCCAAGCTATTGGATGCTTTAGCTTGAACTGGTTTCTGAACTTGTTGTAGGAAATTAGGAGGCTGGGTTGGTCTTGGTTGGGTGTAAGCGGTATTGGTTCCAGCCCCTTGGTTACTCTAGGAGAAATTCGGGTGGTTTCTCTATGATGGGTTATAAAAATTGGACTGAAGCCTTTGCCTTCCTTGGTTTTGGTTCTGATTACCCATGTAGTATATAGATTCTAGGTTCGATGGACATTCTTCAAACAAATGTCCATCCCCACAATAGACACAGGCTATATTCTCAAATTGATTAGGTGGATGTACTGCAAAACTATTAGGCCCATTAGTAGTAAGATTTTTAAGCATTGAGGATATTGATGATACCTGAGATGGGAGTGAAGTAAAAGCGTTTACTTTATGTATTCTAGTGACTCATCTTCCTGACGCTGCTCGACTAGTTGGCCGTTGATAATTGTTGCTGGAAATCCTCTCGATAATTTCATAAGCCTCATTATAAGACTTAGAGAGGAGAGCACCATTAGCAGAGGTGTCCACTACCATCCTTGTGTGAGCGTTGAGACCATTATAGAATGTCTCAAGTTAAATGCAATGCGGGATTCCATGATGAGGGCACTTTCGTAATAACTCTTTAAATCTTTCCCATGCCTCATACAAGGACTCATCATCTAATTGGTGGAAGGTAGTGATCTCATTCCTCAGCTTAGCATTCTTGCTTGGTGAGAAATACTTCATCAAGAATCTTTCGGCTAATTCTCACCATGTAGCAATGGAGTTCAGTGGCAATGAGTTCAACCAGGCATGAGCTCTGTCCCTTAACGAATATGAGAACAACTTAAACCGTAAGACATCTTCGGGAACTCCGGCTAACTTGAAAGACTCGCTCACTTCCATGAATAGTCTTAAGTGAAGATGAGGATCTTCAGTAGGCATTCCACTGAATTGGCCCACAGTCTGAAGCATCTGGAACATGACTGGCTTCAGCTCAAATTGTTGTGCCTTGATTTCGAGTATAATAATACATAGACTAAGATCGTTAAATACTGGCACAGCATACTGGTCGTAAAGCTCTATCCTATCATCAGCAATAAGGATAGGATTCTAAGCAGGGTTTGCTCCGTTTACTTGATTCATATTCTCGAAGTTCATCTCTTCGGTCCTTCACTGGTTTGCTTGTCTTCTTCGCTGTCGAAAGGTTCGTTCTATCTCAGGGTCTACAGGGAGTAAGTTAATAATCTGGTCAATACTCATAAACACCTAAAATAATCACAGAAAAATTAAGTAAAAATTTCAATAAGAAAATAAATAAACCAAAATGTAAAACAGATTCACAAATAATGGCTTCGAAAAATAGTTCCCGAAAACGGTGCCAAAAACTTGGAACGGTGGAAATGTGCAAGTGTACACAATCGCAACAAGTAATAAAGTGAAAAATAAATGTCAAGTTATCATACCCACAGGGACTGTAAAAGAATTATTTATGAAAATAATTTTAAACACTTTGGTGAGGAAAAATATTTGGATTCGATAAATATTTAAAAACTAGAAAACAAAGTAAAATAAATAAAATAAAGAAATTCTAATGCACGATTTCAAAATATGATTTAATCAAGATGATATAATTGTGTTGGATTAATTACATTTCTTACCTTAGAATTATTAAACTTCATGCTTATACTTGTTACGAATGAATCACGACAACTCAGTAATTTGCTAACTTATGAACATATTTACAAATAAAAATTCCATTCATCTCTTGTACATATTCCTATGTCAATTCGACCGATTAAAAAGATTTATAAAGGTAAATATGTTATTACACATACGTGCTTGTTGAACCAAACAATCTCTCGCATATTCCTATGTTGATTCAAATGATTAATTCAACTTAATAAGCATATAAAAGACTATGTGAGGTAACAAAGTATCCTTACCTTGAAACAGTTTAATCACAATAATCTTACAAGTTATGCAAGGCATATGTATCGCCAAATACAATGCTAATTTAATCTTCAACTACCTTAGAAGAATTAAACATGCACTGACTAAGTACAGTGTCCATTAATTACAATTTCAATGCATTTAAATAATTAATTCTTTAGTTATCTAAACAATTATAATGCCAGAATAACTTAAGCATGATTTTACTTAATCAAGCATTTTACCGAGGCCTACAACAGCATAAACACAATTTTAATAATTTAAAAGGATGAAATGCAATCAAACCAACACGAATTAAGTTCAAGCTAAGCTAATTAAATTAACCATTCCATCAGCATAATTATTCATAAAGATGTTCATCAAAACAACAACGAAATTTAAAGAGATATGGAACAAGAAGCAAATCCAGTGTTTCTCCGTAGCTTGACCGATTGCTCCGTTCTTTCTCCTCCGTTGTCCTCAGCTATCAAGGTGATATGACCACTCAATTGCTGATCCAAAATGGCTGAAGAATATCTCTTTCCCAAGAGAAGAAATCGAACAAAATGGCTGAACAAAAAGGGAAATGGAAGGGAAAAGTTGAGAGAAAGTGAGAGAGGAGAGAGAGAATGAGAGTGTGAGGGATGCTTTGAATGATCAGACAAGGGGGCTTTTATAGCTGAACGTGGCAGCTGAATTTTGCTAAAAATAGCAGCCAAAGAACCACACCTTTGCCAGCCATCTTTGTGGCAAAGTTGATGGTTTCAACTTTGTTAAAAATGGCATTGGGCAAATCTTCAAAGCCACTAATTGTGGAGGGGTTTGAATGCAACTTTGACAAGTCTTCAAGGGATTCTTTGCAAGCTTAATTTATCACCTAAAAGCTGATTTGGGCCAGCTTATGGACGGTTTGGGCTGCCCAATTGGTGGCTGGTTTGGTTCACTGACTTCGGTTCAACCAGTGCGGTTTAACTGGGCCCTTTTTTCCATAATTAATTAAGATTGATTTATTTAGCCAAAATTAAATTGGGAATAAATTAAAATTAATTATAATATGATTTAATATTCATAATCGGACCACCTTGGGCTGGAAATAAATTTGTCTTGATACTTCAAATTGCTTCTAGCGTTTATTCTTTGAGTAGTGTCTGCCGAGCCAATTTTCGCCCTTTATGCAAATCTGTCGAAAATAGTCAAAATTAATCAAAATTAACTATAAAATTAATTAAAATTCATCATGTTCATATTTTTGGCACAATTTAGTTATTTTATAATATTTAATTATTTTTCGACAAGAATTTAACTAAAATAGCATGATTTAAAGTTAAAAAGGGTATGTTGAAACACATAAATTTTCGTGTTTCCAATTACCTAATGCCATTTATTGATGTCATCATGAGCTTATTGTTGCTATTTATCTTCATACAGACTTACTAAGCTTTATGCTTGCCCCTCTCATTTCTGTTTTCCTTGTAGTATTGCCAAGACAACTCTAGGATCGTGGGACGTTAGAGTTCAGAAATCACACTATCGACATCTCTTTGGTATAACAAAGTTAGATTTATTTTAAGTATGGCATGTATAGGACTTGGGTATTTTGTTATGTCATATTGATAGCCAAAATGTTGGCTATTTATGTTATCAAAGTCATTTTTTAAATGGTTATTGGAATTGGGCTAATACATGACAAGTTTATTTATATTCAATGGAGATGAAATTATGAAGTTTATGCTTGTGTGGATGCTTTGAATTGAGTTATTGGAAGTGTCTTAGGGTCATGAGTTATGCTGAAATGAATTGGTATAAGTATGGTTGCTATGTAGGGTGGCATTTGGTTTGGAATATAGCCTTTTTAATGTCCACACGGGTAGATACACGGGTGTGTGTCTAGGTCATGTGTGACACACTATCAGCCCTATGAGCTTGTTGATCGGCCGTGTGTGTAACAGACCGAATCTGACCCTAATCGAAAAGGTGGTTTCGAGACCACGAATTCGATCCCGAGAAATGTTTACATATTATATTTAGTGTTTATTATGTATGTATTTATATGTGTGAAAGTTTAGAGAAAAATTTTATCGTTTAAGTGTGAATTAGATAAAAGGACTTAATCGCATAAAAAGTAAAAGTGGCCAACTAAAGTGAAATGTGTTAAATTGAGCATGGCTCTTTAATGTGAGGTATTAAAAGGGCAAATAGCCCATTTTAAGGTTAATGGCCGACCACCTTAGTTGCATGTAATAGTGTTTGGATTATTATAATGTATATTATTACATTATATGTTAAAATAATGAATAAATATATGTTAATAAAACAATAAAATAAAAGCCATTCATTTTGTTCATCTTTGGCGAAAGAAACACAACAGAAAAGGGAGAAAAGCCTTTGAACATTTGGCATTATTCAAGCAAAATTGGGTAAGAAATCTAGCTCGGTTTTTGTTAATTTTTACGTTTTTGAGATCGTTGCTTAGTATATTACCCGACCCATGCTAAAATTTCTAAGATTAGTGTGTATATATGAATCAGCCATGGATGAATTCTTGAGGTTTTGATGTTTAATGATGTTAGATGAAAGGTATGTTAAAAAATTAGTATATTATGTGTTGGAAGTTTTGGTGAAATTGTGTTTTTAGGGCCAATTTGTAAAAATAAAATTTTAGAAGGGCTTGATTGAAAAATAAATGAAAGATATGGACTTGTGCAGTCCTTATACACATTCAGCCTTTAAAGAGTATGGGGTAATTTGATGTATTTTGAGTTCTATGCAAATAGGACTAAATTGTAAAGTTGTGAAATAATAGGGGTAAAATAGTAATTTGCCCATTTATGTGCTTAGGGACTAAATTGAGATGAATTGTGCTTGAATAAGCTAAATTTAATGTGTTTTATATCAAGAGCAAAGAAAAATGGAGTTAGATCGGGGAAGGCGAAGGTTCTCGAATAAGCGGACCATTGACTACTATCGACAATAGAGGTAAGTCCTGTTGAAATTTGTTAAAGAATTATTCATGAACTCATTAAATGATAATGTGTGATAAAATTTTGATATATAATCATGTTAGCGAATGTATATATATGTGTGTATGAGATTGATTTCATAAATTTGATAATATGAGATGAATTAGTGTATCAATGTAATTTGTGAAATTGTACAATGAAGTAATGATTTATTTGTTTAAGGTGAATAAGTTAGTTGATTTGGATATGTAATATAGATATGAGTGTGTGTGGAATGATTGATTATATTGATGTGTTCAGGGCTTAGTGCCTAGCGAGCTTCGTCTTGGGTGATATATTCGGGCTTAGTGCCTAGCGAAGCTTTGTAGGTGATATATTGGGCTTAGTGCCTAGCAAGCTTCGTGTCGGTGATATATTGACTTAGTGCCTAGCGAGGCTTCGTCTTATGATATATTAGGGCTTAGTGCCTAGCAAGCTTCATGGGTGATATATTAGGGCTTAGTGTCTAGCGAGGCTTTATCTGGGTGATATGCTATAAGAGGAAATCTTGAACATCAAACAAGGTGAAATGTTTATATAGGGTTATGTGGTAAAGGTTCGGTAAGAACTAATCCACCATTTTAGTAAGGAATGAAGTGAACAAAAGAATTCTTGATGTATAATTAAAGATCGGTGATATGTGTGATAAAAGTGCTTGTTCTTGTGTATAAATGGAAATAGAAGATCGATGCCTAGATTGGTTTTCGATGTTATTGTATTGATATTTAAGTAAAGAGTATTACTATTATTCAATGATCTATATTTTATATAATGAAATAATTATGTGTTATATTATATGCTCATTATATTTATGTATGCTTGGGACTTACTAAGCTAGTAAACTTCTGTGTGTGTATCTTTGTTTATCTTTGTTTTATAGATTGTGATTGAACTACGGGCTCAAAGGATCATCGTGAAGTCAACCACACTATCGACTTTCTTTTTGGTATTAAAAACTTAGTTTGTTATTTAAAAGGGCATGTATAGGCTAGATTAAAGTGTATAACTAATGTTTTGTAATAGTGTAAATATGCTAGCTATGCGAAAATGGCTATCTATTTTGAATAACTTGTTTAGTGTTTTGATGATATTGTTTGCTCATGCCATGAACTATTATTTATGCTTGATTATGGTTTAACATGTGTGTGAGTGGCATTATTGTTTATGCATGTTAGATTGTGATAAGAAAGACTTATTAATTGGTTCATGTTAATGAGCTTAATAATTGGTATATTCATTGATAATGTTTGGACTAAGATTAGGCTATGAGAAATGGTAAATGATAGTTATGGTTTAGGTATGTTTGGTTAGCTTTATTGGATAGTTAAAAGTGCCAAGTTGATGTTAATAATAATATGGGATGCGCACATGTGTGGTTGTAATATTTGGTTCATTTTGATATGCATATGACCTTGATTATGGTGTGTATTTGAATCGGTGACTAGTAATAAGATGAAAAATAAAGTTTAGGTATACAAATGTACTTGCGAATTAGGAGTATATTTAAATGTTGTTTGTGTTCAAATGTTAGATGTGGCTTTTATTTTAAGGTATAATGCGCTTTAATATATATATATAAACATTAAAAGTGTATTCGGCCATATTGTAAGGTTACTAAAATCACATATGTGATTGCATAATAATTGATGTAATATGGTTGAATGTTTTGATTTTGTGTTTGTGTAGTAGCAATGAATTAATAGGTTCGATATTTAATATTTAAATAGATATATTGACATGCATGTGATGTATGAAGTGAAATATATATATATATATGTATATCTTTGCAATATGTTTTAAGTATACAATCGCCATTGATATTTGGGTCATAAGTATTAAGTATATGAACATGGTTTTGTGGCATATTAGTTAATTTGAGTATTTGGATATGTATAGATGATATTAATATGGTTGAAATTTTAAAGTATAGTTTGCATATGTATTATAAGTAACTAGACATGAGTAACTTTATCTAGTTGTGTTTCATATGTGCAAATTTAACTAATATGATTTAGTGGATGATTGCTATTGGATTTAGAAATTATATCGTGAAGAAATTGATATAACGTTGTGTATGAAAAATGATAAATGATTGTGTGAAGCTGTGTTATCTGGTAATGCCTCGTAACCCTATTAGGCGACGGATACGGGTTAGGGGTGTTACATTTATTGGTATCGAGCTACAGTTTAGTCGATTCTAGGACTACCGTAGTATGAAAGAGTCTAGCTATACATGCATTTAAATTGTATATATGATAGTGTGGTGACTTGACAATTTGATTGTATTTTATATAGTAAATGGATTACGATCTGGTAGAGCCGTAGCAGATGATGTGGAGAGTGTCGCGCTGGTCTCGCACATGGATCGATGCCACTAGACTCTCAACGATTCACGGGTAACCATGAGGAGGGCTAAACAAGCCTTCTATCAAATGATGAATGAATGGTTTGCCCAGTTTATTGAGAATAATCCAGCAGTACAACAACCTCCACCCCGAATAATCCAACCCCGGTACCTTGACACCCCTATGATAGATCCAATGAGATCTAGTAGGCCTCTGTTGATAAAATTAAGAAATTTGGGGCCGAAGAATTCAAGGCCAATGATAATGATGATGCAGAGCGAGCTGAATTGTGGCTTGATAACACTATTCGGGTATTTGATGAGCTATCCTGCACTCCATACGAATGTTTGAAATGTGCTATATCCTTGCTCCGAGACACTGCCTATCACTGGTGGAATACACTAGTATCAGTGGTTCCAAAAGAAAAAGTGACATGGGATTTCTTTCAGAATGAATTCCGCAAGAAATATATCAGCCAGAGGTTCATCGACCAGAAACGTAAAGAATTCCTTGAATTAAAACAGGGGCAAATGACCGTGACGGAATATGAGCGAAAGTTTGTCAGATTGAGCCGATATGCTCGAGAGTGTGTATCAACTGAAGCCATTATGTGCAAAAGGTTTGAAGATGGCTTGAATGAAGACTTAAAGTTGCTTGTTGGCATTCTTGAAATCAAAGAGTTTGTGACACTTGTTGAGCGAGCTTGCAAGGCTGAAGAGCTCGAGAAGGAGAAAAGAAAGGCCGAGATCGAAGCTAGAGATGCTCGTAAGAGACTGTCGGGTAAGAATTTTCATTCCACATCTAAGAAGTTTAGAGATGACTTCAGTCGACACAAAGCTACTTCAGATTCATCTAGACGTGATCGACCTCCAGTGGATTCCCGAGCTACCTCGATGACCAGTGTTGGTAACGTCCCACAGAATCGAGTTGAATGTAAACATTGTGGAAAATGGCATCCTAGGAGTTGTAGAGTTCGTGACCGGTCTTGTTTTAAATGTGGATCCTCAGACCATTTTATTCGAGAGTGCCCGATGTTAACTGAGTCGAATACAGCACAGAACTCTAGACCAAGTAGTGCATCGGTACGGGGCAGACCACCCAGATATTCTGGCAATGTAGGTGGTAGTCAGAGAGGGACAAAGAACACACAGATCGATCGGAGGCTAGAGCTCCGGCAAGAGCTTATGTTACTCGAGCTAGAGAGGATCTTTGCTTCTCCGGATGTCATTCTTGGTACTTTCACCCTTTATGATACTCCGTGATTGGATTGATTGATCTGGTTCGACCCATTCATATGTATGTGAAACTACGGTATTGAAGAAGACTCTACCAGTTGAGTCTCTTGAGTTTGTGATTCGGTATCCAACCCTTTGGGTAGATGTGTGTTTGTTAATAAAGTGTGTAAAAGTTGCCCATTGATGATTCGGGATTTTTGTTTCCCGATTGATTTGATCTTGTTGCCTTTCGATGAGTTTGATATAATTACGGAATGGTAGTTAACCGCATGATGCGGTGGTGAATTGCAAAAGAAAGCTTATCGATTTGAGACACGGAATGGTGAGATCATTAGAATCGAATCCGATGATTCGGTGGGTTTCCTCTGATTATATCATCGATGTTAGCTCAAAAGTATGTGAGAAAAGGGTGTGAAGCTTATTTGGCTTATGTCTTTGGATAATAAAGTGTCTAAGAAAGCAGATTGAATCTGCATCTGATTGTATGTGAATACTCGGATGTGTTTCTGAAGAACTCTGGGTTTACCCTCTATACGAGAGATTGAGTTTGGCATTGAATTAGCTCGAGGCGACTCCGATCTCAATAGCTCCATATCGGATGGCACCTCATTGAGCTAAAAAGAGTGAAAGCACGATTGCAAGAGTTAACGGATAGGGCTTTTGCGACCAAGTTTCTCTCCGTAGGGTGCACAGTTTTTTGTGAGAAAGAAAGATGGAGCGATGCGAATATGTATTGATTATCGGCAATGAATAAGGTAACTATAAAGAATAAGTACCGTTACCTCGGATTGATGATTTGTTTGATCATTGAAAGGGTAGTTAGTATTTTGAAGATAGACTTGAGATCGGGTTATTATCGATTCTATGAGTCGAGATCTGAGATGTGCCAAAGACTACATTTGGACGAGGTACGGACATTTTGAGTTTTGGTAATACCTTTTGGGCTTACTAATGCACTGCTATTTTATGGATTTGATGAATCGGGTTTTAGACGGTTTTGGATCGATTTGTGGTGGTGTTTATTGATGACATATTGATCTACTCCAAAGATGAAATTGAACACTGTTGAACATTTGAGGTTAGTGCTACAAACTTTGCGAGATCATCATTTGTATGCGAAGTTTAGTAAGTGTGAGTTACGGATGAGAGAGGTCACTTTTTGGGACATGTGGTTTGACATCGGGCATTGAGTTGATCCAAACAAAATCTCGGCTATACTTGATTGGAAGCCACCGAAAAATGTTTCCTAGATTCAAAGTTTTCTGGGACTTGCGGGTTACTATCGACGATTTGTGAAAGATTTTTCTATGATAGCTACCCGTTGACAAGGTTCTGCGCAGAAAGATGTCCGTTCGAGTGGTGAGAAAAATGTCGAGAAAAGTTTTGATCGGTTGAAAGCCCTTTTGATGAAGCTCAGATTAGTTCAAATTTGAATCGGGTAAAGAATTTGTTGTTTATTCGATGCTTCTTTAAATGGTTTGGGCTGCGTTTTGATGCGAGGAAGGCAAAGTGGTAGCCTACACTTCATGACAATTGAAGCATGCGAGAAAAATTACCCGACGCATGACTTAGAGCTTGCGACCATTGTTTTCGCATTGAAAATTTTATGTCACTATTTATTTGGCGAGAAATGTCACATTTATTCGGATCATAAAAGTCTAAAGTATTTAATGACTCGAGAAAGACCTGAATTTGAGACAACGGTGGCTAGAACTGTTGAAAGACTATGAATTGGTGATTGACTATCACGGGAAAAGCTAATGTTGTTGCGGATCGTTAAGTCGAAATTATTAGTTGCTCTTCGTGCATTAAATGCACAGATGGCTATGTCTAGTGATGGTTCGATCATGGCCAAGTTGCGAGCAAGATCGATGTTTATCCAACGAATTTGTGATGCACGAGAAAGTTAACAAGAATATGATTGCTAAGCGAATTTGATTGAAAAAGGTGCGAGTCGATTTTGATTGATGCAAATGGTATTTGAATTTTAAAAGCGAATGTGTGTTCCAAAGAACTCAGTTGATCTGAGATGATTTTGAGTGAGGCTCATAGTGGCGACTATCGATACATCCGGGTAGCACGAAAATGTATAACGACTTGAAAGCAGTTCTATTGGTGGCTGGTATGAAACGTGATATATCTGAATTTGTTTCAAAGTGCCTAATTTGTCGACAAGTAAAAGCGAGCATCAAGTGCCTTACGGGTTGCTTGGTAGATCATGATACGAGTGGAAATGGGATAAAATGACAATGGTTTTTGTATCCGGTCTTCCTATGACACCGAGTAAGAAAGATGCCGTATGGGTGATAGTTGATAGGTGACTAAATCAGCTCATTTTGTGCCGATTCGTATGACTTTTCACTCGATAAACTTGCAATTGTATGTTTCTGATTGTAAGATTGCATGGTGTACCGAGCTCCATTGTGTGAGACGGAGACCGAGATTTACATCACGGTTTTGGAAGAAGTTGCAAAATGCTTTAGGTACTAAACTACATTTTAGTACGACCTTTCATCTACGTGATGAGACGGTCAATCTGGCGAACTATTCAAATACTTGAGGACATGTTGAGATGTTGCGTTCTCGAGTTTGAAGGTGCGTGGGAACGATACCTACCTTTGATTGAATTTGCTTACAATAATAGCTTTCAATCAAGTATCAAAATGGCACCTTATGAAGCCTTATCTGGCGAAAATGTCAAACACCATTATCTTTGGTGAGCTCGGTGAAAATAAGATACACGGGTTGATTTGATTAAAGAAGCTGAGCAGAAAGTGGCCATAATCAAAGATAATTTGAAAGTCGCATCGGATCGACAAAAGTCCTATCTTGATTTGAAACGTAAAGATATTGAATTCGGATCGGAGATCGAGTCTTTTAAAGGTTTCACCATGGAAGAAAGTGCTCCGTTTTGGTAGGAAGGCAAGTTGAGCCCGAGTTCATTGGACCGTATGAAATCATTGAGCGTGTTGGGCTGTTGCTTATAAATTGAAGCTACCCTCCGAATTAGAAAAGATACGATGTATTTCATGTTTCTATGCTCGTGAATCTGAGATCGATCCGTCACATGTGATTGCTCAAATGCGAGATTGAGATACGATGCGATATGACGATATAAGGAAAAGCCGATCCGTATTCTAGCTCGGAAATGAAAGAGCTAAGAAACAAAAGATGTCCTTAGTGAAGGTGTTATGGAATCGACATGGAGTTGAAGAGGCAGCGTGGGAGCTGAGGATTCAATGAGGCAACAATATCCGACATTGTTTAACGGTAAGATTTTCGGGACGAAAATCCTTAAAGGGAGAGTTGTAATGCATCGAATCGACCCTAATCGGAAAGGTGGTTTCGGGACCACGAATCTGAGGCAGAAATGTTTACATATTATATTTAGTGTTTATTATGTATGTATTTATATGTGTGAAAGTTTCGTAGAAAAATTTTATCGTTTAAGTGTCGAATTAGATAAAAAGGACTTAATCGCATAAAAAGTAAAAGTGGCCAACTAAAGTGAAATGTGTTAAATTGAGCATGGCTCTTTAATGTGAGGTATTAAAAGGGCAAATAGCCCATTTTAAGGTTAATGGCCGACCACCTTAGTTGCATGTAATAGTGTTTGGATTATTATAATGTATATTATTACATTATATGTTAAAATAATGAATAAATATATGTTAATAAAACAATAAAATAAAAGCCATTCATTTTGTTCATCTTTGGCGAAAGAAACACAAAAGAAAAGGGAGAAAAGCCTTTGAACATTGAATTATTCAAGCTAATTGGGTAAGAAATCTAGCTCGGTTTTTGTTAATTTTACGTTTTGAGATCGTTGCTTAGTATATTACCGACCCATGCTAAAATTTCTAAGATTAGTGTGTATATATGAATCGGCCATGGATGAATTCTTGAGGTTTTGATGTTTAATGATGTTAGATGAAAGGTATGTTAAAAATTAGTATATTATGTGTTGGAAGTTTTGGTGAAATTGTGTTTTAGGGCCAATTTGTAAAAATAAAATTTTAGAGGGCTTGATTGCAAAATAAATGAAAGATATGGACTTGTGTAGTCCTTATACACATTCGGCCTTTAAATAGTATGGGGTAATTTATGCAAATAGGACTAAATTGTAAAGTTGTGAAATAATAGGGGTAAAATAGTAATTTGCCCATTTATGTGTAGGGACTAAATTGAGATGAATTGTGCTTGAATAAGCTAAATTTAATGTGTTTTAGATCAAGAGCAAAGAAAAGCGGAGTTAGATCGGGAAAGACGAAGGTTCTCGAATAAGCGGAATTCAATACGGCCTATCGACAACCGAGAGTTAAGTCCTTGTGAAATTTGTTAAAGAATTATTCATGAACTCATTAAATGATAATGTGTGATAAAATTTTGATATATAATAATGTTAGCGAATGTATATATATGTGTATGAGATTGATTTCATAAATTTGATAATATGAGATGAATTAGTGTATCAATCTAATTTGTGAAATTGTACAATGAAGTAATGATTTATTTGTTTAAGGTGAATAAGTTAGTTGATTTGGATATGTAATATAGATATGAGTGTGTGTGGAATGATTGATTATATTGATGTGTTCAAGCTTAGTGCCTAGCAGGCTTCATGCCGGTGATATATTAGGGCTTAGTGCCTAGCGTGCTTCGTCAGGTGATATATTAGGGCTTAGTGCCTAGCGAGCTTCGTCTTCGATGATATATTGGGCTTAGTGCCTAGCGAGCTTGGCTTGGTGATATATTCGGGCTTAGTGCCTAGCAGTGTTTTATGCTAGGTGATATGCTATAAGAGGAAATCTTGAACATCAAACAAGGTGAAATGTTTATATAGGGTTATGTGGTAAAGGTTCGTGTAAGAACTAATCCACCATTTTAGTAAGGAATGAAGTGAACAAAAGAATTCTTGATGTATAATTAAAGATCGGTGATATGTGTGATAAAAGTGCTTGTTCTTGTGTATAAATGGAAATAGAAGATCGATGCCTAGATTGGTTTTCGATGTTATTGTATTGATATTTAAGTAAAGAGTATTACTATTATTCAATGATCTATATTTTATATAATGAAATAATTATGTGTTATATTATATGCTCATTATATTTATGTATGCTTGGGACTTACTAAGCTAGTAAGCTTCTTGTGTGTGTATCTTTGTTTATCTTTGTTTTATAGATTGTGATTGAACTACGGGCTCAAAGGATCATCAGTGAAGTCAACCACACTATCGACTTTCTTTTTGGTATTAAAAACTTAGTTTGTTATTTAAAAGGGCATGTATAGGCTAGATTAAAGCGTATAACTAATGTTTTGTAATAGTGTAAATATGCTAGCTATCTGAAAATGGCTATCTATTTTGAATAACTTGTTTAGTGTTTTGATGATATTGTTTGCTCATGCCATGAACTATTATTTATGCTTGATTATGGTTTAACATGTGTGAGTGGCATTATTGTTTATGCATGTTAGATTGTGATAAGAAAGACTTATTAATTGGTTCATGTTAATGAGCTTAATAATTGGTATATTCATTGATAATGTTTGGACTAAGATTGGCTATGAGAAATGGTAAATGATAGTTATGGTTTAGGTATGTTTGGTTAGCTTTATTGGATAGTTAAAAGTGCCAAGTTGATGTTAATAATAATATGGGATGCGCACATGTGTGGTTGTAATATTTGGTTCATTTTGATATGCATATGACCTTGATTATGGTGTATTTGAATCAGTGACTAGTAATAAGATGAAAAATAAAGTTTAGGTATACAAATGTACTTGCGAATTAGGAGTATATTTAAATGTTGTTTGTGTTCAAATGTTAGATGTGGCTTTTATTTTAAGGTATAATCGCACAATATATATATATAAACATTAAAAGTGTATTGGCCATATTGTAAGGTTACTAAAATCACATATGTGATTGCATAATAATTGATGTAATATGGTTGAATGTTTTGATTTTGTGTTTGTGTAGTAGCAATGAATTAATAGGTTCGATATTCAATATTTAAATAGATATATTGACATGCATGTGATGTATGAAGTGAAATATATATATATGTATATCTTTGCAATATGTTTTAAGTATACAATCGCCATTGATATTTGGGTCATAAGTATTAAGTATATGAACATGGTTTTGTGGCATATTAGTTAATTGAGTATTTGGATATGTATAGATGATATTAATATGGTTGAAATTTTAAAGTATAGTTTGCATATGTATTATAAGTAACTAGACATGAGTAACTTATCTAGTTGTGTTTCATATGTGCAAATTTAACTAATATGATTTAGTGGATGATTGCTATTGGATTTAGAAATTATATCGTGAAGAAATTGATATAACGTTGTGTATGAAAAATGATAAATGATTGTGTGAAGCTGTATTGTTTGGTAATGCCTCGTAACCCTATTCAGACGACGGATACGGGTTAGGGGTGTTACAGTGTGTCCCCTTGCATGCTAGGCTTGCAAGCCAGTATGCTGAGTAGTAAACACATGGCCAGTATGCTAGGCTTGCAAGCCAGTATGCTGTGCCCAGGCTGTGTGAAGCCTGCACTTAAAATTTGGAATTTAATTCGACACACAGTCTAAGGACACGGACGTGTGCCTTGGCCGTGTGGCCATAGTGAAGTGATGGTGTCATAAAGAAAATGTCATGGTTTTGGCAAACGGGCTAGGGCACGAGTGTGAGTTTGTAAGGCTCAGCAAATACACTCGAGAGTGCGTATCGACAGAGGCTATCATGTGCAAAAGGTTCGAGGATGGGTTAAATGAGGATATCCTTTTTTATGTCAGAGTTCTCGAACTAAAAGAATTTGTGGTGTTGGTAGATATGTGCATTTTTACTTAAATATATGTGGTAGCATGCTTGTGTGTGATTTGAATGTGTTTTGGGGGCTTCAGGAACCTTAGGTTGTAGGTAGAAGCCTTAGAAAAAATATCTGATTTTAAGCCTAAAAAGGGGAAACTAAGGGAGCTAGGCCTTAAGGAGTTTATTGTGTGGCTTAGGACACAAGGACTCAGTTAGTAAAGTGGCTAGGAGGCACCACTTAGGGCCTTGTGAGGTGACACCACAAGGAGTGTGAAGGGGCCTAGGTTCGAGCAGCAAGGGAAGCATTTTGAAGCTTTTATTTTTCAGTAAGGAGGTGCAGTGATGGACGGCACAGGGACTCTGAATGGATAAAGTGTAGATTGGGTCTGACAGCTTAAAGATTCGGCTAAGTAGGAGTGAAAAGAAGGATTTGGATGAGGGAAGAAGAGTTGGCCTGCAGATGGACTTTGGAGGGGGCATATTCGGTCATGCTTAGGGAGCTAGTGCCGAAATTGCTTAATTTCTTTACTCATCTTAGACCGAACCCATTTTCCTCCCTTTTCTTCTCTTTTATTTTGCTAAGGCCGAAAATTCTCCATCATTCATTCCCACCATTGCCGAAATTCTTAAGGTTCCAAACATCTCTTCTCTATTTTTTTGTCAAAGGCCGAATCATTCTTATTGATTCCTTTTCCATCTTTTTCATCTTGAAAAGCCGAAACCCCTTTGTGTTCTCTTCTATTTTTTTTCAAGTGTTTGGTTGCTCTTCCCACGTGCTCTAAACTCCATACTCAATGCCGAATCTATCTCTTGAAAGCTGAATCTTCTGGTAAGTAAACTTCCTACCTCTCTTCTCTCCTTGACTAATTTGGGTTAGCCGAAATCTAGGGATCTAATTCCTCTTATTTTCTTTGGCCGAAACCATGAAAGTGGGTTTCAGGATTCTTTTGTAGCTGACGGTTTAAGGGAGATATTTTGAGATTTCAGACACCCAAGGGATCTCAGCAACTTCAGGAGCAGATAATAGTTTTCGGGATTTGAACAAGCAAGGTAAGGGAGTTGTAATATTCGGCCAAAGGCCATATTACCTATTGAAGGTTGCCAATTCTAACTATGATTCTTAGGGAGGAGTACAACCTGATTCGGTAGATCTTTGGGATTCGGTGGTCGATCTAGGTAAGGGTTCTAACGTGTAGATCTATTTCTTTATCATTCAAAATCGAAGGCTAACCGTTTGTGTGTATTAGTTGTTGGTCGATTGCAAGGGAAGTGCACCTCGTATTTTCAGGATTTGGTTGGAAACCAAATCGGCATTAAATGAGTATTATTTCCATCGACATATCCTTGAGTTTCAGTTGAGCCAAATAGGCTTTTGGTTCTTGACAAGTGTTGGCCGATTTTAGGAAAGGGAAAGGCAAACGTTTTGGGATCCCGTTAGTTTCGCGTAGCTTCGGGATTTCGCTTAGAACTATGAATAGTCAGGTGTGTAACCCACCCTAAATTCCTGAATAATAATAATGTTATGTATATGTTAATAAGGCAATGAATGAATATGGCTAAGGGTACCATTCAATGGTGCAGTGTATTCAGGTATGTACCCCTCAATACTCGTTAATAATGTTTATGAACATTGCTATGAAAATATAAGAAATTTCATTATGGCCATAGGGTAAGGTAGATTGCATGATATCTGTATGATTTGTATGTTGCATGGGCATATGGGTGATAATGATAAAGGGGAAGTGTTCTGGTGGTTTTTACCACATTATCTGGTGACCTATGTCACATATTATGAATCTGGTGACTCTGTCACATTATCTGGTGGCTATGCCACGATTATTAGGGCGATGTGCAGTTGACTGCAACGACTGCCTTTGATGGTGTGTAGCGGATGGAGGGTCGATTTAGTAATCCCCACGGTGTGATTGGTAGGTACGGGTGATGTGTAGAGGTTGGATATCTAGGTGGGTTTGGGTTGCATCATTGCTTATAAATGCGTATATGTGATTTGATATGCCTTAACCGAATGGGAATCTATGTTGGTTGTTACACACTGAGTCTGTTGACTCACCCTCCGTGGGCTAACATTTTGCAAGTGATATTCAGTAAATGGACCGGGTCGGCAGGGACATAGTGGTGGCCATGCTCAGCTCAGTGTTATCGATTTTTCTTATTAAATTTTTTTTTTTAGATTTATTTTGGGTTTTGTTTGGTTGTCATAAGGCCATTACTATTTAACTGCTTTATTTTTGCGGTTTAATTTTTATTATGATACGAACAACATCAAACAAACGATTAAACATTTTTCGTAAAACAACTTCAATTGTTTTGACACCTAAACACCTAAAATTCGACATCTCTTTTAACTTGAAATTTTTGAACACATGATAATAATGTTTCAATACAAACTTCAAAAACAACACGATTTTCAAACTGATCACAACTCAAATCCAATTTCTTTAAAACCACCAATTTTTTTCTAAAGTGACGAGCGAGGTTTAGCTACATTTTACTCAAGGAGCATGCGATTCATCGGGTCTTGTGAAATTTGGGTTTGGGTGTTTGACTTGTAAGGCTAAAGAGTTGGCCAAAGAGAAAAGAAGAGAAGAGATTGAATCCCGTGAATCGAGAAAGAGGAAATTAGGTAAGTCATACCAATCCTCATCTAAGAAATCAAAGGATTGTGCTACTCGATCAGCCAATTCAGCTGGGTTTTCAAACTGAAGTAAGGGCAAACAGTTCTCGGGGTCTAAGGCTCAAACTACTTTGGTTGCTAGTGTTGGCAATGCCTGACCGAGTAGACCAGAATGCCCGCAGATGTCATTCTGGTGAGTACCACGCAAACGAGAAGGCTTATTTTAGGTGTGGGTCTCTAGACCATTTTATCAGAGATTGCCCCAAGGTGGGTGAGAAAGAGAAGTCACAGAATACTGTACCAGGAAGTACTACTAGGGGAAGACCACAGAAAAACCCAAAAAATGAGATGAGTAGCAAGAATTCATCTAGAGAGCAGGCTGCAAGAGTTGAGGGTAGAGCACTGGCGAGAACTTATGCCATTCGTGCTCGCGAATAGGCGTCCTCCCCCGACGTGATCACGGGTACATTTTATGTTTATGATATTCATGTTGTAGCTTTAATTGATCTAAGGTCTACCCACTTGTATATTTGCATGAAATTAGTCTCTAGCATGAGCATGTCTATAGAGCCTACTGAATTTGTAATAAGAGTGTCAAATCCCCTAGGCAAATGTGTATTGGTTGATAGAATATGAAAAGGTTTCCCTTTGATGAGTAGAGGTCATTGTTTTCCTGCTAATCTCATGTTACTACCGTTTGATGAGTTCGATGTCATCCTTGGGATGGAGTGGTTAGCTACTCATGATGTGATTGTAAGTTGTGAAAAGAAGTTTATTGAGTTAAAATGTGAAAGTAGGGATCTTATTTGTGTTGAATCGATAAGCAAGATATATCACCAGTAGTGATATCATCCTTGTTGACTCAGAAGTATTTAAGAAAGGGGTACGAAGCTTACCTTGCCTTTGTGATGAATGCTAAAGAGACTGATTTGAGAATTGTGTCAGTACCCATAGTATGCGAGTATCCAGATGTTTTCCTAGAGAAATTGCCAGGGTTACTTCTGGTTAGAGAGATTGAATTTGGGATTGAGTTAGCTCCAGGTACTGCCCCCATCTCTATTGCTTCATATAGAATGGCTCCAACCGAGTTAAAAGAATTGAAAGCACAGTTGCAAGAATTAACGGATAAAAGCTTCGTAAGACCGAGTTTTTCTCGTGGGTGCTCTCATATTATTTGTGAGGAAGAAAGATGATTCTATGAGGTTATGCATAGATTATCAGAAACTTAATAAGGTAACTGTGAAGAACAAGTACCCTGTTGCCAAGAATCGATGATTTGTTTGATCAATTGAAGGGAGCCACAGTATTTTCCAAAATAGACATGAGTTCTGGATATTATTAGTTGAGAGTCAAGGACTCGGATGTGCTGAAAATCGCATTTAGGACTAAGTATGGCCACTATGAATTTTTGGTCATGCCTTTTGGTTTAAAAAATACCCCAGTTGTTTTCATGGACTTGATGAATCGTATTTTTCAACCATATTTGGATAAATTTTTGTGGTCTTCATTGATGATATACTGATCTACTCTCGAGATAAGAACGAACATACCGAGCATTTGAGAAAGGTTCTAAAATTTTGAGAGATAAACAATTATATGCCAAGTTTAGCAAAAGTGAATTTTGGCTGAAGGAAGTTGAATTTTTGGGGCATATTGTCTCGGGAGATGGAATTAGAGTCACCCGAGTAAGATTTCAGCAATTATTGAATGGAAACCGCCAAGGAGTGTAACTGAAGTGAGGAGTTTTCTGGGCCTAATCGGCTATTATAGGCATTTTGTCAAGGGGTTCTTTATGATAGCTACTCCGATGACGAGACTATTGCAAAAGATGTAAAGTTTGATTGGACAGAAAAGTGCCAACAGAGTTTTGAGAAATTAAAGGCGTTGTTGAGTGAGGCTCCTATTTTGGTGTAGCCTGAGCCGAAAAGAGAATTTGTGGTCTATAGTGATGCATCCATGAATGGATTAGGTTGTGTACTTATGCAAGAGGGAAAGGTGATTGCATATGCCTCTAGAAAATTAAAGCCGTACAAGAAGAATTACCCGACCAATGATTTAGAGCTAGGTGCTATTGTGTTTGCATTAAAGATATGGAGGCACCATTTATATGGTGAAAGGTGTCAGATATTCACCGACCATAAGAGCCTAAAATATTTGATGACTCAAAAGGAATTGAATTTAAGGCAACAAAGATGGTTAGAGCTGATCAAGGATTATGAGCTAGTGATTAATTATGGTCCGGGAAAGGCGAACGTGGTTGCTGATGCTTTAACCAAAAAATCCTTGTTTGCGTTGAGAGCCATGAATACGCGGATGGCTTCGACAGATAATGGTTCTATTCTAGCCAAGTTGAGGGCTAGTCCATTGTTTCTCCAAGAGATTTGTGAAGTTTAGAAAAGTGACAGTGACTTACAAGCCAAAAGTGTTTTATGTGAGTCAAATACTATATTAGACTTTTGGGTAAGTCTTGATGGATGTGTACCTAGAAACGATGAGCTTATCTGAAAGATTTTGTATGAAGCATATAGTGGATGTTTGTCTGTACATCCAGGCAGCACGAAGATGTATAATGACTTGAGGAAATGGTATTGGTAGCGAGTATGAAGAAAGACATCTCAGAGTTTGTGTTGAAATGCTTAATTTTTTAGCAAGTGAAAGCTGAACACCAAGTACCTTCGGGTATACTTCAGCCTATTATGGTTCCCGAGTGGAAATGGGATCGTATCACTATAGACTTCGTGACGGGTTTACCGTTGTCACCGAGGAGGAAAGATGTTGTGTGGGTTGTAGTCGATAGACTTACGAAGTCAGCCCATTTCATACCAGTACGAGTCAGTTATTCTCTTGATAAGTTAGCGAATTTATATGTGTCAGAGATAGTAAGACTTCATGGAGTACCGTTGTCGATTATTTTGGATAGAGATTCGAGATTCACGACACGGTTTTGGAAGAAGTTCCAAGAGGCTTTAGGCACAAAATTGAGTTTTAGTACAGCTTTCCATCCGCAAACCGATGGGCAGTCGGAGAGAGTGATACATATACTTAAAGACATGCTTCGATGTTACGTTTTGGAATTCCAAGGTAATTGGGAAAAGTACTTACTGTTGGTGGAATTCGCCTACAACAACAATTTTCAGTCAAGTTTGAAGATGGCGCCTTATGAGGCATTGTATGAGCGTAAGTGCCGAACACCCTTGTATTGGACAGAACTCAAAGAGAATCAGATTCACAAGGTTAATTTGGTCAAGGAAACTGAAGAGAAATTGAAGGTGATACGTGAATGTCTGAAAGTGGCCTCATATAGACAAAAGTCCTATTCAAATTTGAAGAGGAAAGAGATTGAGTTTCAAGTAGGTGATAAAGTGTTTCTGAAAGTATCACCATGGAGAAAAGTCCTCAATTTTGGCTGGAAAGGCAAATTGAGTCCGTGTTTTATCGGACCTTATGAAGTTACCGAAAGGATAGGACCAGTATCTTATCGTTTGGCCTTGCCACTTGAGCTTGAAAAGATTCACGATGTTTTCTATGTGTCCATGTTATGCCAATACCATTCAGACCCTTCACATGGGATAGTACCAACAGAAGTAGAAATTCAACTGGACATGACTTATGGCAAAGAGCCGATTAAAATTTTGGCACGAGAGGTCAAACAGTTAAGAAACAAAAATATAGCTCTTGTGAAAGTGCTATGGAAAAGACATGGAATAGAAGAGGCTACATGGGAGCCCGATGAGGCTATGAGAAACCAATATCCCAACTTTTTTACCGGTAAGATTTTCAGGGACAAAAATCCTTAAGGGGAAGAATTGTAACAGCTCGATTTAGGGGCTAATCAGAATAGTGGTTTCAAAATCACAAATATGAGGCCGGAGAAAATTATTTTCATGTTACTTTATGAGTTAGAGTATGATTATATAAATGCATGAAATTTTTGGTGCTTTAATTTTAGCGATTTCATGCTTAATCGTGAAAAAGGACTAAATCGCATGAAGTGCAAAAGTCCAAAATTACAAGCTAAGGGTGCCAAATAGCTGTGGAATATTAATTGGAGGTCTTTAAATGGAAATTAGCCCCTTATGGTTGGCCAGCCATAGGGGACAATAGAGGTCAAAATTTGGTCAAGTAGGTGGATTAGGTGGACTAAATTGGGATTTTATATTAAAATAAAGAAAGAAAAGATATCATCTTTTCTTCTTCATTCCCCACCAAAAATTAGTAGCAAATTGGGGTTTGAAAGCTTCAAAAATTTCAACGTAGTCTTCTCTTTACAAGTAAGCGTTTTAGTGATCATTTCTTGATAATAATTGTACTTTTGGAACCCCTAAAGCTTAAGCTTTCTAAAGAGGGGACTATTTTGTAAAATGGTAAAGAGTTTAGAGTTTTTCCATGAGAGTTTTTAAGTAGTTGGCTGCATTTTTATGGAAGAAAATGGGTCTTAGTTGTTAGATGAACAACTTTTGTGAAAGGTGTTACCATGAAAACACCTAAAAGGACCTTTTTGCAAAGGTTGTAAAATGTGAGGTAAATGTGTGAAATAATGAGTATTGATGGTTTCCATAAGAGAAATAAATGTTCACCTAGGCTCGTTAAATGTAGAAATTTGATTAGAATTGATTACCGAGCTTAGGGGTAAAATGGTCATTTTGCAAAAGTCTAAGGGCAAAATAGTAATTTTTCTAAAGCATGATTATTGAAATGCAATTGTTAATGTGATTATTAAATGAGCTAAGCTTCTATTATAGATCAAGAAGAACCAAGAATTAACCTCGATGAGGGAAAGAACAAAGTATCGTACTAGATCGACGATCTAACTTATTTTGAAATCGAGGTAAGCTTGTATGTGATAAATTCAACATTTATGCTCGTATGTTTGAGAATGTTTGACATTATAATGATACATGATATTCTATGAAATTGAGTATTGGTGTTGAATGAGAAAGATGATAAAAGTTGAGATGTTGAAGTCCCGGTTGGACTGTAATGAATGTGAGAATATTATCATCGAGACATGAGATGGATAAGGTCCCGTGTAAGACCATGTCAGGGACATGGCCTCGGCACCGAATTGAGATTTCGTATAAGGCCATATCTAGGATATAGCTTCGGTATTGAATATGAGAATCGTATAAGGCCATATCCGGGATATGGCATCGATACTTGATGTAAGATTTCGTATAAGACCATATCCAGGATATGGCATCGGTACTCAGAGATGACCCCATGTAAAACCACATCTGGGATGTGGCATTGGCTTCGTGTTTATGTTAATGACGATGAATATGCATATTTGAGTATCCCTAGTGATTTAGTGGGATAAATAGATAGGCTTGAAAATAGAAATGAGATTAGTGCTAAAGCCATGTGATTGAGTGAACACAAGTACTCGTGAGTAATTCACGAGGAATGTATATGATATGTGGCATGGTATGTGCTAGATAAGAACAAGTACGAGTAAGTTATGGCAAAGTGCTTAAGATTTTGGGTGATTACCTAATGCCATAGATTGATGTCATCATGATCTTTTTGTTGCTATTTATCTTCATGCAAACTTACTAAGCTTTATGCTTACCCCTCTCATTTCCTTTTCCTTGTAGTATTGCCAAGATAACTCAAGGATCATGGGACGTCGGAGTTCAAAAATCACACTATCGACATCTCTTTGGTATAACAAAGTTAGATTTATTTTGAGTATGGCATATATAGAACTTGGGTATTTTGTTATGTCATCTTGATAGCCAAAATGTTGGCTATTTATATTATCAAAGTTATTTTGTAAATGGTTATTGGAATTGGGCTAATACATGACAAGTTTATTTATATCCAATGGAGATGAAATTATGAAGTTTATGCTTGTGTGGATGCTTTGAATTGAGTTCTTGGAATGCCTTAGGGTCATGAGTTATGTTGAAATGAATTGGTATAAGTATGGTTTCTATGTCGAGTGGCATTTGGCTTGGAATATAACCTTTTTAATGTTCACATGGGTAGACACATAGGAATGTGTCTAGGCCGTGTGGGTCACACGGTCAGCCCCATGGGCATGTTGATCGGTCGTGTGTCCCATTGCATGCTAGGCTTGCAAGTCAGTATGCTTAGTAGTAAACATAGGGGTAGACACACGACCTTGTGTCTCAGCCGTGTGGGAGGCACGACCATGGACATAGGTGTGTTCCCAGGCCGTGTGAAGTTTGCACTTAAAATTTGGAATTTAAGTCGACACACGGTCTAAGGACATAGCCGTGTGCCTTGGCCATGTGGCCATAGTGAAGTGATGACGTCATAAACAGAATACCATGGTTTTGGCACACAGGCTAGGACACGAGCGTGTCGAGGCCATGTAAGGGACACGAGCTAGAGGCACGGGCGTGTGAAAACCCCTATAGGTTCAAACTAGAAATTAAATACCACACGGGCTAGGAACATAGGCGTGTGTAACCACACGGCCTGCCCACACGGGCGTGTTCCATTTCACTGTTTAGGCAAAATATTTTTAAGTGCGTAAAAGTTTCCAGTTTAATTTTGAGACCTTTTGAATGTATTTTTAAGGCCTCATAGGCCCATGATAAGGATGTTATGCATATGAATTAGAAATTTTAAGTTGGGGATGAATTTTTAAAGCCCAAATTTGTATGTGCAAGCCAGTTAAGTCTGATAATGCCTCGTACTCGGTTCCAGAGTAGAATACGGGTAAGGGGTGTTATAGATTACACTTCATGGAAATTGTCAATATTTTTCCTTAGAACGTATTCGATTTCTGCCATAATACTAACCAAATTGAGATTGTAACAGTCCATCCGGTGAAGTCTCTGTATCTAGTTACTGTTTGATGTATAGTTAGTAAAATAAGGATAGATATGAGTGAGTTACATGTTAGTCTTGGATAAGTATAGAATTATGTGTATTACACCATTTGGGGAACTCTTAGTTTTGGCAAGTTCTGTGGTTTGTCGGACTTTTTTGTTAAGTATCCGTCCAACCCATATCCTTTGGGCAAACTCATTAAGTTCATGCTTTTTAGATTTTTTTATTATTTAAGTATGGTAATTTTGTTAGTTAAGTTGAGATTTAGTTAGAACAGAACTAGACTATTGTAGATGATAAGACTTAAATTATGTTAAGTGCACTTAATCACAGAATCAAGAGAGTTAGTGGAATTATCTAATTTTTCCACTAATCCTTGTCTCCGAGCTTAAGTATACAAGGATAGTGGTGGTCTTTCTGAACATTTTTACATTTTCTTCTTCTTCATTGATTTCCTTTGAAAACTATTTAAAAAACTAAGTTTAGAAAACCTTTATGAAGTAAGGTTCACAGCATTCAACTAACTTCTACGTTAGTATCAGCTCATTGGTAATTACTAATTGGTGTCTCCGAACGTATTAACATCCAGAGTGTGAATACTGCAACTTAAAGATATAGATTTGAGGCAGTGTCCACAAGTATATGGGTCAGGTTGTAATAGAGTTTTACAATGAAGTAAGTAAGTACTCTGAGGATCGTACTCAAGGGAGGCGAGTACTAAATTAAGGCTAACCTAAATGCAAATAGAATTAATTAGTAGTTTAACTAAATTATATTACGATAAAATATAAGGGAAAGATTTTAGGTTTTTTATAAATAAGGAATTAAAAACTGCATAAATGAAAGGGACTTTGGAAAACTAATTTCTAAACACTATCAAATGAAGACATGGGTGATTATCTCTCTTTGGTAGTCATAATCAACTGTTCTCTCGGGTTTTCTTGTTCAATCAACTAGTCAATACCCCATCAAGATCTTCCAATTCATCCACTGAAATACTGAATAGGCAAGAACTACTTATCTTTTGACCTCACAGTCTAGACTGGTTCAGGGTTAAGGTGTTCACGAATAGGCTATTAAAATTTTGGGTTAATTTCCACCTTGATGACTTCCTAGGGTTGTTAGGCCTAAGGTTAGATTCTTCCTTTCTTGAATAGCTAGTTCGTTAGAAAATCCCTACAAAATAGTTAATTATTCATACCTCCACTCACTAACCCCCCATAAGAGGATTAGTTCCTCATGGAATCCATAGACATAATAAACTTGATGATAAACATATGCATGAGAAATAAATCAAGAATAAAGTTTAGATTATCCTGACTGTATTCGATTGATAAAGCACAAAAATAATCAAACGTTTGATTGCGTCTACAAATCAAGTTCTCCGAAGAACACGAATGAAAAGAACTGAAAAGAAATCTAAACCCTAAGATAAAGAAAAAAATTTAAAATTTAAAATTAAATTACAAAGAAAAACTTAGAATATCAAAAATAGTCCTTTAACAAGTGTTTAAGAACCTATTTATAAAGTTAGGGTTGTCGTCGTCCTCAACCCTAGGTCAGTTGATGCTCTTGTATTTAACTTTTGATTGTGTAGACCAAAACGCCCCTGGTTCGTAAGTGTTTCCCTTACAAAGCTGATATCGCTACTGTAACAACACGATTTTGGGCCTAGTCAGAACATGGTTTCGGGACCACAAATCTGACGTAAGAAAATTTACTTTTATTATATTTTTATAGTCTACAATTTCACGGGATGATTTCGTGAAAATTTCGTTCGAAAATTTCGTCGTTTGAGTTAGTCAAAATGACTAAATTGTAAAAAGTGCAAAAATTGAGTTCTAGAAGTTAGAGGTGTCTAATTGCTATGAAATTTTAAATTAGAGGTCCTTAGTTGGTAATTAAACCATTGGATAATTTGTTGGACAAAAATGGATATGAAATAAGTGAAATAGAATATTTTTAAGTTAGGGGCATTTTGGTTATTTAGTAATTAAATGATTAAATAAACAAAATAAAAGCCAAATCTATAGTCATCTTCAACCCTTGGCCAAAAATACCATGGAAGCCATGGCTAGTGTAACACCCTAAACCCGGCCTGGACGTTATGGCCAAATCTGGCGATGTCACATTGAAGTGTTTTCGTAAAATAGGTTGTCGTTGAAATCACTTTGTGTTATTCCATGATGAGTCTAAAAATAGGTCGTTCATTTTCAAAGCATGAATCATTGAAAAGTTATTCACATAAAAATGTTATTAATTTTCAAAGCGTCATTTATTGCGGAAGCTTTTAAACCGATTGCATATTTGAGGAAATTTTGATAAAACATTTATCTTTCTGAAAACTCGCGGCTTTTCCTACTGCTAGTGTAATAGTCTGGTTTATACCCTAGTCGGAACAGTGGTTTTGAGACCACAAATTCGAGTCTACATAATATTTTAATATTATATTCTGTGCCATTGATGAGTGTTTAAGCATGTATTAAAATTTTGAAAGCTAATTTGTCCATTTATGTGGTTAATTTGATAAAAAGGATTGAATTACATTAAATGCAAACTTAGCATGCTATTTGTTAAGGTATCAATGTGTTGTAGCTTTGTAAAGGTGGAGGCCTTATATGGCAATTGAACCACTTATAAGATAGTGGATGGAAGATGGCCGAAAAAGCCCATATTGTATAATTGTTTTAAATGTTCATTAAATGGCTAATTTAGTAAAATGTATATTATTATGTTTGTAATAAAATAACTAATGAAAATATGAATGTTATCATCTTTTATGAGTGCCAAAAATATCAAAGAAAAGAAAGGAGAAAGAAGCTAGGTTATTCGGCCATTGTAAGCTTGAATTAAGGTATGATTTTGATTTGGATTTTGATGATTTTTATGTTTTTGAGATTGTTGCTTAGTCTACTATCAAGCCCATGTCTCAATTTTGTGTATTTATGATGTTCATGAGTTGTGCCATTGATGAAATGGTGAGCTTTGTGATGAGTTTGGTTGTTAAATGAAAGATATGTATTTGATGAATATACTTTGTTCTTGAATTTTTGATGAATTTAGCTAATTAGGGCTAAATTGAGAAAATAGTAACTTGAGGGACTAAATTGCAAATTTGATGATATGGGCTTGTATGAGATGTATGAACATTCGGCTAAGCATGAGTATGTGATGATTTTGTGAATTTGATGTTCTCAGAAAATTGGACTAAAGTGATCAATTGTGCAAATGTGAGGGTTAATTTACAAATAACCCTAAATATATGTCCTTGGATTGAATTGAATGAGTTAGTGAATAAAAGGATTAATTTTGAATATGTTTAGATCAAGAACCGAAGAAAACGGACTTAGATTGCGGGAAAGTGAAAGCAACCGAGTAGTTGTTTCCATTTCCGTTAAATTGAATCTGAAGTAAGTCATTATGCAAATAAACGTATTCGTATTGAATTATGTATGTTTGTAACATCTGAATAGGGCCTATGCATTTTCGGTTTGATTGTATGAAATGACAAGCTTAAGCACTAAGAATAAATTTTGATATTTTTGGAAACACGGAAATGCATGAAAATGGAAACCTAAACATTTTGGAAACACGAACATTTTGGAAACTTGAACATTTTGGAAACACGAACATTTTGGAAACTTGAACATTTTGGAAACACGAACATTTTGGAAACACGAACATTTTGGAAACTTGAAGATGTAAGAAAAATGGCAAATTCTGAGCCGATCGAAAATTTTAGGAAACTTAGAAATAAGGTAGGAATGACAAATTTTAAAGTTCAAAATAGGAAATAAGGGCAAGAGAGCCTTAAAAGAAAAAGTTGGTGAAATTTGACACACAACAAAGCTTGGAAAAGTGGCTGAAGGGGTCACTTAGGGCTTATGGAAATGGCTGAGTTCGAGTCACTTGGAAAGCAAATAATGAAGGTTTTATTTTGCTTCCAAGGCTAAGAGGTTGGACGGCACAAGCTTCAGAATTAGAGGAGTTTTAATTCCATAAATATATGATAAAATAAGTGATAAATAAAGGATTTTCTTTTACTAAGATAAATGAGGAGATAAAGGATGGATTAAATACTTTTATTTTAATTAGGTGATAATTAAAGGAGATAATATTATCATTTATGGAGTAGTGGCCAAGAAAGGGCTCTCCTATTGACAATTTCGCTAAAGAGGGAGAACTAAAGGCTATTCTCTCACCTTTTCTAAGCACTTGTCGAAATTTTCCTAGCTCTCTCCCCCTCTCTGCCGAATTCTCTTTAAGCAAAAATCCATCCTCTCTTCTTCTATTTCTTCTCTGTTTCTCCTATCAGAACCGAACCTTTGTTGATTCGAAGTAAAGAAGCAATCGATTAAAGGCATCAAGGTAAGGTTAAGCTATTCAATTTCCTTTCTTTTCTTTTCTAAATGCCGAAAGTAGAAGTACTAATCCCAAATTTTGTTCATGGCTGAATCTACAAGGGGTTTCTCAGGTTTCCACACTTTTCTGAATATAGGGATCAAGGATCCAAGGTAAGTGAGTATATACATTCGGCCAAGGCCAAATCTTAGGTATTCAGATCAACGTAATAAAAAATTTACCGATTCAGGGAATTAGAATTTAGCCGATTTCAAGGAAGAGGAAGGTGAAGGTTTCGGGATTTAAAGTCCATAAGGTAAGCACTTAAAAAGTATTCGGTCAAGACTTTTGTGATTACCTAGATCAGTTCTTTAATTATTAAAGCCAAAAACTAACCCATGTTAAGAATCAAAGTTGGCCGAATATCAGGTGAAGGAAAACCAAGTTTTCGGGATTTGAATAAACACCAAATCGGCATCAGAGGTAAGCCTTTTTACAAATCCTACTAGGATTTGGTTTTGTTTCAAGCCAAATGGGTTTATTAATGTGTCTTATATGATGGCCGAATATAGGAGTTAACAGATCTAAAGTTAGATCGGGATTTTCGAGATCTCAAGGAACCTTGTTAAGCAAATCAGGTGTGTACGCACACTAACCTTCGATTTATCATGTGGCATTATTTTTATGAATATGTATAAGAATATGAATATGGCTAAGTACCTAATGTGGTACAAAGGTACTCTGTGCACGTTTCCTACTCCGATAGGATTACTGAAATATGTTATTCTATAACATGTGAAAATCTGAATATGAATGTGAATTTAATTATATGCATGATTATTAATTTTTGGGGCATTGGGTTTATGTGAAAGGGAAGAAGGTGTTGACTTGGTCTCACTAACGTTATATGGTGACTACGGTCACAAATATTTGAATATGGTAACTCCGGTTACATTATCGAATTTGGTAACCGGTTACATTATTTGAATATGGTGTCTTATGACACAAATTATATAGGCGATGAGCACGTCATTGCAATGACGCCTTCGATGGTGTGTAGCAGATGGAGGGTTGACTTAGTAGTCCCACGGTGTGGTGGCAGTGCGGGTGGTGTGTAGCGGATGGACCATTAGGCTTGGGTTTGGGTTGCATCATAATTTATTTTATATGAATCGATGTTTGAACATGTATGCTGATTTGTTGAATGTTAGTATTGTGCACACCGAGTCTGTTGACTCACCCGTTGTGGGAATTATTTTCGGTGATGGCGGATTTGACCGGGCGGTGGACCTTGAGGTGGCCATGCTACATTCGAGATTTTATTTTATTTGGACTTTATTTTATTTAGTACCTTAAATTTTATTTTGGGTTTTACTTGATGTCATAAGGCCATAAGGCCCGATGGATTATTCTTTATTTTTACTTTACTTTTAAATATTGTGCTAAGAACTATTTTGGACGTAATAAATCAAATTGGATTTACAAGATTAAATAAATGGGTTTCCAATCTAAGCCCAACTCAAAATAAAAGTTTTTCCAAAATTTTACAAATTTTCTAAAATCTTGAAAATTTTCGAAACCGGTTTACTTTAGGAACATACCAGATCCGGTTCAGGCTCGTGGGCCGGGTGTGGGGTGTTTCAATGTTTATATGACTATTGATAACAATGAATGCTTACAAAATGCTTTGTACATGAATTTCGAGACAAGGTCAATATAATGATAAATCTGAGAAGTCCCGTACAAACCTAGGAATATATAGGATTAGCTATGTCATGACATAAGTATCTGTTCTATTTTATCATATAAGACCACGTCTGGGACATTGGCATTGATTCGAGATTTCGCGTAAGACCACATTTGGGATGTTGGCATCGATATGATCTTTACGTATAAGACCATGTCTGGGACATCGGCATCGTATTGATTCGTGTAAGACCCTGTTTGGGACAGTGGCATCAATATCTAAGTGCATGTAAGACCTCCTCTGGGATGTTGGCATTGTACGACTATTTTGAGTTTTTTGAGTATCCTATTAGTTTCCTAACGGTTCAACGGGCAAGTCTATGATATGAATGGCTATGTGAATCATTTCACGTACGTTGATTTATACACTAAGTGTGTATATAAGGTAAGTATCGGTATGATCTTACTTTGATGATTATGTATATTGGAATAATAATATGATATGCGAAAATATGCATGAAAGAGTTTTGAATTTATAAGATTTATGAATTGATGAATGTGGCAAATAAGGCTAATAACATGAATCGAAGCATACATGTGATAAATTTGCTATGAATATGAATTGTGCCAATGTTTCAATATGTTTATATGCTTTACATGTTAAGTTTATTTATATTTTGACTTACTAAGCTTTTGGAAAGCTTACTCTGTGTGTGTTTTCTCTATTTTATAGATCGTCAAAGCTATTGAAGGCTCAGGATCATCGAGGATCATCATCACACTACTTAACTTATTTTGGTACATTTTGGAAATGTATATAGCTAGATATGGCATGTATAAGCTAGTCATTTGGATAATTATGAGATGTGAACTTAGCCATGTGATTTGGCTAGATATGAGTTGAAAATATGCCTTAATGATTATGATATGTGATATATGTTTTGGTATGGTTAGATGACAATTGAAAATGGTCAAGTTTTTGGGTAAGTAATGAATGAATTATGCTTGTGTTTATATAAGTTTTAGTCTTATGAATTTGATATGAATGAGATTGGTTTTGAAGGTATAGATTGAATGGATATTTTGGCATGTTTATGGTTGTTGTTGTGCATAAATTGTATTGATGATTGGCTTGTAGGTTTGACCCTAAGTGGGTGGCATTTTGGCCTTGCAAATGGCCTATAATGTCACACGGTTGTGGCACACGGCCGTGCCTAATGACCGTGGGGGTAAGTCAATAGCTAGCTTAGGAGCACAAGCCAAGATACATGGGCGTGTTTAGTAGTCGTGTGAACAAGTCAGTATATGGCCTAGGTGTACACAACCATAGTACACGGGCGTGCTTGGTGGCCGTGGTGATAAGTCAGTTTCGACCATGGGAGAGACACATGGGTGTGTCTAGCAGTCATGGAAGGCACACGGCCTGCCCACATGGGCGTGTAACCCCTGAAACTTAGAAAATTTTTAAATTTTTGAAAATTTTTGTATGTGTTTCGATTTAGCCCGACCCTATTTCTAAGTATGTTTTAGGTCTCGATGACCTACAAAGGGGACATTATGTTTGTAATTGATGAGATACTTGATGAATTGCCTAATTAAGTTTTCAAACTGTCAGGTAATGCTCTTAACCCTAATTCGGTGACAGACTCGGGATACGGGTGTTACATTTGGTTGGTATCAGAGCTACGATTTAGTCGATTCTCGGACTAATGTAACATTTCAGAGTTTAACTATACATGCCATATATCTGAATATATAAATCCAAACAACAATAAAATCCCAAATTAAAAATATAAATCCAAAGGCCCCTATTACAATAAAATACCCCAAAAATTAAGTTGAAATCATAAAATACTAAATCGAATTAGATGGGTCGTGTGGCCACCGTTGAGTCCTCCGTTGCACCGATCTGCCTATGACTGGGGATTATCTGTACAGTTAAAACAGATGGTTGAGTTTATGAAAACTCAGTGTGTAATCCCATAATAGCAAATAGACATAGAACAAACACAGTTTGGGCTTTGGCCCATCTCAGTATAGAACATTCATATGCTCGGGCCTTGGCCCATTACAGTAACATTAATCAATGCAGTAACATGTGAAACAGTATACAAGTCCTACCCATCCAGCCTTTACACTCCATGTGGGGAAATAATCAACCCACACATTCCTACACTCCAAAGAGTATTGAATGCGGCACTATACAGTGATATGCAACTGGCCTGCCAGTAATTTAAGCTCGAAGCCTTTCAGTACCCTTCCTCCAATCAATAACAATCCATCCCCATGCAATGCATCATGAAATCATGCCATGTCATATCATAGTATCGTGTATGTATTCAGTACAGTCTACATAGCATGCTAAAATATAGCCTTACATGTACATATACATATATATATATATCACGAGGGCATGATCATTCATCAATTAGGGTCTAAGTAAGCTTACTGACCCACCAATAGGTCTACAGTCATCTCAGGCGACCCGTGCAACCTTAACAGACAAACAGTGAAAATTGGCCCTCGAGCCCATGTTGTTGGCCCATATGGGCCCACACGCCCGTGTGGTCCACATGGCCTAAAATGGCCTAGGTTGTGTGCATTACACGGCCTGGCCCAAAAATTTCCACATGCCCGTGTGGTTTGCTCATGTGGGGCCCACACGACCTAGTACGACTTGGCCCATGAAATCGCACATGGTTGGCCTCGTCAATCACACGCCCATGTTTAGTCACATGGTCTACCACACGGGCAGCCGCACGCCCGTGTGGAGTCAATGATTCACGCCTTTTGGCTTTTTATCGATTTCTGATTGTAGAATAGTGTTTACACACACCTGTCATGAATTCGATGTCAAAACACTCCCTAGGCCCGAATACTGTCGAAGAAGATCCTTCGCTAATGTTCCGAGAACCACGAGCACCCTAGAACCTTCATTTAGCCAAAATAACGCCACTTAATCATTTAAAGTTGCGCTAAATCAAAACGCATAATCAAACCCAAATACTAAATTCACAAACGTTACCTTCACATACACCAACGGGGTTTCGTACACTTCCCTCGCCAATCAAAGATCACCAGTCCCCTGAATAATTCCTACCAACAACAAAATCCCTCTTAAACGATATTCAAAAAAAAAAGTCAGAGTTAGCACTCACAGAAACTTACCGAACCCACGAAATTAAGAGTTGAGTGCAAGAGAAAGAATGAATCGGCTAAAAGAGATGAAAAGGAAAAAATAGAGGGAGGGAGAAGGTTCGACCAAAGCAAGGAAGAAGAGAATGTTTGTTAGTGGGTTAGAAGAAGAAGAGAAAATTGGTAAACAATGGGGGAGGAAAATGATTTCCGTAGGGAAGAACGAAGCCGTAAAAGAAGAAAAAAAGGAAAGCTAGTTGGAACCCTTAGCAATATTCACCTTCAAGAATGGAAAACATTTGACAGAAGCCAAAATAAGGAGAAAACCAAACCCTAGCCAAAAATTTGAGGGAGCAACAAGGAATTCAATTCGGCACCAACTCTCTCTTCATATCCCTAGAATCTCTCCTTAAAATCCTCCCTCTTATCTCACCAAAATCCTCTCAACAATTGAAACCAACCCTCAATCAAACTCTTCAGTATTTTGGCTGGACTAAAATACCAACACGACACAAGTAATAAAATAAGTTCCTCCTTGATTGCACAAAGACTCGAACTCTAGACCCTTTGCAACATTAACACTCCACTTAACCACTAGACCAGTAGGCCCATTCTGACATGTTTTTCCAATTAATTATCTATAAGCCTACTGCCTAAGGATAGGGGTTTATTCAAATAAAAACAAATTTTTTCCCAAGCTCAGGCTTGAACTTGGGACCTCCCAAACACTCCCAAAACACATAACCACTAAAGCTAACAGATATTTGTGTCACAATCATATGAAAATGAATATTAAGACTTTTTGGGGCGTTACAACTCTTGTAACACCCCAAACCCGGTCAACATACCACGATCGAATCTGGCATGTTACGGGGTGAAAATGGTTGAATAAACAAGTTTCCCGGTTTATTTTTTTTAGAAAACTCTTTTATCGTTCTAAGGGTTTAGCAACCCTATAAAAAGTGATTTTGGAAACATTTTTAGGTTGCTTTAGAATTCAAAGAAACTCTTGCTTCAAAAATCCGGTTGTTGTTACTAGTTTGTTTGAAAGTTTAGGTTTGAAATCATTTTTGTTAACTTTGTCATTACCTTGTGAATAATGTCACCCGATGGTAACGTTGAAAAACCCGATATAGAGTATAATTTTGTAAACTTCGATTTAATACCGGTTAATAAAGCAAATCAAGTTATAAAACATATGCATAAAATAATTAAACTATAATCTAGAAATAAAAACCCAAATTAATACTTAGCGGCCTTATTACAAAACCAAAACCAAATTGATGTAAATAAATAAAACCAAAAATAGAAATTTTAAATAAAAACCCGAAACTAGCATGCATGGCCACCACGAGTCCTCCCCGGCTCCATATCTGCAATCTACACCTCATCTGCAAAATATAAGGGAAGGGGTGAGTCACCAAGACTTAGTGTATAAATCCCCCTACCCGATAGTGCAAGCACTTACACAAATCATCAGTATAACATGCAAATCATTCAAACCCCATAACCTAACCAACCAATCTCCTTTATCTACTCCGTGTGGTCAAAACCACTGGTGACCGTAGTCATAAATATATATATCGGTGTGGTCAAAACCACTGGTGACCGTAGTCACAAATCAAGTGATGGGGCCAACCCATCGTGTGGTCAAAACCACCGATGACAATCCCATAATCAACATGTGGGCCAACCCAACGTGGTACCAAACCACGGGACGAGTCACAATATTCATATGTGGTCAAAACCCACTGGGGTCAAAACCATGGGACTTAGTCACAAATTATAATATCAATGACGGGCCAACCCGTCGTGTGGTCAAAACCACTAGAGACAGTCCAAAATAATTATTCCCTCCTCTAATCAATCCCACCATCATGTTCATATCAATCGTGGCATAATAACATATGATGATGCAAAGTAACACATGGCATAACATTTAACAGTGACATGATAGCATATATCGAGATCCATAATCAGGGGACTTACCCGGAGTCCATACTCATGCCCACAAGGTATAGCTACTGGTTTCAATGGCTATAACAGTAACATAATATACATATACTACTAATGAAGTGTGTAAGCATTACACACCAGACTATTCGTAGATCTAAGCGAAATCCCGAAACTACTTGATGATCCCCCCTTACAATCGGCCAGGCACTAATACACACAAATCATTAGACTTCAGCTTTTAAAAGAATAAGAGACAGATCCGAAACACGTTAGAACCCTTACCTAGATCGCTTAGCCAAATCCCAAAGATCTATAAGATCTAAATCCAAGCCACGATCCAAATGAAACCCGAGAATCTACACGTTGGCGTCACCCCTTCCTTAACGCAAGAGATCCCTCCGGCTTTTGCAAAGATTCGGTCCTAGCACCAAAGATAAGGGAATCGGCATCCAAAAGAGATGGTGAGACTACTAAGAAGATTCAGCCATACACCCCAAGAAATAGAGAGAGAAAAGAGATGAAGTAACAAAACTTACCACACCAAGGTTTGAGGTTTGACTTTGAGAACCAAGGAAGAGATGGATTTCGACACTTAAAATACTGACGAGAAAACGCAAGAAGAGAGGGATTTATGAGCAGAGTATTCGGCCAATCACTAGAGAGAAGAGAAGAAGAAGAAAACTCAACAAAGTTTAGGTTTTGAAGATATTAGAGATGAAGAAGAAAAAGGGAATGGGAATGAGGTGGATTCGGCAAAGGAGAATGAAAGAACTTTCGGCACAAGGGGTTTGAGAGAAGGAAAAGATGTAGAATAGCGGTGAAGATGTTGGTTTTGGATTTTAGCAAAAATAGTGAGAAAAGAAAGTGAAAGTCAAATTTTGGCTCTTTAGTGAAATAGCAAAAGTGATTCGGCCAAGCCCCCCTATTGTCGAAATAGTAAAAGAAAAGATGCAAATGAGGTTTCGGGTCGACCCAAAATGAAAGAGAAAGGAAACTCTCTCTCAACTAGCCAAAATGCTCCCCAAATTCACTAAGAACATTTGGCACACCCTTTTGCTAACCCAACCGATTCCTCCATCACCCCTTAGTGTTTGGCATTCGGCCAACACTAAGCTCCCTTAGCCGATTCCTAAAAATCCTCCTAACCACCTATTCAAAACAGTTTGAATGAGTCACCCTCCACAATTTTCTCCTCTCCATCCATATCAAATTTGTTGACTCAATCCACATCCATCCAAGAGAGTCCTACCTGAGCACACCTCTTCCTTGCTCCTGGCGTGAAAAAATAAGTAGAAAAGGATTTCTGCTGCTCGAACCTGAGCTCCCTTCCCTGCATGTGGCATCACTGCTTAAGGCCTTAAGTGGCGCCTCCTTGCCACTTTACCAAGGCAATTCTTGAGTCTAAATCCTCCCATAATTTCTTTTAACTCCTAACTTTCTTAGCTCCCTCTTCCTAGGCACCAAAACAAAAATTTTGGCCATGACTCAGGCCTAACCCGAGGTCATGCCTGGACCCCAAAACATGCTAAACTAGCACAGCAGACATACCATCACATGCAAACACATGCAAAATGCAGAGACCCCAGTTTAAGGATGTTACAGTCCTACCCCCCTAAAAAAATAATTTTGGCCTCGAAATTACAGTCAAGAGTTAGGGTATTTACGCCACATCACATCCTCTGGTTCCCACGTGGCCTCCTCCGTACCATGGTTCTGCCATAACACTTTCACCAAGGGAACTGACTTTCTACGTAAGACCTTGACATCTCGACCCAAAATCTGTACCGGTTCCTCCTCGAAAGACAAGTCTGAGCTCACCTCAATCTCTGCAACTGGCACAACGTGTGACGGATCTGATCGATAGTGCCTAAGCATCAAAACATGGAAGATGTCGTGAATCTGACTTAACTCTACCGATAGCTCGAGCTGATAAGCTACCGGTCCCACTCGCTTCAGTACCGTATACGGCCCGATAAACCTAGGGCTTAGCTTTCCTTTTTGCCCAAATCTCAACACCTTCTACCATGGGGATACCTTCAGGAAGACCTTGTCTCCCACCGTATACTCTATATCCCTGCGCTTAAGATTGGCGTAAGACTTCTGCCTGTCTGACGCTTCCTTAAGATGAGCCCGAATCACCTTAACCTTATCCTCAGTTTCTGCCACCAACTCCGGGCCCAATATCTACCGTTCACCCAATTCTGTCCAACACATCGGAGCATGACATTTCTGTCCATATAGTGCCTCATATGGTGCCATCTGGATACTCGCTTGATAACTATTGTTATAAGCGAACTCCGCCAATGGTAGATACTCCTCCCAACTACTACTGAAATCCAGAACATAGCCCTTTAGCATGTCCTCTCGAATCTGAATCACCCTCTCAGATTGTCCATCAGATTGCAGGTGAAAAGTTGTGCTAAAATCCAACCTTGTACCCAAAGCCTGATGCAAAGCTCTCCAGAACCTCGACGTGAACCTGGGATCCCTATCCGAGATAATTGACACTGGCACTCCATGCAACCTTACTATTTTGGCCACAAACAACTTGGCTAACTTCTGGAGCGAATAATCAACCCTCACCGGTATGAAATAAGCTAATTTAGTCAAACGATCCATAATCACCCAGACTGAGTCCTTCTTGCTAGGCGTAAGGGGTAGCCCACTGACAAAGTCCATAGTGATTCTTTCCCACTTCCACTGAGGAATCTTCATCGGCTGAAGCAAACCTGACGACAACTGATGTTCAGCTTTGACCTACTGACACGTCAGACACTTACCCACAAACTCAGTCACTTCTCACTTCAGACCCGGCCACCAAAACTGCTCTCACAGATCCTGGTACATCTTGCTACCTCTAGGATGCATAGCGTATGGGCTGCTATATGCATCCTGAAGAATCCTTTGCCTCAACTCGACGTCCTTCGGCATACAAGCTCTCCCTTGAAAACACAACACTCCATCGTTGGCCAAGCTGTAACCTTCCAACCCCCTACTCTATACTTGCAACCTCTGAGCATTCAAACCCTCATCCACTAACTGTTTCTCTTTAATCTGCTCTACCCAAGTCGGATTAACCCGTAATTCTACCACAAGTCTCCGTCATTGTACAGGCTAAGATGAGCAAACATCGCTCTCAGGTCCGACACTACCTTATGGCTCAACGCGTCTGCAACCACGTTAGCTTTGCCCGGATGATACTCAATTAAGCAGTCGTAATCCTTCAACAGCTCAATCCATCTGCACTGTCTCAAATTCAAATCATTCTGCGTTAAAAGATACTTCAGACTCTTGTGTCCGTGTAGACTATCGACTTCTCTCCGTACAAATAGTGTCTCCATATTTTCAGGGCGAAAACTACTGCAGCCAACTCCAAGTCATGCATCGGGTAGTTACTTTCATGCGGTCTCAGCTGTCGAGAGGCATATGCCACTACTTTTCCTTACTGCATCAGCACACATCCCAAGCCAGTATGTGATGCATCACAGTAGACCATGAATACCTTTCCTGCCTCTGGCTGAACCAGAACCGGAGCTTCCGTCAGAATCTTCCTCAACTTGTCGAAACTTCCCTGTTGTTTCTCTGACCACACAAATAGAACTCCTTTCCTCAACAACTTGGTCAACGGCGCCGCGATCAGAGAAAACCCTTCCACAAATCTCCGGTAATACCCTGTCGACCCAGAAAACTCTGAATTTTCACAACCGACCTAGGTAATTTCCAGTCCAACACTGCCTCAATCTTGCGAGGGTCCACTCTAATCCCTTCAGCGGACACTACGTGACCTAAGAAGGTCACCTCTCTAAGCCAGAACTCGCACTTACTGAACTTGGCAAATAACTGCTTTCCCTTACAATTTGCAAAACTACCCGCAAGTGCGCATCGTGATCTTCCTCGGTCTTTGAGTACACCAATATGTCATCTATAAATACCACAACAAACTGGTCCAACATACTTCTTTTGATAAGCCGCCTTGAAATAATCCCAAGTGAGATCATCCACTGCTAGCACCATCCCGAACCTTGAGCCACCACTGGTATGACTCATCTCGGAGAAGTGACACTACCCCTTTCAGTTTCTCCTCTGCCGTCAGATCTAAATCATCCATGATTCGTTCGTCGCCTCCAACCAATACTCGATCGATTACGCCACACCAGATACTCCTCAGAATACCTCAGCTTCATTGGTTTGGAGTCGCTCAGATATAGATTTCTGAGCTCTCGTACCTCCACCTGCTCCAGCCACTCTCTCAAGCACTCGCATGACATCGCTGCGACACCTTTGATCGCCCCCGTCTCGATCACGGTACTCAACCCCAGCAGATGGTGGTAGTGGTATCTCGTTCTCTGACCCTTGACCAGACCTAACGGGTTCTGATACGATCATTCTGCCTCTACCACGCCCTCGCACATTATGACCACATCCCCTAGAACTTATGACTATGCTCGCGATTCAATCTACTTTAAGAAGTTTTATGAATTAGCTTCGGTTCCACTGATTACCCACGAATAAGTTTTATGTAAAGAAGTTTAGTAGTGGTTCTTTCGATCATTACAAAGTTTTCGTTTCAATTTTTCTACCCTTATTCAGTGAATCACATTCACTCATCAATAACATCCTCCATCCACACTCCACTTGTAGGGGTATTCTCATCATTCCACTTCCAGAGGTATTTCTGTAATTTAACCTATCGGGGTATTTCAGTAATAAATCTAGGTTAATTTAGAAATCTTTACAAATCATAGGTATTTCAGAATTTCCAAAAATTAGGGGTATTTTGGTAATTTCATAAACCAGAGGTATTTTCATAATTTTCCAAAATATGGTTCCAGGTGATTTTACGAAATAAGGGTATTTTAGAAATTTTCAATTCGGGGGTACTTAGGCAATTTTTCATACCAAGGGTATTTCGATAATTTTACAAGTCAGGGGTAATTTGGTCAATTTGCAAATCAGGGGTATTTTGGTCATTTTCCAAATCAAGGGTACTTTGGTAATTTTGAAACCATGGTTTAATTCTAGGGTTGTACAAAACAAGGTGGCTGGTCCCTTTCGGGTTTTAGTTATTGAATTTAGCCTGTGTATAAGTTGTCTCAGTTAGGGTGAACCGTCACTATGCACCAGGTAGGATTCGAGTGAAGAGGAGGTGAGTCACTACGACTGCTTAAATACCAAGCTCTCCCTGAATCCATTCCTAAACATGCGCACAACGGTTGCCACACCCTTAACTTAGCGACGTACTCACAGGTTTGTTTAGTTGATCTTTAAGTCTTATGTAATTTTTGCATTGGAGTAGGCTATTCCTAAGGTTTAATAACTCCTAACCTACTAATCTACGATCCCAAAACACCCATTTCCTCCACATTCAAATCACACAAGGGTTAGGGATACTTACCTGGGCGGATTGGTGCCGGAGCCTCGGTGCCATGCTGTACAAACCATGTACATTTCCCACAAAACTTTTCAAAACCCTATTTTTAAACATTTTGGGCCTCGTGCCCACAGTCGAGCTTTTGAACCTGGCTCTGATACCAAAATTGTAACACCCCAAACCCAGTCAACATACCACGATCGAATCTGGCATGTTACGGGGTGAAAATGGTTGAATAAACAAGTTTACTGGTTTATTTTTTTCAGAAAACTCTTTTATCGTTCTAAGGGTTTAGCAACCCTATAAAAAGTGATGTTGGAAACGTTTTTAAGTTGCTTCAGAATTCAAAGAAACTTTTGCTTCGAAAATTCGGTTGTTGTTACTAGTTTGTTTGAAAGTTTAGGTTGAAATCATTTTTGTTAACTTTGTCATTACCTTGTGAATAATGTCACCCGATGATAATGTTGAAAAACCTGATATAGAGTATAATTTTGTAAACTTCGATTTAATACCGGTTACTAAAGCAAATCAAGTTATAAAACATATGCATAAAATAATTAAACTATAATCTAGAAATAAAAACCCAACTTAATACTTAGCGGCCTTATTACAAAACCAAAACCAAATTGATGTAAATAAATAAAACCAAAACTAGAAATTTTTAATAAAAACCCGAAACTAGTATGCATCGCCGCAATCTACGCCTCATCTTCAAAATATAAGGGATGGGGTGAGTCACCAAGACGCAGTGTATAAATTCCCCTACCCGATAGTGCAAGCACTTACACAAATCATCAGTATAACATGCAAATCATGCAAACCCCATAACCTAACCAACCAATCTCCTTTATCTACCCCGTGTGGTCAAAACCACTGGTGGTCAAAACCACTGGTGACCGTAGTCACAAATATATATATCGGTGTGGTCAAAACCACTGGTGAACGTAGTCACAAATCAAGTGATGGTGCCAACCCATCATGTGGTCAAAACCACTGATGACAATCCCATAATCAACATGTGGGGCCAACCCACTATGGTACCAAACCACTGGGACAAGTCACACTATTCATATGTGGTCAAAACCAGTGGTGGTCAAAACCACTAGGATTTAGTCACAAATTATAATATCAAAGACGGCGCCAACCTGTCGTGTGGTCAAAACCACTGGTGACAGTCCAAAATAATTCTTCCCCCACCTCTCATCAATCCCACCATCATGTTCATATCAATCACGGCATAATAACATATGATGATGCAAAGTAACACATGGCATAACATTTAACAGTGACATGATAGCATATATCGAGATCCATAATCAGGGGACTTACCCGGAGTCCACACTCATGCCCACAAGGCATAGCTACCGGTTTCAATGGCTATAACAGCAACATAATATACATATACTACTAATGAAGTGTGTAAGCGTTACACACCTGACTATTCGTAGATCTAAGCGAAATCCCGAAACTACTTGATGATCCCCCCTTACAATCGGCCAAGCACTAATACACACAAATGATTAGCCTTCGACTTTTAAAAGAATAAGAAACAGATCTGAAACACGTTAGAACCCTTACCTAGATCGCTTAGCCAAATCCCGAAGATCTACAAGATCTAAATCCAAGCCACGATCCAAATGAAACCCGAGAATCTACACGTTGGCGTCACCCCTTCCTTAACGCAAGAGATCCCTCCGACTTTTGCAAAGACTCAGCCCTAGCACCAAAGATAAGGGAATTGGCATCCAAAAGAGAGGAGACTACTAAGAAGATTTGGCCATACACCCCAAGAAATAGAGAGAGAAAAGAGATGAAATAACAAAACTTACCACACCAAGGTTTGAGGTTCCGCTTTGAAAACCAAGGAAGAGATGGGTTTCGGCACTTAAAATACTAAGGAGAGAATGCAAGAAGAGAGGGATTTATGAGCAGAGTATTCGGCCAATCACTAGAGAGAAGAGAAGAAGAAAACTCAACAAAGTTTCGGCTTTGAAGATATTAAAGATGAAGAAGAAAAAGGGAATGGGAATGAAGAGGATTCAGCAAAGGAGAATGAAAGAACTTTTGGCACAAGGGGTTTGAGAGAAGGAAAAGATGTAGAATAGAGGTGAAGATGTTGGTTTCGACTTTTAGCAAAAATAGGGAGAAAAGAAAGTGAAAGTCAAATTTTGGCTCTTTAGTGAAATAGAAAAAGTGATTCGACCAAGCTCCCTATTGTCGAAATAGAAAAAGAAAAGATGCAAATGAGGTTTCGGCTTGACCCAAAATGAAAGAGAAAGGAAACTCTCTCTCAACTAGCCGAAATGCTCCCAAATTCACTAAGAACATTTGGCACACCCTTTGCTAACCCAACCGATTCCGGTGGTTTAGGAACATTCGCCCTTGCATAGTTTTGGCTAATTTGGTGTATTTTGTGTGTTAAGCAAATAGGACTAAATTGCAAAGTTGTGAAATGCTAGGGGTAAAATAGTAATTTGCCCATTTATGTGCTTAGGGACTAAATTAAGATGAATTGCACTTGAATGAGCTGAATTTTAATGTGTTTTAGATCAAGAGCAAAAGAAAACAGATTTAGATCGGGGAAAGACGAAGGTTCTCGAATAGCCGATTTGCACTACTATCGACAACCGAGGTAAGTCCTAAACAAATTTAAATTGAGAATTTAATTACCAAAGTAGTATATGATAAAATTTAGTATACTAAGGCATAAAATGTATATAGGCGAATGTGGGGCATGAAATGGTATTGAATTTGTTGATTGAATGTGATGTGGATACTTACGTTCGGTTTAGCATGATATTGTAAAATAAAGCATATGAGATGGATGTGATTGTAGCATTAAGTAATGTGCATGGGAATGTTGATTGTGTTATATATTCGGGCTTAGTGCTCAGCGTGCTCGTCTTGGGTGATACATTGGGCTTAGTGCCTAGCGTGCCTCGTCTTGGGTGATACATTCGGCTTAGTGCCTAGCGTGCCTCGTCTTGGTGATACATTCGGCTTAGTGCCTAGCGTGCCTCGTGCGGTGATATATCGTGCTTAGTGCCTAGCGTGCTTAGTCTTGGTGATTTATTTGGGCTTTAAATGCCTAGTGTGCTTTATGCTATGATGTATTTTACAAAATAGAAACCGAAATTTATGTTCAAGGCTAATTAAAGCAAACTTATCGAGTTAACGGCTCTGTGAGTATGTGAAGTAGGAATGAATTTCTTACTTATATGAGACAAGGAAAAGTCAGTAATTTATTACAAATGGCATGTGTTACGAGTGTGGAATATATATATATATATATGGTTATAATATGTGTTCTTGGCTTTACTAATGAATGATATGATTGTTGTATCTTGGTCTTCTAATATGAGGATACATGACTAGCATATTCGGCCACATGAGTGGTTGTGTAATTGATGCCATGTTATAGTAATTGACATTTAAGTATATAAATGCATGTACCTATGATTATCTGATGACATTTTGGGTTTCAAAGGTTGGTTTATAAACAAGTATTTTGATCATAAGCATGTGGGTAGAGAGATATCGTTTCTATGAATTCATACTTGTTAATATGGGTATGAAAATTAAAGTTTGAAAATAAGTATGAGCACAAGTCCACAAGTTGAATTATTGTAATTTAATTGTTAAAATTCAAATGTTATTTTTATGAAATTAGGACTTACTAAGCTAGCAAGCTTATCATGTGAAATGTTTCCTCTGCTTTATAGTTTAGGTGCAAGCTACAAGCTCTTGGGATCGCTCGGAAAGTCACTCACACTATCAATCTACATTTTGGGTACTCTTTCATTTTGATTTTTAAACGAAGGCATGTATAGGAAAGACTTGGTCTTTGTTTGATGAAATCTTAAGGTTCATGTAGAAAATTTCCTCACCCCTTAGTGTTAATAGTCAAGTCTAGTTGCCATGGCAAGGGTTTGGTATGGGTGTTACATCCTCACCCTTAGTGTTTGGCATTCGCCAACACTAAGCCCCCTTAGCCGATTCCTAAAATCCTCCTAACCACCTATTCAAAATAGTTTGAATGAGTCACCTCCACAATTTTCTCCTCTCCATCCATATCAAATTTTTGACTCAATCCACATCCATCCAAGAGAGTCCTACCGAGCACACCTCTTCCTTGCTCCTTGCGTGAAAAAGAATAAGCAGAAAGGGATTTCTGCTACTCGAACCTGAGCTCCCTTCCCTCCATGTGGCGTCACTACTTAAGGCCGTAAGTGGCGCCTCCTTGCCACTTTACCAAGGTAATTCCTGAGTCTAAATCCTCCCATAATTTCTTTTAACCCCTAACTTTCTTAGCTCCCTCTTTCTAGGCACCAAAACAAAAATTTGGGCCATGACTCAAGCCTAACCCGAGGTCATGCCTGAACCCCAAAACATGCTAAACTAGCACAGCAGACATACCGTCACATGCAAACACATGCAAAATATAGAGACCCCGGTTTAAGGATGTTACAACTCTACCCTCCTAAAAGAAAATTTTGGCTCGAAATTTTACCTGATCAGAAAAGATGAGGATATTGCTGTCGCATTGTATCCTCAGGCTCCCACGTGGCATCTTCAGAACTATGATTACGCCAAAGAATCTTAACTAGTTGGATGGACTTTTTTCTCAAAAATTTAACATCGTGGTCCTATATCTGTACCAGCTCCTCCTTGAAGGTTAGATCTGGCCTAACCTTGATCTCCTCAATTGGAACAATATGTGTGGGATCAGAGCGGTAGCGTCTCAACATAGAAACGTGGAACACATCGTGAATCCACTCTAACTCTAGAGGTAGCTCTAGCTGGTAGGCAACTGGTCCTACACGCCTCTGTATCCAATAAGGTCCAATGAATTTGGGGCTCAACTTGCCCTTATGACCAAATCTCAGAACCTTCTTCCATGGCGAGACCTTGAAAAAATGAAGTCCCCCACAGAATACTCAATCTCTCGACACCTCAAATTCGTATACGACTTTTGCCTATCAGATGGCTCTTTTAATCGATTTCGAATCAGCCTGACCTTATCCTCAGTATCAAAAACTAGTTCAAGACCCAGAATATGGCGCTCCCAACTCAGTCCAACACAAAGGAGTACGACACCTACGACTATAGAGCGCCTCATACGGTGCCATTTGTATGCTAGACTGGTAACTATTGTTGTAAGTGAACTCTGCCAATAGTACAAACTCCTCCCAACTGCCTCGGAAGTCAATTACACAACCCCTTAACATATGCTCCAGTATCTGAATCACCCTCTCAAATTGACCATTTGTCTAAGGATGGAACGCAGTACTGAAGTCCAACCTTGTACCCAGAGCTTTATGTAGCTTCTTCCACAACTGAGACGTGAAGCGGGGATCCCTATCAGATATTATCAAAACCAGTACCCCATGCAGTCTCATTATCTCAGACACATACAGCTTAGCCAGCTTTTGCAGAGGGTAGACAGTACGAATCGATATGAAATGGGTGGACTTGGTCAATCGATCCACGATGACCCATACAGAATCTTTATTAGTGGGCATTAAGGGCAGCCCACTAACGAAGTCCATAGTCACTCTCTCCCACTTTCAGAATTAACTGGCTGCAGTAAACCTAAGGGTAGCTGATGCTCAGCCTTTACCTGCTGGCATGTTAGACATTTACTCACAAATTCGGTAACATCTTGCTTAAGACCTGGCCACTAGTATAGCTTATGAAAGTCTCGGTACATCTTGTTCCGCCAAGATGCACAGCATAAGGGCTATTATGCACCTCTCGCAGTATAGACTACCTCAACTCAGCATCATTCGGTATACAGACTCTTCCACGAAAACAGAGAACCCCTTCACTATTCAATCCAAAATCTGATGTATTACCACTCTCAATCTGTCGGAATCAAAAACGCAGTGACTCATCCTCCAACTATTTACCCTTAATCTACTTGATCCACATCGATTTAACCTAGAGTCCAGCTAACAGACTAGCATTCAAATAAATTAAGACAAGCAAACATCATTCTCAAATCAGTCACAGCCCTTCGGCTCAGTGCGTCGGCCACCACATTGGTCTTACCAAGATGGTATTCAATTGTACAGTCGTAATCCTTTAGCAGCTCAATCCATCTACGCTGCCAAAGGTTTAGCTCCTTCTGAGTGAGGAGATATTTGAGACTCTTGTGATCAGTGTAAATGATACACTTCTCACCATACAAGTAATGTCTCCAGATTTTTAGTGCGAATAGCACTGCGGCTAACTCCAGGTCATGCATCGAGTAATTTTCCTCATAAGTCTTAAGTTGTCGAGATGCGTACGCAACCAACTTACCCTCTTGCATCAACACACATCCTAAACTGACATGTAATGCATCACTGTACACAGTAAAATCTTTTCCAGGCACTGGTTGTATCAGAATAGGGGCTTCAGCTAGTACGCTTGGGCTTCTCAAAGCTCTTTTGCTACGCATCAGTCTAGTTTAACTGCACACCCTTACGTAGCAGCTTAGTCAAGGGTGCTGCAATAAGAGAAAACCCCTCTACAAATCGTCGATAGTACCTAGCCGCCCCGTAAAATCAGAACTCGACATGCCTTAGGTCGCTTCCAATCCAAGAAAGCCTCAATCTTTCGAGGATCAACCCTAATCCCTCAACAGATACCACATGACCCAGAAATGTTACTTCTTTTAACCAAAACTTTCACTTACTAAGTTTTGTGTACAGTTGTTTCTCCCTCAAAACTTGCAAAACCACTCAGACATACTCATTATCAGTCTTCGAATACACCAGAATGTCGTCAATAAAGACTACCATGAACCGATCCAGATATGTAACACCCCATACCCAAGCCCGAGGCTAGGATTGGATAAGAGATATTACCATGCTTGAACTCATTAAAAAATACACTTATGGGCTGTAAAATTATGTTCGACTTAAAAACTTCTCTATATTAGTCTAATCATACATAACATGGGCCTACGAGGCCTTAAGCACATATCTAAAAAATTTCAGAACTTAATCGAAACCTTTCTTTAAAGTAGGGTCACATGCCCATGTGGCTTGGGACACGCCCGTGTACCCCTTGACATGCATATTTATCAATCGTGGGGAGCTACTGACTATTTTCACATGGCCTGAACACACCCGTGGGCTTAAACCATGTGATAAACCTTAAAATACTGACTTGATCCACACGGTATGGGCACACGCCGATGTTTAAATTGTGTATTCTACACGGCTGATACACAAAGCCGTGGGGTTGTACTGTGGCCTATCCTGATTAATAATAATAAGGTGTAGGGTTTACACAGCCTAGACACACGTCTGTGTGTCTAACCGTGTGAGAACTTAGAGGCTATTTACCAAGCCATTTACCACCCTGAAATCAAAATCAAACCAATACATTTCAAAAACTATACAACATGCTTCATTGAATACGGTAACATACATATAACCAATTTTGGCTAACTACTTAGCCATATACAAAAGAATAATGGTTTGATAACCTATACAATGGCCCTTCTTAAAACATGTTTTCAAAATGAATACTTCCTATACATGCCATACTTAGTAAAATAACTTGGCTATACCAAAATAAGGATTGATAGTGTGCTACGAGCTCCGACTCCAACGATCCACAAGTTAGCTTGGCGGGACTACATAGAAAGAAAGGATTAAAGACGTAAGCATTTAGCTTAGTAAGTTTGCATGTAAAACACTGATTAATAAACTTGCTTAATATAAACCATTTGGCATAACAATGGTATCATAATTTCAGCTTTAGAGCTTACTTACTCATACTGATTCTCACATGTCTCATGATACTTTCTATCATCATACTTGTAAGGTAACAAGGTGTCTGTATCACTTGATCACATTGATCAACATACTTTAATTTAATAATCATGATCTCTAATTCATCATTCATAACATAAATAATACTCAATTTCAACTTGGTAATATCTTTGCTTACTTAGCTTTCTTGTTATCTCATTTTAACTTTACTCATTTGATCGATGAATTTCTGCAAATAATCGAGAATACTATATCTCATCCCACGTAACTTAATGCCAAAGCCATATCCTAGATACGGTCTTACATGATATATCTCTTCTTGAATCAATGCCAAGCTTACCTTGGACTTATTTGATAACTTATTCAATGCTAAGCTTGGGTCCTTAGACTTACATGATAACTTGTTCAATGCCAAGCTTAGGTCCTTGGATTTACATGATAACTTGTTCAATGCCAAACTTGGGTCTTGGGACTTACATGATAACTTGTTCAATGCCAGGCTTGGGTCCTTGGACTTACATGATAACTTGTTCAATGCCAAGCTTGGGTCCTTGGACTTACATGATCACTTGTTCAATGCCAAGCTTGGGTCCTTGGACTTACATGATGACTTATTCAATGCCAAGATTGGGTCCTTGGACTTACATGATGACTTATTCAATACCAAGCTTGGGTCCTTGGACTTACAAGATAACTTGTTCATACGTAATCGCATTGATTTCTTTATTTAACAAACATTAAGCATTCCATGATAACAATGTACATTATACTAAGCAATTCAATGATAGAAATCATAAAGCTTAGAAATCATACAAACTTACCTCAATATACAAAATGTATGTAGATATGCAATTTAGTCCTTGACTTTAATCTTGCTTCAGTTTCGATTCGGGCTTCATTTTTCTTGATCTATAATCATAAATAGACCATTTAATAAGCATATTGAGTAAATTGGCTCATAACTCATTCTTTTGCAAAATTACTATTTTGCCCCTATACTTTTTCATATTTGCACTTTTGCCCCTAGGCTCGTAAAATGATTTTTATACAACTTTCTTAAACTACATGCTTAGCTGATTAATAGTCTCAACTATAGCAATCATCAGTTCTCACAAAATTACACATGTATGACCAAACTTAAGATTTTTACAATCAAGTCCCTACATGCATTTTTATGGAAAATCACTTAACAAAAGATGTTTCTACTACATCAAGCTTTCATAATCTTTCATAGAACATCAAAATACATGCATGTCATACATGACCACATTTTTTAACATCCATTATAGCTCATCAAATAGCTAAAATAGCTTACTCATGCTACCAGGACTTCAAAAATACGAAGAATATCAAAAACCGGGCTTAGGAGCACTTACTAGCAAGCTTGGAAAATTGAAAGAGCCCTAACAATGGCTATTGGAATTTTTGGCAGCTTAGGGAAGAAGATGAATGGATTTTTGTCATCTTTTTCCCATTTTAATCATTCATTAGGCAAATGACCAAAATACCCCTCTTTTTAAAAATTTCCACAAAGTTATCTCATGACCAATTTTGTCCAAAAATTAAATTTTGGGCAAATTGCTATCTAGGGGTTCATAATTATTATTCGAAAGCTATTTCATACAAAAAGCTTCTAGAAATTCATATTTTGTAACTTTTGCAATTTAGTCCTTTTGGACCATTCAACCACAATTCAGCGAAATTGCTTCATGAAACCTTCATAATAGCATGGAAACATGGCATAAAACTTAAAACTCATAATTTCATCGTGGTTTCATGGTCTCACACCACTATTCTGACTAGACCCTAAATTAAGTTATTACAAGATAGGGCTATAACACTCGGTTCATTAGATCCATAAAGGCTGCTAGTGCATTCGTCAATCCAAATGGCATTACCAAGAACTCGTAGTGCCCATAGCGAGTCCTAAACGTAGTCTTTTATACATAAGCCTCCTTAACTCTCAACTGATGGTACCCAGATTGGAGATCAATTTTAGAGAAAATCGAAGCTCATCGGAACTGATCAAACAAGTCATCTATCCTCGGTAAAAGGTACTTATTCTTAATGGTCAGTTTGTTCAGTTGCCGGTAATCGATGCACATGCGCATGAATCCATCCTTCTTTTTCAGAAATAACACTGGTGCTCCCTACGGAGACACACTAGGGCGAGTGAACCCACAATCTAGTAATTCTTGAATCTAAGCTTTAAGCTCCACAAGCTCATTCGGTGCCATTGTATAAGGGGCGATAGACACCGGAGCTGTACCAGGAAGGAGCCCAATCCCAAAATCAACTTCACGGTTTGGAGGTAACCAAGGTAGCTATTCAGGGAAGACGTCTGGAAAGTCTTTAACTGTTTTGATTTCTCTAACAGAAGAATCCCCACAATTTGAAACACTGATGTAGGCCAGATATGCCTTACATCCCTTACGAACCAACTTTTTGGCCTTCAATGCAGAAATCACATTCAAAAAATAGTTCCGACGTTCCCCAATTATAACTACTTCGTTGTCCTCCTCAGTTCTCAATACCACCCGTTTAGCGGCACAATCCAAGTTCACTCGGTGTTTAACTATCCAATCCATGCCCAGTATCAGATCGAATTCTCCAAAAGGGAGTTCCATTAGATCAGTCAGAACAATAACTCCTTGTACCTCTAAAGGGACATTTCTAAATAACTTATTAACCTGGACGGACTACCCCAATGGACTTAATATCGTAATTTCACTTAGAGTACTCTCAACTGAAATCCCCAAGTTTTCAGTAATAGAGCAAACAACATAGGAATAAGTGGATCCTATATCTATCAATGTAGTATAAGGTACATTAAAAATTAAGAATGTATCCATGATGACATCTGGAATATTTCCCTACTCTTGGCGACGTACAGCATATACCAGAGCCGGCTACCTCGCCTCAGTCTGATTAGTACCTCTGCCAGGTGCACTTTGCCCACGGCCTAACCCATTACCACCTCGAGCCTGGCCGCGGCCTCTCAGTGGCTGCTGAACACCCCTCAACGACTGTGCAGTACCCATGCCAGGAGCTTGCATCTGATCAAGCCTCCGTGGATACTCTCTAATACGGTGCTCCAATGAACTTCACCTCAAACATTCTCCAGTTCTCTTCCAGCACTTGCCCTAATGGCGTCTCCTACAATTGGTACAAGGCTGCTGACCAGTAGCAACCTTAGGGGCCTCAACTCTGACCAACCCATCCACTCTGGCCTTTTTCTTAGGCTTCTGAATAAAACTCGTCGGCTCCGAATCCCTACTGTTCCTACCTCTTTTTGTCACGGTTCTGACGCTCAGTGCGGTTAACCTCTTTGGCGATATTTGCCTTATCCACTAGTGCAGCAAAGTCTCACTCCCTCTGTGGAGCTATCAGAACTCTTAAGCTATCTCTGAGATCATCCTTGAAATGAACACATCGCTCGTACTCAATCGCCACCATACCTCTCGCATAGCGGCTCAGCCTTAAGAACCCAGCCTCATATTTAGCTACTGATCTGTCCCACTGAGTCAGATTAAAAACTCTCCTCCGTGCATCCACATAACTGGCACCCATGTATTTTCCCTAGAAGGAAGACTTGAAAAATTCTCAGGTCAGTCGTTTGGTCTGAGTGCCCTCTTTTACAGTGAGTCACCATAGATCTAATTCATCTCGTAGCAGTGATACAACACTCTCTAATTTTTGCTCGGGGGTGCAATCCAGGCCATCCATAATTCTCTCTATGGCCTCTATCCAGTACTCAGCCATGTTAGGGACAACTCCAACAATACCCTTAAAAATCTCAGCTCTATTGGACCGAAGTCGTTCCGTAACCGACCCTCGCCCCCAGTACAGAGATTGGTCCCAACGACCCTCTCTAGAATTTATAACATTTCTTGGGACAGTGTGTCATCCCCAGCCATTTGATTATGAGACCCAATCTCAGTCACAGGTGAAGCAAGTGTCTCACTGGTTTCTAAATTAGGTATATGGCCAGATGACGAGGACCCAGCTTGAGAACCTCGACGGCCTCTACCACGGCCTCTTGTACCCCATCTGCGAGTACCTATCATGCTCATTGTCTAATCACATATTATCTGTATTAATAGTTTTATGCAGATCAGTTTACAGTTTCAATATTTGTTAATCAAAGTTTTATGCAAAGCAGTATAGTGATTCAGTATCCGTTTTCGTAAATCGGCCTAATAGTTTTGCTACAGTCTTAGTATACACTATCTTAAGTGTTTTTAGTACAGTCCATCTATAATAGTCGTAAGATATACTACCTATAGCAGTTTCAATTTAGAACATATAACAATTTCAGTCACAATTACAATGCAGCTTTTAGAGAGAACTTACAGGATTGGCATCGGAGACTTGATGTGCCACATATTCAGTAAAACATTTCAAAATAATTCAAATCATTTGAAAGCAATTCTTTAGAATTTCAAGTTTTAAAACCCAATCCACAGTCGAGTTTTACAACCTGGCTCTGATACCACTAAATGTAACACCCCAAAATTGGCCTGGACGTTATGGCCGAATCTGGCGATGTCATATTGAAGTGTTTTCATAAAATAGGTTGCCGTTGAAATCACTTTGTGTTATTCCATGATGAGTCTAAAAACGGGTCCTTCATTTTCAAAGCATGAATCATTGAAAAGTTATTCACTTAAAAACATTATTAATTTTCAAAGCGTCATTTATTGAGGAAGCTTTTAAATCGATTGCGTATTTGAGGAAATTTTGATAAAACATTTATCTTTCTAAACACTCGTGGCTTTTCCTACCGCTAGCAGTTATAAACCAAACAACAATAAAATCCCAAATTAAAAATATAATTCAAAGGCCATTATTACAATAAAATACCCTAAAAATTAAGTTGAAATCATAAAATACTAAATCAAATTAGATGGGTCGTGTGGCCACCGCTGAGTCCTCCGTTGCATTGATCCGCCTACAATTGGGGATTACCTGTATAGTTAAAACAGATGGTTGAGTTTACGAAAACTCAGTGTGTAATCCCATAATAGCAAATAGACAGAGAACAAACACAGTTTGGGCTTAAGCCCCTTTTCAGTACCAGTGACAATTTTAGTTTGGGCTTTGGCCCATCTCAGTACAGAACATTCATGTGCTCGAGCCCTGGCCCATTACAGTAACATTAATCAGTGCAGAACATATGAAACAGTATACAAGTCCTACCATCCAGCCTCTACACTCCATCTCCGTCTAACTCTACACTCCATGTGGGGATATAATCAACCCACCCATTCCTACACTCTAGAGAGTATCGAATGCGGCACTATACAGTGATATGCAACTGGGCTGTTAGTAATTTAGGCTCGAAGCCATTCAGTACCCCTCTTCGATTAATAACAACCCATCCCCATACAATGCATCATGTAATCATGTCATGTCATATCATAGTATCGTGTATGTATTCAGTACAGTCTACATAGCATGCTAAAATATAGCCTTACATGTACATATACATATATATATCACACAGGGCATAACAGTCATTTAGTCAATTGGGGTATAAGTAAGCTTACCGACCCACCAATAGGTCCACAGTCATCTCAGGCGACCCGTGCCACCTTAGTAGATAAACAGTGAAAATGGGCCCTCGAGCCCATGTTATTGGGCCATGTGGGCCCACACACTCGTGTGGTCCAGACAACCCAAAATGGCCTTCGTCATGTGGATTACACGGCCTAGCCCAAAAATTTCCACACGCCTGTGGGGCCTACACCATTCAGTTTAGCCCGAGACATCAAATCGCACATGGTCGGCCTCGTCGATTACACACCCATGTTTATTTACATGGTCTACCACACAGGCAGCCGTACTCCTGTGTGGAGTCAACGATTCACACTTTTTGGCTTTTACCAATTTTTGACTGTAGAACAGTGTTTACACACACCTATCATGAATTCGATGTCGTAACACTCCCTAAGCATGAATACCACCGAAGAAGACCCTTCGCTAACGTCGTTAAACTAAGAACTAGGAGCACCCTAGAACCTTCATTTAGCCAAAATGACATCGCTAAATCATTTAAAGTTGTGATAATTCAAAATGCACAATCAAACCCAAATACTAAATCCACAAACGTTACCTTCACATGCACCAACGATGTTTCGGACACTTCACACGCCAATCAAAGATCACTAGTCGCTAAAAAATTCCTACCAACAAAAAAACCCTCTTAAAAGATATTCCAAAGAGAAAAGTCAGAGTTAGCACTCACCGAAACTTATCGAACCCACGAAATTAGGAGTTGGGTGCAAGAGAAAGAATGAATCGGCTAAAAGAGATGAAAAGGAAAGTTGGAGGGAGGGAGAAGGTTCGACCAAAGCAAGGAAGAAGAGAATGTTTGTTAGTGGGGTAGAAGAAGAAGAGAAAATCAGTAAACAATGGGGGGAGGAAAACGATTGCCGTAAAGAAGAACGAAGTCGTAAAAGAAGAAAAAAGGGAAAACTAGTTAGAACCCTTAGCAATATTCGGCCTTCAAGAATGGAAAGCATTTGACAGAAGCCAAAATGAGGAGAAAACCAAACCCCAGCCAAAAATTTGAGAGAGGAACAAGGAATTCAATTCAGCACCAACTATCTTTTCATATCCCTAAAATCTCTCCTTAAAATCCCTCCTCTTATCTCACCAAAATCCTCTCAACAACTGAAACCAACCCTCAGTCAAACTCTTCAGTATTTTGGCTGGACTAAAATACCAATACGGCACAAGTAATAAAATAAGTTCCTCCTTGTTTGTGCAAAGACTCGAACTCCAGACCCCTTGCAACATTAACACTCCACTTAACCACTAGACCAACAAGCCCATTCTGACATGTTTTTCCAATTATTTAATTATAAGCCTATTGTTTAAGGATAGGGTTCATTCAAATAAAAAAAAATTTCCCAAGCTCAAGCTTGAACTTGGGACCTCCCAAACACTCCCAAAACACATAACCACTAAAGCTGACACATATTTGTGTCACAAACATACGAAAATAAATATTAAGGATTTTTGGGCGTTTACAGCTAGTGTTTTGTTCAAGCTTTCCAAGCTCCAAAGTAAGTCCGTTCTAGCCCCATTTTTAATGATCTTCACGTTTTTGAAATCCTTGTATCATAATCTACCTATTTCCACCATTTATTTGAGATATGATGAAGGTCTAGATTTTGACCACTGTTAGAAATTTTTGTATTTTGATGTTTAATTGTAGAATATGCATGTTTATGGTTAGAGAAACAACTTTTACTAAGTGATTTTCGGTGAAAATGCATAAAAGGACCTACTTGTAAAAGATATGAAATATGTGTTAAAAATCTGGTTTAATGGAAAATGTGAGCCGCTATAAGCATGAAAATAGTTCGGCCATGCATGAGTAGTAAATAAATTGTACATATTTCATTTTACGAACCTAGGGACTAAAATGTAAATATGTGAAATTTAACATCCTAAAATTTAGTATCACTATGTTGTTTTCTTTTGTTGGCGCTTAGTAGTGTAATAATTTTTATTTGTGTGGTTAAATGGTATCATGAGGGCTTGGGATTAATATTGGACTTAGAATAATTTTTAGTAAATTGTACTTTATTGGAGAGGAGCTTGTAACCTTAATGCTTAAGGTAAATTAAGTGATCAAACTAGCATAAGTTGAGCTAGTAGTAAAGTGGAGTTGGTGCCATAAGTGTTCCTAGAGGGAAGGAGTTCGAATCCTTGATGAGCATGTGAATTTTGTTTATTTTTGTTTTTCCATCTTCATAGTGTCGGTTATGGATAAGATCTTGGATGAGTTGGATTTCAAATATTATGGCAAGAAGACTAAAGGATAAAGGTAAGCAAAAACTTAAGGAAAAGAATCTTATAAAAAAAGGCATTAAGGGTGGACACAAGGCTTAATGTAAGGTGAATGTTTTGGAAAGTTTTGTGTGGAAAAAAATTTGACTTTGTGTCCATGTACTTGGACGGCTTTTGGGGCTAGGGGGTGGCTGAAATTTTGAAGGCATTTGGATGAATTAGGAGCTAGTTGTGCACATCTTTCTTTTAGTCATTTTGTGTTCTCTCAAAGCTTTTCTCTCTAATTTTTCCTCCTCTTAGCCGAATGTATTTTGGACAAAAGGTAAACCATTTTCTTTTCTTTTGGTCATTTGAGTTTTGACCATTTTGGTTTTGAGTTATTCTTTCTCCCCAAATTATTTCTTCTTTCTCTCCTCTTTGTGACCGAAAATACCAAAACATCAAAAACAATTTCTTCTCTTTTTCCCTCATTACCGAATGTACATTGACCCAAAGTTCTTCTTTGAATCATCTTCATCCTTGAGAACCAAATCCAAACCTTCATTTCATTCTCTTTTCTTCTTTACTTCTCTTAAAAGACTCTCAAACATCATTCTCTCCCTAATTCTTCACCATGGCTGAATGTTGATGGTAAAATCTTTAGCCGAATCTTTCTCTTCATTTATAATCTTTTCTCTTTCCAACAAATCCTTCTTTCTTTGTAGTGATATAGCGGAGTGCCGATTATTTCTACATTGATTAGTCGACCTTAGCCATAATAAGATCGTGTGGAAAGGAAGTTCATCATTTAAGGTGAGGAATCAATTTCAAAAAGGGGTTTTATATTATTGTTTTAATTGATTAAGGATTTTTTTGATTAATCGATTCTGTCATAGGGACTTTATTAATCGACTTTCACTCTTTGAACGAAAGAATCCTATGGTAAGCCTATTTCACCTTTAAAATCAATTGGTTGTAATAAGGGAATATTATTTGGACTAACATTTATTTGTCAATGGAGGCAATCAATATAGGGTTGAAAAGGGTTGTTAATAGCGTTCGGAAGAGGGGTGGTTCCGCTATCCCCTCTAAATTCAAGCGAAGGGCTGTTTCGGGAATCGAGACTTTTCATCGTGTTATAGACCCTCATTCGAGGAGAATCAATTATTCGAAGTCGTGCGTACTCCAGAGCCATTAACTGTTCGTGGTTCTTCAATGGTTTATGAACCGTCAATCGGGGAAAATCAAAAGATAATTGTTGTTCGAAATTTCGAGGGTAAAGATCTAGATCGTTTATCTTGACATAGATTTATATTTAGTATCAGAGTTCTAATCGAGTGTGATACGTATTTAGGTATCGACGAGCGGGAAAGTATAGTTCTCACCGTAGTCAAGTGTGTAATTTCACACTTATCTCATGGGTTAGATATTGTACCGTAAGTAATAGAATAAAAATCGTAAAGTTGGTAAAATTGGAAAATACGATATATTAACACTTTTTAAGTAAATACATGAAATCGGTATTAAAGTTATAGAAATTACAGATTTGCCCTTAATGGGCTATTATATTAAACAGTGATATTTGGGGCCATATGAATTATTTTGAAAAATTGGCCAAGTTTGAAATTTGTGAAAAGGGCATCATGTGATTAATGGGCCAAATTTGCTAGATTGATTAATGGGCCAAATTTGCTAGATCGATTAATGGGCCAAATTTGCTAGATCGATTAATGGGCCAAATTTGCTAGATCGCTTAATAGGCCAACTTGTATTATGGGCCTTATGATGAAATCATTATATGAATATTGTTATGCTCTGTATATGCATACATGATTGCATAGGTTGGGATAAAATTGAAGAGAAGTGCTGGTGGCTCTGCCACAATCTAGTTCGGTGACTCTGTCACAATCTAGTCCGGATGGCTCTACCATAATCTAGTTCAGTGACTCTGTCACAATCTAGTTCGGTGACTCTGTCACAATCTAGTTCGGTGGCTCTGCCACAAACATTTTAAATGGCTTTATGCCTGCGATTGGTGTGTTGGCGGGGTGGGTTGACTTGATCCCCACAAGTGTGCTAGTTGGTACGGGTGGTGTGCAGCGGATGGAAATTTAGGCTTGGTTGGGAATTGCATATCACATGCATTTTATATTTGATATATATATATATATATATATATATTGTACATTTGTAAATGGGCTCAAGCCCAATTATATGCTTAAATGGTTTTGGCCTAGTGGACACAGTAAGTGGGTTACACACTGAGTTCTAAGTAACTCACCCCGTTTTTCTTACCCTTCTCAGGTAATGATAATTGATGGAGGCTTGGGCCAGGGATGACTTTGTGTGGAGGCCATACTACGAATGATGGGTTATATATAAACTTTGAACTTCTTTTAAGTATTTCTATTTAAGTATTATTTCAGTTGCAATGTAATAAGGCCTCTGGTATTATTTTCATGGATTTTTATTTCGTGGATGGATTTTAATATGTTTTAAATAGCTAAATGGGACTGTTTTAATTTCTATAAATGTTTTCTTAAACTTGCGTATAAAAAGGGGTTTTTCTTAAATATCATCAACTCGTAAAATTTCTGTGAAAACTCTTTTATGGAATTATTTTAACCAATTATTTATTTGAAAATTAAATTATAAACCCTTACGTTTTAAAATCATGGATTTCAAATTAATCTCGATTTTTGATAAACTCCATCCCCAAAATCGTTTTGAAGATTTGTTTTCTTTAAATCATTGATGACTAGATGTAAGTTCGATTTGTGTGGTTTGGGTTTGGGGTGTTACATTTTATGGTATCAGAGCCAGTTTCAAAACTCGACTGTGGTTTGGGTTCAACAATAATTTTTGTTTTAAAAACTGTTTAAATTTCTAGACTTTATGTTTTAAAGGTAGTATGGCACCACGAGCATCCGGCACCAAGTCAAGTAAGTATTTGTATACTGAATGATTATTATTGTGATATGATCATAGGAACACTCTAGAACTTCTAGTTTTAGGTCTTGAAAACAGTAGAGATCGAGACTATAGGATTGATTGTGAAAACAACTCTATCTCTTATAATTCATAAAATATCTTTATTAAACACTGAAATAATATTTTGATTCATAAAACTGGTAATCAGATTAAACTGAATTAGTCATTATGAGCACTAGAGGACGTGGACGTGGATGCAGTAGACGTGGCCATGGTAGAGGACGAGGTGCTAGGGGTGCAACTGAAGCACCGGGTCATATGCCAGAAATAGATGTACCTGCGTCACCCGGGAGTGAGACTGGATCACATGACCATACAAGAGAGGACAATGCTTTAACTCAAACAATGTTGTGAGTCTTAGAAAGGGTTTCTGGGACTAGAACTGGTCCAGCAGTTCGTGGATCAATATCAGAATGACTTAAATCAAGTGGTGCCGAGGTTTTTAGAGGTGTCTCCGACGTAGCTCTGAATGTTGCAGAATATTGGCTTGAGGCAATGGAGTGAATCATGGATGATTTGGAGTGCACCACCGAGCAGAACCTAAGAGGAATCGTGTCCTTGTTAAGAGACGAGGCGTATCAATGGTGGCTTACTGTTCGAGAAGGCACCGAGGCTGCATTGGTTACTTGGGATTTCTTCAAAGCTGCTTTCCAAGGGAATTACATCGGGACAAGTTATGTGGATGCCTGGAGGAAGAAATTCCTAAAATTGGTTCAAAGAAATAAGACGGTGGCAGCTTATGAGGCAGAATTTCTTCGCTTGAGCCGTTATGCTCGCACAATAGTACCGACTGATCATGAGCGCTGTGTATGCTTTGAAGATGGGCTGAATGATGAGTTGCGGGTACTAATTGCCCCACAACAAGTACGGACTTTTGCCTCGTTTGTGGAGAAAGCCAAGATAGCCGAGGAGGCTAAAAACTCAGAACGCCAGAACCGGGAAAGAGTTAGAGGTAAGAGGGACTTTAAGTACTCGGGTTCTTCTAAAAAGTTCCAGAAGAGGCCTCGAAATGATGAGCTAGCTCAAGTTAGAGCACCTGTGACTACCAATCAGAGTCGAGATTGTGCTGACTATGGGAAGCGACACCCCGGGGAATGCTGGAGGACGACTGGTGCATGCTATAAATGTGGTTCCAAGGATCATTAGTATAAGAATTGCCCTCGACGAACTGATACGACTCAGGAAGCTTGTAACCCTGATGCTCAGCCAGCTAGAGGCACTCAGCAACCACCGAGAGGCTGTGGACCAGGTCGTAGTGGTAATGGTGTTGGACGTGGTCAAGGTGCACCAGGTCGAGGTAATGGCTTTAGAGGTAACGCGGAGGCAAGACAGTCGGGGTTGGTCTATGCGGTCAAAGGCGTCGGAAGATGGCGATGCACGATGTGATAAGCTGCACGTTCTTCATCTTTGATGTACACATTATCGCTTTGATAGATATCGGGTCTACCCACTCGTATATTGTTGTGCCATATCTGAAAACCTGGATATTAGATTTGAGATTACCGATAGAGAGATGATGGTAATTAGTCCTTTAGGATAGACTATAATTGTGAATAAATTGTTTAGAGACGTGCCCTTAGAAATCCAAAGAGAAATATTTTTAGCGGACTTGATGGAATTGCCATTTGGTGAGTTCGATCTTATTCTGGGCATGGATTGGTTGGTGAAGCACCGGGCGCAATTGGACTGTGCTGAAAAGCGGATGTCAATAAGGACTGTGAATGATGAGAAGGTAGTAATGATAGGTGAGCGAAGGAATTTTTTGGCAAATGTGGTATCTGCATTAAAGGCAGAGAAGTTGGTGCGGAAGGGGCATGGAGCATTTTTAGCCTTCATTTGTGCTTTGGATGCCAAGGAATTATCAGTGGAAGATGTGAGAACGGTGAAGGAATTTTCAGATGTCTTTCCCGAAGAACTTCTTAGTCTACCTCCAGATCGAGAAGTAGAGTTTGGCATTGAGCTTTTGCCCGAAACGGCTCCAGTGTCCATTGCCCCTTATAGAATGGCACCGAAAGAGTTAGCGGAGCTTAAAGCTCAAATTCAAGAATTGTTGGATCGGGGATTTATTCGACCGAGTGTGTCTCCGTGGGGAGCATCGATTTTGTTCGTCAAGAAGAAAGATAGGTCGATGCGTTTGTGCATTGATTATAGGCAGTTGAATAAATTGACGATCAAGAATAGGTATCCTTTACCGAGAATCGGTGACCTATTTGATCAATTGAGGGGAGCTTCAGTTTTCTCCAAGATTGATTTGAGGTCGGGTTATCATCAACTCAAGGTTAGAGAGGTAGATATTCATAAGACGACATTTTGGACTCGTTATGGTCATTATGAGTTTTTGGTGATGCCGTTTGGTTTGACCAATGCACCAGCTGCATTTATGGACATGATGAACCGAGTCTTTCAACCCTATCTAGACCAGTTCATAGTGGTGTTCATAGATGATATCTTGGTATATTCGAGGAATGAAGAAGAGCATGACTTACATTTGCGCATTGTGTTGCAAATTTTTTGCGAGATAAGCAACTTTATGCCAAATTCGGTAAATGCGAATTTTGGTTGAAGGAAGTGATTTTATTAGGTCATGTGGTGTCATTCAAAGGAATAAGAGTTGATCCTCAGAAGGTAAAGGCTGTGTTGGATTGGAAACCACCGAGGTCAGTGGCTGAGATTCGGAGTTTCTTGGGTTTGGCTGGTTACTATAGACACTTTGTTGAGGGGTTTTCGTTTATTGCTACACCCCTAACTAACCTGTTGCTAAAAGGAGTACCGTATGTGTGGACTGATAAACAACAAGAAAGTTTCGAAATCAAGAAGATTTTGACTAAGCGCCAAGATCGATTCAACTCGAGGTGGAAAAGAGTTTATCATTTACTGTGATGCGTCACACACGGGTTTAGGATGTGTGTTGATGTAAGGAGGAAAAGTGGTGGCTTATGCTTCTCATCAGTTAAGGCCGCACGAAGTTAACTATCCTACTCATGACATGGATTTGGCTGCGGTAGTGTTTGCTTTAAAGATTTGGAGGCACTATCTCTACGGTGAGAAGTCGATCATTTATTCGGACCATAAGAGTCTTAAGTACCTCCTTACCCAAAAGGAATTAAACTTGAGACAACGGAGATGGGTGGAGTTGTTAAAGGATTATGACTTCTCAATCGAGTACCATCCTAGAAAGGCTAACGTTGTGGCAGACGCGTTGAGTCGTAAGGTGATATCGGAGTTAAGAGCAATGTTTGCTCATCTTAGTTTGTATGAGGACGGCAGTCTACTAGCGGAACTTCAGGTGAAGCCATTGTGGTTAGAACAGATCAAGGAAAAGCAGTTATCAGATGAAAAATTGGGTCCTTTAATGCAACAAGTTGACAGTGGTATAATAGGGGACTTTAGATTGAACAAGGATGGCGTGCTGTGTTTTCGTGGAAGAGTTTGTTCACCCATGGATTCAGATTTGAGACAAATGATTCTGAGAGAGGTGCATAGTAGCCCTTATGCTATGCACCCCAGAGGAAATAAGATGTATCGAGACCTCCGTGAATAGTATTGGTGGCCAGGGTTAAAGCGAGAAGTAACAGATTATGTAAGTAAGTGTTTGACTTGTCAGCATGTGAAGGCGAAACATCAATTACCGTCAGGCTTATTGCAACCGGTAAAGATTCCTCTATCGAAATGGGAACGGATAACAATGGATTTCGTTAGTGGGTTACCTTTAACACCTGCTAATAAAGATTTCGTTTGGGTGGTAGTAGATCGATTGACGAAGACTGCTCATTTTCTACCAGTTCGTACGGATTACTTGCTACAGAAGTTGGCTAAGCTGTATGTATCTAAGATCGTGAGGTTGCATGGGGTACCAATGTCTATCATATCGGACAAGGATCCTAGGTTTACATCACGGTTTTGGAAAGCTTTACATGAGGCTTTGGGAACAAAGTTAAACTTCAGTACGGCTTTTCATCCTTAGTCAGATGGTCAGTCAGAAAGAGTAATTCATATTTTGGAAGACATGTTAAGAGGTTGCGTGATTGACTTTAGAGGTAGTTGGAAGGATTTTCTACCGTTGGCAGAGTTCGTGTATAATAACAATTACCAATCCAGTATCCAAATGGCGCCTTATGAAGCGTTATACGGTCGTAGGTGTCGTACCCCTACTTGTTGGACTGAATTGGGGGAACGGCAGTTGTTGGCTCCTGAATTGATATCTGAGGCGGAAGAAAAGGTAAAGGTGATTTGAGCACGGTTAAAGGAAGCTTCGGATAGACAAAAGTCGTACGCAGATCTGAAGTGTAAGGATATCGAGTTTGCGGTGGGAGATCAGGTCTTTCTGAAAGTCTCACCTTGGAAGAAGATTTTCAGATTTAGAAGGAAGGGCAAGTTGAGCCCTAGGTTCATTGGACCGTACCGTGTGTTGAAGTGTGTAGGATCAGTGGCCTATCAGCTTGAATTACCTCTGGAGTTGAGTCAGATTCATAACATTTTCCATGTCTCTCTATGTTAAGGCATTACCGATCAGATCCGTCTCATATAGTGCCAGTAGAGGAGGTTGATCTAAGGCCGGATTTGTCTTTCGAGGAGGAACCAGTGGACATCTGAGGTTGATCTAAGGCGGATTTGTCTTTCGAGGAGGAACCAGTGGAAATCTTAGACCGTGATGTTAAGGTGCTAAGAAAGAAGACCGTGCCATTGGTCAAAGTTCTATGGCGTAATCATGGTATGGAGGAAGCTACGTGGGAGCCTGAGGACGCAATTCGGCAACAATATCCTCACCTCTTCTAATCAGGTAAATTTCAAGATGAAATTTTCTTTAAGGGGGTAGATTTGTAACATCCTAAAATTTAGTATCAGTATGTTGTTTTCTTTTGTTGCCGCTTAGTAGTGCAATAATTTTTATTTGTGTGGTTAAATGGTATCATAAGGGCTTGGGATTAATATTGGACTTAGAATAATTTTTAGTAAATTGTACTTTATTGGAGAGGAGCTTGTAACCTTAATGCTTAAGGTAAATTAAGTGATTAAACTAGCATAAGTTGAGCTAGTAGTAAAGTGGAGTTGGCGCCATAAGTGTTCCTAAAGGGAAGGAGTTCGAATCCTTGATGAGCATGTGAATTTTGTTTATTTTTGTTTTTCCATTTTCATAGTGTCGGTTATGGATAAGATCTTGGATGAGTTGGATTTCAAATATTATGGCAAGAAGACTAAAGGAAAAAGGTAAGCAAAAACTTAAGGAAAAGAATCTTATAAAAAAAGGCATTAAGGGTGGACACAAGGCTTAATGTAAGGTGAATGTTTTGGAAAGTTTTGTGTGGCAAAAACTTTGACTTTGTGTCCATGTACTTGGACGATTTTGGGGCTAGGGGTGGTCAAATTTTGAAGGCATTTGGATGAATTAGGAGCTAGTTGTGCACATCTTTCTTTTAGTCATTTTGTGTTCTCTCAAAGCTTTTCTCTAATTTTTCCTCCTCTTAGCGAATGTATTTTGGACAAAAGGTAAACCATTTTCTTTTCTTTTGGTCATTTGAGTTTTTACCATTTTGGTTTTGAGTTGTTCTTTCTCCCCAAATCATTTCTTATTTCTCTCCTCTTTGGGACCGAAAATACCAAAACATCAAAGACCATTTCTTCTCTTTTTCCCTCGTTGCCGAATGTACATTGACCCAAAGTTCTTCTTTGAATCATCTTCTATCCTTGAGAACTGAAATCCAAACCTTTATTTCTATTCTCTTTTCTTCTTTACTTCTCTTAAAAGACTCTCAAACATCATTCTCTCCCTAATTCTTCACCATGGCTGAATGTTGATGGTAAAATCTTTAGCCGAATCTTTCTCTTCATTTATAATCTTTTCTCTTTCCAACAAATCCTTCTTTCTTTGTAGTGATATAGCGGAGTGCCGATTATTTCTACATCGATTAGTCGACCTTAGCCATAATAAGATCGTGTGGAAAGGAAGTTCATCGTTCAAGATGAGGAATCAATTTCAAAAAGGGGTTTTATATTATTCTTTTAATTGATTAAGGATTGTTTTGATTAATCGATTCTGTCATAGGGACTTTATTAATCAACTTTCACTCTTTGAACGAATGAATCTTGTGGGTCGAAAAGGGTTGTTAATAGTGTTTGGAAGAGGGGTGGTTCCGTTATCCCCCCTAAATTTAAGCGAAGGGCTGTTTCGAGAATCCGAGACTTTCCATCTGGTTGTGGACCCTCATCCGAGGAGAATCGATTATTCGAAGTCGTGCGTACTCTAGAGCCATTGACTGTTCGTGGTTCTTCAACGGTTTATGAACCGTCAATCGGGGAAAATCGAAAGATAATTATTGTTTGAAATTTCGAGGGTATCGACGAGCGGGAAAGTATAGTTCCCACCGTAATCAGGTGTGTAATTTCACACTTATCTCATGGGTTATATATTGTACCGTAAGTAATAGAATAAAAATCGTAAAGTTGGTAAAATTGGAAAATACGGTATATTAACACTTTTTGTGTAAATGCATAAAATCGGTATTAAAGTTGTGGAAATTAAGGATTTGCTCTTAATGGGCTATTATATTAAACAGTGATATTTGGGGTCATATGAATTATTTTGATAAATTGGCCAAGTGTGAAATTTGTGAAAAGGACCTCATGTGATTAATAGGCCAAATTTGCTAGATCGATTAATGGGCCAAATTTGCTAGATCGTTTAATGGGCCAACTTGTATTATGGGCCTTATGATGAAATCATTATATGAATATTGTTATGCTCTGTATATGCATACATGATTGCATGGGTTGGGATAAAATTGAAGAGAAGTGCTGGTGGCTCTATTACAATCTAGTTCGGTGACTCTGTCACAATCTAGTTCGGATGGCTCTACCATAATCTAGTTCGGTGACTCTATCACAATCTAGTTCGGTGACTCTGTCACAATCTAGTTCAGTGGCTCTGCCACAAACATTTTAAATGGCTTTATGCCTGCGATTGGTGTGTTGGCGGGGTGGGTTGACTTGATCCCCACAGGTGTGCTGGTTGGTACGGGTGGTGTGTAGCGGATGGAAATTTAGGCTTGGTTGGGAATTGCATATCACATGCATTTTATATTTGATATATATATATATATATATATATTGTACATTTGTAAATGGGCTCAAGCCCAATTATATGCTTAAATGGTTTTGGCCCAGTGGACACGGTAAGTGGGTTACACACTGAGTTCTAAGTAACTCACCCCGTTTTTCTTACCCTTCTCAGGTAATGATAATTGATGGAGGCTTGGGCTGGGGATGACTTCGTGTGGAGGCCATACTACGAATGATGGGTTATATATAAACTTTGAACTTCTTTTAAGTATTTCTATTTAAGTATTATTTCATTACAATGTAATAAGGCCTCGGTATTATTTTCATGGATTTTATTTCGTGGATGGATTTTAATATGTTTTAGATACTTAAATGGGACTGTTTTAATTTCTATAAATGTTTTCTTAAACTTGCGTATAAAAGGCATTTTCTTAAATATCATCAACTCGTAAAATTTCAGTGAAAGCTCTTTTATGGAATTATTTTAACCAATTATTTATCTGAAAATCAAATTATAAACCCTTACGTTTTAAAATCATCGATTTCAAATTAATCTCGATTTTTGATAAACTCCAACCCCAAAATCGTTTTGAAGATTTGTTTTCTTTAAATCATTAATGACTAGATGTAAGTTTGATTTATGTGGCATGCCAAATCTGGACTTAACACATAGGTCGGGTTTGGGGTGTTACAAATATTTTTCTTATTTACAACTTGAGCCAAAAGTTTAGAGAAATTGCGAAATTGCCTCACTAGTAATTTTGTGAAAAAATTTTTGTTTCAAAAAGAGCCCACACTCGACAGATGTGAGCTTGAGAATAGCGGAAAAGACTACTCAATCGAAGTGTTAATCCTAAACTAGTCGAAAATGTACAATTTTGATTAAGTGTTTATTACTTTAGATATCACAACCAAGTTCTTGTTTTGGAAATTTTTTTTAAAAATTTTGGTTTTTCCCTAAATTTATTTTCATCTGTGTTTTTCAAACCTAATCTTCCAACGGACAGGTCAGTTGTAATATAATTTGTACAATGGTGTATAAGAGTACTCTAAGGATCAAACCCACATGAGTCAATGATTGAGTGAGTTCTAGCTAAAAACATGCAAATAAAGAGTTTAAACAACTACTCACTAGATAGAATAGCACGACAAGCCATGAAATTGAGAGTAATTAAACTAATTAACTAACTAATTAACAAAAGGACTAAATCGTAAAGCATGCAAAGTTATAAAACTAACATGTCAATAACAAACGATGGTTGGTTGACTTCAATGTGGTTCACTAATAATCTAATTAGGGATCTAAATTGCTTAAACTCCTAAAGTGACACCATTTTACCTCTCGATCTCAACGTTATCAAATTAGATAAATTAGTTCGGTTTATCTCTAGATCTCACTGAATAACCCGAGACTAATAAATTGGTGCACAATAAGACTACCTTTCAGTCTCACTTATCTTGATTTACCCTTAGGAATGCCAATCCTAAGTTTTTAGGTTCATTCAATTTAGTCCCTAACCCAAAAATTAGTTTACCCACATCTCCATTAACCAACCCCCTAAGATTTAGTTAATCATTACCATATTAAAGCTAGCAAACATCAAAGAAACAACTAAAGAAGCCATTAACATAAAACTCATTAAAAAGATAAAAGTTTGGATTTTTACATGGAAAAAGGTAAAGGCAAACAACTAGCAGCAAAATAAATCACCAAGAACACTGAATTAAGATTTTTGACAAATGAAAGGAAAGAAAATTGAAATAACATTAAACTAAAGACTAAATGTGATTACAACCAAGTTTGAATTACTAAACATGCAAATAAACCTAAGCTACAATATTAACTAATTTAACTAACACTAAGAAAGTAAGGAAATTGCATAAAATTAAAACTCTAAGCTATGGAAAAGACTAAACCCTAAAGAAAATAAAGAGAAAAACTAAGGAAAACTATCCTAAAACTTGTGTCTAATATCTCATCTCTCTCTTCAGCGAAATTTTAGCTTTTTCTAGCAACAATTCTGACCCCTTTTTCTTAACCAAAATGCCCCTCAACATGTCTTTTTGATTGGTGCTTCAATTAAACAAGGACTACTACTGACATCAATTTTTATCCCCTCACGATAGTGATATTGTGATACCCATGGCTTGGATAACGCGATACAGTCGACAATTCCAAAATGGGGGTTCCCTTTGAAAGCTAGGTTTCATGATACCCAAAAAGGATATCGTGATACCACTATAAGTGGTCTTCAATCTTCTCTTCATTTTAGGATTATTGAGGGTATCGTGATACCTTTGGTGATGTTTTCGCTCGAAATCGACCATCGTTGAGTTCCTACAATACTCAATCAATTGTTATGGTCCAAATGGCGATTTGGAAAATTTAGGTCTCAAAATGACTACAAAAACACATTAAACACTTATTAAAAAGAAAATCTAAAAACTACGCTAAACTACGGAAATGACACTAATTTGCTCGAAAACTAGCACTTTAAGTATAACGAGAAAGCCTAATTTGACATATCAAATTACGACAAATCACTCCGGCAACGAATATGGCACCTTATAGCTCGAATTTGACAATCGAGTTGGGTATAGGGTGTTACAAGAATAGAGTCCTTCCCATGTTTTGAGTTGTTTCAAACCCGGAGACTTGTACTCAGTTTCAAACACCTTTGGACATCTAGAGACTATTTTAAAATGTATTCAATATGATTTAAAATGTATTAAAATGAATTTTGATTATTTGAATCGGAAAGAATGAAAATGATGGTTTTTGTATATTTTTGGGAAATGAACTTATTATTAAATTTAAAATATTATTTTGATTAATTAAATGGATAAATTAAACTAGTAGTCATCTAACTAGGTTTTTTTGTCACCCAAATATAAAAGATACAAAATAATCACACATCTATAAGTAAATTTCTTTCTTGGTTACCCAACCATGCAAAGTTATAAAACGGTTACTCAATTATTCAATTTTATTTTATTTTTGTCACCCAACTATCTTAGATTTTTAGGTGTTTTCATTTTTACACTAGCCGGTTGGTGATCATAAAAGAAAAAATTGGATAATTGGATAACCATTTTGTAGCTTTTCATAATTGGATGACTAAAAAAAATTAGGAATAGTTGGGTAATCATTTTGTAACTTTTCATAGTTGAGTAACCTCTATTGTAATTTACCTTAATTAAAAGTATTAATTTGTTAACTTGATTTTCTACAACTTTTATGTAAACTAAGATTTTTTTCCTTAAATTATCCACTTATATAAAGTTTATACATTTCTATAATTTTCCATACAATTAATATTTCAACAATTTAATTATTGAATTTATCAATATAATTGTACTTGTTATACATCAAAATTTTGAATCCTCTTATATTTGTGTTTATATCAATACAAATATTATCTATATTAATATATATTGAACAATTATAAAATTTTTTTACATAAACAAATAGTTAAAAATTTTAAATTTATATTAAACTTGACATGCAAAAAGAGATATAATAGAGCAAACTTGAACCCTAAGAGCCGGCTCAATTAAACCAAATTTAAGATAACTTTAAAAAATTTTGAAGTGACCCAACCTCAAGTGTCAAGCTTAAAAATTTCAATGACTCAATCGAAATAACCTATCTTGGAAAACATGATTGATAAATTCAATAACAAAAACTTAACCCAAATATGATACCATGAAACCAAAAATACTTCGAATATGAAATGGCTCAAAAACATTAAAAACTTGTATTTAACCAATTCAAAACAATTCAACCCACCCAATTCACGAGACTAGATTCATAGACTGGATTAGAGATAAAGCAACATTTAATCCTTGATTTGATAATTTTTTTCAACTTGCTCTCAAAAAATTTTTAGTCCAAATTGGTCCTCAAACTTAGATTTCATCAGTCTAGTCCTTTAATTGATTTTTTTTTTAATTATATAAAATTCTTAAAATTATAAAAAAAAATTCAGATAGTATAAAAATTTAAAAAAAAAACCTATAAATCTATGCAAATAATAAAATTTGTTAAAACACTGGCTTTGTTTTTTAGAAAAAAAGAGTTTCAGTTACGCCAAATTCAAAACTCACACCACCAACTCTTCACTGATTCTTTCTCTGCATTGTCCAAGAAAAATCTGGTTTTGTCCATGGCGTTCGCATGTTTGAAAATTTGCCAACATCAAGTTTTTGTTGCGAAGAAGGCCCTGAATCAGCCCTTAAAAAGGCAAAGGCTTGAGATGAAAGGGGCCAGGACCTGCGGGTTGTTAGGGGATGTGGTGGATATGAATTGGAAAAGTGGGGTGATGAAGATTTAGCAGTTAAGTTTACAAGGTTCATGCATGACGAGAATTCAATTATTGACAATTTCAAGCTTTTTAAAAAGAAAGTGCTAAAATCTAATGCACCAACAATTCATTATATTCATAACCTTCATCCAACACAGCTTACGACAAGATTTTAAAGAAAAATAGCTTCAACAAAGACTAGCAGCAAAAAACTACACAATCAAACCCTAAACAAAGCTTATAAACGACAGGAAATCCTTTAACATTCAAGCAACACGTTCATTAGATTGAAGTAAAGTAAATGACATTCACATACCAAAAATTACTGTCCAAGTTACAATCGTCCTCAGTACTCCCACTTCTTCATTTCCATACCATCAGGAGGACTTCCTTCCACCTTCTTTGCACCAACTTCTTTCCAATTTGTTGATAGCACTGTCCCATTAGACTCCACCTACAGTGCACACCACCACAAAATCAGAAGGCACACAGCAGATGAACCATTATACCCACGTTTGAGATCATGTCCTTTAGTTTTTTGTCCATTATATTTCAATACCTATCATTCTTATGTGCAGGATCCGCTTATGAATCGTGTAAATCATGAATAATGATTAAACTTGTATTGCATTGCAATGGGTAGAAAAGTAATGGAGGGAGTTTAACCCTACGGTCACCGCACACTATCAATTTCTTTATCCAATGCCCGGAGTTTAGCATATTGCAGAGAAGAATGAAGATAATCTCTTGGATTAAAATATCTTACAAAAGATTTTTGCATGGCCCTTCTTGTGTCTTCATCCGCATCCTTATAAATGTCCCGGAAAAATTTGTTCAAAGCCGCATCACCATCTAGCTTTTCATCTTTCTCCTGCAAAGCAGCCAAAAGAGACATGTTAATCATGATTATATCCCACAACTTCCACGGGGTAAGTTGTCCCTCCCAAAAACACGAGGAAAAAAAAAAAAAGCTTGATGCTCGACGTACCTCCTTCTTTACTTGAGCTTCAATTTTATCCCAGTCTACCCTTTGTGGTTTGGAGGATGGGTATGATGGTCGTTGATTTGCAGAAACTACAAAAGCAAGAAATAGTTTATGACCACAAGCACATAAAACAATCTCGTACTTGCCAAATAATTCAATAGGAGAAATTTTCAAGCTTCATGCAGCAGAATTATTAGAAAGCTAATTAGCACGGGCATTCAAAGATGAAACCAACCAAACAAAACTAGAGAAGAACCTCAGTTATAAAAGCGTCCACATAGAAAAACCCAATAACTTATGGGTATAGATATGCAGGCAAAAAAAATACCACTGCACATTTTACACTTCAAGATCCCCGTATTGCAGAACAGCAAATAGCTATGGAAATGTTTGAATCCAAATGAAAATGAAATTTATTTAACACAAGCAAGATACAGAAAATTTTATTTGCAAATAACACAATTCAAGTGGACCTTATAAAATTTCATAAAAATCAAATATTCAGAACACTAGCTTAGCAACTAAAATTTGGTTTCAAAGTGGAACTTACCGGCAAAGGGTGTTGATAATTTATGTTAGACCAGTGAATATATAATTTTAAACTACTATTATGTTGCACAGTACCAGCCACACAGGGTTCACAAAGGAAACAGACAAGTCCGTATGGCATGCAAAAGTAGCTTGGATGTGTATCCACTACGATAAAGACACCATGCTAAAGTGATCGACTTACCAGAAGATACGTTAACCCTTTGGGTTATAGCAACTTCCCTGCTGAATTCAAGAGATATCCAATGAATGGGTTCAGCTTTTGCTAGCCTAATCTCAACTTTGGTTGACAAAACATCATATATGCACTTCTCAGGTATTATCTGTTCAAACAGAGCCAAACACCGCAATGAAAAAAGAAGCATCTAAGCAGGAGATACAATCAGATGGGAAAAGATTCAACAATAATCTGTTTGTCAACATTGAACAGAAAAGCAATCCACACATAATATATATATATATATATATTCAACTATTGCAGCATTAACTACAGAGTTTCTACGCTTGAGGCTTTTCCCCAAAAGAAAATGACATACTTATGTAGCATATTATTCTTAAAAGCCAGAAACTTGACAACATGAATTTCATGTGATACCTTTGCAAATAAACGAGGTTGGAAATAATATGCCTCCTTACCAGAAGCATTTATAGCAACACTTAGCTGCACAGCAACAAAGAAAGCATATCTTTAGCCTAAAACTAAACAGTACTTTTGAACACGCAAGGGCAGAGACACAAAAAGTAAAACAAATATAGAGGAATCAATGTGCAACTTACTATTTGTTCACCATAATCTACTTTAACACAATCATGCGGTATTCCTTTAGCAAATATTGTGACAACCACTTCCTCTGGCTTCTGGTAAAATTCATGCCTGCACAAATATTTTTAACCAAATCAACTACATATCATCAAATGTACAAAGCACTGACACTAGAAAAGTGCATGCATAAGCACAAACCTGTACACTGGTTTGGGAGGTGCAGCCTCAATCTCTAGATTAGGCTGATCCTTGTCCAGCTCAATTTCTTTTGCAGGTACATCATTTTTAGCCAATGCTTCTGGCGTCTGCATTGATAAATCACCAGTTTCTTCTGAAGGACCACAAAAAAATTCATTAGTAAGATAATGGATTTTGTTATTAAGGCAAAGAATATGTCTGATGCATGGGCAACTATTGTAGATAAATTTATCCCTTCCTAAAAGCCCCTCTTCAAGGCAATACCTGCAATTCGCTCTTCACATTCTTTTATCAACTTGGAAAATCTTGACTCTGCAGGTGCCAAAGCAGCGCCAGTCTCCAGCGCAGACTTAGCAGTTTGATACTCTTCAAGCTTCATGCAGGCAGTGCTGCAGGCATAGATTTACATATCGTTATAAAGGGTTATGCATGATACATGAACATTAGTGTTTGGTAAGAAAAGGAAAATATTAATTTAACTATTTTATCTATTATCAGTATTTTGTATTGATAATGTTCATCCTATTCTGAACCGCTCGGGAATTCTTTTATGCTATATTTGGGAACATGATCTTGAAGATTTGGATTCCATTTTCTGTACAAATTGCAATAATAGAATGTACTCGTATTGTATAAATTAATTAAATCCAATATTATTATATATTTATAAGGTATGAAAACAAGAATTTCAAGTTCAAGAACATCTATGGACATTTCAAATTCACCACTAAAGTAAATAGGCATCCAACAAAAACATGAAATTGAAAAATATTCAACAATGTTATATTTACATGTGTTTTATTACACAATTACATTATTTTTCAAAAAACAAACCTTTTTATCAAATCCAAGCTCCCAAACACAACCTTAGTAATTATATCAAAGGCGTGATAGAATCAGCTGATTTTAATGCAGGAATTAGCAGATTGTGCAAGGCCAAAAGGAGATAAATAAATAAAGCAGTGAAATTATCAAACAAAAGAAAAGAAAAGTAGGCATTTGGAAAATATACTAACGCTTTATGGAAATAAGCTTTAGACATGGAAGGATCCAACTCAATCGCTTTGTTCGCATCCGCCACAGCCTCTGCGCCAACAAAATTGCAAAAAAAAGAAGAAGAAAAAAAGACAATTAAATACTCAAAAGAAATTATATAAAAGCAAGATGGAATGGGGAAAATAAGGGAACTACCAGGGAGATTATTGAGTTTGATGTTGGCTTGAGCACGGTCAGCATAGAGCTCGGCGTGTTTAGGATTAAGTTGGATGGCTTGAGAGTAGAGATGGAGCGCAAGCTCGAAGTGGTCATCGATGAAGGCTTCTTTGGCTTTGGTCTCAAGATCAGACGCCATTGCAGGGGATGCCAGAGAAGAGAGAACAAGAAACACGACTCAAACTGAACTAAGGGAGAATGAGATTGACCCTGGCGACGACTTAATATTATGATGATATTTTAATATATTTTTCCTTGGGAATTTAATGAAATCCATTTCCTTTTAAACTATATAAATGGTTTTTAAAATTTCCTTATTTTTAAAAATTATATAATAATCATTAATATTATTAATTTTTATATTTTGTTCACTCGTTTATTGACAAAATAATAGTGTGACATGTTAATTCAAGAATTTAATAACTAATATGGTCTATAAATTATAGTTAAAATATTACTTTTGTACTTTTATTTTTAAAATAATTCTTATGAAAAATCATAATTTATTTTTAAAAATAAAAAATTGTAATTATGCATAAGATTTTTCAAGTATATATAAGAAGTAAATGAAGAAGAAAAGGGTTATTTTCTTTTCTTTTTTATGTTTTTGGAAAACCAAAAATAACCAAATTAACCACCAAAATAAAAGTTGAGCAAATAACTTTTCTTTTTTCAAAGTAAATCATTAAAAGGGATTTGAATTTTGAAAAAGAATCTAACCCTAACTGGTTGTTTGTGTTTTAACATTTGAGAGGAGTTACCATTAATCATGAATTCATAGTAGAGGTGTCTATAGGGTGAGGTTCAACTAAAAATTTAGGCCTGTTTGTTAAGTTTAGACCTAATTCGACTTGAAAAATGAGTTTAAAATTTTGTTCAATTCTGACCCAGATAAAAATGTTAAAATTCGGGTCCAACCCGGCTTGCTCATATTAATTTTTATATTATTTTTATATAATTTTAAAATATATATAATACATCAAAATACTAAAAATATCAACATAAATATTTCCCAAAGAAATTGAAAATAAATTTTAAAAATATTTATACTTAAATATCACTAAGATAGATGCAACTTAACAAGTAAATACCTCTAAAAATAATACCAAAATTAATGATGTATTTAAAATAATAACAAAATTAACAATAAAATAAGTTTTATACAATATCTAAATAATAATAACAAAATAGTAGCAAGATAATAGTAAAATGGTAGTAAAATATGGAGGAAAAAAATAATAAGAAAATAATATTTAAAAAAAAGTAGATTTTTTTGTCATTTAGTGAATTCGGACCGGGCTCGGGCCAAAAATGCTTTACCCAAGGCACGACCTATTTTTTTAAATGGGCTTTATTATTTTGTCCAAACCTATTTTTCTGACCTATATTTTTGTCCAAACCCTCTCACATTTCAGGCGGGCCTTCGAGTTGGGCCGAGTGGCTCGACCCATGAACAGGTCTACTTCATAGGTCGCATTTTATTCTTCTTCATTTCTTGCTTTTAATGTTTTTGTAAAACTAAGGTAGTACCACATCTTCTCCCATCAAACTATTCACTATATTGTATCTACCAAGCTTGGCTTTTTTTCTTAATTATAAATGTGTTAAAATTATTAATTAAAATAAAAAATATTTTTAAAATATTAATTATAAATATTTAATTGTTATATTTAAATATTTAAAATGTAGTTTATATATTCTAATTAAATTTTATAACTAATTAATATTTATTACTTACAAATATTTAAAATTAAAATTTATATTTCATATATTAAAATATTAACAAGTTATAGTAATTTTTATATTCTCACTAAAATATAATAATAAACCTAAGGTAAGGATAACCTTAAGCCCCAAGGTACCCTACTGCTATGAAACCTAAGGTAAGGATAACCTTAAGCCCCAAGGTACCCACAGCTTCGATTTTGATATTAACACTATGATTGGTTTAGGGAAATGGAATAACATTCTCCCTTATTCATTGAATGGTAAACCATTCATTTGTTTAGTTAAAGGTAATACTAATTTAATGAAATGACTATTACTTCCCTATTATTTGTTGCCCATAATAGCTATTCTTTAGTTTCTCCAAAGAATATCTATTCCATAAAACATTGAATACAAAAATTCCATATTAGTCCTTTAAAACTTGGACTTAGAAAATATAAAAATAAAATATTTGAAATATTTTAATATAATTTAAAATAAAATATTTAATTTCAAAATATAATTTAAAATAAAATATTTTAATATAAAAATAATTATATTAAAAATATTATTAAATTATATATTTTATTTTTATTAAATTATATATAATAATAATTATATTAGAATATGATTAAATTATTTATTATTATTTTATTAAATTATTTTTAATAATAATCTTATTAAAATTTAATAATAATAACAATAATCATCTACCTAAAATAATTTTGCTAAGAGTACTCGGTCATTTTAGTTTTTCTTTATGTTATTACAACATCATTCCATTCAACCAAATACAATAATAATATTACGTTCTATTCCAAACAATTCTATTTCATTACAACACTATTCTATCATAACTCTATTCTATTACAGCTCTATTTCATTACAGAGAACTAAACATAGCATAAGTGTTAATTATTTGCAATGTTAATAATCTCACATTACTAACATGTATAGTATAAATAATAGAAATAGAAATTTCTTTATAATTTGGTTAATAGACTTGGGTGCTTAGCTTGCTAGATAAGTGGACTTAGCAATTCAACTTTATGTACACATGCACGGTCAAAAGATAGGTACTTAGATTTATATTCGGTGGTGTAAATAATTTTTTTAATATAATTTTTATTTTTATTTTTGAAATAATAAAAATTATTTTTTATTTGCATATAAACAAATTTATTTGAATAATTATAACTTTCAAAAAAGACTTTTAATGAATAAACATATCTTTCCTGGAAAGCTGTAATGTTGTGGAAAAATGTAACTCGTGACAAAGTTACGTACCAAGTGACATATTCTTTGATGAAAAACATAATGTGTCTATACCACCCAATTACCCAAATTGACTCGAGATTTTAGAGAGTTAAGATTTAATTGAAAAGACATTTAATTGAAAAGACTAGTAAATTGCCGGGTCTGATGGGAGAATAGAAAATTTTATTAGTCGAAATTCAAATAGTTGTACCACAACCCTAGTTCGGTTAGGATATAACTAGCTAGCTCCAAAGTGGGAGACATAATAATTAGGATCAAGTGGCGACAATAGTCTGTGCAAACCGTGTCGAGGGAGTATATATATATATAGGTATGTGCGGGAACAAAATTTCGCTTAATTTTGTTTCTCAAAACTTTTTATCTAAGCATCATCTTCTTCAGTTTCCTTAAAGAAGAAGAGGATATAGTTGTAAGAAGTTTTGCATGTTGCACCCATCGTGCGGTTTTGAGTCTAGAAGTAGAAAGATTAAGAGCTGGTAAGTTTTTTTAACCCTCCTGAACTTGTAGATTGAAGAAAATAAGTAGAGTAAGAAAACTCAAACTTTTGGTAATTGTGAAATCTGGGTCTTAAGGGTTGAACACATTTAGATTAATCGATGCATGGTTGTTATGATTAGCTGCAAGGATGAAGGAGGCATTGGTAACCTAAGAAGCTAAGTTAAGAAGGCAAGAAAGCAAGGTGAGTTTCTACACTCCAACTTAGAAACACTAAATATGTTAGAAGTCTACATGAATTTATGAGCATCCATATTGTTAGTTCAGTATGCATGATCCATAATGTTCCATTATTAAGTTTCATGTACTGTATATGAACTTTGGTAAGGGGTCTCCGTCAGGATTAGATGAAGTTAAGAAGGGAAAAATGGGTTATTCTATTAGATATCGCCATACGGTGATGTTGTGTGCACCCGTGATGAGCGAAACTCTGAGCCTTATGGAAGGGACACTATGGTGTTCTAGCATCAAGGAATAGGATGGTGAACGAAGGAACAGTTGGATTGTAATGGGAATAGTAAATCAATATCATGGCTAGGCCATGGGATTGATCGGAGGCTATCCACCTAAAATGAGTAAGACCATAGCTGAAAAATGCTATGACATCAGGACAAGGATGAGTAAGACCATAGCTAAGAGACACTATGGCATCCTTTGATGGTCCGCTAGGATGGTAAATACGAGTTAAACTGTGTAAGACCATAGCTAAAAGATGTTATGACATCATAGATAGTCCAATGGAATATTAGACGCAGAGTAGTCCGCCAAGATGTTAAATATGGGAATTAGGGTGTGCAAGATCAAACTTTAGTGATGGAAACGATTAAAGGTCTGTTAGGACAAGGTATTAGACCACCGGTACGCCCCGTGGCGCAGCAGAAAAATTATTCCAGTGATCATCAACCACAGATCCATGTATGAGGAACAAATCGGGTTGAAATAAGGTTAAGGATATACCTTTTAAAACTAAAAATGGTGAATAAAGTTGTTGGTTGAAATCCTTTGCATGATGTCAACCCTAGCCGTAACAAAGTGTCTCGACCTCTACGTAGTCTACCCAATCAATCACGAATAGAAAACTCTTTTGAACTTTTTTTAGAGAGTATACAAACTTTTGGCTACTAGACCTAGTTTGATTTTCTTACTCACACCTTCATAATCTGGAAATGTATTCCTTTTAATAATATCACACCTTCATAATCTGGAAATGTATTCCTTTTAATAATATCATGTATATTAAATACTGAATAATTCCCTTTGACTTTTTAGAGAAAATCATGGAAGAGATTGAAATTATATTATTTCCAAAAGAATACTAACTTCCATAAATATTAACTTTAGAAAGAAGTTGCGAATCATATCCGCCAGGTAACATTGTTCTCCAAGCGATACTGTTCTCTAAGCGATGCTATCCCATGGGCGATATTGTCTGCCAGGCGAAACTATCCGCCACGTGATACTCATCTGCCAATGATAAGAATCCACCATAGTTGTATGTAGTAAGGTATACGCCCAATCTATTGGTGTAAAGTCTATTCGCTTGAACCATAGGGTGTGACCTTGTAGGTTATTGTAATGTTGGTAGTAATACTAGAAAATTTCTAATGTTACAAGCAATGAGTGGCATCTAGCAATGCATCATTGCTACCCAAGTTACAAGAAGTCGTGATTCGACATAACCTTTCTATGATAAAATTTTTCATGTATCATATCCTTTCATCATTTATATCTAAATTAGGCACAAGTCATGGTATAGTTAAACTTGTATAGTCCAATATCATATTTCTTGATATTAAGAGTAGGTTATGTTAAAAAATAAGTGTGATATCTCATATCAACTTATTTGAGCATGGCCATGTCTTTCTAGTCTTACTTCATCAAGTGGCCCAAGATATTACTCCAATTATGTAGGAGGGATAAATCCTATCTTAATCAATCATATCTCACTACATGGATTATGGTATATCCAACATTAGTATTTATAGTACAACTTGTTATGGTAGACGTTTGACTATATCAAAATATACAACTCACAATGTTGAGATAATGATGATCTCAAGTATGAGGATCATATACATAGTTATCACTATGAGGAATGTTTGTGACTATTACATAATAATCTAAGAAACATACTCATGGCAGGTTAGTCCAACATATTGTTCTCTAACACATACTCATGTATTCATTTTGACATCCCTATGTCAATAACAACACTTTGTCATCAATCAACTACACATTAGTCTCAATGTATTATTATTATCCAAGCCCATAATAATACTTGACTAAAGACCTTTTTAAGAATAATCATATTATTCTCAAGACTTTATTATTAATCAGTTTATTTTATATAGACATAGAAAAAGAAATTGAAATAATAATGGCAATGCCTTATATTAATAACGAGGTAAAATGAGTATGTAATTACAACCATCTCATGATTTGTCTTTGGGCATACTCTAACACAAGGAACCTGCAAGCTATCTGAATGAGGAAAATAAATTTTAGGTATAACTCAAGTAGAGAATAGTAGGGTTGATGGAAAAGGTGTGCTTGAAAAATCGGGTATAACTCAGTTTCGACTAATAAGTCAGGATTGATGATGAACATGTAATGTTCAAGCAGAACTTAAAATTGAGGATCCACGAGCAAAAAGGGGCATCTAGCACCGGGTAGGTATGCTAAAGACTATAGAGGTGGAATGTTGTCGAAATAAAATAGAGAATATGGATTTGTAAGAGATTAAGCGCTCCCATCAATAGATGGACAACTAGGAACAAGACGAATAGTAGCCTGGACAAAATAGTTAAGTGTAAAGCCACCTTGATGATAGGGTAACCCCGTGGATGGTTTAACCACATAGTAATAATCGAGAATGTCAAACAAGTCATGGGAAAAAAGGGTAATATTGAATGTGGTAGAAATCAAACCCACACCATGGAGGGTCATCATCATAAAGCTCATATGTATGTCTCAAATAGAGGATAAGTCCACCAACAGTAAGCTACAGAAAGAGGGGAAGATTTTAGCCACGTCATTGGAATCTATGAACATCCACGATGACTAAGGAGTTTAAATCTCTCTTTAAGACTTCGTTCTAGAAGTCCTGTATTTTGTTTTAGATTGTATTACAGAATCTCACTAAGTTCATTTGAACTTATAAAGTGTTCGCTTATTGCAGGATAAAACTTTAATATGAGAATCGAGTAAAGGCACAAGTCAGACAACACCAGATATGAGGGACGTGTGAATATCAATCTATATTATAAAGGGGCTCCCTTATAAGCCACGCCTAAGGGAATTGACTTGGAAGGAGTCTGTATTAAACTCTGTTGGAGTTGTAAATATGGCTAGATTAGATAAATTAACAAATCTATAGAGACCCAATTCTTTAATGGCATGAATTATAGGTGTCATCTTAAATTGTAAAAATTACATAGTCAACCCATTCGAGATAACAACTCTAAGTAATTTGTTGTGGTAATTTGGGTCATTGTAATATCAGATACCCAAGGCCCATTGGTCAAGCCAAGTAAGGGGTGTTACAGTGTCTATATATAAAAATCAATAATTCTATTTTCACTATTCTAGTTGTTTTTTTAGACTTTTTGTATCGTAGAGGCAAAATTAAAGCCTTAAGGACAGTTAATCACGCTTCAAGTCTATTTATTTGTTATATTAAAATTTTTCTAACATTCTTAAAGCTTTAAATTTGTTTTCTCCTTCTACAATTATGGAGTCTGAATTAACTTCAAGTTTAAAAATCTATCAATACATGATCAGGAAGGATAGGTTCAATAGAACCATCTACACAATATGGAAAGATAAAATGATGTTTATGTTGGCCGCAATGAAGATATTTTACGTCCTTCATCTAAACTTGCAACAATTACCAAAAGCAACACCTATAGATTTTGAAGAGTTTAAAGAAGAAAACACCAAGATGATGAGTGCATTTGTCATGGTTACATACTGAAATCTCTCATAGACACAGAAACATGGCTTCTCCAAAAGAAATTTGGACCACACTTGTAACACCCCTAACCTCTCTTCGTCATTATATTAGGATCACAACCATTACTAACAAATCAGAACATTCAATTCCTTTAAAATCGAAGATGGAAGATAACTATTAATATTATATCATACAAGGGCAATATATATAATTTAATAGTTATGTAATAGTGTCTTATTCGATCTGATCATGAATCAAACTATACAATGCTAAACTTGGTCTTCCACTGTCTACACTCTTATCATTATTTATCCTCTCTTGAAAGCTAGAAGTTGGATACATAACAAGACTATTTCAATTATTAGCATCAGAGTATTGGTCCATACTCTGACTACTACTACATTCGATGATATTAGTAGAATGACCTACTTCACCTAATTTAGGTTTGCTAATTCATTCCAATTTAGAGTAAAAGTTGCTCTTACGGCCCTATTACGAGTCTACAGGACCCTAAAAATAGTCTAAAAACAGGCAGGGACTAATTTGGAAGAATTCTAAAAGTTTAGGACCATTTTCAAAAATACCTAAAAATAGGGGACACAAGGCCGATGGCCAGGCTGTTTGAAATGCCTTAGACCGTGTGACTCTCGAAGTTAGGACACACGGCTGTGTCCCAGGCTTTGTCCAAGCCCGTGTCTCCGCCCTTGTAACTCACTGAGTTGGGTCACACAGTTATATCCTAGGCAATGTGTCAACCCGTGTGAAAACTACACCTATTCTATTTTTCAACAGGCTCAGGGCACACGCCCGTGTGTGTTGCCCGTGAGTGTCATGCAGTCGTGTGCACCTAAATATACCTTAAAACTCAAGTTTACCATTTCCTACTTACTTGGGCACTAAGCAACTCAATTACTAACCATTTAACCTATTCAAAACACAATTAAACATGCTCAAAACATGCCAAAACAATCATCTTAAGTTCGTAATCAATGTACCCTCATTAGTTCCATATTTTATATCTTCAAACTAATCAACAAGACACCAACCATTCAAAACTATCATTCATATCAACTTTACCAATATAGAACTAACTTTTAGCTACTTAGGCTACCAAGCTTTAAGCTAAAAGACATACCAACACATTAAATTATGCAACATACCAAAACATAACTTCAATCACCACCATATATACAAATGACCATCATTTCACTTAAAAACCAAAATATTATCAAATATCAACAACATCAAACAAAGGACTTCCTAGGTACATGTCATTACAAAATAAAATATCACCACACTTGAGCTCGGGATTGAGGTTGGATGCTAAGTCAACGATATTTTAAAAAGTACCTAACCTGCACACGGAAAACAAAACCGCATGCTGAGTATAACTCAGTGGTATTTCTATAATCCGAACAATTTAAACTTGATATAAATAGTTAAAATATAAGAAATGTAACAAGTAATGCTATAAACATATGTCTCAAATCAATAATGCAAATTTGCTCATTCTTTATTTGCATTCACTAGGTTCCATATGTTTATGTACATAACATTGACATTTTATATAACATTTGATGATTCAACTCATGCAATGGCATGATTCATATCTATTTTCAATTCACAATTTCATTTCAATATGCACATCCAATTTCATCATTTCATAATCCTTTTCACTTCTTGTTTCCATTTTGATCCATTGACATTTTAATATCAAGCACATCGATTTTATCATTTATATTTTCCCTATTAACACGACTCAGACTCGAACGGATACACAGACCTAAACAACACACCAGTTTGGCACCCAGTGCCTCATTAGATAAATTCGAAGTAATAATTGCGTCCAATGCTATATAAGTTGACACCCAGTGTCTCATCGGTTAAACCGAAGTAAATGGGCACCCAATGCCTCATCGACTTGAGGTCGAAGAAATCCCTGAACTTTTCCTATCCTATGGCATGTCATCCATATCCGACTTAGCCCGAACAGTTAATACAGTTTCATTTCACATTTCCATATAACTAATGTCTCATTTCCATATATATATATATACACACATTTGTAACATATAGGCATTTTATTCAATCCATTAACAATCACAATTCTCAAAACATATATTAAATTCATCATATATACAAATATGTACTTTTCTCAATATACACATTTAATCCTTATAAACTTTCATCAGTTCAATCCAATCCGTTTCATCCCAAATTTTAACAAAACAACTAACCTAATGTCTTATCATGCATAATATTTCAAAATGCAACAATTTAGAAGAGTTCAGATTATAAAAACACAAACTGTGAATTTGAGCTATTCGACGTCGATTTTATCCTTCCCCTTTTTACTCAAGGATTTTGGTACGACGTTAGCTACGGAATAAAGTAATTACAATAAATTAATAATACACAACTCAATTCACAAGAATTTCAATTTTTCTACTATATTTTGCTTAATCCCTAAATTAGTCCCTAAATCGAGACTAATTTTAATCTCCATATTTAACCTCGATTTTTTATACTAATTTCACTCTAAGCTAAATTTTAGCTCCCTATTTTCAAATATATCCCTTAATTTTAATTTTTTCACAATTTAGTCCCTATTACTCAAAATTAACAATTTATTCTACAATTTAGTCCTTTTTCACTTCTAAATTAAAAATCTATCAATTTAACCCCTAGTACTTAAACTATTCAACAAGGACAACATCTAAAATCTTGAAAAATACTAACAATTCCAAAAATATAAAAATTACAAGAAAAAGACTAAATTACACTAAACAATTTTGGTTGAGAACTCCAAACTGTGTATTACCCTTGCTAAGTTATTTATTTCTTCTTCTTTTTTGTTTTTGTTTCAAATGCATGTAAAATAGAATGAAATTCTATTTCATTCCATCGTCAATTATGTTTCTTTTATTTTGTTTTAAATTTTATTATTATAACATATATTATTATAACATATATTATTATAACTTATATATATTAAGTTAACATAATATATATTATATATACATATCATAAATGTTTCATTATGACTGTAACACCCCTAACCTGTATATTTCGCCAGAATGGGGTTATAGAGCATTACCATAAAAACATAACTTGTAATCATTCATTTCTAAAAATTTCAAAAATCATATCATAGTCCATTCAAACACATGTAAATTGTCCCTTATTTGAGCCCTCGAGGCCATAGAAACACTTTAAAAATGATTCGAGACTAAATAGGGAACATTTGAAACATTAAGGGAAAAGTTAGAAAAATTCACACTGCAGGGGTCACACGGCCATGTAACTCACACGCCTGAGACACACACCCGTGTCTCAGGCCGCCTGACTCACATGGCTGAGACATACGCCCATGTCTTAGGCCGTGTAACAATCGAATTAAGGACACACGGCCATGTCCTAGCCCGTGTAACTCTCTGACTTGGGTCACATGGCAAAGCCACACGCCTGTGTGCCAGGCCATGTAACTCTCGAAATGGCCTCACACACCCGTGTGCCAAGCCATGTGATAGGCCATGTAACTTTCGAAAAACAACCTTTAAAACCTACAGGAGACACATGGCTGTGTCGCATGGCCGTGTGTCACACACGGCTGTGTTGCATGGCCGTGTGTCACACACGACTGAGACACATGCCCATGTCTTAGGCTGTGTGGACAAGAAATTGGCCAAAATCAAGCCATTTCCTTCACCATTCTCAAGCATAAGTCTAAGTACTTTTGCATACATGATCAAGGCTTCTAAACATGTTCAAAACTTGTATAAAAAGGTCCATACAATAGGCTAATAATACATACAACCAATATGCCATATAGGCACCTCAAACACATACATCAAACATACCCAAACATGTGCATATTTATACATTTATCAACTAACTTGTTTCCATACTGAAACATATCACAATTGACACATATCAACCATACCATATTAGATTCATGCCATATCAAAATAACCTTACCATTTGGACCATTTCTCACATGCATCAAAACCATCTAAATGACACAAATCTAGCCATCTACAAATGGTTCCAACAACCAACATATATACATACCATATTTCAATCATGCACATCTATTCAAAACCTTTCCAAAGCATACCATAACTTGACCATGTTAAGGTCAATTCATCACCTACCATTTTAGCCATTCAAATATGCATTAATACATTGTCAAAATAACACACATCAATAAGACATCAAAAGTACCAAGGTTACATTAACCAAAATGACATATACATACCAAACTCATCAACTAACATAAAGCACAAGTCTACCTATACATGCCATTATAACCTTGATTAAGATATCAAAATCTACCAATATAATTGTTGGATAGTGTGATAGATGTCTGACGAGCTTCCAAACCAATCGAGCTATCAATAATCTGTAAAGTAAAGGAAAGTAACTACGTAAGCAATGAATGCTTAGTAAGCTCGTATAAACTTTAAACATAACATTTCATTTTAATAATGAACTTTATGGGGTAATTATAAACTTATACCAATTTCACAAAGTTTATCAAACTTTATAACCATCAACTCATAAATGAGTAAGTTCATCAATATCACATATACTTTTCATTCCTAACATAATAGGATTTATAAAACATATTACTCAATCATTAACCTTTTCATAATACTATGAACCACTCTATTTACTTTCTTACCATTTAATTTTCTTACTTTCCATTTCATTTACTTAGCATAAACTTAAATAACAACATCAATTCACAAATTAGTATATTTGTTCATGAACTAGGTAAATTCATCCATAGCATTAGTAAATTTCTCACATAAAAGTACATCATTCAACTCATCAATTCCTTTTTCATCATATTACATCTTAACTCTGAACTTACCATTTCATTATCTTTTCTTACCTGTTTCATTTTCATAATACAAGTCATAAGAATAAACATCACTCACATGACAAACCATTTTATTAGATAATACATACTTTGATTCTTACCACCCTTTCATGAACATAAGCATATTTCTATTTGGATACTTACCATTTCAGTGCATAACTTTAAAAGTAAACATAATACGATCCAACCAATAGCTTGGCACAACCTAAGCATCATCAATAACACATGTTAGTGCATCAATTCATAATTCACTTGAATTAACATAAGATAAGTCATTAAACATGAATAACCTCACTTGAAATCATCAATATCTTGAACATAGACATACTTTCATTTAACATTCCCTTTTCATTCCTTTTAATAGTTTTCATGATATAAGTCATTTGAATGCTTACCATTTCTTCCCTTTTCATGTCCATTGAAACACTTAGAATAATATTGGATACGCAAGCTCACACAAAGTGTGCTAAACATATGGTCAAAACCATTCCTTTTCATCATTGCTCACTCGAGCCATAAATGGGTCTACTCACACAAGCTGATGGTCAGAATGTAGCTACACGATGCCGCTCACACAAGCTGATGAGTATCGATAATAAATTCCAGAACTTAACCATCGGTAGGACATTCAGGACCAACACCCAAAACATGGTAACCTAAGTCTGGTCTCACAAGTTGACGGTCTAAATGTAAGCTACACGATGTTGCTTGCACAAGCTGATGAGTATCCACAACAAATACCAAAACTCAGCCATCAGTAGGACATTCAGGACTAGCACCCGAAACATGAAAACCCTAATGACATGACATTTGTATCCTATATATTCCTAAGGTTCAAACGGGACTCGATAATCGTCGAAATGTCGTTGGATTTCCATCGTTTCTTTACATGATAAATTGCATAATAACATTATAGATATTGAATCATTTACATTAGAGAAATACATTAAACATTCAACCTAATCAACATTTAAGTGATTATAGTTCATACGAACTTACCTGACTAAATTGCAGAAATGTCGAAGTACAAAGTCTATTTGGTAATTTTACCATTCCCTCAATTTTCCACTCGATATTCATATAAATTAATAATTTTATTCAATTTATTAATTTAAATAGTAAAAAATTATTTTATGCAATTTATTTATTTTTACAAAATTGCCCCAAACATTTTACTTTTATTCAGTTTAGTCCCTGAGCCTAAAACATGCAAATTAACCATTTTTATTGCAAACCCATGCCAACCGAATTTTAATAGCATCCATTTCAGCCCATTTTTACAATAATTTCAATCAAGTCCTTGAACTATTTCTATTTCAACAATTTAGTCCCTAATCGATAAATTAATCAAAAATCACTTAACAAAATACTTTTAAATACCAACCAACACTTTAAATTCATCATTTAACATCTAAAATCACAAGGATTCATCAATCAAAACATTTAAAATCTTTAACAGTTTCAAAAACAAAGGTACGGGGTAGCTGGACCTAGTTGCAACGATCTCAAAAACATAAAAATTATTAAAAACGGGTAAGAATTACTTACCATGCATAAAGAAATCACCATGGCTGAACTTAGCTTAATTTTCCATGGAGTTCGATTGTGTTGGAGAAGAAACCAAAGAGATGATAATAATTAAGCCTTTTGTTTTAATTTAATTTAATTTAATTTAATTTATTAAATTACCATTTTAACCTTGGTTAAAATTAAATAAAACACCAAATTCATGTCAATATTTTTCCACTAACTCCTTAAATGGTTTAATTACCATTAAAGTCCCTTTACCTTTATTCATTAAGCCATTTAATCACTTAAATCCAATAGTGATCAAATTTTACATCCTTTACGATTTAGTCCTTTTTAATTAATTAACTATCTAAACATTAAAATTTCTTAACCAAAATTTAATACAACCTTAATAATACTCTGTAAATATTTATAAAAAAATTTACAGCTCGGTTTATAGAAATGAGGTCCCGATACCTTATTTTCTAAAACCATTTGACTTTAGGGTCTTACCACTTGAAGTTAATTAATCATTCGAATAGCATAAATTACCATATCAAAAACCTTTTAAAAATAATATTTGACTCGTAAATATTTAAAAAAAATAATATTTACGAACTTACTCATCGGATTTTGTGGCCCCGAAACCACTATTTTTGACACCACTAAAAAACGGGTTGTTATAATGACCGTCCATTAAAAGGAAACAAAGGTATATTTTCTTATTTAGTCCCTTTAATTAATTTCAATCTAAAATTCAATTTTTAACCCTTACGTGATTTAGTCCTTATACCTAAATAGCCCCTAATTTCACTAAAATTACTTAACCAAGATCTAATTCGCTACTAAACTAATTTCGTAAATATTTAATAAATATACTACGAGTTCATTTTAAGGGAATGGAGTCCTAAACCTCACTTTTCGTCACTCTTGACTATTGGGTTGTTACAACAATTGAGAATTCATACATAAACTAGAAGAAAGACACAGATAAGTTTTTAGCATCAAAATATTTTGAATTTACCATGATTGATACTAAACCTATTGCGAATCAAGTGCATGAGTTACAAATTCTAGTTTCGAGACTAAGTGAACTAGAAACCAAGATTCCTGATTCACTTCAAGTTGGTGCAATTTTATCCACCACCCTCTTAGAACGGATACAAGAAGAAGATACGAGATTATCCGAAATCATTTACTATACATAATTTTCTAAATCATTTATGAATTGAGGTTATTCATGATGCACTCATTCTGAGTTCGAGTGTTGACCTTATCTAAGAAAATATTTTATGGGAAGGGTTAAAAGAGGCCTCGAATTCAGAAGAAAGAATTCAATTGGACCAAGAATAAAATACTGATAAAATGTGTTTCCATTGTGGAAAGAAAACACATCTTATCAGGGATTGTAGGTTCAGAAATTCTAGAAACAAAAGTAATCCTGGTAAAAAAATACAAACACAACCAATCTTGTGGATCAAGATATGAAGGAATATTTACCATATCAAGTTAATAACATTTGCCAAGATTTCCAGTTCCAAATCGTGTCATTTCACACCAATTCAAGTCAATAACACATTTGCAAACAATCATTATAATGGCATAAAGAATAATGATTAAAGCATAACCATTTTCAAATCAGTCATCAACTTATCTTATCCTATCTACTTCCTTTTGCAACATTTATCATACCAAGCTCATGTAACTTAAAGTAATCACACTTAATAGCATCAAACATGACACAAAATCATGCAACAAATAGTTCATATGTTAAGCTTAACATACAAGATCAACCAAGGCCACAATTACCACATATCTATCAACTCAAAATGACCATATGCACACAAGATGCCCTTATACACATGCCACAATATTTGGACTCAAAATGAATATAGTTTTACCGTCTTGTTGATAGTTGTGCTTTGCGCTTCTCTGACTCAACAAGTTTCGCAAGGTGATGATCTACAAGTAGGGAAAACAACTAAAATAAGCATCTAAATACCTAGTAAGTTCAAATGGAAAATATTATGCTTACCTTGTTCATATTCAAGCATGTTAGCTACCTTAGTTTGACATAAGTTTGGCTAGGACATGGCATCAACCAGGTGAAAAACAAGCATTTATGTACCTTATGTTGGAAAATCGGGTTAATGACTTTCAATAGTATCTTCCACTTTGTTCTTATTTCATTTAATTAATGAAATTGGAAATATAAAATACCATAGCCTTGACTAGCAATCTCTCTCCATTGCTTAAGCTAGAAATGATAAAGACACGAGAGCACTAAAGTCTAAAGTTGGTACTATCTCTATAGAAAATAGTAAAGTCGTCTGAGTTGGTGTCGTCAACCCAACTATTTTTCTAAGTTTATAAATTTGGTAATTTTGAGCTTTTTTATCGATTTTTTTTTTAGATTTAAGATCAAATTGATAGAATGTATAAATATTGAAGCGCTAAATTTGTTATTAGGTCAATAAAAAAAGCCCACGTTACACTTTCGTTACTAAGTTAATGACAAGAGTGACTAAATATTTAATTTTGAAAAGTTGAGTGACTAAAACAAAAAAATTAATAAGTGACCAAAATAGAATGAACTAAATAGTTAGGTGACTAGTCCTATACTTCACCAAAATTTAATATCTCAACAAAATATTATTTTTATTAAATTATATTTTGAATTATGCGTTTTAATTTATAAATTGCATTTGTATATGAAGTTTAATTTCGACATAATGACTTTTCTGACTCTCAAACTATATAAAAAGGAAATCACTTAAGCTTATTTTCGCTTCATTTAACTCTCTAACTTTTTATTTTTGTTAAATTGCTCAAAAAAGGATGGAAAAGTTACCATCTATTAACTTTGCTAACATGATATCCACGTGGTAGTCATATGTATGTCACATTAGAAATTGATTAAATTTTTTAAATCAAAAATTATAAAAGAAATTCAAAAAATTATACAAACTTAATAAATTTATTAAAATTTCATAAAAAATAAAAATATTTTAAAAATTCAAAAATAAATTTTTAAAAATGATAAAACTTAAAATATATATATTAAAAATTCAAAAATATTGAAAATTATGAATTTTTTATTAAATGTATATATTAAAAGGAAAAAGAAAAGCTATTTTATAACTTACTTGATGGAAGCTAAAATTCAAGCCTTAGTTTATGTTTATCAATGTCCAAAACTTAATGAGCAAAGTCCTTACCCTCAATTTTCCAAAACAAAATTTTAGATATTTTTCATCAAATTCAGTGTAAAGGATCAATTATGGCCTTTGAAGGGAGGGCTTGTTATGATACTTGTTATCATCGACCCAAGATTCGAATGGGTTCAGGTTGGATGGTTGGTTTCCATCAATCTCGCACATTAACCTCGCAGACCGAGCTCGTAGAATGGGTACCTATGTTCTCCTGCGAAGTCACACATGAAACTACATAAACACATGTTAAGTCTAAGGTAGGATACGTGCTGATGTGCATGGAACCAACCTAGTACATCACATCAATGAACAATATGCAGATCATATAAATAGTCAAACACTACCACCCAAGAGATATAGAGGAAAATACTCAACAATTTGGTGCGGTGAGCGTGGACAAATTTTCAACCAAAAAAGATTTTCAGTTTGAAATGAAAAATCAAAACGGCTCACCCAAATGAGAATCTCCCTATTAATTTTTTTTCAGGAGAGGTTGGAGCTTTTGGCGTCGGTAATTAACCTAACGAGACTGATTTATTTTTTGGTTGGTTTTTCGATCGGCTGAAGAATTTGGGTAATTTGACTCATGCAGTAGCCTCAAATTTTTTGGACTTGAATATCCCATCTGGTCAAGGACATCCCTACAACTATTTTTTTATTCTTTAGGAGAAAATGAGGTTGATGAAGGAGTAGATGACTTTGTAAAATGTTCAATTCGAGCAGCAACAAACATTTTAGCAAGATTTATTGAAGAAGAATGAAAAGTTAAGGAGAAAGGTACAGTCTGACAATTCTGATCTTCGCGATAATACCATCATGCATGAAGAAGGCCTTGGAGTACATGCAAAACCGTGGCAGAGTGAAATGGATGTTTTACGTAGAGATGTACGAGCTTTGCATCCTGACTTATAGGATATGGATTGGTTGTTTTGTTCTAACAAACCATTAGCTTTTGATATAGCAACTGTAAGTTTACTAGTTGATTTTAAAGTCCCAAAAGAAATGCTTGAAGGTAGGAGGGACCTTCAAGCACATCTCATGTAGTATAATGATTATATCAATGTGTTGGGAGCTCGGATGCTGCAAAGTGTAAGGCCTTCTCAATGACCCTTGAAGGAAGTGCAAAAGACTAGCATTTATCTCTACCGTAGGGTTCCATTCAAAGTTTTTCACAATTAGGACAAATGTTCTTGGGGAGGTTTTGAGTGTATAGGACAATAATGAGTACTCCTATGGGTTTAATGTCTATCAAGCAGAGGGAAGGAAGGAGTTTACTATTACATCAAACATTTTCATGCAGCAATATTAAATACAAAAAATTTGGAGGACCAATGGGCAATTAATGCTTTTATTATGGGAATTTTGAATGAGCACGTACAATAATCGTTTACTGATAACAGGCCACAAATATTGACATATTTATATGAGAGGGCTTACAAATTTGCTGAAGTAGAAGAGATTAATATGGCAGCTCGCGGTACGTTCCAAGGAATAGAGAGAGAGCTCATAGTCGTCAAGGTCCGTCTTATCAGGCTCTGCGTGTACAATATAACACCCCCAACCCGTATCTGTCACTGGAACAGGGTTACGAGGCATTACCAAGGAGTACAGACCACTTACAGATAATTGAAATCATTATTGTTCAAACACCAAGACAAATGATAAACGTTCCTTTAAATTTACCAACATTTTAATACAGTCAAGAACCAATTTAAGATATTCAACCAAGCTTTATACTTATTACCATTTGTTAGCCGTAGACTTCATATAAATAACAAGAAACGTATATGGGCTCAATTCTTATTAAATTCTCTTATACCTATACTTTTTCACATTATGTATTCATATTACATATAATAATCATACCTCTGTATTTCATATACATTTTCATAACAATTTGTCTTGGTTTCTAACTACTTCATATTTGAGTTCTACTCATCAAATTATTTGAAACATCATCTTTACACAAATCATACACTTGAGGTGTACAGTTCTATAATTATGAATAAACACATTTATCAAACATATTCCATGTTTTTATATATCACAGTCTCATATTTCCATGTATCAAGTACCATCATTTCCTTGTATTTTAGACAAATACGTGTAACAATTCATAGACATGCAACTCACTAACTCTTCCTACCAATCACAATTTAAATTGACAAATCACTTATTGAGTCCAAATTTTAATGTTCACTAAAATCTATCATATAATTTTGGATATACGTATCCACCATTAGATTCCATGTACAAATATCATCATCTCAAGTTTCCACATACATTTACTTTCCACAATATGAACTCAATAACATATACAAGATATACCAATGTATTTCAAGTATGTTTTCATAATATTTCATTTCGAATTCAGATTATTTCATATTAGAACTTTTCTCATTAATTCATTTGGATTACCAATTCATACGGATAATACACCCAAGGTGTACAAATATATAATCACAAATGAACTTATTCATCAACCAAGATTTAGTTCATGCCTCATCAACTCGTATTTCCTTATATCACATAATTCCATGTAACACTTGCCAAACTTTGTCAAATTAGTGAACGTTATATAGAATTGGTCTACACCTATATGCACTGAATTTTGTTGATGATCACTGATGTCATAGCATAGCTATGATATTTTCACTAGAATGCCATAGCTCAGCTATGGACTTACATCTTCACTATCATTATGCCAAGGTGAAACCATGGATTTATCCGTCAATTCATCACTTTTCACTGATCAAGTAGCCGAAGCTACCGTTTTTCACTTGATCAGGTAGTCGAAGCTACCACTTATCACTTATCACATAGGAGCTCACTCTCGAGCTATTCACATTCACGGGTCTGCTCACACAAGTCAGCCGGTCTTTACGTAACTACTCGGTCTGCTCACACAAGTCGTCGGTATCCGCAACACATGCCGGATTACCGAGCCACTGGTAGAACTTATAAGATCAGCACCCGTTTCACATAGTCACAAATCTCGAGTCTGCTCACACAAGCTGCCGGTCATGACGAGCTACACGATGCTGCTCACACAAGCTATTTAGTATTCGTAACACATGCAGGATAACTCAGCCACCGGTAGAACGGAAGGATCAAGACCCGAATCACTTATTTCACTTAGTCCGATGCCATGGTTTAACCATGGTCTTTTACCATCAATTCATATTTCACTATGCAATGATTGTGGTCGATCCTGTATTTTTACTCAATTCGAACATTTACTGAAATTTCCACAATTTAATCAAATATATGATAATGGTGCTTAATTAACACAAATCAACAACATTTATCAATATATGAACTTACAAATTCAATTTTTTTATATCATAATGGTAATCACAATTTCATAGTAAATATTCAAATAAAACATTATATCATTTCTAATTTAACATTTATCAACTATAATCGGGCATGTGATCAATTTATACACAAGTCATTCATATATTTTCCTCCTCCTCCTTTCCATTCCACATCCTTAGTATAAATAACATATTTGTAAGTAACATTATCTATAATTTTTCACTATTTATTTATGTGAATATTCAAGTTGTCCATCCGTGTCATAGTCACTAAATTATTTTTATCTTGAGCTACAGAACTCCAAATTAAGATCTAATAATTTTCTCTAAAACTAGACTTACATATATTCTTACCATAAAATTTTCAGAATTTTTTATTTAGCCAATAAGTACATTTTATTCTTTAAAATCACCCCTATTTTGTTGTCTAATTGTTTCGACTCTTCTTCACTAAAAATTTATTATCTCATCTTACAGAATTTGGATAATGTTACTGTTTGTTTTTTTTGAAAATAGACTCATTAATTATTTTAAAAATATAAATTTAAGCCCCTAATTATTTTTCTCCAATTTTTTATGATTTTCCAAAGTCAGAACAAGGGAACCCGAAATCATTCTGACCTTGTCTCACAATACCTATTATATCTCATGATTTACAATTCCATTTCTTACACCATTTCTTCTATAAGAAACTAGACTCAATAAGATTTAATTCCATATTTTACTCATCCTCTAATTAAATTTATACAATTTTTGGTGTTTTTTCAAAGTTAGACTACTGCTTCTGTCCAAAAATGTTTTAGTGCAAAGTGTTGATTTCCATTTTGCCCCAAATTTCATAGTTCATACAACTCAGTCCTTGTCCAATTAACCCCTCAATTGGGATAATTTTCACAATTAATACTTTATCCTATAATTTTAAACTACTTCATAACCCTTGAAAATCAGAACTTTAGCATTATACCTTAATTCCAAACTCTTTCACAATTAGGTCCTAAAACCAATTGCCATCAATTTTAATTGATAAAATTATCATATATCAAAATTTAAGCTTCAATTCTATGTTTATTCATCATATTCATCCAGCACTCATCCATATAAACTTTAAAAAAATTAGCCATAGAATCAAAAACTAATGACACAGTAAGTTGGACCCAATTGTAAAAGTCCAAAAACATAGAAATTTCAAGGAGAAAGCAAGAATTAAACTTACATGAAGCTAGAGTATGAAAACCAGCTTGAACCCTCTTCCATGACTATTTTTCAGCTGATGAAAATGAAGAGAAATGAAGAGAATTCTAGATATTCCAATTTGGTCCCATTTTTATTTAACTAATTTTGGCAATTTTCCAATTTTGCCCTTATTTCACCCATTTCCTATTTTTTTCTTAGCTATTGCCACCCAAAATATCTCCTTTAAGCTTATTTTCACTTTAGGTCCTTCCTCATTTGACAATTGAGCTATTTAATCCTTATAACAACATTTACACCTTTTTCAATTTAGTCCTTTTTATTTAATTAACCACCCGAACGTCAAAATTTTCTAACAAAATTTTAATACTAACTTATTGACACTCCGAAAATATTCATAAAAATATTTATGGCTTGGTTTATAACACCGAGATCTCGATACCTCTTTTTCTCAATTTATTGACTACTATTTTAAAAATCTTTTAAAAGCTACATTTTGCTTGTAAATATTAAATAATATAATCTACGAATTTATTTATTAGATTTGGTGGTCTTGAACCACTATTTTCGACATCGCTAAAATTTGGGCTGTTGCATACAAAGTGGGGAACAGTGGAAGGGACAGTCACAAAATGAGTCATCCAGAACGTCCCAAAGATCTCAACTTAAGCACGAGAGAAGGTATCCTCCTTATAGACAATTTGAAACATATACTCTCTTAACTGCTAAGCATGCATATATCCTCAGTCAAGTAAAGAGTCTAGGTGTAACACCCCAAACCCGGCCCAAACACTACTACCAGATCTGGTTTGTCACTAAGAAAAATTTTGTCAAACATGTCGTATTTTCAGAAAAGCCCAAATATATTTTATATAGAACGTGCCTTTGTAAAATAAAACCCAAAACTTAATTACATGTCCTTGAAAGAAATTAAAATGAGAATAAATACTAAAGGCCCATTTTAAATCTAAAATGTAAACAAAAGGCCTATGGCCTTATTACAATGTATTTTAAATCCATCATATAAAGTTCTTTAAAAAAAAACTAATATGGGGAAACTTTGTCGCCAGATCCACCTTCTTTTGCATGGCCACCTTGCGCCCACTCCTACCGGTCCGATGCACTAATCGCCACCTGAAAAGTTAGTTTAAAGGGGGTGAGTCGCGAGACTCAGTGTGCAACCCTCATGCACCACTAGAGTTTGGGCCTTAAGCCCATTAAACAAAATAAACAGTGTAATAATCATAATAAAATTAATATCAATTAATATGCAAGGCCCAACCCATTTGCCTAGATTTCCATCCACTACACACCCCGCACTCAACTGCTCACACCATTGGGGATTTCTACAATCGACCCACACCATCTAGACACCATGATAGCGGTCATGTCGCTTATTCAAATATGATGGCAAGCCCTTATAACATATAATGGCAAGCTCAGATAACATTTAATGGTCAAGTTCAGATAACAATTCACGGCATTAGCCGCTACACATGTAACGATAACTTCCTCCTTTCATCAACCCAACCCATGCAATCACATATAAGCATTTTACTTATAACATTTAAGCAGATTATTTACTAACACTGGGATCCGCTTTTTCCTCTTGGGCTTATATCAATAAACCGAGATTTGGCATTTATCAAAACATAAAAAAACACATGAACATACAATAATAGGCAGATCTAGATGGTGGGGAGGTATTACATACCTGGTTACCGCGAAAATCTATTATCCCTAACATAGAGCCTTATTTGTCAAATCCCGAAAATCCCTAAGACAACATCACCTTCCTACCTTCGGCTTTTCCAACAAATCGGCACAGGAGACTTTTAATGAGACAGATTCGGCTACTAAAAGCAGAGAGGGAAAATCGAAAGGCCTTAAATAAGTGTTTCAGGATAGATTTGAATGAAAAGAAAGAGTGAAATCGCATAGAATAAAATCCCGAAACTTACCAAATTAATAAGGAGTATGTGGCTTATGGTGCACCTTCGGGAAACAGAAACCTCCCTTGTAGGTTCAGCTATGTGAGATGAGAGTATAAATCAAATGGAATTCGGCTTTTAGAAAAAGAAAAAGAGAAACTGTAGGAAAGGCTTGGAAATTTTGACAGAGAATGAGAGAAAAATAGGGTTTCGAATCTGAAATTGAAGAATACTACTCCTATTTATAGATAAATTTGACATATCATCCACACACAGAGTTGGAATTTCGGCCAACTCTTCCCTTCTTCTGATAGCCTTTATCTCACATGATAACCCAATCCTTATCTCCTCAAAAAAATTGCCCTCATCTTTCTCTTCATTATCTTCCTATTTATCAAGAAATAAAAGAATTAAAATCCCTATTTTGTAGCTAGTGTGCCGTCCACTCCTAGGGCTTGTAAGTGCCGAATTTTTGTCTTAAAATTTGGGCTCTAAGTGGCCATACTAGGCCCAAACTCCTCCCCCTTATGATGCCACCTTATGCCCACTTAAAGCTCCTCAAATCCTTGGGCCACAAGCCCAAATTTTATCACTTAATTAACTATCTACTTAAATTATAAGCTAACACCATGTATTAGCCACCTAACCCATATTTTTAAAGCCCAATATATCACTTTAAAATACCCAGAGCACTAATTTAAACCCTAATCCACATATTTAATCAAAAGTCACCCGATCCTTAGAATCTCAATTTAACATATTAAACTATCACCTTAATGCGCAGGCTCACGTTTAGGATGTTACAGTTCTACCCCTTTAAAATAAATTTCGGCCTCGAAATTTACCTGATCAAAAAAGATGAGGATATTGCTATCGCATAACCTCCTCCGGTTCTCACGTCGCCTCTCGCTACCGTGGTTTCTCCACAAGACTTTGACCAAAGGAACGAACTTCCTTCTCAACACTTTTACGCCTCGATCTAAAATTGATCGGTTCCTCCTCAAAAGATAAACCGCCTTACTTCAATTTCTTCTAGTGGCTCTATGTGCGATGGATCAGATCGATAACGTCTCAGCATCGAGACATGGAACACGTCATGTATCTACTCCAACTCTGAAGGTAACTCCAAACGATAAGCCACTGAGCCCACACGTTCTAACACCCGATAAGGCCCAATAAACCGAGGACTTAGCTTACCCTTTCGTCCAAACCTCATTACCTTTTTCCATGGAGAAACCTTCAAGAAGACTTGATCTCCTACTGCGAATTCTACCTCCTTCCGCTTAAGATCCGCATAAGATTTCTACCGATCAGACGCTTCTTTCAATCGAGCCTGTATTAACTTAACTTTTTCCTTCGTTTCCGAAACTAGTTCAGGACCCAATACCTGACGTTTACCTAACTCCGTCCAACAAGTTGGGGTACGACATCTCCTTCCATATAATGCTTCATACGGCGCTATTTGAATACTAGCTTGATAGCTATTATTGTACGCAAATTCAGCCAAGGGTAAATGCTCCTCCCAACTACCCCTAAAATTGATGATGCAACCCCTTAGCATATCCTCCAAGATCTGAATTACCCTCTCGACCGCCATCTGATTTGTGGGTTAAAAGCGATGATCAAGTCTAACCTTGTTCCCATTGCTTGATGAAGAGCCCTCCAAAATCGTGAAGTGAACCTAGGGTCCCTATCCGATATGATCGACATCGACACACCATGTAATCTTACAACCTCAGCCACGTACAACTTAGCCAACTTTTGTAAAGAGTAGTTGACCCGAATCGATATGAAGTGAGCAGACTTCGTCAGTCGATCCACAATTACCCAAATTGCATCTTTCTTGGTGGGTGTAAGGGGTAACCCACTAACAAAATCCATTATGATTCGCTCTCATTTTCATTGTAGGATCTTTATCGGCTACAACAATCCCGAAGGCAGCTGATGTTCCACCTTCACCTACTGACTGGTCAAACACTTTCCCACATATTTCGTAACTTCTCACTTCAAACCTGACCACCAGAACTGTTCTTGCAAATCTCGATACATCTTAACTCCTCCAGGATGCATAGCATAGGGGCTACTATGCGATTCTGAAGAATCATCTACCTTAGCTCCTCATCTTTTGGCATACAAACCTTCCCACGAAAACACAAAACTCCATCATTATTTAGACTATAATCCTCTACTTCACCCTCCTACACTTGTCGAATTTGAATACCCAAGACATCATCCAAAAGTTGCTTCTCCTTGATTAGACTCGTCCACATAGGTCTTACTTGTAGTTCAGCTACCAGGCTACCATCCTCATACAAACTAAGATGAGCGAACATTGCCCTTAAGTCTGCTATCACCTTTCTACTCAACGCATCCGCCACCACATTCGCCTTGTCGGGATGGTATTCAATCGAGCAATCATAGTCCTTCAAGAGCTCAATCCACCTACGTTGTTGTAAATTTAACTCCTTCTGAGTAAGGAGATACTTCAAACTTTTATGGTCGGTGTAAATTATCGACTTTTCCCCGTACAGGTAGTGCCTCCAAATCTTCAGAGCAAACACTATCGCAGCCAATTCCAAGTCATGCGTAGGGTAGTTCAACTCATGTGGTCTCAATTGTCGAGACGCGTATGCCACAACTTTTCTATCCTACATCAACACACACCCTAAACCTGTGTGTGACGCATCACAGTAGACGATAAAGTTTTTTCCTGCCTCTGGCTGAATTAACACCAGCGCTTCCGTCAAAATTTTTTCAACTTCTCAAAGCTCTCCTATTGTTTGTCAGTCCACACAAAAGATACTCCTTTCCTCAACAAATTAGTTAATGGTGCCGCTATTGAAGAGAACCCCTCAACGAACCTTCGGTAATATCTTGCTAATCTTAAGAAACTTCAAATTTTTACCCCAGTTTTCGGCGGTTTCCAATTTAACACAGCTTCGACTTTTCGAGGGTCTACCCTAATCCCCTCTGCAGAAACTACATGCCCTAGAAAAGTCACCTCCTTCACCGTAACTCACACTTCATCGAACTTTATGCATAAACCTTTTCCTCGAATTTGTAACACCACTCAAGATGTGCATCATGCTCCTCCTCAGACTTGGAATAAACCAATATATCGTCGATAAACACTACGACGAATCGATCAAGGTATGGCTAAAACACCCGATTCATCATATCCATAAATGCTGCTGGCGCGTTTGTCAAATCGAACGGCATTACTAAGAACACGTAATGACAGTAGCGTGTTCGAAATACTGTTTTATGAATGTCTCCTTCCTTCACCTTTAACTGATGATATCTCGACCTGAGATCAATCTTAGAAAAGACAGAAGCTCCTTTGAGCTGGTCAAATAAATCGTCGATTCTTGGTAATGGGTACTTATTTTTAATCGTCAACTTATTCAGTTGACGATAATCCACGCACATACGCATGGATCCGTCCTTCTTCTTCACGAATAGGACCGATGCTCCCCATGGAGACACACTCGGTCGAATAAACCCACGGTCCAACAGTTCCTAAATCTGAGCTTTGAGTTCTACCAATTTTTTGGCGCCATTCGATAAGGAGTAATTGATACCGGAGCTGTACCCAGGAGTAGTTCTATTCTACGCGATCCGGGGGTAATCCTGGCAACTCCTCCGGAAAGACGTCTGCGAAATCTTTGACTGTTCGAACCTCATCGACAGTCACCTCTTTAGCATCCAAAGCATTAATAAAAGCTAAAAAGGCGTTACATCCCTTCCGAATCATCTTTACAGCTTTCAAGGTCGACACTACGTTGGACAAATAATTTCTTCTTTCTCCTAACACAACCATCTCCCCACCTTCTGGGGTACTTAACACCATGCGCTTAGTCCCACAATCCAATTTAGCACGATGCTTTGATAACCAATCCATTTCTAGGATAAGATTGAACTCTCCAAATGGCAATTCCATTAAGTCTGCCGAAAACACTACCCCTTGAGTCTCTAAAGATATATCCCTAAACAGCTTGTTCACTACCCTAGATTGTCCTAAGGGACTAACCACAGTCATCTTCCTAGTAGTTGTTTTAGGATCTATACTTAACGTCTCAGATATCGAACATGCAATATAGGAGTGGGTTGACCCAATATCAATCAAAGCAATAAAAGGGCTGTCAGTTATAAGAAACGCACGGTTCGACATCCAAGGCCGCCATCCTCCCGTCGATTTAACCGCATAAACTAGACCCGTTGCCTAGCCTCTACATTACCTGCACCTCTGCCAGGTGCTCCACGACCTCGACCAGCCCTATTTCCTCCTCTACCTACACCACGACCCCTTGGTCCAAACTGATCACCTCTCCTCACTTGATCAGCACCTCGGCCCACTGGCTGCCCCCGATCCATTTGGGGACAGTCCTTAATTAGGTGTTCTGTGGATCCACACTTAAAGCACCCACCTGTCTTCACTCTGCATTCCCCATGGTGCGCCTTACCACATGTAGAACATGTCTGGTTCTGACTCGTCGAGCACGAATCGCCCATCACCCTAGGCCTCTTCCGAAATTCCCGATGCTCTTGATGGCCCAAACTCCTCTTATTCTTACCCCGATCCTTATCCCTTTCTTGCCTCTCAACCCGCTTTCACTTCTTCACTATTTTAACATTATCTACCAAAACAACAAAAACCATTTCCGTTGCGGTGCTATCGTAACCCTTAACTTTTCAAATTTATCCTCAAACTGAACACAACGTTCATACTGTTGCTACCATTCCTCGAGCGTGAACGGCTCAAGCACAGAAACTCAGCCTCATATTCGACCACAGACTTACTTCCTGCACTGAGTTCAGAATGCCTTTCTTTGGGAATCTATATAACTGGCTCCGACATACTTCCCCTGAAATGACTCCTTAAAGAAGTCCCAGTCAATCCGATCTGCGGCAGTGCCTTCTTTCACTGTGAGCCACCACTGGTAGGCCTCATCTCGGAGGAGAGACATGACCCCTTTCAACTTTTCCTCTACCGTGAAGTCTAAGTCATCCATTATGCGCTCGACCGCTTCCATCCAATCTTCGGTGTGTTAGAGCTACCCCAGAAACTCCCCTAAACACTTCTGCTCCATTGGCCTTAAGCCGTTCTAGCATAGATTTTCGGGCTCCTGTGTCCATGCCTACTCCAGCAACCCTCTCTAAAACCCTCAACATCGCCTGAGATACCGCATCATCTCTGGGCGCCTAATCCCAAAATTCTCCTTCTACAAACCGACAGCCCCAGATCTCGTTTTCGACCCGTGGCTGACCCTCACTCGGCTCGATGCGGTCATTCTACCCCTACCGTGTCCACGCGGCGGACGTCCTCGACCCTTTGAACTCATTCCTCCAATTGACGTTTATCTGATTAAGAATTTTATGGATTATTAATTTTTTTCCACTAGTTAACCACTAACAGTCTTATGAATAATAGTTTTAAAAGTGGTTCTTTCAAATTCGCATTCACAATACAGTCTCAAGTTCAATCATCAACATTCATGAACTCGCGTTCATTACAGAAAAGTGTTGTCGTTGTTGTTGTTGTTGTTTCTACTACCCAGAGGTATTTTCATAATTTTGTCTTACAGGGGTATTTTCGTAATTTTTTTTCAAAATAAGGTCCTTGGTGATTTTGTGGAGTAAGGGTATTTTGGTAATTTTTTTAATTCTGGGGGTATTTTAGAAATTTTGAAAATTCGGGTGTACTTTGGTAATTTTGGAAATCTGGGGGTATTTCGGTAATTTTGGAAATTAGAGGGTATTTCGATAATTTTGGAAATTTGAGGGTATTCGATAATTTTGGAAATCTGAGGGTATTTCAGTAATTTTAGAAATCAGGGTCATTTTGGTCATTTCGTAAAATAAGGGTAATTTTTCAAACGTTGATGGTTTTTTTTTGAAACGGGGTTGATTGGAATTTATTTATTTATTTTTATTTTTTTATTTTTTATAAAACAAAGGTAATTTGAAAATTTTACAAAACTTGGGGTTTTTTTTTTAAGAAAAAGGTGGCTGGTCCCTTTTGGGTTTTAATCATAGGGTTTAGCCCATCAACCACCCTCGTAACTAGGCGAATACTCACTACGCACTGTAGGATTCTAGTGAAGAGGAGGTGAGTCGCTAGGATCGCTTAAATACCAAGCTCTCCCGAATCCACTCCTAGACATGCGATGCCTATTGCCACACCCTAACTCGACTAAGGTGAGCAAATCACTATGCACTGTAAGATTCCAGTGAAGAGGAGGTGAGTCACTAGGATCGCTTAAATACCTGTGCTCTTGGGATCCTTCCTAGACATGCGTGATGATTTACATTACACACCCAGCCTTATGCTCGTTAACAGGTTTGTTCGGTGAAATTAAGTTTTATGAATTTTAAGAAGTGGTTTAAGCTAAGCCTAGAGTCCATCAAGTTCTAATTCTAGCTTAGTCTACGTCCCACTAGGCCCACTAAGCCCACATGTATAAATATCACACAATGGTTCAGAGTACTTACGGCGGACTTGGCCTAAACGCAGTGCCATCTTGAGCTAATGACACATTATTATTTAAAAACATGTATATTTCAAAAGCCCATCTTTAGAAAACATTTTGAGCCCAAAAACCCCTAGAGCCGAGTTTTGAATCGGGCTCTGATACTAATTTGTAACACCCCAAACCCGGCCCAAACACTACTACCGGATCTGGTTTGTCACTAAGAAAAATTTTGTCAAACATGTTGTATTTTCAGAAAAGCCCAAATATATTTTATATAGAACGTGCCTTTGTAAAATAAGACCCAAAACTTAATTACATGTCCTTGAAAGAAATTAAAATGAGAATAAATACTAAAGGCCCATTTTAAATCTAAAATGTAAACAAATGGCCTATGGCCTTATTACAATGTATTTTAAATCCATCATATAAAGTTCTTTAAAAAAAAACTAATATGGGGAAACTTTGTCGTCGGATCCTTCTTTTGCATGGCCACCTTGCACTCCACTCCGGTCCGGTCCGAAACACTAATCGTCACTTGAAAAGTTAGTTTAAAGGGGGTGAGTCGCGAGACTCAGTGTGCAACCCTCATGCACCACTAGAGTTTGGGCCTTAAGCCCATTAAACAAAATAAACAGTGTAATAATCATAATAAAAATTAATAGCAATTAATATGCAAGGCCCAACCCGTTTGCCTAGGTTTCCATCCACTACACACCCCCGTACCAACCGTTCACACCATTGGGGATTTCTACAATCGACCCACACCACTACACACCATGATGGCAATCATGCTGCTCATTCACATATGATGGCCGAAGCCGTTATAACATATAACGATCAAGCTCAGATAACATTTAATGGTCAAGCTCAGATAATATTCACGGCACTAGACTAGCCGCTACACATGTAACATATAACTTCCTCCTTCATCAACCCAACCCATGCAATCACATACAAGTATTTTACTTATAACATTTAAACAAATTATTTACCAACCTGGGGATCCACTTTTTCCCTCCTTGGGCTTGCATCAATAAACTGAGATTTAGGCATTTATCAAAACATAAAAAAAAAAACACATGAACATACAATAATAGGCAGATCTAGATGGTGGGGAGGTATTACACACCAGTTACAAATGAAAATCTATTATCCCTAATGTAGAGCTTTATTTATCGAATCCCAAAATCCATAAGACAATGTCACCTTCCTACCTTGGCTTTTCCACCAAATCGCACAGGAGACTTTAATGAGATGATTCGCTACTAAAAGCAGAGAGGGAAAATCAACAGGCCTTAAATAAGTGTTTCGAGTTAGATTTGAATGAAAGGAAAGAGTGAAATCGCATAGAATAAAATCCCGAAACTTACCAAATTACTAAGGAGTATGTGGCTTATGGTGCACCTTCGGGAAACAAAACCTCCTTATAGGTTCGCTTATGTGAGATGAGAGTATGAATCAAATGGAATTCGCTTTTAGAAAAGAAAAGAGAAAGCAGAGGAAAGGCTTGGAAATTTTAAGAGAATGAGAGAAAAATAGGGTTTCGTAATACCAAAATTGAAGAATACTACTCCCTATTTATAGAGAAATTTGGCATATCATCCACACACAAAGTTAGAATTTCAGCCAACTCTTCCTTCTCCGATAGCCTTTATCTCACCTGATAACCCAATCCTTATCTCCTCAAAAAAATAGTCATCATCTTTCTCTTCATTATCTTCCTATTTATCAAGAAATAAAAGAATTAAAATCCCTATTTTGTAGCTAGTGTGCCATCCACTCCTAGGGCTTGTAAGTGTCGAGTTTTCGTCTTAAAATTTGGGCTCTAAGTGGCCATACTAGGCCCAAACTCCTCCCCCTTATGATGCCACCTTATGCCCACTTAAAGCTCCTCAAATCCTTGGGCCACAAGCCCAACTTGTCACTTAACTAACTATCTACTTAAATTATAAGCTAACACCATGTATTAGCCACCTAACCCATATTTTTAAAGCCCAATATATCACTTTAAAATACCCAGAGCACTAATTTAGACCCTAATCCACATATTTAATCAAAAAGTCAGCCCGATCCTTAGAATCTCAATTTAACATATTAAACTATCACCTTAATGCGTAGGCCCACATTTAGGATGTTACACTAGGCATTCTGCCAAGTCCTCCACCCATGAGACATAATGTAAGAAGGTTGAACTCAAGGGATAGGTGTGCTTTTCATGAAGATTGGAGCGATAAAACTAATGATTGTTTTTCTATGAAGGATGTCATTGAAGAAGAAATCAGAAATGGTGAGCTAAAGGATTTTGTATCTTAGCATGATAGCCAGCCAAGGCAAGTTCGAGGACCGAAGCTAAATGTAAGTAGAAGGTGAGAGAAATTATTCATGTGATAATTAGAATATGTGAGGATTGGGCGACCTCTAATACCAAGAGGAAGGCTCATCTTAGAAGTGTTATGTCAGTTACCTTGCCAAAAAGGTTACACCAATAAGAGGAATGGACGGTGGAATTTGGTAACAAAGATGAAAAGCTAGTTTGTGATGAGGAGAGAAATAATATGGTGATTGTGTCAGTAGATATTATAGGTTTCGAAGAAAAAAAAAAGAATATTAGTGGATAGTGGCAGTGTTGTGGAGGTGTTAACTTGAGAAGCTTACCAGAAAATGAGATTGAAGGAACAAGCACTAAAGAAGGCAAGCCAATTGTATGGTTTTGTGAACCATCCTGTTGAGGTAAAGGGTTATATCACTTTACCCGTGACCTTGGGGGATGTCAAGCACACCACGACAAAATATGTTCAGTTTTTTGTGGTTGATCATCCAATAACGTACAATGCCATTTTTAGACTTCACATAATGAGGATGGCTATGATGATGGTTGTAACTTTCTACATGAAGATTAAATTTCCCACAAGTAAAGAGGTAGTATTCATTCAATCTGATCAGTGAAAAGCCAGGCAGTGACATATGTTTCCGATCAAGCAAAAACACGATCACATGTAGCAAGGACAGAGATCGTAGCAAATGAGACCAGATAGTCAAGTGCTGATTTGGATAATCTTGATGCGAAGAGTGATAAGAAAATTAAGAACCAGGAGGGAACAAAAGCTATGGACACTTTTAAGTTATTTTATGATAATGTCGATAAAGTGGTGAGAATTTCATCAGCATTGGTAAAGGAAGAAAAAAATGATTTGGTTGAGTATCTGAAGGAAAATTCTAATATTTTTGAATGGTAGGCTGCGGATAAGCTTGGAGTTATATAATTGTTCACAGGTTAAATGTACTATCTGAAGTGAAACTGGATAAACAGAAAGAAAAGAAAAAAAAATTTACTCCACAGGTTATAGAAGCAATAAGGCAGAAGGTGGGGAAACTGCTATTAGTAGAATTTATCATATAAGACGCATATGCAGATTGGGTTTCAAATGTTGTAATGGTGAAGAAAGCTAATGAAAAGTGGAGAATGTGTACTGACTTTACCAACATTAGTAAAGCTTACCTTAAAGACGGTTTTCCCTCACCCTCAATTGATAGACTGATTGATGCGTCCTCGGGGCATAGTTTTATGAGTTTTATGGATGCGTTCTTAGGTTATAATTAGTTATCTATGGCCCTAAAGGACCAGGACAAGACATCTTTTGTTACCGAGGAAGACTTATTTTGCTATCGAATCATGCCCTTTGAATTGATGAACGCAATTGCAATTTACCAAAGTTTGGTGAACATAACTTTTAAAAAATAGATTGGGCAAAGTGTTGAAGTTTATGTTGATGATATGTTGGTGAAAAGTTCCACTTTGAAGGGACATGTTCAAGATTTGTCAGAGTATTCGTTGTTTTGCGAGCACACAATATGAAACTTAATCTAGAAAAGTGTGCTTTTGGTGTTAGAGCTGGAAAATTTCTGAGGTTCATGGTTTTAAAACGGTGTGCTTTTGTTTTAATGAAATAATACGTTGTGTGCTTAGGTTAAATCTTTAGTGAAACGGTGCATTATGATAATGCCCTTAACTCGCAATTGTAACTAACTTTCCCACAACTATTTTCTCCTTCTTTTAAATTTTCAGTTGTAAATGGGTGATTATTAGATTAATAAATAGAATTCCAGTATCTTTTTCTTCTCCTCTATTCTCTCTTCTTCTTTTTCCTTCTATTATTTCCTTTTAGTCTTCCAGGTCGTATAAAAGGTATCAGAGCTATTACGATCCCATCTATGGTTGGTGACGGAGTTTCCACTTGTTTACTGAAAGAAGTCAGTATGATGCAGTAGGAGATTTACAAGATCCAAGAGTAGCTGGTTCAATTGCACGCTAATATGGACACCAAACTTCAAGAGTTTAAAGAATAATTCAAAGGGTATCTTCAATCTTTGCTCAAACAGTATTTTGGACAACCTAACACTGGGGTTACTGAAAAAAGAGAAGGGAGTTCTAAGCAGAGCACCTCCTGGTTTTGATCCTTAAAACTCAATTGCTCCAAGCTTTGGTCAAGTTCCAGCTGGGGTAAGTATTCATCCACCTATTGATATAGGCAGTGTTCATTTGCAGGTTCATTCCACTGTTGCGGATAGATCTAGCATACCACCTAAGCTTGAGTGCCCGAAATTCGATGGCATTGATTTCAGAGGATAGTGGGCTAAGTTAGAACAATTATTTGAAGCTAAGGGAACCTCTGAGACACCTATGATTCATACGGTGCTTTTGAACTTGGAAAGTCGAGCTTTGGACTAGCACCATTTCTAATCCCAAAGGAATGGTGGCCTATGTATGCTGACTTAGCCATGCTATGCCCAAAGGTTGCAAGAGCAGTTTGGATCTAGTTTCTTTTGTAATCCAATGAAGGAATTGGTTAGTTTGAAGCAACAAGGTATCATTGAACAGTATCGCGATGTTTTTGTTAGCCTACTTAACCAATTACATCTTCCTAAACCTGATGCTCTTAGTATTTTTATGAGTAACTTGAAGGTTGAGATTGGTCAATACCTTGAGTTATTTTAGCCATCATCCTTGGTAGAAGGGTTCCAATTGGCCAGGAAAGTTGAAGGAATTCTCTCACATTCTCCCAAGAGAACCCTGATTCTCTTGAGAACTTCAACCAGATCATTCTTCAGTTCCTCTATTGTACCAGGCCATTCCTCAACACTTATGAGATATGTTCTTTTTCCCCAAATGTCATCTGTGACTAGTCTTCCTGCTAGTAAGCCTATCTCTAAGAACAACTCACCTACTAAGATGGTTGAACGCAAGCAAAAGGGTCTTTACTTTTGGTGATTATCCAAATACCATGTTGAACACAAGTGTGTCAAGTCTCAATTGTATCAATTTTTGCTTGAGCCTATGTCTAATGGTGAGATGGAGGAATTTTAAGAGTGTTCTGACCAATTAGAAGATACTGCTTTAGAGGAGAGCCCACCTAAATCTCTTATTATCTCATTACATGCCATAACAAGTTCACAAGGCCATAACATGATAAGAGTAGCAGCTCGAGTGGGTCCTATTTGGTCTATCATCTTGGTAAACTTAGGCAGTACTCATAATTTTATTGATGTCAAATTAGTGCACAGGTTGTCACTTCCTGTGTTGTAACAAGAACAGTTAAAGGTTATTGCGGTAAATGGTAATTCTTTATTTACCAGTGGGTGTGCAAGGGTGTCAGATTGGAGGTCCAAGGCTTTCAGTTTGATACGAATTTTATGGTGATTCCACTCAGAGGGTGTGGTATGGTGTTGGGAGTGTAATGGTTGTTAGCTCTAGGGGATATCATTTGGAATTTTGGTTCTTTAACTATGTAGATTTTGGTTAAAGGAGAACAGTGCACTATCCACGGAATTGTCCCTGGTTCAATAGCTAAAGAGAGTGTTGGTTCTTCCCCCAAGTGTTTTGTGGCCATCAATCAAGAATTGGGGCCTTGTGCTTTAATGATGAGTTCTCCTACTCAGATTGTTCTGTCAGCAGAAGTGTCTTCCAATGACCAATAACTTCAATGCTTGTTAGATGAATTTGCTGATGTCTTCCCATCACCAAAGGGACTGCCACCTTCTAGGATGCAAGACCATAAAATACCTTTGAAAGATGAAGAAGTTGTGGTTAAATTTTGACTCTATAGATATCTTGCAATCCAAAAAGGGGAGATGGAGAAGTTGATACAGGAGATGCTCCAAGATGGAATAATTAGGGACAGTAATAGCTCACTTGCTTCCCCCATTGTGATGGTTAAAAAAAAAGATCGAAGTTGGAGGTTGTGTGTTGATTATAGACAACTCAACCAGCTTACCATCAAATATAAATTTCCAATCCCTATAATTGAAGAATTGCTGGATGAGTTGAGAGTAACTAAGGTGTTCTCCAAGTTGGATTTAAGATCTGGTTATCACCAGATCAAGACGTGGGAGCCAGATGTACACAAAATAGCTTTCAAAACCTATGAAGGACATTATGAATTTTAATGCTCCTTCAATTTTTCAAGCCCTTATGGACTCAGTCTTCAAGCCCTTGTTAAAGAGGTCAGTGCTGGTTTTTTTTTTAATGATATTTTAGTGTATTCGAACACTTGGACAGAACACTTGAAACACTTGAAGGAAAGTCTTCTTATTTTGAGGAACCAATAACTATTTTCCAAGAGAAGTAAGTGTTGTTTTGGCACTTCATAAATCGAGTACTTGGGGTATGTCATACACAATGGGACAATCTCTATGGATAAGTCCAAAGTTGGGTGTATTTTCAAATGGCCTACTCCACAATTAGTCAAGGAATTGAGGAGTTTCCTTGGTCTTTCACGATACTAAAAAAGGTTTATTAGGCAATATGGATATTTGGCTAAACCTTTGACTGACTTACTGAAAAAGAATAGTTGGGGTTGGACTGACCAAACTGCTGCAACATTTCAGGCTTTAAAAGAGGCCTTATGTTCAACACTAGTGTTGGTGTTGCCCAACTTTTAGTTGGAGTTCACTGTGGACATAGATGCTAGTGGTTGTGGGGTTGGGGCAGTTTTGCAGTAACAGGGTAGGCCAGTGACCTTTCTTAGTAAAGCTTTGGGAGTAAGGCACCAAGTACTTTCCATTTATGAGAAGGAGATGTTGGTTGTCTTTCTAGATGTCAGAAAATGGCATGCTTACCTGGTTGGGAGGCACTTCAAGATCAGAACTGATTACCAAAGTCTAAGGTTCTTGAATGATCAAGTGGCCATAACTCCCTTCCAACAAAGGTGGGTGGCCAAAATGTTGGGATATGACTTTGAAGTCATCTATAGGAAGGGGATCAATAACAGAGTGGCTGATGGCCTTTCCAGACAACCAAAACTAGAGCAAGGCTAGTTGTTTCAACTATCTAGCAGTTCTGTTATATCCAGTCTGATAAGGGTGCAACAATCCTACCAAGCTGATGCTAAAGCGGCTCACATCATTCAAGAAGTGCAACAACAAAGCCCCCAACATAAAAAATACTCTTGGGATGGGCGCTTCTTGAGGAGGAAAGGAAAAATTGTAGTGGGGAAGGATGAGAACTTGAAGAGAGAAATATTCTAGCATTTCCATGACAGTGCTGTAGGGGGACATTCAGGGATACATACTTCTAAGAAGCGTTTGGCTAGTCTGGTGTATTGGAAGGGGTTGACAACAGATGTTAAACGTTGGATTAAAGAATGCCTTGTCTGTCAGAAATGCAAGAGTGAGAATGTAGCTTCACCAGGCCTTTTACAACCACTGTTTGTTCCAAAAAGGGCCTGGTCTGTTATCAGTCTCAACTTCATTGAAGGTCTGCCAATTTCTAAAGGGAATGACTCAATCTTAGTTTTAGAAGATCATTTTACTAACCATGGTCATTTCTTGGCTCTATGTCACCCTTTCAATGTCAGGGAAGTAGCTCAAGAGTACCTGAACCATGTGTATAAATTACTTGGGATGTCTGATTCTATCATCTTAGACAAGGACAAGATCTTTGTGAGTGGTTTTTGGCAGGAACTGTTCAAAAGAGCTGGTATTAAGCTTCTTCTATCCACAACTTATCACCCTTAAACGGATGGACAAACTGATGTATTAAGTTGATGCTTAGAGAACTACTTGAGGTGTATGACAGGAGAAAAGCCTGCTGATTGGTCAAGCTGGTTACCACTTGCTGAGTAGTGGTATAACTCTTCCTTTCAGTCAGCCATCTAGCTCACCCCATATAAAGCACTTTCTGGGCAGCCCCCACCATAGTGTATGCTTTACTTAGCAGGAGTGTCACCTATAGCAGTAGTGGACAGAAGCTTACAGGCTCATGAAGCTATTTGAAAAATGTTTCAGTTCCACTTGAAAAGGGCTCAGACTTGCATGAAACAATTGGTTGACAAACATAGGACTGATAGAAGTTTTCATGTTAGAGATTTAGTCTACCTACGATTGCAACCATATAAGCAACAAATAGTCAGAAGGGTCCTTAAACAGAAGCTATCTCCTAGGTATTTTGGTCATTTCCCTCCGGTGGAGAAGGTTGGACAGGTGGCTTATAAATTGCAGTTACCCCCATACTCGCGCAATCATTCTGCCTTTCATGTGTCTCAGTTGAAGAAGCCTATAGGAGTAGCCCCATCTCAAACTCAATTGTCTTTGATGGATGTTCATGGAGCCATGATGAAAGAATTTGTGAGAATCTTCGATAGGAGGATGGTGAAGAAAGGGAACCAAGCAACAATTGAAATCTTGGTGGAATGGGTGGATACTTTTCCTGAATATGCTAGCTGGGAACCTCTGCAATAATTTCAGGCTAATTTTCCTCAGTTTGATCCTTGAGGATAAGGATCTTTTCTGGAGGGCAATATTTTTACGGGGAAGAATTCAAATTTGGAAAAATGAAATAAAATGGATGAAACAACACGTTTTAGAAGAAAAGTTTTTGCTGTTTTAAAACGGTGTGCTTTTGTTTTACGGTGCGTTGCGTGCCTAGGTTAAGTCTTTAATGAAATGATGCATTATGATAATGACCTTAGCTGGCAATTGTAACTAACTTTCCCACGACTGTTTTCTCCTTCTTTTAAGTTTTCAGCTGTAAAGGAGGGTGGTTATCAGATCAATAAACAGAATTCTAGTATCGTTCTTCTCCTCTATTATCTCTTCTTCTTTTTCCTTATGTTATTTCCTTTTAGTTTTCCAGGTCGTATCATTGTCGTTTCAGGTACCAAAAGAGTGACTGATAAATCCATCTCTCATGACGGTGGTGGTTCGTCTTCAAATTTTAGGAAGCTTGACAATGACGATAGCTAAGGCTTGGTTGATCTACCCAAGCGTCTCGAGTTCATTGGCATTCTAACTTGGTTTCCTTCCGACCTAGATGGCTTTATAAGTTTTAAATCAATTTTTTTCAATTGGGGTTCTTTTGTCTCCTACCAAATTTGGTTTCAGGTTTGTAATAGGAAATCAAAAGGATGTGAATAAAATGGCAATGCTTGATAAAGAGATTGAAAAAGTACAAAGGTTTCATGCTGATGTCGAAGAAGAAAAATACATTGATTTTTAGCACCATTATATATATTTTGATGTTAAAATTATAAATTTAATAATTTTTTTTGAATTTTAATAATTTTAAATAATTTTAAACAAATTTTTATAATTCATTTTAAATTCTAAATTAATTACTGACATGATATTCATATGGGTCGCCATATAAACCTTCAACTTTATTAAGTTAACAAAAATTTTAATCAATTTGGCAAAAAATAAAAATTTAAAAGCTAAATAAAGCTTAAAAATATGAAGGGGTTAAAATGATTTTTCTATATAGTTCGAGAGTTAAAAATCATTATACTTTTAATTATTTTTATTTTAAACGTAAGATTTGAGATAGAATTAAATTATTTGGGGTTTAGACTTATCACAATATATTTGAGTTTTAAAATAAATATTTTAAATGAGTATGACTTTCTTTTGAATAAGCAATGAAATTAAAAATAGCAGCAGTGACAATGAAATTAATTATTGTAATAGTGAAATTGAGTATTATAACGGTAAGGTTAAAAATAATGAAGAATTATGTAATTAGATGATGAAATAAAAGTAGACAATAAATTGTAAACAGGTTAATCCTTTATTATTTTTAGAATTAATTTTTGGAATCAAAATGTTGTAAAATCAAGCCCCCTATAAGGTCAAAATAGTGAAAAGCAGCTCCACTGCCATGATTATTTCCCCACTGTCGTGTTATCCAAACACAATACCGGTGTAATGAAGGAGGAATATTACCCAATATTCCATCTCACCATGTGTTATTTTGAATGGAAAGGGAGGCCCGTCCTATTGTGGGCTGATTTAATTGGTCCATTTAATTATTTTAAAAAAACATACAAAAGTAAATTTGTATTAATATTTATGCACTTTTATAATTGAATTTAAATAAAAATGTTTTTAATTATTTTAAAACAATGAAATGATTTATTTAGAAAAGTTTATTATAAGGTGTAGTAAAAATTTAATTATATAAATAAATGTAACACTTGCCACACTCTCAATTTATTTGTGGAGTTTAAAGAATTTCACCAAACAATTATTTTCATCAATATAATTGTTTTCAATCTTGCACTTTATTATAATAATTCAAATGTATAAAAATTATACATATTATATAATTATGTTTATAAAATTCATAAATTTTACATGTAATAACAGCTTTATTAAATAATTTATCTTTTTTATAAATTATAATTAAATGGTGTTATCATCCTATAAAATAAAATAAATTATTACATTTAAAACTAAAATATTTATAAAGGTAAAATAATTTGAATTCATCAGACCCATCTAAGTCAAACAGATGCAAATTCAAAATAAGAATTCAAAGTAACCCAACTCCAAAGAAAATTCGACCGAATTATAAAAACAAGATGGAGATGCAAGGGATCGAAGCCCGTGCCTCTCGCATGCAAAGCGAGAGCTCTACCATTTGACCTGCATCTCCTTGTAACCATAAGGGTTCAAGTTATACAAAATATTCAAAATGTTCTCTTTTTTTTAAAAAAAATTAAAGTTCCGTACTCGTGTTTTTAAATATTTCCATATAATTACACAATATGTTCGAAATTGAGGAATTTAACTGATTATTCTACCAACTTCCAATCTTGTTTGACGCATAATCACTTTGATGTTAGTTTTTTAGGTCATAATTATATTCAACATAACATCTATATACCATTTCACATAAAGTATTTGGTCAATTCACCCCCACAAAATGATCTTATAAAAAGTTTTAAAAGGGGTATATATCCAGAATATATCAAAAAAATAAAAAAAATTACAGAATTGGGCCGTTTTCTAGAAAATTTATGGAAAAGGGTCGTTTCCCCTCAAAACAAGTCCACGTCAGCGCGTTTTCGGGGGAAATGCCAACAAAGCGCGCCATTGGGGACGCGCTTTTGTCCAAGTCAGCAAAGTGCGCCTACGTGAATGCGCTTTGCTGACGTGGACAAAAGCGCGTCCCCAAGGGCGCGCTTTGCTAGCCAACGGTCAAAAGGCCCAATGGTCAAAATTTCTTCCTATAAAACCCCCCAACCCTTTTATTTTTTTCACACTTCAATCCTTCTCTCAATTTTCTCTCAAAGTCCTTGAAATTTACTCTCAAACTACAAAATAGTCCTTTACTATTTATAAAAAGCCCTTTTTAATTTTTTAATATATTTTTTTTGGAAAAATTTAAAATTTTCGATCGTATTACAATGGCTGGGGAGTTACTTTGTCTAGACAACAAGCACATCTCCGTCGAGCAAATGAAAATGGTAAGTTTTAATTTTAATTTTTCAATATTATTTAATATTTTTACAATTATGCAATTTTAATTAATTTTTATTTTATAATTTTTTAAACAGTTTGTAGATCGGGTGTTGCAATGTTATATTCGCAACATGCATGGTCCCCCATCGCCGTTGATCGAGAATTATCTGCGGGAAGCGGGTTTTTGGCACGTGGCTACGATAGGCCGGGGGTTCAAGTTGGAGCCGCCTTTGATCAGTGCGTTGATAGAGAGGTGGAGGCCCGAGACGCACACTTTCCATCTTCCATGCGGAGAGTGTACCATCAATCTGGAATATGTGCAGTTGCAGTTGGGATTGCCGGTGGATGGGTCGGTAGTCACCGGGTGCGCAACTTCTGGTGATTGGATGGCCGTATGCTACGAGCTTCTCGGTGCCATTCCGGATAAAATTCATGGAGGTCGGATCGAGATGGCTTGGTTGCGAGACACATTCCCGGAGCCGAATGAGGGTTCGACCAAAATAAAGCTAATACGGCATGCTCGGGCATACATTCTTCAGATAATTGGAGGCTATCTGATGTCAGACCTTTCTAGAAACCTCGTACACTTGATATGGCTGCTGAAACTTGTTGATTTTAGAGCAACAGGTGAATTGAGTTGGGGGTATGCCGTGCTATCGAGGTTGTATCGGGAGATGTGCTGGGCTACGCAGTAGAGTAAATCGAAAATCGGAGGTTGCCTATCACTACTGCAGCCATGGGCATGGTTTTGATTTTCATTTTTACGCCCTCGACTCGATCAACCATATTCATTCCCATTGATAACGAGGTAAATTTAATGTTATATTTTACAATTATTACGTAGATTTATAGTATAATTGTATGCTAAAAATTTATTTAATTAGGTGGAACCATTAGGCGAGTCATGCTGGAATACCTACCTCGCTTGAAGATATACGGCTTCTATTGGACCAACAGTCGGAATCACAAGTAAGTTTCGAATTTCATATTTATAATTTAGTATTTCATATTTAGTGTTTAGTATTATGTATATAACTAATATTTTTGTAATGTTAATATAGTTTCAATAGACACCGTACGAGGATCCGGCAATTCTGGCAGTAATTTCGGAGGAGTTCTTCCAAAATCCAAACTGTTGGCACGTGAAGGTCCCATTGATCACCTATGCGACCGTGGAGATGCACCAGTCAGATCGGGTTCTGTGACAATTTGGATTCTAGCAACTGATTCCCATGCCACCTGAGGTGCTCGATGATGAGTACAAAGTGGACTTACGGCAGTTGCACATGGATTGGCCAAGATTTTGGTCAAAACATATCGAGAATTGGAAGAACCGGTATGACTACTTACCTATCCGGAACCGATCATTGTCCCTGAGTTAGCGTGCGTGCCGGAATACATGCCATGGTTTAGGATCCATGGTAAGTCGTATCTGTTGTCGAAAGAAGAGAGGCGACGATAACTTCATCAACAAAGGAAACGTCGGGGCCCTTAAATCTAAGGAGAAGGGGTGATAACACGGGGCCATCAATAGCGCCGACACTGTCACCGGCCCAGCAACAACGCCCACACAGTCACCGGGCCCATCAGTTCAGTCGACGACACTGACATCACAGCCTTCACCTTTATGCTAGGTGCGTACCCTACCCCTTATATGTATCCTAACCCTTATATGTTTCCTTTTCCCAGTCCCACCCCAGGTTGGAATGCATGGCCGGGTTCGATTCCGTTCCCGACTACTCCGACTGGCCAGCCGATCTTGAGGCCGTCATCGCGTGAGGGATTACAAAAGGCGCCGTCGGGGAACACTTCTTTCTACCAGCCTCCTTTGCCATACGGGATTCAGACACCCCCACCGTAGTTTATGCAAACACCTCCGGGGTCGTTATTTTATCAAGGTGGTTCATCCTCGCAACACCCACAACCAGACCTAGTGCCGGAGGAACCAAAATCCCGGCCCGAGGTTCCACGACCCCCGCCAGAAGCTAGAAAAAGGAGGAATCGGTACAGCGTAACCGAACGCCCTGTGTGTGGCATGATTCAACCAAACATCAACATTGATTCGGATCGGGTTTTAAATTGTAATAAATTTTTTATTTTTTAATAAAAAGTTGTTTTTATTTGTGTTTTAATTTAATTTTAATATCTTCACTAAAATAGAAGTTATTTATTTTTTTTGTATATAATTTAATTTGAATTTTTAATAAAATAAAAGTTATTTTTATTTTTATTTTTGTAATTTAGTTTTAATATATTTAATAAATTAATAGTTGTTTAATTTTTTATTGTAATTTAATTTCAATATCTTTAATAAATTAGAAATTGTTTAATTTTTATTGTAATTTAATTTTAATATATGTAATAAAATAAGAAGTTGTTTTTTATTTTATTATAATTTAGTTTTAATATATTAAATAAATAAGAAGTTTTCTTTATTTTTATTTTTGTAAATTAGTTTTAATATATTAAAACTATAAGAAGTTTTCTTTATTTTTTATTTTTGGTAATTTAATTTTAATATATGTAATAAAATAAGAAGTTATTTTTATTTTATTATAATTTAGTTTTAATATATTAAATAAATAAGAAGTTTTCTTTATTTTTTATTTTATTATAATTTAGTTTTAATATATTAAATAAATAAGAAATTTTCTTTATTTTTTATTTTATTATAATTTAGTTTTAATATATTAAATAAATAAGAAGTTTTCTTTATTTTTTATTTTTTGTAATTTAATTTTAATATATGTAATAAAATAAGAAGTTATTTTTTGTTTTTATTTTATTATAATTTAGTTTTAATATTTTAAATAAATAAAAGTTATTTTAAATAAATAAATTTTGCCAAGAAGTAGCGCTCTGGGACGCGCTTGTGTCCACATCAAAAGCGCGCCACGTGGACGCCGCTTTTGTCGACATGGACACAAGTTGCTTCGTGAGAGCGCTTTCGGCATTTACCTCAAAAGCGCTTAACGTGGATGCATTGAAACCGGCCCAATTTCGTAATTTTTTTATTTTTTTGATATATTCTGGATATTTACCCTTTTAAAAGGGCTTGCCAAAATTTTTATATAAAAATAAATGAAATTCTCCCCCCCACAACACTTATTACTTTTCTCTCAAAATTCTCTTATTCTCTCACACTCACTAGCATTTTTTTATAAATTAAGCATTCAATCTTGTAAGACTTTTGAGCGAGTCTCTTTAATTTGGTAACAAACTTTATTGATTGATCTCTAAAAAATTAAGATTGTAGCTTTTCTTATGATAGATTAGGATTTTACATATAATTTTTATATCAATTTTGAGCGAAATTTCTAACATCGTGATTGGGTAATAATTGCTAGAGGTTGATTAATACAAATTCTAAAATAAATTAGAATTAATTGTATTTATAATCTTGAATTTCTTGAAAATTTATTAGGAAATTAGCATTTTATTTAGAAATTGTTGTTGCTAATATGATTACTGTGAATATAGTGTTTGAAAAGAAAAAGATACATTGCATTTTCAAGACACCAAAAAGTACTTAAGTAATTTTTATTTATGTGAATGAAATTACTAGTTATATGTTGGTTCCATGAACATCTTTATGTATTAAGACTTAGATTTATTTGTTTTAAATGTTTAATAACATTAATAAACAAATATTTTAGATTTTACAAGATAAGTGTTCAATCTTTAAATAACTCTCTTTTTTTCCAAGCTTTATGGAGTAATCTATAAAAAATTAGGATTGTAGCTTTTCTCATGATAGATTAGAATTTTTATGTAAGATTTAATTTTATGTATTGAATGATTATTTTCAAGTTTTATTGATTAATCTTTAGAAAATTAGGATTGCAGCTTTTCTCATAATATATTAGGACTTTTATGCAAGATTTAGTTTTTTTTTATTTATTAAATGATTTGAGACATTGATTTTATATAAGATTCCTAATATCGTGATTGGGTAATAATTTTTAGAGGTTGATTAATATAAATACTTGAAGAAATTAGGTCTAATTGTATTTATAATCTTGAATTTCTTGAATTGATAAAAAAATTAGAATTTTTAGAAATTATTGTTGCAAGTGTGATTATTGTGAATCTTGTGTTTGAAAACTTGATATATTACATTAGCATGGCACCAAAAAGCACTTAACTATTTTTTATTTTTGAAAAAAAATTACTAGTTTTATGTTGACTTTGTAAACATTTTTATGCGTTTAAGAATTAGATTTATTTATTCTAACTGTTTAATAGGAATGAACAAATATTTTAAAAGAAAGTCTACTAGTGAAATAGAGGAACAACAAGAAAAATTATTATTATACATTAGTTTATATGACTTGTATGAACGTTTTAATTTTTAAAAGATTAACCCCACAATCTAAATTTTCTTGCTCCACCCTTGCCTGCATTTGATTGATTTGGTATCTCGATTTAATAGGATACCAACTTAGTTGGTTAATGACTAAAATATCTTTAATTTACAAAGTAAATTGTATTATTTTGAGGTTTTTTTAATCATTTTATATATTTTTGTTTAGTGTTTTGTTGTGTATCCTCTTGGTAAGGGGAACCGGTATTTATAAGATATGATTACTGTTCATCGAAATGATATCTTAGGTAGGCTCCATGCATGTCAACATGTATACTATTCTAGACTTAACACATGTTTATCGGACTACCCACTTGACTTTGCACCCTCTACCTACAAACACCCAGGAATATGCGAGCCTAGCTCGCGAGCTCATCACACGAGCTCTCCCAGTGAGTCCCTACTGTCTCTACCTTGTAGGGCCTAGGTTCCTCCGCATCTACTCGGGTTGTGGGTCGATAGTTCGAGGTTATATTCGAGTTTCGGATTGGTAACGAGAAATACCATAACAATATAGTCCCCCATTTGATTCTAGGAAGGGTTGTAAAGTGGCGCTTCTTAGAACCTATGATTTGAATTTGAATGGCTTATTGAATACACATTGATTATTGATATACAATGTTTATTTCGCCACGTATACAAGGGGATTACAGCTGTTTGCATCTGACCATTCCTTATTCCTTGGTCATTTGAATCGTTAAAGCATAAAAAAAAAAAAAAACCTTCTTTTCTTGATGAAAACATTATGGTGTTCATTAGAATTGAGAGAAAGGTTTTCTAGGTGTTTAGTTTCTTAGATGGTTGTTGCTTGAAAGATTTTCTAGTTGGGTCCGGTCCGGAAAATTATGGGAATCAATGGATTTGGTTTTTGTAGAAGTATAGAATCTATCAACGATTAAGTCTTATAAATTTTATAAACTCTTTTAAAAATTGTATTCATTTTATAAAATTTCTATTTTTTATATTTTATTAATTTTAATATTTTAATGGTCAACCGTTAAAGTTAACAATCAATAGTAGCTTTGATGAATTTTGTCAATTCAAGTACGTAATTGAGTGTAAGAAAATAAGAGCTTAATTGTTGTTGTTGATTTTATTTTATTTTTAAGTTTGAAGGTTTTTACACTTCAAGTCTTCATAGTTTTCAATATTTGTACTTTACCATTTAATCAAAATTTTATTTATGGTTTAAATTATTTTTATAAAAATATTTGTTATATAATTTTTAATTTCACCGATATTATGGATATATCATAATCTAATATTAATTATTCATTTTATGTAATGTTGGACAAGTTTTCCTATCCACATTATATTTTTACTTTAGTAGGAATTTGATGTCCCGTCATGGCATCTAGCTTTTAATATCGAAAAGTAAGAATAGTTTTATTGATTTTATTTTTATAATATTATAATTTTTAAATTTTAAATAAAATTAAAATTAAAATAATTTAAAGTATATGCTATAATTAAATAATATATATAAAAGAAAAATTTTGAAAAAAATTTGAACGGCAAGAATAATTTTTATTTTCCATCATATTATTAAATTCATATTTTAAAATAATTATAATATTTAATTTAAAATTATTAGTTAAAAAGTTGTGATAATTGTTCATTTAAAATAATTATATTTTAATAAAAGTTGTGATAATTATACATTTAAAAATAACTAGAATTTAAATTACAATTATTAATTAAAAAGTTGTGCTAATTTTAAAATAGAATTATTACTTGAATAGAACTCTAAGCATAAAATATAGGAAAAAGCGTGATAATTATAATAATTTACAATTATTAGCTAAAATTTTTGACGTAAACTTATAAATTAGAGTTATTACTTGAATAGAATTCTAATTATTTTAATTATCATTTTAGTTATATTAGAGTTAGTTATTTTAATTAAATATTTTTTGAATAACGTTAATTTGCATTAATTATATCAAACAAAACTATATTGTATGTTTAATATGTTAAACCAAAATGTGTTATATGTGAAATTTGAAAATTGTTATGTACTTGAAAGCATGTGATTCATTATGTGGATGTTATAAGATGTGATTTGTATATACATAATATATGTTAATACACTTATTGCCCTAGTAAGCTAGTGGAATAGTTAGGATACAATTGACTTGCCAATAAAGATAAATGCATGCACTTTGGTATGAAGATAATGTCTCATGGCATAGCATGTATGTACAACTTGATTGTGTTAGGAAGGAATACACTATTAGTGCAATATATATATATATATATATATAGTTGTGTTTGGATGGATGCACTTCTAGTGAAATAATTATATGTGGTTTGTTTGGTTGGAATTCTGAGTATTCGAGTTCTATTTTACTAAAGTTTACTATTGGCTATGTGTTTAAAATTGATGCCAAGATGAGATACACATTTTGTACTAAAATGGACAAAGATAAAACGATTGGTTCTAAGTGAAATAAAGGAGCTATTATTCATTAATATTTAATAATTTAGTGTTGAGAAATTGAAATTAGAAATTAGAATTGAACTACCATATGCATAATGTAAAAATAGAATTTACCTAATGAATTGTAAGCCTCGAGCAATACGAGGAACCTTTGGGTCAAATTAATGGAAAATATGTATAATTTGAAAATGGAACTATATATATTAATGACAAAAAGGAAAACTCACAAAATGATAAGAATGGGTTAATAAGTTGAAATTATCTTAGAGGTGAATGAAAGTGATTAGAATAAGCTATACACGAGTCTTAGTGAAGCATGGATAAGTGAATGGATCTAAATCTTTGTTAAAAAGTGGTATAATTGAGCTTAAAATTCATAATTGTGAAATATTTAACATTAATTTGTGATAAGTTAAAGGTAGGAAATATCATTATACTTACTAAGCTCTTTGAGCTTAACGCATTAATTGTTTAAAACGCATAGGTTGAAGACTTTGTGACAAGTTTAAGATCTTTTCTTGGGAGGATCACATCACCGTTAAAGGTTTGAAAAGTATAAAGTACTTGATTTTTCATTAGCTTATGATAGTCTTTCAGCATGTACACAAATGCTTAGGCTAGTATAAGTGTTTGCAAACACTTTTATGTTACCTTGAGAAAATTTGGGAGCATGTTTAGATTAAAGTAAGCAATGAAATTGATCGCTGAAATCAGAGCTTTAAAATTTATAAATAGAATGATCGAACCTGTAAACTAACTATGACAATGATTGAGGCAAGTGCACCTATCGAACAATAATATAGTTTAGGCAAGATTATTTTATCGAACCCAAAGGAACCTAAAAGTACTACTACTCACTTTCTTTCTATTATTTAGCCTAAAATATGGAGTGATTGGTTCATTTAATCTAAAAAACTAATGAAAAACTAAACTAGATGCAAAGACAAAAGACTGAAACTTTGGGAGAAGACTGTGAAAAAAAACTCAGTTGATTTTAGACGATACCTTCAGGAAGAATCCACCTATGACTTCTCTTGTTATCTAACTTTTAATTCATATGACTTTTTTATTTAGCTTGATCCGTGAGACTCCCTAACCTATATTAAACCCTCTCTCGAGGCGAATAACGTCTAACCTTAGGTTACTTAGTGGAACTCTCGTTCTCTTATAATAACCCCCTAAGGAAGTAGTAAATCGATCAATGGACTCCCATATTAGGTTTCACCCTAATCCGGTAAAATCTCGTCACCCTATCTCTAGGAGTGTGATCAACTCCGCTTAATTATGCTAGATCTACTAAGGGTCTATTCCTCCTCCACCTAAGCACATCAGATTAAATTAAGCAACATAATTAAGAACAAACTAAGTACTTATCATATAATTTAGAAATCAAATAACAAAATTCATCATAGGTTTCATCCTTTGGTATCTGAAGGGTTTAGTTCATAACGAAATAAGAAAACATCTCAAGAGAAAAGATAAAACAAAACATAAGAAATCCCTAAAACTTCCTGAAGGAATTGAAGAGGAGATCTTCGTATTGAGTAGAACTCCGACTTCTTGAGATGGATCAACTGCTATCTTCAAGTAATTCCTGAATAAAAGCTCTAGCGAAAACTCGCTTCTATTTCGCTTCTACCGATCTCCCCCTTTTTAGTTGTTACCTTGGGTGTTTATATAGGCTTTGAGATGCTTTACTTGGCTCCTAAGTATCCTAATTCAAGTAGAATTCCTCCTAGGATGTTTAAGTAGACTTAGGAATGTGTTTCTTTCCTCCAAGCATCCAAACCGAGTGAAATTGCTCTTTCCATTGCAGCAGGGCACGCCCATGGCACACGCCCATGTAAGTCGTGGCTGCACTGTGTTAGACTTTTGTGGACGAGGCACGGCCGTGTAAATTGGGGTGAGGTCGTGTTCTAAATAAATGGCACGTAGTGTGGCTTGAAGTCTAGGCCGTGTCGATTTCTTGGGTTGGCCCAATTTGGTCCATTTTAAGCCCATTTTACGTTCTTTTTATCCTTAGGTGCTTTCCTAAGTATAAGACATGAAAAGAAAGGATTAAGAGCACCTTTTTACATAAATCAGGGATAAATCATCCAAAAGCATTGTGGGATTAAAATATGTTACCTTTACAGTTTATCAGAAATCGAAATGATGACATGAGCAATGTGTAATAAATTTGTTATATGTGGCTTTTATAAGCTTTGATGTGTTGTTGAATTTTGGGGATTTTACATGAATTATGTTTTACAAACTCTTTTTGGTAGTTAATGTTGAAGTATGCCTAAAGACCAATCATATGATGATTGGAATAACATACTTTTACCTACTTTATTAATAAAGACATTGCCATTATTGTTTTCAATCTTTATTTTTGTGTTAAATAAGTTGTATAACGATAAAGTCCGAAGAATGATATGATCATTCTTAAATGTCCTCAGTCAAGTATTATTGTGGGCTTGGATAACAATAATGTGATTGATTGATGACAAGTGTTATTATGGATATATGATATAAGTTGACCGCCTATAAACGTGTTATCGTTTATAGCTAAACAATACACCAAAAATATAAGAAATTAAGAATGGCGGTGTCCGCAAGTGTACGGGTCAAATTGTAATTTAGTTTGTACAACACATACTTGGAAATATTCCGAGGATCATACCCAAGGGAGGATGGAATAAGTAATGAAAATACTTTTACAATAACAAGTCTAAGTAGTACTAATTATTTCCTATATTATGATGGACCATAAAATGATTAAGGGAATAAAAATAAATAAATAAATAATGAAAAGAAATAAATAAAGAAAAATAGACAAACGAAAAAAAAAACCAACCAGGAAGATTAACTCGCTTTAGGGTTCGTAACCAATTTCATATTAGGGTTTTATGATAGATTAGCTACTGATTAACAAATTATTACCTCTCGACCTCTAATCAACTAATCGGTTGGTTGATACTCGTCTATCTCCTGACCTCACTTTCTCAACCAGGATAAATTATGATTTACTTGGTTTGACTTATCTCTCGGTCTTGTCTTACCTATGATAACTTTCTAGGGTTGTTAATCCTAGTGGTTTAAGCACACGTAATTCACACCAACTAATCCCTTTTGGGAAACCTTAAATCCTCCGTTAATCACATCCTCATCTGCTCGTTAATCTCCCCTAAGGGGTTTAGCTACTCATGTTATTCATAATATCTACTTTGGGTAAATAAATCATGAGAAGAACATGATCGATTTAGAAGAGACAAGAGATTTGAATATTGTGGATTGAATATCGAATGGGGAACGAAGTAGTAAATATCTTGATTGGAATAAAGAATTAAATAGAATGCAAAATAAAATAAACTGAAGTACTTTAATTAAATTGATAGGCTATTGAATAAAATTGATTTCAAGAGGAAAACAAAAGAGTTATGAAAAACTAAAAAGAAAATAATCTACTCCTACTCCTAAACTGTTAGGGTTTTTGAAGGTGTCTAGGACGACTTAGTTACATCAAACCCCTAATGATGTGAGCACACCTGAGGCAACCCAGAATTCACTTTTCGATCCTGTCGAGCTTTCTAAAGGTCCCCTGACTCAAGCTTGAGCTAAGAGAATGCATGAGGCTGTTGCGACTTTAACAAGTCAATTTTGGCATGAAGTCCATCCCGAAGACAATTGACAAGCTCAGACCCGAACTTTGAGCAATCCGTGAACCTTGGTGCAAGTTGATTTCAGCTCGGTTCAGCTCACATGAGCTTACTTCAGCTCATTTGAGCTCGATTTAAGTTTAATTCAGCTCATTTATTTAATATTCGAATAAATTAAGTATTTTAATAACTTAGTTTAATTTACTACAGCTCATAATTATGTCTTGATCTATTACATGTTTTAAATGTGTCTTAGCCGAATTTAATGTCTTGTTTAAGACTTTATTAAATTTGTCTAATTTAATTTATGTGTTATTTAATGTGTCAAAATTGTGTTTTAATTATGCTCAGCTGAATTTTATGTGATTTAATTTTTGGTTCATGTGTTTTGTAGGTGAGCCTAATTTGGGAGAGCATTAAAGGCAATGTGCATGTACAGGCTTGGTGCAAAGTATGGAAGGGAGCATGCATAATTGAGGTTCAATGAATGGCTTTTAAAGGAGCATATGTACTTGGGACGTTCATGGAAGAGGGAGTTGCTGAATGTTCATGCATTTGAACATTCATGGACCGTATTTATGGAAGAACATACCTTGGGACGTTTTATGCATGTTCCATGCATTTTCAAGATGACCATTCAAGTAATCAAGGCACTTTAAAACTCCATTCGACCAAGGGAGATGTAGGAACATTAAATGGCTGCACATTCATGGAATTGAAGTTTTCTTCAAGGTTAAGGATGCATGAATGCATTAAGTGAAGCAACATAATGGTTCGGCCAATCCATGCATCCTCTCCAAGCACGAACCAAATTTTTAATGCTTCATTTATGCCCATTCAGTGAATTTAGCTACAGCAATTTAGTGCTTTGTTTCTAAACTTTCTAGCCTATTCTAGTATAATTTTTACTTAGTTATTAAGCTTTTACTTAGGCCATTCGGCTACCTAGCAAGCACTATAAATAGTTGTTCATTTTCTTTTGTAAAAAACTTTTTGCCAAATCTTTGAATGAACAATTTGTTCTTGAGTGAGTTAATCTCCTCTCTAATTTTGTACAAGTCTCATTGACTTATCTAGCGTGCTAGTGGCGTCTCTCGACTTGTTTGAACTTATCACCAAACTCCATTGGTGTGGCGTTCACCTACCAACTATTCTGCAATTCCACCTTAGACGATATAGGAATCGGGGTGACACTTTTTAGTGTTGAATTATTCCTGAAGTTTGAGTTTGATTATCTATCTCCACCATTTATCTTAAAATTTATCTATCTTTATTACTTTCTAGTAAACCGAGCCATCTAAATAACTGTAACAGTCTATTTTATACCCTAGTCGGAATAGTGATTTCGAGACCACAAACCCAAGTCTGTATAATATTTTAATATTATTTTTTGTGTCTTTGATATGTGATTAAGCATGTGCTAAATTTACGTAAGTTAATTTGTCCGTCTGTGTGTTTAATTTGGCATAAGGATTGAATTGCATTAAATGTGAAAATTGTATGCTATTTGTTAAAGTACCAATATGTTGTGATTTTGTAAAGATGAAGGATTTATATGGCAAATTAGCCATTACTATATGTAGTGGATGGCTATGGTCCATATTAAGCTTTGAAAATATGTTTTATAAGTTTATATTATAATGGTAATTATGTCATTCGTGTATTAAGTATATTATGGTTTAATAAAAGCATGAAATTAGACATTTATATCATCTTTTGGCCGAATGTCTTAAAGAAAAAGAAAGAACAAAATCTTAAGGGTTTCGGTTGGCTTTCATCTTGATTAAGGTATGATTTTGAGTTGGTTTTTGATGATTTTTATGTTTTTGAGATTGTTGATTAGTCTACTATCAAGCCCATGTCTCAATTTGATGAATTGATGTTGTTCATGAGAAATACCATTGATGCTATGTTGAGCTTTGTGATGATTTATGGTGTTAAATGAAAGATTTGAGCTAGATGAACATACTTTGTTCTTGAATTTTTGATGAATTTAGCTAATTAGGGCTAAATTGAGAAAATAGTAATTTGAGGGACTAAATTACAATTTGATGAAAAATATGGGCTTGTGTGATGTTCATAAGCATTTGGCTAAGCATGGATGGGTGATAATTTTTGTGAATTTGATGTTTTGAGAAAAATAGACTAAATTGATAAATTGTATAAGTATAAGGGTTAATTTGCAAATAGCCCTCAATGTGTGTCCTTGGATTGAATTGAATGAGTTAGTGAATAAAAGAGTTAATTCTGAATATGTATAGATCAAGAAATGAGGAAAATAGACTTAGATCACGGGAAAGCGAAAGTAACCGAATAGCCGTTTCCATTTCGATAAATCGAATCCAAGGTAAGTCACTATGCACATAAACATACTTGTATGAAATTGTAATTGTTCATATGACTAATGTTGATAATGAATGCTTATGGGAGGTTATGCATATGAATTCTGAGATAAGTTCGATATAGTGACAATGTCCGAAAAGTCCTGTTCGAACCTTTGAATAGATAGGATTAGCTATGTCATGACATAGGTATCTGTTCTGTTTTATCATGTAAGACCACGTCAAGGACGTTGGCGTTGATTTGAGATTTTGTGTAAGACCACGTCTGGGACATTGGCATCGATATGAGCTTTACATGTAAGACCACGCCTAGGACGTTAGCATCGATATGAGCTTTACGTGTAGGACCACGTCTGGGACGTTGGCATCGATATGAGCTTTACGTGTAAGGCCATGTCTGGGACATCAGCATCGTATTGATTTGTTTAAGATCCTGTCTGGGACAGTGACATTGATATCTGAGTGCACGTAAGACCTCATCTGGGACGTTGGCTTTGTACAACTATTTTGAGTTTTCTGAGCATCCTACTAGATTCCTATTGGTTCAACGGGCAAGTCTGTGATATGAATTGCAAATCCGAGCTATGATCAATTAAGTGAACGAATGTTTGTTTTAGGTACGTTTGGTATATACACAAAGTGTGTATAAAAAGGTAAGTATTTATGTGATTTTGATTTGAAGAAATGTATGCTTAAATGTGAGAATGTGAATCTTGAAATGATGAATGTGGCAAATATGGCCACAAGTATGAATCAAAGCATATATGTGATAGTTTGTTAAATGAATGAGATATGCAAATGTATCTAATTGCATATATTTTTCCATGCTAAGTTTGTTTGTATATTGACTTACTAAGCTTTTGGAAAGCTTACTCTGTGTGTGTTTTCTCTGTTTTATAGGCCGTCAAAGCTACTGAAGGCTTAGGACCATCAAGGATCATCATCACACTACTAAACTCTTTTTGGTACACTTTGGAAATGTATATAGCTAGTTATGGCATATATAGGCTAGTATTTGTATAAGTTTGTTATATGTACATAGTCATGTGGTTTGGCTAGTTATGAGTTGATAATTTGCTTAAATGGTTGTGATATATGATGCATATCTTAGTATGGTTGAAGCACTTCGAAATGGTCAAGTTGAGTATGCAAATGGATGAATTATGTTTGTGATGAGATGAGTTTTAGTCTTGAAATTATCATGGTTGGAATTGGTTTTGAATGCATGGTTTGAATGGTTATTTTGTTATGTTTTTAGTGGTCATATGTGCATGAGATGTCTTGATGATGTTGCATGTAGGTATGACCCAAGTGGGTGGCATTTTGGCCTTGCAATTGGCCTATTTTTTTCAAACAGTTAAGGCACATGGCCGCGCCTAGTGACCGTGGGGTAAAGTCAGTAGCTAGCTTAAAAGCACACGGCCATGGTACACAGGCGTGCCTAGTAGCCGTGTGAGAAAGTCAATATATGGCCTTATAGTACACACCTTAGTACATGGGGTGTTTGGTAGCCGCGTGGTTTTAGCAGGATTGACCACGGCCAGGGTACACGGGCGTGCTTGGTGGCCATGGTGCTAAGTCAGTTTCGACCACGGGGAGGACACACGGGTGTGTTAAGTAGCCGTGGGTGGAACAGGGCCCACTCCCACGGCGTGTATCCCCTGTATTTGAGAAAAGTTTTTAAGTTTTTGAGAACTTCTGTATATGTTTCGTTTTAGTCTCGACCCGGGTTATAAGCATGTTTAAGGTCTAGTTGACCTATTTAAGGGACAGTGTGTGTATGATTGATGAATGAAATGTATAAAATGTTGAGAAAGTTTTTTATCTGTCCAGTAATGCCTTTAACCCTAATTCAGTGACGGTTATGGGTTAGGGGTGTTACATTCGATTGGTATCAGAACTACGGTTTAGTCGATTCTCGGACTAACGTAGCGTGTCAGAGTCTAGCTATACATGCCATACTTTTGAATTGTGATAGTGTGATGAATCCTAACGTATAAAATGGGATTTTTGTATAGTAATGGATCCCAAAAAAGTCGTAGCTAACGACGTAAAAAGTAATGTGCCTTCTCCCGCAAAGGACAGTGCCTTCTGATCCAAGACCGGCTAGGAGCGGTCAAGAGGGAGAAGCTAAACAAGCTTTCTTCCAGATGATGAGTGAATTGTTTACTCAATTCATAAGGAATAACCCAACTGTTTCGCAACCCCCGCCCCCGATTAATCCCCCTCAGACATCTAATATTCCTCCGAATGCAAATCTAAATCCATGGAATAAGCCTCCGGTTGGCAAGATTCGTAAGTATGGGGTCAAAGAATTTCGGGCTACTAATGATGATGATGCTGAAAAGGCCGAGTTCTGGATTGAAAATACTACCCGAGTATTTGAGGAAATGTCTCTGACTCCGGAAGAATCCATAAAGTGTGTTGTATCTTTGCTCCGAGATGCAGCTTACCAATGGTGGAAAACTCTGATTTCCATCATTCCGAAAGAGCGAGTTATATGAGACTTCTTTCAGATCGAGTTTCGAAGAAATATATCAGTGAGAGATTCATTGACCAGAAACAAAAGGAATTTTAGAACTTAAATAAGGCGAATGACTATTTTTGAGTATGAACGAGAGTTCGTGAGACTAAGTCAATATGCCTGAGAGTGTATATCATCTGAAGCTATAATGTGTAAAAGATTTGAAGACGGTCTTAATGAATATAGCCGTTTGCTGGTCGGGATCTTAGAAATAAAGAAGTTTATTGTACTCGTTGACTGAGCATGCAAAGCTGAAGCACTCGGGAAAGATAAAAGAAAACTTGAGTCTGAACTAGAGATATGAGAAAGAGATATCCAAGAAAGTCATTTCAGTCTGCTTCGAAGAGATTCAGAGATGATCAATTTCGTTCAAGAGACAATGTGAGACATTGAATAGAAATCGAGCTAGATCGCAAATGAGTTCCAAAACTCCAACATCTTTAGTGGCTAGTGTTGGTAATGTTTGGACTGAGAGACCTGAATGTAAACATTATGGAAAAAGGCATCCAAGAAGTTGTAGATCAAACGGCAGAGCTTGCTTCAGATGTGGATCGCTTGATCATTTCATCCGTGATTGTCCTGAGTCTGTCGAGCTAGAGATTGTTTAGAATCGAGATCTAATAATACACCTATGAGAGGTAGACCTTCAAAGAATGTAAGAAATGTTAGTGGTAGTCAGAGGACTACGAGAGATATGTGATGCTTAGAAATCAGATTATGAATTACTAGTGAGACGAGCTCTGTGTGAATTGAATTCTAAATCTGAAATTCAAATTGTTGATGATTGTTTGAGATTCCAGGATCTTATCTGTGTCCCGAGAAATGCAGAGTTGATTCAACTGATTTTGAGTGAAACACACAATAGTAGTCTATCTGTTCATCCGGGAAGTACTAAAATGTATCACGATTTGAAACGATGATAGAATTTCATTCATCTTCTTCTCCAAAGCTGTCAAAATTTTCAAGAAGCCATTGTTAGGGCTCTTCAACTTTTCAAGCTTGCTAGTAAGTGCATCCAAGCCCTGTTTTTGATATTTTTCATATTTTTGAAGTCCTAGTAACATAAGAAAGCTATTTTTAGATATATGTTGAGCTAAGATGGATGTTCAAAAATGTACCCATGTATGACATGCATGAATTTTGATGTTTTATGGAAGAATATGAAAGCTTGATGTAGTAGAAACATTTTTTGCTAATTGATTTCCATGAAAAATACATATAGGGATTTGTTTGTGAAAGTCTCGAGTTTGGTCATACATGTGTGATTTAGTTAGAATTAATGATTGCTTTAGTTGAGTAAATGGTTCGGCTAAGCATGAAAGGCTAGAAAGTTGAATGAAAATCACTTTACGAGCATTGGGGCAAAAGTGTAAATATGAAAAAGATTAGAGGCAAAATAGTAATTTTGCTAAAGTATGAGATCAGGGTCAATTTAGTTAATGTGTGTATTGAATGAGTTGGCTTATCATTATAGATCAAGAAAGACAAAGCCCGTATCGAAACCAAGGCAAGAGCAAGGTGGTGGACTAAATTGCATGTCTCTATACTTTTGAGTGCCGAGGTAAGTTTATGCGTAATCAATGCTATTATACTTATACATTCTTAATGCTAGCTAGTGTGTATCACGAATGAGAATGAATGAGAATGAGAATAAATGAGAATGATTGAGAATGATTGAGAACCTATATGGTTCAAGTAGAATGAATGTGGTAGATATCATGAATGAATGGATGAGTAAGTAGATATGTGGATGTGTAGTGATAATATTTAATGGTGGGCTAAGTGCGATATCACCTTAATCCTTAACAACGATGGGCTGTGTACGATACCATAGTTAAGTATATTATTTAGTGGGCTATGTGTGAAACCACTATGATTTCCTCTTGGTAGGCTATGTGCAATACTATCTTATTATCTGATTGTGGTGGGCTGAGTGTGAAACCACTAAGTAATTTAGCTGTGTGGATGTATTAGTGTGATAAAATGATGTGTTGTACTTTTGAGTAAATGTGGTATTGAGTGCAGGGGTGCATGTCGATGATTATGAGTATGTGACTTATGATGTGTTGGAAATGTGGTAAGGAATAGAAAGAGTAAGCATAGTTGTGGATGTCAATTTATTGAGTAGTATAATGCTAATTGTTGTTTAGCTTATAATAGAATGCTTAAATTGTCTATGTGTAAACTTACTAAGCTCAAAGCTTACTCCTTTTCTTTTCCCTTATCTTATAGAGCAAAAGAGTTGAATTGAGATACATGAATCAATTGGAGGATCACCCATACTATCAGCACATTCTGGTACATGAGACTCAATGTTTTGTATATGGAATGTATAGAGGCTAGACAAGTTAGTGAATTTTGTTGTAAATGGATAAGATGTGTTGGCCTTTAGATGGATAATCTATTTTTATAATGCCATAGTTGTTGGCTATTTTATTATATGAAAAGATGTAGTTATCCACGTGAGATTGTACTTTAATATGAGTTGATTATAAATGGATTGGATGGGTGCATGTTGTGTATGATTAAGGATTGAAAAGAACATGACAAATAGCTTAGTTCTTTTTCATGTGGATAGACACACGGGCATGTGTCTAAGCCATGTGTGACACACATCCAGTCCACGGGCGTGTGCCTTGGCCGTGTCACTTTGGTAGAATTGAGTAGTGTAGGCCACGGGCTAGCCACATGGGCGTGTGCCTAGACTTAAGGCCGTGTGAAGTTGTCAGTGTTCATCACGAGTGGTGGGCACGAGCATGTGCTCTAGCCGTGGGGCATTGGCAGAATGCTTGAGTTTTCATGCACGGTTGGTGGACATGGGCGTGTGTGTCTACACACAGACGTGTGCCATCTAAAACAGGCGTGTAGTTCCTGTTGAGATGGAGAAAATTTTAAGATTCAAAAAAGTTTCGATATAGTCTCGAGAGCCTCGTGTGTATGAGTGGGCCTCGTAAGTCGAGAATGAGGTTGATGAGGTGACTTAAAAGAGAGTAGTCACGTTAAGCCAAAATGGCAATCATGTGGTTTTTATCCAGTAATGCCTCAAGCCCGATTCAAGAGAAATTACGAGTAAGGGGTGTTATATTTAGTGGTATCAGAGTTATGGTTTAGTCGGTTCTAGGACTACCGTAGCGGGTGTAAAAGTCTAGCTATACATGCCAAAAGTGTACAAGGATAGTGTGGTGGTTTATGATGATTTTAAATTTCGTTTGATATAGTATATGGATTCCTATCCATCGACTGTTGATAAAGTAGTTAGTAATGCACCGGCTCCTGTGCAACGGACTGCGCCTGTGCAGAGTGGACCTGAGACTAGGGGTTAAGGAGAAGAAGCTCAGGAAGCCTTTCTCCAGATGATGAGTAATTGGTACTCGGACTATGTTCGAGTGAACCCTAATGCTCAACCTCCTCTACCTCCTCCTATACCTCAGCCAATTCTAGTGGCTCCTTAAGGTATAGATGTAGTGAGTATATCAAAACCCCGGTGGATAAGATTAGGAAACACGAGTTGAGGAGTTTAGAGCTAAGGTAGATGATGACCCTGAGAGAGTAGAGTTCTGGTTGGAGAACTCAATAAGAGTATTCAATGAACTCTCATGTACACCCAAAGAGAACCTAAAGTGTGCCGTATCTTTGCTAAGGGATTCGACATACCATTGGTGGAAGACGTTGACGTCAGTGGTCCCGAAAGAGCAGGTAATATGGGACTTCTTTCTGGAAGAGTTTCGGAAGGAGTATATAAGCCAGCGATTTACTGATCAAAAAAGGAAGGAATTCATTGAGTTGAAGCAAGGAAGAATGTCAGTAGCAGAATATGAGCGCGAGTTTGTTAGGCTTAACAAATGTGGTTGTGGAGGCCCTGAGTAGGAAATCCTTGTGCTCTAAGAGTTATAAGCACGAGTTTAGCATTGTTTGATGATGGTTCTATTTTGGCAGAGCTGAGAGCTAAGCCACTATTTGTTCAACATATATGTGAGGCTCAGAGAAATGATAGTGAGATGTAAGTTAAGAGAGTTAAGTGTGGATCAAGAAGTGATTCTGATTTTTGAGTGGGCTCGAATGATTGTTTGTTGTACCATGACAGAATTTGTCTACCAAGAGATGAAGAGTTAATCCGAAAGGTTTTGCTTGAGGCACATTGTGGTTATTTGTTTGTACACCCGGGCAGTACGAAATGTACAATGACTTGAGAAAGTTTTATTGGTGGTCGGGTATGAAAAGAGACATTTCAGAGTTTATGGAAAAATATCTGATTTATCATCAGGTGAAAGTTGAGCATCAAGTACCTTCGCGATTACTTCAGCTAGTGATGGTACCTGAATGGAAATGGATCGGGTTACCATGGATTTTGTGACAGGGTTACCTTTGACTCCGAAAAAGAAAGATGCTGTGTGGGTTGTTATGGACAGATTGATAAAGTCAGCTCATTTTATTCCAGTACGTGTTGATTACTCACTGGATAAGATAGCCGGATTGGTTGTGGTAGAGATAGTGAGATTACATGGTATGCCTGTGTCTATAATATCGGATAGAGATCTGAGGTTTACTTCGAGGCTTTAGAAGAAGTTACAAGAAGCCATAGGTACGAGGTTAGATTTCAGTACTGCATTTCATCTGCAAACTAATAGTCAGTCTGAAACAGTGATTCAAGTTCTTGAAGATATGCTTCGATGCTGTGTGTTAGAATTTGAAGGTAGTCGGGAGAGATATCTACCTTTGGTTGAGTTTTCCTACAACAATAGTTATCACTCGAGCATACAATGGCTCCGTATGATGCCTTGTATGGTCGTAAGTGTCGGACTCCTTTATATTGGACCAAGCTTGGTGAGAAGCGAATCCATGGGGTCGATCTAGTGAAAGAAACTGAAGAGAGCGTGAAAGTGATCCATGATGGTCTGAAAGCTGCTTCGGACCGACAGAAGTCATACGCGGATTTGAAAAGAAATGAAATTGAGTTTAAAGTGGGTGACAAAGTGTTTTTGAAAGTATCCCCGTGGAAGAAGATCATGAGATATGGACGAAAAGGGGAAATTGAGTCCAAGATTCATAGGACCATATGAGATTATAGACAAAGTTGGGCCAGTAGCTTACCGGTTGGTTTTGTCGGTAGAGTTGGAAAAGATACATAATGTGTTTCATGTGTCGCTGTTGCGACGGTATCGCTCCGATCCTTCATATGTGATTCCTTCGATAGAAATTAAGATAAGACCGGACATGTCTTATGAGGAAGAGCCGATTAAGATCTTGGCTCGAGAAATGAAACAGTTGAGGAGTAAGAACATAGCCCTAGTGAAAGTGTTGTGGCAATAACACGGTGTGGAAGAGGTTACGTGGGAACCGAAAGAAGCTATGAGAGAGCAACATCCAAACCTCTTTACTAGTAAGATTTTAGAGGGCCTAGTCGGAATAGTGGTGCGAGACCACAAATCTGAGTTATTTGTATTAATTTTTCAGGTTTATGCCATGTTTGCATGTTAGTGTGAAAGTTTCATGAAGCAATTTTGTGAAATTGCGGTTGAATTGTCTAAAAGGACGAAATTAAAAAGTTGAAAAATGTGATATTCTAGAATTTATTTGTATGAAATAGCTTTAGAATATCAATTAGAGGTCTTTAAAGAGAAATTTTCCCAATTTCTAATTTTTGGACAAAATTGGGCATGGATGAGTTAAAATAGAAAGTTTGTCAAAAAGGGCATTTTGGACATTTGGCAGTTAAATGATTAAAATGGGAAAAGATGATAGAATTTCATTCATCTTCTTCTCCAAGGATACCGAAATTTTCAAGAAGCCATTGTTAGGGCTCTTCAACTTTTCAAACTTGCTAGTAAGCGTATCCAAGCCCCATTTTTGATATTTTTCATATTTTTGAAGTCCTAGTAACATGAGAAAGCTATTTTTAGCTATATGTTGAGCTAAGATGGATGTTCAAAAATGTACCCAGGTATGACATGCATGTATTTTGATATTCTATGGAAGAATATGAAAGCTTGATGTAGTAGAAACATCTTTTGCTAAGTGATTTCCATGAAAAATGCATGTGGGGACTTATTTGTGAAAGTCTCGAGTTTGGTCATACATGTGTGATTTAGTGAGAATTGATGATTGCTTTAGTTGAATAAATGGTTCGGCTAAGCATGAAAGGCTAGAAAGTTGAATGAAAATCACTTTACGAGCCTTGGGGTAAAAGTGTAAATATGAGAAAGATTAAGGGCAAAATAATAATTTTGCTAAAGTATGAGATAGGGGTCAATTTAGTCAATGTGTGTATTGAATGAGTTGATTTATCATTATAGATTAAGAAAGATGAACCCCGGATCGAAACTAAGACAAGAGCAAAGTGGTGGACTAAATTGCACGTCTCTATACTTTTGAGTGCTGAGGTAAGTTTATGCGTAATCAATGCGATTATACTTATACATTCTTAATGCTAGCTAGTGTGTAGCATGAATGAGAATGAATGAGAATGTTTGAGAATGATTGGGAACCTATGTGGTTCAAGTGGAATGAATGTGGTAGATATCATGAATGAATGAATGAGTAAGTAGATATGTGGATGTGTAGTGATAATATTTGATGGTAGGCTAAGTACGATACCACCTTAATACTTAACAATGATGGGCTGTGTGCGATACCATAGTTAAGTATATTATTTAGTGGGCTATGTGCGAAACCATTATGATTTCCTCTTGGTAGGCTATGTGCGATACTACCTTATTATCTGATTGTGGTGGACTGAGTGCGAAACCACCGAGTAATTTAGCTGTGTGGATGTATTAGTGTGCTAAAATGATGTGTTGTACTTTTGAGTAAATGTGGTATTGAGTGCAGGGGTGCATGTCGATGATTATGAGTATGTGACTCATGATGTGTTGGAAATGTGGTAAGGAATAGAAAGAGTAAGCATAGTTGTGGATGTCAATTTACTTAGTAGTATAATGCTAATTGTTGTTTAGCTTATACTAGAATGCTTAAATTGTTTATGTGTAAACTTACTAAGCTCAAAGCTTACTCCTTTTCTTTTCCCTTGTCTTATAGAGCAAAAGAGTTGAATTGAGATACGTGAATCAATTGGAGGATTGCCCATACTATCAGCACACTCTGGTACATGAGACTCAATGTTTTGTATATGGCATGTATAGAGGCTAGGCAAGTTAGTGAATTTTGTTGTAAATGGCTAAGATGTGTTGGCCTTTAGATGGATAATATATTTTGTATAATGCCATATTTGTTGGCTATTTTATTATATGAAAAGATGTAGTTATCCAAATGAGATTGTACTTGTAACATCCTAAAAATTTAGTATCGATATGTTGCATAATTTCAGTGCTTAGCTAGTGAATGATTTATTTTGTGTGTTTATTATATAGTCTTGAGAATGCTCGGGATTAATTCGAATTAGAATAAATTTTGGTAAGGAGTACTTTATTGAAGTGGAACAAGTGATCTTGATGTTTAAGGTAATTAAGTGGCAAAAGCTAGCATAACATAAGCTAGTAGTAAAGTGGAGTTGGCGCCATAAGTGTTGCTTGAGGGAAGAGGTTTGAATCCCATAGTATGCATTTTGTGACTTTAATTTTTACATTCTTCTAGCATGTGTTGACCAAGCTTTATTTTTGGTAAGGATGGAATTTTTTTTTATGGCAAGGTGGCTAATGGGTTAAGGTAAGCTTTTAACAAAGGAAAGAAATCATGAACTTATGGAATGTAAGGGGGGCACAAGGCACTTTTGAGGGGATGTGTTTTGGAAAGTTTAGAATGGCCAAACTTTTTCCATGAACTTGGATGAATTTGGGGTCTAGGGGGTGGCCGAATATTATTGGAAGCTTTTGTAAGGATGTGTATCAAGTTTGGTCACTTTGATTTGATCATTTGGTGCTTTTCACAAAAGCTTTTCTTCTTATCTTTTTCTCTCCCTAGCCGAATGCATTTTTGTGCATTAGTGAACATTTTATTTTCTTCTTTTGGTCATTTCTTTTAACCATTTGGTCATAATTTGCTTAATCTCTCAAGTTCTTTTTGCCTAGTGCCGAAAACACCAAAGCACAAAAGCCATTTTTCTCTTTTTCTATTCTTCACCATTGCCGAATGCTCCCTTGTCCCAAATCTCTCTCTTTGCTCCTTTCTCACCTTTGAAAATCTGAAACACAAACCTCTCACCCTCTATTTCTTTTTTCCTCCATTTTGCTCATTCTTACAAACACATTTTCTCCCTTCTCTTTTCCTCCATGGCCGAATGTTACTAGTATTATTTTCTTCCATTTTTCTTCTTGGCGAACCTCCCTCTTCACATATATTTTCTTATCAATTGTTTTCTTTGCACTCGTTTTGATTAATCGGTAAGAACCCTCTTCGATTTTTTTATTTTTCTTTCTTCTTTTCTTTTGCCAAATCTACTTTTGATTTGGGAGGGTCTTTTGACCGAAAGTATCCTCTATCTTTCTCTTAGACAATCTTTTTCGTCTTTATTGTGTTATAGAGAAGGCCGAAACTTAGAAGTGTTTGTAATCATCATGAATCGCTAAGATTTGGTTCAAAGTGTTAAGGTAAGGGTTTCTATCAAGGACTCCCATATTACTCGTTATTTCGTCAAAGATGGGTTACTAATCGATTTTATCTTAGGGACGTTATCGCTCGATTTTCATTCCGTGAAACGTAAGATTTCGTGATAAGCCTTTTTCGCCCTTAAAAACTTATAGACTAAAATTTTGAAATTTTAGTTGAACTAATATTCTTCTATCAATGGAGGCAAACAAGATAGGGTCGAAAAGGGTGGTGAATAGTGTTCGAAAGAGGGGCGGATTCGTTATTCCCTCTAGATTCAAGCGAAGGGCTATTTCGGCAATTCGAGACTTTCCACCGGGTTGTGGACCCTCATCTGGGGAGAATCAATTATTCGAAGTTGTTCGTAGTTCAGAGCCATTAACTATTCGGGATTTTCCACCGGGTTGTGAACGTCAACCGGGGAGAACCGACAAAGAGTTATTGTTCGAGATTTCGAGGGTAAAAATCTAGATCGCCTACTTTAGCATAGATTTAATTTAAGTGTTAGTATACTAATCAAGCATGATACGTATTTAGGTATCGACGATCGGGAAAGTGTAGTCCTCACCGTAATTAGGTGTGTAATCTCACACTTAGCTCATGGGTTAGATGACTACACCGAAATTAAGCATTAGACTAAAAACCACAAAGTTGGTGAAATCGAAAAATATGGTATATTAACACTTTAGTGTTAAGTGCATGAAATCGGTATTAAATCGTGAAAATTACAGAATCGCCCTTAATGGAATAATGTGTTAATAAGTGATATTTTGGGCCCCATGTGATAAATGGGCCATATGAGTTATTTGATAAAATTGGCCAAGTGTGTTATGAGATGATATAGGCCAAAATGTGAAATGGGCCAAATTGTGAAATGGGCCAAAGTGTAATATGGGCTAGACTGTAATAATTCCTTTATAGGCCTTATGTTGGAAATTATCATATGAATGAATGGCTATGCATTTTAAATACATGATTGCATGGGTTGGGATATTTGATGAAGAGAAGATGGCTTCGTGCCCAGTTAATGGCTTCGTGCCCAGTTAATGGCTTCGTGCCCAGTTAATGGCTTCATGCCCAGTTTAATTTATGGCTTAATGCCCAGTTGGTGTGTTGGCGGGGTGGGTGACTAAAGCTCCCCACAGGTGTGCTAGTTGGTACGGGTGGTGTGTAGCGGTTGGAAATTTAGGCTTGGTTGGGAATTGCATAACACATGCATTTTATATTTGTTATATTGCTACATTTGTAAATGGGCTCAAGCCCAAGAAAATGCTTAAATGGTTTTGGCCCAATGGACTATGGTAAGTGGGTTACACACTGAGTTCTAAGTAACTCACCTCATTTTCTTTACCCTTCTCAAGTAACGATCAGTAGTGGAGGCTTGGGCCGGGAATGACTTCGTGGAAGCGATACTACGAATGATGGTTTATATAAACTTTGAACTTCTTTAAAGTATTTTCTTTTAATTACTATTTCAGTTATGATGTAATAAGGCCTCTGGTATTATTTTAAGGATTTTTACTTGTGGATGGATTTTAATTATGTTTAGATACTTAAATGGGACTATTTTATTTTTATAAATGATTTCTTAAAATTTTCGCAAGAAAAAAATGGTTTTTCTTAAATATTTTATCTCGTAAATTTTCTGTAAATATTCTTTTAAGAATCTTGTTTCAAATCTCTTTTAAACTCTTTTAAACTTCTCGTAAAAATTTTAACCAATAAATTTCTAAGTTTCAATTTATAATCTCATACGTCTTAAATCATAGATTCTAAAAATTAACCTCGGTTTTTAATAAACTCTATTTCCAAAATAGTTTTAAGGATCTATTTTCTTTAAATCATTAGACGGCTAGATGTATGTTCGTTTTGTGTGACATACCAAATCTGGTCTTAACGCATAGACCGGGTTTGGGGTGTTACATTTTATGGTATCAGAGCTCGGTTTCAAAACTCGGCTGTGGTTTGGGTTCAACAATAATTTTCGTTTAAAACTGTTTTGAATTTTTAGAATTTATGCTTTAAAGGTAGTATGACATCATGAGCATCCGACACCAAGTCAAGTAAGTATTTGTATACTGAATGATTATTATTGTGATATAATCATAGGAACACTCTAGAACTTCTAGTTTTTAGTGTTGAAACTGTAAAGATTGAGACTATAGGATGTGATTGCGAAAATAACTTTATCTCTCATATCTCATAAAATATCATTAATAAACACTAAAATAGTATTCTGATTCATAAAACTTGTAATTAGGTTAAACCGAATTAGTCATTATGAGCACTAGAGGACGTGGACGTGGTAGACGTGGCCGTGGTAGAGGCTGAGGTGCTAGAGCCGTGTTTGAGGCATCGAGACATATGCTAGAAATGGATGCACCGGCATCACCTGTGTCGGATAATGGATCCCACGATCGTATGAGGGAAGACATTACTTTGTCCCAGGCAATGTTGCGAGTTTTGGAAAAGGTCATTGGGGCTAGATCAGGACCAGTAGCTCGAGGATCAATATCGGAGTGGCTCAGATCCAATGGTGCCGAGACTTTTAGGGGTATTTTAGAGTAGCCCCAAATGTTGCAGAATATTGGCTCGTGGTTGTAGAGCGGATTATGGATGACCTGGAGTGTACTGCTGAGCAATAACTAAGAGGAGCCGTGTCTTTGTTGAGGGACGAGGCGTATCAATGGTGGCTTACTGTTAGAAAGGGCACCCAGGCTAAACGAGTTACTTGGGATTTCTTCAAAGCTACTTTTCAAGGGAAGTATGTCGAGGCAAGCTATGTGGATGCCCGGAGGAAGGAATTCCTGAATTTGGTTCAAGGAAATAAGGCGGCGGTAGCTTATGAGGCAGAATTTCTTCGCTGAGTCGTTACGCTCATGTAATAGTGCCAACCGATCATGAGCACCTTGTACGCTTTGAGGATGAAATTTGAATGACGAGTTATGGTATCGATAGCCCCGCAAAGAAGAAATAATTTTGCCACGCTTGTGGAGAAATCCAAGATAGCCGAAGAGGCTAAGAACTCAGAACGCCAGAACCGGAAAGAGTCAGAGGCAAGAGGGACTTTAAGTACTCGGGTTCTTCTAAAAGGTTCTAAAAGAGGCCTCAGAATGATGGGCCAGCTCAAGCTAGAGCACCTGTGGCTTCCAATAAGATTCAAGAATGTGCTGACTGTGGGAGACGACACCCCGGAGAATGTTGGAAGAGAACCACTGGTTGTTTTAAATATGGTTCTAAGAACCACCAGTTTAGGAATTGTCTTCAACGGACTGATCCGACTCAAGAAGCTCGTAACCCTGATGCACAGCTAGCTCGTGACGCTCAACAGCCACCGAGGGGTCGTGGACTAGGTCATGGTGGTAATGGCGCTGGACGAGGTCAAGGTGTACCAAGTCGAGGTAATGACTTTAGAGGTAACGTGGAGGCAAGACAGTCGGGGTTGGTCTACGTGATCAGGCATCGAGAGTATAGTGATGCACCTGATGTGATAACTGGTACGTTCTTCATCTTTGATGTACCTATTACTGCTTTGATAGATATCGGGTCTACCCACTCGTATGTTGCTAGTGCTATATCTGGAAACCTGAATATTAGATCTGAAGTTACCGATAGAGAGATGACGGTAATTAGTCCTTTAGGACAGTCGGTAATCGTGAATAAATTATTTAGAGACGTGCCTTTAGAAATTCAAAGAGAAATATTTCTGGCGGATGTGATGGAACTGCCTTTCTGTGAGTTTGATCTTATTTTGGGCATGGATTGGTTGGTAAAGCACCAGGCACAACTGGATTGTGCTTCAAAGCGGATGTCAATCAGGACTTTGGAAGATAAGGAAGTTGTGATGATAGGCGAACGAAGGAATTACCTGGCAAATGTGGTATCTGTTTTAAAGGCAGAAAAGTTGGTGCGGAAAGGGTATGGAGCGTTCTTAGCCTTCATTAGTGCTTTAGATGCTAAGGAATTATTAGTGGAAGGTGTGAGAACGGTGAAAGAATTTTCAGATGTCTTTCCCGAAGAACTTCCGGGTCTACTTCCAGATCAAGAAGTAGAATTTAGCATTGAGCTTTTGCCCAAACCGCCTGGTGTCCATTGCTCCTTATAGAATGGCGCTAAAGAAGTTAGCGGAGCTTAAAGCTCAAATTCAAGAATTGTTGGATCGGAGATTTATTCGACCGAGTGTGTCTCCGTGGGGAGTACCGATTTTGTTCATCAAGAAGAAGGTGGGTCGATGCGTATGTGCATTGATTATAGGTAGTTGAATAAATTGACGATCAAGAATAAGTATCCATTGACGAGAATCAACGACCTGTTTGATCAATTGAGAGGAGCTTCAGTTTTCTCTAAGATTGATTTGAGATCGGGTTATCATCAACTCAAGGTTAAGGAGGCATATATTCATAAGACCGCATTCCGAACTCGTTATGGGCATTATGAGTTTTTGGTGATGCCATTTGGTTTGACCAATGCACCAGCTGCATTTATGGACATATGAACCGTGTCTTTCAACCCTATCTAGATCGGTTTGTGGTGGTGTTCATAGATGACATATTGGTATATTCGAGAAATGAAGAAGAGCATGACTCGCATTTGTGCACAGTATTGCAGATACTACAGGACAAGCAACTTTATGCCAAATTCAGTGAGTGTGAATTTTGGTTGAAGGAAGTGACTTTCTTGGGTCACGTAGTGTCGGCCGAAGGATTCAGAGTTGATCCTCGGAAGGTAGAGGCTGTGTTGGATTGGAAACCACTGAAGTCAATGGCTGAGATTCAGAGTTTCTTAGGTTTGACGGGCTATTATAGATGCTTTGTTGAGGGGTTTTCGTTGATTGTCGCACCCTAACAAAATCAAGTAGAAAGGGAGTACCGTATGTGTGGACAGATAAACAACAAGAGAGTTTCGAGAAACTGAAGAAGATTTTGAAGGAAGTGCCAGTACTGATTCAACCTGAGGCTAGAAAAGAGTTTATCGTTTACTGTGATGTGTCACATACGGGTTTAGGATGTGTGCTAATGCAAGAAGGAAAAGTGGTGGCTTATGCTTCTTGTCAGTTAAGGCCACACGAAGTCAACTATCCTACTCATGACTTGGAATTGGCTGCGGTGGTATTTGCTTTAAAGATTTAGAGGCACTATCTTTACGGTGAGAAGTCTATCATCTATACGGACCATAAGAGTCTTAAGTACCTCCTTACCCAGAAGGAGTTGAACTTGAGACAACGGATGTGGGTGGAGCTATTAAAGGATTATGACTTCTCAATCGAGTATCATCCTGGAAAGGCTAATGTGGTGGAAGACGGGTTAAGTCGTAAGGTAGTATCGGAGTTAAGAGCAATGTTTCCTTATCTCTATAACATCCAGAATTTAGGGGTCATGCATTTTTAATTTATATCTATGTGATAGTATGCTCTGTATGTTGTTTGAGTGTGTTTGGGGGCTTCGGGGAACCTTGGGGTTAGATAGAAGCCTTAGTGAAAATTTCTTGTTTGAAGCCTTTAGGGGAGAGCTAGGGGAGCTAAGCCTTAAGGGATTTAATGTGGGGTTCATTGACACAAGAAGTGAGGTGGTAGAGTGGCAAGGGGATGCTACCTAGGGTGCAGGGAGTTTGCATCGCAAGGAGTTCCAAGGGGGAGGAGGCTCGAGTAGCGTGGATAGCATTTTGGGTGCTTTTTGCATCAAGAAGGGAGGAGGTAGTGGATTCGGCTATGGCACTTGGAAGGGGGGAGTTTGAATGGGTTAAGCATTATGAATGTGTGGCTATGAAGAGGGATAGGAGTTTAAATCATTCAAATGTGTTTGAATGAGTGGAGTGGAGGAAAGTTAGGAGAAAAACAAGGGATGTGGAGTGAGGTTGAGGAGTTGGCCGAATGTGGGATGCTAGAGGGTGGCATTTTCGGTCATGTAAGGGGGGAGTAGGAGCCAAATTTGAGCTAGTAAGTGTGAGTGTCCATCTTTTTGCGTTTTCTCCTTTAGTTCTCCTTGCCGAAAGTGTTAGTCACAAACTCTTCCTTTTGCTTTCTTTTTATTTTGACAAAAAGCCGGAAGGGGAGAGTGACCATTTGGTGCATTCTTGATTCATCTTCTTTTCTCTCTATTTTATTCTCTAAGCCGAATCTATCTCTTTCTCTTCTCCTCTTATTCTTTTCATTTTGGGTGGCTTTAAACCTTTACCCCACTTCTATTTCTAAAGCCGAACCTTTCTCTTTATTTTTACCATTACCTAAACACCATAAACCTTAACCCTTTCTTCTTCTTTTTCACGTATTACTTCTCTTCTAAAAAAAAGGCCGAATAATCTTTCTTTGTATTGGAACCTTGGCCGAATTCTCCATTCACTATTATCTCTTTCTTTTCTTCTTCTATTTTGTGTTTATTTCTCAAGTTATATCTCTTGGCTGAATCATCGTGAGCTTCGTAGAGGGGCATCGTTATTCATCTTCTATCAATCTCCCAATCGATTGCTAGTAATTGTGGTAAGGGGTTCTCTTCTATTTGAATCTCCTTCTTTTTCTCTTTAAGTCATTGAAACCAAGAGTCTAACTCCATTTCTTTGGTGTGGCCGAATCTATGAAAGGGGATTTTGGGTTTCTATATACGCCAGCGTTAAGGGAGTTGGTGATCTTTCAGAATTCGTTCAATCAAGGTAAGAAGGTAATGTTCGACCGAAGGCCATTTCTCTTGTCTTTTAGTGTTAGGCCGAATCTGATATTGATTTATGTAGGGATCTCGACAGCTTTCAAGATCAAGTGAGAACCTTCGGGATTTGGGTTGACTTTGGTAAGGTTATTCGATTAACATGATTATTTAGTCTCGTTTATATCTGATTTAACATTTAATCGGGTCTTCTAATTAAGTACTATTTGATGGATGCGAGTACCAGCTAAGGAAAGAAAGGGGTTGGACACGTAATCCCTACCCCTAAGTTCAAGAATTGTTCAGTTTCAGCGGTTCGTGATTGGCCACCGGGGTGTGGGCCAGCTTCGAAACAGGATCGTAGGCAAATAGCGGTAGTGTCGGTTAGTGATAGCGTCAACGTAGAGGGCGTGGTATTACGGGTTATCAGGTGTGTAATTAGCACACTGTTTCTTTACTTTCCTTGTTTAAATTAATTAAATGCATGTGATATGTGTGGTAGCCGAATTAGTGGCTGTGGTGGTATTGTTATCCATAATGGGTAATCTGATAAACAGGTTATACAATTCATGTATCAAAATGTGGATGGATATATGTGGATCTATGTAAGCATGTAAAATATGTATGTCTGGACATATTCATATGTTTCATGCCATTTCATCATAATGTGCTGAATGTACATGGGGTTCGGTATATATATTGAAAAGGGGAAGTGTGTATATATATTTATATACGTGGATTAATGATGGCCTCGAGCCTCATTGTGGATTGATGATGACCTTGAGTCACATCGTGGATTGGTGATGGCCTCGAGCCACATCGTGGATTGATGACGACCTTGAGTCTTATTGTGGATATTTGTGATTTTAATCACGTGGATCAGTGGCTAGACCATTAAGTGGACTTTGAGAGGCATGACTGCCAAAGAGGTGTATAGCGGATGGAGGGTTGATTTAGTAATCCCCTAGTGTGTGGTGGTTGGATATACGGGTGGTGTGTAGCAGTTGGATATTAGGTTGGGTTGGATTAAAATAATGCATCATAAGATGTGGTTTATCATTTTGATGTGGTTTTGGGGCTAAGCCCAATTGTGGAAACAGGTGGTTAATTGCACATTGAGCCAAAATGACTCACCCGTTTCTTCAAATAATGCGGGTAATACATGATACATTGGAAATTTGGAATGGATTCGAGGTGGCCATGCGTAAGCGCTTTTATTTTAAGTACCTTATAAACTTTTAATACTTTTTGGGATATTTTATTGTAATAAGGCCGCTATAAATGTTTTGGGATTATTATTATGGGTTTAAGTTAGTTTTTCCTATCCGTTGATTAATTAAAAGAAGATTTTAAGATGTTTCTAACGGAAAGGGAACAAATGAAAGTTTTGTTCAAAATCTTGGATCACTTATAAGCAAACGGGTTTTTTTTATTATTTTAGAACTTAAAACTCATTTTTCACCTTCGAAACCAAACTATTTTCAACACCTTTCCCAGGAACATTTCGAATTCGACCGTAGTGTTTTAGGCCAGGTTTGGGGTGTTACAATTTGGTATCAAAGCCAGGTTTTAAACTAGGCCTATGGGTTTTGAGGCCCCTAACGTTTTCAAAATGGGTATTTAAACATGGTTAAAGAGAAATTTTTCATGAAAAGGGATCTGTAAAGGCATGGCACTCGAATCTTTCGGCCTAGGTTTACCAGGTAAGTTTTCTAACTGTTTAATGAATTGAATGGAAGTGGATATTTGATGCATTGTTGTGGATGTTAGAATTTAGAAAAAAAAATTCTTCCTAGAGACGGGAACCTTTAGGATTGTATGTGCTCTACGAAAAGTATGACTTTAAATGTTGTATCATAAAATTCCCCTTTAATCAACAAATGGAAAGAAATCTAATGCATAAAATTTCTTAAATCAGATTGAAACGCGATGATAGACACGAGTTCTAGGGGACGTGGTCGTAATACCCAAGGTCGTGGTAGAGGTAGGATTACGGTATCAGAACCAGCGAGGCCTGGTCATGGGTCAGGTAACGAGGTACTCCTACCGCCACCGCAGAGGCGAGTTTCGAGGCGATGGGGGTGAGGATGCAGATATCAAAGCGATGTCATGCGGATGCTAGAGCGAGTGGCTGGGGCAAGCACAGGGACAGCAACTCGGAAGTCTATTCCTGAGTGACTCTGAGCTAACGGAGCTGAAGTGTTTCGAGGTATTTTCGGGGTAGCTCCAAACGTGGCTGAGTATTGGCTAGAGGCGGTCGAAAGAATCATGGATGATTTAGACTGCACTGCTGAAGAGAAGCTGAGGGGCATAGTTTTTCTACTCCGAAATGAGGCCTACTAGTGGTGGCTTATCGTCAGAGAGGGTACTCCGGCTGACCGAGTGGATTGGAGTTTCTTTAAGATTAAGTTCGAAGGGAAATACATTGGGGCTAGTTATGTGGACGCACGAGGAAGGCGCCTCGAACTCGGTGCAAGGGGTAAGTCAAGAGTGAATATGAGGCAGAATTCTTACGACTGAGTCGTTACGCTAGAGGGATGATTGCAACTGAATACGAGCGCTACGTGAGATTTGAGGATGGGTTGCGAGATGAGCTGCGGGTGTTGATAGCTCCTCAGAGGGAGAGGGACTTTGCTACTCTGGTAGAAAAAGCTCGGATAGCTAAGGAGGTTAAGGGAACTGAGAGACAGAACAGAGATAAGGATAGAGGCTGGAATAAGAGGAGTTTTGGATCATCAGCGTCATCGAGGGGTTTTCAGAAAAAGCCTAGGGTTGAGGGTCCCGTCATGGTTCTATGCCGCTTTTGGGAATCGCCAGACGTGTACTCAATGTGGAAGGTCTCATGTGGGAGAGTGCTAGGGAAGGAACAAAGAGTGCTACAAGTGTGGGTCAAAGGATCATCTGATTAAGAATTATCCTCAGGACATGGCTAGGACTCGGACGGTAGGTCAGGAGTATGTGCAGCCAAGAAGGGGTGGTCAATAGATGCCAAGAGGTCGTGGTCCGAACCGAGGAGGGAATGGTTTTGGCCGAGGTCGTGGAGCATTGGGCAAAGGTGCTGGGAACTCAGATGAAAGGCAGCCTTGGTTGGTTTATGCAACTAGACTTCGTGAGGAGGGGGATGCACCAGACGTTATCACGGGTACGTTCCTCATTTCTGGGTTACCCTTTACTACCTTAATTGATGTTGGATCGACTCACTCCTACATTGCTAGCATGATGTCTGGAACTTTGAATGTGAAACCTAAAATTGCCTCTAGGATGATGGCAGTACTTAGTCCTTTAAGACAATCAGTAGTGGTAGATAAACTCTTTAAAAATGTGCCTTTGGAGGTTTAGGGGTACGTGTTTTTGGCTAATTTGATGGAGTTACCGTTCGGAGAATTTAACTTGATCCTAGGCATGGACTAGTTGGTAAGGTATCGTGCGAATTTAAACTGTGCTGCTAAGCGCATGATGTTGAAGACTCCCGAGGGCAATGACGTTTTGGTGATAGGTGAGAGGAAAGACTACTTGACTAATGTAGTGTCTGCATTTAAAGCGGGGAAGATGGTAAGGAAGGGGTGCTTGGCCTTCCTAATGTCTGTTAGTGCCTTAGATGTTAAGAAAGCCGCTGTGGGGGAGATGAGAACAGTAAAGGAGTTTGTGGATGTTTTTCCGGAAGAACTTCCAGGATTGCCTCCGGATCGTAAGGTGGCGTTTGGAATCGACCTTCGCTGTGCATGTACGGTGTCCATCGCTTTTCTGATGATGGCTCAAGGAGTTAGTTGAGCTTAAGGCCCAGATCCAAGAGTTGTTAGATCGTGGTTTCATTCGACCCAGTGTGTCTCTATGGGGAGCACCGGTCTTGTTTGTAAAAAAGAAAGACGGATCTATGCGTATGTGCATAGATTACCGCCAGTTGAATAAGCTGACGATCAAGAACAAGTACCCGCTGCCGAGGATAGATGACTTGTTTGATTAGCTTAAAGGGGCTGCGGTCTTTTCGAAGATAGATTTAAGGTCAAGATATCACCAGCTTAAAGTGAAGGAAGTAGATATCTATAAGACAGCGTTTCAGACTCGATACGGGCACTATGAATTCCTGGTAATGCCTTTCGGGCTGACCAACGCACCAGCTGTGTTCATGGATATGATGAATTGGGTTTTTCAACCCTCTTTGGACCAGTTCGTCGTGGTGTTCATAGACGACATCATGGTATATTCCAAGTTAGAGAAGGAGCATGATGCACATCTTTGGGTTGTGCTGCAAATTTTAAGGGAAAAGAAGTTGTATGCCAAATTTAGCAAGTGCGAATTTTGGTTAAGAGAAGTTGCTTTTTTGGGTCATGTGGTATCTGCAGGAAGGGTAAGAGTAGATCCTCGTAAGATTGAGGCAAGATGGATTGGAAACCACCTAAGTCGCTGGCTAAGATTCGAGTTTCTTGGGATTGGCAAGATATTACGAAGGTTTGTTGAGGGTTTTCTTCTATCGCGCGCCTTAACTAAGTTGTTAAGGAAGGAGGTACCTTTTGTGTGGACGGACAAGCAAGCAAGATAGTTTTGAGAAACTAAAAGGGTGTTAATCGAGGTCTGATTTTAATTCAAATTAAAACAGAAAAGATTTTGTGGTGTATTGTGATGCTTCTCATACGGGGTTAGGTTGTGTACTGATGCAGGAAGGGAAGGTTGTTGCCTATGCATCTCGACAGTTAAGACCCCATGAAGTTAACTATCTGACGCACGACCTGGAATTGGCTGCAGTGGTTTTCACTTTGGAGGTATGGAGGCATTATCTGTATGGGGAGAAGTCGGTGATCTACACGGACCATAAGAGTTTGAAGTATCTGCTAACTCAGAAGGAGCTAAATTTGAGACAGCGAAGTGGGTGGAACTGTTGAAAGATTACGACTGCTCAATTGAGTATTACCCGAGGAAAGCGAATGTAGTGGCAGATGCGCTAAGTCAAAAAGTAGTATCGGATTTGAGAGCGATGTTCGCTCATCTTAGTCTTTATGACGACGGGATTTATTAGCTGAGCTGCGGGTGAAGTCGACATGGTTAAGCCAAGTAAAAGAGAAACAATTGGTGGATGAGGTTCTAAGTGCTCGACTTCTGCAAGTGCAGGATGGGGGATTAGAGGATTTCAGTGTAAACAGCGAAGGAGTTTTGTGTTTCTGTGGTAAGGTTTGTATGCCAAAAGATGTGGAGCTGAGGCAGAAGATTCTTCGGGAATCGCATAGTAGCCCTTATGCTATGTATCCTGGAGGGAGTAAGTTATATTGGGATTTACGGGATCAATTTTGGTGGCCTGGATTGAAACGAGAAGTTACGAAATTTGTAGGGAAGTGCTTGACGTGTCAGCAAGTCAAAGCTGAACATCAAGTGCCTTTGGGACTGCTGCAATCGGTGAAAATTCTGCAGTAGAAGTGGAAGAGGATCACGATGGACTTCGTTAGTGGGCTTCCTCTTATGCCTACTAAGAAGGACTCGGTATGGGTGATTGTGGATCGGTTGACAAAATTTGCTCATTTCATACCTGTTCGTATGGATTATCTTTGCAGAGGTTGGCGAAGTTGTATGTAGTGGAAATTATGAGACTGCATGGTGTGCCAGTATCAATTATTTCAGATAGGGATCCTAAATTTACGTCGCGGTTTTGAAGGGCGTTGCATCAGGCATTGGGCACCAGGTTAGATTTTAGCACGACATTTCAACCGCAGACGAATGGTCAGTCTGAAAGGGTGATTCAAGTGTTGGAAGATATGTTGAGAGGATGTGTTATCGACTTCAGAGGTAGTTGGGAGGAATTCTTGCCGTTAGCAGAGTTCGCATATAACAACATTTATCAAGCTAGTATTTAGATGGAGCCGTACAAAGCATTGTATGGGCGGAAGTGTCAGACTCCTACCTGTTGGACAAAGTTAGGTGAACGTCATGTGTTGGGTCCGGAGATAGTGGCAGAATCAGAGGAAAAGGTTAAGGTAATTCGAGCTCGATTGAAGGAGGCATCCGATGCATGATGTCGATATCGATCTTAAGCGAGAAAATATAGAGTTTACCGTACGTGATCGGGTTTTCTTGAAAGTTTTGCATTGGAAGAAGGTGATGAGATTTGGACGTAAGGGTAAGCTGAGTCCCATGTTTATAGGGCCTTATCAGGTTTTGAAGCGAGTTGGACCAGTAGCGTATCAGCTAGAGTTGCCTTCAGAGCTGAAGCAGATGCATGATGTATTCCACGTCTCGATGTTACGACGATACCGATCAGATCCGTCTCATGTGGTGCCAGTGGAGGAAGTTGAGTTGAAGCCAGATTTGTCTTATGAAGAGGAGCCAATTCAAATTTTGGAGTGAGATGTGAAGGTACTGCGGAGGAAATCAGTTCCTCTAGTCAAAGTGTTGTGGCGGAACCATGGCTCGGAAGAAACATCGTGGGAGCCGGAGGAGACGATGCGATAGCAATACCCTCACTTGTTTTGACCAGGTAATTTCGAGGCCAAAATTTCTTTAAGGGGGTAGAACTGTAACATCCGAGATTTAGGGTCACGATTTTTAATTCATATCTATGTGATAGTATGCTCAGATGTTGTTTGAGTGTGTTTGGGGGCTTCGGAGAACCTTGGGGTTAGATAAAAGCCTTAGTGAAAATTTCTGGTTTGAAGCCTTTAGGGAGAGCTAGGGGAGCTAAGCCTTAAGGGATTTAATGTGGGGTTCACTGACACAAGAAGTGAGGTGGTGGAGTGGTAAGAGGATGCTACCTAGGGTGTAGGGAGTTTGCGTGCAAGGAGTTCCAAGGGGAGGAGGTTCGAGTAGCATGGATAGCATTTTGGGTGCTTTGCAGGCCAAGAAGGGAGGAGGTAGTGGATTCTGCTATGGCACTTGGAAGGGGAGTTTGAATGGGTCAAGCATTTTGAATGTGTGGCTATGAAGAGGATAGAGTTTGAATCATTCAAATGTGTTTGAATGAGTGGAGTGGAGGAAAATTAGTAGAAAAACAAGGGATATGGAGTGAGGTTGAGGAGTTGGCCGAATGTGGGATGCTAGAAGGTGGCATTTTCGGTCATGTAAGGGGGGAGTAGGTGCCGAATTTGAGCTAGTAAGTGTGAGTGTCCATCTTTTTGCGTTTTCTCCTTTAGTTCTCCTTGCTGAAAGTGTTAGTCAAAAACTCTTCCTTTTGCTTTCTTTTCATTTTGATAAAAAGTCGGAAGGGGAGAGTGACCATTTGGTGCATTCTTGATTCATCTTCTTTTCTCTCTATTTTCTTTTCTAAGCCGAATCTCTCTCTCTCTCTTCTCCTCTTATTCTTTTCATTTTAGGTGGCCTTAAACCTTTACCCCACTTCTATTTCTAAAACTGAACCTTTCTCTTCATTTTCACCATTACCGAAACACCATAAACCTTAACCCTTTCTTCTTCTTTTTCACCTATTACTTCTCTTCTAAAAAAAGGGCCGAATAATCTTTCTTTGTGTTGGAACCTTGGCCAAATTCTCTATTCACTATTATCTCTTTCTTTTCTTCTTCTATTTTTTGTTTATTTCTCAAGTTATATCTCTTGGCCGAATCTGTCAGAGCCTGTAGAGGGGGCATCGTCGTTCATCTTCTATCAATCTCCCAGCTGGTTGCTAGTAATTGTGGTAAGGGGTTCTCTTCTATTTGAGTCTCCTTCTTTTTCTCTTTAAGTCATCGAAACCAAGAGTCTAACTCCATTTCTTTGGTGTGGCCGAATCTATGAAGGGGGGATTTTGGGTTTCTATATAAGCCAGTGTTAAGGGAGTTAGTGATCTTCTAATTCGCTTAATCAAGGTAAGAAGGTAACGTTCTACCAAGGCCATTTCTCTTGTCTTTTAGTGTTGTCAATCTAATATTGATTTATGTAGGGATCTCGACAGCTTTTAAGATCAAGTGAGAACCTTCGGGATTTGGGTCGACTTTGGTAAGGTTATTGGATTAGCATGATTATTTAGTCTCATTTAGATCTGATTTAACGTTTAACAGGGTCTTCTAATTAAGTACTATTCAATGGATGCGAGTACCAGCCAAGGAGAGAAAGGGGTTGGACATGTAGTCCCTACCCCTAAGTTCAAGAAGCGTTCAGTTTCAGCGGTTCGTGATTGGCCACCGGGGTATGGGCCAGCTTCGGAACAGGATCGTAGGCAAATAGCGATAGTGTCGGTTAGTGATAGCGTCGAAGTAGAGGGCGTGGTATTACAGGTTATCAGGTGTGTAATTAGCACACTGTTTCTTTACTTTCATTGTTTAAATTAATTAAATGCATGTGATATGTGTGGTAGCCGAATTAGTGGCTGTGGTGGTATTGTTATCCATAATGGGTAATCTGGTAAACAGGTTAGTACAATTCCTATATCAAAATGTAGATGGATATATGTGGATCTATGTAAGCATGTAAAATATGTATGTTTGGACATATTCATATGTTTCATGCCATTTCATCATAATGTGCTGCATGTACATGGGGTTCGGTATATATATTGAAAAGGGGAAGTGTGTATATATATTTATATATGTGGATTAATGATGGCCTCGAGCCTCATTGTGGATTGATGATGACCTTGAGTCACATCGTGGATTGGTGATGGCCTCGAGCCATATCGTGGATTGATGACGACCTTGAGTCTCATTGTGGATATTTGTGATTTTAATCACATGGATCAGTGGCTAGACCACTAAGTAGACTTTGAGCAGCATGACTGCCAAAGAGGTGTGTAGCAGATGGAGGGTTGATTTAGTAATCCCCTGGTGTGTGGTGGTTGGATATACGGGTGGTGTGTAGCGGTTGGATATTAGGTTGGGTTGGATTAACATAATGCATCATAATATGTTGTTTATCGATTTGATGTGGTTTTGGGGCTAAGCCCAATTGTGGAAACAGGTGGTTTAATTGCACATTGAGCCAAAATGACTCACCCCGTTCTTCAAATAATACGATAATACATGATACATTGGACCGGGCCGAATGGATTCGAGGTGGCCATGCGTAAGCGCTTTTATTTTAAGTACCTTATAAACTTTTAATTACTTTTTGGGATATTTTATTATAATAAGGCCGCTATAAATGTTTTGGGATTATTATTATGGGTTTAAGTTAGTTTTTCCTATCTGTTGATTAATTAAAAGATGATTTTAAGATATTTCTAACGTAAAGGTAACAAATGAAAGTTTTGTTCAAAATCTTGGATCACTTATAAGCAAACGAGTTTTTTTTTATTTTAGAACTTAAAACTCATTTTTCACCTTCGAAACCAAACTATTTTCAACACCTTTCCCTGTAACATTTCGAATTCGGCCGTAATGTTTTGGGCTGGGTTTGGGGTGTTACAATATCAGTTTGTATGAGGATGGCAGCCTGCTAGCGGAACTTTAGGTGAAGCCTTTGTGGTTAGAACAGATCAAGGAGAAGCAATTATCAGATGAAAATATGGGTCGGTTAATGCAACAAGTTGACAATAGGGGATTTTGGAATGAATAAGGATAGAGTGCTGTGCTTTCGCGGAATAGTTTGTATGCCCATGGATTCGAATTTGAGACAATTGATTCTGCAAGAGGCGCATAGTAGCCCTTATGCTATGCACCCCGGAGGAAGTAAGATGTATCGAGACCTCCGTAAATAGTATTGGTGGCCAGGGTTAAAACGGGAGGTTACTGATTTCGTGGGTAAGTGCTTGACTTGTCAACAAGTGAAGGTGGAACATCAATTGCCGTCGGGCTTATTGCAATCGGTAAAGATTCCTTTATGGAAATGGGAGCGAATAACGATGGATTTTGTTAGTGGGTTACCCTTAACACCCACTAAGAAAGATTCCGTCTGGGTGATAGTGGATCGATTGACGAAGACTGCCCATTTTCTACCAGTTCGTATGGGATACTCACTACAGAAGCTGGCTAAGTTGTACGTATCGGAGATTGTGAGGTTGCATGGGGTACCAATGTCTATTATATCAAACAGGGATCCTAGGTTTACATCACGGTTTTGGAGAGCTTTGCATAAGGCTTTGGGAACAAAGTTAAACTTCAGTACGGATTTTCATCCTCAGTCAGATGGTCATTCGAAAAGAGTAATCCAGATTTTGGAAGACATGTTAAGGGGTTGTGTGATTGACTTCAGAGGTAGTTGGGAAGATTTTCTACCGTTGGCAGAGTTTGCATTTAATAACAGTTACCAATCCAGTATCAAAATGGCACCCTATGAAGTGTTATATGGTCGTAGGTGTCGTACCCCTACTTGTTGGACTAAATTGGGGGAAAGGCAATTGTTGGGTCCTGGATTGATATTTGAGACTGGAAGAAAAGGTAAAGGTGATTCGAGCACGGTTAAAGGAAGCTTCGGATAGACAAAAGTCGTATGCGAATCTAAAGCGTAAGGATATTGAGTTTGCAGTGGGAGATCAGGTCTTTCTAAAAGTCTCACCTTGGAAGAAGATTTTCAGATTTGGAAGGAAGGGAAAGTTGAGCCCTAGGTTCATTGGACCGTACCGTGTGTTGAAGCGTGTTGGACCAGTGGCCTATCAGCTTGAATTACCTCCAGAGTTGAGTCAGATTCATAGTGTCTTCCATGTTTCTATACTGAGGCATTATAGATCGGATCTGTCTCACATAGTACCGGTAGAAGAAGTGGAGATAAGGCCGGACTTGTCTTTCGAGGAGGAACCAGTGAAAATCTTAGACCGTGATGTTAAAGTGCTAAGAAAGAAGTCGGTACCATTGGTTAAGGTTCTATGGCATAATCACGAGCGGAGGAAGCTACGGGAGCCTCGAGGACGCTAATTAAACAACAAAGATCCTCACCTCTTTTAACTAGGTAAATTTCGAGGATGAAATTTTCTTTAAGGGGGTAGAATTGTAACATCCTAAAAATTTAGTATCGATATGTTGCATAAATTCTGTGCTTAGCTAGTGAATGATTTATTTTATGTGTTTATTATATAGTCTTGAGAAGGCTCGGGATTAATTCGAAATTAGAATAAATTTTGGTAAGGAGTACTTTATTGAAGTGGAACAAGTGATCTTGATGTTTAAGGTAATTAAGTGGCAAAAGCTAGCATAAGATAAGCTAGTAGTAAAGTGGAGTTGGTGCCATAAGTGTTGCTTGAGGGAAGAGGTTCGAATCCCATAGTATGCATTTTATGACTTTAATTTTTACACTCTTCTAGCATGTGTCGGCCAAGCTTTATTTTTGGTAAGGTTGGACTATTTTTTTTATGGCAAGGTGGCTAATGGGTTAAGGTAAGCTTTGAACATAGGAAAGAAATCATGAACTTATGGAATGTAAGGGGGGACACAAGGCACTTTTAAGGGGATGTGTTTTGGAAAGTTTGGAATGGCCAAACTTTGTCCATGAGCTTGGATGGTTTTGGGGTCTAGGGGGATGGCCGAATATTGTTGGAAGCTTTTGTAAGGATGTGTAGCAAGTTTGGTCACTTTAATTTGATCATTTGGTGCTTTTCACAAAAGCTTTTCTTCTCATCTTTTTCTCTCCCTAGCCGAATGCATTTTTGTGCATTAGTAAACATTTTTTTTCTTCTTTTGGTCATTTCTTTTAACCATTTGGTCATAATTTGCTTAATCTCTCAAGTTCTTTTTCCTTAGTGCCGAAAACACCAAAGCACAAAAGCCATTTTTCTCTTTTAATGTTCTTCACCATTGCCGAATGCTCCCTTGTCCCAAATCTCTCTCTTTGCTCCTTTCTCACCTTTGAAAAACTGAAACACAAGCCTCTCACCCTCTATTTCTTTCTTTCTCCATTTTGCTCATTCTCACAAACACATTTTCTCCCTTCTCTTTTCCTCCATGGCTGAATGTTACTAGTAATATATTCTTTCATTTTCTTCTTGGCCGAACCTCCCTCTTCACATATATTTTCTTATCAATCGTTTTCTTTGCACTTGTTTTGATTAATCGGTAAGAACCCCCTTCGATTTTTTTTATTTTTCTTTCTTCTTTTCTTTTGCCGAATCTACTTTTGATTTGGGAGGGTTTTTTGACTGAAAGTATCCTCTATCTTTCTCTTAGACAATCTTTTTCGTCTTTATAGTGTTATAGAGAAGGCCAAAACTTGGAAGTGTTCGTAATCATCGTGAATCGCTAAGATTTGGTTCAAAGTGTTAAGGTAAGGGTTTCTATCAAGGACTCCCATATTACTCGTTATTTCGTCAAAGATGGGTTACTAATCGATTTTATCTTAGGGACGTTATCGCTCGATTTTCATTCCGTGAAATGTAAGATTTCGTGGTAAGTCATTTTCCCCTTTAAAAACTTATAGACTAGAATTTCAAAATTTTAGTTGAACTAATATTCTTCTGTCAATGGCGGCAAATAAGATAGGGTCGAAAAGGGTGGTGAATAGTGTTTAGAAGAGGGGCAGATTCGCTATTCCCTCTAGATTCAAGCGAAGGGCTATTTCGGTAATCCGAGACTTTCCACCGGGTTGTGGATCCTCATCCGGGGAGAATCAACTATTTGAAGTTGTTTGTAGTTCAGAGCCATTAACTATTCGGGATTTTTCACCGGGTTGTGAACTGTCAACCGGGGAGAACCGACAAATAGTTGTTGTTTGAGATTCCGAGGGAAAAAATCTAGATCGCCTATTTTAGCATAGATTTAATTTAAGTGTTAGTATACTAATAAAGCGTGATACGTATTTAGGTATCGACGATCGGGAAAGTGTAGTCCTCACCGTAATCAGGTGTGTAATCTCACAATTATCTCATGGGTTAGATGACTACACCGAAATTAAGCATTAGACTAAAAATTGCAAAGTTGGTGAAATCAAAAAATATGGTATATTAACACTTTAGTGTTAAGTGCATGAAATTGGTATTAAATCGTGAAAATTACGAATCGCCCTTAATGGACTAATGTGTTAATAAGTGATATTTTGGGCCACATGTGATAAATGGGCCATATGAGTTATTTGATAAAATTGGCCAAGTGTGTTATGAGATGATATAGGCCAAAATGTGAAATGGGCTAAAGTGTAATATGAGCCAGACTGTAATAATTCCTTTATGGGCCTTATGTTGGAAATTATCATATGAATGAATGGCTATGCATTTTAAATACATGATTGCATGGGTTGGGATATTTGATGAAGAGAAGATGGCTTCGTGCCCAGTTAATGGCTTCGTGCCTAGTTTAATTTATGGCTTAATGCCCAGTTGGTGTGTTGGCGGGGTGGGTGACTAAAGCTCCCCACAGGTGTGCTGGTTGGTACTGGTGGTGTGTAGCGGTTGGAAATTTAGGCTTGGTTGGGAATTGCATAACACATGCATTTTATATTTGTTATATTGTTACATTTGTAAATGGGCTCAAGCCTAAGTAAATGCTTAAATGGTTTTGGCCCAGTGGACTATGGTAAGTGGGTTACACACTGAGTTCTAAGTAACTCACCCCATTTTTTTTACCCTTCTCAGGTAACGATCAGTAGTGGAGGCTTGGGCCGAGAATGACTTCGTGGAGGCCATACTACGAATGATGGTTTATATAAACTTTGAACTTCTTTAAAGTATTTTCTTTTAATTACTATTTCAGTTATGATGTAATAAGGCCTCTGGTATTATTTTATGGATTTTTACTTGTGGATGGATTTTAATTATGTTTAGATACGTAAATGGGACTATTTTATTTTTATAAATGATTTTTTAAAATTTTCATGCAAGAAAAAAAGGGGTTTTTCTTAAATATTTTATCTCGTAAGTTTTCTGTAAATATTCTTTTAAGAATCTTGTTTCAAATCTCTTTTAAACTCTTTTAAACTTCTCGTAAAAATTTTAACCAATAAATTTCTAAGTTTCAATTTATAATCTCATACGTCTTAAATCATAGATTCTAAAAATTAACCTCAGTTTTTAATAAACTCCATTTCCAAAATAGTTTTAAGGATCTATTTTCTTTAAATCATTAGACGGCTAGATGTATGTCCGTTTTGAGTGACATACCAAATCTGGTCTTAACGCATAGACTGGGTTTGGGGTGTTACAGTACTTCAATATGAGTTGATTATAGATGGATTGGATGAGTGCATGTTGTGTATGATTGAAGAGTGAAAAAAATTGGCAAATAGCTTAGTTCTTGTTCATGTGGATAGACACACGGGCATGTGTCTAAGCCATGTGTGACACATGACCAGTCCACGGGCGTGTACCGTGGCCGTGTCACTTTGGCAGAATTGAGTAGTGTAGGCCACGGGCTAGCCACACGAGCGTGTGCCTAGACTTAAGGCCGTGTGAAGTAGTTAGTGTTCACCACGGGTGGTGGGCACGGGCATCTACTCTAACCGTGGGGCATTGGCAAAATGCTTGAGTTTTCATGCATGATTGGTTGACATGGGCGTGTGTGTCTACACACGGGCATGTGGCATCTAACACGGGTGTGTAGTCCCTGTTTAGATGGAGAAAATTTTAAGATTCTAAAAAGTTCCGATATAGTCTCGAGAGCCTCGTGTGTATGAGTGAGGCCTCGTAAGTCGAGAATGAGGTTGATGAGGTGACTTAAGAGAGAGTAGTCACGATGAGCCTAAATGGTGATCATGTGGTTTTTATCCAATAATGCCTCAGGCCCGGTTCCAACGGGAATTACGGGTAAGTGGTGTTACGTCTTCACGTTGTAATGAAAATGAAAAATAAGAAAAAGAAAAATCAAGTGAAAAAGAAAAAGAAAATGAAGAAAAGAAAATTGAGATTGAAAAAGAAAGTGAGAGTGAGAAAAAGAAAAAACAAAATTGAGATTAAGCAAAAATGCGAGAGAGAAAAGGAAGTTGAAAAGGAAAAAAAATTAGAGAAAAAGAGGCAAGCGAACAAGAAACGGTGAGGAGTGTTTCAACTAACCCATATGAAATTTGTTCTTGTTCTCCTTTTCAGGTTTCCGAACGACCGAAAGATAATTTTCAACTTCAATACCTTCCTAATGAGCGACGCTTTCGCTTGACCGAAAAAGGTAATGTTGAAGATGAAATCAACCCACACGAGCCCAAAGGTAAGGAAAGTAAGGAAAGTTTAACAACCGAGTCACGAAAAACATATTTGGAAGTTATTGATTACACTTTCGGTGATTTAGTTTTTAAAAGATCCCCTTATCTTCATCCGATTAATTGTTATTCCTTGATTGTGGTTAATGAACTCGTTCCAAAAGAAAGCACAAGGAGTTTTTCTCTTGATTTGCATTGTGAAGAAAACCTTGTTGATGTTGTTCTGTACGATCGACAAACCAAAGATTTAATTTTGCGTGATGACGGTTTTTCACGAAAAGTGATTAAAATTTTCGATTGTGATAATTTTGTGCATCAATTACTGCCTTGTGAAAAATCCATGATTTGGTGTAAATCTGTTCCAATAACCACAAATTATTTTGATTGTTTGTGTCTGTGGACGCAAAAATCCCATTGGTTTAGCGTGTTTAATTTAACGAAACCTTTGCTACACTTTGGCGTAAGTAATCAAACTCGCGTGTTTAAACCCAGAATTTACCTTGGTTCGTTTTGTGGAAAAATCAAGCATCTTAAATTTCGTTCGAATAATTTCTATTTGTTTGATACTTGGTTTTCAAATAAGGAAACGAGGTATGACAAATTTGTTTTCAATTTAAATTCGTGCCTTAAACAATTTCTGTGGTTGTACATAAAGTTCGCTTTTCATTCTGAAAAGGTTAATTCAACCACGATGTTTCAACTACACTATACCCCCGAGGAGCGAAGGTTTGTGTTGATCGAGCGAGGTAAAAATGATCTTTATTTTCATGCTCATAAAGGTAAGACTCCTGAAATTTTTGAAACGTCTTTGTTCTCCTCGGATGGTGATAAAAATCGTGTTGATGATATAGCTTTTGTAAAACACTTAGATCGTGACGTGCTTAATTGTTTTATTATGCTTGATGATGATCTATCTGTTTTCGACGTTGATAAAAAAGATTCTTGTTTTTGATAATTGTGATGATGCATTTGTGAGAGAGTCTATAGTCAATCGTCTAATGCATAGTTTGAATGTGCAAATTCATGAATCGTGTGAATTTTTTCAATTACCTTTTTGTGATGATTACATCTATCTTTTGACTCATTACTCGCATTCCAATCATGACTTGTGGAAATGATTTAAGTTGTTTGAATGCCTTGAACCCTATTCAATTTTGTTTCGAATATTTGACGAGGCATTGGTGAGTAAATTAGTTTGTTTGCATGGTTGTAAACATGGAAATTTGAACCTGTCCATCCGCATGCATTATACATGTCTTGTTACGATTATGCTTGGATTGCAAATTTGTTTGGAGTACTATTTCCTAACTCATCGCTATTCTTTTTAGCTGACTCAATTGCCATTCGCCCCATTCGACCGAAGAAAGCCAAGTAAGAGGAACTATGTTCGAGTGAACAACGGCTCGACTTGAGGACAAGTCGCTTTGAAGAGGGGGGATGATGTAAGCATACCTGGGGTAACCCAGAATTCACTTTTCAATCCTCTAGAGCTTTCTAAAGGTCCTCTGACTCGAGCTCGAGCTAAAAGAATGCATGAGGCTATTGTGACTTTAACAAGTCAATTTTGGCATGAAGTCCAGCCCGAAGACAATGGACAAGCTTGGGCCCAAACTTTGAGCAATCCGTGCACCTTGGTGCAAGCTGATTTCAGCTCGGTTCAGGTCACATGAGCTCGATTAAGCTCACATGAGCTTACTTTAGCTCATTTTGCTCAATTTAAGTTTAATTCAGCTCATTTATTTAATATTCGAATAAATTAAGTATTTTAAGAACTTAGTTTAATTTACTACAGCTCATAATTATGTCTTGATCTATTACATGTTTTAAACGTGTCTTAGCCGAATTTAATATGTCTTGTTTAAGACTTTATTAAATTTGTCTAATTTAATTTATGTGTTATTTAATGTGTCAAAATTGTGTTTTAATTATGTTCAGCTGAATTTTATGTGATTTAATTTTTGGTTCATGTGTTTTGTAGGTGAGCCGAATTTGGGAGAGCATTAAAGGCAAGGTGCATTTTCGGCTTGGTGAAAAGTATGGAAGGGAGCATGCACAATTGAGGTTCAATGGATGGCTTTTAAAGGAGCATATGTACGTGGGACGTTCATGCAAGAAGGAGTTGCTGAATGTTCATGCATTTGAACATTCATGGACCGTCTTTATGGAAGAACATACCTTGGGACGTTTCATGCATGTTCCATGCATTTTCAAAATGACCATTCAAGTAATCAAGGCACTTTAAAGCTCTATTCGGTGAAGGGAGATGTAGGAACATTAAATGGCTAAACATTCATGGAATTGAAGCTTTATTCAAGGTTAAGGATGCATGAATGCATCAAGTGATGCAACATGATGGTTCGGCCAATCCATGCATCCTTTCTAAGAATGAACCGAATTTTTAATGCTTTATTTATGCCCATTTAGCTGAATTTAGCTACATCAATTTAGTGCTTTGTTTCTAGAACTTTCTAGCCTATTCTACTATAATTTTTACTTAGCTATTAAGCTTTTACTTAGGCCATTTGGCTACCTAGCAAGCACTATCAATAGTTGTTCATTTTCTTTTGTAAAAAACTTTTTGCCAAATCTTTAAATGAACAATTTGTTCTTGAGTGAGTTAATCTCCTTTCTAATTCCGTACAAGCCTCATTGACTTATCTAGCGTGCTAGTGGCATCTCCCAACTTGTTTGAACTTAACACCAAGCCCTATTAGTGTGGCATTCACCTACCAACTATTCTGCGATTCCACCTTAGACGATATAGGAATCGGGGTGACACTTTTTAGTGTTGAATCATTCCTAAAGTTTGAGTTCGATTATCCATCTCCACCATTTATCTTAAAATTTATCTATCTTTATTACTTTCTACTAAACCGAGCCATCTAAATAACCTTCCCTTTTGTTTTTTTCCTAGCCAAACCTATCACCATAACTTAACCAATTTTCAAACCCCTTTGATAAGCTTCCGCAACCTTAGCCTATTTCCATCCTTTTTCCAACAACTCGATTACTCCTCCTCGACGATCGGGCAAAATCGTGAATGATTCGAATCTCCCCGGGCCGTCTCACATCACCTAATGTCTTATTTATAGAGGTGTTGATAGCCCAAATTAGGTCTTCGTCACGTTATATGTCTTTGTATAAGTTTGACTGCGCAGATGAAAATAACCCCAATAAACTTGGGCAGCACGTTGACGTGTGTCACATCACACCCCTTGCGTGGCATGACACAATATCCAAACTTTACCTTGGTTGTTCATTTTGTACCTTGACATCCCAAGAAGCTTGTGCATCACTCGATCCTTGCTTCCACGTCAATTGGGCATTTATATATTCATACTACACATTAAATAAAACCAATTAGCACAACCTAAGGCCCATGTCAGCCTGTTGGGTCATAACACCTACAAAATGTGTTTAAAGGACTTTTTTTATTAAATTTTAATCCTACGACCTAAATGCCGAAAAAGAAATATGAAATCTTAAATTGAATAGAAAACAAACTCTTTAAGTGCGGAATTAACCCTAATTAACTACTACATTTGACAGTAGGTCACAAATCAACACATAAGTATAAGTTAAAGAACAATATAATGGACTGACCAATCATGAGAATATTTCTTGGATTATTATGAAATAGTCATGACATTTTTTATAATGATAATTATAAGTATGATACTTAGACTTGAGATCATCATTGTTCCAACATCGTGAGTTGTATGCTTTTACATAGTCAAATGTCTTCTATAAATGATTGCACTATAAAGATTGATATTGGGTGTGCCACAATCTGTGTAGTGGGATGTGAATGATCAAGATAGAATTTGTCCCTTCTACATAATGGGGAAATATCTTAGGCCTTTTGGTGGTGTGATACTTGAAAGGAATGGTCATGCTCAAATGAGTTGATATGAGATATCACGCTCATTTGTTTATCTTGGTCTATTCGAGAAATCAAGAAACGAAAGATTGAGCTATGCAAGTGTGATGGTTCCATGACTTGTGTTCAATCTAGATATTAAGGACAACGGGATATACTACATGATGACATTATCAAGAAAACATTATGTCGAACCACAACTTCTTGTAACTTGGGTAGAAGTGATGCATTGCTAGATTTCACTCACTGTTTGTAACATTAGAAATGTCCTAATATTATTTCCAACATTGCAGGATCCTCCAGGGTCACAGCCTATGGTTAAAACAGTTAGAATATGTAAAAGGATGGGGGTATTTAACTTGTTGCTTGAACTATATTAATTATAGAATTGTTTTCATAATTAATTTAGTTTGATAAAGTTATGTATTAGACACAATGTGTGTGCATACTTGATACGCATATATAGAGAATCCAATTAAAATAAGTATGAAATTAGTTTCATATAATTTTAATTGGGTATATCTTTTTCATAATTCTTAAAAAGGGTTTTTAACTAATTTCAGTCAAAAGATGCATTTAAGAGTGGAAATAAATAGTTATCATTTTAGGAAAAGATATCACATTCGATTTTAATCCCTTAAATTGGCTTGGATAAGAATTTTTACTATAGGAAAGTCTTGATTCTCTCTCCATCCTTTAACCCAAAAAATTCAATTGTCTAGCAACAAGGGTTTTTCTAAAAAAATATTTGAAAAGCTCAAAGAGGTTTTCCGATTGTTTCACCAGATGGATATTAAAAGGCTAGAATTGAACATTGTGGCCGTGGTTCATTTTTTTGCCTCAAACATTGACTTCCAAAATTAGATTTTTTTGTAATATCCCAATTCGGTCTTTTGACCTGCAAATGGTGATGTTACTGGAAAATAGAAATCACTGCAAAATGTCAAAAACAAAGGTTTTGTAAGTTAAGTCAATCAGTACGATTTAGCAAAATAGGCTTAAAATGTCGTTCGACGAATTATAATCTTTAAGGAAAAAACCAAGGGAAAATAAAAGCATGCCACAACGCACACAACATAAGAGTTAATATTTTGGTGAAGTGCCATCGTTCAGTTAATACAAACTATTATATGAAGGAAAACCAAATTCACTTATACATCGTTCAAATAAAAGAGACTAAAAATATATGCCACCTTGATTGATATACATGTTACAACTAATACAATGAAAGCCTCACAAATAAATCTGTTGTAACAGCCCGTTTTTAGTGAAATCAGAATAGTGGTTTCGGGACCACAAATCTAAGTTAAAAGGAAAATTTATTATAATTTCATAGCATGGTCTGCATTATGATAGGAAGGATGTATGAAAAATTTGATAAGAAAATTTTACCGATTATGTGTTTAATTATGGAAAGGACCAAATTGCATAAAATGCAAAAGTTGAATTCTAGTAGTTAGAAGGATAAAATAGCTATGGAATTCAAAATAAGAGGTCCTTATATGGTAATTATACCATTTAATAAAAGTTAGTAGATATTTTTGGCGATTCATCCATGGAAAATTAGAAAAAGAAAAGGATGAAATTGGAAAGTTGAAAAAAAATTAAAGATGATATATAAAATAAATATCAAATAACATCATTTTATATTATCTTCTTTCCCAAAATTTCTATTGAAACCCTAGGAAAGAGAAAACAAGCTTTCTTGGCTTCATTAGGTAAGTATCCTTGTCCTGTTTTTAGTGATTTTTTTATTTATTTTTAAGATTGGAATAGTTTAATCTATCTATTATAGGGCTTAATTTGTAAAGATATCAAAGTATAAAATTTTTTCCATGGACTTAAATGGTCAAATTTTGAAATTTATGGTAGAAAATGAGAGGTTGTTGATAGATAAACAACTTTTGTAAAGTGAATTTTGATAAAATTATGATTTAGGGACTAAATTGTAAATATGTAAAAGTTATGGAAAATTTTATGATTTTTATGAAATATATGTACTGTAAATGTTATATGTAAAAATCGGTACCTTGAAATAATGATGAAATTGCTTGAATTTTATTTTTCGAGCTTAGGGACAAAATTGTCATTTATGAAAAGTATAGGGGCAAAATGGTAATTTTGCCTAGGATGTAAATTGAATTCAATTGAATATGAAATATAATAAACGATGATTAAATGCATTTATATAGATCCAGATAACTCAAATTTGAAGCTAGATCGAGGAAGAGAAAATGTGTCGAATTAGTAGACTTTTAAATACGAACAAGTATCGAGGTAAGTTCGTGTAACTTAATTAGAGGTAAGTTCGTGTAACTTAATTAGAGGTAAGTTCGTGTAACTTAATTATGTGTATTAATATGTTTGAATTGAATGTTGTATTTGTGTGAATTGTATAAATGTTTAATGTATGAAATTAATCACATGCCCAATATTACTCGATAAATGATAAGTTCCATTTGAATAATGAAATGCGATGGATACAACATTTCCCATATTGATTATAGTCCTTCATATGTTGCGAACATTATAGCTCGGATGAGCATCCTATTAAAAGCCTTCTCGAGCATCCTATTATATAGTTCCTGCGAGCATCCTGATCGGTAGTGATTTTGCATGTGTTGCACACTACCGTAGCTCTTTGTGAGCGTCCTGTTACATGATTCGATTGGTTGTGATCCAGCATATAATGCGGACACAAATGCAGCTCTATGTGAGCATCCTGATATAGGCTCTTATGAGCTTCCTGACATGGCTCGCTTGAACTCCCTGTTACGCTATCCAGAGCGTCTTGTTAATAACTCTTCGGAGTTACCTGTTAAGCTCTATAAGGTCCCTGATTAAAACTCTTATAAGTTTCCTGTTTAGCCAAGATAAGTGTCCTTTACATGGCTCATATGAGCATCCTAATATATGTGGCTCGAGAATGTGCTCCCTGATTATGTGCCCTATCGGGTACCCTAAAAATGAATTGACGGATCACTGATTTGTATACCTCGCATTTACCACCTAAGTATCCATCGTAATTTCAATGATTCAACAGATAAAACTCCTGACATGAGAAAATTTCAAGATTTGAAAGAATTATGTCTTGATTTCTTCTGAAATGCCTAAAATTTTGTAGCATGATGAGCTCATCCATGCTTATTGTACATGTGAATTATGTGACTAACTTACTTAATTAAGTGCATGTGATTAGGCAAATTGCAAATTTGTTAGGAAGCATGTTATTGAATGCTTATTTTAGTGAATGTTATTGGTAAGTTTAATTCATGTTATACAAACTTACTAAGCATTAAATGCTTACTAGGTTTTCTTTTCTCTGTTTTATAGTGCTCGGAACCTCGCAAAGATTGGAGATCGGTCGGAGCATCATCACACTATCCACCAGCTCGTTTTGGTATAAATAATAAATTTATTTTGGTATAATGGCATGTATAGGTTAACTTGGCCAATTGTTGGCTTGTAAATGGTTGCTTGTAATCTAGCCATTGGAATGGCTAGTGATAGTTGGTTTTGGTATATTTATAAGGTTAAATTATGACAATTACATATGTGTTTAGTATGTTTAATTGAGTTATGTTAAACATGTATGTTTATAAAAATGTAAGATTATAAACATGAATGCATATGATGATAAAATATGCTAGATGATAAAATTGGATCGGTTATAATGCTTGAATTGGTTGGTATATGATTGCAAGTATTGGTGTAGGTTGTTGGAAAATTTGGGTGACAAATAAGGCTAGGAAATGGCCTTATTTTGTTCACATAGGTAGACACACGAGCATGTGTCTTGACCGTGTGTGATACACGGCTTGGCACATGGGCGTGTGGTTTGGTTGTGTGTCCCCTGCATCTTAAAATTTAGAAACAGAATGCTTCAATAGGCACACGGGCAGATACACAGGCATGTGTCTTAGCCGTGTGAATCCTACACCTAATTTTTGAAAATTAAATTGACCACATGGCTTAGCACACGGGCATGTGGCAGGCATGTGGCACAAGCTAGAGAGTTACACGGGTAAGGACGCAGGCTGGGACACAGCCATGTGCCTCACATTGAATGCCCACATGGCTTGAGAATGGGCATGTCACTTGGCCGTGTGAACCACACAGTCTACTCACATGGGCGTGTGACCCTTGTATATAAGAAAAATTTTAAAAATTTACGAAAACTTTTCTGAGATCCCGATTTAGTCCCGAATTGTTTCTAATGCTTAAATTGGGCTTCGAGGGTCTATTCAACGGGAAATATTATTAGTTTCGGATATGAATAGTAAATGATATGAATTATCTGTAAATTATTTTGTAAACTCAAATAATGCTTCGTAACCCTATTTCGGTGACGGATATGGGTTAGGGTTGTTACATTTATTGATATCAAAGCTACAATTTTTAGTCGATTCTCGAACTAATGTAGTAAGTATGAGTTTAGCTATACATGCCATTATATTATTTGTGATAGTGTGATATCTCCTGACCATTTTAAATGTGTTTTTCATATAGTAATGTCATCCAACCAAGCTAGAGCTGAATCTGAGGAAGCTGAGAGCACTGCTCAAGCTTCCGTTCAATAAGCTGTATCTAGTAGTAGTACAAAGGCCTATATCTGAGGGCCGAGGTGAGGAGGCTAAAGAAGCCTTCTTTCAAATGATGAATGAGTGGTTTACTGAATATTTGAGAACAAATCTTGTTGTACAACAACCTCCCCCACCTATTCTTCAATCGGTTCCTGAGATGCCACAGGGTGCTGAACCTATTAGAATCGGTAAGCCTCCGGTGGATAAAATCTGTAAGTATGGGGCAGAGGAATTTAGGGCTACCGCCAATGATGATCCAGAAAGAGCTGAATTTTAGTTGAAAAACACTATTAGGGTTTTAGATGAGTTATCATGTACACTGGCTGAATGCTTGAAATGTGCAGTATCTTTACTGAAAGACACAGCTTATCAGTGGTGGAATCTATAACTTCTGTTGTACCGAGAGAAAATATTACTTGGGAATTCTTCCAGACAGAATTTAGAAAGAAGTACATCAGTCAAAGATTTCTAGATCAGAAAAAGAAAGAATTTTTAGAGCACAAACAGGAAAACATGACTATATCTAAGTACGAACGAGAATTCATTAGAATGAGAAAGTACGTTAGAGAATGGGTTCCGATCGAGGTTGATATGTGTAAACATTTTGAAGAAGGGTTAAATGAGGATATCAAGTTATTGATTGAAATTCTTGAATTAAGGGAATTTGTGGTACTAGCTAATCGAGCGCACAAAGTTGAGGAATTAAGTAAAGAAAAGAAGCAAGCAGAGAAAGAAGCTCGGGTATCTGGAAAAAGATTTATGGGTAAGTCACAATCATCTACTTCAAAGAAATCAAACCATGATCGTTCTACCACCTTTACGGGATATTTTAGAAAAGAGCAAGTCTTTCAACATTCTAACCTGAGATCTTCGTCTCCATCTGTAACAAGTGTAGAAAGTGTCAGTAACCCCAAACTGAAGTGTAAATACTGTAATAAATGTAACACCCCTAACTCGTAACCGTCGCCAGAATAGGGTTTAGAGGCATTACCGGACAATCAAAACATTTCATATCCAATTCACAACACAAAGTCCAATATCATTTAATCATAATCAAATATAAACATATAGTCCCTTAATGAGGTCTACGAGACCTTAATCATCCTTTAGAATAGGGCTGGGACTAAACCGAACTCATATGAAAATTTCTGAAATTCTAACATTTTTCTAAGTTACAGAGGTTCTGAAATTCTAACATTTTTCTAAGTTACAGAGGCCACACGCTCGTATAGGTAGGCAGTGTGCCTCAAATGGCCTCGGACACACCCATGTGTCCAAGCCATGGCAAAACAGGGCATACCTACTGACTTATCCACACGGCCTGAGACACGCCCGTGTGCCTCACCCGTGGTCGACACTGACTTGCACCACACGGCCAGTCACACGTCCGTGTGTCCAGCCCGTGGTTGAGCCTCACTTGCTTCACTTGGAAAACTTAAACAACACGGTCGAGCCACACACCCGTGTGCTCAACCGTGTGGGCAATTATAGGCCATTTTCAAGGCCAAACTTGCCTCCCACACCTTGAATCACCTACAAGCCTCAAATCATATGCATTTATACTACAAATGGCAACTAAAACATACCAATATATGCACCAATTCTTCATCAACTATACCATCTATAATCATAATCAATTTCATCTCACATTGGTTCATCCAAAATACCAAAATTTACATCCTAATAATATAGATCAAACATCATATAAACTTTACCACCATTCACATTTAGACCACAATTTTCATCAACAATTTAAACATGAAACATACCATATTCATCCTTCATTTAACACACACATATACACATTAACATTATTCAACTTTCAAGCCATATCACATGACAATCTTATACACATAAAAAACACATAATATCTACTAGCCTATACATGCCATATACCAAATATATACATCTTTCAAATGCACCAAAATAGATAGCCGATAATGTGATTGAGTCACTGACGATCCCCAGATCTGAGCTAGCTTTACTGACACTATAAAATAGAGAAACAATTCACACAGTAAGCTTAAGAGCTTAGTAAGTTCGTAATGTAATACATTTTACTCAATAATGCAACATTAATTCATAATTAAACCATCACATAGATAAATTTATAACTAGTCACCATATCATCCTCAACCATATACTCATATATTCATCTATTCAACATTGAACAATAATGCCAACCACATAGGTTCGAAACATACCTTTGCCAACACTTAGTTGACTCATGTTATTACTAATCAATGCTCAATATCATACCATATTCACTGTTCGCTTTCTCTTCAATTGAATTGCACACCTAATGCCAAATTCATAGTCGAAACTGAAATAACATCGCACACTTAGTGCCTCAATTCATAGCCGAAGCTTAAATAACATCACACACTTAGTGCCTCAATACAAAACCAAATGTAATTCGGTATCACACACACAGTGCCAACCACAAAGCCGAAGCTTCTATTATTTCACACACACAGTGCTAATCATCTCGGTCACATTTCCAAACACATACATTTAGTGCCACATAACTCGATTCATCACATAGCATTTATATAATCTCATAACTATTTGTTTCATAACATTTAAACATAGTTAAGTACACATATTATATCGAAACTTACCTCAGACATCGAAATATCAGAACTAGTCGATCAATCAAGTACTTTATCTTTGCCTCGATCTCGATCCGAATCTCTCCTTTCTTGGTCTAAACACATTCAAATTTAACTCATTTAATAACCAATTCATTCAATTTAGTCCAAACACATATATTAAGGGCATTTTACAAAATAGCCCTCATATTTTCACATTTCGACACTTTAGTCCTTAATTCACAAAATCTCACTTCACCCATGCCTAGTCGAATTCTCCCTATGACCATACAAGTCCACACATTTCATTTATTTCACATTTTAGTCCTCTAATTTCTTATTTTCACAATTTAGTCCAATTAACTCAAAATCACCAAAAATCCAAAGACAAGCTATGTTAATCTATCACATAACTTTCATAATTCATCACCAAACTTCATAAAGCTCATGAATTCATCCATGGCACATTACAAATTCATCATCAATTCACAAAATTTAAGCATGGGTTTTGTAGAGCATGAAGCAATGATTACAAAAACGTTTAAATAATTAAAAATCGAGCTAAAAGTAAATACTAATTCAAGCTTGAGCTTGTCGAAACCTTCAAAGCCCTTAAACCTTTCTTTCTTTTCTAATTTAGGTGGAAGAGATGAGAATATGCTCACTAATTTGTTTTGTTTTTAATTATATTAACTTAATAATCTTTTTACCTTTTTGTCCTTATTTTTATTTCATTTAAATTCCACTAATTTAGGCATTTTGTCCATCTATTTATCACATGGTATAATAACAACATAAGGACTCATATTTTAATAAGTCATGCCAAATAGGCACTTTAACAATCAGCACACAGCTTTTACATTTTATGTAATTAAGTCCTTTTCTCAAATTAAGCACACAAACGTAAAAATTTTCACACAGAAATTTCACACATGCTTAATCGCATACTGTAAACACCAAAAAGAATCTTAAAATATTTTTTTGACCTCAGATTTGTGGTCCTGAAACCACTGTTCCGGCTAGGGTCTAAATCGGGTTGTTACAACTCTCCCCCCTTAGGGATTTTCATCCCCGAAAATCTTACCAGTTAATAGGTTTGGATATTGATCTCTCATAACATCTTTAGGCTCCCACGTAGCCTCTTCAAATTCATGTTTGTGCCACAACACTTTCACTAATGGTATTCTTTTGTTTTTCAATTCTTTGATCTCCCGTGCCAAAATTCGGATTGGTTCTTCACTATACGACAAACCTGATTGAATCTCAACCTCAGTTGGAGCAATTACATGCGATGGATCAGATTTATATCATCGAAGCATCGATACATGAAATACATTATGAATTTTCTCTAATTCAGGTGGCAACAACAACTTATAAGCAACTGGTCCAATTCTTTCGATGATCTCATACTGCCCGATGAACCTTGGACTCAACTTGCCTTTTCAGCCAAATCGAAGTATCTTTTTCCATGGAGACACTTGTAAAAACACTTTGTCACCAATCTCAAATTCAATATCTTTTTGTTTTAAGTCTACATAGGACTTCTGACGATCTGAGGCCGCTTTCAAACTGTCACAAATCACTGTCTCTTTTATCAAATCAACCCCGTGAATCTTATTCTCACTCAGCTCTATCCAATACAATGGAGTTCGACATTTTCGACCGTAAAGAGCCTCATATGGTGCCATTTTGATACTAGATTGGAAACTATTATTATATGCGAATTCAATCAAACGTAAATGTTTTTCCCATGTACATTCAAACTCAAGAATACAACATCTCAACATATCCTCAAGAACTTGAATGATCCGCTCGGATTGTCCATCCGTTTGCGGATGAAATGCAGTACTGAAATGAAACTTTGTGCCTAAAGCCTCTTACAATTTCTTTTGAAACCGCAAGGTAAATCTCATATCTCTGTCAGATACAATAGATAGTGGCACCCCATGCAATCTCACAATCTCAGCAACATACAATTTGACTAACTTATCAAGTGAATAATCTATTCTCACCGGAATAAAATAAGCTGATTTTGTCAATCTATCAACTATCACCCAGATTGCATCTTTCATGCTCGGAGATAAAGGCAATCCCGACACAAAGTCCATCGTAAATCTTTCCCATTTCCACTCAGGAATCATAATTGGTTGTAACAAACCGGACGAAACCTGATGTTCAGCTTTAACTTGTTGACAAACCAAGCATCTCGAAACAAACTCTGAGGTGTCCCGTTTCAAACCATGCCACCAATAAAACTATTTCAAATTGTTATACATTTTTGGACTCCCCAGGTGAACAGTCAAACAACTACTATGAGCTTCATTCAAAATCAACTGAATTAACTCTGAGTTCCTTGGAACACAAATCTGGTCTCTGAATCTCAAATAATCATCACTATCAACTTGAAATTCTGAATCAGAATTCAAATCACATTGAGCTCATTTTTCTATCATCTCATCATCACTTTTCTACATAACAAATTTGACGTACGAACATCGGCCTCACTTTCAACTCAGCCAAAACTGAACCATTATCACATAGATCTATCTGAGTACTAATAGCTCACAAAGCACATAAAGATTTCTGACTCAAAGCATCAACAACAACATTAGCTTTGCCCGGATGATAATCAATTAGTGATTCATAGTCTTTCAAAAGCTCTAACCATCTTCTCTGCCTCAAATTCAATTCTTTCTAAGTCATCAAGTACTTCAAACTCTTGTGATCTGTATACATATAACATTTCTCACCAAATAGGTAGTGACGCCAAATCTTCAATGCAAATACAATCACGGCTAATTCAAGATCATACGTCGGATAGTTCTTTTCATGTGGCTTTAACTGCCTCGAAGCATAAGCGATGACTTTTCCTTCTTGCATGAGTACACAGCCTAAACCATTCAATAATGCATCATTGAAAACTATGAATTCTTTACCCGATTCAAGTTGAACTAACACATGTGCCTCTGTTAACAATGCTTCAATTGCTCAAAACTTTGTTGGCACTTTTCTGACCACTCAAATTTAACATCTTTCTGTAGCAACTTCTTCAACGGAGTCACAATCATCGAGAAACCTTTCACAAACCGCCTATAATATCCCGCTAGTCCTAGAAAACTACGGACTTCAAACACATTTCTCGGTGGTTTCCATTCTAAAATAGCTGATATCTTACTTGGATCAACTCGTGTTCCCACAATGATACAATATGTCCCAGAAAACCAAACTCATGCAACCAGAACTCACATTTGCTAAATTTCGCATACAATTGTTTCTCACGCAGAGTCTACAACACAATTCTCATATGCTTGGCATGTTGCATCTCATCACAAGAATAAATCAAAATATCATCAATAAACACCACAACAAAGCGATCTAAGTACGGTCTGAATATTTGATTCATCAAATCCATAAACACTGCAGGAGCATTCATTAGTCCAAAAGGCATAACTAAGAATTCATAATGTCCGTACCTCGTTCTAAAAGTAGTCTTCGGTACATATGATTCTTTAACTCTAAACTGATAATAGCCCGATCTCAAATCTATTTTCGAAAACACTGTAGCTCCTTTTTAGCTGATCAAACAAATCATCAATACGTGGAAAGGGATATTAATTTTTTATCATCACTTTATTTAACTATCGATAATCAATACACATCCTCATAGTACCATCTTTCTTTTTCACGAACAACACAGGGGCACCCCAGGGCGAGAAACTCAGTCGTGCAAACCCTTTATCTGTTAATTCTTGCAGTTGAGACTTCAACTCTTTCAATTCTGTTAGTGTCATTCTATATGGAGCTACTGAGATAGGATTCGTCCCCGGTACCAATTCAATACCAAACTCAACTTCTCGTATCGGAGGTAATCCCAGAGTTCTTCAGGAAACACATCTGGAAACTCGCAAACTACAGGCACATATTCAATTTTCTTTTCAGTTATTTTTGTATCTATCACATACGCGAGGCAAGCTTCATAACCCTTTCACATAATTCAGAGCTTTCGTTGATGATATAACAGCTGGCAACCCATTTAAATCACTGGATTCAATTCCAACTATCTCACCATTCTGACTTCTCAAATCAATACTCTTTCGTTTAATATTCACAATAGCATGATGTAAAGTGAGCCAATCCATACCTAGAATGATATCAAATTCATCAAAAGGTAGCAACATCAAATTAGCCGGAAAATAAACATCCCAAAACATCAATGGACAATTCTTGCACACTTTATCCACCAAAACACACTTGCTTAAGGGTTTCGATACTCTAATCATGAATTCAGTAGACTCAAAAGGTAGAGTCTTACTTGGTACTAGATTCACACACACATAGGAATGAGTAGAACCTAGATCTATCAATGTAATCACATCAGTTATTTAATAGAGTAAAAGTACCAATAATGACGCCTAGAGATGATGCTTCTTCTCGTGCACTTATAGCATAGGCTCGGGCAGGTGCTCTCGCCTCAGATCTCACATCTATATTCGTAGTCCCTCTTTGACTCCCACTCACATTTCCAGTATCTCTGGGTGGTCTACCCCTAGCCGTCGTATTACTCAGTCTCGCACTTTGAACATTGTCTTTCTCGACTAACTCTGGGCAATCTCAAATAAAATGGTCTCGTGATCCACACTTGTAACAAGTTCGATTATTGTACTTGCCCCAACATTCTCCAACGTGTCGTCTTCCACACCGTCTACAATCAGGCTTGTTACTTTTAACACTACCAACACTTGATTCAATTGGAGCTAGAGTTCTCGAATGAACACTTTGTCTTGCACGATCTATACGCGAATGTCCAAACAAAGCATTTAAACGATTGTTCACATCTTTAAATCTCCTCGATAAAGTTTGAGACGATGCTCATCAATCTTTTTCTTTCATCTCTAGCTTCAGAATCGGCTTTCTTCTTTTCTTTGCTAAGCTCCTCGGCTTTGCAAGCTCTTTCAACTAATACAACAAATTCATTTATGTCAAGTATTCCAACCAGCAATTTGATGTCTTCATTCAGCCTTTCAATGAAACGTTTACACATAGTAGCTTCAGTCGAAACACATTCCCATGCATATTGACTCAATCTCACAAATTCCCGCTTGTACTCAGTAACAGACATGCGACCTTGTTTCAGCTCAAGGAATTCTTTAAGTTTCTGATCTATGAATCGTTGACTGATATACTTCTTTCAAAATTCATCTTGAAAGAAATCCCAGGTAACCAACTCTCTCAGAACCACTGAAATCAACGTTTTCCACCAATTATACGCGGTATCCCTCAACAACAAAATAGCACATTTGATATATTCATCAGGTGTCAATGACATCTCATCAAATACTTGAATGCTATTCTCGAGCCAAAACTCAGCTCGCTCGGCATCATCATCAACTGTGGCCCTAAACTCTTTAGCCCTGTACTTTTGAATTTTATCTACATGAGGTTTGTTCAATCTAATTGGATCTACAACTTGTGGCACAACAGGTACTTGTGGGGTTGAGGTTGTGGAGCAGCCGGATTCGTTCAAATGAACTTCGAAAACCACCCACTCATTATTCAAAAAAAGGCTTGCTTAGCCTCTCCCTCTAGGTTACTATCATTCGGCCTAGATGTGGTTGGTGCTGTCCCTTGAGTGGAAACAGATGCATTGCTCTCAACATCGTTAACAACTGCTCAATCGGGATCCATTTACTATACGAAAACACATTTGTAACTATCAGGATTCATCACACTATCACAATTATATATATATGGCATGTATAGCTAGACTCACACGCGCTACGTTAATCCTAGAATCGACTAAACCGTAGCTTTGATACTAATAAAATGTAACACCCCTAACCCGTAACCGTCACCAAATAGGGTTAAGAGGCATTACCAGACAATTGAAACATTTCATATCCATTTCACAACACAAAGTCCAATATCATTCAATCATATTCAAATATAAACATATAGTCCCTTAATAAGGTCTACGAGACCTTAATCATGCTTTATAATAGGGCCGGGACTAAACAGAACTCATTCAAAAATTTCTAAAATTTTAATATTTTTCTAAGTTACAGAGGTCACACGCTTGTGTGGTAGGCACACGGCATCAGACACGCCCATGTGTCCAAGCCGTGGCAAAACAAGGCATACATACTGACTTGTCCACACAGCCTGAGACACACTGTGTGCCTCACCCATGGTTGACACTGACTTGCACCATACGGCCAGTCACACGCCAGTGTGTCCAGCTTGTGGTCGAGCCTAACTTCCTTCACTTGGCAAACTTAAACAACACGGTCGAGCCACATGCTCGTGTGCTCAACCGTGTGGGCAACTGTAGGCCATTTTCAAGGCCAAACTTGCCTTCCACACCTTGAATCACCTACAAGCCTCAAACCATATGCATTTATACTACAAATGGCAACTAAAACATACCAATATATGCACCAATTCTTCATCAACTATACCATCATAATCATACTCAATTTCATCACACATTTGTTCATCCAATGTACCAAAATTTACATCCTAATCATATAGATCAAACATCATATAAACTTTACCACCATTCACATTTAGACCACAATTTTCATCAATAATTTAAGCATGAAACATACCATATTCATCCTTCATTTAACAGACACATATACACATTAACATCATTCAACTTTCAAGCCATATCATATGGCAATCTTATACACATAAAAAACACATCATATCTACTAGCCTATACATGCCATATACCAAATATATACATCTTTCAAATGTACCAAAATAGATAGCCGATAGTGTGATTGAGTCGTTGACGATCCCTAGATTCGAGCTAGCTTTATTGACACTGTAAAACAGAGAAACAATTCACACAGTAAGCTTAAGAGCTTAGTAAGTTCGTAATATAATACATTTTACTCAATAATGCAACATTAATTTATAATTAAACCATCACATAGATAAATTTATAACTAGTCACCATATCATCCTCAACCTTATACTCATATATTCATCTATTCAACCTTGACCAATAATGCCAACCACATAGGTTTGAAACATACCTTTGCCAACACTTAGTTGATTCATGTTATTACTAATCAATGCTCAATATCATACCGTATTCAATGTTCTCTTTCTCTTCAATTCAATTGCACAATTAGTGCCCAATTCATAGTCGAAACTGAAATAACATCGCACACTTAGTGCCTCAATTCATAGCCAAAACTTAAATAACATCGCACACTTAGTGCCTCAATACAAAATCAAACGTCATTCAGTATCGCACACACAATGCCAACCACAAAACCGAAGCTTCTATTATTTTACACACACAGTGATAATTATCTCGGTCACATTTCTAAATACACAAATTTAGTGCCACATAACTCGATTCATCACATAGCATTTATAATTCAATAATCCCATAACTATTTGTTTCATAACATTTAAACATAGTTAATTACACATATTATATCGGAACTTACCTCGGACATCGAAATACCAAACTAGCCAATCAATCGAGTACTTTATGTTTGCCTCGGTCTAGATCTGAATTCTCCTTTCTTGGTCTAAACACATTCAAATTTAACTCATTTAATTACCAATTCATTCAATTTAGTCCAAACACATATATTTAGGGCATTTTAAAAAATAGCCCTCATATTTTCACATTTTGACACTTTAGTCCTTAATTCACAAAATCACAAAATACACAAAATTTCACTTCACCCATGCCTAGCCGAATTCTCCCTATGACCATACAAGTCCACACATTTCATTTGTTTCATATTTTAGTCCTCTAATTTCTTATTTTCATAATTTAGTCCAATTAACTCAAAATCACCAAAAATCCAAAGACAAACTATGTTAATCTATCATATAACTTTCATAATTCATCACCAAACTTCATAAAGCTTATGAATTCATCCATGGCACATTTCAAATTCATCATCAATTCACAAAATTTAAGCATGGGTTTTGTAGAGCATGAAGTAACGATTATAAAAACGTTTAAATAATTAAAAATCGAGCTAAAAGTAAATACCAATTCAAGCTTGAGCTTGCCGAAACCTTCAAAGCCCTTAAACCTTTTTTTCTTTTCTAATTTCGATGGAAGAGATGAGAATATGCTCACTAATTTGTTTTGTTTTTAATTATATTAAATTAATAATTATTTTACCTTTTTGTCCTTATTTTTATTTCGTTTAAATTGCACTAATTTAAGCATTTTGGTCCATCTATTTATCACATGGTATAATAACAACATAAGGACTCATATTTTAATGAGTCATGCCAAATAGGCACTTCAACAATCAACACACAACTTTTACATTTTATGCGATTAACTCCTTTTCTCAAATTAAGCACACAAACGTAAAAATTTTCACACAGAAATTTCACACATGCTTAATCGCATACTTTAAACACCAAAAATAATCTTAAAATATTTTTTTGACCTCAAATTTGTGGTCCCAAAACTACTGTTCCGACTAGGGTCTAAACCGGGCTGTTACAATAAATTTCATTTTGGGGAATGCCGTTTGAGAACTGGAACATGTTATAGATATGGTTCTCTTGGCCATTTTCATAAAGATTGTTTGTAAAGGATTGAAAAAGATACTAATTAAACTTCGAAGCCAAGAAACCCTAGTTCGAGAGGAAGACCACCCCGATACCCTAGAAATGTTAGTGGTAGCCGAAGTGCTACAAAAGATTCAACAGTTAACTCTGATGCAAAAGCACCGACAAGGACATGTGCTATATCTGCAAGAGAGGATGCCTCTCAACCAGACGTCATTACTGGTATATTTTCCCTACTTGATACTGATATTACTGCTTTGATTGATCTCGATTCAACACATTCATACATTTGCACAAAATTAGTGTCTGTTAAAAATTTGCCTGTTGAATTTACTAAATTTGTGGTTAAAGTTTCAAACCCCCTGGGTCAGTATGTTATGGTGGATAAAATTTGTAAAAACTATCGTTGATGGTAAAGGGTTATTGCTTTTCGGCTGATCTAATGTTGTTTCCTTTTGATGAATTTGATATGATTTTGGGAATGGATTAGCTAACCTAGCATGATGCAGTGGTGAATTGTAAACAGTAATATATTGTGTTAAAGTGTCAAAATGGTGAGTTACTTCATGTTGAATCTGATAAACTGAATGGGTTATCTATTTTGATCTCAGCAATATCAGCAAAGAAATATATCAGAAAGGAGTATGATGCTTATCTTGCATATATGTTTGATACTAAAGTATCTGAGTCGAAGATTTAGTCAGTGCCAGTTGTTTGTGAATTTCCTGATGTATTTTCAGAAGAATTACCTAGTTTACCATCGGTTAGAGAAATGGAGTTATCTATAGATCTTGATCCGGGACAACATTGACATCTATAGCACCCTACAGAACGGCTCCTACCGAATTGAAATAGTTGAAAGCACAGTTACAAGAATTGATTGACAGAGGCTTTGCTCGACCCAGTTTCTCACCTTGTGGTTCACTGGTTCTATTTGTAAAGAAGAAAGATGGATCGTTGAGGCTGTGTATTGATTACAGGTAGCTTAACAAGGTTACAATCAAGAATAAGTATCCATTACTTTAAATTGATGATCTGTTTGATCAACTGAAAGATGCCACTATGTTCTCTAAAATAGATCTCCCTTCTGGATACTATCAGTTGTGAGTGAAAGACTCAAATATATCGAAGACAGCTTTCAGAACCAGGTATGGACCTTATGAGTTCCTTGTGATACCGTTTGGTTTGACAAATACACTAGCGGTATTTATGGATTTGATGAACAGAATTTTTAGACCGTATTTAGACATATTTGTGGTGGTGTTTATTGATGATATTTTGGTATATTCCCAAGATGAAAATGAACATGCTGATCATTTGAGAATAGTACTGCAAACACTACGTGAGAAAAAATTGTATGCCAAATTTAGTAAATGTGAATTTTGGCTACGAGAAGTTGGTTTTCTCAGACATATAGTATCTGCTAAAGGTATCAGGGTGGATCCGAATAAAATTTTAGCAATTTTTAATTGGAAACAACCGAAGAATGTTTCTAAAGTTAGAAGTTTTCTAGGACTAGCAGGATATTACCAAAGGTTTGTTAAAGGGTTCTCAATGATAGCTTCTCCGATGACTCGATTATTACAGAAAGATGTAAAATTTGAGTGGTCTGATATGTCAGTAGAGTTTTGATAGATTAAAAGCCTTGTTGACTGAAACACCTGTGTTAGTTCGACTTGAATCAGGTAAAGAATTTATAATTTACTTTGATGTATCATTAAATGGTTTAGGTTGTGTATTGATGCAAGAAGGTAAAGTAATAGCCTATGCTTCTAGACAGCTAAAACCACATGAAAGAAATTATCCAATATATGATTTAGAGTTGGCGGCCACTATTTTTGCATTGAAAATCTGGCAACACTATCTATTTGGTGAAAAGTGCCACATATTCACCGATCATAAAAGTGTGAATTATCTTATGTCACAAAAAGACTTGAACTTAGGACAGCGCAGGTGGCTTGAATTATTGAAAGATTATGATCTTATTATTGAATATCATTCAGGAAAAACTAATGTGGTTGTTGATGCCCTAAGCAGAAAGTCTTTGTTTGCCTTACCAACAATGAATACTCAGTTGTCATTGTCAGATGATGGTTCAATTATAGCAAAGTTAAAAGCTAAACTAACATTTCTATAATAGATCTGTGAAACTCAGAAGGGTGATAAAGAATTATAAGCTAAACGAGAATAGTGTGAGTTCAATCCTGATTCAGAATTTCATATTGGGCCTGATGGTTGTTTATTTTTTAGAGGCAGAATATGTATACCGAAGAAGTTGGAACTGGTACAGAAGATTTTACATGAAGCTCATAATGGTACCATGTCTATTCATCCTGGTAATAATAAAACGTATAATGATTTGAAAAAGATGTACAGGTGGCCAGGAATGAAATGGGATATTTCTAAATTTGTATCTAAATGATTCATATGTCAGCAAGTAAAAGCCGAACATCAAGTGCCTTTGGGATTATTACAGCTAGTTACAATGCCAGGATGGAAATGGGAAATAATTACCATAGATTTTGTATCAGGATTACCCTTGTCTTCTAAGAAGAAAGATGCCATTTGGGTAATTGTTGACTATTTAACAAAGTCTACACACTTTAACTGGTACGTATGGATTTTTCTCTAGATAGATTGGCTGAATTATATATTTCTAAGATTGTTAGACTACATGGGGTGGCAGTCTCTATTATTTCAGTCAGAGATCCTCGATTTACGTTTCGATTCTGGAACAAATTGCAAGAAGCTCAGGGTACACGGTTACATTTCAGCACTGCATTCCATCCTCAAACTGATGGACAATCCGAACGTGTTATATAGATATTGGAAGATATGCTTGGGTGTTGTATTCTAGAATTTAAAGGTAACTGGGAAAAATATCTGCCTTTAGTTGAATTTGCTTACAATAACAGTTGTCAGTCCAGTATTAAAATGGCACCATATAAGGCTCTATATGGTCGTAAATGTAGAACTCCATTGTATTAGATAGAGCTCAGTGAGAAAAAGATACACGGAGTTGACTTAGTCCGTGAAACTGAAGAAAAGGTGAAAGTAATTCAAGATAGTTTGAAGGTAGCCTCTGATCGTCAAAAGTCTTATGTCGATCTTAAATGAAAAGAAATAAAATTTCAGGTCGGCGACAAGGTATTCTTAAAAGTATGACCTTGGAAGAAAGACCTCCGGTTTGGTCAAAAAGGAAAATTGAGTCCACGGTTCATCAGGCCATATAAGATTATTGAAAGAATCGGACCTGTTGCATATTGGTTGGCATTACCACTGGAGCTTGAAAAAATTCATAATGTTTTCCATGTGTCCATGTTACGACGGTATCGGTCAGATCCTTCACATGTTATTTCTCCGATAGAGGTAGAGATTCAGCCTGACATGACATATAATGATGAACCAATTAAAATCCTAGCACGTGAAACAAAAGAGTTAAGAAATAAAAAGGTAGCTTTAGTGAAAGTTCTTTAGCAACGACATGGTATAGAAGAGGCTACCTAGGAACTGGAGGATACAATGAGAAAGCAATTTCCGAAATCGAAAATTCTTATAGGGGGAGAATTGTAATAGCCTGTTTTCAGTGGAATCAAAATAGTGGTTTCGGGACCACAAATTCGAGTTAAAAAGAAAATTTATTATAATGTCATTGCATGGTCTTCATTATGATAGGAAGGATGTATGAAAATTCTGATAATAAATTTTTACCGATTATATGTTTAATTATGGAAAGGACCAAATTGCATAAAATGCAAAAATTAAATTCTAGCAGTTAGAAGGATTAAATAGCTATGGAATTCAAAATAAGAGGTCCTTATATGGTAATTAGACCATTAAATAAAAGTTAGTAGATATTTTTTGTGATTCATCCATGGAAAATTAGAAAAAGAAAAAGATGAAATTGGAAAGTTGAAAAAAATTAAAGATGATAAATAAAATAAATATCAAATAACATCATTTTATATCATCTTCTTCCCCAAAATTTCTATGGAAACCTTAGGAAAGAGAAAACAAGCTTTCTTGGCTTAATTAGGTAAGTATCCTTGTCCCGTTTTTAGTGATTTTTATATTTTTGAGATCGGAATAGCTTAATCTATCTATTATAGGGATTAATTTGTAAAGATATCAAAGTATAGAAATTTTAACATGGATGTAAATGCTGAAATTTTGAAATTTATGGTAGAAAATGAGAGGTTGTTGATAGATAAACAACTTTTGTAAAGTGAATTTTGATTATTATTTAGGGACTAAATTGTAAAGATGTAAAAGTTACGAAATTTTTTTAATTTTTATGAAATATATGTGCTGTAAATGTTATATATAAAAATAGGTTAGGCTTGGAATAAGGATTAAATTGCATGAATTTCATTTTCCGAACTTAGGGACGAAATTGTCATTTATGAAAAGTATAGGGGCAAAATGGTAATTTTTCCTAGCATGTAAATTGAATTCAATTGAAATTGAATTCAATTGAATATGAAATATAATAAACGATGATTAAATGCATTTATATAGATCCAAAAAACTCAAATTCGAAGCTAGATCGAGGAAAAGAAAAGGTTACGGATTAGTAGACTTTTAAATACGAACAAGTGTCGAGGTAAGTTCGTGTAACTTAATTATGTGAATTAATATGTTTGAATTGAATGTTGTATTTGTGTGAATTGTATAAATATTTAATGTATGAAATTAATCACATGACCAATATTACTCGATAAATGATAAGTTCCATTTGAATAATGAAATGCGATGGATACAACATTTTCCCATATTGATTATAGTCCTGCATACGTTGTGGACATTATAGCTCGATCGAGCATCCTATTAAAAGCCTTATCAAGCATCCTGTTATATAGTTCCTACGAGCATCCTAATCGGTAGTGATTTTGCATTTGTTGCACACTACCGCAGCTCTTTGTGAGCATCATGTTACATGATTCGATCGATTGTGATCCAGCATATAATGCGGACACAAATGCAACTCTATGTGAGTGTCTTGATATAGGCTCTTATGAGCTTCCTGAAATGGATCGCTAGAACTCCCTATTACGCTATCCGAAGCTCCTTGTTAGTAACTCTTCGGAGTTACCTGTTAACCTCTATGAGCTCCCTGATTAAAACTCTTATGAGTTTCCTATTTAGCCAAGATAAGTGACTATTACATGGCTCATTTGAGCATCCTGATATATGTGGCTCGAGAATGTGCTCCTTGATTATGTGCTCTATCGAGTACCCCTAAACATGAATTGATGGATCACTAATTTGTATACCTTGCATATACCACCTGAGTATCCATCATAATTTCAATGATTCAACGGATAAAACTCCTGACATGAGAAAATTTCAAGATTTAAAAAATTATATCTTGTTTTCTTTTGAAATACCTGAAAGTTTGTAGCATGATGAGCTCATCCATGTTTATTTGATGTACATGTGAATTATGTGACTAACTTACTTAATTAAGTGTATATGATTAGGAAAATTGCAAATTTGTTGGGAAGCATGTTATTGAATGCTTATTTTAGTGAATGTTATTGGTAAGTTTAATTCCTGTTATACGAACTTACTAAGCATTAAATGTTCACTAGGTTTTTTTTCTCTATTTTATAGTGCTCGAAACCTCGCAAAGGTTGGAGATCAATCAGAGCATCATCACACCATCTTCCAGCTTGTTTTGGTATAAATAATAAACTTATTTTGGTATAATGGCATGTATAGGTTAACTTGGCCAATTGTTGGCTTGTAAATGGTTGTTTGTAATCTAGCCATTGGAATGGCTAGTGATAGTTGGTTTTGGTATATTTATAAGGTTAAATTATGATAAATACATATGTGTTTAGTATGTTTACTTGGGTTATGTTAAACATGTTTGTTTATAAAAAGGTACGATTTTAAACATGAATGCATATGATGATATAATATGCTAGATGATAAAATTGGCTTGGTTATAATGCTTGAATTGGATGGTATATGATTGCAAGTATTGGTGCAGGTTGTTGGAAAATTTGGGTGACAAATAAGGCTAGTAAATGGCCTTATTTTGTTCACACAGGTAAGACACACAGGCGTGTGTCTTGACCATGTTTGACACACAGCTTGGCACATGGCGTGTGGTTTGGCCGTGTGTCCCCTGCATCTTAAAATTTAGAAACAGAATGCTTCGAAATAGGCACACGGGCAGAGACACGGGCGTGTGTCTTGGCCGTGTGAATCCTGCACCTAATTTTTGAAAAATTAAATTGACCACATGGCTTAGCACACGGGCATGTGGTAGGCCGTGTGACACAAGCTAGAGAGTTACACGGGTAAGGACATGGGCTGGGACATGGCCGTGTGCCTCACAACATGACCTAAGACATGGGCATGTCACTTGAACGTGTGAGCCACACAATCTACTCACATGGGCGTGTGACCCTTGTATATAAGAAAAATTTTAAAATTTTGCGTAAACTTTTCTGAGATTCGATTTAGTCCCGAATTGTTTCTAATGCTTAAATTGGGCCTCGAGGATCCATTCATAGGGAAATATGATTAGTTTCAAATATGAACAGTAAAGGACATGAATTATCTGTTAATTGTTCTGTAAACTTCGATAATGCTTCGTAACCCTGTTTCGGTGATGGATACGAGTTAGGGGTGTTACATCCGTAGTCTGGCTGAGTCCCTTACAAAAGTTTGCAATGCTCTACAAAACCTAAAATGGTAGAAGAAACTAGGTAAATTCAAAATGAACTTAGTGAGTTCCAATGATAATTGATGACATTTTTATCAAGGTTTCAAAGAAACAAAATCAATCTAACTAATTAATACATTTGATATTACCAAATAGCTTACACGAAGATGCAACACTATAATTGCCTACAATTCGTTGGTGAATACATATCACATATCAATTACTATTCATTGGCGGATACTGTCTAATTCTAAATACTAGTCATCGTTAACTTTAGTTTTTTGGCGAATGTTAGCTATATATAATACCAATTCATAGGAAAATTTCCAAGCATAATTAGAGTTAGTTCACATGTAGATACTTATTACACTTAAGCACATATCACACAGATACCCATTCTAACTAAAGCACTGTTCACATGTAGAAATTTTACATAATACATGCATGCTTTGTATGGAATAGTTCATTGACCACTTCCTTGTGTTAGCTTTGATCCATTTAACGCTTTGAAGAGCTACAGTTTCATATTCACAGTATTGCTCCATAAAGCCAGTATTCCATTCAAATCCTCTTTGTTAATTCGAACACTTACATGCTCCCTCGCAAGGTCAGAGCATTCACCAATCACGATTTGCATTTACATTCCATGCCAGAGGCAAATCACATATCATTTCATATTTTCCATACATTTCTCCCATCACATCTCAACAGTTTCCTCCATTTCCCCTTTTCCACCCTTCCGGATACAAAGCTTGTGTGCCTAGGAAGAGTATCCATTTTCAATCATTCATGTACATACAATTATGATACATGCATGGATGGGGTGAAATTTATTAAATTTCATTCACCCAAGCTGCCAATTTTCAAGTTTTGAAAATCACCAGATTTGCGACAACTTTTTGGATGGGTCCAAGCATTTTTGGGTTGAGATGTCCTCATGGCGTTTGAATTTGTATCTCTTATCTTCGAACCTCACTTTGAATCACTCAATTTTGAGTTCGAGACATCAAGTTATGATCATTTTAGTGATGACTATGTGAGCAAAATTTTTCGAAGAGATTATAACGGGAATCACCAGTTTTGGGCTTTTAATTCGAGTTTAAATCATATTGGGTTCGATTTTTAGGCTTAATTTTTATTATATATAAGCTCAATATTGTATTTATTAGGTTTTATTATTTTATTATTTATTTCGACTTTTGGATATTGTTTAAGTATTTTAAGTTGTTTAGGAGTTTTTATTTCTTAGTCAAACAACAAAGTTTAGTTTAAAACTACTTCTTGTTTAAATTAATTAGAGTTTTAGTATACTTTAGAGTTTTATTTGAATGTACTTGACTGGCCTGCTTCTTCATTGTTCATTAAGAAAACAATTGTTTTTGTTAATAAAGTTTCCAACTCTAGGAGTTTGTTTCTTTGTGCAAGATTTCTTTCTTGTGATTTTTAGAAGTAGTTTTCTTCTCAATTTTCTTCAAGGAGTCGTGAGAATTCATCCTTCACCCTTCAATATGTCAAGAATTATTTCTTGGAGGGTTGATTAGAGCTGTTAATTGAGTTTTTTGGGATTTATATTTCAAATGGTTCAATTGGACATTTATCCAACTATTCATCACATCTATCAGTTAATTCGATCCATCTTCCACTTTATTTTTTTAATTTATATTTCTTATTGATTTATGATTTTTATTTGTTCTTTGTTCTCAAATTTCTTCTTTTACTGTTTTCGATTTCTTTAGTTTCTAAATTTGTTTATTTCTTCTTTTCAGATCAGATCCAAATATTTCCTTTTCGATTCAAACAACTTAAATTCGATCATCCCTTCACTCCCTCTGCTTCAATTACTTGTCATTTGGTATCAAATTTGGGCGTTTGAGGTATTCTTTGTGTTCTTATAAACTGATTTCCAGCAAACAACCTCAAAACAATTTTTTTTAGAAATTTTTGGTAAAAAATATTTTTCAGTGGATAAACGTTTTCCAAACGATTTTTAAATTTACATACTAATTCTTGGCACTTCTTAGAATATAAAAAAAATATTTCCCACAAAAAAGTGATCGAAAAAGTACAAAAATAGAGAAATACAAAAATAAAAAAAAATATTTTGTAGGTTGAATTTTGTGCCAAAATTTTCCAAATCAGGTCTACATTATTTTAGGAGACTCCAGTTTAAATTTTGTTATTTTTAAAAATCAGGAATACCTCGAATGAAAATATTCAAGTTGTTTTCTATTGTTTCGGGTTTTAGGTTGGGTAGTTTATTTTCTTTGATTCTAGTATTAGGGTTTCTTTTGTTTAGCTTTTCTTATTCTATTACGCATTCTAACACATTTCCGTTTATTGTGTTAATAGGTACGAAAAGAGTTACCTCTCCTTTCTCCGCGCAACTTACTTCCTTCGGAGTCGAGTTTTTCTTTAGCTTCTTAAAGCCTTAGATGAACTTTGTTAGAGAGTGATCCCACATCTTTTTTAATATTGTTGATTTCGATTACTCTTTAAAAGTTACATGTGAGAAAATCTTAACTTTTTTCTTTGTCTTTTCAAGTTGTTTTTTTTTTTATTGCGAGTGTATAACAGTGAGGTTTAATTTTTTTGATCAATTTTTTCAATTTTTTTATTTCAGCCTCTAATAATGGTACGCAAACATAGTATAGAAGAGGTTTTGGAACCTCCTATTGATGGGGACGATTTGCTTTAGTCCAATTGTCTTGTAGTGCAACAATCCTTTAACATTCAAGTAAGGGATGATTCTAACGAAGTGCAAAGGACTAACATCTTCCACTCCAGGTGCTTGATTCAAGGGAAGTTGTGTTCTCTTATTGTTGATAGTGATAGCTGTGCCAACGTGGTAAGTAGTTTTTCAGTGGATACTTTATATTTACCTTGTGAAAATCATCCTAAGCCATATCACTTACAATGGCTTAAAGAAAGTTCGAAAGTTAAGGTAGTTAAATAGTCTTTAATTTCCTTCAAAATTGGGAATTATTCTGACGAGATTTGGTGTGATGAAGTTCTCATGCATGTGTCCCATTTGCTTCTTGGAAGACCATGACAATATGATCGTAATGTGGTACACCATGGCAAATTGAACTATTACTCCCTTGTGTTTAAAGGGAAAAAAATACACTTTAGCCCCTTTGGAGCCCAAAGATGTGTATAAGAACCGACTAAAAATGATAAAATTATGTGAGAGGGTTAATTGGAAAGAAAAAATTGAAAAGACAGAAAGAAAAGATGTAACACCCTTAACCCGTCTCTACCGTCAGATTAAGGTTGCAGAGCATTACCATACAAATCAAAACAAATAACTTTAAAATAGATCAATAATGTCATTTAATATTAATTACCAAAGAATCATTACAAACCTAGCAAACATACACTTTTTGGCCTTAAATCGAGCCTTTGAGGCCCTAAAAATAGTTTGGGAACAATCTGGGACTAATTTAAAACAAATCAAAAAATTTGGGAAAAAGATAAAAATTTTGAAAAAGCAAGGGTCACTTGGCCATGTGGCCAGGCTATGTGACATAGCTCAGACTGTGTGGACATTCGAAGGTAAGACACATGACCATGTCCCAGACCATGTCCCAGCCTATATGTCTACCCAGTTGTGTATACGAAGTTAGGTCATGCGGCCGTGTAACTCTCTAAACCTCATGTGGTTCATCCTACACCTAAAATTTAAATGACACACGACTATGTTGAGTGACCGTGTGTGGCACATGTCCGTGTGATAGCCCATGTCCCAGGCCGTGTGCTCCTAATTTAGCTTTTAAAACAAGTCATCTTAAATCCCACACACTTTTATATGACCAAAACACATCCTAACACATTCAAAACATACCAATTTAAGCAACCCTATATGTTCTAACCAATATGTCATTCAAAGGCACCACATTTCATATAAAAAAAACATTTGTGAATAAAATTACAATACCACATCTCAAGCCTACAACATGGATACAAAAGATCACTTCTTTTCAATCTATACCATCACAACTTACCAATTTAGATAGGCATAACCAACATGATCGTATTCAAAGGTGTTTAGTCATAAAACCAAAAACAAAAGGCATTATGCATTATGCATATCAAAGTTTGGTACAACTCAAAAACATTACCATATTGCCAAATTAGAAACAATTCCTATACATGTTAAAACACATATCACACATACACTTCATTTAATTACTTTATTCTCAATTTATACCACCTAGCCATACTTCTTCACAAGACACACATAAAAGACAAAATTTACCTATCAACACAAGCATATACCAACTAATTTCAAAACATACATATATGCAAGTAGGTTAAGCATAGGCTCAAAACAGATCATATTAACATACAACCCTATCCATGCCATTTATAATGAATTCAATATATTCATAGGTTATCGAAGTGGATTGATGGATAGTGTAATCGTGCTCGATGTTAATTTCAACTGTTTGAGCTTTTCGATGATCTACAAAATAATTAATAACAACTGTATAAACAACTAATGCTTAGTAAGTTTGTATAAAGGCAACTCAAACTTATCGAATACATTAAATTAAGCAATCAAGCATAATTTAGCTTAGTCATAGTCCAAATTTCCTTTCCTAGAAGCAACATCTCACATGGTTAGTTCGCGAAGCAATACCCATATAAATCCAACCAAAACATGGTATAAAACATGTCAACATTTCCATTTCATAATTCATCTCTTGTACATGTATAATAAACCATCATTTCCTTTCAATTACACATGTCATTATTTTAACAATCCTTACCCGTATTCAACGCCGGAACAAGGTATGAGGCATTACTAGACATATACGCAAACAATTATACTATATCGAAACATGACTTTCCACCCCAATTTAAAACTTTTCATAACACCTCTTAAACAAGCCTACGAGGCCTCAAACACACTTTAGGAATGGTTCGGGATCAATCGAACTCTTTTGAAGTTCTCTAGAAAAACTTAAAAACTTTTCAGTAAACAGTCCGCACGCCCGTGTGGAAGAAGGGACACGCCCGTGTGGCATATCACATCTCCATATTCCACACCCGTGTGGATTTATTTTTTAATTCGAACCTGCAGGGGTTTTCACACTGCTGTCGGACACGCCCGTGTCCCTGGCCCGTGTCCCTCACATAGCCTCGACACGCCCGTGTCTTACCCATGTGCCAAAAACCTTGGCATTCTATTTTTGACGTCATCACCCTATAAATGTCATACGGCCAAGGCACATGCCCGTGTCCTTTGGCAGTGTGGCGAATTAAATTTCTAATTTTAGGTGCAGACTTCACACGACCTAGGCATACGCCGATGTCCATGGCCGTGCCTTCCACACAACTGAGACACACGGTCGTGTCTCCGCCCGTGTGTTTACTACTAAGCATACTAACTTGTGAACCTAGTATGCAAGGGGACACACAGCCTGACCACACACCCATGAGGCTGACCATGTGTCACACAAGGCCTAGACACATGCCCGTGTGTCTACCTGTGTGGACAAGAACAAGGCTATTTGCCAAGCTCTTTCTATCACCCCAACTCATACAAACATAAGGCATATTAAACCTTCAACTCATTCATGCATAAATAAACTAAGTAAACCAATCATGCAACTTGCACAATCATGAATAACCTCGTCTTTTCATAGATTAATAAGAAAGAGCCAACACATTTGGCCAAACCAATATCACATTCACTAAGTCTAGTCCCTATACATGCCATACTCAAAATGCTAAGTTTAACTATACCAAGATGTGCTGATAGTGTGGGTGATCTTCTGATTATCTTCGTATCCCGAGCTAGCTCTTCAACACTATAAAACAAGGGAAAGGAGAAAGGAATAAGCTTTAAGCTTAGTAAGTCTATATGTAAACAATAAGCATCATACCACAATAACAATCAGTCAAACATTACATGCTATGTAATAACAGTTCATATCCTTATAATCATGCTTACTCATTTCAAGTCTTACCACATCCCAAACACATATTATAAACATTGCCCACAATATCACCACAAACCCACATGAAATATTTACTTAAACAAGTCTTTCGATGAACACTTCGGAATGGTACAAGATACCCGGTGGCTTCGCACACAGCCCACCATTAATCAATAATAGGGTGGTATCGCACATAGCCCACCAACAATGATAATTACGGTGGTATCATACATAGCCCACCAAAGTATTAATAAATACGATGGTATCGCACATAGCCCATCATTGTTAAAAAATAAGGTGGTATCGCACACAGCTCACCAATAATTACCTATTTACGGATATTTATCCGTACTCACATTTCTATTCTGAGGTTCATTCGAGAATTACACAATTTCTACCATTTTCAATGAATCTCACCAATAAGCATTTTCATCCATACAATGCATCAATAGGTAAAAACATATGTAATAAGAGTGTATCGTTTACACATAAACTTACCTCGGTGCAAAATATGTTCATTTGTGGCTTAGTCCGTAACCTTGCCTTTTCCCGGTCAAGGTTGTTTCACGTTCTTCTTGATCTATAATAATAAAATTTAATCATTTAATCACTACATAAATCATGACACTTCAAAATATCTATTTTGGAAAAAATAACCGGTTTGCCCTTATACTTTGGCAAAATTATAATTTTACCCCTAGGCTCATAAATCATTTTTCATCAAATTTTCTCATTAACCAAGCCTAGCTGAACATTTATTACTCTTATAACAATTCACATTACCAATCATTTCATGCATTTACTACTCAATTTGCAACATTTAATAATAGGTCCTTTTTGGTGTTTTCATGGTAACATCTTTCACAAAAGTTGTTTATTTAACAACTAAGACTCATTTTCTTCCATAAAAAGCAGCAAACAATATAAATTCTCACATGGCAAAACTCTAAACTTTCAATCATTTTGCAAAATAGTCCCCTCTTTAACTAGCTTAAGCTTTAAGGGTTCCAAAAGTACAAATATTATCAAGAAAGACCTCAAAAATCACTTACTAGCAAGGAGGATAAGTTGCTGAAATTTCAAGCTCCCCAAGGCCCTTCTTGAGTGTAAAAATCAGTGGGAGAAGAAATGGGAATAGGAAAAGATGATAGCTTTCTTATTTCTCTCTTATTTTATTCAATTAAGTCATCAACTCACCTAACCCTTGATCATTACTCTAATTTGTCCCTATGGCCAGTCATCACTTCCCCAATGGCCTAATTGCACTTTAAGGACCTCCAATTTAATATTCCATAGCTATTAGTTACCTTAGCTTGTAAAATGAAACTTTTGCAATTTATGCGATTTAGTCCTTTTTCGCAATTAAACATACAATCACCATAATTAATGCATCAAAATTTTTGTGCACCCATATAATCATGATATAACACATATAAAATTATTAAAACTAATTTCTCCAACCTTGAATTAGTGGTTTTGAAACCACTATTCTGACTAGCCCCAAAATCAAGTTGTTACAACTCTCCCCCTTTAGAGATTTTTGCCCCCGAAAATCTTACCGGTAAAGAGGTTTGGGTACTATTCTCTCATGGCTTCTTCCAGTTCCCACGTAGCCTCTTCTACACCGTGTTTTTGCCACAACACTTTCACTAAATCTATACTTTTGTTCCTCAACTGTTTAACCTCTCAAGCCAAAATCTTAACTGGTTCTTCTTCATAGGTCATATCTAGTCATATCTCAATTTCGGTCAGAGGAATCACATGTATCGGAATGATATCATCTCAACTTCGACACATGAAACATGTTGTGTATTCTCTCTAACTCTACCGACAATGCCAACCAGTAAGCTATAGGTCCAATCCTCTCAATAAACTTATACGGCCCTATGAATCGCGGACTCAATTTCCCCTTTTGACCAAATCTCAATATTTTCTTCCACGGGGATACTTTCAAGAATACCTTATTGCCCACCTAGAACTCAATTTCTTTTCTCTTTAAATCCGCGTATGACTTTTTTCAGTCTGAAGCAGCTTTCAGACTATCTCAGATCACTTTCACTTTCTCCTCGGTTTCTCTAACTAGATCAACCCCATAAATTTGTTTCTCACCAAGCTCGGTCCAATATAAAGGAGTCTGGCATTTGCGACCATATAATGCTTCGTACGGTGCCATCCGTATATTCGATTGATAAATGTTGTTGTAGGCAAATTCAACCAAAGGTAGATATTTTTCCCAACTACCATTGAACTCTAAAACACAGCATCGGAGCATATCCTCAAGGACTTGAATCACTCTTTTGAATTGGCCATCAGTTTGCGGATGGAACGTAGTACTAAAATTCAATTTTGCACCCAAGGCTTCTTGCAACTTCTTCCAAAACCTCGAAGTAAACCTTGGATCTCTATTTGAGATAATGGATATAGGCACCCCATGTAATCTCACAACCTTAGCAATATACAGCTCAGCCAACTTGTCAAGTGAGTAATCCACAAGCACCAGTATAAAATGAGCCGATTTTGTTAATCTATCAATGACAACCCACACAGCATTTTTCCTTTTCAGAGTCATAGGTAACCCCATTACGAAATCAATCATAATTTGATCCCACTTCCATTCAGGAACCATCACTGGCTAAATTAATCCCGAAGGTACTTGATGCTCGGCTTTCACTTGTTGACAAATCAAACACTTAGTAACAAACTCGGAGATATCTCTTTTCATACCCGCCACCAATACAACTTCTTCAAATCATTATACATTTTGGAGCTGCCCTGATGTACTTACAAGCAGCCATTGTGTGCCTCATGTAAAATTTTACGAATTAACTCATCATCTTTAGGTACACAATTCTATCATAGAACATCAAACAATCTTTCGAACCAATTCAAAAATCAGAATTTTTCCCAGATTCGCACTAATCTCTCTTAACTTGCATCTCACTATCATTCTTTTGAGCTTCACAAATCTGCTGAAGAAATAATGGTCTAGCCTTCAACTCGGCCAATATTGCACCATTATCAGACAATGCTAAACTCGTACTCATATCTCTCAAAGCATACAGGGATTTTTTGCTCAAGGCATCCGCTACCACATTTGCTTTCCCCGGGTGGTAATCAATTACTAACTCATAATCCTTCAGTAATTCGAGCCACAGCCATTGTCGTAAATTCAAATCCTTTGGGTTCAAACTTTTGTGATCGGTGAAGATTCGACATTTCTCACCATACAAGTAATGATGCCAAATCTTCAAGGCAAAAATAATAGCAGCCAACCCCAAATCGTGAGTCAGATAATTCTTTTCATGCGATTTTAGCTGTCTCGAGGCATACGCTACTATTTACCCTCTTGCATCAACACACAACCAAGACTATTTAACGATGTATCATATAGACCACAAACTCATTTCTCGACTCTAGTTGTACTAAAATCGGGGCTTCCATCAACAACGCCTTCAATTTTTTGAAACTCTATTGGCACCTCTCAGTCCATTCAAATTTAACATCTTTATGTAACAATCTCGTTATCGGTGTAAAAATCATGGAGAACCCTTTAATGAACCGTCGGTAGTAACCCACTAAACCCAAAAAGCTTCTAATCTCTGACACATTCCTCGGTGGTTGCCACTCCACAATAGCTGAGATCTTACTTGGATCAACTCTAATCCCATCACCCGACACGATGTGTCCTAAGAATCTTACCTCTCGGAGCCAGAACTCACTCTTGCTAAACTTAGCATACAACTGCTTGTCTCTTAGAGCCTGCAAAATAGTCCTCAGGTGCTCCGCGTGTTCACTCTCATATCGAGAATAAATTAATATGTCGTCGATAAAAACAACCACAAATTTATCCAAGTACGGTTGGAAGATACGGTTCACTAAATCCATAAAGATGGCAGGAGCATTTGTTAAGCCAAATGGCATGACAAGGAACTCATAATGCCATACCTCGTCCGAAATGTACTTTTTGACACATCTTGCTCCTTAACCCTCAACTAGTAATAGCCAGACCTCAGGTCTATCTTAGAAAACACCGTAGCTCCCTTCAATTGGTCGAACAAGTCGTTGATCCTTGGCAAAGGATACTTATTCTTTACTGTTGCCTTGTTGAGTTGTCTGTAGTCTATACACAATCTCATTGACCCATCTTTCTTCTTCACAAAAAGTATCGGAGCACCCTACGGTGAAAAGATCGGCCTTACAAAACCTTTATCCGTTAACTCTTGCAACTGAAACTTCAACTCTTTTAACTCCAATGGTGCCATCCTATACGGGGCAGCCGAAATAGTTGTTGTATCCGGAACTAACTCAATGCCAAACTCGACCTCTCTAACTGGAGGCAATCGGGTAACTCTTCCTGAAACACGTCCGAATACTCGCATACTACTGGCACTGATTCAATCTTTACTTCTGACTCTTAAGTATTCAACACAAAGGCGAGATAGGACTCATACCCTTTTTTCAAGTATTTCTCAGCTACCATAGGCGAAATCACTATAGGCATATTATCCGATTTACCTAATTCAACCGAAAATCATTTAAAACATTATACTAAAACATTATGTGTAGTCAACCAATCCATACCAAGAATCAGGTCAAATTTATCAAACGGCAACAACATGAGATTTGCTGAAAAACAATGACCCCTAACTGTCAAAGGACAATTCCTACACACTTTGTCCACTAGTACATGTTTACCTAACGGGTTTGACACTTTTATCACAAATTTTATAGACTCTACAATCATACTCATGCTAGATACCAATTTCATGCAAATATAAGAATAGGTAGACCCCGGATCAATCAAAGCAACAATAGAGATTTCATGAAGAGAAAAAGTACTCATTATCACATCTGGAGATGATGCCTTTTCGCGAGCGCGAATGGCATAAGTTCTTGCAGGTGCTCTACCCTTTGATCTCACAGGAGAGTCTCTAGGTGCACCTCTACTACTAGTCTCACTCCCGGGGTTCCTTTGTGGTCTACTCCTCGAAGGCACATTGCTCACTCTTACTTCTTATTTTCTGTCTTTCTCATCCCTCTCTAGATTGTTCCAAATAAAGTGATCTGGTGAACCACACTTGTAGCAAGCACGATTTTTTCCCCAGCACTCCCCAGTATGTTGTCCACTACAATTTGGACACTCCGATTTATTTGACTTTACACTACCCATGCTTGCCATCAAGGTGGCTTAAATTCTCGAGCCTGAATATGCATTACCTCGATCTCGATGTGAATACTGGGATGAAGCAGTCGTCCAAGGGTTTGTTTCCTTGGACCTCTTTGTTTGAGCTTGGAACGATTTACTCATTGGCCTCTTCCTTGCATCTCGGGCCTCAATCATGGCTTTTCTCTTTTCTTTATTCAACTCTTCAGCCTTGCAAGCTCTATCGACCACACCACAAATTCCTTCAATTCTAAGATCCCAACTAGCAATCTGATATCCTCATTCATCCCATCTTCGAACCTCTTGCACATAATAGCTTCCGTAGACACACACTCTTGAGCATATTTGCTGAGCCTAACAAACTCGCACTCATACTTTTCCACAATCATTTTTTCTTGCTTTAATTTAAGAAACTCCTCCCGTTTCTGGTCAACAAATTGCTAACTTATATACTTTTTTAGAACTCCTCTAGGAAGAATTCCCATGTCACCCTCTCCCTCGGTATTACGGATGTCAACATTTTCCACCAACGATATGTCGAGTCCCTCAGCAATGACACAGCACATTTTAAGCTCTCCTCAGGCGTGCAAGAGATTTCATCGAATACCTACATAGAGTTCTCAAGCCAGAACTCCGCTCTCTCAGGATCATCATCTATGTTGGCTCTAAATTCCTCGGCCCCTTGCTTCGAATCTTATCGACCGAGGGTTTGGTCATTCTACCAAATCTATTCCTTAAGGGGCAACGGGAACTGGCTGAGGTATAGAAGAGGGTAAAGGAGGTTGAGCATTAGGGTTCGCCTGTACAAACTCAGTGTACCAATTACTCATCATGTGGAAAAAGTTTCCGAGCCTCTTCTTTTTGACCCAAGGTCTCGGGTCTACTTTCTACAGGTGCAGTCCCTTGAGCGGGAGCTAGCACATTACTAGCAGTGTCATCAGCAGCAGCTCGGTGGGGATCCATTACTATACGAAAACACAATTTAATATTGTCAGGAGTCACCATACTATCGATGTATTTATGACATGTATAGCTAGGCTCTCACACACACTATGGTAGTCCGAGAACCGACTAAACCATAGCTCTGATACCACTAAATGTAACACCCGTTACCCGTATTCAACATCAGAACAGGGTACAAGGCATTACTAGACATATACGCAAACAATTATGCTATACCGAAACATGACTTTCCACCCCAATTTAAAACTTTTCATAACACCTCTTAAACAAGCCTACGAGGCCTCAAACACACTTTAGGAATGGTTCGGGATCAATCGAACTCTTTTGAATTTCTCTAGAAAAACTTAGAAAATTTTCACTAAACAGTCCACATGCCCGTGTGGAAGAAGGGACATGCCCGTGTGGCATATCGCATGCCCGTGTTCAATACCCGTGTGGATTTATTTTTCAATTTGAACCTACAGGGGTTTTCACACGGCCGGACACACGCCCGTGTCCCTGACCCATGTCCCTCACATGGCCTCGATACACCCGTGTCTTAGCCCGTGTGCTAAAAACCTTGGCATTTTGTTTCTGATGTCATCACCCTATAAATGTCACACGGCCAAGGCACACGCCTGTGTCCTTTGGCCGTGTGGCGAATTAAATTCCTAATTTCAGCTGCAGACTTCACACGGCCTGGGCACACGATGATGTCCATGGCCGTGCCTTCCACATGACTGAGACACACAGCCATGTCTCCTCCCGTGTGTTTACTACTAAGCAAACTAACTTGTGAACCTAGCATGCAAGGGGACACACGGCCTGACCACACACCCATAAGGCTGACTGTGTGTCACACACGGCCTAAACACATGCCCGTGTGTCTACCCATGTGGACAAGAACAAGGCTATTTGCCAAACTCTTTCTATCACCCCAACTCATACAAACGTAAGGCATATTAAACCTTCAACTCATTCATGCATAAATAAAATAAGTAAACCAATCATGCAACTTGCACAATCATGAATAACCTCGTATTTTCATAGATTAATAAGAAAGAGCCAACACATTTGGCCAAAACAATATCACATTCACTAAGTCTAGTCCCCATACATGCCATACTCAAAATGCTATGTTTAACTATACCAAGATGTGCTGATAGTGTGGGTGATCTTCTGATTATCTTCGTATCCCGAGTTGGCTCTTCAACACTATAAAACAAGGGAAAGGAGAAAGGAATAAGCTTTAATCTTAGTAAGTCTATATGTAAACAATAAGCATCATACCACAATAATAATCAGTCAAACATTACATGCTATGTAATAACAGTTCATATCCTTATAATCATGCTTACTCATTTCAAGTCTTACCACATCCCAAACACTTATTATAAACATTGCCCACAATTACTTGCACATTTACCTACACTTATCACTACAAAGCCACTTAAAATATTTACTTAAACAAGTCTCTCGATGAACCCTTCGGAATGGTACAAGATACCCGATGGTTTCATACACAGCCCACCATTAATCAATAATAGGGTGGTATCGCACATAGCCCACTAACAATAATAATTACGGTGGTATCGCACATAGCTCACCAAAGTATTAATAAATACGATGGTATCGCACATAGCCCATCGTTGATAAATAATAAGGTGGTATCACACACAGCCCACCAATAATTACCTATTTACATATATTTATCCGTACTCACATTTCTATTCCGAGGTTCATTCGAGAATTACACAATTTCTACCATTTTCAATGACTCTCACCAATAAGCATTTTCATCCATACAATGCATCAATAGGTAAAAACATATGTAATAAGAGTGTATCATTTACACATAAACTTACCTCGGTGCAAAATATGTTAATTTGCGGCTTAGTCTTTAACCTTGCCTTTTCCCCGGTCAAGGTTGTTTCCACGTTCTTTTTGATCTATAATAATAAAATTTACTCATTTAATCACTACATAAATCATGACACTTCAAAATCTCCATTTTGGCAAAATGACCGATTTGCCCTTTTACTTTGAAAAAATTATAATTTTGCCCCTAGGCTTGTAAATCATTTTTCATCAAATTTTCTCATTAACCAAGCCTAGCTGAACATTTATTACTCTTATAACAATTCACAATACCAATCATTTCATGCATTTACTACTCAATTTGCAACCTTTACAAATAGGTCCTTTTAGGTGTTTTCATGGTAACATCTTTCACAAAAGTTGTGTATTTAACAACTAAGACTCATTTTCTTTCATAAAAATGCAGCAAACAATATAAATGCTCACATGGAAAAACTCTTAACTTTCAATCATTTTGCAAAATAGTCCCTTCTTTAGCTAGCTTAAGGTTTAGGGGTTCCAAAAGTACAAATATTATCAAGAAAGACCTAAAAATCACTTACTAGCAAGGAGGATAAGTTGCTAAAATTTCAAGCTCCCCAAGGTCCTTCTTGAGTGTAAAAATTTGTGGGAGAAGAAATGGGAATAGGAAAAGATGATAGCTTTCTTATTTCTCTCTTATTTTATTCAATTAAGTCATCAACTCACCTAACCCTTGACCATGACTCTAATTTGTCCCCTATGGTTGGCCATCACTTCCCTAATGGCCTAATTTCACTTTAAGGACCTCCAAGTTAATATTCCATAACTATTAGATACCTCTAGCTTGTATGTAACACCCCTTACCCGTATTCGAAACCGGAACTAAGTTTGAGGCATTATCTAACTTATCTCGCTAAAACATATCACATTAAGCTATAAAATTTCATTTAAGCCCATCTCTTGCTCATTCTCGGCCTACGAGGCCCTAAACATACCTCCGAGGGTTTTGGGATTTAACTGGGAACTTTTACAAACTTGAAAAACTTTTCATCAAAATAGGGGCCACATGCCCGTGTTGATCTAGGGACACGCCCATGTGCCCCTAAGACATGCTCGTGTTCACCATCCGTGGTCGACAATGACTTATTTCACATGACCGGACACATGTCCGTGTCCCTCACATGGCCTCGACACGCCCGTGTCTTAGCCCGTGTGCCAAAAACTTTGGCATTCTGTTTATGACGTCATCACTTTACTAAGGCCACATGGCCAAGGCACACGTCCGTGTCATTAGACCGTATGTCGAAATAAAATCCACATTTAATGTGTAGATTTCACACTGCCTGGGCATACGCCCATGTCCTAGGCCATGCCTCCCACACGGTTGAGACATACGGCCGTGTCTCTGCTTGTGTGCTTACTACAATGCATACTGACTTGCAATTCTAGCCTGCCAAGGGACACACGGTCAATCAACACGCCCATGGGGCTAACCATGTGTCACACACGTCCTAGACACACGCCCGTGTGGACAATTAAATGGCTATCTACCAAGCTATTGCCACCCTAAATTGATTTCATACTCAAACCATCCAAGAACTAAATTCATACAACCACACAAACATAGACTTCATAATTCCATCATCATTGAATACATAAAGTATCAAGTATTGGCCCAATTCTAATGACCATTTACAAAATGACTTTGATACATACATAGCCAACACTTTGGCTAACAATTACAACTTAACAAAAAACCCAAGTTATATACATGCCATTTCCAAAATAAGTCTAAATTATTATACCAAAGTGATGTCGATAGTGTGATTTTCAAACTCCAACGTTCCACGTTCCTCGGGTTATCTTGGTAATACTATAAGGAAAAAGGGCAATAAAAAGGGTAAGTATAAAGCTTAGTAAGTTTGCATAGAAATAAATAGCAACAATAAGCTCATAATATAATCCATACATGGCATTAACTAACCATACACAAGTCATAAGCTTCTTGCCATACTTACTCACACTTGCCCTTATTTTGCACATACCATACCACATATCGTAATAGGTTCTTTGTGAGTGACTCATTCACGAGTGTCTGTATTTACTCATTCACATGACTTTAGTACAAATCTCATTTCTACTTCTAAACTCATCTACTTATCCCATTAATCACTAGGGACAATCAAAGACGCATATTCGTCATCATTAATGTAAGTACGAAGCCAATGCCATATCCCCGAGGTGGTCTTACATGAAGTCGCCTCTAAATGCCAATGTCATATCCTGGATATGGTCTTATACGATTTTCATAATCATTACCAAAGCCATATCCCGGATATGGTCTTATACGGGATCTCAACTCGGTACCAAGGCCATGTCCCGGACATGGTCTTATACGGGACCTTATCCATTTCATATCTCGATGATAGTATTTTCATATTCAATATGGTCCACTAGGACTTCAACATCTCATTCAACATTAACTACTCAATTTAGTAGAACATCATGCTTCAATATAGTGCCAAGCATTCCCATACATGCTAACATAAATGTTGAATCTATTACATACAAACTTACTTCGATCTCGAAATGATCTAGCTCGTCGGTCTAATCTGAGATTTTATTCTTTCCCCGATCGAGGTGAATTCTTGGTTCTTCTTGCTCTATAATAGCAAATTTAGCTCATTTTAATCATCACATAAATAAAAGCATTTTAATAAACATGCTTTGGCAAAATTACTATTTTACCCCTAGACTTTGGCAAAATGACCATTTTGCCCCTAGGCTCAAAATTTAATTCTAATCATATTTCTACCTTTAACAAGCCTAGGTGAACATTTAATACTCTTATGGCTATCATCAAAAATCAACTTTTCACACATTTACTACAATTTTTATAACCTTTACTACAATGTCCAATTAGGTGTTTTTATGGCAACACCCTTCACAAAAGTTGTTCATCTATCAACCAAGACTCATTTTCTCCCATAAAAATGTAGCAAACAACTTAAAAGCTCACATGGAAAATCCCTAGACTTTTCACCATAGTGCAAGATAGTCCCCTCTTTAGAAAGCTTAAGCTTTAGGGGTCTCAAAAGTATAACAATCTTCAAGAAAAACCATTAAAATCACTTACTAGGATGGAGGAGAGCTTGCTGAAAATTTGAGCTTTCAAAACCCCTATTTTGCTTGCTATTTTCGGTGGAGGAAGATGGAGAGAAAGATGGATATCATCTTTTCTTTATTTTATTAATACTAGTCAAATTAGTCACCAACTATTACCAACTTTGACCAATTTTGTCCATCTTTGTCTCCTAACATCTCCTATGGCCGGTCAACTATCTATCAAAGGGTTAATTGCCTTTTAAAGACCTCCAATTTACAATCCATGATTATTTGGCACCTTTAGCCAATAGAATGGAACTTTCGCACTTTATGCGATTTAGTCATTTTTGTGATTAAGCAAGAAATTGATAAAATTAAAGCACTAAAATTTTCATGCACTAATATAATCATGCTCTGACTCATAAAATATCATGAAAATGATTTTCTCTAACCTCATATTAGTGACCCCAAGATCACCGTTCCAACTAGCCCCTAATTCGGGCTGTTATAATTCTCCCCCTTAAGGATTTTCGTCTCCGAAAATCTTACCGATGAAAAGGATGGGATATTGGTTCCTTAATAGTTTCCTCAGGTTCCCATGTAGCCTCTTCTATTCCATGCCTTTGCTACAGCACTTTTATAAGGGCTATACTTTGTTTCTCAACTATTTGACCTCTCATGCCAAAATTTTAACCGGCTCTTCAGCATAAGTCAAATCCGACTGTATCTCTACCTCTGTTGGTGCTATGACATGTGAAGTGTCTGAACGGTATCGGTTCAACATGGATATGTGAAAGACATCATGAATCTTTTCTAGCTCAGGTGACAAAGCCAACCGATAAGCTATCGGCCCTATCCTCTCGGTAACTTCATAAGGTTTGATAAAACGCGGACTTAATTTGCCTTTTCGGCCAAATCTGAGGACTTTTCTCCAAGGTGATACTTTCAAGAACACTTTATCACCGAATTTGAATTCAATCTCTTTCCTTTTTAAATCCGAATAGGACTTTTGCCTATCTGAGGCAACCTTCAGACAGTCACGTATTACTTTTACCTTCTCTTCAATTTCCCTGATCAAATCAACCCCGTGTATCTGTTTCTCTCTGAGTTCTGACCAATACAAGGGCATTCGGCACTTACGTCCATACAATGCCATATAGGGCGCCATCTTCAAACTTGACTGAAAACTATTGTTGTAGGCAAATTCCACCAACGGTAAGTATTTCTCCCAATTACCATGAAATTCCAAGACACAACATCGAAGCATGTCTTCAAGTATCTGAATTACCCTTTCCGACTGTCCGTTGGTTTGTGGATGGAAGGCTGTACTAAAACTCAATTTTGTGCCCAAGGCCTCTTGTAACTTTTTCCAAAACCGTGACATGAATCTCGGATCTCTATCCGGAATGATCGACAATGGTACACCATGAATTCTTACTATCTCTGCCACGTACAAGTCTGCCAATTTATCAAGCGAATAATCGACTCGCACTGGTAAGAAATGAACTTTGTGAGTCTATCAACCACTACCCATACCGCATCTTTCTTCTTCGGAGTCAAAGGTAAGCCTGTCACGAAGCCCATGGTAATACGGTCCCATTTCCACTCAGGAACCATAATGGACTAAAGTAAACCCAAAGGTACTTAGTGTTCAGCCTTCACTTGCTGACAAATTAGGCATTTCGATACAAGCTCAGAAATATCTTTCTTCATACAAGGCCATCAATACCATTTTCTCAAGTCGTTGTACATCTTCGTGCTACCCAGGTGCACTGTTAAACATCCGCCATGTGCTTCATTCAAAATTCTACGAATAAGTTCATCATTCTTGGGTACACAGACCCTATCTTGAAACATCAAACATCCATCAGGATTTACTTGAAAATCTGTCTCAACATTTGACTCGCATAAAACTCTTTTGGCTTGCAAGCTGTTATCTTCTTTCTGAGCTTCACAAATCTCTTGAAGGAATAATGGTCTAGCCCTAAACTCAGCTAAAATGGAACCATCATCCAACAAAGTAATTTGAGTATTCATGGCTCTCAGCGTGAAAATGATTTTCTACTCAAGGCATCGAGGACTACATTCGCCTTTCCCGGATGGTAGTCAATCACTAGCTCATAATCCTTAATCAACTCCAACCACCTTCTTTGCCTCAAATTCAATTCTTTTTTAGTCAAAAATATTTTAGACTTTTGTGGTCGGTGAAAATTGAAACCTTTCACCATACAAATGGTGTCTCCAAATCTTCAATGCAAACACAATTGTGGCCAACTCTAAATCATGAGTCGGGTAATTCTTCTCATGCGGCTTTAATTGCCTAGAGGCATATGCAATCACTTTACCCTCTTGCATAAGTACACAACCCAATCGTTCAGGGATGCATCACTATAAACCATAAATTCTCTTCACGGTTCAGGTTGCACCAAAATAGGAGCCTCAGTCAACAGTGTCTTTAGTTTCTCAAAACTCTATTAACACTTTTCTGTCCAATCAAACTTCGCCTCTTTTTCCAACAATCTCGTCATCAAGGTAGCTATCATGGAAAACCCCTAGACAAAACGCCTATAATCACCGGCTAGGCCTAGAAAACTCCTTACTTCAATTACGCTCCTCGGTGGTTTCCAATCAACAATTGCTGAAATCTTACTCGGGTCTACTCTAATTCCACCTCCCGAGATAATGTGCCCCAAAAATCCTACTTCCTTAAGCCAAAATTCACTCTTGCTGTATTTGGCATACAATTGTTTTTCTCTCAAAATTTGTAGAACCATATTCAAATGCTCGGTATGTTCGTTCTCTTCTCGAGAGTAGATCAGTATGTCGTCGATGAAGACTACAACAAATTTATCCAAGTATGGCCGAAAAATGCGATTCATCAAATCCATGAAGATCGCAGGGGCATTCGTTATACCAAAAGGCATGACCAAAAATTCATAGTGGCCATACCTAGTCCTAAATGCGATTTTCGGTACATCCAAGTCCTTGACTCTCAGCTGATAGTACCCGAATCTCAAATCTATCTTGAAAAACACCGTGGCTCCCTTCAACTGATCGAATAAATCATCGATCCTTGGCAACGGGTACTTGTTCTTCATAGTTACCTTGTTGAGTTGTCGATAATCGATGCATAATCTCATAAAACCATATTTCTTCTTCAAGAATAAGACGGGAGCACCCCACGGAGAAAAACTCAGCCTTGCGAAACCTTTATCCGTTAGTTCTTGTAACTGGGCTTTCAACTCCTTTAGCTCAGTTGGAGCCATTCTATATGGAGCAATAAAAATAGAGGCAGTACCCAGAGTTAACTCAATCCCATATTCAATCTCTCTAACCGGAGGCAGCCCTAGCAACTCTTCTAAGAAAACATCTGGGTACTCACACACTATGGGAATCGACTCCACTTTCAAATCAATCTCTTTAGTGTTTAACACAAAGGCAAGGTAACCCTCGTACCCTTTCCTTAAATACCTCTGAGTCGACAAGGATGATATCACTACTGGTGATCTATCTTGATTATATGATTCAACACGAATAAAATCCTCATTTTCATTTTTCAACTTAATATGTTTATTTCCACAATTTACAACTACACCATGAGTAACTAACCAATCCATCCCAAGGATGACATCAAACTCGTCAAACGGCAATAGCATAAGATCGACAGGGAAATAATGACCCTTAATCATCAAAGGGCATCATTTGCATACTCTATCAACCAACACATACTTGCCTAGGGGATTAGACACTCTTATTACGAATTCAGTAGACTTCATAGGCATGCTCATGCTAGAGACTAATTTCATGCATATGTATGAGTGAGTAGATCCCGGATCAATTAAAGCTATAACACTAGTATCATAAAGAGAAAATGTACCCGTGATTATGTCGGGGAAGATGCCTCTTCACGAGCACGAATGGCGTATGTCCTCACCGGTGCTCTACCCTCGACTCTTGTAGCTTGCTTTCTAGATGGATTCTTGTTACCCACTTCATTTCCAGGGTTTTTCTGTGGTCTTCCCCTAGCAGTACTTCCCGATCTTGCATTCTGAGACTTCTCTTTCTCACCCACCTTGGGGTAATCTCTAATAAAGTGGTCTAAGACCCACATCTGAAACAGGCTTTCTCATTTGCTCGGTACTCACCCGAATGGATCCTGCCACACTGCGGGTATTCTGGTCTACTTGGTCAAATGTTGCCCACACTAGCAACTGATGTGGTCTACCATTTAGACCCCAAAATTTGTTTGCCCTTACTTTGGTTTGAAAACCCGACTGAGGTGTCTGATCGGGCAGTAAAATCCATCAATTTCTTAGATGAAGATTGGAGTGACTTATTCAGTTGTCTTTTCTTTGAGTCGTGAGACTCATTCTCAGCTCTTCTTTTCTCCTTAGACAACTCTTCAGCCTTACAGGCTCTATCTACCAACACCATGAATTCCTTTAGTTCGAGGACTCCCACATATAAACGAATATCTTCATTTAACCCGTCTTCGAATCTCTTGAACATGATGGCCTCGATAGACACGCACTCTTAGACATACTTGCTAAGCCTTACGAACTCCCGTTCATAGTCAGTCACTGACATACGGTCTTGTTTCAATTCCAAGAACTCTTTTCTCTTGTGGTCGATGAACCTCTGGCTGATATATTTCTTCCGAAATTCCTCTTGGAAGAATTCCCAGCTAACTCTCTCCCTTGGTACCACTAACACCAGGGTATTCCACCACCGATAGGCTGAATCTCTTAAGAGGGATACTGCACACTTTAAGTACTCCTCAAGTGTGTAAGATAACTCATCGAATACCCTGATGCTATTCTCGAGCCAAAATTCCATCCTTTCTGGATCATCATCTTTACTAGCCCAAAATTCTTCAGCTCCTTGCTTTCGAATCTTATCAACCAGAGGCCTTTCTCTTCTCACTACCTCAACCACTTAAGGAGCTACAGGAGCAGGTTGAGGAATAGGTGGGGGTGGAGGGGGTTGAGCATTACGATTTGCTCGGGTATACTCAGTATACCAGTTGCTCATCATACGGAAAAAGGCTTCTCGGGCCTCTTCTCCTTGACCCAAGTTCTCGGGTCTACTGTTCACTGACACGATCCCTTGAGCGAGAGCTGGCACATTACTCGCAGCATCATCGACTGTAGTTCAGTCTGGATTAGAATCCATATACTACATAAAACATAATTTTAAATGTCAGGAGCCATCACACTATCATTACACAGATACTCTTACATATGGCATGTATAGCTAGACTCATACTTACACTAAGTTAGTCCTAGAATCGACTAAACCTTAGCTCTGATACCAATAAATATAACACCCCTTACCCGTATTCAACATCGAAAATGAGTTTGAGGCATTACCTAACTTATCTTGCTAAAACATATCACATTGAGTTATAAAATTTCATTTAAGCCTATCTCTTGCTCATTCTCGGCCTACGAGGCCCTAAACATACCTTCGAGAGGTTTTGGGATTTAACCGGGAACTTTTACGAACTTGGAAAACTTTTCATCAAAATAGAGGTCACACGCCCGTGTTGATCTAGGGACACACCCGTGTGCCCCTAAGACATGCCCGTGTTCACCACCCGTGGTCAACACTGACTTATTTCACACGTCCGGACACACGCCCGTGTTCCTAGCCAGTGTCCCTCACACGGCCTCGACATGCCCGTGTCTTAGCCTGTGTGCCAAAAACCTTGGCATTCTATTTATGACATCATCACTTCACTAAGGCCACACGGCCAAGGCACACGCCCGTGTCCTTAGATTGTGTGTTGAAATAAAATCCACATTTAATGTGCGGAATTCACACAGCCTGGGAACATGCCCATGTCCTAAGTTTACTACAATGCATATTGACTTGCAATTTAGCTCACACAACCGAGACACATGGTCGATCGTGTGTCTCTAGAAACACGTGTGTCTACCCATGTGGACAATTAGATGGCTATCTACCAAGCCATTGCCACCCTAACAAGATTTCATACTCAAACCAAACAACTCATAACTCAAAGATACATCCAAGAAGTAAACTCATAACAACCACACAAACATAAACTTCATAATTCCATCATCATTGAATATATAAAGTATCAAGTATTGGCCCAATTCTAATGACCCTTTACAAAATGACTTTGATACATACATAGCCAACACTTTGGCTAACAAGTACGACCTAACAAAAAACCTAAGTTCTATACATGCCATACCCAAAAAAAGTCTAAATTTCTATACCAAAGTGAAGTCGATAGTGTGATTTCCAAACTCCAACGCTCCATATTCCTCGAGTTATCTTGGCAATACTAAAAGGAAAAGGGCAATGAAAAGGGGTAAGCATAAGGCTTAGTAAGTTTGCATGGAAATAAATAGCAACAATGAGTTCATAATATAATCCATTCATGGCATTAACTAACCATACACAAGTCATAGGCTTCTTGCCATACTTACTTACACTTGCCCTTATTTTGCACATACCATACCACAAATCGTAATCGTTTCTTCGTGACTCATTCACGAGTACCTGTATTCACTCATTCACATGAATTTAGTACAAATCTCATTTCTACTTCTAAACTCATCTACTTATCCCATTAATCACTAGGGATAATCAAATACGTATATTCGTCGTCATTAATGTAAGTACGAAGCCAATGCCACATCCTCGAGGTGGTCTTACATGGAGTCGCCTCTAAATGCCAATGATATATCCCGGATATGGTCTTATATGGAATTTCACATCAAGTATCGATGCCATATCCCAGATATGGTCTTATACAGGATCTCAACTAGGTGCTGAGGCCATGTCCCGGACATGGTCTTATACGGGACCTTATCCATTTCATATCTCGATAATAGTATTTTCATATTAAATATGGTCCACTAGGACTTCAACATCTCATTCAACATTAACTACTCAATTTAGTAGAGCATCATGCATCGATATAGTGCCAAGCATTCTCATACATGCTAACATAAATGTTGAATCTATCACATACAAACTTACCTCAATCTCGAAATGATCTAGCTCATCGGTCTAATCTGAGATTTTGTTCTTTCCACGATCGAGGTGAATTCTTGGTTCTTCTTGCTCTATAATAGCAATTTTAGCTCATTTTAATCATCACATAAATAAAAGCATTTTAATAAACATGCTTTGGAAAATTACTATTTTGCCCCTAGACTTTGGCAAAATGACCATTTTGCCCCTAGGCTTAGAAATTAATTCTAATCATATTTCTACCTTCAACAAGCCTAGGTGAACATTTAATACTCTTATTGCTATCATCAAAAATCAACTTTTCACACATTTACTACAATTTTTATAACATTTACTACAAGGTCCAATTAGGTGTTTTTATGGCAACACCCTTCAAAAAAGTTGTTCATCTAACAACCAAGACTCATTTTCTCCCATAAAAATGCAGCAAAAAACTTAAAAGCTCACATGCCAATCCCCTAGACTTTTCACCATAATGCAAGATAGTCCCCTCTTTAGAAAGCTTAAGCTTTAGAGGTCTCAAAAGTACAACTATCTTCAAGAAAAACCATTAAAATCACTTACTAGGATGGAGGAGAGCTTGCTGAAAATTTGAGCTTTCAAAACCCCTATTTTGCTTGCTATTTTTGGTGGAGAAAGATGGAGAGAAAGATGTATATCATCTTTTCTTTATTTTATTAATACTAGTCAAATTAGTCACCATCTATTACCAACTTTGACCAATTTTGTCTATCTTTGTCACCTAACATCTCCTATGGCTGGTCAACTATCTATCAAAGGGCTAATTGCCTTTTAAAGACCTCCAATTTACAATCCATGGTTATTTGGCACCTTTAGCCAATAGAATGGAACTTCCGCACTTTATGTGATTTAGTCCTTTTTCGCGATTAAGCAAGAAATTGATAAATTTAAAGTACCATAATTTTCATGCACTAATATAATCATGCTCTGACTCATAAAATATCCATGAAAATGATTTTCTCTAACCTCGATTAGTGACCCCGAGATCACTGTTCCGACTAGCCCCTAATTTGGGCTGTTACATTGTAAAATGAAACTTTCGCACTTTATGCGATTTAGTCTTTTTTTGCAATTAAACATGCAATCACCAAAATTAATGCACCAAAATTTTCATGCACCCATATAATCATGATATAATACATATAAAATTATTAAAACTAATTTCTCCGACCTTCAAATTAGTGGGTTCGAAACCACTATTCCGACTAGCCTCAAAATCGGGCTGTTACAATTATAGTCCATTTCATTATCCAAAATCATGATTCATGTAATATATTCATAAACCTATTTTAGCTTTATTTACCTGTTGAACCAAATAGAATAACATCAAATCTCGGGATAGTACTCATATAACCATTTAATTCTCTAAACACACCACAAACATGACTAGATAACGTATTTATAAACATATTAAACATATAATTACCAAGGCATTAATATTCATTATCAAACTATACTAATCAAAACATTCATTTCATATTCATACTTATGATACATATCTCACCTGAAACATGTTACCTGAATAGCAGATGGTTGAAGGATAAGATACCGACCTTCCATTGCTATCTTTTTTTTTACTTTTCCATTGATATCCTTTTCGGATAATGACGTTTTCAACCTTTTCATTTGATATCATTTTTGAATATATCCTTTTCAACCTTTTCATGTGTTATCCCTTTCGGTTAACTTCCTTTTTAACCTTTTCAATTATTCAGAAATTCCGAATGTAGTGCCATGGTGTCTTTCAACTATGGTCTTTTCCTTTTTTAGTATAATACCATGAGGCATTTTAATTACGATCCTTTCCCTTTTCTCAAATAAAATAAACCAATTAACAATTTCATAAACACATATACAGCTATAAATTAATATTTTAAATTCAAATGTAATATTTTAAAATGAAACACGAACTTACCTGAACTCATAATGACTTCAAAAACGAACCGACCACTATTCTGCTACTTTGATTTTTCCGCGACTTGTGTTTATTCGAGTTGTTTCTTTATCTAGATAAATATTTTTATTCAGTTAACCTCATTCCAGCGTTTAAAATAATCAATTTAGCTTATAACCCTTAATTATAAAATTTACAAAATTGCCCTCAAAGTTTACCTTTTATGCAATTTAATCCCTAAACTCAAAACTTGCAATTTCACAATTTTTGACAATAAATCATACTATTCGATTTTTTCCTACTCTTATAATAGCCCATATTTATCAACAATTTATAATATTTTCCTTGAATTTTACTACTTTCACAAATAAGTCCCTAAACCTTAAAATTATAAAAAAATTACCTAACAAAAATATATTTATTTAATAACCAAGCTTAATAATCTATCACAAAACTTCACAAACACATCAATTTCATCCATGGATTAATCCATAACATTTAAAAATTTTACAAATTGATCTCCGGGTTAGCTAGATTAAGCTAATATGAGCTCAAAAACATAAAAATCACTAAAAACGGGCATCAAACACATACCATGCATTCAAAACAAGCTTGGCCTAAAGTTTTTCTCCTCTCTAATGGTGATTTGGATGATTTTTAGGGAAAGGAAGAAGATGATAACACTTATGCCGTTCTTGTTTGTTTAATATCATTTAATTAATAAATTACAAATTTACCCTTTTTAAAATTAGCCAAATTTCATGCTTTTAATCATCCAAAACCGTCCATTACATCCCTAATTGGTATAATTACCTTTTAATTCCATGACTTTAAAATTTCATAGCCATTTGATCCTTTTAACTAATAGAAATCAACTTTTACATCGTTTACGATTTAGTTCTTTCAATTAATTAACTATCTAAACATTAAAATTCCTTAACTAAATTTTAATATGAACCTAATAACACTCTGTAAATATTTCGGTTTATAAAAACAAAGTTCTGATACCTCATTTTCTAAAACTACTTGATTTTGGGGACATACCACTTGAACTTAACTACTCATTCAAATAACATAAATTATCATATCAAACTTTATTATAATATTATATTTAATAAATATTAAATAGTAATATTTACGAACTCACTTGTCAAATTTGTGGCCCCAAAACCACCATTCGACTCCACTGAAAAATGGGTTGTTACAAAAGAGACATTGAGTAATAAAAGTCTACTTGATAGTCCACTTTTGGTGAGTGAAAATACATATAAGGTAAAATTGGAGAGTTCTCAACTAGGAAAAGAAAATGAAAAGCAAGAAAATATCTATGCAAAAGTGAGGAATGATTATGTTTTAATTAACCATAACTCAGATTTGTTCAGTGGTGTTTCTTTATTACAAGATTCAAGGATCCATTAACGGACTTCCAATTTGTAACACCCCTTACTCGTATTTGACGCCAAAAGGGTACGAGGCATTATCGGACATAAATACATGCATTCATACAAAATCGAGACATGAAATTCCACTCAAATTTAAAACCTTTTGTTTACATTCATATCGTCCCTATTATAGGCCCACGAGGTCCAAAACATATATTGAGGGCAATCTGGGACTAAACCGAGACCTTAAGAAGATTTTATGAAACTCAAAAAAATTTTAAGGCATTAGGGGCACACGCCCATGTGAGTCAATAGACACGCCTGTGGGATTAGACCGTGTCGATTTTAGGTTGCATTCTATTTATGACGTCAGCAACAAATGGTAGCCACACGACCAAGTCACACACCCGTGTGCTAGGTCGTGTGGTCAATTTTATTTTCATGATTTTTCATAAATAAGGTGCAGACTTCACATGGCCAAGGCACAAGCCCATGTCCCAAGGCCGTGTCATTCACACGGCTGAGACACACGGCCGTGTCTCAGCCCATGTGGCTAATTCTGGACATTCTGTTTTGCTATATTAAGGTGCAAGGGGCACACGGCATGATCACACACCCATGGGGGCAGACCGTGTGTCACACACGGCCTAGGAACACGCTCGTGTGTCTACCCGTGTGGACAAATACAAGGCTACTTTCCAAGCCATTTTGCCACCCTCACTTGCACACATTCACACAACATCACATGTCATTCTCATATCATCATTTGTCATACTTAATCATCACATTTAGCTCATGATAACCATACTAGCTTCACATTCACAAGAGGGCATTAACACATGCATAAACATATAATCAACACAAGCCATCATTCATGGCTATATTCAAATTGAACCATAAACCATTTTTGGCCAACACATTTGGCAACATTAACAATGACTTATTTAATCAAAAGATAAAGTCCCTATACATGCCATATCTCAAGAAGGCTTGAATACTTATACCCAAAGTGACAGCTTGATAGTGTGATAGCATCTCCGGCGATCTCCAACCCGAGCTAGCTAAATTAACCTATAAAAGATAGAAAAGGGAGGGGAGAAAGCAATAAAGCTTAGTAAGTTCATATGCAAATAATAAACAACTATTGAAATTCATTTATTTTACCCAACCATAAAGATATTATAATACAATTTGCATTTAATCTTATAATTCCCACTTAATCATTCATAATGCTTACTCTTTTATCTTATAAATACCATTTACGTGCCTTGGCATTAACCTAACCACCATAGTCTCTCAATTATAACTTATCATATTATTTAACAAGTCATTGCCATCCTCTTAATCACATGCACATCATTTATGAGTAATCATAATTTCAACATATGGTTTAACCACCTTTCATTTGTCAAAGCTCGTATCATACTATATTCTCATAGTGACTTTATTAGGCAATTATGCCTGTCTTTCCTTTCTCTCATATCCAATGAAACACAAATTTAAATAAATAAACCGTACTATATCACAATTCAATTTGGTTCATAAACCCTTCACATGATCATTATCAAATCTTATCATGTATCCATTCATCATGAATGTAGATCACTAATCACAAGGTTATAAATATTTCACAAGCATAAGCCAAAGATTACAAGATCATCCCGAAATCATTTTCATAGATAGAACTTACTCAATTTCATCCTTACCATTAAGGCATCATAACTAAGCTCATATCTCATGAGTTTCGAGTAAGAACCTGTACCACTCACAACATGATCATATCCTTTCATATTTTTATCATAAACTTTAAATAACTTGTGGAACCATTTGAAATACTAAAGGATATTCGATAAGCCTCACACAAGAGGGTAAAATGCCGATGCCATGTCTCAAACATGGTCTTACACTGGCTCTCATAATGTGGCCAATGCCATGTCCCAGACACGGTCTTACACTAGCACACATATCAATGTCGATGCCATATCCCAGACATGGTCTTACACTGGCTCTCATAATGTGGCTAACGCCATGTCCTAGACATGGTCTTACACTAGCACACATATCAACCAAATGTTATGGCATGGATATCCAATCTATTCCTAAGGTTCAACCGGGAGTTTTTACTATATCAATTCTCATCATGCATATTCACAGCAATAGTCAAACACTTTATAACATATTAATTGTTCAATACATGATAACAATAAAGTTGTATTATTTACGTACAACTTACCTCGGTATACAAAAAGTGGGAAACTAGATTGAATTAGTCTACTAGCTTGGTCTTCCCCCAGTCTGGGCCTGGACTTTCTTTTTTTTCCTTGATCTATAATGACAAATTCACTTATTTAATCACTACATTAATCTAGACAATCTATAATTCATACCTGGGCAACATTACCATTTTGCCCTTAGACTTTCACATAATTATGATTTTGCCCCTAGGCTCGTAAAACGATTTTAATCAAATTTCCTCCTTTAACAAGCCTAGCCAAACCTTTATTACTCTTATAGTAACTCACAATTTTCAATTATTTCACACATTTACAACCTATTTTATAAACTTCACAAAATGGTCCTTTTAAGTGTTTTCATGAAAACCCCGTTCACAAAAGTTGTTTATTTAACAACCAAGATCCATTTTCTTCCATAAAATTTCAGCAAAAAACATGAATACTCACATGGTAAAACCCTAGACTCTCAACCATTTTGTAAAATAGTCCCTCTATTAGTTAACTTAAGCTACAATGGTCACAAAAATACAAAAATCATCAAGAATGACCATCAAAATCACTTACTTGCAAGGGTGAAGAGTTGCTGAAATTTCAAGCTTCCAAAACCCTTATTTTTGCTGATATTTTCGGTGGAAAGGAGGAAGATGAAAGGTGATATCTTTTTCTTTTTCTTTTATTTTATTTCTAGTCAAATTTGTCACCAAAACCTCACCCAACCTTTGACAATTTAATTTCCTTGTCTATATGGCCAACCATCACCCTCTTAAAGGCCTATTTGCACATTAAGGTTCTCTAGATATATGACATTCCTAATTAGTAGAACACAAATTTCGCCTTTTATGTGATTTAGTCTTTTTTAAAATTAAGCATAAAATCGCTAAAATTATTTCGCCAAATTTTCATGCACTCATATAATCATGCTATAACACATAAAATAATATTAAAAATAATTTCTTCAGCCTCGGATTAGTGGTTCTAAAACCACTGTTCTGACTAGCCCCAAAATAGGGCTATTACACAATTACATTACTCTATCAATGATAGACAATTTTACTTGTGGGAGAGAGGTAAGTTGAACATTGATACTTCTCCACAAGTGCTACAAGGCAAAAAAGGTAAGGAAACATTAGAAATTGAATTAAGAGGGCATACCTTGTAACATCCCTAACCCGAAATCGTCGTCGGAATAGGATTAAGGGATATTACCGATCAATCAGAACATTAACCTCTAAATGTCAACACAAAGTCAATCATCAAACACATTCATATACAATCATAGTGTCCCTTAAACGAGTCATCAAGACACTTTAAACGAGTCATCAAGACACTAAGTATGCTTATAAACCGAGTCGGGACTAAACCGAACACATATAAAATTTCATGAAAAATTTAAAACTTTTCTAGAATACAGGGGAGACACGCCCGGGGGGTAGGCCGTGCCTCTCCCACGGCTACATGACACACCCGTGTGACCTCTCCGTGGTTACATACTGCCGAAATCAACACGGCTAACAAGCACGCCCGTGTGCTAAGGCCGTGTTCTATAAGGTCATATCCTACCGTTTCTCGCACAACCTGTAGGCACGCCCGTGCCATGGCCGTGTACTATTAAGGCCAGCTACTGACTTGTGCACCACGGTTAGATGACACCCCCGTGTCGAGGCCGTGTGTAATTTAAGCCACATTCTGCCAATTTACCCACGGTCTGAAGCACGCCCGTGTGCCACAACCGTTTTGCAAGGCCAACATGCCACCCACTTAGGGTCAAACCTACAAACCAATCAACCTAACATCTCATGCACATATTGCCATTTAAAAGCATACCAATTTAGCAATTCAAAACATGCAATCAATACCAACTCTAATCATACCCAATTCAATACCAACACTTATTCTATCATAAGCATAATCCATTCCCAATCTCACTACCCCTACTAGCATTTATCGACACAAAGTTACCACTTAATAGCAAATTTATCAATCTACAAATCATGCCAAAAGATGCATCATATATACCACATTCATTCATGCCAAACCTATCACATATCTAGCCACATCTCATGGCTAATTACAAATCTCAAACTTGATTCAATTAACTAGCCTATACATGCCATATTCCAACTATATACATCTTTTCAAAAGTACCAAAATAGAATGCCGATAGTGTGATTGAGAAGCTGACGATCCCAGATCCGAGCTAGCTTTACTGACACTGCAAGGCAGAGAACAAATCACACAGTAAGCTTTCCAGAGCTTAGTAAGTTCGTAACATAATACATATTATCCATTAATACAACATCAATATGTATATATGCATATATCATCACATAGATAAAGGCACAACTAGGCACATTATCAATCTTGACCACATACCCAATTATCTATTCATTCAACTCTTAAATCTATCATCAACCACATAGGTTTAAACGTTCCTTGATCAACACATAGTTGATTACCATTTATGCTACTCAATTGTCAGATATTACCTCTAGTTCAACCCTTACTATTCTTTTGATTTATTCGCACACTTAGTGCCAATTTCCTAACTGAAACATAATCATCACCGCACACTTAGTGCCAACACATTAAACCGAACTTATATCAGTATCGCACATACAGTGCCAAGTCGATAAGCCGAAGCTTCTATCTTTTCGCATACATAGTGCCAATCATCTCTTTCTCGTTTCAAATTTCGCACACTTAGTGCCCCTTTATCTCTATTCAGCATATAGCATTTCAAATCTCATAGACACATATACATCCATTCAATTTATATCACATAGATAAAGTTTACAACTAGTATTATATCCGAACTTACCTCGGACGTCGAACTATTGATACGGTCGATTAATCGAGCACTTTATCTTTGCCTCGATCTCGATCCGAACCTCTCCTCTCTTGGTCTATACACATTCAAATTCAATCCATTCAATCATCAATTCAATAATTTAGTCCAAACACACATATTTAGGGTATTTTACAATTTAACCCTCATATTTTCACATGCTTGGCCGAACCTTTCTAGGGATTATATAAGTCCAAATATTTCATCAAATTTGCTATTTAGTCCCTCAACATACACTTTTCACAATTTATCCCAAAATACTCAATTTCATCAAAAATCCCAATACAAACTATGATAATCCAACACTAAGTTTTCATATTTTACCAACAACTAACACATAGCTCAAACATTCATCAATGGCATATCTCAAAAACATCATCAATTCACAAAATTACAACATGGGTTAGCTAGAGCATGAAGCAACGATTACGAAAACGTAGAAATTATTAAAAATCGAGCTCAAACATACCTTAATTTGCTTGAGAAAGTGTCGAATATTTAACAAGCTTCCTCCCTTATTTTCTTTCTAATTTCGGTGGAAAATGGATGAATATAAGATGACCACTTCCATCTTTTGTTTTATTATTATAACATTTTAATACATAAATGACACATCTAACCTTTTATTAACATAAAAGACAAACTAACATTATGGTTTATAAGTCATTTAACCATCCACTAACTTGAAAATGGATTAATTACCTCATAAGGCCTCATCCTTAAAAAGCTAACAACATCTAAGTACTCACAAATTAGCATACATTATTTTACTCTCTATGCAGTTAAGTCCTTTCTTTTAATTCGGCATTAAAACGATCAAATCATCACACAGAATTTTCACACAGGCTATGTCACATATCATTCACACAAAAAATATCATTAAAATATTTTTACGACCTCAGATTTGTGGTCTCGAACCACTATTTTGACTAAGGTCCAAATCGAGCTATTACAACTCTCTCCCCTTAGGGATTTTCGTCCATGAAAATCTTACCAGTGAATAGTTGTGGATGTTGCTCTCTCATAACGTTCTCAGGCTCCTACGTAGCCTCTTCAACTCCGTGTTTGTGCCACAATACCTTCACTAAGGAAATTCTTTTGTTTCTCAACTCTTTGGTCTCTCGTTCCAGAATTCGAATCGGTTCTTCACTATATGACAAATCTGGTTGAATCTCAATCTCAGAAGGAGCAATCACATGAGACGAATCTGATCTGTACTGTCGAAGCATTGACACATGAAACACATTATGGATCTTTTCTAACTCAAATGGCAATCTCAATCTCTAAGCAACCGGTCCAACTTGTTCAACGATCTCATACGGTCCAATGAACCTCGGACTCAACTTGCCCTTTTTGCCAAATCGAAGTATTTTCTTCCACGGAGATACTTTTAGAAACACTTTATCACCAACCTCAAATTCAATATCCTTTCGTTTCAAATCTGCATAAGACTTCTAACGATCTGAGGCTGCTTTCAAACTGTCACGAATTACTTTCACTTTCTGCTCAGTCTCTTTTATAAGATCAACCCCGTGAATCTTGTTCTCACTCAGTTCAGTCCAATACAATGGAGTTCGACACTTTCGACTGTAAAGAGCTTCATATGGTGCCATTTTGATACTAGACAGAAAACTATTATTATACGCAAACTCAATCAATGATAAATGCCTTTCCCATGTGCTTTCAAATTCAAGTATGCAACATCTCAGCATGTCTTCAAGAATCTGAATGATTTGCTCGGATTGACCATCCGTTTGAGGAAGAAAAGTAGTACTGAAATGCAATTTCGTGCCTAAAGCATCTTGTAATTTCTTCCAAAATCGTGAGGTAAATCTCGGATCTCTATCAGACACTATAGATAACGGTACTCCGTGCAATCTCACAATCCCATCGATATACAATTCAGCCAACTTATCTAAAGAATAGTCGGTTCTCACCGGAATGAAATGAACTGATTTCGTCAATCTATCAACTATCACCCAGATCGCATCTTTCTTGCTCGAAGATAAGGGCAAACCCGACACAAAGTCCATCATGATCCTCTCCTATTTCCATTCAAAAATCATAATCGGTTGCAATAAATCGGACGAAACTTGATGTTCAGCCTTAACTTGCTGACAAACTAAACATTTCGACATAAAGTCAGAAATATCTCTCTTCATACCATGCCACCAGTAGAATTGTTTCAAATCATTATACATTTTCGTACCCCCCAGATGTACAGTCAAATGACTATTGTGAGCTTCAGTCAAAATCATTTGAATCGGAACACAAATTCTATCTCTGAATCTCAAACAATCATTATTATCAATTTGAAATTTTGATTCCGCATTCGAATTACATTGAACTCTTTTTGCTAACAACTCATTATCAATCTTTTGAGTCTCACATATCCATTGTAAAACAACAATTTCACTTTCAATTCAGCTACAACCACATCATCATCACACAGATCCATCTGATTACTCATAGCTCGTAAGGTATATAACGATTTTTGAGTCAAAGCATCAGCCACAACATTAGCTTTACCCGGGTGGTAATCTATCACAAGTTATAGTCTTTCAACAATTCTAACCATCTTCTCTGTCGCAAGTTTAAATCTTTTTGAGTCATCAAATACTTTAAACTCTTATGATCAGTATAAATATGACATTTTTCACCGAATAAATAGTGACGCCAAATCTTCAATGAAAATACAATCACGGCCAATCCAAGATCATGCGTTGGATAATTCTTTTCATGTTATTTTAACTGTCTCGAAGCATAAGCGATGACTTTTCCTTCTTGCATCAACACACAGCCCAAACCATTCAACGATGCATCACTATAAACTATAAATTCTTTACCTGATTCAGGTTGAATCAACACTGGTGCTTCTGTTAACAACACTTTCAACTGTTCAAAACTCTGTTGAGACTTTTTTGACCACTCGAATCTGACATCCTTTTGCAACAACTTTGTCAATGGAGTTGAAATCATCGAGAAGCCTTTCACAAATCATCTATAATATCCTGCTAGTCTTAGAAAACTACGGACTTCAGACACATTTCTCGGAGGCTTCCATTCCAAAATAGCAGAGATTTTAGGTGGATCAACTCGTATCCCAGCAGCGGATACAATTTTCCCCAGAAAATTAACCTCATGCAAACAAAATTCACACTTGCTAAACTTTGCATACAAGTATTTCTCACGCAGAGTTTGTAGCACGATTCTTAAATGCTCGGCATGCTGCGTCTCATCACGCAAATAAATCAAAATATCATCAATGAACACCACCACGAAGCGATCCAAATACGGTCTGAATATCCGATTCATCAAATCCATAAACACTGCAGGGGCATTTGTGAATCTAAAAGGCATCACTAGGAATTCATAATGTCCATACCTCATTCTGAATGCAGTTTTTGGCACATCTGATTCTCTAACTCTTAACTGATAGTAGCCCGATCTCAAATCTATCTTAGAAAATAATGTATCTCCTCTCAACTGATCAAACAAATCATCGATTCGAGGTAACGAATATTTGTTCTTTATTGTCACTTTGTTCAATTGTCGATAATCAATACACATTCTCATAGTTCCATCTTTCTTTTTCACAAATAATACAGCAGCTCTCCAGGGTGAAAAACTAGGTCTTGCAAATCCTCTGTCGGTCAATTCTTGCAACTAAGATTTTAACTCTTTCAATTCTGTTGGTGCCATTCTGTATGGAGCTATCAAAATAGGAGCAATTCCCGGCACTAACTCAATACCAAATTCAACTTCTCTAATCAGAGGTAACCCCGATAACTCTTCTGGAAACTCACATATCACAGACACAGATTCAACTTTCATTTCTGACACTTTTGTATCAATCACATACGCCAAATAAGCTTCACAGCCTTTTCTCACATAGTTTATAGCTTTCATCACAGATACAACAGCTGGTAATCCTTTTATATCACTAGACTCAATTCGAACTATCTCACCATTCTGACTCTCCAATTCAACATTCTTTCTCTTACAATTCACAATGGCATTATGCAAAGTAAGCCAATCCATTCCTAGAATTATGTCAAATTCATCAAATGGTAGCAACATCAAATTGACCGGGAAACATAAATCTCAAAACATCAACGGGCAATTCTTGCACACCTTATCCACCAAAACACACTTGCCTAAGGGATTCGATACTCTAATCACAAATTCAGTAGACTCAACAGGTAGAGTCTTATTCGATACTAAATTCATACACACATAATAATGAGTCGATCCTGGATCTATCAATGCAATGACATCAATATCAAATAAAGTGAAAGTACCGGTGATGACTTCTGGAGATGATGCTTCCTCTCGTGCACGTATAGCATAAGCTCGGGCAGGTGCTCTTGCTTCTGACCTTATAGTTGTATCAGTCGTTCCTCTTTGGCTTTCATTCACATTTTTGATGCTTTTGGGTGGTCTACCTCTGGCCGTCACATTACTTGGTCTTTCGTTCTGAACATTTTCTTGTTCAACTATCTTTGGGCAATCTCGAATAAAATGATATCGGGATCCACTATAGCATGTTCTATTGTTATACCTGCCCCAGCATTCTCTCACATGTCGTCTCCCACATTGTTTACATTCAGGCTTGTTGTTCTTAACGCTGCCCACACTTGACTCATTCGGAGCTTGAATTCATAAACCAGTATTTTGTCTTAAACGATCTCTATTAGGATGACCAAACGAAGCATTTGAGCGATTGTTGGCATCTCTATATCTCTTTGAAGAAGGCTGAGAAAATTTATTCATCGATCTCTTTCTTTCATCTCGGGCCTCAGAATCGGCTTTCTTCTTTTCTTTACTGAGTTCCTCAGCTTTGCATGCTCTCTCCACAAGTACAACAAATTCATTTATATCCAGTATCCCAACCAACAACTTTATGTCTTTATTCAATCCCTCTACGAAACGTTTGCACATAGTGGCTTCAGTAGAAACACACTCTCTAGCATATTGACTCAATCGCACGAATTCTCGTTCATACTCAACAACAGACAAACTGCCTTGTTTCAGCTCTAAAAACTTCTTACGTTTCTGATCAATGAAGCGTTGGCTGATATACTTCTTTCTAAACTCGACTTGAAAGAAATCCTAGGTGATTTTCTCTCTTGGAACCACAGATATCAATGTTTTCCACCAATTGTAAGTCGTGTCTCTCAACAAGGAAACTGCACACTTAATGCACTTATCAGGGTTCAGCGACATCTCATCAAATACTCGAAGGGTACTCTCAAGCCAAAACTCAGCTCGCTCAACATCATCATCACCGTGGCCCTAAACTCTTGACCCCATACTTGCGAATCTTGTCTGTGTGGTTTATTCAATCGTCGGATCTACAACTTGTGGCACAATGTACTTGCGAGGTGGAGGTTGTGGAGCAATGATTTGTTTTAACAAATTTCGAAAACCATTCACTCATCATACGAAAAAAGGCTTGCTTAGCCTCACCTTCCTCACCACTATCATTTGGCCTTGATGTGGCCAGCATTGTCCCTTGAGCGGGAGCAGGTGCATTACTCTCTACATCGTTAAGAATCGCCGACGGGATCTATTACTATATTAAAACACATTTCAACTGTCAGATTTCATCACACTATCGCAATTTCACAATATGGCATGTATAGCTAGACTTACATGCACTACGTTAGTCCGAGAATCGACTAAACCGTAGCTCTGATACTAATAAAATTGTAACATCCCTAACCTGAAACCGTCGCTAAAATAGGATTACAGGGTATTACTGATCAATCAGAACATTTAACCTCTAAATGTCGACATAAAGTCAATCATCAAACACATTCATATACAATCTTAGTGTCCCTTAAACGAGTCATCAAGACCCTAAGTATGCTTATAAATCGAGTCGGGACTAAATCGAACACATATAAAATTTCATGAAAAATTTAAAACATTTCTAGAATACAGGGGAGACACGCCCATGGGTGTAGGCCGTGCCTCTCCCACGGCTACATGTCACACCCGTGTAACCTTCCCGTGGTTACATACTGCCAAAATCAACACGGCTAACAAGTACGCCCGTGTACTAAGGCCGTGTTCTGTAAGGTCATATCTCGCCATTTCTCCCACGACAGCAAAGGCACGCCCTGCCATGGCCGTGTACTATTAAGGCCGACTCTCGACTTGTGCACCATGTTAGATGACACCCCGTGTCGAGGCCGTGTGCGATTTAAGCCACATTCGCTAATTTACCCACGATCGAGAATGCGCATGGTGTGCCACAAGCGTGTGACATTATAGGCTATTTTTGCAAGGCCAACATGCCACCCACTTAGGGTCAAACCTACAAGCCAATCAACCAAACATCTCATGCACATATTGCCAGCTAAAAGAATATCAATTTAGCAATTCAAAACATGCAATCAATACCAACTCTAATCATACCCAATTCAATACCAACACTTATTCTATCACAAGCATAATTCATTCCCAATCTCACTACCCCTACTAGCATTTATCGACACAAAGTTACCACTTAATAGCAAATTTATCAATCTACAAATCATGCCAAAAAATGCATCATATTTACCACATTCATTCATGCCAAACCTATCACATATCTAGCCACATCTCATGGCTAATTACAAATCTCAAACTTGATTCAATTAACTAGCCTATACATGCCATATTCCAGCTATATACATCTTTTCAAAAGTACCAAAATAGAATGCCAATAGTGTGATTGAGAAGCTAATGATCCCAGATCCGAGCTAGCTTTACTGACACTACAAGGCAGAGAACAAATCACACAGCAAGCTTTCCAGAGCTTAGTAAGTTCGTAATATAATACATATTACCCATTAATGCAACATCAATATGTATATAAGCATATATCATCACATAGATAAAGGCACAACTAGGCACATTATCAATCTCGACCACATACCCAATTATCTATTCATTCAACTCTTAAATCTATCATCAACCACATAGGTTTAAACATACCTTGATCAACACATAGTTGATTACCATTCATGCTACTCAATTGTTCGATATTACCTCTCGTTCAACCCTTACTATTCCTTTGATTTATTCGCACACTTAGTGCCAATTTCATAACTAAAACATAATCATCACCGCACACTTAGTGCCAATACATTAAACCGAACTTATATCGGTATCGCACACACAGTGCCAAGTCGATAAGCCGAAGCTTCTATCTTTTCGCACACATAGTGCCAATCATCTCTTTCTCGTTTCAAATTTCGCACACTTAGTGCCCCTTTATCTCAATTTAGCACATAGCATTTCAAATCTCATAGATACATATACATCCATTCAATTTATATCACATAGATAAAGTTTACAACTAGTATTATATCCGAACTTACCTCGGACGTCGAACTATCGATACGGTCGATTAATCAAGCACTTTATCTTTGCCTTGATCTCGATCCGAACCTCTCCTCTCTTGGTCTATACACATTCAAATTTAATCCATTCAATCATCAATTCAATCATTTAGTCAAAACACACATATTTAGGGTATTTTACAATTTAACCCTCACATTTTCACATTTCGACACTTTAGTCCCTATCTCACAAGATCATCAAATTCACAAATTCCACACATTCACATGCTTGGCTGAACCATTCTAGGGATTATATAAGTCCAAATATTTCATCAAATTTTCTATTTAGTCCCTCAACTTACACTTTTCACAATTTAGCCCAAAATACTCAATTTCATCAAAAATCCCAATACAAACTATGATAATCCAACACTAAGTTTTCATATTTTACCAACAACTAACACATAGCTCAAACACTCATCAATGGCATATCTCAAAAACATCATCAATTCACAAAATTACAATATGGGTTAGCTAGAGCACGAAGCAACGATTACGAAAACGTAGAAATTATTAAAAACCGAGCTCAAACATACCTTAATTTGCTTGAGAAAGTACCGAATATTTAACAAGCTTCCTCCCTTATTTTCTTTCTAATTTCGGTGGAAAATCGATGAATATAATATGACCACTTCCATCTTTTTTTTTATTATTATAACATTTTAATACATAAATGACACATCTAACCTTTTATTAACATAAAAGACAAACCAACATTATGGTTTATAAGTCATTTAACCATCCACTAACTTGAAAATGGATTAATTACCTCATAAGGCCTCATCCTTAAAAAGCCAACAACATCTAAGTACTCACAAATCAGCACACAGCATTTTACTCTCTATGCAATTAAGTCATTTCTCTTAATTCGGCATTAAAACGATCAAATCATCACACAAAATTTTCACACAAGCTATGTCACATATCATTCACACAGAAAATATCATTAAAATATTTTTACGACCTCGGATTTGTGGTCTCGAATCACTATTCTGACTAAGGTCCAAACCGGGCTATTACATACCTTGCATGTGTTTGATAAGTATGCTACTGATTTCTTATGACATGCTTTCTCCTTGGTCAAGTTTTAATAAAATTTTGTCTGTTTCAATTAATTTTATAGGTTTTTCTAGATTTGTAAAGGTTAAATATAGTAATTTTGTTGCATTCAGTAGGTTTATTAAAACATTTTATACATTTTCTCTTGCAACAAAATTTATCTTTCCAATTTATTAACACATTCATGCACAACTGATTTATAATAAACTAACTTACATAAAGGACAACATTATTATTGATTCAGTTGGAATTTATCAGGAGCACAACTGAAAGGAACTCACCAAATACTATTAGGAAAACTTTGTCTACTCTACGGGTTCTTTCCCTTTTGCACTAGGGCCTTCTCTCGTTTCTTTATTAAATAAAATCAAGCATTCTATTAAATACAGAAACAATTGAAACTTTAATGTAAAAAGGAGAATAGATAATATGCAATCATTAACCAGAAGGAAGTTTCCTTCCCTCCGTGGCTTCCAGTGGAAACCTGTATAAACAATTCCAACTACCCTTTCATTTCCTTATATTAAACTAAAGAATGACTCAATAATTTACCAATAATTGGCTTGAAAAGGTTAGTTGCTAATCAAGTTGAAAAACTAGTTCCTTCTTCAAGTAATGAAAAACACTTTAGGTTTCTTCTGCGATAACAAAGATAAATAGAGAAAGGAAAATAAAGTCTTTTTCCTCTAAACTTCTATCCTATTTATATAAGAATTAGCCTGTAATCCAACTCTAAGCAAGATACCTTATCATATTACATGCACACATGAGTTCACTAATCATACACGATTCCACTAATCAGACATAATCATCGAGGCTCTACATGTATCATGCAAAATGACAAGTTTCTTGTGCATGCCCCACCTATTGTGGATTCTAAAACGAATGAACATGTTCACAACAACTGAACTCACCACTGGCAGGTTCACAAAGGAAGAACTCGCCAAATGTGAAATAGGAATTCGCAAGATGGTGGAACTTGGCGAAACAATCTACAAGGAAAATACAATAAAATGAAACAAGTCAATTCTCACGAATTTGACTAGCTCACACGGGAGTCATCACCAATCTCACTTGGTCAATCATCCAAAACACGGATTAGAAAAATTTGGGGTGTGACATTTTTCCCTACTTAATTTAGGAAGGTAAAATTTCCAACCTTCCTTTCAACTCAGATTCGTTACTCGTGCATGGATCCATGGGTTGTAATCGTCAAAATTACTTTTTCGCTATGTCACGAGGTGTACCGACATTCCAATAAATGACTAATTGATTAAGATTTGTTTGGCCTGGCGGCCATAAGGCTATTTGGATGGTAGAATTCGCCATTCGGATAGGAGAAAAGCTGTCTTAGTAATTATGTTCTTGCCAAATTGCCATAAAAATGAAAAAAAAATCATCTGGATGGCGTTAGGGTTGTTTTGAAGTGTGTTGGTTGCATTTAAATTACTGAATGTTTGTTTTATGTATTTGGGATGTCTAAACATCTATGATATGATTCCATATGACTTTAAAATTTGATCAAAACTCTTCAAATGTTGAACAAAGGTGATTTTTATTAAATTATTAATGATGGTTTTGCTAAAGAAAATTTTATAAATACTAAAAATGTGCTAATGTGACATATCTTATCTATGATAATCGTCGAATCGAGTAAGAGATATTGCAAATAAGCATAAGAGAAATAGAGCTATATAAAGTGAAAAAAGGGTATTGAGGTAAAAAAGGCAACCGGAGCGTTGGAGGCAAGTTGTGTATCAGGTTCAAGAAAATGGAAAATTCCTACTATTAGTGGCATTTTTATTCCCAAAGTGTCACTAAAAATGGCATTTTTTCCCTCCTCAAATTAGATAGACACATGCCAAACCCGACATATTTTCCACATCTGCCACGAACTGAAAACTTCGATTCGACTAAAAAATCGAAGAAAAATTCGCATTTCGAGTTAAACAAATCGAGTTATTCAAGTTAATTGAGTTATTCGAGTCAACTCAAATTTTTTTTCGAATTTCGAGTTCAAATCGAGTTGAATTTTCAAATTTGAATAAACCAAATATCAAAGTATAATATTTTATATTTTTACCTGAAACCCTCAAACCTTTTTATTTTTCCCCCAAAACTTTGACTTCTTCTCACTTTCCCCCAAAACTTTTTCTCCCCTCCCCTCCCATCCCAACCCCCCATCTACCCTAAATCCATTTCCCACCATTTTTTTTAAATATTTTCTCTCCAAAATTTTACTCCCCCATTTACTTTCCCTTAAAATGTACTATCAAAAACCCTCAAAACTTTTTATTTTCTCCCAAAATTTTTACTCCCTTCCACTTTTTCCCTAAAACTTTTACTCTTCTCCCCTCCCATCCCCCTCCTTCCCATCCTATTCTAGCCCCCATCTACCCCAAACTCATCCCCCCATTTTGTTTTAATATTTTCTCTCTAAAATTTTACTCCCTATTCACTTTCCCTCCAAATTTTACTCCCTCGAAACTTTTTATTTCCCCCTAAACTTTTACTTCTCATCATTTACCCCAAATAAAAAATCAAAATCATCTAAAAAATTCCTAAACCTAAATAATAATAATTTTATTTATATATATTATTTATATTATTAAATTAAATTTCATATTTTGTACTATTTAAATTATTGAATTGTTTAATCATATTGAATATTTATATTAAAATTGAATAATTAATAATGCCATAAAATATTTGTGTTAAAATTTTATGTTGGTATCAATTTCACATTTTATCTTTGAAATAACTTTTATTAAAAAATCACATTTTACATTTAATATATTTTTTAATTTCAAAATACAAAATCAAAAGATAATTGAAGCAACTAATTAAGCAAAGAAGCTAACTCGTATAAAAAAAATTAATAAATAAATTATGAGGTGATGAAAGTTAATAACAAATTTGATTACTGTCAAAACCATTTTTAAAATCGGGTTTTTGAAAACGGGGATCGACTTTTAAAAATGAAATGGGAGTCGCCATCAATCCTTTTTTAATTAGGTGTGATTGGATCACCTTGTAAAATATCTTATTTTAAAACATTTAATCTTGGTCTACGAAAACATAAGAAAAGCAGTTCGAAGTCGATTCACGTGACGAGGAAGGGCTAGCACCCTCGTAACGCCCAATAAATTGGTACCTAATCGATAAAGTCATGTCCAAATGTTTGAAGTTTAAAAGTATTCAAAAATATGATTTCTTAAAAAAACTTTGAGCAATTTAGGTTAAAATTTGAGACTTTCTTGTTCCGAAAGAATATAAACATCACATCCAGTACGTTAGGACACGATGTTTAAGAACCTTCGTAACCAAAATCATCTCATGATTTACAAAACTTGAAAAGGGTATTTAGTTATTTAGCCAAACGGAAAATTGTAACCCAGTACGTTAGGGCACTATTTCTCGATTTTCTAAATACCAAAACATTGCCTTATTTTAAAACATAGTAAGCTTGTAAAAATATATTTTTATTTTGAACAATAATCCATGTGACATATCGCATTTATAAATTATCATACACGAATATTAAAAACGATTATAATACAATAGCATGCAATATAAAATACAACTAAAATAACTACACTATAGTAATCATAAAATAATAAAAAGGGCATTACATAGATAAATAAAATATATAAAGAAATATATGGAAAACAATAAAAATACTAAATAATAAATAATAATATGTAATGAAAATAATTTTGAGCTAAACAAAAAAATAAATAATGAAAATATATGTATATATGTAATACATTAATTATAAAATTATATACATAATATAAACAATATAAATAAATTAGATAATATAAATAAATTTTATATAAAATAAAGCTTTATATAATATAACAGAATACTAAATAATATACAAAATATAATCTAATAAATAATAAAAATATATAATATATAAATTATTAAATAAATAAAATAATATATTTATAATAATTAAATATAAAGATAGTAAAAAGTATATATATAAATTTATACAATAAAAAATAAATGAAATAAATAATAAAATTAATATAACACATTTAATATGATAAAATAATTTAAAACAATATTAATTTAAAATAAAATAAAATAAAAAGGATTTTTTTAAAATAAATAAAAAGGATCAAATAGTAAAAAAATGGTTAAATAGCAATAAAAACGAATAATAAGGACTAAATAAGAATACGCGTTAAACCACAAGGACTTATGGGGGAATTATGCCTTTTTACAAAACGGTGTCGCTTCATGTGAGGCTAAAATGAAACAAAAATAAATTTAAAGAAAAAAATAATTAAAATCGGATTGGACTAAATTAAAAAAGGGTAAGAAATCGGAGGGATTAAACGCATAAATGGCCCATTATTTGAGAAAACGCGCGGATCCTAATGGAGCGGGTCGGGTCGCTCGGGCCACCTCTATACGGCGTCATTTTGGACACTCAAAGATGGGACCAAAACGGCGTTGTTTTGCTCCTCTATAAATACCCCAACAATTTTGAAAATCTTCATTTTAAACCTTCTCAAAAACAAAAAAGGAAATTTTGCTCTCAAAACTCTCTCAAATGGGTAATATCCGGTCCAAACACCGACGCTCAGACCACCACGCCGATCACCGTCAATTGCCATTGCCGGCCACCGTGGAATTTCAAAAATTGTAAGTTTTCTTTTCCTTCTTTTTTAAATATGTTAGATAAGGTTTTCAGAAAAACAAAATACAAAAAAAAATAAAAAAAATCGAAAATGAAAAGAGAAGAGAAAAAAAAATAAAATAAGACCTTTGTTGATTTTTGGTTGTTTTTTGTGTTGCAATTTTGTGTATATTTCTTGTGAATATTGACCTATTATTTCTGTACATCTGTTCAGTCCCCCCTCTATTACAAGTTTACAACAGGTTTTTTATAGCCTGAAAATGAAAAAGGAAAACTTTGTTGTTGTCATTTGCTATTTGTTTTTCTTTCCTTTCTTTTGCAGGTAAACGAAGATCTTGGCGTGATGTGGGGTTCGTGCGCGTTGATGGTGGCGCGACCGTTGGGATCCTGTTGCTTGCGACGCGACGATTGAGGAGCTGACTGCGGCGCTGGTGTTGTGGCGCCTAGGGTTTCTGGAGAACCCTAGGCTTCAGCTGAGATGGTTTTGGGCCTTTTGGGCCCCGTAGGTTAGTTGCTTTAGGGGGTCTGTCTAGGTAGTGTCTGGTATTAGGTTTAGTCTGTTTAGGATTGGGCTAAGTGGTATTTAGGTCTATTTTGTAATCTGGACATTGGATTTTTATTTTTATTTTTTTTGTTTTGATTTTATTTTAGCCCAGTCAAAATTGGGCTCCTACAATTACGATGGATAAATTTGATTACGGTCAGTGACAGTGGTTACAAGAACTCCAAATTATTTTTTAAAATTTAACTCGAACAAATATATTCGATTCAATTTGATTTGAATTCTATCTCACTCAACTCGATTTGAGAAAATTTTAAATCGTGTTAGGATGATAAAATATAATTCGTCAACTCGATTAACTCAAAATTTTTTTATTCGATTTAATTCAATTTAATTCGATCGAAAGCTCACCCATTTTATTTTCAAAGTGATTTTTTTATTAATTGATATAGTTTAATATCCAAATATTATATATTAAAGAATTATGTATATTACTCCACGTGTTCGATTGCAGGAAATACAGAACTCTTATTTGCGGCAGAGGAACTCTACCCTTATACCTCATCTTCTGTCTTGGAAGGGAAAGGGTACTTCGCTCGCGCCTCACAAAGATTTTGCACTCGTTTTTCCGGGGATAGAAATTAATTTTTAGTTTTTGTCTTAAAATATGATGACGCTTGAATCAGCTATTGCCGCCCGATTTCCCGCCGCTGCTAACTTCTGCTCCTCCGCCTTCCACCGTAACTCTCTTCCCCTCTCTGCCTACCTTTTCGAAATCATATACCTTTTTAGTGCTGTTCATGGCTTATTAAGACCTGACTAAGAGACCAACTCAATGAACTTAGCTGCCACCAATGATTCGATATGTTAGCTTTTGCTTCTTTTAAACTTTCTTGCATTTTCTAAGCCGCCAAACCGCGACTTAACCTTTTTGCATATGTTGTTCATGTACTGTTTGAGTAGATTACCGTCCTATCTGCTGCTCCGATGAGGTTACTCGTTGCCACGTCACCTCTCGCCGCCCGTTTCGCCGTGGTGGATTCGACGTAACTCGGTACTAAGTTTAATTATATATTTCCTAATTAAGTACTTGTCCTAAGTAACACATTGTTTTTAGTCGAAATTGTAGAATTGCGCATTAGCTGATGGTGATTTTTTTTCCCATTTTTGTGTAAATGCTCATAGAGATTAAGAATAGTAGTTGTGAAATCTTAAGGACTAAGAGCTGTATGCAGGAATAGATTTCAAAGACTAAACACTGCTTCCCCTTGGAGAAGAGCTCTCATAAAGAAAAAGAATCAAGTGACAGCAGAGCATTTGGGTTCTGCATCTGGTCCTACCAAGCAGAATGGAAGGCCGGATTACCATCCGTTTGAGGAGATTGGTGAGGCGAATTGTAATAATAGCGATGATGCTACACTCACAGCTGCAGAAACCTGTAGGACCATTATTGAGGTATATTACTTTGATTGTTGATCAAAGAATCAACTTCAGAGTTCAGATGCATGTCATTTAAGGGAATTTAAAATTTTATTCTCTAAGAGAAGCAAATTAGATGTCTTTTGAGGAGTTTTGGGATCGGCTAACATTTGGAATATGTACTTTTATGCTATATTATCCGGATAGTAGAAAATTTAAGTGTTGGATATAGGGTGGGTGTGTTTGATTTTTCTAAGGTTCTCTTTTTATATGTCTTTGGAGAGTCATACCCATGTTTTAATATATGGTTGACATGGGTGTCAGTTTTGGGTAGTTTAAGAAAAATGAATAGTCAGAGCAAAATAGCTTCCTACTTTTTAGCCCGTATGTGCGGCTAATGTTGGCTATAGTATATCATATTCAGGTGAATACTAAAGCTACACTTATGTTTTCGGGGATAATTAATGATGAAATTCATGAAAGTATAATGTGGCCAGACTTGCCTTTTGTAACCGACGGACATGGAAGTAAGTTGACGATTCTCATTTCTGTGATTTAGGCTTGTCAGTCTTATTTTATCAAATTGAAGCTGTACTCTGATGCCTTGCAGATGTATACTTTCAAGGAAAAAGTGATGAAGATATTTTGCACAGTTTTGCTGTAGAAAATAACTTTCTGGTATGCAATATTTTCTTTCTGATAAAATTTCCAATGCTGACCTGCAATAATCTGAAACGCCTGCATGCATGGCTCAAGATGGTGCTTAGATTCTGTCTGAAGCTTTTGCTTTTCAATATTGACATTAGTCTTGTTTGTCAAGGTAACCCATGAATAACTAAAAGTTCTTGAGTATTTACTATATGTTTGGTAGGAGTAATTTTCTACCCATATTTTAGGACATGACTGAGTAATAAACTAATTCAATTGGTAATATTTAGCCATTCCCATGACCTATTCTTAGCAAAAAGAGGAAAAAAACTTTTGCTTATTTTGAAGAGCTCTTTTTTTTTTTTTTTTTTACAAGAGTTTTTACTCATTTTTCTAATTTCAAGTTTAAAACTGTATGAATTATTTTTTATTTTAAGTCTAACTATTGTAATAAATAGGCATTTTCCTCATCTTATTACACTACTAACCAAATGAGGCATTAATGTTATTGATTTGACATGATAATGAATGCGCCATTCTAATCGGAAGAATGGGCTTCATTTTGAGTAAATTGGAATAATTTATAAGAATAATAACCTTTAGTTGCAGTCACATACGGAAAGGTCAACTAATAGTTCCTTTTTCTTTTTCCTGTTGCATTTCTGAAAGCTTACATAGTTCATTTATGCAGCAAGTCATTATAGGCTTTGATACTACAGAAATCATGAAGGAACTTGAGTTATCAGGCCCATCTGAAGTTGATTTTGAAATTGAGGATATTGACGATGAAGATAGTGATATTGAAGATGAAGATGAAGATGAGAATGCTGAAGAAGAGGATTATGATGAGGTTTGACCCTCTCCTTTCAAATTTAACTTGTGCATGAACTTAGCTTTTCATGCAAGATGTTTCTTCTAACCTGTCTAAGACATCTTTTAATTTCTTATTTGTAGGACTGGGTTGCTGCTCTTGAAGATAATGATCAAGATGACTCTGATGGGACACTAGGAGACTGGGCAAAATTGGAGACTATGCATTCCTCCCATCCGATGTACTTCGCCAACAAGTTGACTGAGGTAATGATACTGTATGTTTGATAGTAAGGGCAAATTAACGCGGAACACTACTTGGAAGATGAGTGAACTAAATCCATGTTTATGCCAATATAACCTTTCCTGGCATGTGTCAAGCTTGATTTGAAGGAACCCTTGGTAGCAACTATGTTTTAAAGAAAATATCTTTGATGCATGGGCTTGTACCAGTGAACATTTTCTCTTTATCTTTATTTATTTGTTATAGGTTGCTTCAGATGATCCTATAGACTGGATGGAGCAACCTTCGGATGGTTTAGCTATTCAAGGCCTCCTAAGGCCAGCCTTCATTGAAGAACATTCTGAAATTCAGAAGCGTATATCTACCAATCGGTCTCGTAGTTCTGATAAACATCAGGTTGAGAAAGTTGTGGGAGACAAAGTAGAAGATGTTAGCATAATTAATGGTCACAGAAATGGGTTAGGGTCCTCAGAAGATAATTCAACATCAGAAGAATCTGAGAAAAATGAAATTTCCATGAATGGGTCTTTGTTTTACAAATTGCAGATGTCTAAAATTCAGCTAATTACAGCACATGGACATCAGGTTTGTAGAAGGCTTTCATGTTTTGTGGTTTTCCTCTTTTAAATTTTGTTTGATTAATGTGTGAATTCTTTTATTACTTGTGTTCGAGATCATTTGCTGTTCTGGTCTTGTATCCTGTTCTTAGCTAGAATAATAAAGTTGCTGATTGATATGCATTGTTTGTTGGTGTTATTAAGAAACATTCTTCTGTAACTAAACCATATTGTGATATATCATTTGCAACATAGAAAGACTGTTCCATGGAATAATTGAGTGCTACGATAGCACTTGTTCCATCAGCAAAATTGATTTCTTCCACTTCTCCAGACAGATGTTGAATTAGAAGACTTCAAACAAGCTCAACCTGATGCCATTGCACATTCAGCAGCCAAAATTATATCTCGCCTGAAAGCTGGTGGAGAGAAGACCGTACAAGCACTTAAATCACTATGTTGGAGATGCAAGGGTATCCCAGTTGAGGTAAAAAACATTAACATGGAAGTTAGGAATAAATTAGCTTTGTGAAAGTCTGCTGTCTGGATGTTTAGCTACTGGCACCATATCTGACCATACTTGGCAAAGTGTAAAATGTTTAAGTTTCTGAAACATGTTTTATTTTTTTTTTAAGAAAGGAACCTTGAATACCTTAATATTTAGTATCATTTGTTGTCTTAATTATAATACTTTAGATGATGATTCGTTTTCTTTGCAATTCATTATAGGAGGCAGCTATTATCAGTGTAGACTCCCTTGGGTTTAACTTGAGAGTTTGCTGTGGAACCCAAATCCAAACCTTAAGATTCACGTATAATGCGCGGGTATGTCCCCTGACTTTGTTTCTTGTTATTATATTATTCTTAAGATCATTGGTGTTAAGCAGTTGTCGAATTTGGCCTTTGCAGGCAACTTCAGAGTATGGTGCTGAGCGACAAATTAAGGACTTATTGTTTCCAAGGAGTCATCAAAAGCCACAGAAGAGGAGAACAGGGTCATCAAAATGAGAGCTAAAGTCATCAGCATAATTCTGAATAGTTTTGTAAAATGCAGGCTGAAAGAAAGCAACAGTTGCCAGCATCAAGTGTATGTATTTGTTGACGCGGTAATAATTTTTTTCCTTGATGATATCACAATTTAATGTTGCCAACAACCAAAAAGTCTACAGACTGATAAAAGCCAATTGGAGGACAAGTTATACAGGCGAAGATGATCCAAAGTCTAAAAACGAGTTTAGTCTGACTTGTACGATTAGCTACCTCTACTTCAACAAATCCCCAACAAGAGGATCCAATGAATCCATATCCAATAAAAATTGGATTAAACCAGTAAAATAGTTTTTGCCTTTTATATTTTAACAGATGAATATTGTGTGTGTTAATATAATGTTTAAAATATGTATACTATTAACCATGGGAGATAGGTGAGATGATAAGTGTCTCTCCTATCTTAAACAGTGGTTGAGGGTTTGATTCTCGTCTTGGTTACAGGGTAACTTTCAAACTCGTAGTCAACATCAATTTGTAAGAAAAACAAATACCTACTACACAAATTGATTAATATTAATATCTTGCTTACCTTTTAATTTTTTCTCAAAAATAAAAAGAAATTAAATCTAAAAGTAAAGACTATCCAAAAAATTTTACCCCAAGACTTCAATTACATGATGAAAAGAAAAAGAAGGAAAACATTGAGTGTTGCTAGTTTTATTTTAATAAGGTAAGATAAATATAAATTTTAAAATCTAAAACCATATAATGACTAAAATTATTTTGATTCTTATTTTAAAAATTCTGACTAAGAATAGTAGAATAAATCATAAATGAAAGGTTATCAATCAATTAACAAAATGGTTTAATATGTCATACTTGAGAATTAAAAAAAAAAAACCCAAGAATGTAATTAAGTAATCTCAAATATTCAAAAGAGTTGAGAATATAATAATTTCAAGAGCTTTCTTTCCTATCCACATATAGGGAGGAATTCATTTACACGGTATAAAATTAAAAATTTTATATTTTTTCGTATCTTTTTATACGATTAATGTTTTAACGATTTAATCGTTAAATTTATCAATATAATTGTATTTGCCATGCATGCATCTTTTGAATTGATCCGATATCACTATCATATCGATTTAAAGTACCGTATATATTAATATTTATTAAATGATTGAAAGTTTTTTACATAAAGTAAATAGATAAGAATTTTTAATTTATATCAAATCGAGATACATGATATATAAATGAAATATGAATTATGTCGGTTACATTGTTAAAATATTAATTGTATAAAAGACACGAAAAAGTGTAAATTTACTTTAATTTTACCCGTGTAAGTGGATCTCTCCCTATCTTTTAATTATTTTATAATTTGAAATTTAAAGTTAAACATCTAGATTTATTTAGTAAAGCATACACAATTTGCATTAAGAACGCAGTTGTAAGCATTTTAAAAATAGTATGCCTTATATATTGTTACAAATATATTTTTATTTTTTTTCCATTTGCAAATGTTAATTACTCAGACATTGGAATATATGTTGCCACTTTCATTGAAAGCGAAATAGATGCTATAGTATTATTTAATATGTTAGGATGTAAAATTTTATAAAATAATGTTGTAATATGTTTGAGGGGTAAGTAATGCAAACTGTATTTGATTCCAAATACCTAACTATAATAATCATATTATATCACATTATATGTAAACAATTAAAAAAAAATAGTAGCATAACAATAAATCTGGATCATAGTAGTTTTTTCGTCTGCGGTTTTGCCATGCATTTTTTTTCGTTTGTCTTTTGACACGATTTTTTTCTAGGGCTCGTGGAGGGGGCTATGGAGGATGAGTTGGAAAATTTGATTCTTGTCGACGGAAGGTGGAGGCGTTTCAAGAGGAGGAGAGTGAGTTACAAGAAGATTTCAAGTTTTGTTTGGTTGGAAGTTGTTTGACAGATAGTGTAGTGCACTTCTCTTTATTGAGGAACACATTGGCTGATTTATGGTACCCTATTGATGGTATTTCTATCACAAATCTAGGTGAGAAGCATGTTTTGTTTCAATTCTTCTATGAAGTTGATGTGAAGGGACTCCGTGGTTTTTTAATAATCATTTGTTGTTGTTGCATAAGATTCAACTAGGGGAGGGTCCGAATACATTGTCATTGTTTTATGTGCGGTTTTGGGTGTAGATTCACGATCTGCCTCCGGGTCTAATGTTAAAAGCAATGGCGCATCAATTTTTTTCTTTTCTGGGTAGTTTTCTTGATTATGATATGAAGATTTCAATGTTTGTTGCAAAGAGGTATATGAGGATTAAGGTTCAACTGGACGTTTGACTTCCACTGAAGCGTAAAAAGAAGATTGTGTTAGGGGCTAGTTGGATGGTATAGGATAGGGTTTCAGTATAAAAAGCTTAGCCTATTTTGTTTTCTCTATGGGAAGCTTGAGCATGGGAAAAGCTTTTTTCCCGGTTAGGGTGAGGATAGATCTGGCTAAGATTCTTTTTGGGTGGGACATTTCGTTGTGTGCTCCGGTTAGAAGAGGGTTTTCGATGGTTAGCCGATGGTTATGGGAGTTGGATAGACGGTGAGTCAGAGGTTGGATAAGGATAAGAGTATGAACGAGTGTAATTTTGGGGATAATGTTACAAATATCTATCCTAATCGCAATCAAAATCTGGTAGGGTCCACAAGATTCCAATTGGCTAAAGCAAAAGAATGAGTACCTAACTAGGAGAATGAGTTGAAGGTTAATGGGTCTAACGATTCTGAGCTTATGGAGTTGGGCTCAGGTGGTAAAGAGTGTCCTATTCAATTTGTTGAGGGAAAAAGAGATAATGGATGCTTGGTGCAATTTCTATTGATTTGTTCAATGGCGATGTTAGGGTGTCAGGGGAAGGTCAAGATAGATTTGCTAGCTCTACAATGTAAGCCAGCTGGGCGTAATGACAACCTTAAGTTGGAAGATCCGTGGATTGAAAAACCACATGCTATAAATCGTCTCAGGAATAAACTGAGAGAAATTTGTCCCCAAATAATGTTTCTTATGAAAAAAAAAGTTAGCATGAGAATAATGAAAGTAGTTAGGAAGAAGTGTGGATTTTCTAATGGAATTGATGCGGAAGTAGTGGGTTCTAGAGAAGGATTATCGTTGGGTTGGAGACAAAGTTATTCGCAATATCATATTGATGTTGACATTCAGGATGAGCAGGAGGGTTTTTTATGGCGTTTTAATGGTTTTTATGAGCATCCTGAGAAACGCCTAATAAGCAATTCTTAGGATCTACTTTCCAGTTGGGTCAAGATCAATCTATTATGTGGTTGGTAGTTGGGGATTTCAATGAGATAGTATATTCTTTTGAAAAGAAAGGTGCACGGTTGTGAGCGAAAAGGTATATGGAGGCTTTTAGATTTGCTCTACAAATTGTGATCTAAGTGATTTAGGGTTTACAGGGCGCTAGTTCACGTGGGAGAGAGGTAGATTAGCGGCAAACAACATCTGAGAGAAGCTTGATAGGGGAGTGCCGAATACAACATGGTGGAGTTTGTTTTCTGATTATTCGATTTCTCATTAGACACATTCTTTTGTTGATCACCGTCTAGTAGTAATAGATACAGAAGGGCAAAGAAGTTGGCAAAGAGGGGGTTGTCATAATTTTTGTTTTGATGCTAATTGGTGTTTAGAGGGGTCTTGTGAAGAAGAAATAAGCCAATTTTAGTCTTCATCTTTAGATGCGTTGCCTTTAAAATTGGTTGGGTTGGGAAGAAAGTTGAGACATTGGAGCCATATAGTAAAAAGAAATAGAGAGGTTAATAAAAAAAAAGGCTAGAACTCAGAATGAATGAGCTTTATGAAAAAGATCTAGATGATGATATCTTCGTTGAGCTGTCAAAGATTCAACTTGGACTGAATTTAGAAGCGGAAAAGGTAGAATTGTTTTGGTAATAGAGAACTCGTGTCAATTGGCTTTCAAATGGTGATAGAAACATTACTTTCTTTCATAAGGTTGCAACTGGTCAAAAAAAGTGCAATAATATTATCGGTATTGAGGGTGAAGAGGCAGTTTAGGTATCTGAGGAGGAAGAGGTTTGAAAATTGCCTCAAATTATTTCATTGAAATTTTCACGGCCTCCCCTGCAGGGGATGCTTCGTGGATTTGTGCTAATGTTTAAAGAAAGCTTTCGCCGGGTATGAATAAGGGTTGTTGCTACCTTTCAGACTTGAGGAAGTATGGGCTACAGTCAAGTCTATGACATCTATTAAAGAATCATGTATTGATGGTTTTCTTTTTTATATATATAAAAAATATTGGCATATTGTAGGCAATGATATTACGAAATACTATCTTGCAATTCTTCGTGGGGAGGTTGCCATTGAAGAGATAAATAAGACTCATATTGTCTTGATCCCGAAGGTCAGTAGTCCCAAAAACATGACGCAACTTAGACCTATTAGCTTGTACAATGTTTTGTACAAAATCATTGCTAAAGTAATTGTGGGAAAAATGAGTGGAGTTTTGGAAAGTTACGTTGATGAGGCTCGAGGAGCTTTTATACCTGGAAGGTAGATTTTAAATAATGTTCTAGTTGCGTATGAAAGTTTGCATTCCCTTAAAATAAAAAGATCTGGCTAGCAGAGTAATTTTGCACTTAAGCCCGACATGAACAAAGCATATGATAGGGTGGAGTGAGATTTTTTAGCAGGGATAATGTTAAAGTTGGGCTTTCATGATAGTTGTGTGGCTTTGGTTATAAAGTGTGTGACCTATGTTTCCTATACAGTTGGCGTCAATGGTTGCACTAGTGAATCATTTTTACCTTCGAGAGGTTTGATGCAAGGTGAATCATTTTGGGGCTAATGTTGGATCAGTTGAGCAGGAGATTGTGGGTAGCCTTTTAGGAGTTAGGGTTTCAACAAGCCCAGAGAAGTATTAAGGTCTACCGATGATGGTTGGTAGACGTAAGAAGCAAGCTTTTGTGCATTACTTGGATCAGTTTAACAAGAAAGTAGAAGGCTAGAGTATGAGATATTTGTCGATTGGGGGAGAAAGAGGTCTTTATTAAGGCAGTTTTGCAAGCTATACCTATCTATGCAATGCAGTGTTTCGTTTTACCAAAAGTGTTATGTAGCGAGTTAGAAAATGTTCTTAACTTATTTTGGTGGAGGAATAATAAATCTTTATGAGCTATACATTGGGCTACATGACATTCACTTTGTTTGCCAAAAGCGGAGGGACGATTAGGTTTTTTCGATTTATCCAAATTTAATATTGTCCTATTAGCCAAAAGATGTTGGCATATTATTACTCATCTAGATAGTTTATTGGCTAAATTTTTGAAAGCTAGGTATTATCCACAGATAGATTTTATGTTAGCTCGGTTAGGACTTACTCTTTATTTAACTGGAGAAGTATCTTAAGCGCTAGAGGTTTAATTGAAATGGGAGTTGGTTGGCGAATTGGTATTTGGGATAAGGTTAATATATGGAATAATTCTTGGATTCCTGTTCCGGGAAATGAAAGAGTTCAATGTCAGCATATAGATGTTAGATTTACTATTATGGCACAATTGACTAATTCAGATTCGTGTACCTGGATTGAAGGACGAGTTAGATCCATTCTTGAGATCGATTAGGCTGAGAAGGTTCTTACTGTTCCACTTGCTCAAACGAGACCTCCAGTTACTCTGGTGTGGCGCTATGAAGGGTCGAGTGAATATTCTTCCAAGAGTGTATACAAGTTGCTTTTTGATGAAGAGTTACACAATAGGAGATTACATTATACGACTATGCCTAGCCTAATTATATCGTTTTATACAAAGTTGTGGACGTTACAAATTCCAGCAAAAATTAAGATTACTATGTGGAGATTTTCTAATAATTTCTTACTTATTTTCGGGCATTTATCGAGGCGCAAGCTGCATGTTGACAACCTGTGTCCTTTGTGCAAGGAAGCTGAAGAAACAGTGGATTATTTGTTGAGATTTTATTCTATCTTTAAGCAAACATTTAGCTCGTTGAAAATTGGGGTGCTTCCTGTCTCACAGTAACCAAATTACAGGCTTTGGCTAGCAGAGAGGTCTTCAATCAAGCATGTATTAGATATAGGAAGATTATGGTGATTGCTTACTAGGCAATCTGGTACACTCGAAATAGATGGCTCATGAGGGAATAAGACCCACCATTCAAAAGCTGGTTGTGTTTATTAAGAGGCATCTCTAGGAAATTGAAGCCCTTAAGGAGTTAAGACCAACTATTTTTCTACCTAAACAAGATATTTGGGTACCACCAGATTTAGATAAAAAAAAAAAGCCAAATTGTGATGCTTCTTTTAACTCTAGTGTAAATACTTTTGTATCAGGTACTTTGGCCAGAAATGAATTTGGGCAAATTATGGTTGCTTTTACGTACCCTCATCATGGCATTGCTAATGCTTTCGTAACTGAAGTAAGGGCGTGTGAACAAACAGTTGTTTTTGCATAAGAGTTAGGGTTTCGATTGATCTAGGTAGAAGGAGATTCATTTACGGTCATCAAGAAATTGAACTCTTGTATTACCTTCTGTTTTGTTGGTAGGACGATTAATGTAGCTGCTCATACTCTAGCAGAAGGTGGGTGCCGATTTTAGGAACCATAGTACTGGGTATAGGAAGCACCATTAGCGGTGGAATAGACGACGGTTATGGATGGACAAAGATGGTTGTCTCGGAGTTAAGTTGGGTAGCTAAAAAGCTTTGGGCTTTGGAGATTCCCTACGAAATTGCGAAAACAATGACGAAGCAAAGAAAATATCTAAACTGCAACTTCAAAGAAAGAATCCCAGGCAACAAAAAAGTACGAACTCAAAAACAACAAATTAGTTTTAGGGAAAGTAAGAACCCAAATTTATAGATTTTTCAATACACCTTCTTAAATGCATCATTTTGGGAACAAAAGGCATGACAAATAGCATCTAGCCACTTGCACAGTGTTAGATACTCCTCATCATGGCCACTCTTCCTCAAAACTTCACATTTTTGTTTTTCATCCTAGAAGGAATCAAGTGTTCCTTCATCTTCTTCAATGGGACAAACCTTAATCAAAATTTAGCTCATGTGTCACGAGAAGCTACTTTATAACCTTCCGTTCAACTCGGGGGAGCTATTAGTTATAACCTTCTCCCACTCGGACACATGTCAGCACTAGGCATATCGTTGGCCTCTACATTGACTCCTATTGAAGTAACGCCTTAGTAGACCACCCGTTTTTAGTACCTTTAGACAAAACTACACATTTTACCTAGAGGGAGTTATCAGTATCTAAGTGATCACTCTCCTAGTATGAACACACTTCTAAGACAATAAGGAGTTCATTCAGGCATTATAACCTCGTATTGATAAATTCCCATGATACACACTCATGATTATATTTACGCATTTAGCGAACTAAATGTATATCCTATCACGTCATACTAACAGACAAAAGGATCTCTCTTATAAATGCCCTAATAAACAATGAAGAAATGATCGATCTTCTAGCACTCTAAAGTTACTCTGAGCAATTATCTACTTGATCAACCTGTCCTCTTGTCCTTATTTCGACTCTTACCCTCTTTAGGTGAACCGACCTCTATGCGCCATCGTGATCTCTTCCTTACTCCTCATTATCCTCTTCCTTTGTTGTACATTGTATCAATAGAGAGCATGTATTATTTGGTGATTAAGCATCAGATCAAGGCTTCAAACAAACGAAATAGTCTAATTAGTGGAAATCCAATCACATTATCCATTGTCTGATGTAGATATTGAAATACTAAACAATAAGCTTAACAAAATGTATGTCAGATTTACATTGAATCTAGACAACCAAATATCTAGATGCATTATGAACTTTAACTTTTAAATGATTTTTATTTTTGAAATTTATTTAATATCTTTATAAATTTTAATAATATTTTTAAAAATTTATAAAATTAAAAAAATTTAATTTTAAAAAATTTAAGTTTTGATATGAATGAACTTGGACAACTAATTGTCCAAGTTCATTGTAGTAAAAATATTTTTTTTAATTTTTAATTTTTTTTATTGACGTGATAACTGATGTGGCACCGTCGTGTTAACAACTGTTATTGACATAAAATGCCATGTCAGCCTTGCTAACAATAACATTAATATTTTAACTGCCAAAGTTAAAAAATGTTGGTCAAATAATTGATGCAATTTAAAAGTTTAAAAGCTTTATTAATTATGGTTTTTAGCTCAGGGGCTTATAATTTTTCTTATATACCCCTTTAGCGTTTTTTTTTTTTTCCTTCCAATTTGTCGGGACAACATCATATGCTATTGCTGTCCTTACTGGCTAGGAAGATCAAATAAATATATTTTTTTTTCTCTGAAGTAAAGATTAAAAAAGATGGTAAGTCTACACAAATATTTGTTGGATATTTGTTGGTCAACCAACAACTGCGTATTATGCACCTTTTACTATGTTCGCCAAACTATACATCTAAGCGTGGACGACGCCTTTGCAACTCTTTACGAAATTCCGATTTTGAAAGGAAGCATTACGGCAAGAGATCAAGCTCCAAGCCTTCGCCTCCATGGCCACTTTCAAGCAACTGTATCTCAGAAAAGTCTTCATTTTAGTATCCATTATTTTGCTTGTTTCTGTAATTCTTGTTTTGGGAGTTTCTTCAGCCACTTGGAATAAGGTATCCTCCGATCATAATTCCCTTCAGTTTTACGACTTTGAAATAGTCAATGAATTCCCTCACGACTCCACTGCCTTCACTCAGGTAAGTCCCCAAAGGAGGATCGATCAAACTTTATGATTTATTTTCAGACTTATTTTTCCTTATTTATCTTTTGACCATATTTTAACATTGAAATTTCATGGTTTGATTGCTTTCAGGGTCTTCTTTATGCTGGAAATGATACTTTATTTGAGTCAACTGGTCTTTACCGGCAAGTGAGTTAGTTTTTTTTTTGGCTATCTCTTTATGTATGTATGTTTCATTATTCCTCAAGTTTGAATCATCGGTTTGCAGTTCCAAAATTAGTTTCCATTATTTTGCTTCGTGTCTCTAATTTTTGTTTAGGGTTGGGTTTGAATGATCTGAAAACCTTTTCTTAACCACCTAATCTTCTCACTGTTTCAGTCATCGGTTCGGAAAGTAGCTATTCGGACTGGAAAGGTACAGATCCCTGTCTTTCGATTTTCATTCAAGCTTGTTCTTACTTGGTTATTCATAAATTTCCATTTTCAGATGAACGAATATTAGTTTTTTTGGAACTTAAAAATTGTGTACAATATTTCACCAAAAAAAAAAAAAAATGTGTACAATAAGATTTCTTGAGAAAAATAACGTAAATGGAGTTAAATTCGCTTGAAAGCTTGCTAGTAGGGTGCAATATACATGCCATACTATATTATGAGTTTAAAATAACAGTTTGATTGAATTAAAGTGACAAATCAGAGAATATGTCCTTGGTTGTAACCTGAACCAAACCATATTTTGTAATTTCTATCTTATATACATATATGTATGTTTTTCCAGGTTGAGATTCTTCACAAGATGGCTGATTCATATTTTGGAGAGGGTTTAACTCTTCTGGGTGAAAGGTCTGTTAGAAGGAATTTAGTTGGTATACATCGGCTCTTGCGTTCATCTAAATCATTGAGCTCCTTTCTTCATTTTCTTCCTCTTCTTCATGTTATGTGTTCTTCCCTGTTCACTTCATCAGGTCCTTTGAAGCTCCCTATTAGCTAACCGAATTATTTTGCCTCCAAATTGGTTTTAATATTTCTGAAGTTTAAAGTACATAAAGATCATTTTGCAGTTAGTGGAAATTCTGTTCATACTTGGCAGCTTGCTCTGCATTTATATGCATTCAAATGACATTTTTTTGCTCTTCATCTACTTTTATCATTTGGTTTACAATGGATGACATTTATTAATATGGTTTCTAAATTTGTGGATTTTGCGTGCTTTTAAGACTAATTAGTAGTTCTTATGTTCTTTTGTAGGCTGTTCCAAGTAACTTGGTTGACGAAAATTGGTTTCATATATGACAGAAAAAATTTGCAGAAAGTTTGTGCTTCCAGTCTCTTCATCATTATACTCCTTGTTTTGGTCGTTTGATTTGTATTATCATGATTTAAATAAACACTTGTTGAGAATCTGAGCATGCATTGTTGAGTGTTACAATAATTTCTTTTGTATAATTGAAGTTGCCAAGGTTTGATCCTTGGTCAACTTAGAGCCCAACACTCTACTAACAGACCACATGGCTGTTGGCAAGTGTTGCAATAATTTCCATTATTCCTTTTGCTCTACTGATATTACATTATGCTGTCATGAATTTTTAATACAAGAATTTGGCAATTCATGTACCAGTGGCGTGTTCATGTATTATGTTACAATCATGTTTAAAGTACTTTTTATTTTTATAAATATTGATAGGTTAATAATTTGTATTAAAGATGTTTGTGTATTAATGTGGTATTTTTGTTACTTTTTTGTGTCCTGTCATGTTCATTTATTTGATTTGGGTCACTGACTTCATAAGTTACCTTTCCTTCTTGCTTGTATGATGCATGTCCGGAATAGTAACTTGAAACAATGTTCAAAATAGTAACTTTCTTGTTTATGATATGACAAAAATCTTCATTATGTTTGCATCTCATTAGAAACAGCTTAGTGCTTTCTTTACCATCTCATTATCCAAACACATTTTACTTGTTTCTTTTGAATATAGTGCATTCTTTGCTTGTATACCTGTGTTGTCTGTAATGGTACTATTTTGTCATACTCACTGCAGTTAGAGCAATTTACACATGAGATGGAAGATGGATGGGGACTGGCAACTGATGGCAAAATCTTTTATGGAAGTGATGGGACTTCAACACTGTATCAGATCGATCCTCAAACATTAAAAGGTTCTCCTTGTACATGCATTTACTGTTGATTATATATATTCTCACTCCATTTAGGGTCTTCTACTTTGGTATTGTCCAAATATTCATGGTGCTTAGCACTGCGTGGATAGAAGTGTTGTTTACTAATAGTAAATATCGGTAACCTTCATATTTTAGTGTTTTTATAACTGTGTTCTCTCTTTTACAATATGTTGCAGTCACAACAAAAAATGTCATCAAGTTTAATGGTCAAAATGTACGCTACCTGAATGAATTGGAATATATAAATGGTGAAATATGGGCTAATGTTTGGCAGGTATGCCTTTGATATCTTTATTATTTTATTTTTGGGGTTCATATAGGATGGACTTTATGTTTCATTGTTTGGAACTTAGTGGAGTCTGGCTTTATAACAGGTTGTCCACCTTGTGGAATTCACGTAATCTTGTGTCCTCTGCTAGCAGTATAGCAGAAAAATAATTAATTGGCTTTTGGTTTTTGACATTCTAAACAAAAGTTTCCTGGAAAACACCATTCTGTGAATGCCTAGAAGAAACTATTTCTGAATGGCTCCTTCACAATCCTTTCCCTTTCACATGCGAATCGATTTATGTCTCTTGAGTGGCCTTCATGAGAATCAATTTGTTTTATGGTGAAAGTATTGCCGAGTTCCTCTATGACTTGATCAAATTAATATTTCTACTATTAAATCGATCAATTTAATCTTTGTTATGTTAAATAAAATCAAATAAAGTCAAATTGTAACAGAGTTAACATTTGTTGTTTAAAAAATGGCGTGAAAATTAACTTTTTATTTTGCAGTTCAACTCCAAACAAAAGATTTCATTTTGCAGAACCATAAAAAACTTCAAAAAATATTAACTCTTTTAAACAATAAATAATGTTAACTCTGTTGAAATTTAGCCTTATTTGATTCTTTTTGATAGCACAAGGACTAAATTGATAAATTTAATAGTAGAGAGACTAATTTGATCCGGTCCCTATAATAGGGGGACTTGCCAAGTAAATTCACCTTTGTTTTATCTGTCTCATTTCCTCAATATATGACACTATTGCCCCTGTAACTGCTCAATCTTCTGCGTTATGAGTTATATATCTGGGAAAGAAAAGATTAGCTGCTCACTTAAATTGCTTCCTGAAGTCTGATTGCTTTCTGTGTAGACTGACTGCATTGCAAGAATCTCACCTAATAATGGTACAATACTTGGATGGATTCTTCTTCCAAGTTTAAGGTATATATATATATATATATATTATTATTTGGCTAAGTGTTATCTCTAATCGAATTATTACTAATTAAATTCATCACACTGTTTGATTGTTTTACAGAGAAGGACTATTAGCGGCCGGATATAACGTAAGCACCTCATTCTGAAATTCCTTTTTCTTTTTTAACACTGCCTGTCGCTTGTGGTACAATGAAAGCTCTATACGATTTCTTTAAAGATGGTAGATACTCTTTAGGCTACACCTTTTACTTATTCCAGTCTTCATCACTTAATGGTACATTGATTCATCAATGTTTACTGCTTAGCAGCCTAACTCATGAATTTCACTATGGTTTAGGGTATTGATGTTCTAAATGGCATCGCTTGGGATAGCGGCAATAATCGCATTTTTGGTAAGTTGTAAACCAGAATTGGCCGATGTTTTATGCAGCAGCTTATATGTGTGGTTAGTCCATTTTGCATGACAATTATATATATTGAGGACCCATATTTCTGTTCATTTTCTAGTTACCGGAAAACTCTGGCCAAAGCTTTATGAGATCAAGCTGCATCCAGCTAAGAAACACTATAACAGTGAAGACATTGAGAAGCTTTGCTTGGCGTGAAAATTAAGGTATACGCATAGGATATTTGTACGTTAAAACTGGAACCCAAAGTTTTCCATTTGAAAATACGTGAATTGGAGATTGTATTTACACATTTGATTACTAGCATTGTTGTAAAATTTGTATTTAGTTGAGAAGCCATCATCGGCCAGTTCTGATAAAACTAATAATTCACATTTTTTTTATGTTCTATTATAATTAGTATTGAACTTCAAACCCCATATTGAGATGCATGTTCTTTAAGCTCTCCACGACTTAAATTGGATTCTTTACATGATTCATTAGAAGGAAAACCTTGAGAAGGAAACTTCAACCCAAAAGAAGGAATGTAATAGGGAGGAAGTTATACATGATGGTATGAAAATCTGTAAAGAGATTTTGGAGTTCCTCGTATTAGATTTTCAATGGTATATTATTACGAGTGTTACACATGAGAAGCATCCTCGTTGTGTTTCCAGACGTCCACCCGGCTACCCTCTGCATGATTTCTTAGCGACGCCTCTCGTCTGATGCGCAGTTCCTGCATTCCACAAAAACTGAACTGATCGGTAGCCCAAAAAGACAAGACAGCAATAGATACAGAATGTGTGATATCTTGTTTCTTACATCATTCAGCAATAAGTCACGTGGCTCAAGCATATGAATCACTTCTCCCATTTTTGGCCTATGGTCTAAATCCGGATCCACGCATCGAAATGCGATCAAGGTAATCCGTTTGAGTTCCTTTACAGAAGGAATTTCTGGCAACTTAGGATCAACTACATCTGCAATTTTCTTGTTTGCAACCATGGACTTTAACCAGTCAATCAAGTAAATCTACAACATGAAATTTCAGTTTCGAAATTAGTGACAACAAGCTCTGTATAATATAATGCTCAAACATTCAAAGATTAAGAATTGGTACTTGGGGTTGATGATGATGATCAACAGGCATCCTCCCTGATACAAGCTCCATCACAAGTATTCCAAAGCTATACACATCACGCTTCTTATCCCAGCGGCTGGTGGAACCGTGTTCTTCAGCAGCATATCTATAGGTTCCCCATGCAAATCAACAAAAAAGTTTTTAACCAATTATCATGTTTCTCAAAATACTTGCAAGTGAACAGTCAATAAACAGACCCTAGCTTCACCAATGAAGGAGTGGTTCCATGGGTCTGGTTTGGACCCAGCAGCCTAGAAAGTGCAGCATCAGAGATCTTAGGATTCCATAGGTGATCAAGTAATATATTGTTTGCCTTTAAGTTTTGATGGACAAGATGTGGTTCAATATCTTCATGCAGGTAAGCCAATCTGTAAATCACAATTCTCATCAACCATATCAATGTAACATGAACTAAATCATTAGAAATTAGGATTGAAGAACTCACCCTTTCGCTATCCCATGGATAATGTTCATACGAACGGTCCAGGTAAGAGGACCCTCTTGTCCTAGAGGACCATGAAGCCATTGATGGAGATTACTGTTATTAACATATTCATATACAAGCATCCTAATGAAGCAGAAAACTAATCAGGCAGGAGTTTGAGGCATCACCATTTCCGGATCACATAAAGTAAAAAAATACCTGAAACCTCGTTCCATGCAGTATCCTAGCAGCTTGACTAGATTCTTATGTCGGACATGCCCGATTGCCTCGGCCTCTGTTACGAACCCCTCCGTTTGGCAACTGATCGTCACATGACCAATTCGCTTAGCTAGTGAACTCATTGAAAGATGTAAAAATAATGATAGATACCTGTTAGTGGGTAGCCTCTTCACTGCCACTGTTGTACCGTCTAAAAGAACCCCACGGTAGACAACACCATAATAACCATTTCCGATTAAATTATCATAAGCGAAACCATTTGTGAAAACGTCAACATCCCTCAAACTGAAGCGATTACTCGTCCAGGTGTCGGGAACTCCATGGGAGAAGTTAGGAAAGTGCTCTATATCAGCTAGATAATTGGCGCGAGTAGACCACTGGTCGGGAAGCATCACCTGAAGCTCAGGCTGGGTGGACTTGTTAATCTCTATCTCCGAAATGCTAAGCGGAAGGAGACTCCTATTGAGTGAGGAAGAGCAGTAAGCGGTTCGATAGTTGGTGGGAGCAATGGGGTTGGGTAGGCAAAAGGGGGTTCTGCTGGATTTTGCACGTCGATAGCATAGGACATAACAAGAGACAATGGAGAAAGATAAAAGAAGGAAGGAAGACAGGAAAGCAAGGATCAAGATCCATAATGGAAGACCCAGAAAAGAGGTATGGCTGGAGAGCTTTTCACTGAGATATGAAACCTCTGATGACATGGTGCGTAGCAGAGGAAGAAAAGGACGTGGAATTAGTGGGTTTCAGGCTCCATGGAAGAGGAAATGTGGTTTAGTTGGTAAAACAGAAGAGATTCAGTTTAGCTTAAATTTCTATCGGATTTATTTTAAAAATTCTTCCTACGCCAACTAATTAGCGGGGGTAAAGGGAATATATATTTCATTAAATTTACTAAAAACCACTTCTTCTTTTTTAAAGTTTTCCCATTAATTCAAATAAGCAATTCATTTGTCTTGTGCATATTTTGGGTAAAATCATCAATAGAAAGGTAATCAGTGGTTGGATCAGCCTATTTCTTAATGATTAAACCTTTCCCTTCTCTCTCAATTTTAAAATTAAGTAAATTAATTTCTCTTAACAAAATAAGTATGAGATATAATAATGAATTTAACTTTTAATATTTATATATTTTATCATTTTTAGCCTTAATTCTTAAAATGTTTAATAAATTCATCTTCGATATCTACACAAATGTTACATGATAAATTTATTAAATTAAAACCAAATTGATATAATATGTAAAAATAAAGTATAACGTGAATACCCGATTTTATCCGACTATTCTAATCAAACAATGTGGATTAGAGAATTGAGTATTTACTTTTAGCTGGACTTTGGATCATCCCTTTTTCTTTATTAAGTTGGGTTTGATTTATGATTTATTGTTTGAGCTTCACACCCAATTTTAAGTCCAATGGATAGATTTGAAATCATAAAAAATTTAGTAGAATTTCCATTAAGCCCACTTGATTTTTGTTCTTCACTTTTTACTTATGGTTCTTTAGTTTTGAATTTAAAATTCCTTCAAACCTTATCTTCAAAAGTTTACTACGTTTGCTTTGCGACGATCAGGTTCACTTTGTCAAATGGTAATCTATCTTGTCACAATAGATACATAGTGTGTAACTTAAAAAGAGATTTAAAAGAAGGGAAAATCTTTTCTTGGGGAGAGCTCTAAGTGTTGGCCCTCCCCATCATTGTCCACACTGTCGTCCTCAAACATTGCCTTAAAAGGGCTTTCTTGTCTTCACTCATAGTGTCATATATGAAGTTTTGTGGCTTCTTCTTTGATCTTCCATAGATTCCTTTGATGCTCATCCATCTAGGTATGTCTGTAGGATTTTTGTCCTTTGTATCTCTTGGTAGTGACTTCCTCAATTGATTTCTATGGTGGCATCTAAGCAAGGACTTTTAGCTCGCTTCTCCCTTATGTTGAAGGTTGATGCTTGTGATTGTTCGAAGGTCTTCTTTGGGGTGGTCGCTACTAGCGCTTCTTCCTTTCACTTTGGTCTTAATGAGGAGGAGACATGGTCTATCCACTAGCGCATTCGGATGACTGGTGCTTCGACTTGTATCAGATGTTTGCGCGATGGTCTAGAGCCCATCACCTTGAAATTTCATCAGTGACCTTTTTCTTTTTCATGGAGGCATCATTTGGTTGAACACTTTTTATGATTTGATCTTAGGCTTCATGTGGTTTTACTTAGTCCTTCATGAGGCAAGGCCCATTAAACTCTTGTTGAAAAGCTCATTGTCTTAGAGATTTTGCCAAGGGAGTTTTGCCTAAGTATTTTTTTTTCTAGTTTTCTACCGCTCTTGCTTTATTTTCATAAGCTATATAATAAAGTTAATAAAATAGAACAACAAATAAATAATTTAGGAGAAGTAACTAAATTAGATTTGAACAAAGAATATAAAGATATTTTATTTGAAGTTAATAATAAATTAGAACAAGTTCTTATTAATAAAAATATAGAACAAGAAAGGTTTCTTTCTTCTTCATACTATTTTTCCTCTCCTTCTATCATCTTTGTTAACAAAGGCCTGAGGATTTCTAGAAATAGATGGCGTCTTAGGGAAGAGAGTTCTTCTATAGGCTATATATTGGACTTTTTCTTTCATCCATGTTACAATAGATACTTTTTGTGGGGATTCTCTTCTTTAGTTAAAAAGGTAGTCCTACCCTTAATAAAAGATACTTGTGTCAAGTTAAGAAAGCTTACTTGTTCGTCAAAGGAAGTGGCGAGGTCTAGGGTTTGGTTCTTAAGCTTCATGGTTGTGTTGACTAGGAACAGAAGCAAGATGGATATCAGCATTTTTTGAAGGCTTAAACAACAAAATGGTACCTAAATTATACTACTTTTCCCAAATTGGTACCTAAATATTATTTTTTGGGGTCAAAACTGATACCTAAACTATTAAATTGTTACCCATTTTACCCCGACTGTGAGTACAGTTAGAAAAAAATTTCAGCCAATCATAATTTGCCACGTAGACCTATATTTATTTTACCCATTTTCCTATATTTTCTTCTTATCAAACAATTTTTACCAGATTTTCTTACATTTTCTCATCAACCAAACACCCAAAAAAAATTATTTGCTTCCTTGTACAAAGCTTTCACCATTTTATCAATTTCAAGCTTCAAGTGTTTCTACCAGCTTCAAGCTTTTAATCTTCTTTTTTCTTCACCAAAACACTTCTAAAGAAGGTCCCTTTTTTACACTCTCTGTCTTTCTCTCCCAATACCAAGTCGATTAAAAGTTTTGATTCCTTATTTAACTAATTAGGTTTTTGTAACACCCATAACCCGGTCCGATCGTCGGACCTAAGTTACGGAATGCTACAGTCATAGCCGGAATATAACACATTTAATTCACTTTGATTAACTCTAATAAACATGGAATACTTCATAAATGCCTAATTATTACTCAAATTTAACAACACAAAAAATCGACAACATAATCAATTAAATTTATGATTAACAAATACGTTATTTCTCATATCATATACAGACTTATGTATGCTCTAATATCATCTAGAATTTAACTAGGACTAATTTGCAACTTTCTCAAAATTCCAGTTCAATTATAAATCACAATAGTTCAGTGCTCAATTTAATTATCATAAGTCAATAGTTAATCATTAATCATAACAATCATACAAAATGGCCTTAAATCGAGCCTATAGGATCTTAAAAACAGTTTAGAAACAATCAGGGACTAATCTGAAACAAAATAGGAAAATATGGGAAAAATTGAAAATAGGGGTCACACGGCCGTGTGGTCAGGCTGTGTGCCTGACCATGTGCTACTTGTAATAGGGTTACACTGTCGTGTCTCCAAGTTGTGTAATAGACTGATACCATGTGGAAAAACCTGCACCTAAAAATCAATAAGACACACGGCCATGTGAGGAGGCCGTCTGTGGCACACGGTCGTGTGGCAAACCATGTCCTAGGTCGCGTGCAACCAAAAATGACTCCAAAAACAAGTAATTTCAAACACCATTTCTTAGGTATCAAACCCAACCATTTTCACCTATTCAAAACATATTCAAACATGTCAAAATCATACCAAAACGTTCAACCTAAGTGTCTAACCAATGTACCCTCATTGGTACCACAATTCAAACATTTAAAATCCAAATCACATACATCTTTGCCCAAAACACCAAACTTGTATCTATCAAGCATTTCATAACCTTAAACCACAATCAAAACCAAACTTGCAAAGGCATGAATCTTACCACTTATATACATATGGTCAAAACATACCAAAAGTGCCAAATAAACACACCCACAACATCACATTACAAAGCATGAAACAACATATCTAATAACAAGTAAATTCAAACTCCTAGTACATGCCATTTACAACCAAAATACAAAATAATCAAAACTTATACCGATTTAGGAATGGATAGTGTGTATGCTCCGAGTTGAACTTCCAACAGATTAAGATTTCGATGATCTATAAAGAAAGAAACAATGGACGTAAGCAAATCAATGCTTAGTAAGCTCGTATATATAACAGAAACTTAAACTTACCAAATTTGAATCATTTGTACATTTCATGCATAATTTCATTAACAAGCTTATGAATTCATTCGTTTCCTATACACATAACAAATCTCACAAGTTAGTGAGTTCATATATATACATGAAAGTTGAGCATACTATAGAAAAACTTTCAAATAGCATATTTACCAATCAATTTGTCTAACTCATATTCAAATGGTAAATCACATTCCATTTTATTATACCCTATCCAATTCCTCCTTTAAATGATTGATTCTATATAGCTAATGCATCTATTCTTTTAATTTTACATATATAAAAACTTAAAACATACCATATCATATAATGTTCATATATAACAATTGCAATTCAATCATCCTTTTAATCTATAATATGTGACACATTCAATTCAAAGTTTCATACCATACAGAAATTTCATAATTATTCCTTACATAAATCAATTTACATATAGCCATTTCAAGTATCGACTGATCACAACATGATTCAATAATTTCTAGATCAATAAACATTTAAACATACATATATTCGAATTTGTAATTTGTTTACTTCAATGAAGTAGTTCTGTATTAAATAACCTTTATTCTTCCTATGTATCTTTGTAAAAATATTCAATACATAAGTCCAGAAATAGATAACACTCGTAAGAGCTAATCAGATATAGAATAAATGTGTTAGATTACCCGTCCGGCTAAACCAGTGACAACATAGAAAAATAGTCTGGCCAGGGCTATGTATACATGTAAGGTTACTAGTCCAGGCTAAACCTTTAAAACGACAACGGATTACCAGTCTAGGCTAAATCCAAGTCACATGTATACCCGAGTCCGGAACACATGCTAGAGCTCAATCCAAAATAGTAATTCAGACAGAAATCTCATGTATGAAAATTTTACTCGATCCATCAAAATTATTTTAAAAATTTAGTATTTTTCACATAAACCAATTTCATTTTATCAGTGTTAAATATATATATATATATATCATTAGTAGCATTTAATAATGAATTATAACCAATTATAATAGCATGAACTTACCTAGACAAAAATGGTTGCAAAAACAAGACCGACGACTAATCTGATAAATTAGTTTTTCCACAATCCAAGTCCAATTTTTTCGTTCCTTGATCAATTAATATTTTTCATTCAATTAATCCATTCAAACATCTCAATTACTTGAACTTAAACTTATAAGCCCTTTTAATATAAATTTACAAAATTACCCTTAAACTTTACACTTTTTGTAATTTAGTCCCTAAACCCAAAATTTACAAATTAACCACATTTAATCAAAACCCATGCTAGTCAAATTCTATATAATCCCTCTTCAGCCCACATTTATCACAATTTTACAATAATTCCAAGAATTTTTACTATTTTAACAATTTAATCCTTTAGCAATAAAATTACTAAAAATCATTTTATAAAATAGTCTTATTTAACAACTAAGCTTAATAATAGACCATTAGACCTCAAAAACACTTCAAACTCATCAATTCCATAGCCAAAAATATTTAACAATTTTGAAAACGAAGGTACGGGTTAGCTTGACCTAGTTGCAACGATCTCAAAAACATAAAATTTACTAGAAACAGGTGAAAAATGGCTTATCATGCATGAATATACTCAAGGCCGAAGCTCTCAAGCTTGCAAACATGGTGCTCAGTTGCAAAACATGAAAAATGAAGAAGATAAAAATTGTTTTACTACATTTTTTCATTTGTATATTCTTTTATATAATTATCAAAATGCCATTAATCATTCATATTTTAATTAAAAACACATATACCTCTGTAAAATATCTTGAATATGGTTAAATTACCATATAAGGTTATTCAATTATGTTTTTATACTTAATTTGTCCTTTTAAACTAATAGTAATTGACTTTTACAACTTTTATGATTTAGTCTTTTTTGTTTAATTAACAATCTAAACGTCAAAATTTTTTGACCAAATTTCAATGCACTAATATAATCACTCTATAAGTATTTAATAAAAATATTTACGGCCTCGAATTATAAAACGAGATCCCAAAATCTCATTTTCAAAAACCGTTTGACTTTAGGAACGAACCACTTGAACTTAACTATTTGTTGAAATAACAAAAATTATCAATTTAAAATTGATTATTACACTATATTTGACTCGTAAATATTAAATAATAATATTTACAGACTCGCTCATCGATTTGTGGCCCCGAAACCACTATTTTGACATCACTGAAAAATGGGTTGTTACAATTTTCTTTGTCCAATTCAGATGATGAAGTTGAGGATTTAGGGGTTAAAACTAAGAGTTGTCAGTTTGTTCCTCATGTTGTGAGTATTCAATAGAATACAAGAAATATGGGGTTGTAAAGGGCATAGCTTTGACAGCTTGGCGTCTTTGTAATCCGCTTGGTAATTTAACTTTTTTTCTTTTAAGAAAAAGAAAGATTTATAGTATTGATAATTGGGTCTAATTGAAAATTAGTGGTGATTTTATGTGGCTCAGGATTTTATCCTCCAAGGTGGTTTGATGAGGAAAAACCATAAGAAGAATGAGAGTTTTGGTTTGTATTTCTCAGGTTATCCACATCAAGATCTATTCTTAATTGTTGAATTCTTGTTGGAATTTATATGAGAACAAAAAAAAAAAAAAAATTGGCGTCAAAGGCAGTGAGTAAAATAAATAAGGAATTGGGATTGAGATCAAGGAGGAAGAAAATGGTGAAAAGAATTAGGTGTTTGGTTGATGAGAAAAGAATTGGGTGAAGAAAAGAGAAGATTAAAAGCTTGAAGATGGTAGAAGCAATTGAAGCTTAAAACGAAAAAATGGAGGAAGCTTTGTACAATAAGAAAACAATTATTTTTTCGGGTGTTTGGTTGATGAGAAAATGTAAGAAAATTTGGTAAAAATTGTTTGATGAGAAGAAAATATAACAAAATGGAGGTCTACGTGGCAAGTTATGATTGATTGAATTTTTTTTCTAATAGGACTAACAATTGGGGTAAAATGGGTAACAATTTAATAGTTTAGGTACTAGTTCTGACCAAAAAAAGTTTAGGTACCAATTTGGGAAAACTTGTATTGTTTAGGTACCATTTTTGTTGTTTAAGCCTTTTTTTTTAATTATCTTTTGCAAATCTGTTTACAAATTCAAATCAATTTATTATTCACAAATTATCTAAGTATTATCATTCAAATATGAATTCAAGTTAAATATCTAAATTCGTAAATGAAAACCAATTTCAAAATTTCCAATTATTTTCTAATATCCAAACCCACAAAAACTCGAATTTGAATCCACTAAAATTCTTTTGTAACAAACAGCCCAATTTCAGTGAAGTCGAAATAGTGGTTTCGTAACCACAAATTCGAGCCGGAAAGATAAAATATTTTAATATTATGAAATGATTAGTAATGTGGTAGAAAGATTTCATGAGAATTTTGATAAGAAAATTTTATCAATTAGGTGCTTAGTTGTAGAAAGGACTAAATTGCATAAAATGTCAAATTTGAATTCTAGTAGCTATAAGGATTAAATAGCTATGGAATTCAAAACTTGAGGTCCTTAAATGGTAATTAGACCATTTATGAAAAATATGTAGATATTTTTAGTGAATCATCTATGGAAAAATTAGAAAACGCTAAGGACTAAATTGGAAATGAGAAAAATTAAAATATGATAATTAATTAAATAGAATATCATCTTATTTTGATATCATCTTCCCCAAATATTTCCATGGAAACCCTAGGAAAGAGAAAGCAAGCTTTCAAGGCATAAATTGGTAAGTTCCTATGTCTCGTTTTTAGTAATTTTTATATTTTTAAGATCGGGAAAGCTTAATTTCTCTATTTGTGGGGTTAATTTGAATAGATATCAAATTATAGAAAATTTTCCATGGATGAACATGCTGAAATTTAAAATTTTATGGTAGAAAATGAAAAGTTGTTGATAGATAAACAACTTTTACAAAGGGAAAATTGATGAAAACTTGATTTAGGGACTAAATTGAAAAATGATAAAACCCATTGAAAATTCTAAAATTTTGAGAATACATGTGCTGTAAAAGTTATATTAGAATTTTGATTAGGCTTGGAATAAGGATTAAATTGCATGAATTTCAATTTTCGAGCCTAGGGACGAAATTGGAATTAATCAAAAGTGTAGGGACAAAATGATATTTTTGCCTAGATTGTAAATTTAGTTCAATAGAATATGAAACAGATTGAATTGATGATTAAATTCATTTATATAGATTCGAAAGTACCAACTAGATCGAGGAAAGGGAAAGATTTCGGATTAGTATATTTTAGTTACGAACGAATATCAAGGTAAGTTCGTATAACTTAAATGAGAATAGAAATGTGTTGTTTTAAATGCTATGTTACATTGTATATGTTGAATGAAATTTGTATGCTTGCATGTATGGAAATTGTAATGGATGGAATGGTATATGATGGAAATTTATTTATAAAGGGTAAAATTCCGTATGAATATTGAATTCCGATGGATAAATGTGATTTCCCTGATAAAACAACATGTGTTGTAGAATAGATTTAGCCCGGAAGGGTAATCCAAAATGAGTCTCTCGATTATATGTTTCAATTAGGATTTAGCCTGGACTGGTAAACCTAATTGACTGGATTTAGCCTAGACTGGTAATCCAGAATGAACTCTATAGGGAATTCTTTGTCATATAAAGGATTTAGCCTGGACTGTTAATCTGACAAAGCCCTTAGAGTATATGTAACAGCTAGAATTTAGCCTGGACTAGTACTTCTACTATGTGATATGTGGCTCGAGAGTGTACCTATAAGATACTACTAGATATGAATTGACGGATAATAGAATTGTACACCTCGAGTGTACTACTTGAAATATCCATCGGAAATTCAATGATTCAACGGACAAAGTACGCATATGGCATGATGAATTCATCTATGCATATTGGTATATTATGACTAACATGTTGGTTGAGTATGTGTGAATAGGTAAATTACCAAATAGTCGGAAACATGTTTTGTATGGTTAATATATTGAATGCAATGGTAAGCTTAATTTATGTTATACGAGCTTACTAAGCATAATATGCTTACTAGGTTTTATTTTCCTTATTTTATAGTGCTCAAAGCTCGTGAAAGTTGGAGATTGGTCGGAGCAAATCATCACACTATCAACCTGTCATTTTGGTATAAATGAAAATCTTATTTTGTTAATGGCATGTATAGGCTAACTAAATCAAATGATGGTGTGTAAAGGATGAATGAAACTTAGCCATTGGAATGGATAATATATTTATGTTTTGATATATGTTATGGTTGGATTATACTTGTAATTGGTTAGATTATACTTGTAAGTGTTGGTGCAAGAAAATGGAAAAGTTTGGGTGAGAAATGAGGCTAGGAAATGGCCTTATTTTGTCCACACTGGCGCGTATCTAGGCCATGTGTCAGACACGGCCTAGTACATGGGCATGTGGTCTAGCCGTGTGTCCCCTGTATTTTAAAATTTTAAAATAGAATGCTCAGAATTGAGCACACGGGCAGAGACACGGGCGTGTGTCTCAGCTATGTGGGTGACATGACCTTGAACACAGGCGTGTGTCATGGCCGTGTGAAACCTACACCTAATTCGAATTAAATTAATTAACTACATGGCCTAGCACATGAACGTGTGGCATGGCCGTGTGGTGCAAGTCAGAGAGCAACCTAAATCGGACACGGTCTGAGGCACGGGCATGTCTAAGGGTCACAAGGGCGTGTCCTTTGGACCAAACGGGCATGTGAGCTCTGCACCTTGGAATTTTTTTTTAAAATGTCATGAAAAATTCTTAGAGTTTTCGATTAAGTCTCGACTCGATTCTAATATTTGTATTGGGCCTCGAGGGTCCATTTAAGGGACGTTCTTAATAATCTCGGTTAATAAATAATGATTTACATGATTTATCTTAAAATATTCTAAAAAGTTTCGGTAACACTCTGTAACCCTGTTCTGGTGATGGATACGGGTTAGGGGTGTTACATCTTTTGTATATATAATTAAAATTATAAGCATTTTGCAACAATGGATTCGAATAATCGAATCTCAGTACCTGTTCATTATCCAGATAAGCAAAGCAACTTCAAATAATGGATATCTAAGGTATCTATCCGCATCTAATTTGTATCTACAAAGGATATTAATTTTAAAATTTAAATCCACAATATTTGAATCCACAAAAAATAGATAGAATATTTGTAGATATCCAAATCCACAATCATTCCTACCTTGAACATCCCCTATGTCGAACAAGTGAATAATTTCACTTTCAAGTTAAGCAATGATCTTATCGCTTTCAGCACATTTTGACTTGGTCGACCTAAGAGCCTATCATAAGTCAAAGACACATTTACAACCAGGAATTTCACCAACATTTTATTGATTTGAGGAGGTGTTCCTAGCATTAAGGGTAGAGTGATGGTTCCTTCAACTTTCACCTCTTCATTGTCAAATCAGAAAAGAGGCATATGAAATGCTTGCAATTGATCAGCTTCTTCATTACCTCATAGTGGAGGACGTCACTAGCACTATTATTCTCAAAGAGAATTTTTTTACCAAATGGTTGTAGGCGGTTGTGAATATAACGAGCATGTTGTTGTACAATAGCTAAACTCCTTTCAGATCTTCCAGTTCGAAGGAGATGAGCTCATCCTTCCATCCTCCTCATTTTCACGAGTGGTTATTACCATGTTAAACTTGGCTTGCCACTTTCTTCTGATCCCAGTTGGTCTTCCAAATGAGCTTCCTCTTATTATGGCGTGGATAAATCCTACCAAGGGCCTCTCTTATTCAGGTCGTCTGTCACTAGTGAAGGTTTTTATTTTTAGGCCTTCTTTTTTTTCATGGCACATCATATTATTCGCTCATTTCCTTAGGGAGCGGTGCCCCTCATACGTTTGTCGCTAAACCTTCTAAGGTAACGTTTCATTATTAGGTCTTCAATTTGGTTTTGTAGGTGAATGTACTCCTCTATATCATGTTTGTGGTCTCTATGAAAAAGGCAAATACTTCGAGGTTTCTCTCTTTGCGTTCAGCCTTTCATTGTGAAGATGACTTCCCGTTGAGGTCTGTTAAGAGGTGTATAAATATCATTCCTTCATGTATTCTTTTCTTATCTTGGAAGTATTGCGGATCATCATTCAACAAGTTCACGTGCTTCCCTTCTCTTTTATTTATTTCCTTGTTGCTTGGTTAACATAGTTTCCTTAACTTTGATATATTTAATTGACCCTTACAAATAGGTCTAACAAGACCTTCAATGGCTTCTTTGAGAGGGACTTAGTGAAGTCCCTATCTCTTAGCTCATTGATGAATGTTGTGATTGTAATATTATGATCCAAATCCTTAACTTGAATGGTCTCCACATTAAAAAGGGTGACGTGCTCTCTTAGAGTTTCATCCGCCTTTTTTTTTCACTGGCATTAAGGTGATGGACACTTTCTTGTTAACAATGTTGCTTACGAAATAGCTTACAAATTTTTGTCTAAGGTATTGAAGTTCTTTACAGACCTTAGTTTCAAAGAATAGCACCACAAGCATATTGCCTTTTTAGGGTAACAAAAAATCCATTGCACATAAGTGTGTCTGTAGCAACCCGATTTTGGGTCTAGTCGGAATAGTGGTTTTGGGACCACAAATTTGACACAGTAAAATTTATTTTTATTATATTTTTATGGTCTACAATTATATGGAATGATTTCATGAAAATTTTATTCGAAAATTTTGACGTTTGGGCACTCAATTTAGTCAAAAGGACTAAATTGTAAAAAAAATGCAAAATGTGAGTTCTATATGTTAAAGGTGTCCAACTGCTATGAAATTTTAAATTGGAGGTTCTTAAATGGTAATTAGACCATTGGTTAAGTTGGTAGGCAAAAATGGACATGGTTTGGTATATTTCTAAAGTTTTTCATTAAGGCCATTTTGGTAATTTGGTAATTGAACGAATTAAAAAGCCAAATTAAAAGCAAATTTTCATCCATTTTCTTCCTCATGGCCAAAAATTGCATAGAGAAGACATAGCTATTGTTTTCCAAGCTTTCAAGCTCGATTGTAAGCCCGTTCTAACCCCGTTTTAAATGATTTTTATGTTTTTAAAATCCTCGTAACAAGATCTATCTATTTCTACCACTACTTTGAAGAGATGTCAAAGTTTAAAATTTTACCCATGTTGAATATTTGTGTATTTTGATGTTTGATGGTAGAAAATGCATGTTAGTTGTTTGTTAAATGACTTTTGCTAAGTGATTTTAAGTGAAAATGCCTAAAAGGACCTATTTGTAAAAAGTTATAAAATGGGTATTAAAGTATGAATAAATGAAAAATGTGGGCTGTTATGAGAATGATATAGGTTAGGCTAGGCTTGGGTTTTGAATAAATTGAATGAAATTCATTTTACAAGTCTAGGGAACAAAATGTAAATTGTCAAAAGTTTAGGGAAAAATATAATTTTTGCCATAATGTGATTATGGGCTGATTTGAGTAATATAATGATTAAATAAGTTAAATGTGATATTATATATCAAGAAAAACAAGGTTCGGACCTAGAACGGGGGAAACGAGTATTTGACGGTTAGGTCCTTTTTTCATTTTATGCCGAGGTAAGTTCGTATGTTTAATAAACATTAAATTATATGTCTATAAATGCTTAATTGATATAATTATGGTAAGTGTTATATTATTGAAACGAAATGTGAATGTTTTTGAGTATGATACTACAGAAATGATCGACAGAGATTCGGTACAGCGAAAGTCCCGGTTGAACTTGAGGAATAGATAGGATATAAATGTCATGACATTAGGGTTACTGAGATTATTTGTAAGACCATATTTGGGATATGGCATCAATATGAGACATTCTTGTAAGACCATATATGGGATATGGTATTGGTACGGTACTATGTACGATATTCCCAAGTATCCTTTAGTATTGAGTGGTTCAACGAGAAATTCAATGGGTATGTCAAAGAAGAGAAAGAGTATGTAAATATTACGAATTGGTACAGGTATGTACGTAAAGTTTATATACATTGACTTCATGAAATTGTGAGTTCATGATTTCCACGGGAATAATTTTATGAGTATATATACTTGTGATGTATGAAATACATGATAAATTCTATTGATGATTATGTGATTGGATTTCGGGCCAAATTGAGTTAAGATATAACATGTTATATTCATGCAAATTGTGATTTGTCAGGATATATGAAAAAGGAAAGATTGGCATAATTTCCAATTAAAATGGTTATGAAAGTATGTGAAGATAATAATTTAGGAAATTGAGTGATGTTAAAGTATATGCTTGAAATGTAAATACTCATAATTAATATGCATGTTTATTATGTGGTTTGAAATGATTTGTTAATTGTTGTAATATGTTACAACAGAAAGATTACGGTTGTTGGGCTAATGCCAGAATATGTCAAATTATGCTTATAAGTAGATAGAGCAAACATTATGACGAAATAAAATTATAACCATGAGATTATGGTAGATTATAAAATTTGTGTTCATATTATTGAACATGATAAACACTTGGTAAGATGTGATTGAGTAAGTTATACTTATGAGACTTAAATGACATTTGTATGGATTTGCATTATGTTGATAGTACGATATATGTATGGTTGAGGTTGCTTATTATTTACATCTGAACTTACTAAGCTATATACATAGCTTACCCCCTTGCTTTCCTATGTTTTATAAGGTTATTAAGCTAGCTCAGGTTGGAGATCGTCGGAGATCCTATCACACTGTCAAGCTATCATTTTGGGTATAAGTGAATTCAAGTATTTTAAGTCTATGGCATGTATAGGGACTATGTTAATTTTTTATGTGTGTCATTATTAATTTGGCCATATATGTTAGCTTGTAATTGCTAATTCTTTATCTTATGTATGTAGCCATGAATGATGACTTATGTTGATCATAAGTTTATTCATATGCTAATGCCCTCTTGTGAATGTGAAATTAATATGTTTTTAATGGTCCAAGTATGATGTTATAAGCATGATAAATGATGGTATAAGAATGCATGTTATTGTTTTGTTTGTGGTTGTTTGGTTGCATTTATATGCCTGAATTTGTGCCATGTGATGTTGTGTAGATGTGTGCAAGTGAAGGTGGAAAAATGGCTTGGTAAATAGCCTTATTTTTGTCCACACGGGATAGACATATGGGCGTGTGTCTAGGCCGTGTGTGGCACACGATCTGCCCCACGGGCATGTGTTTTGGCTGTGTGTCCCCTACACATTAATTTTGAAAACAGAATGTCCAGAATTGAGCACACGACCTAGCACATGGGCGTGTGGCACAAGTTAGAGAGCAACCCTAAATCAAACACGGTCTGAAGCACGAGCGTGTCCCAGGGTCACATGGGCGTGTCCCTTGGACCACACGGGCGTGTAAGCCCTGCTTTTAGCAAAAATTTTCTAAGTTTTATAAAAATTTCTGAGTGCTCGGTTTAGTCCCGAACTTCTTTTAAAGTATATTTTGGGCCTCGTTGGCTCGTATAAGGGACTATATGATTGAATAAGAATGATTTTAATTTGGACACAAATTTATGACTCAAAAATGTATGTTTGCTTGTGTTTATGTCCGGTAATGCCTCGTACTCTATTTTGACATTGAATATGGGTAAGGGGTGATACATTTAGTGGTATCAGAGCTATGGTTTAGTCGATTCTCGGGCTAACGTAGCGTATGTGAGTCTAGATATACATGCTATATTACTAACGGTGATAGTGTGATATCTCCCGACTCTGATGAAATTGTTTTGTTGAGGCAGAGGTGCTTTCCAACCAAGCTATTTTCGAAAACACTGGAAGTGATACTAAGATATTTGAAAATATTTTTGTGATGAGTCAAAACTTGGAAAGGTATGAATAAGAGTTCATGATATGAATGTGATGATGTACAAAATGGAATAACCATAAGTTGAAAAATACGGATAAAATGTTTTAAATGTTGCAAAAAGGATTTAGCCCGGAATAGCAATCCTGAATTAAGCCCTTTCGAGCATATGTTATGTAATGGATTAGCCCGGATGGTAATCCAAAGTAAGCTTTTAAAGCATACGTTATCGAAAGGATTTAGCCTGAATTGGCAATCCTGTTATGTCATATGTGGCTCGAGAGTGTGCTCCATGAATATGTGCCAAAAGGGCACTTTTGAATATGAATTGACGGATTGTTGACATGCATACCTTGAGTATACTACCCGAATATCCATCGAAACTTCAATAGTTCAATGAGAATTATTCTTGAAATATGGAAAAGTGACACGAAATGAAAGTTTATATTGTGATAAGCATCCATGTTGTTTGGCGTTTATATGATGTTATGTGCCTGACTTGTTTGATTAAGTGAATGTGATAAGCAAACTTACTCAAAATTTATGGAATGTGTGTATAAGTGCACTTGTTTGAATAAAGATAATCAGAAAGTTCATGTAGCATAAACATGTATGTTAATTAGCTTGAAATGAATTATATGATTGTGAAGATATTATGTTGATGATGAATGCTAAGCTATATGTGTGTATTTATGAGAGTTGAGTTAGAGGCTTTACGACCTCACCCTCTTACCAATGTGGTATTTTATAACGAAATTTAATGAGATTTAAGTTGAATGAGCTCACAAGTAAAAGACTAAAGAGTTCAGTAGCGGAATGACTAATAATGTGGTTAGAGTTAAGAATAGTTTGACAAGTGAATATAGATCTGGAATAGATGCCAAGTTATTCTAAAGATCATTGGATTTCGCAATGTCACGGTTAAAGAAAAAGTTAATCTCGATTAATCGACTCATCCTAGTATGATGTCTAAAGTATATATTTGCTGGAAATTCTTCCGGATTGATTTTCATTAGTGAATAGAATAATACGGGATTAGTGATGACAGAATTAGTCAGAGAAGTGATATTTGAATCGTAAAGATGTTTGAGTGTAACAGTTGTGATTGAATAGATTATGATAATCTCTTCTGGGTATTTTATGTATTCATTTATCCTCAGAGATATATGTGATTGTTCATTTTTTGATGAAATTCTTATCGTATGAGAATGCTAGCTTCTTATAATGATAGATGAAAGCACTATTAATCTGGTTGGTTGATGAGCAACATTTCTTATCTCTTTCTTTGGGATGCTATCCTATTATGTTTGGAATAAAAGTTTTTGGTTTTTGGTGAAAACTTATGTGAGGCTATTCTTCTGTTTCTATTGGATGCTGCTTTGTTTTGTATATATATTTGGAAAATATATTATCTCTATTACAATTGATTTTAGAGCGTATAAGCATTGTTTTTCTTTTGGTTTTCTTTAAGGAATCATCAAGATCTTTGTTATTTTCTTATGAGTTATGTTCTTGGACTTCTAGTATGATATTGTATCTTGGATTTCTTTATCTCAGTTTTCTTATAATCCTTATTTCGTAAATTATCAATCATGGCTCATCTTTAAAGCGTGTTCTGTGGCTTGTAATAACTATGTCTATTATGAGTATATTCCTGGTTTGATTATGGGAACGTAGTGATTTTGGTACCAGGATTTCTCTAATTTTCGTGAAAGGAATTGATATCGACAAAGGTATAGATAGTGGAAGCTCAAGATCAAATTGTACGATGGTTTTCTTTTCTCAGGTAAGTTTAATTAAGGTCATTGAGTTCAATCAGAATATTTTGTTTCCTTGAGCTAATATGATTGTAAAGATCCTTTGACTAACATGTGAGGAAAATTTGAAAGATTATATGTTTGAGTTGTTTTAGCAGCATGAAGAAGGGAGTATTTTGATATGATATTATTTGATAGTTGAGATCGAATCAGTTGTTTTTATCTGAATGAGCTGGTTAGTTGAAAGGTAATTTGAGTTACATGCATTTAAGTTTATCCTCAGGTAAGAAGATAAAATCTTGTACATTCATGGGTGAATAGACGGACAGTTTTAAGGAAGAATTCATATCCTAGAAAGTATGATATGGAGATATACTTATTAAATTTGTTCTAATTGAATGATGTCATTATGAGTTAAAACTATTTCAATTGATAAAGTTATCACATTTGTAAAAGTTTGAATGGTATGTTGTATGTTAGCAAAGTTGAAAATTGATGAAGGTGTCATTAATCGAAACACTGGTTTTGGGTTCTGTTTAAATTGAGTAAAGAATTTGTGATTTTTCAGCGATGCATTATCGAACGAATTGGAATGTGTTTTAATACAAAAATGTAAAGTGATAGTTTATGTTTTCAGACAGTTAAAGTCCCATGAAAGGAACTGTCCGACGGGTGATTTAGAGTCGGCCACTTTTTATGTCTATGTTGAGAATTTGATGAAATCGGTTGTTCGACAAAAAATGTCATGTGTTTCCTGATCCCAAGAGTTTAAAGTATCTAATGTCACAGAAGGATCTGAAAATTTAAAACAGCATAGATGGCCTAAATTATTGAAAGATTGAGAATAATTAATGATTAACCTTTAGGAAAGCAGATATAGTTGCAAATGCTTGAATATAAAACCTTTGATTATTCTGTGATTATTGAATACATGATTAATCTTATTTGATGACGTCTGAATCTAGCTAACTTAGAAGCTAAAGAGATGCTTTCTTTGCAAGATTGAGAACCTCAGGAATGTGATAGTGAGTGGTAAACTGAACGAGTATAGTGTGAGATGACTTTTGATTCTAATGACTATTATCATTATTCTGATATAGAATTTGCGCACTGAATAATTCAGAGCTTATGCAAAGAATTTTGTATGAAGCTCAGTAGTAGCTCGTTTGATCATTCATGGAGTAATAAAATGTATAGTAATCTGAAATAGATGTTCTAATGATCGGGTATGTAACATGATAGATTGGTTGAGTTATATGTTTCAGAGACTATCCGATTAGAAATCATACAGAAAGTAAAAGTGATTCGTGGTAGTTTGGAATCCACTTCAGATTGTCGGCGAATGTATGTGAATTTGAAACATGGGGGATATGAAATTCCCGTTCAACGATAACATATTTCTAAAAGTATTTCCTTGGAAAAAGATTCAACATGTGTTTTGTGTATCTATGTTGCGAGGGTATCGATTGGACTCTTTGAATATGAATTCTTCGATAGAGATTGAGATTCAACTGATGTGTTGTATAACAAAGAATCGATCAGAATTTTGACACGAGAGATTAAAAAGCTGGGAAATAAAAGCATAACCTTAGTGAGGGTTCTTTGGCAGAGTTACGAGATAAAGGAGTCTATGTGAAAATCGAATTTATATTCTGGTAAGATTTTCGGGGACAAAAATCCCTAAAGGGGGAGAGTTGTAACAGCCTGATTTTGAGTCTAGTCGGAAAGTGGTTTCGAGACCACAAATTCGACACAGTAAAATTTATTTTTATTATATTTTTATGGTCTACAATTATATGGAATGATTTTGTGAAAATTTCGTTCGAAAATTTTGACGGTTGGGCACTCAATTTAGTCAAAAGGACTAAATTATAAAAAATGTAAAATGTGAGTTCTATAGGTTAAAGGTGTTCAATTGCTATGAAATTTTAAATTGGAGGTCCTTAAATAGTAATTAGACCATTAGTTAAGTTGGTGGACAAAAATGGACATTGTTTGGTATATTTTTAAAGTTTTTCATTAAGGGCATTATGGTAATTTGGTAATTAAATAAATTAAAAAGCCAAATTAAAAGCCAATTTTTGTCCATATTCTTCCTCATGGTCGAAACTTGCATGGAGAAGACATAGCTAGGGTTTTTTAAGCTTTCAAGCTCGATTGTAAGTCCGTTCTAGCCTCGTTTTTAATGAATTTTACGTTTTTAAAATCCTCGTAACAAGATCTATCTATTACTACCACTAATTTGAAGAGATGTCAAAGTTTAAAATTTTACCCATGTTTAATATTTGTTTATTTTGATGTTTGATGGTAGAAAATGCATGTTAGTTGTTTGTTAAATGACTTTTGCTAAGTAGTTTTCGGTGAAAATGCCTAAAAGGTCCTATTTGTAAAAAGTTGTAAAATGGGTATTAAAGTATGAATAAATGAAAAATCTGGGCTGTTATGAGCATGATATAGGTTTGGCTAGGCTTGGGTTTTAAAGAAATTGAATGAAATTCATTTTACGAGTCTAGGGATTAAAATGTAAATTGTCAAAATTTAGGGGCAAAATGTAATTTTTGCCATAATGTGATTTTGGGCTGATTTGAATAATATAATTATTAAATAAGTTAAATGTGATATTATAGATCAAGAAAAACGAGGTTCAGACCTAGAACGGGGGAAAATGAGTATTTAACGGTTAGGTCCTTTTTGTTGTTTTTATGCCGAGGTAAGTTCGTATGTTTAATAAGCATTAAATTATATGTGTATAAATGCTTAATTGATATATTTATGGTAAATTTTATATTATTGAAATGAAATGTGAATGTTCTTGAGTATGATACTACGGAAATGACCGAGAGAGATTGATACAGTGAAAGTCTCGGTTGAACCTTAGGAATAGATAAGATATAAATGTCATGACATTAGGGTTATTGAGATTATGTGTAAGACCATATCTAGGATATGGCATCAATATGAGACATTCCTATAAGACCATATCTGGGATATGGCATCGATATGAGACATCATGTAAGACCATAGCTTGGCTATTGGCATCGATACGAGATTACATGTAAGACCATATCTAGGATATGGCATTGGTACGATAATATGTGTACGAGATTCCTGAGTATCCTTTAGTATTCCAAGTGGTTCAACGGGAAATTCAACGGGTATGTCAAAGAAGAGAAAGAGTATATAAATATTACGAATTGGTACAGGTATGTATGTAAAGTTTATATACATTGCCTTCATGAACTTGTGAGTTCATGATTTCCACGGGAATGTTTTTATGAGTATATACTTGTGATGTATGAAATACATGATAAATTCTATTGATGATTATATGATTGGCTTTCGGGCCAAATTGAGTTAAGATATAGCATGTTATATTTATGCAAATTGTGATTTGTCAGGATATGTGAAAAGGGAAAGATTGGCATAATTGCCAATTAAAATGGTTATGAAAGTATGTGAAGATAAAAGTTTAGGAAATTGAGTGATGTTAAAGTATATGCTTGAAATGTAAATACTCATAATTAATATGCATGTTTATTATGTGGTTTGAAGTGATTTGTTAATTGTTGTAATATGTTACAATAGAAAGATTACGGTTGTTGGGCTAATGCCGGAATATGTCAAATTATGCTTATAAGTTGATAGAGCAAACAATATGACGGAATAAAATTATAACCATGAGATTATGGTAGATTACAAAATTTGTGTTCATATTGTTGAACATGATGAACACTTGGTAAGATGTGATTGAGTAAGTTATACTTATGAGACTTAAATGACATTTGTATGGATTTGCATTATGTTGATTGTATGATATATGTATGGTTGAGGTTACTTATTATTTACATATGAACTTACTAACCTATATATATAGCTTACCCCCGTTCTTTTCCTATGCCTTATAGGGTTATTAAGCTAGCCAAGGTTGGACATCGTCGGAGATCCTAAATGTAACACTCCAAACCCGACTTAGAAGTTAGGCCCGAATATGGCATGTCACATTGAGGTGTTTTTTTTTTTGAAAACCACGTTTTCATTGAAAACCCCTCTTGATATTTAAAAACTAAAGTCCCAATTTGTGATTGTTATTAATAATCGACATTTATTAAGAAGTCATTACCTTCAAAATCTTGTTCATTGTGGAAGCTTAATTTAAAACAACTGACTTATAAAACGTGATATTTACAACTTGGTTGCAAAAACGTAGTGTTTTGAAAATAGATATTATTTTGGAAAACCGCGATTCAATGTTGAGTAGATTTAAAACATAATAAACTAAAAATCCCAAACTATACCAGAATTTAAGAGAGGCCTTATTACAACCCAATAAAAAACGATTTAATAAAGTACAGTAGAATACTAAAATCCAAAATTGCTCATAGTGTGGCTACCTCTGAGTCCTCCAATACGTCGAATCGCCTACTGAGGGTTACCTGAAAAAATTAAAAAGACGGGGTGAGTTTGCGAAAACTCAGTGTGTACAACCCTCATCAGTAAAAACATGCATCACAACAATCCAGGCTGAAGCCCATTATAATAACGGTGGCAATTGGGCCTTAGCCCAAAATAGCCTCGGTTGGGCCTTAACCCATATCATATGTCACATATCATAAATATCTGGGCCTAAGCCCATCTCAATATTAAAATCCATATATGAAATGCATTAATGCCCATACCAACCTTGCACCCTGTCTCCTGTCCAACCGTGCACTCCTGTGGGGATTTAATTGACCCACCCATCCATACACTCCTTATGTAGCACCGGTTGCAAAGACTAACGTGTCGGTGCAAACATGGTCGCTTTCGGTGGCTAAAAAGCCTTCAGTGGATCCACAGTCGTCAAGCGACCATGCGATCCTATTAGCACTTCCTCCATATTAATAATCCCTTTCCGATGCAACATAATAATACATGAATGCATCATACAATAATAAACATACCATAATAATCATAAATCGCATACAAGAATAACCATATAACATGTAGGGGCGTTTTCATCATCTTGCCCTTCAGGGGCATATCGGTCATTTTACCCATCGAGGGTACTTTGGTAATTTTGAAACCAGTGGTATTTTGATAATTTCACAAACCAAGGTATTTTGGTAATTTTACAAATTGGGGTATTTTGATAATTTTCAAACCAGGGGTATTTCGGTAATTTCGCAAACTAGGGGTGTTTCGGTAATTTCGCAAACCATGGGTATTTCGATAATTTTGCAAACCAGAGGTATTTCGATAATTTTGCAAACCAGGGGTATTCCGGTAATTTCGTAAACCAGGGGTATTTCGGTAATTTTACAAACTAGGGTTATTTCGATAATTTTACAAACCAGGGGTATTTCGGTAATTTTACAAACCATGGGGTGTTTCAGTAATTTTGCAAACCAGGGGTATTTCGGTAATTTTACAAACCAAAGGTATTTTGGTAATTTTGCAAACTAGGGGTATTTCAGTAATTTCACAAATCATGGGGTGTTTCGGTAATTTCACAAACTATGGGTATTTCGGTAGTTTACCCATCGAGGGTACTTTGGTAATTTCGCATTTAATAACCTTTCCAAAGGCCTGCTGCTGCCCCGAGCGACTCAAATAACCTAAATGGTCATAACGGTGTAAATGGGCCCGAGGACCCTTATTTGGCCCACACGCTTGTGTGGCCCACTTAGCCCAAATTTAGCCACAGATACGAGATTCCCATAGTCCAGTTCACTATCTACTACACAATCATACAATTTATCCATATGGGCCAACGGGCCCATTGGGCCCACTTGGCCCCTTTCTACTATCGTGGCCCAAACAACCCTAAACGCATAAGAACACTCATCTTGGCCTCAACTATCGCGTCGAAGCTCCCACATGTCTTTCACGCTCGTGTGGCTACCATCGCTGCAGGATGGGTATTTCGGCATTTGCCGCTTCTACAGCTAGAGTAGAGAGAATACACACCTGATAGGAGTCTGAAGCTAATCCGCACTCCGAATGCTCTTATGCCCAAACGCCCACCAAGGTATGCTTCATCTCCCCATGGACAGCTCTATATCTAGCCAGCTTCTCACCTTCCCTCTTGCTATCTTTCCGATGTGGGATCCTTCCGTCAGCAGAGTTTAAGTCATCCAACTATAGCCGCCAAATCCACAAAATAAATACTCCCCTGCTTGTCATGAGATTCGAACCCAAGCTCCTTTGCACCCTTAATGACGCCTTGCCACTAGACCACTCGCTTCCTTATGTCTAACATCATGCGCAACTAAATATAAATCTATGGGCCAAAGTCCAAGTTCACTTAAAAAATAAATCAAAATGAAATGCTAGAGCCAAGGCTTGAACCTTGAACCCCCTTACTTCCTTGTGGCGTCACCTCCTTATCTCTTATGTGGCATAATTTGCCACTAGACCACAACTCCTTTTGTGTCATTTCTTCCCAGATTTTATTCTTAAGGCCTACCTACTAACTCTCAGTGTTTTATTCACCTAAAACCAAAATTTTCCTAAAGCCCAATTTTGATCCCGGGACTTCATAGAAGCCCACTAACCTTCCAAAATCACCTTCTTAATAGGTCCAACTTGAAATAATCCCATTCTCATAATCTCAAAAATTTTAAAATGCTCCCATGGCCAAGGCCCAATGGGCCTAATCCTACTAGGCCCAAATTCACACTATCAAGCTATCATTTTGGGTATAAGTGAATTTAAGCATTTTAAGTCTATGGCATGTATAAGGACTATGTCAATTTGTTATGTGTGTCATTATTAATTTGGCCATATGTGTTAGCTTGCAATTGCTAATGCTTCATCTTATATATGTAGCCATGAATGATGTATTATGTTGATCATAAGTTTATTCATATGCTAATGCCCTCTTGTGAATGTGAAATTAGTATGTTTTTAATGGGCTAAGTACAATGTTATAAGCATGATAAATAATGGTATAAGAATGATATGATATTGTTTTGTTTGTGGTTGTTTGGTTGCATTTATATGCCTGAATTTGTGCCATGTGATGTTGTGTAGATGTGTGCAAGTGAGGGTGGAAAAATGACTTGGTAAATAGCCTTATTTTTTTCCACACGGGTAGACACATGGGTGTGTGTCTAGGCCATGTATAACACACGGTCTACCCCACGGGAATGTGTTCTGGCCGTGTGTCCCCTGTATCTTAATTTTGAAAAATAGAATGTCCAGAATTTAGCACACAGGCAGAGACACGGGCATGTGTCTCAGCTGTGTGTGCTACACGACCTAGCACACGGGCGTGTGGCACGACTGTCTGGCACAAGTCAAAGAGCACCTCTAAATCAAACACGGTCTGAAGCACGGGCGTGTCCCTTGGACCACATGGGCGTGTGAGCCCTGCTTCTAGCAAAAATTTTTAGGTTTTATAAAAATTCCCTAAGTACTCGGTTTAGTCCCGAACTACTTCTATATAATGTTTTGGGCCTCGTCAGGCTCGTGTAAGGGATTATATGATTGAATAAGAATGATTTTAATTTGGACACAAATTTATGACTTGGAAATGTATGTTTGCTTGTGTTTATGTCCGGTAATGCCTCGTACCCTGTTCCGACGTTGAATACGGGTAAGGGGTGTTATAGTGTCGCTCACTCTTTGTAAGGATATGTTTGTCCGAAACACTTCCAAGTGATCAATCAAATTTGTTGTGCCTTGGCTTCATGATTGGCATTTTGGACCCCTTAGGGGATTCAATCTCAATGTCCATGGTGAAGGGTGAGCTTTCAAGATTGCTAAAGTTGAAGAAGAATGAAGGAGCAATTAACCTTTTCTCCATGGCTTCCATCTTGTCATTAACAACCTCATATTTTTCATTTGATGCCTCATTATCCCCATTGTCTTTCTCTTGTCTTTTCAAGTGTCCTTTTGTTTGTTGGACATCGCAATGTAGAAGGCTAGTTGTTTGGACTAGAGAAAGGTTATGTTGAGGGAGGTATCAACAAAGGTGGCATTAGCCTCCTTCCATGTCTTGTCGAATGGATCTTCTCCTTTGGATGTAATGTTTGTCCATTTTTTTATTCTTGTAGGTAAGATCTTTTACCATATTCATGAGGTATCGTACCTTATTCCTAAGTTCTTTGAGGTTTTCTGTAACACCCTATATCTGACCCAATCGTCGAATTCGGGTACCAAGTGATACAAAGAGCCATACAATTTAACAAATCATGAACCTATCTACTCATACACTTACTCTACTTAATTACAAGGGATTGCATATTATTACTGCCATACAAAATCAATATTAAGTTCATGAAACTTGGTTTTCATACAAGTATTTACAACGTCTAAATTTAATACACTAATCTTAACCAATGAGGCAAAGCCTACAGGAGTGCCCCTCTATTTGCATGTTACAGATACCAGTCCCCTTTTCCCTCAAGCTGGCGGAGCCTAGCTCGGTCCTCTCCCAGGGCCAATATAATAATCTTTTACCCTGCAATCAAAGTAGTACAACCATAAGTTCTGATGAACTTAGTGAGAACCAATGAAATAGTTCCACAATTACATTTTGAAAACTTTTAAGGACAAAATTTTAAAGTAGAGAATTTAGACTCTCTCATCATCCTTAGCCTTTCCATAGGTTTCACTAGCAAGGTCGCCCCATTCCCCATTTTCCTCAGCCTGCAGTTGGTGGTCTTATTCACCGTCTTAGATGCTGATGCATTCTCTACAACCCTGGTTTTCAATGATATTGGCCTGATTCTGTCTCACTCCAAAATCCCACTTTACCTTAACAAACTCAGTCTTCACTATTCTAACTTTATAGGCAAGCCATCAGAGCAGACAAACTACCATTGAGGTAGCTTCGTACTATGCCATCTAGCCCTGGCTAACTGTTCATCTTACTCTGATTCTTCAAACGACTCATAATATAGATGAATCCCTATCGGACCATACTCTTCTTGTTGGTTTTGACGGGTTTTTAATCCAATGAGCCCTTGGCAAACTTCCGATATTCCATAACTCTAGTCAACTAACATACCTATTGGCAATTTTCTGGTATCCTCTACTATTGGCTGTCCAAATGACCATTATCTTTGAGTAGACCTCGATGAACTTACCAATCATGGACTTCTCGTTTTTACCCATGGACACCTAGATTTAGGTTCTTCTTGATCATCTTATAATCATTACTAATCCTGATTTATTAGCCACCATTTGCTGACTCATACCTGTATTCTCAAGCATGCCAATTCTATCAAATCGTGCTACTCTCAATGAGAGTTGTACCAAGATCATCCTTTCCTCATTTTGATAACCTTCGATTTTATTGTCCTAGCGGACATTTACTTGTTGCCATTGTTGGGATATGACCTTACACATCATGATTCCTCATGTTTAACTTCTTGGGGACTATTCCGTATTTATCGTCTTAGCAAACTACCATTCGTTGTTGAGTTATGGTCTTATATATCATAATTCCCCATGTTTAATGTCCTGGCAAACTCCATTGGTTTCCATAGTCGATCTATGGCCTTACACCTTAAACCTCTTGGAGATGTCGCCTCGAAAGACCTTACCGCCATCTCAATGTCGCCCTATAGAGCCTGCTAACCATCATCTCGGTGTTTCTCTATGGAACCTAAATACCATTGTCACAATGTCAACTCGAAGGATCAGTCGATACCATTCCTTTTCACATTCTACCTTGATGCTTGAACACTAAAGTGCCCTCCTCCCTCACAAGGGCCTAGAGCTTCCCAAATTACGGTTTGCACTAAGTAACCTCGTATAGCGGTATCGTAACTGAATTCCATTCTCCTATTCATACGCCCATTCCTCCATTTTTTTCATTCCTATACCTTGATGCTTGAACACCGTAATTTCACCTCCGCAATGCCCAGAGCTTCCAACACAATAACTCCGTATAGTGGTATCTACTAGAAATTCCCATTTCCCAATCCTAATGTCATCTATCTCGTCCATAATTTCCCTTCTGAACTCCACTACAATAGACATACAATACATGCAATTCATATACATATTATTATGACATTTTTCATTTATGCCGGCACACTAGCGGATACTCAATAACTTATGTAATCCTATACATGCCTAGCATTCACAATCAACGAAAAAATTATGCATCATCATAGAACTCAATGCCAATTCAAGTCCAGCATGCTTATTTACCAAATCTATACATAGCAACAGTTTCAAGCAACTCAGAACAATTAAACACAAGAACCATTAAACAATGCATGGTCAACGATCACTCAAAAATAGAGCACCGAAGCTTACCTTGCTTCCCATTCTTGTCAGGTTAGCTTGTCCAAATGCCAGTGCATCCTTTGCCTTGGCAGCTAAGCATGACAACCATTAAAGGTGGTCAGTCCTTAGAAAACCAAAATCTAAAGTTATACAAAAGCTTTGAGAGTCCTTATTTTACTCATTCCTTCAATTCACGAGTTCAGAGGGGTAAAGAAGCTTACCATTTCCTCAATTTCTCCACCACCAGACTTCAATTCTTGACAGTCACAACATGCAAAGCTTTCTTTATCAACATCCTCTTTTTCTTCAGAGATACTAAAAAAATTGATGCTTTATAGAGAAAGATTGATAAATGGAATTGATAAGAATTTTGTTTCCACACACATCTATATAGATTCCATTGGCACAGTCTAAACAGATCAATACCACCACTAAATCCTAATCATTTTGTCTCCCACTATGGAACCAGCTGATTCCATTCTAACTAAACCAAGATTGAAATCTAATCATTCCCAACTAGCCACTTAAGTTTCTAAATATATCATTTAAGTTCAAAAATTCTTATTTCTATGCAATTGACTTCTCAACTCTTCTTTGAGTTCGGGTCCTTAGGAATTTCGTGTGTGACATTTTTATTTTTACACCCTTGGCTTGTTAGAGTAGCAAAACTCTCACTCCTTTGTTTTATAGGCTTAGTTGTTTTCAGTGTGGACGTATTCAAAAGTTTTTCTTGTCTTAATTTATCCGCGTCTCAAGGAAGTGTTGTTGTGAACCGTTTTATCATCCACCCTCTTTAGAGGCATGCTTCTTGGTTCCTCATCCCAATGAAAGCAAAAAATGTTATAGATAAAAGTTCCATTGTCCACAATGGTGAAGGTTCACGAGAAAAGCATGTTAGTGATAAGGAAAGATCTCGTGAAATCATCCTAAATGGTTGGTAGTGTCAAGAGGTGGAGTATGACTATAATGGAAGTTTCAAATGAGTGTCAACATCAAGGGAGTGAGATACGAATGTGGAGATGGTCTCAAATTGGTGATGGAACTAAGAGAGTGAGATACGACAATGATGAAGGTTTTAGACAAGTGATGACACCAAGGGAGCAAGGTAGGACTTGTCTAGACCTAATGCCCTTAGTGTAGTTTCTGTAATGGTATGTAATTAGGGAGAGCTCAATCGTGATCCTATAGTAAAATGACTTCGTGACTAAATAAATTTATGATTAATAGGAAAAAAGCTAGAACTTAATTATAAATTATTTGAGCTATAATTATATATGCTCAACCGGTCACTCCGCTAGCTCATTGAAACAAAAAATGAATGGAAATGATAAAGTTAGAGGAATGGATCACATTCACAAATGAATGTGTTTTCTCACTAAGTATAAAAATGACTTGAAAATTAATTTAAGGTTTTTGAATTATTAATTAATTAATTAATTAAATAGTTGAAGTTTAAAAATATAACTAAATTAATAGTCATTATAAATCCATTAAATAAGGAAATTAAATATATTTCCTCATATATTCTTTTATAGTTAAATTGTTATGATTTTAATGGAATTAGAATTGGGTTTAGAAAATTATGTAATTTGGAAATTATTTTATTTAATTCAATTGATTAAATTAATTAAGTAAAAAATATTTATTTTAGGAAATAGAAAACAAATATTGGGTTGGATTAAATTATAAAATGTTGAGTCATAAGTCTAGGAAGCACATATAATTGCACTCAATACATGAGAGGCTCAATTCTACCCCTCATGAATATGAAAGGGCGACAACCTTAGTAATATTTACTAAGGTGTGTCGTCAACCACTCTCCTAGTTAAACTAGAGGAGTGTTTTCTATTTAATTAATATTATTTGTGTTGTTCTTATTCAACTAGGATTCTTCTATCTCTCCCTATAAATAGATGGCAATGGAATAACTATTAACACACAAGTTTTATATATTGTTATTCTTCTATAAAGTAATGGGAATTTATTTTCTAAGAATAAATTCTATTTTTCTAGGAATTCAATGTCTACCAATTTCTATTGAGAGAATTACTTTCTTATTGAAACTAATTAAATCATTTCATGTTCTTTGTTTGGTACTAGGATAGCGGAGAAGACTTTTCGGTTGAAATTTAAAAACGATATAATTTTATCTTGCACAAAGCATAGGTACTTTTAGAGAAAAGGTTTATTGCTAAAAATATCACAAACTGGCTTAGTTTTCAAAATTTTGAATTTTCATTGTAATTGGAAAAAGTTTTCTAAACAAGATTTTTACAACAAAACCATGGTCGAGGTCTTGGATAAGTGATGGCACCAAGGGAGTGAGTTATGATTTGGTGGAGGTTTCAAACAATGAATGGTGTCAAGAGAGAAGGAAATGACCTTCTTTCATGGTTGTCTTATCTCAAACTCTTGGGAGGAGGAAACAAGTGTGAGAAGGTGTCAGAGGTTGTCCTTCGATGCACATTTTAACAGTTAAATCAACTATAAAGTAAATAGAAAATAAACTAAGGAGAGTAATGTAAGAGTGATGTACTAGTCTTGCAAGCACGACAATTCCTTCGAACTATGTTTTTAGTCTTAAGTAGAAGCTTTTGCTTATGTGGGCCTTGAATTGTTGAGAAAGGGGATTATAGAGATAGATGCTCCCCAAGTAGAGAAAATAGAGAAGAATGAAGTGTGTGAATAAGTAGTGATCTGAGAATGAGTTTTGTGTTTGAATGTGTTATCTAAGGGGAGAGTCCCTTCTATTTATACTAATGTTTTAGCGAGGCAAATTGCTGGGCATGTGCCACTCTCCAATTGGCCAAGGGTAAAGATGCGTGCTTGCTGCATGGATCTAATGCCTTGAGTGTAGTATATTCATTTGTAAACTTATAATTTTTTTGAACTATAACACCCCTAACCCGTATCCATCACCGGATTAGGGTTAAAGGCATTACCGGATAGATCGAAAACATATACAGACATTATATTCAACCATTTATCAATCTCGATAGAAGTGTCCCTTATGTTGGTCAACGAGACCTAAATCAAGCTTTTGAGTGGGGCCGGGACTAAGCCAATCACATACTAAAATTCTCAGGAATTTAAAATTTTTCTAAGTTATGCAGGACACACGCCCGTGTTGATAGGCCGTGTGACTTCCACGGACACCAGACACACCCATGTGTCTTGGCCGTGCCAAATCAAGGCATGCATACTAACTTTTCCACACGGCCACTAGGCACGCCCGTGTACCATGGCCGTGTGCTCTTAGGCCATATACTGACTAAATCACATGGCTACCAGGCACGCCCGTGTGCCATGGCCGTGCACTCGTAGCTAGATACTTCCATTTTCCCACGGCCATTAGGCACGTCCGTGTGCCATAGCCATGTAGGCAAAACAGGCCATTGTCAAGGCCATAATGCCATCCTTACAAGAGTCATTCTCTACAATCAAATTACCAAATCATTTCATGCATAACTTTGCAACCAAATCATATCAAAGAGTTATTAATTCTTCACCTACAATTGCAACTTCCACCATGCCAATTTGTACAACTAACACATATGCAATTAAGCATAATTCATCCATCTTTTTCATTCATATATCCATTCCTTTGGTCAATCAAACATGCTCATGTTGCATTCATATGCTTACCAAATCTTTAACCATTTCATAAGCTATCTAACCATGCCAAAACTTACATCATTTTCAGATTTGCTCAAGCATATTACTAATACTTATATAGCCACATCTCATGGCTATTATACACATTTCAAACATAACCAAGATGACTAGCCTATACATGCCATATCTAGCTATATACATATTCCAAAAGTACTAAAACAAGTTGAGTAGTCTGATGATGATCCTCGACGGTCCCGAGCCTTCAGTAGCTTTGACAATCTATAAAACAGAGCACACATACACAGAGTAAGCTTTCAAAAGCTTAGTAAGCCATATGCAAATAAACATAACATACAATGCATAGAACCAAATTAATACATTGGTACTTATAGTTCTCATAGCCAATTCATTACATGATTTTTGGCACATTTGCTTACACAAAGCTTGCCACAACTTCTATTCACTCATCACATATGTACTTAGCTCATTCAAGCATAATTTCACATATCATCTCATTATTCCATTGCACATATTCACTTTAGTAAGTTCATATAGACACTTACCTTTTATACACACCTTGTGTACTTATCAAAAATACCTAAAATGGATTTACATTTATGTAATCTTTCATAGCTCGCAACTGCCCGTTGAACCGTTCGAAATCTAATAGGATATACAAAATACTCAGAATAGTCGTACAATGCCAACATCCCACACGAGGTCTTACATGTACTCAAATATCGATGCCACTGTCCCAGACAGGATCTTACACGAGTCAATAAGATGCCAATGTCCCAGACCTGGTCTTACACGTAAATCTCATATCGATGCCAACATCCCAGATGTGGTCTTACACGAAATCTCAAATCAATGCCAACGTCCCAGACGTGGTCTTACATGATAAAACAGAACAGACATCTATGTCATGACATAGCTAATCCTATCTATTCCTAGGTTCGTATGAGACTTCTCGAACATTGTCACTATACCGATCTTATCTCGGAATTCATGTACACATCATTTCGTAACCATTCATCGTTATCAATAATCATAGGAACATACATAATTCAATAAAAATATGTTTATTTGCATAATGACTTACCTCGGATTCGGATATTCGTTTGAACTCGATTATTCAACTACTTTCACTTTTCCGTGATCTAAGTCCGTTTTCTTCGGTTCTTGATCTATAGATATTCAAATGTAATCCATTTATTTACCAACACATTCAATTCAATCAAAGAACACATATTTAGGGCAATTTGCAAATTTACCCTCATATTTTCACATTTGGACAATTTAGTCTCCAATTCACAAAATCATCAAATACACAAAATCATCATATACTCATGCTTAGCCGAATATTCATATATCTCATACAAATCCATACATTTCATCAAATTCACAATTTAGTCCCTCAAATTGCTATTTTCACAATTTAGCCCTAATTAGCTAAATTCATCAAAAATTGAAGAACAAAACATGTTCATTAAACACATATCTTTCATTTTACACCATAAATCATCATAAATCATATAAGTTCATCAAATTCTCATTTCAAAAATATCATCAATTCTCAAAATTAAGACATGGGCTTGATAGTAGACTAAGCAACAATCTCAAAAACATAAAAATCATCAAAAACCAAAGTTTAAACATACCTTAATTCAAGCTTGCAAGCTAGCCGAATGTAACAAGCTCTTCCTATTATCTTTCTTTTATGATTTCGGTGGATGAACATTATAATGTCATATAATATACATTTTACTAAAATAATCTTAGTTAATATAATTATAAAACCATATGTTTCATGTCCAAAATCGTCCATCAACCAATCACTATCTTAAAAATGGTTAATTTGCCTCACAAGGCCTCCACCTTTAAGACGTCATGACAAATAGATTCTTTTTGTAAAGCATGCTAATTTTGCATTGAATGCAATTTGATCCTTTTATCAAATTATGCACATAAACAGACAAATTAACTTACGAAACTTTAGCACATGCTTAATCACTTATCAATGGAACAGAAAATAATATTAAAATATTATATAAACTCATATTTGTGGTCCCGAAACCACTGTTCTGACTAAGGTACTAACCAGACTATTACAATTCTCCCTCTTAAGGATTTTCATCCCCAAAAATCTTACCGTTAAACAGATTCATATATTGCTGTTTCATTGAATCTTCGGGCTCGCACATAGCCTCTTCTATTCCATGTCGATGCGACAACATTTTAATTAACGAAATTTTCTTGTTTCTCAATTCTTTCAATTCACGAGCTAAGATATGTATTGGTTCTTCCTGATAAGTCATATTAGATGGGATTTCAATTTCAGACGGAGTAATCACATGTGATAGATCAGAACGGTATCTACGGAGCATCGAAACATGAAATACATTATGTATCTTTTCAAGCTCTGAGGGAAATAACAATCTATATGCAACTGGTCCAACACGCTCTATAACCTCATATGGCCCGATAATCTCATACTCAACTTGCCTTTACGTCCGAGTCGGAGTAATTTCTTCCATGGAGACACTTTCAAAAACACTTTGTCCCCGATTTCAAATTCAATATCTTTTATTCTCAAATCCGCATAAGATTTCTGATGATCAGATGCTGCTTTTAGACTATCACGGATTACTTTCACTTTCTGTCCTGGGTCTTTTATCAAATCAATCCCGTGTAGCTTGCTTTCACTGAGCTCAGTCCAATACAGAGGTGTACGACATTTACGTCCGTACAAAGCTTCATATTGTGCCATTTTAATGCTCGATTGAAAACTATTATTATAAGCAAATTCAACCAATGGCAGGTATTGTTCCAACGTACCATCGAATTCAAGAATGCATCATCTCAACATATCCTCAAGAATCTGAATAATCTATTCAGACTGACCATCTATTTGTGGATGAAAAGTGGTACTGAAATGCAATTTTGTGCCTAAAGCTTCTTGCAGTTTCTTCCAGAATCTCGATGTAAATCTCGGATCTCTATCTGATACAATTGATTGTGGCACCCCGTGTAATTTCAAAATCTCAGAAATATAAAGCTCAGCTAATCTATCAAGTGAATAATCAGATCGTATTGGAATAAAATGGGTAGATTTCGTCAATTGATCAACTACGACCCAAATTGCATCTTTCTTTCTCCGAGTCAAAGGCAATCCCGCAATAAAGTCCATTGTTACTTTATCCCATTTCCACTCAGGAATCAAAATCGATTGTAACAAATAGGACAGAACCTGATGTTCAGCTTTAATTTGCTGATAGACAAAACATTTCAAAATAAAATAAAAAATATCTCGCTTCATACCAGACCACCAATAATGTTGTTTCAGATCATGATACATTTTAGTGCTTCCTGGATGAACAGATAGTCGACTATTATGAGCTTCACTTAAAATCAACTGAATCAACTCTGGATTTCTCAGAACATAGATACGATCTCAAAATCTTAAGCAATCATCAACAACTCTAAATTCAGAATCAAAATTCGAATCACACTGAGCTCATTTCACTAACAACTCATTATCAGATATCTGAGCATCACATATCTGCTGTATAAACAACGGTTTCGCTTTAAATTCAGCTATCACAGAACTATCATCAAACAAATCTAACTAAGCATTCATAGCACACAAAGCAAACAATGACTTTTGACTCAATGCATCTGCAACAACATTAGCTTTACCCGAATGATAATCTATCACAAGCTCATAGTCTTTCAATAGCTCTAACCATCATCTCTGACGCAGATTCAAATCTTTCTAGGTCATCAAATATTTCAAACTTTTATGATCCTAAAATATATGGCATTTCTCACCAAATAGGTAATGACGCCAAATCTTTAATGCAAATACAATCGCAATAAGCTCTAGATCATGTGTCGGATAGTTCTTTTCGTGCAGCTTCAATTGTCTCGAAGCATAAGCTATGACTTTGCCTTCTTACATCAGAACACATCCCAGAACATTTTACGAAGCATCATTGTATATCACAAATTCTTTACCCGATTCTGGTTGTATTAAAACCGGAGCTTCAGTTAAATAAAATTTCAACTGATCAAAACTTTTCTGACATTTATCGGACCATTCAAAACTCATATTTTTCTAAAGCAATCTTGTCAATGGGGTTGCAATCATCAAAAAGCCTTTTACAAATCGATGATAATAACCAGCTAGTCCTAAAAAACTACGGACTTCAAACACATTCTTCGGAGGTTTCCAATCCAGAATTACAGAAATCTTGCTCGGATCAACTCGTATTCCAGAAGCTAATACTATATGTCCCAGAAAACTGACTTCATTTAACCAGAATTCACATTTACTGAATTTCGCATATAATTACTTTTCTCTCAGAGTTTGCAACACAATCGTCAGATGCTCGGCATGCTCAATTTCATCCCATAAATAAATCAAAATGTCATCAATGAATGCAACAACAAATTGATCTAGATACGGTCTAAAAATTCTATTCATCAAATCCATAAAAATAGCAGGAGCATTCGTTAATTCGAAAGGCATAACTAAAAACTCATAATGCCCTTACCTTGTTCTGAAAGTAGTTTTCGGAACGTCTGAATCTTTCACTCTCAACTGGTAGTATCCCAATCTCAGATCAATCTTAAAAAATACGGTAGCTCCTTTTAACTGATCAAACAAATCGTCAATCCTGGGCAACAGATATTTGTTCTTTATAGTTACTTTGTTCAACTGACGATAATCAATACATATTCTCATTGTGCCATCTTTCTTTTTCACAAAAAAAATGGGAGCACCCTAAGGTGAGAAACTCGTTCTAGCGAACCGTCTGTCAGTCAATTCTTGTAGCTGTGACTTTAACTCTTTCAACTCTATTGGTGCCATTCTATACGAAGCTATTGAAATAGCTGTCGTACTAGGCAAAAATTCAATACCAAATTCAACTTCACGCATTGGAGGCAATCCCGGTAATTCTTCAGGGAACACATAAGAAAACTCACAAACAACTAGCACTGATTCAACTTTCTTTTCAGACACTTTTGAATCGATTACATAAGTAAAATAAGCTTCGTAACCTTTTTTCACATAATTTTAAGCTTTCAAAATAGATATTACAACAGGTAATCCATTCAAATCATTATACTCAACTCGAACCATTTCATCATTCAGATTTCTCAAATAATAGTCTTTCTTTTACAATTCACAACAGCATCGTGTAATTTCAACCAGTCCATACCCAGAATGATATCAAACTCATCAAATGGAAAAAGCATCAAATCAGCAGCGAAATAAATATTTCGAAAAATTAACAGACAGTTCTTGCATACTTTTCAACCAAAACACTTTTACCTAAGGGGTTCGATACTTTTATAACAAACTCAGAAGACTCTACAAGCAAAATCTTACTAGATATTAAGTTCATGCGTATATACGAATGAGTAGAACCAGGGTCTATCAATGCAATCACAAAAGTATCATAAAGTATAAATGTACCCGTTACAATATCTGGAGATGAAGCTTCCTCCCGAGCTCGGATAGCATACGTTCTGGCAGGCGCTCTGACTTCAGATCTCGCAACTACATCCTCGTAGTTCTCTGACTACCACTGACATTTCTTACATTTCGGGAAGGTCTACCTCTCACAGGTGCATTATCGGATCTCAAATTCCTTTTTTCCACAATACTTACATTCAAGTTTCTCAGATCAAACATTTCCAACACTTGCTACTAAAGTTGCTAGAGTTTTGGAGCTCATTTGTGATCTAGCTCGATTTCTATTCGAATGTCCCACATTATCTCTTGATCGGCTTTGTTCATCTTTGAATTTCTTCGAAGCAGACTGAAATGATTTACTCGAAAATCTCTTTCTCACATCTCAAACTTCAGACTCAGCTTTTCTTTTGTCTTTCCCGAGTGCCTCAGCTTTGCACACTCGGCCAACAAGTACAACAAACTCTTTTTCTCTAAAATCTTGACTAACAAATGGATATCTTCATTAAGGCCGTCTTCGAATCTTTTGCACATTATGGCTTTAGATGATATACATTCTCGAGCATACTGAATCAGTCTCATGAACTCTCATTTATATTCCGTAACAGTCATGCGACCTATTTCAATTCCAGAAATTCCTTTCATTTTTGATCAATGAATCTCTCACTGATGTATTTCTTCCAGAACTCAATCTGAAAGAAGTCCCATATAACCCATTATTTCGGAATAATAGAAATCAGATTTTTCCACCACTAATAAGTCGCATCTCTTAGTAATGAAACAACACATTTAATACTTTTTTCAAGTCAGAGACATCACATCAAATACCCAGATAGTGTTTTCTAACCAGAACTCAGCTTTCTCGGCATTGTCATCACTGGTAGCCCTGAACTCTTCAGCTCCATACTCACGGGTTTTATCAACTGGAGGCTTGTTCAATAGATTTGGATACATAGCCAGGGGTACAACTGAAGTCTGAGGGGGATTAACTGGGGGCGGGGGTTGTGAAATAGTCGGGTTATTTCTTACAAATTGAGTGAACCACTCACTCATCATCTGGAAGAAAGCTTGTTTAGCTTCTCCTCTTGACCGCTCCTAACCAGTCTCAGATCAGAAGGCGCTGTTCCTTGGTAGGAACAGGCACATTACTTTCAACGTCATCAGCCACGGCTCTTTCGGGATCCATTACTATATAAAAATCACATTTTTCACGTCAGGATTCATCACACTATCACAATTCAAATATATGGCATGTATAGCTAGACTCTGATACGCTTCGTTAGTTCGAGAATCGACTAAATCGTAGCTCTGATACCAACCAAATATAACACCCCTAACCCGTATTCGTCGTTGAATTAGGGTTAAAGGTGCTATCGAATAGATCAGAAACATATACAGATATTACATTCAACTATTTATCAATCGCGATAGAAGTGTCCCTTATATTGGTCAACGAGACCTAAATCATGCTTTTGAGTGGGGCTAGGACTAAGCCAATCACATACTAAAATTCTCAGAAATTTAAAATTTTTCTAAGTTATGCAGGACACACGCCCGTGTGGATAGGCGGTGTGACTTCCACGGACACCAGACACACCCATGTGTCTTGTTCGTGCCAAATCAAGGCATGCATACTGACTTTTCCACATGACCACTAGGCACGCCCATGTACCATGGCCGTGTGCTCTTAGGCCATATATTGACTAACACACACGGCTACCAAGCACGCCCGTGTGCCATGGCCATGCACTCTTAGCTAGATACTGCCATTTTCCCACGGCCATTAGGCACGCCCGTATGTCATAGCCGTATAGGCAAAACAGGCCATTGTCAAGGCCATAATGTCATCCTTACAAGAGTCGTTCTTTATAATCAAATTACCAAATCATTTCATGCGTAATTTTACAACCAAATCATATCAAAGAATCATTAATTCTTTACCTACAATTACAACTTCAACCATGCCAATTTGTACAACTAACACATATGCAATTAAGCATAATTCATCCATCTTTTTCATTCATATATCCATTCCTTTGGTCAATCAAACATGCTCATGTTGCATTCATATGCTTACCAAATCTTTAACCACTTCATAAGCTATCTAACCATGCCAAAACATACATCATTTTCATATTTGCTCAAGCATATTACCAATACTTATATAGCCACATCTCATGACTATTATACACATTTCAAACATAACCAAGATGACTAGCCTATACTTGCCATATCTAGCTATATACATATTCCAAAAGTACCAAAACAAGTTGAGTAGTGTGATGATGATCCTCGACGGTCTCGAGCCTTCAGTAGCTTTGACGATCTATAAAACAGAGCACACACACACAGAGTAAGCTTTCAAAATCTTAGTAAGCCATATACAAATAAACATAACATACAATGCATATAACCAAATTAATACATTGGTACTTATAGTTCCCATAGCCAATTCATTACATGATTTTTGGCACATTTGCTTACACAAAGCTTGCCACAACTTCTATTCACTCATCACATATGTACTTAGCTCATTCAAGCATAATTTCACATATCATCTCATTATTCCATTGCACATATTCACTTTAGTAAGTTCATATAGACACTTACCTTTTATACACACCTTGTGTACTGATCAAACATACTTGAAACGAATTTACATTCACGTAATCTTTCATAGCTCGGAACTGCCCGTTGAACCGTTTGAAATCTAATAGGATATACAGAATACTCAAAATAGTCATACAATGCCAACGTCCCAGACGAGGTCTTACATGTACTCAAATATTGATGCCACTGTCCCATACAGGGTCTTACACGAGTCAATACGATGTCAATGTCCCAGACATAGTCTTACACGTAAATCTCATATCGATGCCAACATCCCAAATGTGGTCTTAGATGAAATCTCGAATCAATGCCAATGTCCCAGACGTGGCCTTACATGATAAAACAGAACAGACACCTATGTCATGACATAGCTAATCCTATGTCTCAAATTTACCCGTATTCTGCTATTTGACAGTTTTGACCTTTCTTTACTAAAAATTAATTATCTCATAGTACAAAATTCAGGTGATGTTCTCGTTTATTTATTTTAAAACTAGACTCATTAATTATTTTAGGTATATAAATTATAACCCATAATTATTTTTTTCACAATTTTTAATGATTTTACAAATTTAGAATAGGGGAGCTCGAAATCACTCTGACCTTGTCTCAAAAAAATTCAAATATCTCCTAATATGAAAGTATTTTGCTTACACCATTTCTTCTATGGGAAACTAGATTCATTAGGATTTAATTTCATCTCTTATTCAACCTCTAATTTGATTTCCATAATTTATGGTGAATTTTCAAGGTCTAACTACTGCTACTAACCAGAAACTGTTTTAGTACAAAATATTGTTAACTAGTTTATAACATCTTTACTTCATTTCATTTAAACTCTATACATGCCATATAAATCTTTAAACATAAAACAAAAGCTACCGGAATTGATCTGGATGGTGAGCTTTGTTGTGATGATTCGATCTACCAACTTCCCTTTAATTCAATCTACATAAAAATATCAAACACACACAAGTAAGCTTATTGAAACTTAGTAAGTTCATAGGTTTAAAATTAATGCTTACCAAATATAATATTTCCAAACAATAACAAAACATTTACTAAAGTTCCCTGCCATTCACAACCACTATTATAATACTTCACATAGGTAAGCTCAACATTAACAACTACTCAATCTCTTTCATTTGGTTCACTCCTCTTGTATTACTTATTATCAAATTAGGAAACATCTTACGAATTTGAGTACATCGTTGCTCAGTGCCACGTTTCACAACTCAGTATGATTTTCCTTATTGAAATACCATACCTACATTTCACAACTCGGTATGGGAAATGCCATACCTACGTTTCACAACTCAGTATGGATGATACCATACCTACGTTTCACAACTCAGTATGGATGATACCATACCTACGTTTCACAACTCAATATGGTTAATACCATAACTACGTTTCACACTTTGCCATGGATCAACCATGGTCTTATCTGTCAATTCATCACATGTCACGATACAAATGTACTCAATCCTGCGTTTTTTCCTAATTTGAATTACCATCTTTATTCTTTTATTTTATCATAATTTTCACAATCCCACAGAATATTCATATTTAATAACACATTATATCATTCAATCAGTCACAAATAAACATGTAAATTCAACCATATGAACTTACCCACTGATTTGTAGAAGATATTAAAATTTAGGGACTATTTCGCAACTTTTTCTTTTCCTCCTTCTTCTTTGGATTCTTGATCTATAATGTAAAATATTTTCAGTCATTAGAATTTATTTCATTTCTATTTCACTTCAAAATTTATGCTCTTCAATTTTCAAAATTGCACTTTTACCCCAAAATTTATAGTTTTTACAATTTAGTCCCTGCTTAATTCACCCATCAATTGAACTATTTTTTCTCAATTAACACTTTATTTTATCATTATAAAATATTTCACAACCTTTGATATTCTGAATTTCAACACCAACCTCTAATTCACAACTTTTCACAATTAGGTCCTAAATATCATTTTCTGTCAAAATCACTTAATAAAACCACCTTAATATGAATTTAGAATTTAAATTTCATAATAATTCATCATAAACTTCCATTACTCAGCCAGGGTAACTTCCAATTTCACCCACCAATCAAAAACTAATGAATTCTATAAGTGGACCTAATTGTAAAAGTAAAAAAACATAAAAATTATCAAGAAAAAGCAAGAATTAAACTCAAATTATGTAAAAATATGAAAAACAACTTTCTCCACACCTACTATAGCGTTTTGGCTGAGAAAATATGAAGAGATCTCTAGATTTTTAAATTTTATCCTTATTTTATATGTTAAAATTGTAAAATTTCCAATTTTGCCCTTATTTCCCTTATTTTTCTAATGATTTTCTTGCCCTTTCTGTCCAACCTATTCACTTTTAGGCTTAATTTTCCTTTAAATCCTCTTTCTTTTAACACTTGAGCTATTTAATCCTTCTAGTAAATTTTACATTTGTTACAATTTAGTCCTTTTTATTTAATTGACTACCCAAACATTTAAATTTCTGAACCAAACTTTAATACGAACTTAATGACACTCCATAAATATTTTAAAAAATATTTATGGCTCAATTTTCAAATTCGAGGTCTCGATACCTCATTTTTGACCTATTTGACCTAATAAATTCTTTTAATTCACTAAATTCACCAATTCACAAATTCTTCTAAATTCTTACTTGACTCATAAATATTGAATTACTATCCTGTTCAATCTTACTTTTGAATTTAGAGATCTCAAATCACCATTTCTGACACCACTGAAAATTAGGACGTTACACTCAATCTCATATCTCATATATAAATGCTCATCTCAAGCTATCATCGGGTTTGCTCACACAAGCTGACAGTTAAGACGTAACTATATGGTGCTGCTTACACAAGCTGACGAGAATCCACAACACATGCCAGAAAACTCAGCCACCGGTAGAACGTACGAACCAACATCCAAAGCACAATAACCCCTAATGACATGTCATTTGTATCCTATCTATTCCTAAGGTTCAACCGGGATTTCACATTGCCAAATACTTGTCAAATATTCCCATAGTGTCGTATTCATCAACAATACAATTATAAAGCATTTGAAACATAATTACATTAATGCTTATTAACATACAAACTTACCTCGAATTTATACGGAGAGAATCGAGCTATCAATCCACTATTTTGTTTTTCCCCCGATCTAATTCTGAACTTCGCTTTTCTTGATCTATATATAACCAAATTTAACTTATTTATTTATCATTCTATTCAATTTAATCCAAATTTCGTTTTATGGAAATTTTATACTTTTACCCCTAAACTTTAGACTTTTTACAATTTAGTCCATAGCTCATAAAAATGCAAATTCATGCAATTGAGTCCACACCCACGCTAGCTGAATTTCACCTATATTCATAGCAGCCCATACTTTTCATTATTTCATGCATTTACCACATAATTTATCACATTTCTTAATTTAATCCCTAATTGAAAATTTTATCAAAAATCACTTAACAAATGTTGTTTATCTAACAACAACCATTCATTTTCTATCATCAAAATCAAAAAACATACATATTCATCAATGGTAAAACCCTATACTTTTAACAATTTCAAAAATGAGTCCCTGGGCTAGCTAGATTAAGCTACAACGACTTCGAAAACATAGAAATCATTAAAAACGGGATGAAAAATACTCACATGCAAGGCTAGGAGTGAAGGCCGACTGTTGAAGCTTAAAAAATGGCTTCCTTATGCCCTAATTTCAGTTGAAGATGATGAATAAAAAGATGACATCTTGTTTTTTTTTTCATTTAATTAATCTTTATTAATTAATTTACTATTATAACCTTATAAAATATTACAAATTTCAAATAAACCAATCTCAAAAATGTCCACTAACACACTAATGGTATAATTACCACAAAGGACCTCCACTTTAAAGTTTTATAACTATTAGACACCTTTAGCTAATAGAACTCAACTTTTACACTTTACGCGATTTAGTCCTTTTTATCAAATTAAGCATGCAAACGATAAAATTTCTTAACGAAATTTTTGCACAATCCCACTATCATGATGTAGAACTCAATTTAATAATAAAATAAATATTTCAACCTCATATTTGTGGTCCCGAAATCACTGTTCTGATTTTGACTAAAAACGAGTTGTTACATTTATTCACTTGTGACATTCATAGTGTGGCACACCAAAATGCTAAGTGGATGGTTAACTATATATGCGTGACTCGTACACTTTGATATAAGTAAAAGCCTGAGTTTGAATAGATGTAACACGATGTTTGTGCAATTTTACACGGTGTTATCAAGTAATAAGTAAGTAAATGAGTTATCATCTCCACAGTGACTGTGTATGTTAATCAATTAATTGTAAAATTAAAGTTAACAATTTGGTGAGAAAAACACAATAATTTTTTAGTGCTGTGATGTAAAAATAAATAACTAAATGCAAAATGATCCCTAATGCACATTAATCTAATATGATGAATGAATAAAGTGGATGAGATGGACTTAGTAGCAGAATTCACAAGATTTCAACAACAATAACATGAATAGGTTAGGATAATCACATCAATTAACTTAGTTTGTTCTCATCATGTTAATAATGTTTCAGAAAAATATTACATGGCAACTCGATCTTTCATAAGCTTGAAACCAATATTAAGTCCTTTCGGAATCTTTTACTTAAGAAACATGCATATTAATGATCATATTTAACTGAGGGTTTTTTAAAATTTATGTGAAGTAACAGGGACTGGGTCGGTTTGAAACAATTTAATCACATAAACCTAAAAGCTATGCAAGGTAATAGAGGTCGATCAAGTTATTACGAACCTTAATTTATTTCAGGTAGGATATAAATTAAGCATGCACTTTTCAATTGTTGTGTCTATTAGCCACCATCTAGGTTGAATTAAGCAACTAATTCTAATGTGTTCAATCACATTTTAATGAATGAAATACATGCATAATTTTAATTGAAAACATGATCGACTGAGGCACAAAACATCATAACATGGTTTAAAAAAATTTATTGAATTAATGCAATCATCCTAGCTAAAAATAATTAAGCTACCATTATTGATGAAAAAACAACAAAGCAATCTGCAAACATATTGAATAATTAAGAAAGAGCAAAAAGGAAAAGAAACTATTTAATAAGTGTGGTGACTCATCGTGGAGGTTTCCTCCAATTCTCACAACTGCTCTTCCACAAACTGCTCCTCAAGGTAGCCGGCCAAGAGAGTAATTTCTCAAGGATTTGTTGGCTAAGGGAAATATGGATGTTTATGCATCGAAAGAAAGAAAGAAAATGGGAAAATGAAATGAGAGTAAGGGATGAATAATGTTTGAGAAATGAGGGATGATTAAGGGATTACTGAAATAAGGAATGGAGGTGAGTATTTAAAGTGAAGGATGGTAGGTGTGTTTACTACAAATAGCATGATGAATCCCTTAGGTTTTTCTCCTTCCCATGGCCGGCCATAATTTGTGGAGAAGGGAGTTATTTGGTTGCTTGATTCATGCATGATATCATGCTTCAATCAAGCAAGGGGTGGACTATTTCTTGGGCAAAGTTGGTGTGTTATTCTCTGATTTATTTGCCAGTGTAGGGACCTTCAGTAAATCTCCCAAAAGTTAATTTGTGATCAGTCCAAATGCCTTTTCCGAATTGAGCTTGTTCTCCCTAGTTTGGACAGTTTGGTAACCCAATTGTTTACTAAACTTGTCAATCGATTGACCCTTCTTCAATTGGATCAACTCAACTTCTTCTTGACCCATTTTATATGTGTTTTCTATCCATATGGAGTGAACTTAGGCATGTCCATGCAACTTTATTTGATAAATAAATCATGCACAATTTCCTTGGTCCAACTGTATTGTAAAATGTCAAGATCAATATGTAGCATTAAATAATTAAATTATGTACAAATTTAATGTAAAAATAGCATAAAATCACATTCTTCATTAAATCATGCTCATTATTGAAATATAAATAAAATTCACCCAATTAGTAATCAAATACTCGGATTAATATTGTTTTTAAATGTGTCATAAACTATAAAAAAACCTATATAAATTAGACAATACAATTAATAAGGAACCAAAAGCTGGTGCGTTGGGTGTACGACTTCTGCAGTACGTAATGTGATTCACAATAGTGGAGTTCATAGCCGAAGACATGGGTAAATGATATCCTCTCATTGGCATTACATGGTTGATGAAAAGTAAATGTGGCTATAGGTTGTTCGTCTTTGTGATGAATGACTTGATCACTATGTGATAGTGATTGTCTTTTCATGAAGAGAGATGTAATGGTTACCATGAGATAAAATAGGATCATATTGGGAAATCGAATATTATCCCAAAGAGTTCAAAGATATACTATGAGGGTAACACTTATGACAAGGTCATTGGACGAGCACTAAGTAGATGCTTTTGTAATGGTATGTCGTTAGAGAGAGCTCAGTTACGATACTATAATGGAATGACTTCATGACTAAATGAGTTTATAATTAATAGGCGACAAGCTACAACATAAATATAAATCATTTTAGCCCTAATTACATATGTTCAATCGGTCCCTCCGCTAGCTCGTTGAAACTAGAAATGAATTGCATGTTTGAATAGAAATGAATGAAATGAGTATGAACAGAGAAATGAGAAACATTCAAGAATGATTATGGTTTTTTCCAAAATGGAAAAATGGAATCATTTGGAAATGAGTGTAGGTTTCCAAAATGGAAATGGAAATATAAAGGGAAAGAAAAATGATTCATTTGCAATTATATATGGATTACTTAAAAGTGATTGAAAGAATGAGTTTATGTTTTTGAGATGTTTTGAAACCCGAAAATGAAAATAAATCATTCTCACAGTGAAGATGTTGAGTTGTGAATTATTAAACAGATTTTATCGAAATTTTACCAAGGATAAAATCGTCAAAATTTTATTAGGGGCAAAATCGTTAAAATTTTACTAAGAGTAAAATAGGGATGAGTTGTTTAATATATAATATTGAATTTTATTTTGGAAATTAGAAAAATTGAATTGGGTTGAATCACATTACTGAGTACTAGGCCAAAAGGCCCAAGAAGTACTCATAATTAGACCCGATGTAAGAGAGACCCAAAACCCCTCATATAAAGTGAAAAGGCCAACAACCTTAGTAGGAATACTACGGTGTGTTGACCACCCCACTCCTACTCTAAGTAGGAAGTTGTTTTTCTATTTGAAATAAACCACTACAACTCAACAAGGGTTTTACCTTCTCTTCGTATAAATAGATAGCATTAGTAGGGCATTAAACACAACTTTGAGAGTTTGTTACTCTACCGAAAAATAGAGATAATTTATTCTCAATTATCAAATATATTTTTCCAAAATAACAATTCTACCAGTTCCTGTTAAAGAAGAGAATTTCTATTTTCACCCCAAATAAAAGAGAAAAATTTTTGTAGTTCTATATTTTGATTCAAATGGTTCAAGCCCACACTCGAATCAGTTAATGGAATGAGAATAGAAGAGAAGATCGTTTAGCTGAAAGTTAGGAACAACGAACTTCCGCTAAGCTAGAAATACAAGTATGAATCCGATTAGGGTTTATTACTATAAATATTACAAACCGGTTTGATTTTCAAAATGTTAACTTTGCGCTGTACAAGAAAACCATTTTCAAACCGAATTTTTTTCCAACAATTGGTATTAAGAGCCAGGTTGTGCTAGGTTTAAAGTGTAAATCGAGACCAAATCTCTTTGTTCATCTTGTTTGATTGGTATTTTATAAGATGTGACATTCTTGTAATTATTCGCATGTTTAGGGAAATATATGGGAATGAATGTGATATTATATATTTATTATATAATTGTTATTTTTTGCCGAGGATATGATTCTTAGGAAATAGACTGTGGACTATCATCTCCATGTAAGATTATTTTTTATGTATAGAATTCTTGTAAGCCGGATACAGACATAGGATTTAAATGTAAGTTTTTTTCCAAAAAGAGTCCATGACGAGGAGAAGATGGAGCGATGGCAACTGAAGAAACAATGAATGCCTTATGGAGAAAAACTATGTAACTTTTTTGTATTAATTACTCATTCCCTTATATATCTATTTAGTAATTGTTAAAATATAATTATGATATATATGTATGAGATGATCCACAGTTGATCGATTAAAAATAAGAAGTGTGGTAATGAAAAGATGCATGAATAGGATTGGCTTTGACAAGGAAAAACTTGGTTTTTAAGTGGTCAAATATGACTCACCTCCCTTTCCTAGGACCCTACCTGGTGCACAGTTCACATTCACTTCTTCGATTTTTCCCTTAAAAGAAAAATTGTGGAGAATCAAAATTGTTGATTTTTATGAATTAATGAATGTGAATATTATAAAATTGTCATAGCATGTCATGCATATATGAGATAAGCATGCCATTTAGTTTAGGGAAGAATGCCACATGTACTTTCATGCATATATTGATAATTAATGATTGAAATTGGAAATTAAAAACCTTTCATGTTTTTAAAATATTGAGTGGAGAAGGTCTTTAAACAAGGCCTACGACCTCCATCAATGGTTTCTTGTGATGGCATGAAATGGACCTACCCCAAGGTAAACGTTGTCATGTGGATTTCACTGAGGAGACTTCTTGAAAGTAAGCAGAATTTTCTTATGATCATATGATAGTTTGACCAGCCCTGTGGTTGGTATTATCATGCGATACATTAAAAATTTTGTCTTCAAAGAGGACAACTAGTCACAGCATGCTATTTGGTGAGATTGTCCCAAGATGACTCATTTGTGATGCATGATGCGATAGGTGTTGATGGTTATACACTAAAGACCATCTAGTTAAGTAACTCCCTAAGGAGCTATGCTTAATTTAGAATGATGGCCAAATGTTACACGATTATTAGTACGTGCGAATGCCTATGGAATTAGGTTCATGTACTAATTGGATTGAAAATTAGTTGATCATGATCACCCCAAGGTGGCTTGATTCTATGGGTGTAGGAATTGTTTTGCAACGACTTACAAATGTTTTCACAGTTTAATGTAAAATTCATGAATCATCTTAATGCATATCGTAATGTTGCAAAATGTTTTCAAATATTTGTTTAAGACAAAGATATTAATATGTGAATGTTTTATTTTCAATTCGAATATGACTCCAACTCCCTTATTGAACATACTCACTGAAAACAAACTGAATGAAAATGACAATAAGGAATGGAAAAGAAACCTGATAATTATCCTAAGTTGCGAGAAACTTAAAATAGTTCTTGATAATAAGTGTCCACCGGCTACTCAAGCTGAGGCTAAAAAATGCTGGGAGGAGTCTGATGAGATAGCTCGTTGCTATATGCTAGCAAGCGTGACCAACACTCTATATTAGCAATTGAAGAGCTGTAAGACTGCCAAAGTGATTTTGGATAAGCTAGAAGACATGTTCGGAGGCCAAGCTACCTTGGCTCGACAATTTGCTATAACTAGTTGATGAATGCCTAGCAAAAGCCTGACACTCCAGTCAAAGATCATATGATTACTCTTATGTGATATTTTGTTGAAGTAGCAGACAATGAGGCCAATTTAGACTAGAACACTCAAATTGAGATGGTGTTCAAAAGCTTGTCCAAGGATTTTGCTAGCTTTTGGGAAACGTATAACCTTGGCAACTATCCAAAGAGCAGAAGTAAACATAGTTGTTGCTACATCCTCAAAAGGGAAAGGAAAGTGTGCTAAGAAAGGCAAGGCTAAGGACTCTAGGCCATCACATGTGGGAATGAAGAGAACCAAGAAGCCTAAAGACTTATCTAAGTCTAAATGCTTATTTTGTAGTAAGAAAGGACACTTCAAGGAAAACTATAAAAAGTGGAAGGAATACCAGACTACCAAAGGTAAAGGCATGGAACTCTTGATGATAGAAGCTTGTTTAATGGAGGATTTAATAAACTATTGGATCATTGATTCGGGAGTCACTAATCATGTTTGTGCTTCTCAATAGGGTTCAGGGAGACGAAAGATATTAGAGATAAAAATCTATCGTTGCGGACCGAAAATAGGACAACTGCCAGCTGAAGCAGTGGGAGATGTACACCTTTATTTTAAAAATTTTAGGAAGACTATTTTAAGAGACATTTTCTATGTACCAAGTTTCAAAATAAACTTAATTTTTGTTGCAATTTTATATAAAGATGACTTGACTATGACTTTTAATAATGAAACTTCATTATCTAGAAATTGCAATCTTATCTGTAATGGATGGATGTCAAATAATCTTTATTTTATCAAACCAAATATGTACACACTGCTTGAGACTAAAATATCAAATAAAAGACTTAAAACTTCTTACTCTAATAAGGCGTACCTTTTGCATTTGATACTTGGTTATATTAACCAAGAAATAATCACTAAACTTAGTTATATTAAGCAATCTTTTAATGCAAAAGGAACGAGGGTCGAAAAACCTTAGAACTTGTGCACACTGACATATGTGGCCCCATGAGCATCAGTGCAAGAGGTGGTTACAAGTATTATGTAACCTTTATTGATGACTATTCCAGATATGGGTATGTATATCTAATGCACCGCAAGAGTGAAACCTTTGATAAATTCAAAGAGTTTCGTGCGAAAGTGGAGAAACAGCTAGGTTTACCAATAAAGGCACTTTAGTCTGATTGAGGTGAAGAATATTTATCTGATGAGTTCTTAGGGTACCTCATAGAGAATGAGATTCTATACTAGTTAACCATGTCAGGTGCTCTACAATAGAATGATGTGGCAGAGAGAAGAAATTGAACGTTGTTAGACATCGTACATTCGATGTTAAGTTATTCGAAGCTACCAATCTCTTTCTAGGGATATGCGATACAAATGGCTTGCTATATTCTGAATGATGTGTCAACTAAGGCAGTATCAAAAATTCCACAAGAATTATGGCATGGCAGTAAGCCAAGTCTAAAACATTTAAGCATTTGGTGATACCCAACCCACGTATTAGACAAAGATGCGAGGAAGTTGGACTCTCAAATAGAATTGTGTATATTTGTAGGATATCCAAAGGAAACAAAGGGTGGTTTGTTTTATAAGTCAAAAGAGAAAACTTTTATAGTGTCAACTCAAGCCACTTTCCTTAAAGAAAGTTACATGACTGACTTTAAACCTCGGAGTAAAGGGTTACTCGAGGAAATTTTCAGAAATATTCAAAACCCTACAAAAATGATTCCAGAACCAACTCCTAATATTATACCTGCAAACGATCAGTAGCATAGGGTGCTTTGTCTCAGTGGAAGGGTCTCTCATAGGCCTGGGTTCTTCCAATCTGGAAGAAGTGTTTCTAATACTAAGTATTCCAAACAAGAAGGTGATGACCCATTCACATATGATGAAGTGATGCAGAGAGCTGATTCCAAGATCTAGGAAATAGCTATAAACGTTGAGATAGATTTTATGTATTCCAACTTAGTGTGGGAACTTGCAGACTTATCAGAAAGGATAAAACCTATAAGGTGTCAGTGGATCTACAATAGAAAAAGAAATGCAGATGGAAAAGTGGAAACTTATGAGGCCATATTTGTAGCAAAATATTATACTAAAAAAGAATATATCGATTATGAAGAAACCTTCCCTCCAATTTTCATGATCAAATCAATCTGCAAATTGTTATCCATTGCGACGGCTCTCGATTACGAGATCTGGAAAATGGATGTAACATCCCAGATCTGGCGGGTCTAAAGTTTTGGCGTATAGCAGTAAATAGTCTATCTGGCGTAGTGTTATCCACCCAAATGATTATTTTGGCGTATATGTGTGGGTGTACAGTAATCGCCACATGAGTTAGTAAATTTGATTTTAGGATATTCTGCTATATTTAGGAGAAGTCTGTGTTAAGAGATAAAGAGTATGTATGGAATGAGTATTCGCCAAAAGTACGGTGTGCCTAGTTAGTATGGAATATTGTGCTAGTTAGACTTTAAATAATCTGGTTGGAAACCAACTGTATAGCCTAGCCTGATAAGTATGATAAATGGTACTTATTTATATTTCTCTCAAAAATTGTAGGCCATTAAGAAGGCAAGTCCTGAAATAGATGACACTTGTTAAATTCCACCAAGTAAGATGAGTCGTATTTATATGTGAGATATGACTTCTGAAGTGGTTTTTCTCTCTTCTTCCTCTTCCTTAAGTGGTATTTACTGATACCTTCCTTAAGCTTGAATGTATCTTACATCGATGATTTAAAAGCTATGGTTCTTTTATGATCAGTGAATATTTTGCATCAAGGTAAGTATTTTAGCTCTGCATGTTAAGTTCTGAATGAGTAAATCTATATGTGGTAATTGAATAGTAAAACTGTAAGTATAAGGTTTCTGCATGAGATTGTCAGCAATTGATATGATAAGTAATATGTACAATAGTAGTAATAGTGAAATTATGTTTCTAAGAAATGGTTGTTGCTGGTTCGAGATAGATATCTAGATCTAGAGTCTATTAACCAATCTAACTTAACCAAAGTCTATTGATTAAGTCAAATTGGACTAGCTTTTGCTCACTCTTAATTACAATGGGCTTGCTTTAGGTTTTATAGATTCATAGCCTAGACCCAAGAATATGCTACTTTTCCTGTAAAGCCTGTAAAAGTACCGTAGAGGCTTCTTAGGATTCAGGTTGCACTCCCCCTCCCCTCATTTAAAAAAATGGGTAAATTAGTCCTTATACATTAGATCAAAGAACAAATTGATCGTTTCTAATAAAAATTTCATACATTTTTACTATTAAAAACTAGCATGACTAACATAATAATTAGACAGTAACACACGAGATGCTACGTGTACCTCATGTTGATGTATGGGGACCAATTTTTAATAGTAAAAGTGGATGAATTTTTTTACAAAAGAATCAGTTTTCTCTTTGATCTAATGTATAAAGACCGAATTTCTCATTTTTTGAGTAGAAAAAGCAAAATGTAATCCGACTTTTAGTATAAATAGCTCCATGATAGTTTAACCTGGTAAGGCGTTATTTTACCATGAAAAGAAATGTTAAGGGTTTTAATATTAGTGAATGGGATATAAAATGAAGCAACTTCATGATGGGCTCCAAAAACTGGATTACGCTTGCATGTTGGTCATTTGATGTTCAATTTTAAAGCCAAAATGGATGGGGAGTCCCTATTACGATACTTGTGAGCATTAAGCTTACCTATCCTCCTGGGAAATATATTCAGTTTGAGTTTGGCAACATTGAAATTGGGTCCTTGTTTGTAATTAGTTGGTCAGTGTGTGTTTTGTGTTCTCTCCATCGTCATGATAATAATAAAAGTAATATTAATTAAATATTAATTAATATGATAGTTTATTAATGTGAAATTAATTAATTTTATCATATTTTTCTACTTAAAAATAATCGAATATATTACTTATAAATCTATAAAATCACTTAATATAATTGGATAAATTTAAAATAATAAAATAAATTTTAATTAAATAAAAAATAAAAAATCGATCAATTAAGAACTAGTATTTTTGTATTATCCATGTTTACATGTTTTTTTTTTAATGGTAAATAGTTGGCTTCCATAAAAACAAATTAGGAGGTGAACCTACCACATGTTCCACAATCCCATCGTTAGGAAACAAGCAAAAAAAAAAAAAACCACATTTAAAGCCTAAATAAAGAAAACAGAACGTAAAGGAAAAACTTAAATAAGAAAGAACCGAAACATCATAAAAGAACCTCCTAGAACAACAAGCCAAGAAACTAGCAAACTCTCTAAAACCAGAGAAGAAAATCAGTAGAAGAAAAAATCCTATGGAGAGCCAAGATTTAATAGATTATCGAAGTGAAAGATGAAATTTTCCAAAAACCAAAGCAAAAGCCCGATTAGCGTGAAAGACAGTAATTTGACCAGCCCGTCGCAAACACTCTCTTGACCAACTCTGGTGTTTCTTTGATATAGAATTGTTCCTTTGATATGGACTGCCTCATTCACATATCTCCTCACATGGTGAAAGGTAACAGTGGCAAACAAACCCATTTTATGCTTAATGTCTGCAACGATTAGGCCTAAAATTGATCTATCTAGTGTGTCTGATTGTAGTTTTTTGATAATCGCAAAAGAGTCCCCTTCAATCTGAACAGAATGGAACCCAAGCTCCCTTGTAATGCCTCAATTTTCTTAATTTTGGCTTTTGTAAATTTGACACAAATATATGTATCTGCTTCAGTGGTTAAGTGTTTTGGGAGTGTCTGAGAAGTCTTGGGTTCAAGCCTTGGCTTGAACAGAATTTTTGGTTCTAAACGAATAAAGCCTTACTCTTGTCCAGTAGGCTTAAGTTTTAGTGTTAGTAAGTTTATGTCAAAATGGGCCTGCTGGTCTAGTGGTTAAGAGGAGTGTTGGGGTGGAAAAGGTCTTGTGTTCGAGTTGCTACATGAGCATTATTTTTGCTATTAGGGCCGTGCAGGAGTTTGAAGTGTAGTGAAATGCTGAGAATTTGAGATGTAGTGAGATGTGAGGGAGGAAAACATGGGACTTGGGTGGTTATCGTGATATTCAGTCTTCTCCATCTCAATTTTCTTTTCCTTTTGCAATTTTGATCAAAATTCCTCTCTTCTGTGCCGATTTATCCATTTTCTCCCCGCCGTTTGTTGCCGAATTCTTTTGTTGTCCCCTACCCCTTCGCTTTGGATTTCGTTTTCTTTTTCCATCTCTTCCACTCTACGTTAGTGCGCGATTGGTAGGTTATGCTTTGATTAATTTTATCTATTCCTCATGAATGATTACTAAAGAGGAGTGTTTTTGTGTTTAGGAGTTTTGTAAGTGGTTGTGGTTCCCAAACTGTGCCGATTAAACATGTGTTTGTTGGTGTCCACTCAAAGGTAGGGGTTTTAGTTGAGATTTAGGTTTTATCTGTTCATAACAATTCGTTTTAAGTGACTAATTTTGGACTCGGGATTATCAATTCTAGGTGCTGGAGTGCTCGTATTTGGGTTAGCAGCGAAAATGAGACCAGGTGTGTACCCGAAAACGTAGAAAATGTGAAGCGACGAAAGCCAAAAATGATTCTGTCGATGCCACATGGTAGTGTGGTAGGCCGTGTGGTAGGCCGTGTGCAAAGCTGTAAGCCACAACACGGCCGTGTGATCGACGAGGCCAAGCCGTGCGCAAAGGACACGGCGTGTGATGGCTGGGTGAGGCCATGTGCGAGACACGGGCTCGACCAATTGGGCAGTGTGGGCCACACAGGCGTGTGGTATTCTGGTCCAGGCCGTGTGATCCACACGGCCAACTTCAATTTGGGCCATGTGGGCCCACACAAGCAGGCCACATAGGTATGTGAACCCATTTTTCTAAATGATCTGTAAGGTTGCACGGGTCACCCAAGTCGACTGTGGACCTGCTGTAGGGTCAGTAAGCATTACTTAGACCCTTAATTACGTGATCCGATTATGTGATATATATATTAAGCATGTTGCACTTAGCATGTATACCGATTTGAATGTGTGATCTATTAATTGCATTATAGCATGTCATCGATTGTATGCTGCACTACCTTGGGGTGGGTTGATGATATTGGAGGAAGTATCTGTCAGGCTATTAAACCTGTTATCTGGCAGCTCAGCTGCAATTATCTAACTATGTGCCGCATTTCGGTACAGCATGGTGTGTAGGGATGGGTAGGTTGATTTTTTCCCCACATGGTGTATAGGGTTGGTCGGAGATGGTGTGTAGAGGCTAGTGGGTAGGATTCTGATATTCTGTTCTATTCTGCATGTTATATCTGATGGGTTGAGGCCCTAAATTTTATCTTATTCAATATTTGAGTGGGCTAAGGTCCACACCGACTCTATAATAGGCTCAGGCCCGAACTATAAATATATGACTGTTTTTTGATATTACGCTGTGTGCATGTTTTCTGTGGGGATTACACACTGAGTTGCAAAAACTCATCCTATTTCTGTTTAATCTGTTCAGGTAATCCCCAACATTAGACGGATCGATGCAGCGGAGGACTCGGCAGTAACCACGATTCTAGACTTTCATGGTTTTTATCCTATTTTATGATTATTGGTTTATGTTGATGTAACTCACGGACTTTTTGGGACTTTTTCTTAAATGTGGTTTTTATTTATTATTTTTATGGGTTCATAACTGCTAGACGTAGGAAGACTCGGTTTTCAAAAGCTAAAATATTATCTAAACCCTCGAACCCTTAGACGATTTTCTCGAAAACAAAAGGGTCTTTCTAAAATGGACGGATTTACTTAATTAACTCAATTTTCATAAAATAAATGATTTCTAAAGCTTCTGCCATGAATTACGTTTTAAACAATCGACTAGATGAGTAAGCGATTTCTGAAATCAATAAGAGTAATAAAATGAACACGATTTTATCATAATAAATTAGTTTTCAAAATTCCATTCCATGTGACATCGCCATATTCGGCCATAACATCTAGGCCAGGTCTGGGGTGTTACATCCCTCGCAAACCAAATCGCCTATTTGCATCCCTGAGCCTTTACCACAAATGCATCTGCAACATGAGAGTAAGGGTAAGTACAAGTCCCCATTATCAAACCCATTTCATTTCGTACAATAATGCTTGAGAGGGATCTATTTTCATGCACATTAAAAAAGGAGTCAAAATTAATTTTCATAGTGCCCTACTCGGGTGGCCTTTAATAAGCAGCCTTAGACATACGAACAGATGAGCTCTCCTCTAATAGCAATTCTAGTTCTTTCATATACCCTAAAATAAACCTTGATATATCTTGAATTGATTGTTTGATGCCATCATGCACCAATCGATTTCTGGCATACCAAATAGACCATATTATTACTGTTAATAACTTCCTATTTTTTTCATTTGTCATGTTGAATGATTCCATTAACCAATATCTATGGTCTGAGTGCTTTAAGACAGGCGATTTGATAACATGCAAAAAGTCCAGAACTTGTTTTGTAATTGAATAAAACCTAAGGAGATGGTCCAATGATTGAGTACCCTCAAGGCACAACGGGCAAGCACCAGGACTAGGGAGATTTCTCTTAGTTAGGTTAGCATAAGTACATATGTAGTCATTGTAGACTTTCCACAACTAAATTTTTATTTTTTGCGAAATTTGTAAAGCCCATAGAGTTGAGAAAAAACTTGTACCCAGAGTTATAGTAGGCTTGTTAAGAGCTCTCTGGTTAGAGAAGCTTTCATGTAATAGTAGCTTGTATCCACTTTTGACTGTATACTCCCCTATTCCTTCAACTTGCCAAAATTTGAGATCGGGTGGTTTCATATAAGCTATGTGTAACAGCTCAATTTTGGGGCTAGTCGGAACAGTGGTCTCAAGACCACTAATCTGAGGTTGAGGAAAGTTATTTTAGTATTATTTTATGTGTTGTGGTATTAATATATGGCTATATGGAAATTTTGCTACTTTAATTTTAGCAATAGCATGTTTAATTGAGAAAAAGGACTAAATAGCAGGAGATGCAAAAGTTTTATTTTATAAGGTAGGGGTACCTAATAGCTATATATTATAAATTGTAGGATTTTAATATGCAATTAGGCCATTAGTAGGGTATGGCCAGCCATGTAGATAAAGGGAGGGACAAGAGCATTAAATTTTAGTCAAATTTGGTGGAAATTAGATGATGAAATGAATAAAATAAGAGAAAAAAAAGATATTATCATCTTTCACTATTCACTCATCTCTTTCCATCGAAAATTGAAGAGGAAATAGAGCTCTTGGAGGCTTAAACTTTTAGCCACTCAATTCTCATTCAAGTAAGTGATTTAGGTGGTTTTAATTGATGATTTTTGTATTTTTTAGAGTCCCCAAAGCTTAAGCTAGCTAATGAAAGGACTAATTTGTGATATGGTTGAAAGTATAGGGACTTTCCATGGGAGTGTTTAAGTGGTTAGCTGAGTTTTTATGGAATAAATTGAATGTTGGGGAGTGGTGAAGCAACTTTTGTGAAAGGTGTTTTCAAAACAACACCTAAGTAGGACTTAAATGCAAAGATTTAGTTTGTGCCATAAATGCATGAAATAGTTGAAATGGTGAGTATTTGTAAGAGAAATAAATGTTCATCTATGCTTATTTATCGAGAAAATGTGACAAAAAAATAAATTACGAGCCTAAGGGCAAAATCATAATTTTTTAATGTAGAATGGCAAAATGGTCATTTTGCCCGAGTGTAGAATTTGATGTATTATAATCATAGAACGATCTAAATGAATGAATTTCATTGTTATAGATCAAGAAGACCGCGGAATCAACCTTGACCGTAGGAAAGGTAAGGTGATTGAGTAAATCGCTCGCTAACACGTTTGCATCGAGGTAAGTTTATGTATAAGCAATATATATTTTCATAAGCATTATGTTGCTAACTAGAGTATGGCATGATTGAGAACATATGCGGTTCTAGTGGATTGAATGTGATAGTCATTGAATAATTATTGTATGAATGTGTATTGACGATATTTGATGGTGGGCTATGTGCGATACCACCCTAATAAAGGCTGATGAAGGGCTATGTGCGATACCATCGTCTATATATATCTTTTTGGTGGGCTATGTGCAATACCACCATAACTAATCTTTTGGTGGGCTATGTGCGATACCACCGTAACTAATCTTTTGGTGGGCTATGTGCGATACCACCCTAATAAAGGTTGATGGTGGGCTAAGTGTTAAACCACCGAGTAATTTGACTAGGAGTAACGAAATTAGAGATAGTGATGTGTTGTACTATATGATTGATGCTAAGTGCAGGGGGACTTGTTAATGAATGCATGCATTAAGCTTGTGATATAGTTGTAATGTGGGAATGGAGAAAATGAGTAAGCATGATCACGAATGTAGATTGTTTCTCGTTTAGTATGTAATGCTATGTAATTATTTAATTCATATTATAATGTTATATTGTTTCCATGTAAACTTACCAAGCTTAAAGCTTACTCCCCCTTCTCTTTTTCCTTTCTTTTATAGAGTTTAAGAGCCGATCCGGGATACGTCGATAACAAGGAGGCCACCCACACTATCTGCTCACCTCGGTATATTCAGATTTAGTGATTTTTGTGTATGGCATGTATAAGGCCAAGACTAAATAGATTGTTTTGTTATTTTGGCCAAAGGTGTATTGGCACTTGCTAAGACATTTATTTTGTAAATTGCCAATAATGATGACACATTTTACCATTTATGAAATTTCAAAGTTATCAATGTGGGTGCATGTTGAATTATGAGATGTTTATTAGTTTGTTGAATGAACTCATGTAGTGTAAGATATGAGGGTGCTAGTAGCTTGGCAAACAGCCTTGTTCTATCCACATGGGTAGGCACACGGGCGTGTGTCTAGACCATGTGTGATACACGGTCAGCCCACGGCGTGTGGCTTGGCCGTGTGTCCCCTGCATGTTAACATTTAAGTTAGAATAGACCACAGACTTCCCACACGGTCGTGTCCAGGCCGTGTTAAATTAGTCAGTAACTCCCCAGGTTTAAAGCCACGGGCATGTTATGAAGGTACACGGGCGTGTTCCATTTCACATGGGCGTGTGCCCTAGCCGTGGGAGTTTTCGCAGAATGTTGGGGTTTTGGAGCACGGTGTAAGCACATGGGCGTGTGTGACTACACACGAGCGTGTGTGTCATCTAGCACGGGCGTGTGCTCCCTGCTTAAATGGAAAGAAATTTTATGGATCGTTAGGTTTCTGATATAGTCTCGAGAGCCCTCATATGTACGAGTGGGGTCTCGTAAGTTGAAATAAAGTTGTTGTAGTGACTCAAGTAGAATAGTCACGTGAGCCTAAGTGGCGATCAAGTAGTTTTGTACTGTAACACTTCATGCCCGATTTCAGTGGGGATTGTGGGTAAGGGGTGTTACATTTAGTGGTATCATAGCTATGGTTTAGTCAGTTCTAGGACTACCGTAGCGTATGTAGGAGTCCAGTTATACATGCCATAAGTGTATAATGATAGTGTGGTGGCTTCTGATGATTTTAAATTTATTTTATGTAGTACATGGATCCTGATCAATCGGTTGCTGATGACGCATCTAGTAAAGCGTCGGCTCCTACGCAAGGGACCGCACCTGTGCAGAGTAAACTCGAGACTAGTGGTCAAGGAGAAGAGGCTCGGAAGCCTTTTTCAAATGATGAGCAATTGGAACACTAAGTATGTACGAGCTAACCCTAATACTCAACCTCCTCCACCTCCTCCTATACCTCAGCCAGTTCCTGTGGCTTCCCAAGGTATAGAAATAGTGAGGACAACTAAACCCCCGGTAGACAAAATTCGGAAGCAAGGGGCTGAAGATTTTTGAGCTAATAAAGATGATGACCCTGAGCGGGTGGAGTTCTGGCTTGAGAACTCAATGAGGTATTTGAGGAACTCTCTTGTACATCCGAGGAGAGCTTGAAATGCGCTGTATCTTTGCTAAGGGACTCAGCATACCATTGGTGGAAAACATTGACCTCAGTGGTTCCTAAAGAGAGGGTAACGTGGAACTTTTTTTTTGGAAAAGTTTGAAAGAAGTATATAAGTCAACGGTTTGTAGACCAGAAGCGGAAGGAATTCCATGAGCTGAAGCAAGGAAAAATAACTGTGGCGGAATATGAGCGTGAATTTGTTCGGCTCAATAAGTACGCACAAGAATGTGTATCCATGAAAGCTACCTTATGCAAGAGATTTGAAGACGGGTTGAAAGAAGACATCAGACTTCTAGTTGGGATTTTAGATCTAAAAGAATTTGTGGTATTGGTGGATTGGGCTAGTAAGGCCGAAGAATTGAGTAAGGAAAAGAGAAAATCCCTGAGTGAGGCTCGGGATGCGAAGAAGAGGCTGATGAGTAAACCATACCAAGCTCAATCGAAGAGGTCCAGGGAAGTGAACCCTCGGATGACTACGTCAAAGGGCATTCGCAGAGAGAGCGAGGTAACACTTATTTGGGTTCAAGAGTTCAGGCCACCTCAATGATGAGTGTGGGCAATCCAAAGTCCAAACCGGAGTGCCCAAGTTGTGGCAGACATCACACTGGGGAGTGTCGGGGAAACAATCGAAATTGCTATAAGTGTGGATCCCCCGACCATTTCATTCAAAACTGTCCTGAAAGGGGTGATAAGAAGAAGAAGCAAGAGGTAAGATTAAGCAGTGCATCCTTTAGAGGTAGGCCACAAAAAAACTCGAAGGTGGGACTAGTGGTAGAGGTGTATCACGAGACACTACTGTGAGGTCAAAGGGTCGGGCGCCAGAAGGAACCTATGCTATTTGCTTTCGAGAAGAAGCCTCATCGCCGGATGTAATAACGGGTACATTTTCTCTCTATGACACCTCTATTATTGCTTTGATTGACCCGGGGTCAACCCATTCTTATATTTGTATGAGATTGGCATTTAGTTTGAATATGACTATTGAGTCTACTGAATTTGTGATAAAAGTATCAAACCCACTAGGTAAATAGGTGTTAGTTGACAATGAGTGTAGGAACTGCCCCTTGACAATTAGTGGTCATTATTTTTCGGCAAACCTTATGTTGCTACCGTTTGATGAGTTTGATTTGATTCTTGGTATGGATTGGTTGATTGCCCATAGCATTTTATTGAATTGTGGTAGTAAATTTATTGAATTGAAATGTGAAAATTGAGATGTTATTCGGGTTGAATCAGGTGAGTTAGATAGTCTACCGGTGATGATTTCGTCCATGGTAGCTGAGCAATATTTGAGAAAAGGATGTGAGTCTTATCTTGCCTTTGTACTGAACACTCAAGAGTCGGAAGCAAAGATTGAAACCTTGCCGATTGTACATGAGTATCCAGATGTATTCCCAGAATAGTTACCTGGACTACCTCCAATCAGAGAGGTTGAGTTTGAAATTGAGTTAGTTCTGGGAACGGCACCTATTTCCATCACTCCGTATAGGATGGCATCATTGGAGTTGAAAGAATTGAAGGTCCAGTTGCAAGAGTTGACAGATAAGGGTTTTGCAAGACCAAGCTATTCACTGTGGGGTGCTCCGGTATTATTTGTGAAAAAGAAAGATGGATCAATGAGATTGTGTATAGACTACGAATGACTCAACAAGGTGATGATGAAAATAAGTATCCTTTACCAAGGATAGATGATATATTTGATCAACTGAAGGGAGCTATGGTGTTCTCCAAGATTGATCTGAGATTCAGTTACTACCAGTTGAGGGTTAAGGAACAAGACGTGCCAAAAATAGCATTCAGGACGAGGTATGGCCATTATGAGTTTTTGGTCATGCCGTTCGGTTTAACAAATACTCCTATGGTTTTTATGGACTTAATGAACCGTGTCTTCCACTGTATTTGGATAAGTTCGTGGTTGTTTTTATTGATAACATATTGGTTTACTCCCGAGATGAGAGTGACCATGCAAACCATTTGAGAATTGTCTTACGAACTTTGAGAGACAAGCAATTATACGCCAAATTTAGCAAGAGCAAGTTTTGGCTCGAGAGGTCAGATTTCTAGGACACATTGTGTCGGGTGAGGGTATTAAAGTTGATTGGGGAAAGATCTCGGCTATTGTGAAGTGGAAACTGCCAAGGAACGTGTCGAAAGTTAGAAGCTTTTTGGGTTTGGCGGGGTACTATAAGCGGTTCGTGAAGGGATTTTCTATGATTGCTACTCCGATGACGAAATTATTGCACAAGGATGTTAAGTTTGAATGGACTGAAAAATGCCAACAAAGTTTCGAGAGATTGAAAGCGTTGTTGATAGAAGCACCGATTTTGGTAGAGCTTGAGTAAGGCAAAGAGTTTGTGGTCTACAGTGACGCGTCATTAAATGGTCTCGGTTGTGTGTTGATGCAAGAGGGTAAGGTAGTCGCTTACGCCTCGAGACAGCTAAAACCATAAAAGAAGAATTATCCTACTCGTGACCTAGAGTTGGCCGTAATTGTTTTCGTGTTAAAGATTTGGCGACATTACTTGTATGGCGACAAGTGCCGAATCTTTACGGATCATAAGAGTTTGAGGTACTTGATGAATCAAAAAGAGTTAAATTTATGGCAATGATGATAGCTTGAATTATTGAAGGACTACGAGCTAGTGATCGATTACCACTCGGGAAAAGCGAATGTAGCTGCAGATGCTTTAAGTAGAAAATCCTTGTATGCTTTGAGAGCTATGAGCACGAGTTTGTCATTGTTTGATGATGGCGCTATACTGGCTGAGTTGAGAGCTAGGCCACTATTTGTTCAACAAATATGTGTAGCTCAAAGGAATGATAATGAGATACTAGCTAAAAGAGCTAAGTGTGAATCAGGAGCTGATTCTGAATTTTGGGTAAGTTCAATGGTTGCTTAATGTTCCATGATAAAATTTGTGTACCTAAAGATGACAAGTTGATCCGAGAAATTTTACAAGAAGCACATAGTAGTTATTTGTCAGTACACCCAGGCAGCACGAAAATGTACAATGATCTGAAGAAATTTTATTGGTGGCCAAGAATGAAAAGAGACATCTCGGAGTATGTAACAAAATGTCTGATCTGTCAACAAGTGAAAGCTGAGCATCAAGTGCCTCCGGGACTACTTCAACCAGTGATGGTTCCTAAGTGGAAGTGGGATCGGATTACCATGGACTTTGTGACGAGGTTGCCTTTGACTCCTAAAAAGAAAGATGCTGTGGGGGTTGTTGTTGATAGATTAACAAAGTTGACTCATTTTATACCTGTGCGTATTGATTATTCACTAGAGAAGTTAGCCGAGTTGTATATTGCAGAGGTAGGAAGGTTACATGGAGTGCCTATATCCATTATCTCGGATAGAGACCTGAGATTTACTTCGAGGTTTTGGAAGAAGTTACAAGAGGCCTTAGGTACAAGGTTGAATTTTAGTACTACTTTTTATCCTCAAACTGATGGTCAGTCTGAGAGAGTAATTCAAGTTCTTGAAGATATGCTCCGATGATGTGTGCTAGAGTTCGAAGGTAGTTGGGAAAGATACCTACCCTTGGTCGAATTCGCTTACAACAATAATTATCAGTCGAGCATACGGATGGCACCGTATGAAGCCTTATATGGTCATAAGTGTCAGACTCCTTTGTATTGGACTGAGTTGAGTGAGAAGCAAAACCATGGGATTGACTTAGTTAAAGAGACTGAGGAAAAGGTGAAAGTGATCCGGGATAGTCTGAAGGCTGTTTCATACCGGCAAGAATCGTATGCGAATTTAAAAAGAAAAGAAATTGAGTTCCAAGTGGGTGACAGGTTTTTCTGAAAGTGTCGCCGTGGAATAAAATCGTGAGATTTGGTCGAAAGGGTAAACTGAGTTCGAGATTCATAGGGTCGTATGAGATTATCGAAAGGAATGGGCCAGCAGCATATCAGTTGGCTTTACCGGTAGAGTTAGAGAAAATTCACAATGTGTTCTATGTATCAATGCTAAGGCGTTATCGTTCTGATCCTTCGCATGTGATTCCTCCGACAAAAATTTAGATACGGCCGGATATGACATATGAGGAAGAGCCGATTAAAATCTTGGCTCGAGAAGTGAAACAGTTGAGGAATAAGGACATAGCCTTAGTAAAAGTGTTGTGCCAAAAACATGGTGTAGAGGAGGCTACGTGGAACAGGAAGAAACCATGAGAGAACAATATCCAAACCTCTTTACCGGTAAGATTTTCGAGGGCGAAAATCCCTAAAGAGGGGGAGAGTTGTAACAGCCCGATTTTGGGGCTAGTTAAAACAGTGGTCTCGGGACCACTAATCCGAGGTTGACAAAAATTATTTTAGTATTTTTTATGTGTTGTGGTATTAATATATGGCTATATGGAAATTTTGGTGCTTTAATTTTAGCAATAGCATGTTTAATTGAGAAAAGGGACTAAATCGCAAGAGATGCAAAAGTTTTATTTTATAAGGTAGGGGTACCTAATAGCTATAGATTATAAATTGGAGGATTTTAATATGCAATTAGGACATTAGTAAGGTATGGCCAGCCATGTAGATAAAGGGGGGACAAGAGCATTAAATTTTAGTCAAATTTGGTGGAAATTAGGTGATGAAATGAATAAAATAAGAGAAGAAAAAGATGTTATCATCTTTTACTATTCACTCATCTCTTTCTACCGAAAATTGAAGAGGAAATAGAGCTCTTGGAGGCTCAAACTTTTAGCCACTCAATTCTCATTCAAGTAAGTGATTTAGGTGGTTTTAATTGATGATTTTTGTATTTTTTAGAGTCCCCAAAGCTTAAGCTAGCTAATGAGCGGACTAATTTGTGATATGGTTGAAAGTCTAGGGACTTTCCATGGGAGTGTTTAAGTGGTTAGCTGAGTTTTTATGGAAGAAATTGAATGTTGGGGAGTGGTGAAGCAACTTTTGTGAAAGGTGTTTTCAAAACAACACCTAGGTAGGACTTAAATGTAAAGATTTAGTTTGTGCCATAAATGCATGAAATAGTTGAAATGGTGAGTATTTGTAAGAGAAATAAATGTTCATCTATGCTTATTTATCGAGAAAATGTGACAAAAAATAAATTACGAGCCTAGGGGCAAAATCGTAATTTTTCCAATATAAAAGGGCAAAATGGTCATTTTTTCTCGAGTGTAGAATTTGATGTATTATAATCATAGAATGATCTAAATGAATGAATTTCATTGTTATAGATCAAGAAGAATGCAAAATCAACCTTTATCATGGGAAAGGTAAGGTGATTGAGTAAATCGCTCGCTAACACGTTTGCATCGAGGTAAATTTATGTGTAAGCAATATATATTTTTGTAAGCATTATTTTGCTAATTAGAGTATGGAATGATTGAGAACATATGCGGTTCTAGTGGATTGAATGTGATATTCATTGAATAATTATTGTATGAATGGCGAAATAATTATATGAATGTGTATTAACGATATTTAATGGTGGGCTATGTGCGATACCACCCTAATAAAGGCTGATGAAGGGCTATGTGTGATACCATCGTCTATATATATCTTTTTGGTGGGCTATGTGCGATACCACCGTAACTAATCTTTTGGTGGGCTATGTGCAATACTTTGGTGGCTATATGCGATACCACCTAATAAAAGGCGATGGTGGGCTAAGTGCGAAACCACCGAGTAATTTGACTAGGAGTAACGAAATTAGAGATAGTGATGTGTTGTACTATGTGATTTTGTGATGCTAAGTGCAGGGGGACTTGTTAATGAATGCATGCATTAAGCTTGTGATATGGTTGTAATGTGGGAATGGAGAAAATGAGTAAGCATGATCATGAATGTAGATTGTTTCTCGTTTAGTATGTAATGCTATGTAATTATTTAATTCATATTATAATGTTATATTGTTTACATGTAAACTTACCAAGCTTAAAGCTTACTCCCCCTTCTCTTTTTCCCTTATTTGATAGAGTTTAAGAGCTGAGCCGGGATATGTTGATAACAAGGAGGCCACCCACACTCTCTGTTCACCTCGGTATATTCAGACTTAGTGATTTTTGTGTATGGCATGTATAGGGGCTAGACTAAAAGATTGTTTTGTTATTCTGGCCAAAGGTGTGTTGGCTCTTGCTAAGACATTTATTTTGTAAATTGCCAATAATGATGGCACATTTTACCATTTATGAAATTTCAAAGTTATCAATATGGGTGCATGTTGAATTATGAGATGTTTATTAGTTTTTTTAATGAACTCATGTAGTGTAAGATATGAGGGTGATAGTAGCTTGGCAAACAGCCTTGTTCTGTCCACATGGGTAGGCACACGGGCGTGTGTCTAGACCATGTGTGACACACGGTCAACCCACGGGCGTGTGACTTGGCCGTGTGTCCCCTGCATGTTAACATTTAAGTTAGAATAGACCACGGACTTCCCACACAAGCGTGTCCAGGCCATGTCAAATTAGTCAGTAACTCCTCACGGTTTAAAGCTATGGGCATGTTATGAGGGTACACGGGTGTGTTCCATTTCACATGGGCGTGTGCCCTAGCCGTGGGAGTTTTGGTAGAATGTTGGGGTTTTGGGGCACAGTGTGAGCACATGGGCGTGTGTGACTACACACGGGCGTGTGTGACTACACACGGGCGTGTGTGTCATCTAGCACGGGCGTGTACTCCCTGTTTAGATGGAAAGAAATTTTATGGATCGTAAGGTTTTCGATATAGTCTCAAGAGCCCTCGTATGTACGAGTGAGGTCTCGTAAGTCAAAATAAAGTTGTTGTAGTGACTCAAGTAGAGTAGTCACGTGAGCCTTAGTGGCGATCAAGTAGTTTTGTACTGTAACACTTCGTGCCCGATTCCGGTGGGGATTGTGGGTAAGGGGTGTTACACTATGGGGATGGATAAGATAGTCCCTACTTGGCCAACTTCGACAATATCCCGAATTACATCTTCTTTCCAGGTACCTTGCTCCCGGTTAATTAAATCAGCAACTTTGGTAAATCTTGCATCTGTTTGCTTACATTTAACATGCCATCCATAGGTCCAAGAATCCAGGGGTCGTTCCAAATATTCACTGATTCCCCATCTCCAATTTTCCAACCAAGACCCCGTATAATAACCCTTTAGCACACAGTATGCTTCTCCAGGTGAGCGAAGGGTAAGTTCTCAACCCAATAGATAGAAAATTAGTTTTTGGATAATAACGCACTTTTAAAACCCTGGCAAGTAGACAATTCCAAATACGCCAACTCTACTTAGCCAACAAAGATATTAAACGTAGAAAAATCACGAAAACCTAAGCCCCCAACAGACTTTGGTGCACATAAATCTCTCCACGAGCTCCAATGAATGCCCTTTAACGTTTTAGTATTCCTCCACCAAAATCGATTAAGCAAGTTTACTAACTTTATACATAGCATAAATCAGAAGAGCTTATAACACCAATTTGATTAAAGTTTCCTTACCTCCCATAGATAAAAACCTAAAATTCCAACTTTCAATTTTGCTACGAAACATGTCCACATAATGCGCAAAAGCACATTTTTTGTTACATCCGACCATCATAGGTAAGTCGAGGTACTTTTCTGAGTTTGATGACACTCGAACTCCCAAAATAAAGCCCACTACATTTCTATCACATTTAGCCACATTTGAACCAAAGTAGATCAATGATTTGTCATAATTAACCTTCTACCCCGATGTTTTCTCATATATTGAATTAAGTTTACAAACATTGTTAACTCCCTCTTTTGAAACATCCCCAAATAGCAAAATACCATCCACAAAAAAATAGATGGTAAATTTACAAAATTCCTCTACCTATTCGAACTCTCCTTACCAAATCCTTCTTCTTAGCATCGACCGAAAGTGTTGAGAAGCCTTTAGCACATAGCAAAAACAAGTAAGGGCTAAGTGGATCCCCCTGCCCAAGACCCTTTGTTGGCACAAACTTGTCACTTAGACACCATTGAATCCTACTGTGTAAGAAACTGAAGCCACACATCTCATTATCAAAGTCACCCAACCAACTTGAAACCCTAACTTGAGCATCATTCCTGCTAGAAAGTCCCACTCCACCCTATCATATACTTTGCTCATGTCCAATTTAAGGGCAAAGCTTCCTTTTCTACCCCATCTCTTAGTTTTCAATGTGTGCAGAATCTCATAAGCAACCAAAATATTATTAAAGATTTGTTTGTCCGGAATAAAAGCATCTTGCGCCTCATTGATATATGCATCCAAAAACCCATTCATTCTATTCAAGATGGCCTTAGCAACAATCTTATATAAGACATTACAAAGACTAATAGGTCCAAATTAAATAATGGTTCTCAAATTACTAACCTTAGGGATCAGGACGATATGCGTGGTATTAATTTCCTCCACCGCAACATTACCTCGAAGAACAACTAGATAATAAGTGGATACCTTCGGTCCCAAAATATATCAAAATCTCTGATAGAACAAAAATGGCAATCCATCAAGCCTAGAAGTTTTAAGGTGGACCATGCATTTCACCACAAACCAAATCTCCTCCTCTATAAACAGTTTCAATAATTCAACATTCATATAATATGAAATGACAAGTTGCACCTTATCAAAAATGGCGTCTGCCTCTCCTTCCTCCAATACCATGAAAAAATCATGGAAATACTTAGAAACAATAGCCAAAACTCCATTTTCATCCTCAACCCATCTTCCCGCATCATCCTCAAGACCCCTAATAGAGTTATGTTGCTTTCTTCCTGTAGTTGATTTATGGGGAAAAAAAGTAGTATTACAATCACCATGCTTCAGCCAATTAATACGTGCCTTTTGCTCCCAATACATTTCCTCTTTGTCCTCCTCAAAGTTCAAATCTAACTGAATATTTTTCAATTCTGAGAGAGTATCATCAGTCGGTTCCTTTGTGACTAGCACGCACAATCTATCCTCCAGGTGTTTCTTACAAGCCATGCGATCTTGTTTCAGTTTATAACTCCAATCCATAAGTCGATGTCCCAAACCATTTAATTTCTCAAGTAAATTTTCTGTAACAGAGCCCCAGTACTCTTAGATAACAGTCTTACACTCACCCTCCAAATACCAATCAGCATCAAATTTGAATCTCCTCTACCCCATCCCATAGTTTTTTATATCTAGATTTTTTGTTGCCACTAAAATCGGACAATGGTCAAAAATGGAATGTAATAAGTGATTGGCCAAAACATAGGGAACTTGACACCACCATGCCGCATTTTTTATACCCCAATCAAGTCATTCCCGAATGTTTCTTGTGCAAATTTACCTCTCTCCCAAATAGACCATTTCCCATTGTAACCCAAATCACTAAGATCACAATTGGCCAATGTAAAATAAAAAGCTTCCATTTGGCTTTCTGCTCGAATTCGACCACTCGATTTTTCAAAAGAGAAAACAAGTTCGTTAAAATCACCCACTACTAACCACGATAATATTTTATCTTGACCCAGCTTGCGAAGAAGATTTTAGGTAAAATCTCATAAGCGTTCCTCAAAATGGCCATAAAACCCAATAAAGCACCATTTAATTCCACTATGGTCCTTGTGCACTTCCACATCTATATGGTGGTTAGAAAAACTTCGTAAAATCACTACCTCATGTTGCCTCCACCCTAAACACAACCCACCTTTTGAACCATCGGCTCTAACTTCTATTCCATTGTGAAATCCACATTTCCTTCGGATACTTTTCATCTTCCTCACACTTAATTTTGTTTCCATTAGAAACAAAATTTGGGGATGAATGACTCTCAGTTTATTCCTAAGATGATAAACTACCTACGGATTCCTTAGTCCACGGACATTCCAACTTAGTATTTTCATAATGCCTGGCTGCCCTATCTAGCAGAGCCAACCAATAATTCATCATTACCTTCAGGCACATATGTTCCTCAAATTGTTCGTTGTCGTTTCTTCCCATTATCTGAGTGAATGGCGTTGTTTTCACCATCAGAACCAAAGTCCATAAACCAAGCAACCATAACAGTACCACCACTTGGCCCAATACCATCATTACAACCCCTAGTAAATCCAGAAAGAATCACCTCATTGATAATCGATTCCTCTGATTGATATTACCCCCTCGAATTATGCATTGAGTCCCTAAAATTACGTAACGTTGATTCCTTTTCCTTTTTCACATATCGCAAATCCATACCATCTAACTGACGCAGCCAACGGTTGATTTTCACTGGTCCTCCCCTAATCGTGGCTTGCAAAGCAGCATCCTAACCAAACACAATTTTAAACGGGTCAACATGAACCCTCACCAGACAAAAACTTTCCCCATGTCCAAGCTTTCCATAGATAAAGCAAAAGAGTCTAAGTTTTTCATATTGAAATTGAGCATAATACAATTGATCACCCACTTGAACTTTTTTCCTCCTTTCAAGTGCCAATCTCACATCCAGTCACACTTTTATTCTCATATATTGTTGCAACCCTAAAGATGGAATTCATGTATCATATTCCATGAACTCACCCAAGAACGCCCCAAAACATTTAGCCATTGTTCCTGACATAAAACCCAGAGGCAGATCATGGATTTGAATCCAAAACACATCATAATTCAACGGGATTGTGAGTGAATCTTCTTCCATTTGCAGTTTATGTAGTAATAATAAATGGTTGTCAAAAAACCACAGAAGACTTTCTAAAACTCTATTCATATCAACCGCATGAAAGAACTTAAATAAATAGTGTTTCTCCCCTTATATCAGTTATAGCAATACCTCTAATAGGATGCCATAAACGAACCATAGTATTCCGAAGAGACGGAAAATGAACCACGCTATCTGTCAAATAGGTTCCAACCAGAGAAAACTCTAGATCTCATTCCATCACTTTGGCATCCTCCTGGAAAGCATCCTCTTCCTCATCCGAAAGGTGAAGATTCGCTAGATCATCCTCTATTGAGCACCAATCGGAACCGAAAACCAGAATGACCGAAAGAAAACCACAAGAAACTAGAAAAACAAAACTGTGTCAACAAGGACAGACAAAAATCGTGATAGAGAACAGACTTAGTTGTTTTATTTACTTATTAAAGACATACCTAAAATGTTTAATTGTTTACATGTTTTTTAAATCTATAAAATTAATAATATAATATAATGGGATAGTATTTAGTAAGTTGGCGTGTTTTTTTTTTTATTCCATAAACAACCATAAAAAATTGTTATCGTCTCTTTTTTAAAATATTTATTTTTAAATATTTTACTATACCCCTATACTAATAACGTATTCATTATCTATAATCTATAATAATATATAAATAAAACCACGAGTTTGAAAAACTTTTAAGAATATGTTTTATTTTTAACAAAAGAATTTTGTATTAATTTAAACTACACAATTGTGTATATTAATTTATTTATTATTAAATATTTTTAAAAATTAATTATAATTTAATTAGTATTAGAGTTATATATATATATATATATGTGAATTAAAATTAAGATTTATGATTCAATAATTAATATTTTTCAAATAATAGCATCTAAAAATATTTGCATTATTCATGCAACTTCACAAGTATAAAACAAAATTTAAAGGTTGAAGCTGAAATATTTTAGTGCCAAGATCAAAATCATTTTTCTCAACTTTGTTTTATATATCCATATAAATGTAATAAAATAATGATAGTATTTGATTGTAGTTTTGTACCATCAACTTGAATTAGTTGAATCCAATTATTATTAACTATTTTGATGAGTTAGAAAGTGAGTTACAATAAAAGCTTTGGTGATTATGCTGAGTTTTTTAATTGAATGGTTGCCTTGAGTGACATATAAAGAAGGTGTGGGAAGTAACAATTAGACATATATTTCAAAAGTATGCAATCAGGTAGCTGATTCTATGGCGAAATTAGTAAGGAATGAGCGGCCTGATCAACCGGTCCTAAATTATGAAGGCTACTTCAGTTCAGACTGAAATTTGTAATATTGGGTTGCTTTTATCTAAGTTCTAACGTATACATAAGGAGGTATAAAGCTCTTAAGCCACATTTTCATTTCAAAAAGGCAAATTAAAAAGTTGGATTTTTAAATATATTTTTATTTTAATTATTTTTAAGAAGCTCAAGTTTTTTAATTTATTTCATATTATTTTTATAATACAATTAAATGACATATCACTTATGAAAATAAATTATTATAAAATTGAAAAATATATAATAATAATCTGAACAATTTGAATTTATGTTTTAATTAATAACATTGCTATTTGATTTTAAATAGAAAAATATTTAAAATATGCAATTTTAAAAGTAGTTTTAAAATTTGAAATTATGTTTTAACCCTAAATTTTAAAATTAATAATTAATTTGATAATTTTAATACATTAAAATCATAACTAATTTTATCTATCATTATGAAAATTTATTGAAATTCAATTTTAAGATATTTACGTAAATTTTAAAATAGAGTTGGTGTTTTAATAAGTATTAGAACAATCCATATTCAAGTATAAGAAGTAAAAATATTTCATTAAATAATAAATACATATATTCCTAATTTAAGTAAACTCGGCATGAATGAGTAGGTTAGTTTTGATAAACTGGTTTTAACTCTTAAACCCAAAGAAATTGCAGTTCAAGATCATTTACTAATAACACAACATTTTGTTAAAAATATTCACACTCTTGTATAACTAAATTTTAATTTGTTAATGAAATACTAAGTTACCTTGTAATCACTATATTTTAATTTGACGAAAGCCTCACGTAGCACAGACATTGCCTGACATGTATTTCACCACCTCTTCCCCTCACAATTCACACACCTCCATTATCTCAATCACCTTCAGCCTCACCTCTCTTTCAATCCACCATCACCCAACCAACATTAAATGCCCAAACACAATTCCCACACATCACGCACAAAAAAACCCAAAGCAATAATAAAACCATGTTAGATTTGTTTTGGATTTGATGATTTTCTCAGTTGTTCTTCAGTGAAATGTAAGGGGAGAAAAAGGACAGCTCGTCAGTATTTTTTGACGGAGAAGACATGTGATGGACGGCGACGGTTAGGGTTTTCTAAGGGATAAAAAGAAGAAAACTGGAGGCCACGATTGCTTTGGCCGAAAGAGGTGACAGGCAATGGAGACTTTGAATGGCGGCTGGAGTTTGTGAAAGGAGGAGAAAGAATAAAGAAAGAGAATCAAATCAAAGGGCATGGAAGACACGAGGTTTAACAGCAATATTTTTACCAATTGAGATTTCTGTCATGCCTTTGATGTTGAGTAACAGCTGAGTGACTAAAATGTAAATGTTACAAACAGGTAGTGATATAAGCTAAATGTCGTAGGTTAAAGCAAACACTTCCAAATGCGCAATACCCTGATTCAACATTGTTAACCATCATCAGCTCACCTCTATGTTAAGGCATCAGATAAGATAAAGAGCAAGTTATGGTACTGAATGACCGATATGTGACAGTCAATCAAATGAAATGATATTGATTCATTGACCAGATTCTAAGAAATTGATTGAGCACTGAAATGTTTCAACTCAATCCACACACACCAACAAAGAATTTCAAACAAGCCCCTAGAATACAATTTTGAGTAAAACCTCATCTCAAAGCAAGCAAACACATTCCCTAAAAACCAAACCCTTTATCTACCATAAGAAACTTAAAACTGATATAGCTAGAATTCAAAGGCAACCAACCTTTACCGACTGTACAAAGACCGGCTCCAACAAGCTCACTCCAGTTATTAGCCTCCAAAAAATGAGAAAAACCCACGCTTTTTGGGCTCCTCCTCAACCATAACAGCCTTCATGCTATCCTGCTCCACAAGCCTCCAAGCGGCTTGCTCGAAGGCCAACCCAGCAAGCGTGGGAGGCTTATTCAGAACAAGTGGGTACCCTCTGTTGGTGCTTCTGATAACCTCGGAATCCTCAGGAATTACCCCCAACAATGCTAACCCCAGCATTTCTTGCACATCCAAAACCGACATCATATCTTCTCCCTTATCATATCCGTCCTCACTCTGTTTACTATCATCTTTATATCCCTTATCCCATCACATTCTAACAGCCCTGTCACTCTATCCGCATCCCTTAAACTCGTTATGTCAGGCGTCGTCACCAAAACCGCCTCGTTTGCTGGAGTTATTGCCGTTATGAACCCTGCGTCAATCCCCGCCGGACAATCTATTAGTATGAAATCCGGTGACCCTTCCTCACGCGCTTTCAGTGCGTCCACTAACCAAACCAACGCTTTCCCACCGAATCCAATGGGGAGCTTCGATCTGGGCTTGGAAATGCAAAGCAATTCGAAGTTCGACCATCGCTTATCTCTTACCAATGCCTGGTCCAGTCGGCAATCGCCATTGAGTACCTCCACGACCGTATAGTTCACGCGATTCTCCAGGCCTAACAGGAGGTCTAGGTTACGGAGGCCAACGTCGGCGTCGATGGCCACTACGGAGAACCCCAGACGGGCTAAGGAAAGACCCACATTGGCGGTGGTTGTGGTTTTTCCGACCCCGCCTTTTCCGGATGTTATGACGACGACGCGTGGGGTCTCACCGGCCAGCTCAGGCTTTCTATTCCATTGAAGGACAGAAGAAATGTGGGCGAGCTTCGATTTGGGGTAGGGTTTTGGAGGTTTTAGGCATTTGGGGTACAAAAGGGGGTTGAGCGGAGAGTCGAGGAGAGTGGGCTTAGGATTTGCGGAGAAGAGCTGCAAGGAGAGCATTTCTATTTTGGGGTTTTAGGAGGAAGAGGAAGAAGATGGAGATGGAAATGAAAAATCATTCGATTAGCAGAGAGAAGCACGGCAACAAATGGAAAGAGAGGAATGCCATCAAAAATCAGACCATGGAATGGTATTTGGGCCATTTGGACTCTAAATGGGCCTCCGTTCAGATTTAGTTGGGATTCAAATCCTTCAACAAAAAGGGGTAAACTACATTAGTAGTCACTCAACTATGGTATTTTTTTTTTCTTAGTCAACTAACTATGAAAAGTTACAAAATGGTCACTCAATTATTCAATTTTATCTTTTTTGGTCAACCCACTATCTTATATTTTTGGGTGTTTCCATTTTTAAGTTAGCCAACTGGTGACAGAAAAAGACAATTAAATAGTTAGATGATCATTTTGTAACTTTTCGTAATTAGGTGACCAAAAAAGAAACAATCCATTGTTGGGTGACCTCTGTTGTAGTTTACCCATAAAAAATCAGGGGGCGATGAGAGAGAGAGGCAATCAATCCATCACGCAATAATTGCCAGGTGGCGTGATATCAGCCGTGACACCGCACCCTCCACAGTAACCCAATCCACTCGCAATTAGCAAACCCCCAAGAGAAAAGTCAAAGAAGATCAATGTTACCGGTTACCCCCTCATGGTTCATATTATATTCCACGTGTCCGTATCTCGTTGGCTGGTCACAACCATTTCCATCACCCTCCTTTCCTCCCTCGTTGTTGCTTTTTTTTATATCCTCTTTTGCACTTTCTCTCTGATTCTCTACAGATCCAAACACGCACCTTTTTCTTTCCTTTCCCATTTTTGTCCATACTACAAGACTCTTGGTGGAGGACCCTTTTCCTCTCTTAATATTCGTCTTGATAAGGTTTGGTTCATCTATATTTTATTTATCTCTTGGTTTTCTAGGCAGTGATTTTCCTCTTTTGATTGACGATAGGTATTTGGATCTGATGCCGATTAATGATTTAAAGTTATTTATCTTTATTAAAGATGGCATTTTCTTTCCCATTTCGGTAATGGTACTCTGCTACTTACATCTAAATTTAGGGTTTTAGGACAAACAATTGGACAGACTCGGATGCACCTTCTGTTTGGGTTACCGAAGATAGGAAAAAATGGAATTTTAGATTGGAAGTAAGTCAAAGTTCACAGTAAAAGTAAGAATTTTATTATTATAAATTTGAATAAAGTTGTTTTTATCCTCTTCATCCCTTTTTGGGCGTTGGGATCAGATCATTTTGGGGGTAAAATTGGATGATATTTTTAGCAAGTTTGACTTTGTTTTGCTCTTGAATCACAGTCCTATTGAACTGTGTGATGGGTTAGGTTTCTGGAAATTTACTTCATGCTCGCTTATACTATGTTCTCATTGATATTCGTCTGAATTTTCAATTTTAACTTCCTAATGGATATTTTGTCTGGCTCTGATTTACTCTCAATTTTCACACTGAGACTCCACTTGTTAAGTGCTTGGGAAAGGCTGTATGCTTCATTCTAAATACATGCTAGTAATTTGTCTCACCATTACCATGAATCTTTTAGTTCATCCAACTTTACATATTTGTTTGATTTAAGTTCAGACTTTGAAGTTTGGTTGGATGTTTTAATGACTCATATGTTCTGCTTGTTGACTGCAGTAGGGTAGGCCATGTGAGTAACGCTTGGGCAGGGATAAGGATATTGGTTCTGTTAGTGTGCAGAAGATGCGAAAATGCAAGGGTTGTGGGAAATTAGGGAGGATGTTGCCAAGGGATGGGCCTGTGAATACTTACTATTCATCTCTACTGTGTTCCCCTGTTGTGTCTGTTTGGGATTGCATTGTCCGCAAGATGAGATATTCCTATAGACCTGAGTGGGTGTAGTGGTCTTGGTGTTATATTAGTTCGTAATAAGACAATAAAATTAGAAATAGTTAGCATCAAAACTTTTATTTTAGGGAAAAGGCTAAAAAGTAAAAAAGAGAAAAGCTTTATAGGGAAATGTATACGAGTTAGAGAAACCTGTTAAAGCAAAAACTGAAGACTGGGTTTTAAAGCATTTTAAGTATTCATGGATAACAAGGCATGTAACAAAATGCAAACAGTAGTGAGTAAAGCGAAAAAGAAGCAGGTGAAGGATGAGTTGGAACGTATTAAACAGGCTGAGAAGAAAAAGAGGCGGTTGGAGAAAGCCCTTGCTACATCCGCAGCCATCCGTTCTGAGCTAGAAAAAAAGAAACAGAAAAAGAAGGAAGAACAGCAGAGGCTTGATGAGGAAGGTGCTGCAATTGCTGAGGCCGTCGCTTTGCACGTCTTACTTGGTGAAGACTCTGATGACTCCGCTAACATTATGCTAAACAAGGAAGAGGGGTTCAACTGCTGGGGTTATGGTGTATATATGGATGGAGAGAAGGCCTATCTTCCCCATCAACCTCACCCAAACTGTCCAGGCTGGGTCTCAAATGCATATAGAACTGGGGACGGTGACTGGTCCTTCTCATATGGAAGGGAGGTGCAAGCACCATTTTTGGAGAATGGAGGGTTAGGAAGTGGCGGACTTTCAGTTGGTCTGATTGCAGCACAGGCTATTTCAGCACTCCAAATCACAGAGGATGCAAAGGTCCTCCACTGAGCCTAGACGAAGCGTTTTGTTGTTTGGTCATAATTCTGAATAATAATGACTCTGGTATATGTATATTTATATGTATATGTATATGTATATGTATGTGTCAGTCATATGTTGTGGTTGCTGCTTCTGTGTATCGAACTATCCTATCCTGCTCTTTCCTGTCTGTTAAACATACTATCAAATGGTCTGTTTCTTGATGGTTTTCTTTTTGCCTATCACTAATTTTGAGGCATGAATGCAGTTAGTCCCACCATCTAAATGCCATTAACACAGATGTTTGAATGTTATTATTGAATTTCTTTTATTAATCTTTGCCTGCAAATCCACCGAATACCAACCTTACGCTTCTACCTTGTTGAAAAACCTTCTTATAGTTCCAAGTTTTATTTCACGATTAGGACATGTCTCTGGTTTTTTCTTATGTAGGTCATTGTGATGGATATTAATCTGTATTAGATTATCATTGACCGAACTTAGATAAATGGATGTTTAAGTTTATATGTATTAGACAACTATTTGTCTAGACTCATTGGTTCGAAATCTCTACTATAATACTCGATTGAAAATTTACTTAAAATCATTTTTATAATGTAAATTACATTATTATGAGGGTGCTTTTCTCTTTTTATATTTTTAAAAATCATTAAAATTTACAAATAGAAATATTTAATCCAAAGACCAGGTTAAATATTCAACTTCACAATTACAATCAAATGATTCGATTAAAGTGCCATTTGATTTTTATATAAACTTTTAATATTTGGTACATAATATTTTTATTCATATCATGGGTGTACCATAACTTAATATATTAAAATATATAAAGAATCTTAAAATTTTATTAAAAATAATAAAATGAAAGTTCAAAAAGAACCTAGGAAAAGAACATCTAAGCTCATGTGAATCTCGACAAATAATTGTCTAGATTTTATTTTGAATGTGATGCAGAATATTATAAAATTCTTAAAATTTATAAATAATTATAAAATTTATTAAATTAATAAAATATTAATAATTATTTTAAAAATATAGAGTATAAAATCATAAAATGACTAAAAATAGGGTCCTTATCAAAATATCTCAAAATAAATATAACTTAAAAGAGATCTCTGTATTGATTTTCATATGAGCACATGGTATGGAAATACAAATTATAAAAATCTGACATGAAATATCTTTAAACATTTTTCTTCTTTTGAGATATTTTGATAAATGCCCAATTTTTATTTTTGGGTTAGTATATCCTTTTTCCCTTGAATTTGTTAATTTGTACTTAGTTGGTACATTTTTTTTTATCTAATTGGTACCTAAACTTAAATTACGTCTCCCAGATTGTTACCTTTGCAATAACACCTCTAGTTTGAGTTGGCGTGACATTGATAACCAATCTATCAATGGCACGTGATAGTTTCTCAGTATGTCACATGTCAAATATAACTTTAAATAAAAATATTTAAATTTTATAAATAAATAGAAAAAGTACTTTTTTTTACATCTAAAATGAATCTGGGCAACTAGTTGCCCAGATTCATTCAAATGTATTTATAGTAATTTTGTATATTTTAGTTTTTTAAATAAAATATGAGTTTCTTAGGTTATTATTATTTTGAAAATTATATAAAATATAAGTTTAAAATTTTATAAATATATACAACTAAATATATAGATACATAAAGCCTAAAACATTTTGAAATATATATAAATATATAAAAGAACTAAAAACACGTCTAGAATGAATTGAACAAATATTTGTCCAGATGCATTTAAACTTGGACAGCTAATCTGTCTAGGTTCATTCTTAATGTAAAAACTTTTTATTAATTTATAAAATTTTATATATTTTAATTTTAAAATAATAATATAAATAACTTGATATTTTATAAAAAATTAAAATATATAAACTTGCTAAATATATATGGAATAAATCGAACAAATAGGTGTCTAAAATCAGACGTATTTAGACAATGTTTGTCCAGGTTCATTCTTGATGTGAAAAAATTATACTTTTTATTATTTATATATTTTAAAGATTTTTTGATTTTTTAATTTAAATTTTTCATGTGGCATACTTAGAGGTTGCCACTTTATACCACCAAATTGGCTATTTGTAAACTAACAATCTTAATACAAATTTACTAGCCTAGTTGATGGAATACATGTTTAGGTACTAACTAGATCCCAAACTAAATATAAATGGTAGAATAATTTTTTTATCCCTTCAACTGAACAAAAAAAGTAATTTTAGCCCTCCATTTAATTTTTCACCTCTTTTAGCACTTAAACGCATTTTTTCAAAACACCCTAAAATGGATGGAAAAGTTAACATTTGTTAACTTTGTTGATGTGGCATACATATGGATTACCACATAGACGACACATATGTTGGATATGGTGCCCTAAGTGTAGTATATTCATTTTTAAATTTATAATTTTTTGAATAGATTGGTTAATAAAATAATTCATGAATTACATTAATATTCTTTGTATTATGTCCTCATGTGATTTTTGCATGCAAAGCAAAATAAAAGCAAATATTGGCTCACTAGTTGTCTAATGTTTAAAATAATACTAAGCGATATTACATAGTCAAATCATAATACGAAAAGATAACTTATATTGGTAGACGAACATAAACATGTCCTTAGTCTAATAAAAAATGAGCAAATTTGTAACAGCCCATTTTCAGTGATATCAGAAACAGTGATTTTGGAACCACAATTTCGACAAATTATTATTTTATTATTTATTTAATGCCTACAAGGTTATATTAAGGTCGTATTAAAATTTTGTTAAGAAATTTTGAAGTTTACATAGTTAATTAAGTGAAAAGGACTAAATCATAAAAAAGGTAAAAGTTGAGTTCTATTAGTTAAAAGGGTCCAATAGCTTTGAAATCTCAAACTAAAGGACTTGAATGGTAAATATGCAATTTAAGGTGATATTGGATGTACATGGGCATGGTTTAAATGAAATTATGATAGTTTTTAAAGGTTAAAATGGTAAATGATCAATTAAAAGAAAATTAAGTAAGAAAAGATGAAAATAAAGTGACCTTCAAGATTTTTTTCATTTTAGAACCTGAATTCACCATTAGAGAAGAGAAAAGCTTCGGTTTTGATTTCTTCTTGCATGGTATGTGTATTTGATCCCATTTTTAATGATTTTTAGGTTTTTGGATTCTTAATCTTAGCTAGCTCGGGGGTTAATTTGCAAAAATGTTAAAAGTTGAGGGACTTTTCCATGAATTTTTTGAATAGGTTTTGATGTTATTTGATATATTATGAGTCTTTGTTGAAAACTAAACAAGTTTTGTTAAATGATTTTTGATGAATTTTGGAAATAAGGATTAAATTGTTAAAGGTATAAGTCCAAGGATTTTATTGTGATTTGTTGATAAATATCAGTTTCTTTAAGGTCCCTTGTATCATGGGTTAAGTTGGATTTAGATTAAAATGGTTAAATTCTAAGTTTTGAGCTTAAAGACTAAATTGTGAAAAGTTAAAATGTTAGGGGCAAAATTGTAATTTTTCATAAATATGAATTATGGATTAAATTGAATTATATGAGTACTTAATTGATTGAATTTAGATCAAGATAAATCACATACGGACTTCGATCGAGGAAAAGCAAAAGCTTCGGATTAGCTCGACTAAACTACTACGCCCCTAATTATCGAGGTAAGTTCGTGATAACTATAATCGTTTTAATGTTATCTAAATTGAATGTTTATTATGTTGTTTTAATTCAAATGAATCAATATACGAATGTATTCATGATATGACAAATTGATGGAGATCGAATCCTAGTTGAACCTTAAGAATTCTTAGGACACAAATGACATGTCATTAGGGATTTCACGTTTCGAGTGTTGGTCTTGAATGTCCTACCGATGGTTGAGGTCCTACATTTTTTACAGATTCTCCACAGATCGTGTGAGTAGCATCGTGTAGAACACATTCTGGTCCATAGCTTATATAAGCAGGACCATTTCACAGCTCGTGTGAGCATTGATGTAAAGGAAAAGTTACGATTATATGTAAAGGCATACTATGTGTGAGCTTTCCCGAGTATTCGATGTAATTCTATGTGGTTCAACGGGTATGAAAAGGAAACGGAATGATAAGTATTCAAATGGAATAAATCATGAACTTATGAAAAGAATTTATGAATTAAATGATGTGATTACATATGTAAATCTACTTGTTTTATGGATGAATTCATTTGAATCATGTACAAGAGTACTAACTTGTGAATTTGTTGATGTTGTATAGGCTTATGCCAAGCTTATGGTTTTAGTTGATATTGTACTTATGCTTTATATTATGCAAATGAAATGGTAAGTTTAGTTTAAGTTTATACGAGCTTACTAAGCACTCGTTCCTTAGTTGTTACTTTCATTTGTTTTATATATTATCAGAAGCTCGATCGGTTGGAAGCTCATCGAATATCTATCACATTGTCCAGCAATTATTTTAGTAGATTTTGAGTAATTTTGGCAAAGGTTAATAATGGCATGTATAGTATGTAATGTAATAGTGATTTGGTATGTTATGCTTTGAAGATTATGTTTGGTTGATGGACTTGTAGTGCTTGTTAAGCTATGTCATTTTGGTACTTTATAGTACTTGTGAACAACGTTCTTTTGGTATGTTGATGATGGCTTACAAATGGTCAATTTGAGACATGTTTTGGCACATATTTGAACTAGGTCTTTATGCATGAATTGAGGTAATGTTAGCATGTGTAGGTAAATGAGGCATTGATGCTATTATGGTGCCTTTGAATGGCATATTAGTTAGGTGATTTAAGATGATTGAAATGGCATGTTTATGTATGCTTGAATGGTGTTTGAACCCCTTGAATGTGTGCCCAAATGGTTTGATTGGTTAGATATGAATTAAACTTGAATTGGTACATTTTTTGGTTCACATAAGCTAAGACACGGGTTGTCACATGGCCATGTGTCATTTGGAATTTCTTAGTGTTTCAAGTCAGTGAGTTACACGGCCTAACACACGGCCTGGCGCATGGCCGTGTGTCCCTTGTTCAAAAGTTACACGGCCTGGGGTGATGTCACACGGCCTGGCCACACACATTTTTTAATTTTTGCAACTTTTTCTTAAACCTTCCGTTTTGATTCAAATTAGTTTCGAATTGTTTTTAAGTTATTTTTAGGGTCTCGAAGGCTTGATTTAGGGATAAAATGCATATGAATGAATGATTTATGATATGTTTAAGATAATTAAGGTTATGAAGGTAAAATGTTTTTGATTGTACAGTAATGCTCTGTAACCCTAATTCGGCGATAAAGACGGGTTAGGGGTGTTAGAAAACCAATTGAAAGACTAATATGTAATCTATCAAGTCCTATTAGGGAGATACCTTGTCTTGGGCATTGAAGCAGATAACTCCTATAAGATAAAAATATAGATGTGATTGGCTCGGCTAACAGTATATTAAACTGGACCCAAGAAGAATAGATCCTGAATCTGATTATGGATTTATTCACTTGTTGTAACACCCCTTACCTGTATTCAACGCCGGAACCGAGTACGAGGCATTACCGGACTTAACATACATCATCGTACAATATCATGCTATAAATTTCAATTCAACTTAAAATTTTTCATTTGAAATCATAATGTCCCTATTATGGGTCTATGAGACCCTAAACATACATATAGGATGGTTCAAGACTAAACCGAAAACTCATGAACACTTAGAAAATTTTTACTTAAAACAGGGCCACACGTCCGTATGGAATAGAACACGCCAGTGTGGGCAGGCCGTGTGGTCACACACGCCCATGTTCCTAGCCCTGTGGATGTTATTTTTCATTTCGAACCTACAGGGGTTTTCACACGGCCAGGCACACGCCCGTGTCCCCCACACGGCCATGACACGCCCGTGTCCTCACCCGTGTGTGAAAACCTTGACATTCTGTTTTTGACGTCAGCAGACACTTAGAGGCATATGACCTAGTCAAATGCCCGTGTGCTGGCCCATGTGACAAACTAAATTTTTGTAAATTAGATGCAAGGGACAAACGGTCTATCAACACACCCATGGGGCTGACGGTGTGTCACACACGGCCTAGACACACATCCGTGTGCCTACCCGTGTGGACAATTATAAGGCTATTTACCAAGCCAATTGCCACCTTGGAAAACAACCACATTTATACCATTTCAATGCAACACTTAACATAATCATAATACACTTCTATTATCCAAAATCAAGACATCCATACTACATTCATCATGTTACTGACTATTTACAAAATGAATGAGTAGTATTAATAGCCATCACATTGGCTAACAAATATGACATATTGCAAAATAACCAAATTCCTATACATGCCATACCCAAAATTAATCAAACTTTACTATGCCAAAGAGTAGTTGATAGTGTGATCCGAACTCCGACGTCCTACAATCCCCGAGCTAGCTTGGCGATACTACAAGGAAAAGGGAAATGAGAGGGGTAAGCATAAAGCTTAGTAAGTTTGCATGAAATAAATAGCAACATAAAGGCTCATGATAACATCCATTCATCACACTAAATAATACACAAGTTCTCAACACATTGACATAACTTACTCATGCTTACTCTTATCAAATCACATTTCACATTTTGCATTCATTTCTCGTAAGTTACTCATGGGTACTTGTATCACTTCATCACATAACTTTAGCACTTTTATTCTCTTGAACATAGACTTGCTCTTATCATCTTTAACATAAATTTAGCTCTTCACCCATTGAACTACTTAGAAAATTGAAGGATACTCAATCTCATCATACATATAACATGATGCCAATGCCATATCCTAGATATGGTCTTACATGGGATCATATCTCTATGCTGATGTCATATCCCAAATATGGTCTTACACGGGACCTCATGTCTCGATGTCGAAGTCATATACCAGATATGGTCCTATACGAGATCGTATATCGATGTCGATGCCATGTCCTAGACATGGTCTTATACGATATCTTTCTTCGGTGTCGAGGCCATGTCCCAGACATGGTCTTATACGGGACTTCATTTAGTGCTGATGCCATTTCTCAGACATGGTCTCACACGGGACCCTCTTTGTCTCATGTTGTGACAATGGTATCCTTGCTATTCCTAATATTCAATCGGGACTTCAACTTAACATAATTTCATTATACTCTCATCGAGGCATCATTAATCGATTTCATAGAAGTAATATTCATTTTTCATAATATCAAGCAATTAAAAACATAACAACATTATGTAGCTTTAATTTCACACAAACTTACCTCGGTGCCAAAATATATGTGGAATTGTTCAATTTAGCCCACCACCTTGTTCTTACCTCGATTTCGGTCTGGGCTTCATGTTTCTTGATCTATTATAACAATTTCACTTTTTAATAATCACATTGACTAAAATAACCCATGAATCATACTTTAGAAAAATTATGATTTGCCCTAAACTTTCACATATCTACACTTTTGCCCCTATGCTCGTAAACTGATTTTTATCCAATTTCTTTGTATTTCAAGCCTAGCCGAACCATTTTCATAACTACAATATTTAGAAATTTTCACTAATTTACACTTTTATGACAACTTTCATAACTTTTACAATTAGGTCCGTTTACGAGTTTCTCATGAAAATCTCTTAGAAAAAGATGTTTATCATACATCAAACTTTCATATACCTACATAAATCATCAAAACACATACATGTCATACATGGATAAATTTTTTAACATGAACCCTGGCTCAAAATATAGCTAGAAATAGCTAAATCGAGCTACGAGGATTTCAAAAATACGAAGAACATTAAAAACAGGGCTAGGAGGTACTTACAATCAAACTTGAAAGTTGAAGAAACCCTAGCTATGGAGAGCTTGAAATTTTCGGCATTTAGGAAGAAGATGGACATGAATTTTGACTTCTTTTTCCCTTTTAATTCTTTTATTAACCAAATGACAAAAATGCCCTTAAGGCCCCTTTCTTAATATTTTTCCTTCCCATGTCTATTTTTGTCCATCTTGATATATAATGGTCTAATTGCTAAATAAGGACCTCTAATAATTTTTCTAATGCTATTTCATACTTGAATCTTCTAGAATCTCATAAGTTTCAATTTTTTGCAGTTTAGTCCTAATGGACAAATTGTTTACTAAGTTATAAAACTTCTTCATGAAATTTTCACACAATCATGCAAGCATGCCATAGACCTCATAAAATCCATAAAACACATATTTCTACCTCAGATTTGTGGTCTCGCAACCACTATTCCAACTAGGCCCTAAATCGGGTTGTTGCACTTGTAACATTCAAAGTGTGGCATACCTTAATCCTGAGTGGATGACAAACTATGTATGTGTGACTTGTATACTTTGGTGTAAGTAAAAGCCTGAGTTCAAATAGATAAGGAACTGAAAGCTGGTGCATTGGGTATACAACTTCTGCAATATGTAGCTTCATTCACAACTATGCAACTCATAACCCAAGATACAGGTAAATGATATCCTCTCATCGGATTACATGGTTGATGAAAAGTAAACATGGCCACGAGTCGTGTAACCTCCCCAACCTGGCGTAGACGTTAGACCCGAATTCGAGAGATTACATCGACCTCTGAAATAGCCTAGTATGATCGAAGTTTTATAAAACGTTCAATTTAAAACATTTATTTTAGAAGAAAATTTTAGTCTACTTTCTTAATTTAACTTTCCTATGTAATTTAACTTTCCTATGTAACGGTGACTACTTTAAGAAAACTTAGTTAATTTTCCATTTATTTATTACTTACAATTCTTAATTTTCATTTGGCAGCGGAAAAGTGATTTTTACTTGGTTTTAATAAAACTATATTTCATGCCTTAATTAAATAAAAATCATATTTTAAATTTAAGTTTAAATGTTATGCATGCTAAATAAACCCTAAATATGTGTCACATGCCATAAAATAAATAAAACAATACATTTATGAAATAACATGAATTATAAAAATAAGCCTAATAATACTTTCATAAAAATAAAATGTTTTCAAGCTCTCTGTATGCCGCGTCCGGTCCTAAAGCTGATGGGTTATCTGTAAAGATAAAAATTAAAAAGGGAGTGAGCTATGAAGCTCAGTGTGTGTTCAATCACAAGAAAACTACTACAAATAGTAGACAGAACATACATAATATTAATTCATAGTATAAATCAAAATTTAATTGGCAATACAGAATGTCAATAAATCAGATCAATTCGTCTACATAATATCTCAGTGTTCAAAACATGTATATGTCTTATGAATGCAATGCAATTTCAATTAATTAGAATAAATCTTACCCAACTCCGCTACACTTCACAGTAGGAGTTCCCCAGAACTCCTCTACCTTTACACAATAGTGTGGATGAACCACTAACGTTGCAGATGGATTACTTGTACAGTGTGGATAAACCACTAATAATAAAAAGGGTGGATAAACCACCAGGGTTTTTTGATAAAATAGTTTTCTTTTGCAAACAAGCTGCTAGTAGGTTGTGGATGCACAACATATTTGCAAATGAATGTTGCTAATACAGTGTGGGTAAATGTAACAGACCGAATTTGACCTAATTGTAACACCCCTTACCCGTATCCAATTCCAAAACAGGGTACGAGGTGTTACCAGACTTAAAATTTTTGAACATGTAAAATCACACCATAGGCGTATAACTACCAACAATATTGGCCATCTCCAAATAGCCTTAATCAAAATGAACATTATTTTAAATAAGGGCCAACATTTTAGGCCATAAGAAATATGACATATATGACAAAATGACCAAGCCTATTATACATGCCATAACCCAGAAATTAATGTATCTAGATATCCTAAGTGTTCCAATAGATAGTGTGAGCGAATCTCCGACGTCCACTGATTCTCGAGCTAACTTGGTGATACTACAAGGCAAGGGAAAAGAGAGGGAAAATAAGCATAAATGCTTAGTAAGTTCATATGAAAATAATAAGAAATTAGTAAACTTGTATGGATAAATCCTCACAATAATTTCTTAAGATGATATAATCTTTATATCACATGCTTACACCTTATTACTCATGTTCACATTAGTCTGTCTACTTGAGTCACTGTCACTAAATTATTTATTTCTCGAGATACAGAACTCCAAATGAAGAACCGTTAATTTTATCTGAAACGAGACTCACATATCTTTACACTATAAAATTTTCAGAATTTTTGGCTTAGCCAATTAGTACAGTTTATTCATTAAATTTTCCTCTGTTTCACTATTTGACAGTTCTGTCCTCTCTTCACAAAATCTCAGATATCTTATTGTACAGAATTCAAATAATGTTTTTGTTTGTTCCATGAAAAAAATAGACTCACTAAGGATTCTAATAATATAAACCATGCCCCATAATTATTTTTTTACAATTTATAATGATTTTCCAAGTCGGAACAGGGGATCACGTAATTATTTTGAGACAGTCTTACAAAAATTTAAATATCTCAAAATATGCAAATCCTTTGCTTTCTCTGTTTCTTTTATATGAAAATAGACTCAATGAGCTTTCATTCCATATCTCCTTCAATTTTTAATTCAATTTCCACTATTTTTCGGTGATTTTTCAAATGTACACAATTGCAGTTGTCTAGTATTGTTTTAATGCAGATTTCACTTTTTCATAATTTCCATGTATTCACTTTATTTTTACTTTTGTTTTTACACATATGCACAAAAACATAGTATAATTTAGCATATAATTATCATTTGATCATAGGCACATCTCACTCATTTGCATCCTTACAATTGATGCATCACAACCCAAACACTTTATTCAACATATAAATTATACAATAGCAATTTCATACACATACCTGTATTATTTGTTCATACGGTTTCCTACTTAATTTCATACATGCACTTCACTTATACAAACGGTTTCATATTCACACTTATTCATATAAATGCATCAAACACAATGTTCACTTTCACATTATTATCACACGATTAAATTCTTTTCACATTCAATCATTTTTCATTATATCAATTCAATACCTGTCGAAACTCTTGGGATACTAAGGATACTCGGGAAAAACTCATACATGATGTATCGTACCAATGTCATGTCCCAAACATGGTCTTACTCTGGCTTTCATATCGTGGCCGATGCCATGTCCCAGACATGGTCTTACACTAGCACACATATCAATGCCGATGCCATGTCCCAGACATGGTCTTACACTCGCTCTCATATCGTGGTCGATGCCATGTCCCGCACATGGTCTTACACTAGCACACATATCAATCGATGCCATGTCCCGGACATGGTCGATGCTCTCATATCGTGGCCGATGCCATGTCCCGACATGGTCTTACACTGCTCACATATTGCCATGACCCAACCATGGTCTTTCTTGTTAATTCATCACTTGCGAAATTGATCATACACCACCCGCATTTTCTTAATTTGATCTTTCAATACAATCTCGTAATTTTATATTACTCAAGATCCAATAATAACATATGAAATAACACATGGTATCGTTAAGCATTTAAACATATCAAATTTAATGCTTTAACATACAATTTACATAATTACATTCTCAATCTCATCGCATCATCAATTTAACTTATCATCCTCAAATTATTCCACTCAATACTTTCTTGGTATTACACAAATCCATCTTCCTAATTTGGTTTTACATGTAAACTTATACCAATTCTCATTAAAATGTCAAGTCATTATCGAACATTATAATTATATTGGAAAATCAAAACTAAAGTATTCATAACTAAAATTTCATTTTAACATTCAAACTTGCATCATTAAATGCTTATTAAACATATGAACTTACCTCGATACCAAAACGGTCATTTTACCAACTTTCTCAATTTTCAATTTTTCTCCCGTTTTAGGTCCAAATCTTATTTTTCGGGGTTATTGAGCTTTGAAAAAGCTTGAAACCCTATCCATGGCTTCTTGAGAAATTCGGCAGCATGGAGAAGAGAATGAGCAGATTTTTGGGTTTCAATTTTGTCTTTTATGCCTTAAAACACCCAAATGACAAAAATGCCCTTTTTACTAAACCTTCAATTTTTACCCTTCCATGACTAGTTTTGTCCATAATTAAATATGATGGTTTATTTGCCATTAAAATACCTCTAATTTAAACCCCCATTTAAAACAAGTACTTATGTTCTAGAACTCATATTTTGCAATTAATGCAATTTAATCCCAATAATAAAATTGCGCACTTTATCGATAAAATTGCTTAACAAAATTTGCACACTATCACCCAACATATCATAGACTTCAAAACAATCATAAATTAAATATTTTTACTTCGGGTTTGTGGTCTCGAAACCACTATTCTGACTAAGCCTAAAATCGGGCTGTTACACTAATTGGAACGGTGGTTTTGGGACCACGAATCCGAGTCTGAAAATTTTTAAATATTATTTTTGGTGCTAATTATATGTGATTTTTGATGTGTGAAAGTTTCGTATAAAAATTTTATCGTTTGAGTGTTTAATTTAACAAAAAGGACTTAATCGCGTAGAGTGTAAAAGTTGCATACTATAGTGAAAAGTGCTAAAATGATGATGGCTTTTTAATATGAGGTATTAAAAGGGTAATTAGCCCATTTTTAAGTTAGTGGGTGGTATATGACATAAGTAACCTTAAGTTATATGTTAGTTTTATTTTATTTGAAAGGTTATATTAGTAATTAAGTAATAACATATTATATGTTATAATAAAACAAAAGAAATGGCCATTATCATCTTTATTCTCTTGGCTGAATATTGGAGAAAGAAGATGAACTTGGTTTCTTTTTATTTTCGGCACATATAAGCTCAAATTCAAGGTTAGTTTGATTTCAATTTTGATAATTTTTACGTTTTTGAGATCGTTGCTTCGAACAGTAGCTGACCCATGTTAGAATTTTTAAATTTAAGCATGTTTGATGTTCGACCATTGACATGTTCTTGGGGTTTTTTATGTTTGATGATTTTATGTTAAAGATATGTTAAAGATTAGCATGTTTTGTATTTGAGATTTTAGTGAAATTTAGTATTTTGGGCTAAATTGCAAAAATAAATTTTGAGGGGCTAAAATGCAAAATAAATGAAAGAAATGGATTTGTATAGTCCTTATGAACATTCGGCCCTAAGGTGTTATAGTGAAATTTTGTGTATTTTGTGTTTTGTGCAAATAGGATTAAATTGTAAAAATGTGAAACATTAGGGGTAAAATGGTAATTTTCCAATTTATGTGTTTTGGGACTAAATTGAGATGAAATGTGATTGAATGGGCTAAATTTTAATGTGTTTATATCAAGAACAAAGAAAAACGGATTTGGATCGGGGAAAGGCGAAGGTTACCGAATAGCCGGTCTACGTTGTCCGTCGACAGTCGAGGTAAGTCCTTAAGCAAATAAATGTCAAAAAATTAATTATGAATTTGGTAAATGATGAAATTTGGAAATTTAAAGCGTAAATATAGAAGATAGCCGAATATGAGGGTATGTTATTAAAGTGAATTTATTTTGTTTAATGTAATGTGAATAAGTATGTTTGGTTTGATATGTGAAAGTAATATGAAGTATATGAGATGTTTTTGATTTCAGTATTAAGTAATGTGTATTGAAATGTTAAATGTGTTGAAATTCGGGCTTCGAGCCTAGCAGGCCTTATGCCGGTGATTTATATTCGGGCTTTGAGCCTAGCAGGCCTTGTCCCGGTGATTTATATCGGGCTTAAAGCCTAGAAGGTCTCGTGCCGGTGAATTATTTCGGGCTTATTTCCTAGCAGGCTTAATGCTGGTGTTCAAACTTCGGACCTTTGGTCTAGCAGGCTCAATGCCGGTGTGTAATTCGGGCTTAAATGCCTAGCAGGCTTAATGCCGGTGATAGGAGTGAGCGTTCGATCGAATCGAATCGAATCAAATGAAAAAATTTTGAGTTAATCGAGTTGAAGAATCATATTTTATCATCCTAATTTGATTTGAAATTTTCTCGAATCGAGTCGAGTGAGATGAAATTCGAATCGAATCGAATCGAATATATTTGTTCGAGTTAAATTTTAAAAAATAATTTTGGGTCCTTGTAACCACTATCACCCATCGTAATACAATTTGTCCGCGTTAATCAAATTTTTATTAACTTTCATCACCTCATAATTTATTTATTAATCTTTTATATACGGGTTAGCTTCTTTGCTTGCTTAGTTATTTCAATTATCTTGATTCTTGTCACTATGTATTTTGGAATTAAAATATATATTAAATATAAAATGTGATTTTTAATAAAAGTTATTTTAAAGATAAAATATGAAATTGATACCAATATAAAATTTTAATAAGAATATTTTATGGCATAATTAATAATTCAATTTTAATATAAATATTCAATATGACTAAACAATTCAATAATATAAATAATATAAAATGTGAAATTTAATTTAATAATATAAATAGTAGATATAAATAAAATTATTGTTATTTATGTTTAGTGATTTTTTGGATAATTTTGATTTCTTATTTGAGAGTAAAAGGTGAGAAGTAAAAGTTTAGGGGAAAATAAAAATTTTGGGGAATAAAAGTTTGAGGAAAGTAAATAGTGGAGTAAAATTTTGGAAGGAAAATATAAAAAAAAAATTTGGGGGGATGGGTTTGGGGTAGATGGGAGGTGGGATGGGAAGGAGTAAAAGTTTTAGGGAAAAGTGGGAGGAGTAAAATTTGGGGGAAATAAAAGTTTTGAGGGTTTTTGGAGTAAAATTTTGAGAAAAGTAAATGGGAGAGTAAAATTTTGGTGGGAAATGGATTTTGGGTAGATTGAAGGGTTGGGATGGGAGGGAATAAAAGTTTTGGGGAAAAGTGGGAAGGAGTAAAAATTTTGAGGAAAAGTAAAAGGTTTGGGAGTTTGGGGTAAAAATATAAAATATTATATTTTAATATTGAATTATTGAATTATTCGAGTTATTCAATTGAAAACTCAACTCGATTCGAACTCAAATTGAGAGAAAAAATTGAGTTGACTCGAATAACTCGATTAACTCAAATAATTCGATTAGTTTAACTCGAAATTCGAATTTTTTTTCGATTTTTTCGAGTCGAATCGAGTTTTGCTCACCCCTAGCCGGTGATATGCTATAAACGGAGAATTCAGGAATTTAAACGAGGTGAGGCATATATTTAATGCAATGTGCCATTAGCTCGGGTAAGTGCTATTCTACTAGTGTAGTAATGAATGAAGTGAGTAAGTATAATATCATTTGAGTTAAGTATTATGAGACCAAGTTGATAATTCAATAAGAATTTTATTTATGTGTAATTGAGCTTAATGTATACATTACTTTGATGAATCGGTTATAAGTGGAATTGTTAATGGAAAGTGACTTCGTATGTGTTTGCGTATATATACAAAAAGATGAAATGTGATTGATATGCATGATATTTTCATTCAACTTCGAATATATTGATACTTATGATTAATATGTGATGTAATGGTGTATACATTCATGGTAGAGAAATGTCAATACTTAGATTAAGGGGATTAATGATATTCGGCTATGACTAATTTACTTAATGATTAAAAGTTTAATTGTATGAACATTATTTTGTATTTGCTTAAGACTTACTAAGCTAGTAAGCTTACTCTGTTTATGTTTAATGTTCTGTTTATAGATTTTGGTCAAGCTACGGGCTCGAGAAATTGTCAGCAAAGTCAACCACACTATCATCTTTTTGGTACACATTTATTTTATTTTATTTTTGGATAAAGGCATGTATAGGATGGATAATGTCTAAGTTTGAATAGAAAACTTTTGTTTATGTATATATTAAAGCCATGCGAAAATGGCTTAATTTCAATGTCATGGTTTTCCAATGTTTCATGTCTTCCATTATAATATGTGTGGTGATTATAAGTGAATTATAAGTATAGTAGCTTGTATGTTCCTTATAAGCATAAGCATTTATATATGAGATGGATTGCTAGGAGGTAAGCTTAAAGGTCTAAATTGCGTTTTCGAATATTGGAATGTATAAATGTCGAAAGTTGTTGATTGGTACATTCGGTATAGACCTATATGAGTTTTTCGTTGGATTATAATATAGTTATACATTAGTGAATACTTGTTATGTTTAGGTATGTACTTGGTTTTCTTTAAATAAAGGATTCGGTTAAATCATATAACTTTGTATAAGCATATTATATATTTATTAAATAGTCATTTTGAGTGTGGTGTGAAATGCAATGAGTAATCTTGATATTGATTGAATGGTTCATATGAGGTAGTTAATTGCATTGTTCAAATGCCAAATGTGTTGCTAAATAGGAAAGGTTTGTAAATGTATGTTAACAGATAGCTTAAATGATCACTATGGTACGATTATGAGCCTGCGTTTTAATTAGATAGTACATGGGTGTAATGGAGAATGTTATATACAATTGAATTCGGAAATAGTAATGATGAGCATGTTACATTGTTCGGCCGAATACATGGGATATAATTTATCATATGATTAAATTATGGTATGTAAGATATTGCATTTGATTAAGTTCATGGTGCATACAGTTAAGATGTGTGTGTAAACTATGTTAACTATTTGATGAAGTCAATTGCTATAATTTGATAAAGGATCTTTAGTAATGTGATGCGAAGTAATTTAAGTGATATGTTCATGTATTTAGCTATATTAGAAATTAACGTTAATATGTTTCAATGTTATATGATATAGTAATGATCGCATTGCCTATGCATGAATTCAATTGAATGTTTATTTGGAATTGAGTTTAGTTCGATAATACCTTTTAACCCTAATCCTGCGACAGACATGGGTTAGGGTGTTACAGTAAACCCTAAATCGGTGCAAATAAAAGCTACTAAAATGATATGGATAAACCACTAAATGGTGCAGATAAAAGTTGTTAATACGGTGTGGATAAACCACTAAATGGTGCAAAAAAAAGTTGCTAATATGATGTGGGTAAACCACTAAACAGTGCAGACAAGCTGCTAATACTTCCTCCATATAGTCCCACTATGTGCAATGTAATATGGAAAACTAAAATAGATCAACATGGTAACATTTAATTATACTTTTAATTGAACAATACGATAGCAATCAATATGCTTATAACAGTTCAATATAGTAGCAAATAATATGCTTATACATCAGCTCAATAGCAAAAGTCATGCTTATTAATTGTTCGGTTTAACAGTAACATAAGGCATGTTGTACGTACAATCACAAATACAGATGCAATAGACATGTGTATTATTTACAATTCATGCAAAACGTTTATATAGCATTAACTCAGTCAATTAGGTCATGGATTTTAGTATTATTCATATTATCAAGGACTCAATTGAATAAAATAAACACTAAAAAAAATCGGGAACCATTCAAGGACTAAACTGAACAAAACAAAAAAATTTGGGTAAAATTGTAAAATCTAAAAAATAGGGGCATCGATTCGCTTGTAAAAGAACACACACCTTTCAAAAAGGTACCGAGCGACGTCCCTCACGTTCAAATTTGATTCGACGTACCTAAAATGGATTCTTCAAATGATATTTATACACGAGTTAACATTGGGTATCAAGATTCAATTAAGATTAATGGAAGATTTCGGCAAGAACTGTAAATGAATGATTAATCAAATGTAAGATTAGCGTCAAATAGTAATATTACAAAAATTCGAGATCTAAACCTCAGAAACAGGATGTGCATACTAATTCTTGATAAGAATAGAGATGTTATTGACGTCAACCTCAAATTCGATAGAAAGAACGTACATTTGGGACGCAAAACCGATAGTTGTGAGTTTTTCTCCGTGACACTAAAATGAAAGGAAGTTGTTAAATGTCCCTTCAAAGTTCAGAAATATTGAGCAAAAATTAAACGTATCGAGACTTATCATTAAGTATCAATACCTAGACATTTTTATAGATACCCATGCCTAATATCTATACAAAATTACTATTTTGACTTCAAGGATTTTTTGAGCAAAAGTAAAAAGTATCGATACTTATCATTAAGTATCGATACCGTCATATTTTTATCGATATCTTTTTTGGTATCGATACAAAATTGGCATTCTAAATTCGAGGGAAAATTGAGTAAAAGTGTTAAGTATCGATACCTACCAATAATTTATCGATACCCTCCCCTGGTATCGATATCATTTTAAAGTTCGATGTTTTGAAAATTAAACAAGAAATTACATGAGCATCAATACCGATCAAAAAGTATTGATATCTTTAATCAAGTATCAATAAAATTCTCCAAGTATCGATGTGAAAAGAGGCCAACGGTCACTAAATTGAACATTAAATGTCATAAGTATCAATGTCCATCAATAGGTATCAATACCTATTGTTGCACATGACATTAATGCATTGGTTTTCACATCTCCAACGGCTCTATTCAATTCTACAACAACCACAACTGTTGAAAATCAATTTAGAACTATAAATACCAGCTTCCAAAGATTCAATAACAACAAGAGAGAGTAAAAATATCAAAAAGTAATCCTATCAGTGCTTCAATTCTTCATATTTTTCTTATATACACTTGTGAGCATTTAATGTTTTCTATCAACTCAAGTGTTTTCTTTATCTTAGTGCTTAATTGGCAAACATCTTAATCTTGTAAAGATTGTTTCTTTGTTTGCTCTTTTGAAAAGGTATGTATCTTAAGATTTGGATAGAAATCTTAAGAGAGTTGTAAGGTTAAAGATTCATCAAATTAGTGAATTTGAGAAACTCCTTACATGTGGAAAGCTAAGGTAGTGGAGTAGGCAATTAAGACAGAACCACTCTAAATTCTTGTGTTCATTGTTTCATACTTTTTCTTTTACTTCCACAAATTTTTAGAAGGCCTTTACCCCTCTTGACTATTTTGGTTGATTAATCGAGCTAACAAAATTGATTGACTCGTGAACCAGTACAAATTAATTAAATCGAGCTAAAAACTAAATGAATTGGTGTTGAATCAAATTTTATAACTTTTAATTATTTTATTCTTTTAATAATTTCTTTAATTTAAGCCGGACAAATTGATTTAACTAGTCAAACCAATCAGATCTGAAATCGATGATCTAACTAATTTGACCACTAGCTCAATTCCAAAACCTTGATTTCAACAAATGTTCACAATTGACTAAAACAAAATTAATTTAAAATACTTAATTTGTATGATAATTATAAAATGAAAAATATTTAAGAATAAAATAAATTATTTGATATATTCATGACTGATTTTCATTTTGAAAAAAAAACAACAATTAATAACTACAACTTAAAACATTGCCTAAAATAATCAGTTGTACAATATTTTTCCACCTACTACAACATGGGTGTACAAATTTCTAATTCCATACTTGCTACAATTTAGCTTGAACTTTGTATCAATTCATCAACAAAATTTATATGTTTGAATTCATTATCAACCACCATAATCTATATCAATGGGGGTAAATTTCCTAGCTTTTTTATTATTAATGTAATAAGAAAGAAAATAGTAACCTATTATCTTTTTGTCGTAACACCACAGCCAAAATGATTAATCCCCTCGTTGCAAGGGCTCTTCAAAGAGATAAATAACTAACTATGAAACGTGTTTCATTCCCATGAATGAAGAACCAACCCCTAATCACATGATTAAGGAATAAAGTGAGCATCAACCACACATCTTATAGTTAGAATATCCTATTATTATATCGCAGACTACCGGCCCACACTTCTTGGGTTTCATCCTAGCAAGTAATTTGGTTTCATACATACACACTAACTGACCATAACTATGCATAGTTTCTTAGTAGTAAACCAATAAAGGACGCTTCCACAAAATCATTTGTCACATATCAAGCAATCAACTCTGATGCATTGGTTGTTTCAATTAGAGTGAATTGTGTCGCAATGTTTGCTCCAATTGATGTGAACTTTGTCGCAATGGTCTTTCGGAATTGTGACAAGTTTGTTGCAATGTGTGTGTAGAATTGTGTTGCCGTTGACGCTGAAGAACGACATCGCCCTCCTGAGTCTCAATTTCAGAACTGTTAGATGGTTTAGCACCTGCAGTGATGAGGTTTTTAAACCAAGCTGATTGGAATCTTGGGCTTCCATTGTTTGAATTGCGAGGGGGATTATCACCACTGGTAGATCCAGATGTTACACCCACAAGGAAACGGTATGCCACTTTGCTGGCTGATACTATCTCAGTCTTGGCTTGTTTAAACTGCAATAATTACCACGACAGCAATTTTAAACACCAACCATAGTGAGGATTTAAACTTAAGCTGTAGGACCATTCAATAACATACATAGAATTTAGATTCAAGTTTTAACTTATAACCATCGTTTTTCTTTTCTTTTCTATTTTCATAAATTTCCAAGGCAAACACCTCCAAAAAGACGCCTTTGAAAAGGACAAAGAATCCTTATAACGAATTCATCAATTAAATATCATAATCAACTCAAGCGATATACAGAAAAAGAGACCAAGCTATGTCAGGAAGCACATGATTACCTGTACAAAATCATCTACATGCAAAGTGCAAATATATATGATATATATTTATGTAATAGTCATACGAGTATATCTTGACAAGCATTGCCTGTCTAGTCATGGAAATGTAGTGACTTTTGGCAGATTATTACAATTGTGAACTAATGAAGGGACTCTTACCCGTAAGGCAGTATTTTCTGCCATTTCTATAGCAGCATCACCAGTGTTAGCAAAACGATTGACCCAACCTGTTAAAAAGTTGTAAGAACAAGCAAGCCACCTAAATTGGAAGTGAACTGATAAAAAACATGCCCTATTCACTCTTAGTGGTCACATCTTATCTCTGAAATTCAGCCAGCGATTGACCTGCCTGCCAAGTGAAATGAAAGTATATGATTGCCCCTAGCTTCACACCCTAATACAAACAGTTTTCCTCAGATATTCAGGTTCATCACTGAAATACATGGATGATAGAAAAGGAGCGGTACAGCACCAACTCATATTTACCGCTCACAAGCTAATAGGTACCATTAACCACAACATTCTTCACCACTTAACATCAAGCAAGAGATCGGACATGAGTTATATGAGGTGAGGCATATAAAACGGTTTGATATCATACTTGCTATCCAATGAACAACTGTATCCAATAATGGAATAATGCCCATCAAAGAAAAAGATACCTCTCCTCGACAAGTCAACTAAAACCTATATTAAAGAACTTGGCCATCTGCCAGTGGGCTACAAAGTTACAGGGATAAGTAAAGCAGTAATAATTAAGGTTTCCTACAGCTGTTCAATCCATCAAAAAGAATTCAATTTCAACAAATCTTACGTTTACCTGGAAGCTTTTGGACACCAAGCCTTTCGCATAACTCGTCACAGAAGTGGTTGCAATTTTTGGATAACAAGTCGTAGGAAGTTCCAGGCCATTCTCTACTAAGTTCACGCAAGATCTGGTTTACCTTGAATATTGAAGAGTTAGTTCTTCCAAGGACCATGAACTCACGATATGTATACAATGGATTTTTTCTAGAAGGACAACAAAAAACACCAGACCCTTGCTCACAGAATCCAAAAGACCATTCATCATCTCCATATACCTGTCAATAAGGCAAATAAAGTTATTAAGCTTGACAAAGAAAGGCATCAATAACAAATTTATGATTAAAAAAAAAGGGTACTGTAAAGTTGACCACCAAAATTTTTATATCCATTCTAGTATGCCAAAGTTTGGCCACTTAAATACTATTTGAAAATGTTCACTTTGGAGAACTAAAATGTGATATGATATCCATAAAGAAACATCCAGATAAAAGAAAGTAGACCATAGAAAACAACAATGAAAATTTAACTACTTAGAACTACAAGAAACCAGAAGAGATACTGTTCTCTATATCTAGATAAAGTAGAATAGTGGGAAAGTTCTATAAGTTTTTTCAAATAAAACTAGAAAAAGATGAAAAAGAATTGACAACAACCTAACATCTAGTAGTAAAAAAGATGCAGAAGCCCTCTACTATGTAAAAACTTTGGCCAAAGCCTAGCAACTCGTCTCATTGAAAGTTCTTTAGTCCTATGTTTGGAAACATGAATTGAGGATTTGGATTTGAATTTCATTTGTCATATAAATTTGAGAATTAAATGCATACATTATGTATAAATTAGTTAAAGTTCAAAATGATTGTCTATTTGAAAGCTATAAAAACATAAATTCAAAATACACCACCATATTGGTTTCTAACAAATCTACAATTTGAAAAATAATCATGAATATCACATTAATATATGTTTTATCGCACATCAATCACTATTTGTGAAATCCAAATTTCCAATCGCTTCAAATTCGATAAATTAGGATGACATAAAACTATTAACATTTCCTCTGCAGAGTAACCATAAATTGTTTCTTTGTGGCATTCTCCTTTCCTTTCCGATCTACCTTGAAAGTTGAAACTATTCCTTTTAAGCAAAATAAAGATTTAAAGCGCCCTTTTCTTTAATAAATCTTTATCTACATCGTACAGCAATACTTTAAATGCAACAAACAGAACACATGTTATCCAAAATCAACATCAAAATATTTGCATTACGCAATTGAACAAGCTAACCCCTAGAAATTCCACGAGAATTTTCCAAACCGTAAAACCTAGGTCTCGTTTAGCACTATAGCAAAGAATGTAATAAAAATGCAAAATTCAGAAAGAGAGTAAGAAAGAAGAGACCTGAATGGCGCTGTGGAAGATACCGCCGAGGCCGATCCTATCCTTGAAGATCTTGTTGATATGAACAATGGTGTTGTTCGTTTTATCCGATCCGCTGTTGGTCACATCGTATATATGTAATATCACCTCTGCCATCTTCACCTACAAAACCCTAACACCTCCGTCGATTGGAAACTTTCGACGCACCAGAAAACCCTAATCCCTACTCTCTCTTTCTTTTTCTGTCCTTAAGCTTCGAAATCCAACAATTCAATTCTATGTAAAAACAAAAACGCCTCACTCTTTCGGACTTTGCTTTTTTTTTTTTTTTCCTCTGTATAGGGATTTTTAATGTACAATTTTCTTACGTGGCTTTTTTTTTTCTGCCACGAAAATGCTGAAATCTTAGAATCTCTCTCTAATTCTAATTCTAATTATAATTCTCAAGATTAGGTCAAATCTCAAGATTTAGATAAAAGAGAGAATGAGGGCAAATTCTTGCTCATAAAATGAAATCCAAGTTATGAAAAAATGGAACTGTTATTGATTCAGTTGAGAGAGAGAGAGAGAGAGAGAAAGGAAATTTTGATTTTGACTGCAATTTGAAAGAAGATGAAGAAAATTGCGGAAACGGGCAGATGGTTAGTTATGCCGCGCACTTCGTTTCTTTTAAGTTTAAATTTCTCAAAGCTACCTCTACTCCTTCAAATTTTAAAATTTCGTCCTTGAATTTCTGCATTTTTTTATTTAAAATTATTGCTCCATCTTAAAATTAACAATGTCAAAAGTAAACAAAAATTCTAAAATTCAATGTTATCTAAATCGGATTGGATTGACCAGTCGAACCGAGAACTAGTTGGAGTACCAGTCTGATGAGAGGTAAAATATTAGTTGACCCACGAAACAATACAAACTGGTTGAGCTAAGTTAAAAAAATTTATTAAACCAAAAATTTAACCAATTTCAAACTAATATGACCAATTGGTTTTTAGAATGAGCAATTCGACTAGTTCAAAGTAAATAATTTATTAAAAAATTAAAAATAAATTTTTTGAAAAATTATAAAAAGTAGCTCAATTGCCAATTCGACTGATTTTTTAGTCCGGTTCAACCAATTCATACTGATTTACGGGTCATTCGATTTTTAAAATTTTTAAATTTTTTTAGCCCTCAACATTTACAAATTTATGTCTGTCGAAACTATTTTTTTATTTGGAAAACGGGCCGACTTTAAAAATGAAAAATGAAGTCGCCACCAATCTTTTTTTGAAGTGTGATTGGGCCACTTTTGAAAACGTTTTGGTCTACGAATTTTAAGAAAACGGGCTCGGGAGTCGGTTACGCAGGAGGAAGGATTAGCACCCTCGCAACGCCCAAAATTGGTATCGTATTGATTGATTAATATCCTTAATATCAAAAATTAAAAAAAATATACTTTAAAATATGAATCTTTAAAAATGTTTAGACAACTCACATTGGATATCGAAACTCTCTTGTTCCGAAAAGTTGAAATACCACATCCAGCACGATAGGACACGATGTTTCAAACTATCTATACCAAGATCATTTCATGATTTCCAACATTCTTGTCTTGCAATTTTAAAAGGATATTTCACTATTTGGCCAAACCAAAAACCGAAACCCAGCACGATTGGGCACGATTCCTTGAATTTCCAATCATGAAATATTGCCTTTATTTAAGAAACACGATAAAAGAATCTTTGAAGGATATTTAGTTGTTTGACTGAATGAAAATCGAAAACCAAAGACGATTGGCACGAATCCTCGAACTTCCAAACACGAAACATTGCCTTATTTCCGAAAACATGACCAAAATCTTTAAAGGATATTTAGTGATCTAGACGAACGAAAAATCGAAACCCAGCACGATTGGGCACGATTTCTTGGACTTCTAAATACGAAATATTACCTTTGTGAAACCATTTTTTATGAAATTTTAAAAACAAAGATAAAAAAAAGGGAATGATAATAATAAACACAAAAGGAGAAAAAATAAACAATAATAATAATACTACTATCGTAATATAACATTAATAATAAATAATTAATAATGAATATAAAAATCATGGTGATAATATTAACATTAATAAAAAATAGTAGTAAAAGAAATAAAGGTATCTTGATAATAATAAAATAGTAGATATAAAAATAATAATATATAATAAGAAAACTAAAATAAACCATAATATATATAATAATAGATATAATAGTATGTAATAAAATAATATGATGATAAATATAATAATAATAAATATAGTATAGTAATAATGATATATATAGATGTAAAATAATAGGGATAATAATAATAAAAGGATAGTAGTAAAGTAATATAAAATAAAAGTAAGATTTAATAATAAAAATAATAAAACAACAATAAAATTGATAGTAATAATAATAAACTAGTAGTAGTAAAGCAATAGTATATATATATATATATAATAATAATAATAATAATAATAATAATAATAATAATAATAATAATAGAAATAATATGATTATAATAATAATAATGATATAAAACAAAGTAATTAAAAAATTAAAAAACTAATTTAATGGTAAAATGTAATATGATTATAATAATAATAATGATATAAAACAAAGTAATAAAAAATTAAAAAACTAATTTAATGGTAAAATAGCCAAAATAAACGAAGAGAGACTAAATCGTATCAAAAACAGAAGCGTGAGGCCGAATTTAAAACAAAAAAGTGAAATGGACGCGATTAAAACCATAGTGCAAACAGGAGGGACCTATTAGCAATTTCCCACTTAAAAGAAATTTGTGTGCACAAGGTCTCCTCTTTACACATGCTTTAAAATTAAAGGAGACAATTTCCTTCACTTTTCATTTCGTTTCAAAACCAAATCCCTTTTAGTAAAAATTTTTTTAGGCCTGAGTCCCCTTACGCTTTTGCAAGTTCATTTTAAGGAAAACTCCAAAATCCTCTGCTAGGGAAGCCCTTCTTCACCACAAGCCCCTATGTGCACCAACAATAGCAATGGAGGAACGACGGTAAGTTCCTTCGATTTCCCTTCTTTGTACTTTAATGCTTCGATATGTATATATTGTATTTTAAAAAAAAACAAAAAACATAAAAAGGAAAATGGAAAACCCAAAACAAAAATCAAAACGCATAAAAAAAAAAAGAACAAGAATATAAACCTTGTTTGCACTTTTGCTAACAATTTTTCGTGAGATTCGGTGTTGTTCTTTGTATTTCTTTTTAGAAAAACAACCGTGTATCTATGTCTCGCTTTATTTCTTTGTAAAAAAATCCCCCTTTACAGCCTTTGATTTGGCTTTTTATAGCCTTTTTATTTACAACTGTTCTCCTACTATTTTGTAGGCACCAACGTCGTGGAGCGTACATTGCGGAGGTGGGCGAGACGATGCAAACGTGAGATCATTGGTTGGGGTTCTTTGGCTATTGGTGAGAAACAAAATGTCTAGGGTTTCTGATTTCTGTTTTTTAGGTTTTGGGCTATTTTGGGCTAGGGTTTAGGTGTTGGGTCTTTGGACCTGTTTTGTATTTTGGACTCTTATTTTTTCTGGTTTGGTTAATTGGTATTGGGCCTGGGTAATAATTGGGGTCTACAGTTGCCCCTCTTTGCTCGTTATCGTGTAACGGGAACAAAGCAAAGACTTTAAGAGGACCAATTTTGCCCGATCTTGCCGAGTCTCGGTGCTTCTTGATGCCTTCTTTTTTCGGGTAACCTCGTTTTAACCCACTGTACCCTCATGGGTATAGGAATTTTATTTCGATCTACTCCACTCCTGCTCAGTGGAGACAAGATCTGCTACTTTCGATCTGCTCTACTCCTGCTCAGTAGAGATAAGATCTGTTTTTCCGATCTGCCCTACTCTTGCTCAGTAGAGATAAGATCTGTTGTCTTCGATCTGCTCCACCTCCGCCAGTGAAGATAAGATCTGCTATCTTTAGCTGCTCCACTCTCGCCGGTGGAGATAAAGCTTGATCTTCCGATCCGCTTACTCTCGCCGGTGGAGATAAGATCCGTAGTTTTCGATCCGCTCCACTCGCCATGAATATAAGATTTGCTATCTTTAGCTTCGCTCCACCTCCGCCGGTGGAGATAAGGCTATAATCTTCCGATCCGCTCACTCACCGCCGGTGGAGATAAGATCTGTAGTTTTCGATCCGCTCTACTCCCTTTCAAGAAAGATAAGATCTGTTGTCTTCGATCCGCCCACTCCCCGCCGGTGAAGATAAGATCTACTATCTTTAGCCTATTCCACTCCTCGCCGGTGGAGATAAAGCTTGATCTTCCGATCCGCTCTACTCACCGCCGGTGGAGATAAGATCAGTAGTTTTCGATCCGCTCCACTCCTACTCGGTGAAGATAAGATCTACTATCTTTAGCTTCGCTCCACTCCTACTCGGTGGAGATAAGGCTATAATCTTCCGATCCGCTCCCACCTCGCCAGAGAGATAAGATCTGCTTTCTTCGATCCGCCTACTCACCGCCAGAGAGATAAGATCCATTGTCTTCGATCTCGCTCCACTCCGCCATGAAGATAAGATCTGCTATCTTTAGCCTGCCCACTCCCGCCAGTGAAGATAAGGCTATAATCTTGATCTGCTCCACTCTCGCCGGTGGAGATAAGATCTATTCTTTCACTGCTCCCTCACCTTTCGGTGAAGATAAGGCTAGAATCTTCAATCTGCTCCACCTCGCCGGTGGAGATAAGATCTGAAATTTCTGATCCGCTCCACTCCTGCTCAGTGAAGATAAGATCTGCCTCCTCGATCTGCTCCAATCCTGCTCAGTGGAGATAAGATCTGCTATTTTTAGCCTATTACCCTACTGCTTAGAAGGTTAAGGCTTATTGTATTCGATCTGCTCTACTCCTGCTCAAGAGAGATAAGATCTACATTCTTCTGTAACTCCCATCAATTTTGCTACATTGTCCTCTGGGGAACTTACCTGTAGAATTGATTTCATGGGGTCTATCCTTATGTCAAATGATTAAGATATCATGAAAAATGCTCCTGACTATATGTATTATGAATGTTATGAATGGATACAAAATGTCATGAGAATAATCCATCTTTAACCCTTGGGTTATCATTGCTTGCTGTTTATTAAGGTGCTCCTTGATATGTACTCAATCGATACTTCTAATAGAGAATCAAGATATAAATCACCGCTAGACCCTTATCTCAAGTGCTCAACCCTTTAAGCTGGTTAGTTCTAAATAAGCATCTATTTGATTCTTGTATTATTTAGAGACTTTCAGAGTAATACTTAAAACTTCTTTTCTGAAAGCATTATTAGTTCAGTAATCATTACTTCAATGGGAAATGCTTGAAAAGATTATAGAAATGAATAAAACTGTAATTTATTCGAGATAAGACCCATGAAGAATGGATTGAGCAAAGAAAACACATTCCACTAAAGTACAAAGGATTGAGCAAAGAAAACACATTCTAGTAAGGTCCAAAAAATGAGTAAAAATAGCAGTGATGCTCCAGATATCACAGCCTGAGCTTCTCTATACGCACTTCCTGAAGACCATTCTGAGTTCAACATGTGTCTAGAAGATCCATGGTACTTTGTCGATGCCTCAAGATGTAACATACCTCCTTGTTGTTAATTCAAGCGTAGCGAGACCATTGTATGCCCCATCACAAGCTGGTCATAATCTGAGCCGCCCTTTTCGGGTTTTCAACTCAAAGCCCCTTTGGTCTCAAAGCGCCCTTTAGGGGTTTTCGCTTTGGTCTCTCCTTTTTCTTTTTTTTTTTGTTTTTGTTATTTTTTTTCTTTTTTTTTTGAACTCAAGACGCCCTTTGTAGGTTTTCGCCTTGGCCCCTTTTCATGCGAAGTACTTCTTGACTGAGTCTGCATTAATTAGATTTGGCAGACTTTTGTCGTCGATCTCGGCTAGTATCAAAGCTCCTCCAGAAAAGGCCTTCTTTACAACATAAGGTCCTTCCCAATTAGGCATCCACTTTCCCCTGAAGTCCTTTTGCATAGGGAGGATCTGTTTCAACACTAAGTCTCCTCCATGAAATACTCTGGGGCGGACTTTCTTATTGTAAGCCCACATCATCCGCCTCTGGTACAATTGACCATGGCGAATGGCTGCCTATTTTCTCAATTAGATTCAGTTGATCATATCGAGATTGAACCCATTCTGCTTCGTCCAACTTCAGCTCTGACAAAACCCGGAGTGAAGGCATTTCAACTTCAATAGGCAAAACTGCCTCCATCCCATAAACCAACGAGAAAGGAGTTACCCCGGTAAAGGTTCTAACTGATGTTCGATAGGTGTAGAGGGCAAGCGGTAACTTTTCGTGCCAATCCTTGTAGGTCTCAGCCATTTTCCCCACAATTCTCTTGATATTTTTATTGGCTGCCTCGACTACTCCATTCATTTTCGGGCGATATGGTGACGAGTTATGGTGCTTAATGTTGAACTGACTGCAGACTTCCGCTATCGCTCTATTGTTCAAGTTTAGTGCATTGTCAGACACGATCCTTTCTGGCATACCGTAGCGACATATGATCTCTTTGTTTAAAAACTTGCTAACTACCGTCTTCGTGACATTGGCATATAAAGCTGCCTCTACCCATTTGGTGAAGTAATCAATGACCATGAAGATGAAACGATGTCCATTAAAAGCTTTCGGTGAGACCGGCCCAATGACGTCCATGCCCCACATTGAGAAAGGCCACGGAGAAGTCATAACATGAAGAGGTGAAGGAGGCACATAGATCTTGTCTCCATAAATCTGGCACTTGTGGTACTTATTGGCATATGAGATCTGATCTCCTTCCATCGTGGACCAGTAATACCCGAATCTCATGATTTGTCTGGCCATTGTAAACCCATTGGCATGTGTTCCACAGACACCCTCATGAACTTCTTCAAGGATTTTTCTAGCCTCAATAGCATCAACACTTCTTAACAATGCCTGATCTTTCCTCTTTTTGTACAGGATCTCTCCGTCTAAGACATAGTCATTGGCCTGTCTTCTTAATGTTCTCCTATCATTTTCTGTTGCTTGATCAGGATATTCTCGGCTCTTCACATACCGCAGAATATCATGATACCAAGGATGATCATCTCTCTCTTCCTCTTCGTCGATATTGCAGCAGTGAGCCGGAGTCTCATAAATACTCATTTGGATGGGCTTCATACCCTCTTGCTCGTTTACTCTAATCATAGAAGCTAGGGCGGCCAAGGTATCAGCCATCTGGTTTTCATCACGCGGGAGGTAAAAGAATGTAATATCATCGAACTCCTCAATTAGTTCCAAAACTAACTTTTGGTAGCTGATCAATTTAGGATCTCTTGTTTCCTAATTCTCTTTTGAGCTGATATATTACCAACGCAGAGTCCCCATATACCTCTAGCAACTTGATTTTACGGTCTATAGCAGCTCGGATTCCCATGATACATGCTTCGTATTCTGCCATGTTATTTGTGCAATCGAAGTCCAACTTGCAAGCGAATGGATAGTGTCCTCCATTTGGGGATACCAGGACTGCCCCAACCCCATTTCCAACGGCATTTGATACTCCGTCAAAGTTCAACTTCCAAGGATGATCTTCCAAGATATCTTCTTCAATGGTCGCTACAAACATCAGATCCTCATTGGGAAAATCAAAATTTAGGGGTTCGTAGTCGTCTAGCGCCCTGCTGGCTAGAAAATCAGCTATTGTACTCCCCTTCATAGCCTTCTAGTTCACGTAGACTATGTCAAACTCAGAGAGCAAAATTTTCCATCGGCCATCCTTCTATTCAAAGCGGTCGACTCCATCATGTACTTAAGAGGGTCCAATTTTGAGATTAACCAGGTTGTGTGGTATAACATGTACTGCCTCAACCTCCGAGTTGTCCAGATTAATGCACAACACAATTTCTCAATTGACGAGTATCTCATTGCACACTCGGTGAATTTCTTGCTGAGGTAGTATATCGCCCTCTCTTTCTTCTCTTTCTCGTCGTGTTGGCCTAGCACACATCCCATTGAATTATCGAATACCGTCAGATACAGAATTAATAGTCTGTCAGGACTGGGCGGCATTAGCACTGGAGTATTAGACAAGTACTATTTAATTTTGTCAAATGCCTTCTGGCATTCATCGTCCCAAATGCCTGGATTGTGTTTCTTAAGAAGACGAAATATGGGATCACACTTCTCAATCATTTGTGAGACGAACCGAGCGATGTAATTTAGTCTTCCTAGAAAGCCTCAGACTTTCTTTTGAGTGCACGGCGGAGGTAACTTTTGCACGACCCTGACTTTATCCGGATCTACTTCGATTTCTTTTTCACTGACCACGAAACCAAGTAGCTTCCCTGATCGAGCCCCGAAAGTACACTTGGCTGGATTGAGTTTCAGTTAAAATTTTCTCAACCTCAGAAATAGTTTCCTCAAAACTTGCACATGTTCCCCTTCCGTTCGAGACTTTGCGATCATATTGTTGACGTAGACCTCAATCTCCTTGTGCATCATGTCGTGAAACAAGGTTACCATGGCTCTTTGATATGTTGCCCCCGCATTCTTTAACCCAAACGGCATCACTTGGTAACAAAAAGTTCCCCATAAGGTTATGAAGGTAGTCTTTACCATGTCCTCAGGATGCATCTTTATTTGATTGTATCACGAGAAACCATCCATGAATGAGAAGAATGAAAACCCGCCGTGTTATCCACCAAAGTGTCAATGTGAGGCGGTGGGAAGTTGTCTTTTAATGGCCTTGTTTAGGTCTCTGTAGTCGACGACATTCGCATTTTCCCATCTTTTTAGGAACAGGGACAACGTTGGCTACCCATTCGAGTAATTCACAACTCGCAAGAACCCAGCGTCAAACTGCTTCTTGACCTCCTCTCTGATTTTCACCGCAACATCGGGTCTCATCCTTCGGAGCTTCTGTTGGACCGAATTGCAATCTTCCTTTATGGGGATACAGTGTACCGCAATATCAGTGCTCAACCCAGGCATGTCTTGATATGACCATGCGAAGACATCTTTGAACTCTAAGAGAAGTCTAATGAGGTCCTGCCTTGTTTTCTTGGTGATAAGGGTTCCAATTTTCACCTCTTTCCCTTCCTCCAGAGTCACATTCTCAATTGTCTCTTTGTGAGGCAGAATCAGCTTTTCTTCCTGCTCTACCATCCTTAACAAATCTGGGGATATAATATAATCTCTGTTATTTGTAAAGTCCTGAGGTTCTTCTAGGCACATGTCTTGCTCATCAGGAAATTCTGGGTCCGTAATAGTGTTGTTCATGACATCGATATCTGGGGACCTATGGTAGGTATGAAAGAATATTCAATGAAAATAAATTTAAGAATGACTTATTCATGCGTTATGATTATAAATGTAATAGAACAGAAGTAGAAGAATAATTGCACGGAATGGAAAAAAATACACTTTTTTATTGAAAATAACGATGCGTGAACATGCATATTTCACAAAAGATTCTTATTGTTCCTAGGCTTGAAACAACAAGTGTGTTTTGAGCTTTACTCTATTTTAGTCCTAAAGACTACAGGAATTTCTTCCATGATTCAGTTGTCCGTAACACTTCCAGTTCGTAAGGCGAATACCCGCCAAGTTTCCTCTCCTCGAACTTCCTTCAGACACAGCATTGATGTTCAAAGTTCTCATCATGTCTTCAGCCGTTTTTCTATTCACAATCTCTAACCCTGAATGGATAATTCCTCCAGACACGAATGTATTAGATATATGGGGAAAAGTCATCGAACCCCATTTGATCTTAGCACCATTCAATCGTGCCCTCCGTCTCTCACGTTTCCTTTCCAACTCCTCCTTTCTCTGTCTGGTATCTGGCCTATACCCCAGACCAAAGTGATCATATTTGTTAACCAATCCTGGCACTCTAATTGGGCCCTGAAGGTATTTTTTGAGTCCCCTTTCAGGCAATACTCCTTTTTCTACCGTCAGCCGTAGGCCCATCCTTGTGGCTTCAGAGATTTTTGGCACCGGAACCTTGCCACCTTCACTGATGAAAGTCGTATTTATAAACTCTAATGACCTGAAGGAGCACTCTATGGCCTCCGCATCATTTTCTATGTACGGTGCATTACTAGTAACGGACGCGATGATATCTTCCTCTGCGTTTATGGTTATCAACCGGCCCTCCATCACCAATTTTAACTTTTAGTGTAATGACGATGGTACAGCTCCCACTGAGTGGATCCACGGCCTCCCCAATAAGCAATTATAAGAAGGCTTGATGTCCATCACGAGGAAATCTACCTCGTACGTGTTTGGCCCAATTAGGAGGGGTATCTCGATCCTTCCCATTACTTTTCTCTCGGTGCCATCGAATGCTCTCACTATATTTTGGCATGTTTTCATGTGAGAGCTGTCTACAGGTAACCTGCCCAGTGTAGATAGGGGCAAAACATTCATTGCCGATCCGTTGTCAATTAATACCCCTGGCAGTGTATACCCTTTGCATTGGGTAGTGATGTGCAAAGCCTTGGTAGATCCCATGCCCCCCGGCGGTATTTTATTATCACTGAACGAGATGAAATTATCTGCGCTTATATTATTTACAAGATGGTCCAGTTTATTTACCGAAATGTCATCAGCAACATAAATTTGGTTCAACGCTTTCATTAGTGCACTACGGTGTTCTTCTGAATTTAGCAGTAAGGCTAGTACCGATGTGCGTGTCGACTGCTTGCGTAACTATTCCATAACACTATACTCACTGTACTTCAAGAACTTCAAAAACTCCCTGGCCTCATCCTCTGTTACTGGTTCATTAACCAGTGGTCCTATTTTCTCGTCTCCCCTTCTCATCGTAGAGGACTCAGCTTCTGAGTCGAGTGTACTGGCTGAATTCTCTTTCCCGGAAACAGTTACAGTGCAATTGTAATTCCAAGGCACCCTCTTGTCATCTTTATAAAGAAAAGCCACGGGTTTCTGAATTACAATCCTCGATGTATAAGGAGAAGTTACGGGTTTTCTGATTACGACCCTCGGTGTATCCTTATAAGGAGAGGTCACGGGTTTTTTAATTTCAACCCTTGGTGCTATTTTCACTCCGACCTCGTTGACCCTTGGCCGTGTGATAATCACTATTGGGTGGTTGATTTTAGGGACCCTTTCTGCCGACCCACCCTCTGTGGCGCATACATCCACCTCTTTGGAAAAGTCAAAGAACTCCAGCTCTTTATTATCCATTAACCCTTGTACTAGGGTTCTGAATTCGTTGCATTGCTGGATCTCATGGCCTTCCTTGTCATAGAACTCACAGTAGTTCCTTGCATCTCGAGATCTGTTCACATTCCCCTGCAGAACTAACCCCATTTTCTTCATTGCTTTCCAAACTTCCCTCAATGGGGTTCTGACCTCATCGACTTTTTACTTGGTTTTTCTCCCCTTATTCTCCACTACCGCGTTTACCCCCTTATCCGTATGATTAGGTAACAGATTTTCTCCCACAGGAGTGTCATTGAACTCTACCACTCCCGCCTTGATAAGTCTCTCAACTAGCCTTTTGAATGAAGTACAATTTTCTATCGAGTGACCTACTACATCCGCATGGTATTCACAATGAGAGTTTGTGTCATACCACTTGGGATACGGAGGTTGCAACGGCTTCAAGTAGAATAGGGCTATGGCGTGCGCATCAAACAAAGTTTTATACAGCTCCCTATACGTCACAGGTATGGGAGTAAACTGAAACTTCTCGATCTTCTGTCTCGTGTTGGGCTCTTGTCTTGATGGGGCCTGCTGGCCCACGATTACTCTTGGTTGATTAACAGTAATGGGTCTGGGATAACTCGAGCTTACATTACTCAATTCATTCTCCCTTTTTCTGGGAGCTGATCTTTTCATACTCTCCCCAGCTTCTATTTTCCCAGCATTCTCTATCATTTCGCCAGACATCACTATATCCACGAAACTCTTGAATGCGCTCCCTAATATATGATTGATAAAAGGTGCTCTTAGGGTATTAACAAACAGCATGGTCATTTCCTTCTCCAGCAGCGGTGGTTGGACCTGTGTAGCGACTTTCTTCCACCTCTGGGCATATTTCCTAAAACTCTCACCCTACTTCTTTTTCATATTTTGCAGCGTGATTCTATCAGGCGCTATATCAGTTATGTGGCCATAATGCTTCATGAAGGCCTGTGCTAAGTCCTTCCACGATTTGATTTATGTACAACTCAGCTGGTTGTACCATTTTATCGCAAATTTCAAATGACTATCCTGGAAACAGTGAATCAACAACTGGTCGTTGTTGACATATCCCGTCATTCTCCGACAAAACATGGTAATATGAGCCTTAGGGCAGCTAGTCCCATTGTACTTTTCAAACTCCGGCATCTTGAACTTTGGAGGAAGTACCAGATTTGGAACTAGACTCAGCTTCCTAGCATCCACCTCGCATTGATAATCAGCACTTTCCAATGCTTTAAACTTCTCCTCCAACCATTTGCAGCGATCCTCAAACTCTTTTGGGAGTTCTACCCTCGTCTTTTCCTCTTCTGCTGCATCATCGAAATCAAGGACCATCGGCCTTGTCAGGTTACCCCCCGGGTTAGAGCTCGAGCCTACAGGAAATTCATTGGCTGGGGTGTCGATTGGTCGAGGTCCGATATTGATGACACCCTTGGTGGTTGTGCTTGAGAATTTTCTGGGGCTAAGCTTGGAAGAAAGTCAAATTTCTATTTTCATCTTCAACATCGCCCACGGGGCCCTTTCTTTTATCTTGCCCTCGAGTCAACAAATGCGTTAACTGGCTCATCATACTCCTCTCGAGACTCAAAGATCTCGATCCTCATGTCCATGGATCTTAGCCAACTGTTCCTGCAGTTGGTCTTGCATTTCCTTCTACATCTGCTCTAACTTTTCCATCCTTTGATCCATTACCTTCTTTTTTTTCCGAGTGTAATAGTGGTGTTCTAGGATAACTATAATATAACCTCTAATTAAAAGGGTTGTCTTATGATATTTAATGCAAATGATGTGATACAATGCAAATGTATGAAATGCAATGCAAATGAATGAATGCAAAAATAAGAGGAGTCGATTTTGATTCAATTTCTTTTGGAATACTCATTAAAAAAAACAAAATCCTTTACATAAAACAGAGTCACATATACGACCTAGCCTTTATGCCCAAAGTTTTAACTTTCTCAAGAAGTGAAGCTAACTCTCAACCCTGGTCTGACTTTGACTCATAAAATATACTTAACACATCAGCCTGAACCGCTAAAGTTTGTAAAGATTGGCCACTTCTCGTATCTGAGCCACAGCTTCGCCCATAAGGTAGTCTCTTTCTCTGACTTGGTTCTGAGATCGTTGAAGTTGTTCTTTCCCTCGCTGGTTGTCTGCCTCCAATAGTTGGATCCGGAGCTCACTATTTTGCAGCACCGTTTCGAGCTCCACCACCTTTCCCTTCAACTCTTCAATCTGGCTGAGGCTTGATTTCAACTTCACCGTAAAGTTGTGACTTTGACACAATGCCTTCTCTAATTCTGCTACTCGAGCTCTTAGCATCTTATTTTCACTTTGGCTCTCACCCACAGTCTTTTTCAGGGCATCCTTTTGTGCTTGAGCCCCATGAAATCTCTTCTTCCACTGGTCGACCTTGGTCTTCTCCTCCTGAACTTCTTGACGCCATTGTTTCGAGGTTTTACCCAGCCCAGCAGTCCTCATCGATAGATGCAACTTCTTGTAATCGGTCTTCAAGCTATCCAAATCTTCTTCGGCCTTCCTTTTTCCTTTTCTCAGCTTCTCAGCCTCTGATTTCTGGATATCAATATCTAACATCAAATTCATTTTTTCCTCTTCCAATTGTTCTATCTTTTTCCCTAACTCTGAATTTTTACTTTCAAAGTCCTGCTTCATGATCTCCAACTCAGAAGGGACTACTTGCAGGTATTTCTCTATTGATGGAGCAGCATCCCGTGTCGGCCCGGGGATATTATCGTTTACTCTCCTGCTCCGCCATGTATTATATTCGAGGGTTGCCATTGGACCCATAGCAACTCTTTTCATTCGGTGAATCTGCTTCCACGCATCAGAAACTTCTCGAACTCTTTTCTTATAATTATTCCCACTATACGAGAATTCAAACTGAGCTAACCCATGCGTTACCGGTATAATCTGTCTCGATTGGTATTACCTTAGCACGAGCAAAGGAGCATACCCAACAGCTCTCCAGATCTCTAACAGAGGAACCCAATCATAACTCTCACACCGGTAGATGATTTCATTGGGAACGAACCAAGGAGCTCTCCATTCCACATTCTTTTCCTGAAGATTCTGAAGAAGCGCGATCCAGTTCTCTTCTGATATGTCATCTCTCCTGGGCGCGGCTGCCAACTCCTTTAATGGGGAGTACTTCGCAAAAAAAACCCGACAAGAAGTTCTATCTACTTTCCAGAAATGGCTATGGAACCACCCCAACAAAAGTTGTGCGCATCCCATGAATCTTTCCTCACCTTCTCTCCGGTAGGAGTTCAAAGATCTAAACGTTTCGGCAAGAATTGTTGGTACCGGCGTAATCCCTTTGTCAAGATGATCGAACAAATCAATAACTGCTTCATCTACATGTCTCAAAGCCTTGGGAAAAATTACCAAGCCATAGATACTTAAGGCGAAAATGTCAACTTTTCTCTTAACATTTGGGTGTGCCACCATCAGGTCTCTCAAGCTTACCCAAGGAATGCATTTCCCTTCTCCCTTCTGCTGAATTCGTGCCATGACCAACTGTTCGCTTATCCCAGTGGTACTCATCAGCTTCTTTACAAAAGTCAGTGCATTAGCGGCCCTGAAGTAAATTTTGTCGTCCCGAGCCCTTTGACTGCGAAGTAAAGCCGTATATTCTTCCACGGTAGGCACCAAGTCCACTTCCCTAAACGTAAAACATCTATAAGCGGGATTCCAATATTGAGTCATAGCCCGAAACAAGTGTTTGTCCACTCTGATGTCGAGTAAGTAGGGTAGATCACCATAATTAAGGTAGAAAAGTTGCCTAGTTGCTTCATCCCAACAAGCCAATATATCTCTTAGTTCTTGGAGCTCATTCTGTGTCACGCTGATGCGAGTGAAGTCCAATAATTCTGATGTGTACCCTTCGGTTAGGCTATCCCCATTCTCAAGCTGTGTCTTCTCTGACCATATACGCACGGCCGCATTATCCTCTACTTTATCAAGAAATCCGTTCTCCATAACAAGCATTCTAACTTAGTAATTAAAATAGGAATCGACGCCTTTTAAGTATGAAATGACATGCAAATATGACCAAAATAAAACAAGTTAGTATCACATAAAAGTAACCAAAGCAAGTGAAAAATGTCAAACCACTATATAGGTAGCCACTAAGGTTTAGCATGGCCCTACCTAAGGTGGGCTCTTAAGGTTCACTATATGTGGTTTAGTTCTAAAAAAAGGGTACCTGAACCAGCAGATTCCTCAATCCTCACCATTATAGGCTCATACTAATTGAGTTCAGTTCAGGGGGAATACATTTCCCTATGGCCATGAGGAGGTGAAAACCTCACGGAACCATAGGTACGAATGTATCCCGGAAGCAGTCCCCTAGCCCATGCGGAGGTGAAAACCTCACGAAGGCATAGATTTTTACTCCCACTTAAGGGTGTGACCACAACGGTCATGCAATATGAATGCAAAAATATTCTATGTGTCTCAAACCAAAGCAGATATATGACGCGACACAGACTCATGCAAATGAAAAACGAAATCAAAAAATTTATTTTCGATAAAAAGGACATTAATCAACCAATTTTACGGCTTGACTCTCTTACTTGTCCCCAGTAGAGTCGCCAAGCTGTCGAAACTATTTTTTTATTTGGAAAACGGGCCGACTTTAAAAATGAAAAATGAAGTCGCCACCAATCTTTTTTTGAAGTGTGATTGGGCCACTTTTGAAAACGTTTTAGTCTACGAATTTTAAGAAAATGGGCTCGAGAGTCGGTTACGCACGAGGAAGGATTAGCACCCTTGTAACGCCCAAAATTGGTACCGTATTGATTGATTAATGTCCTTAATATCAAAAATTAAAAAAAAATATTTTAAAATATGAATCTTTAAAAATGTTTAGACAACTCACAATGGATATCGAACTCCGTTGTTCCGAAAAGTTGAAATACCACATCCAGCACGATAGGACACGATGTTTCAAACTATCGATACCAAGATCATTTCATGATTTCCAACATTCTTGTCTTGCAATTTTAAAAGGATATTTCACTATTTGGCCAAACCAAAAACCGAAACCCAGCACGATTGGGCACGATTCCTTGAATTTCCAATCATGAAATATTGCCTTATTTAAGAAACACGATAAAAGAATCTTTGAAGGATATTTAGTTGTTTGACTAATGTAAAATCGAAACCAAAGACGATTGGGCACGAATCCTCGAACTTCCAAACACGAAACATTGCCTTATTTCCAAAAACATGACCAAAATCTTTAAAGGATATTTAGTGATCTAGACGAACGAAAAATCGAAACCCAGCACGATTGGGCACGATTTCTCGGACTTCCAAATACGAAATATTACCTTTGTGAAACCATTTTTATGAAATTTTAAAACAAAGATAAAAAAGGGAATGATAATAATAAACAAAAAGGAGAAAAATAAACAATAATAATACTACTAATGTAATATAACACTAATAAAAATAATTAATAATGAATATAAAAATCATGGTGATAATATTAACATTAATAAAAAATAGTAGTAAAAGAAATAAAGGTATACCGATAATAATAAAATAGTAGATATAAAATAATAATATATAATAAGACAACTAAAGTAAACCATAATATATATAATAATAGATATAATAGTATGTAATAAAATAATATGATGATAAATATAATAATAATAAATATAGTATAGTAGTAATGATATATATAGATGTAAAATAATAGGGATAATAATAATAATAAAAGGATAATAGTAATAAGAATATAAAATAAAAGTAAGATTTAATAATAAAAATAATAAAACAACAATAAAATTGATAGTAATAATAATAAACTAGTAGTAGTAAAGCAATAGTAGATATATATATATATATATATATAATAATAATAATAATATATAATAATAATATAATAATAGAAATAATATGATTATAATAATAATAATGATATAAAACAAAGTAATTAAAAAAATTTAAAAAAACTAATTTAATGGTAAAATGTAATATGATTATAATAGTAATAACAGATATAAAACAAAGTAATAAAAAAATTAAAAAAAAAACTAGTTTAATGGTAAAATAGCCAAAATAAACGAAGAGAGACTAAATCGTATCAAAAACAGAAGCGTGAGGCCGAATTTAAAACAAAAAAAAGTGAAATGGGACGCGATTAAAACCATAGTGCAAACAAGAGGGACCTATTGCGCAATTTCCCACTTAAAAGAAATTTGTGTGTGCACAAGGTCTCCCTCTTTTACACATGCTTTAAAATTAAAGGAGACAATTTCCTTCACTTTTTCATTTCTGTTTCAAAAACCAAATCCCCCTTTTCGTAAAAATTTTTTAGGCCTGAGTCCCCTTCTCGCTTTTGCAAGTTCATTTTAAGGAAAACTCCAAAATCCTCCGCTAGGGAAGCCCTTCTTCACCACAAGCCCCCTATCGCACCAACAATGGCGGTAGGAGGAACGCAGTAAGTTCCTTCGATTTCCCTTCTTTGTACTTTAATGCTTCGATATGTATATACTGTATTTTTTTAAAAAAAAACAAAAAAAAAACATAAAAAGAAAAATGGAAAACCCAAAACAAAAATCAAAAACGCAAAATAAAAAAAGAACAAGAATATAAACCTTGTTTGCACTTTTGCTAACAATTTTTCTGTGAGATTCAGTGTTGTTCTTTGTATTTCTTTTTTAGAAAAACAACCGTGTATCTATGTCTCTGCTCTATTTCTCTGTAAAAAAAAATCCCCCTTTACATCCTTTGATTTGGCTTTTTATAGCCTTTTTATTTACAACTATTCTCCTACTATTTTGTAGGCACCAACATCGTGGAGCGTACGTTGCGAAGGTGGGCGAGACGTGCACGAACGTGAGACCGCTGGTTGGGGTTGCTGGCGGCGCTGGTGAGAAACAAAATGTCTAGGGCTTCTGATTTCTGTTTTTTAGGTTTTGGGTTAAAGATTTGGGCTAGAGTTTAGGTGTTGGGTCTTTGGACCTGTTTTGTATTTTGGACTCTTATTTTTTTCTGATTTGGTTAATTGGTACTGGGCCCGAGTAATAATTGGGGTCTACAATGTCAATTTGGTTCATACCCTTTAAAAGTACTTAATTTTAAAAAATATTTTTTTCTTATTTAAAAAAACATAAAATTTAAATAATTATGATTTTTAAAAATAAAACTCTTTAAAATTAAAAATAAAAATAAAAAGGTTTTTTATATTTTTTATTTTAAGTTTTTATTTTTCGTAATTTTTATTTCAAAAAATTATATTTTTTATTTTTATTTTTTAATATATAAAAATTCTTTTTAAATTTTTTATGTAATTTTAAAGGATAAGGACCAAATTAATAAAAAACTATAATGTTGAGGGTTAAAAGTTATTTTACTTTTTAATGGAAAAATTAAATGGAGAGATCAAAATTTTTAAATAAAAAATTACAAGAATTCAATGTATTAAAATTAAAGTCTAAGGACTAAATTTTAATTTCAAAAGAATATAGAAATTTTTGACATATTTAAACTTTTTTTTTACAATTTCACACACTGAGTTTTGGGAATAAATCGCAACTCCGAGTTGGAAATGAGTTAAGATGCCTCCGCATCTTCACGTTACGCCATTTTTGTTTCCCACATAGTTGATTATCGATGTTCATTGATGTGGTTAATTTGGAGTCAATTCGAATCTTGAGATTTAATTTTATTAAATTTTATGTAACAATCATATACATTTTTTGTTAAATCTTAATATTTTGAATTCGCAATTTTATTTATTGGTTAAGAGTGTTTATTCGTGTTCACGTCGTAAGTTCAAGTTATAGAAATTACCCACTAATAATTTGGTATGTGATAGTGATTTGCACTTGCTCGTGGTGCGTGAGTTGTGCAAACAAAATCATATTATTTTAAATTTAAATCTCACAATATTTAATTCTATTGGTTTTATATTTAAAAAAAATCTTTAAAATACAAAATCACAGTTATAAATCATAATATTTTAATGATTTTTGTAGTCATTTTCATCTGAGTTGATATTCCAATAGGAGCTGATATTTGATTGACTCGTAAAATTAACTAAGTTAAATATTTAAATAATAGTATAGATATATAGTTACTTAAAGTTGGTCCAAAATATGAGTTTCAAAATTTATCTATAGTTATGAATTACTTAATTAAACAAAAGGCCCTTAAACTATATCATTTATTTGAATTAGATACCTAAATTTTTGTTGATCGAACTGGATATCTAAACTTTATTCCATAGTGAAAGTTAGCCCCTACAACTACACTCTCTTAAAAAAAAAAAAAAAAGCCAAAATCAATAAAAAAAAACCCACCGCATCACCACGTCATTAAAATCTAATTAAATATAAAATTATATTAATATTAAAACAAAGATATGTTTTGAACGGAAATCTGTTGCCATATGGCATAACACTTAGGTACACCCCCGGCCCAATATGTTGGTGTATTAGGTTATGTGTGGTCTGGTTGGTGGAAATCCCGAGTATCCAAATCTTCTGCTAATGTTTACTAAGGGTCACATGCTATAAATTTAAAATGTTAAGCATGAATCAAATTAGAGCATCTAAGGATTGAAATGACTTTTTGTGTACGAGAGGTCTCGGGAATTGAGACAGTTAAATTTCATTAAAATAATTTTATTAGCTCTCGAAGTATTATAAGACGAGACCCAAATATAGTTAGAGTATTTATAGTATTTTAATGGCATAAATTAATTATTAGATTGTGTCTCACGTATATACATTTAATAAGTAAAAAAAAAGACCACGTTGGTTATATCAAAATTCTGGAGCAAGAAAAATTTTAGTTTACCATGAGTAAGGACACTATTGCTGACATAATAACCTCTATACGAAATGCCGATATGAATAGAAAAGGAACGATTCAAATAGGATCTACTAACATCACTGAAAACATTGTTAAAATACTTTTACGAGAAGACTTTATCGATAACGTAAGGAAACATCGAGACCGCAACAAATATTTTTTGGTTTTAACCCTACGACATAGAAGGAATAGAAAAGGACCACATAGAACTATTTTAAATTTACGACGGATCAGTCGACCAAGTCTACGAATCTATTCTAACTATCAACAAATTTCTAGGATTTTAGGCGGGATGGGGATTGTAATTCTTTCTACTTCTCGGGGTATAATGATGTAATCGGGAGGCTCGACTAGAGGGAATCAGTGGAGAAATTTTGTGTTATATATGGTAATCCGTCTGGTATACGAAAAAAAAATTATTTTATTATATTAATAGTCATTTTTCTTTTAATTATATGTAAATATAAAGAAAATATCGGATAGCCTTTCCTACAAGATCCTACAAGAAAAGGTTCATTTATTGTAGTGGAAGACAATCAATCAGTTCCGCAATGAAAATGAACTAGTTAATAAGTTTGAATAAACAAACTCAAATAATTTGTTTTTCTTTTAAGTTCTAGGACATCCAATGATTTGTATCATACTTTTGGAGGGAGTTCTTTGTATTTTTGATTGATGTATCTAACTTATTGTAAATAGAAATTATTGTAATATGTAATAATAAATAATAAATGATATTTTTAGAAAAATATTACTATAATTAAAAAATAATTCTTTTGTTTTTCATTATAATAACTCAAGTAGATCATTTGATTACTTCTAACTTAAAAATTTGAATATTTTTGAAATAGTTATAAAGATTGTTGAATCATAAAAGGCAAATGAAATTATGGTAATGAAGAATTATGCATATAGATTAACCTTCTTAAATATATTATGCTTCTTGAAATGCATAAGGTGAATGCTAAAACTATATTTTAAATTATGTTCATTTTACAAACTAACTAGTTACGAGTATAATCTTTTAAATGGATTAATCTCTCATAAGTATCAAGGCAAGTTGAATATTTTCTTTGTGTATTTATTAAGTATTTATGCTTAACGCATCGTTGTTTCTATTGATTATAAATTGCGTGAAGTCGAGATCGTTTATGCATATCACATCACCTTAACGAAGTTTAAAGTGTTTGTATTGGTAGACTATTGTTTCTTATATTATGGCATGTACATAAGTTAAATTTCATTCAATATTATGCTTTAAGATTGATAATAATTTTGATAGAGTTTATGACGCTTTTGAAGTCGTCAATATAAGTTTTAGGTGTTTTGGTACGATTCAACATCTCTACTTCGATGAAAATTGACTTAAAATGAGATTTTACAATAGTGAAAATTAATTTAGAACTTGTTAGTATGATTTGATGTAGTGGTTTAAGTTGTTTTTTAGAAAATTTTCAAGTCGTTTGCACCTAGGTATTAGAAGCTAGTTGTAACATCCCTACTCGACTCGTTCGCCGAATCTGGGTACGGAGCATCACATCTGAACCGGGTGGATGTACACACTTAGATCTTACTATTTAAAATTAGACTATATGACCTATTTATTTAAGGAAAAGAAGAAAAAATATTTACCAATAGCGTCAAATTTACCAAATTAATTAACAATTTCATAAATAATTCAAATTGAGGTAGAACATACATTTATGAGCCTTAAATTGAGCTTACGATGCCTTAAAATAGTTTGGAAAATAACAAGGACCAATTCAAAACAAATCAAAAAATTTAGGAAAAACTAAAAATTTTCAATACAGGGTCATACGGCCATATGTCCAGGTCATATGACAGAGCCCAAATTGTGTGGCTCCAAACATGGTCGTATGGCTATCCACACGCCCATGTGACTACCCCATACGCTTGTGCTCACCCATATGACTCACTGACTTGGGTCACACGACCATTTCGCAGGTCGTCTGCCAGCCCGTGTGAACCCTGCACCTAATACGTTCAGGGCACACGCCCGTGTGGGTTGCACGTGTGTGACACACGGCCATGTGGCAGCCCATGTGTGCCCAAAAATGACTCAAAACTTAGCCATTTCACATCCAATTGCTTATGTACCTAAACATAATCAGTAGCACATGTTCTAAAGACTTTAAAAAGCTTTCAAAATCACTCAAAACTTGCCAAACCATCAACCTAAAGTCTAACCAATGTGTCATCGATGACACCACAATTCAATCACTTAACATTTAGCTACCTTAGCTACATTATGCAAGCCACATCACATACGCAAACAAATTACTTTCAATTCAAACATACCATACCTAAATCATATTAAAATTACCATTTCATGCTTGCCCACTTATGCTTAAGCTTAGTGTTAAACAATGCATACCACATTTAGTTACTCATATCATAACATCAAATGCACACAACACACATTATAAGTACTTAGGAACTTTTACAAATATAACCAAATGCTCCTATTACATGCCATATAAGCCAAATGTAATTTAAAATCTACCAAAAGATCCTTGGATAGTGTGGTTCTTCAACTTGATCTGATCTCTCGATTTCCACAAAACCTATCTACAAAGAAAAGATAAATAACATGAGTAAGCTTTCATGAAACTTAGTAAGTTCGTTGATTAAACAATGAAGCTTATCGAATTAAACCTAATAATTCAATTGCAAGATTAGTAAACAAAGTTCCTATCATTCACAGTTCATAATAGGTGAGTAATACTCAAACAACAATGCAAATCCATTTCCACATTTAAATAACATTCAAAGATCAATAAAACATTGTCTGATAAACGGTAAACTGATATGAGTACACGGTTAACCATCCAGAATATACCAAACACTGATACAAGCCAATCCAACCGATAACACACCTCGGTGCTAAGTGCCAAGCCCATAGGTTATTATCCTCCCCCGTAACACACCAAAAAAATACTGTAATATAACATGATAGTCTGCAACAAATGTAGGACCTCGATATACTCAGTGAACAGAAAATATACAGAAGTCATCGCCACATCTCATACCAATCCCATATCGCGCATAGAATAACCTATTTGCATGCGAATCGTACTCCATCCTACGTTTATTCGGCTCAAGGCATTTCATCAATGATCAAGCGATAATAACTCATTAATTCTATTTCCATGTACAAGCATTAATTCATTAATCAACATTCAATAACTGAGTCTATATAACAAGCATTTAAATTTGTATTACAATTAAACTGAACAAACTTACCAGACTAAATTGCAACAATGTCAAAAGTATAGGGACTATTTTGTAACTTTCTCTTTTCCACGATTATCAACTCGTTAATGATATAAAATAATAATTTCATTCAATTAACTAATTCCAACAGAAAAATTAAATCATTTCATACAATTAAGTCTTTTTTTACATTTTTACTAAATTACCCTTGACATTTTTACTAAATTACGCTTAACATTTTACTTTTATGCAATTTAGTCCTTAAGTCTAAAACACACAATTAAACCATTTTCATCCTAAACCTAGCTTAGCCAAACCATGTAGGAGTTCATTACAGCCCATATTTTCTATTAATTTAATCAAGTACAAACAATTTTACTATTTTTACCTCTTAGTCCTTGAACGTTAAAACCATCAAAAACTACTTTACAAAATAGTCCTATTTCACAACCACAACCAAGCTTAATAATCTAACATAAAACTTCAAAAACAACTTAAACTCATCAATGGAATAATATACAACATTTGAAAATTTTACAAATTAGTCCTCGGGTTAGCAAGGTTAAGGTAATACGAGCTCAAAAACATAAAAATTACTTAAAACGAACTAGAATTCACTTACCAACTCATGCTTCAAGGTTGAAAATATAAAACCCTAATTTCCTTTAGTTTCGACCGTGGAGAAGAGAGGTAAATAAGATTATGAAAAAAAAATATCATCTTTAGTTTCTTTAATTTAATTTATATACCTTGGTTTTATTGTACTTATTAATACTTTTTAAATTATACTTTAATTAACCTAACATTAAACTTAATTAGGGCTTATTAACATGAATGATAACACTTTAATTCACTAATTTAACACACTTTGGCCCAATTATTCATTTAGTACCTTTAATCAATAGAACTCAACTTTTCCAACTTTTACGATTCAGTCCTTTTTACTTAATTAAATATCCAAATGATAAAATTTCCTAACCAAATTTTAATATGACACTAATGACCTCATAAATATTAAATAATTAATATTTACAGGCTGACACATCGGAGTTGTAATCATGAAACTACTATTTTTGACACAACTAAAAAACGGGCTATTACACCTTTCCTATGTGCATAACACCGAACCGACGTCGAATCCTTGAATTAACTCAGTCTGGCTCAGTCCCTCCTTGAGTTCCTTGGCATGCAGATCCTACAACCACAAGTCAAACCCTTGTAAGTTTAGATGAACTTAGTGAGTTTCTTCCTTACACAAAAATAGACCCAAACTTACAAGGGTTTAAATAGAAACTAAATGCAAATAAACTCCCTGATCGTTTTGGGAAATCTCTCTCAAATCGATCTGGCGATTTCTAACTTGTCTCCAATCTTATCCATTGATGGATACATCGTTAAGCGGTCTTCTCCTGAATTATCCTATCACCCCCTTTTAACTAATTTGTTAGTTATTCGGACGACTCCTCGCATTTTGCGGGCTCATCTCTTCCTTTACTTGGGTTCTTCCTTTATTCCCTATTCCAGTGTGGATTCTCGTTTCCACCCTACACTTACAATGTGGTCTCTATCCTCCTAAAGGTCATTGGGTATGTTCCCTCTTTGCGCTTATTCCAAAATTTGTTTAGTTCATGCGAACTCTTTATCTTACTGTAATCTTAAAAGACATACTGACAGTCAATCCATTGAGTTAACTATTGAGGTTCCTTGCTACTCTGGCGAATTAAGTCTCTTTGAGAAGAATAGCAATTGGACCTTGTAATCCATCTTAATCATGATACCTTAATCGTAAGTGTGATATGTCTGTCTATTGATGTCCACTTTGGCCTTCAGTATGCAGCAGACTATCATCGGAGTGATCATTTGCATTCTAGATTTCTCCCTTATGTTGTTTCCTACAGAACTAGCCATCTGGCGGGTACTTTCTCAATAATTTCCCTTTTGAAGAGGAATAGTCTTAACAGATATATCCATCATTCAGTGACCTTCTTTGTCAATGGGTTCTATCTAACTCCTCTTTCATTATAGACTAATTGGCGTATTTTACATTTAATCTCTAGCCTAAAGGGTTTCTTTGATCACCTTTTGGCAGTTCTTAATAGCGGATCCTTATTTGCAATCCTCGATTAAACAATCTTTCGTTCGTCTGTACACCAGGCACCACTGGTGTGTCATCTCTCGTGACTATTTCTTAATGGGTTACTATCCTTATGCCATATTGGCTTTTACAACTAATATTCTAATAGTCTTTTCCCACTTTCGTACACTTTCCATTCATTGGCAGATTCTTTTAACCCGCTAGCCAACTATTGTGTCCCATGTTTTCATTTTTTTTATCCTTTCTTCCTTATTTACAAAATTTCCCACGGTTACTATCCTGATTAATCATATGTGCTTATTGTCCTGATGGACTACATAATGTTTAATGTCTCAGTGGACTCCACATGTTGCCATAGTTGAACTATAGTCTTACACCTCGTAATTCACGTGTTTATTGCCCCGGTGACTACCTCGTGTTTATTGTCCTAGTGAATTGCCTCATGTTTACTGTCCCGATGGACTACCTCGTGTTTACTGTCTTGGAAGACTACAGTGTTTACTATCCTAGTAGACTACCCCATTTTCACTGTCCCGATGGATTACTCTATTTTTACGATCCCAATGGGCTACCCTGTGTTTACTATCCCGACGGACTACCCCGTGTTTACTATCTCGACGACTACCCTATTTTTACTGTCCCAACAAAATATCTCGTGTTTACTATCCCAGCAGGCTAAACTGGTTGTCATACCGAGCTATGGTCTTACACCTTAAACCTCTTGGAGGTGTCACCTCGAAAGACCTTACTGCCGTCACGGTGTTGCTCTATAGAAACATATAACTGTCAGCATCAATTCATATCATATCTACCTTGATGCTCGAATACTGAAGTGCCCCCCGGTAAGGCTTGGAGCTTCGCATATCACAATTTGCTCCTAGCAATCCCAAATGGTGGAATCGAAATTATAACACCCCTAACCCGTATCCATCGCCAGAATAAGGTTATGGAGCATTACCGAAGTTTACAGAATATTTACAGATAAATCATGTCAATCACTATTTATTTTTGAGATTATTCATAATGCCCCTTAAATAGACCCTCGAGGCCCAATATGAGCATTGGAATCGAGTCGAGACTTAATCGGAAACTCTAAAAATTTTTCACGAAATTTCAAAAAATTTTCCAAGGTGCAGGACTCACACGCCCGTCTGGTCCAATGGACACGCCCTTGATGCAGGCCGTGTTCGACCCTGTGTAACTCTCTGACTTGTGCCACACGGCCAGCCACACGCCCCTGTGCTAGGCCGTGTGGTTAATTAAATTCTTTGAAATTAAGTGTAGGTTTCACACGGTCAAGACACACGTTCGTGTTCTAGGCCGTGTAACACACACGGCTAAGACACACGTCCGTGTCTCTGCCCGTATGCTCAATTCTGAGCATTCTGTTTCTCAAATTTAATGTGCAAGGGACACACAACCTAACCACACACCCATGTACCAGGTCGTGTGTCACACACGGTCTAGACACACGCCCGTGTGTCTGCCCGTATGGACGAAATAAAGCCATTTCTATCTTCATTTCTCACCCAAAATTTTTACCAAGTTCCTGCACCAAACTTACATCCAAATACCAACCAATCCAAGCATTAAATTCAAGCAATGTATAATATCTAATATGATATATTGTTACATGCATTCATACGTTTAATCTTAGCTTTTATAAGTATACTCATTTATCCTTTCCCAATCAATCAATAATAAACACTTATATTAGTTCCATAAAATAAACTTATATATATATATATATATATATATACATGTACCAAACATAATCATCACTAGCCATTCCAAAGGCTAGATTACAATAATCATTTACATTTACATGCTAATATGGCCAAAATAACCTATACATGCCATTAAAACCATACTTGATTTACTATAAAACAGGGAAATAAAATTAAGTAAGCATATAATGCTTAGTAAGTTCGTATAACATGGTACTTAACTTACCATTCAATCTATCTCAAGATAAACATGTAAGACACATTTAATCAATTTGATCTCAAGCCCTACACACATCCTCATTGCCCTTGTTAGTCATATATTCCATAATAATATCAAAAACATATATGGGCTCAACAACAATCATATTTCCAGACACATATATGTACATACTTTCCATATCCTGTATTCATAAAACATGTATAAATCACATCGTTATATCTCGAGTATAATTCCATATAATTCATCTCGAGTTCAGATTATTTCATATCAAAACTTTACTCATGTTACTCAAAATATCAATGTCACACAAGTATTAGTACACTCAAAGTGTACAAGTCTATAATCAAAGATGACATATTCATCAAATGAATTCCATGTACAAGTATCATCAGCTCATGTTTTCTGATAGCAATTGTCATGTATCATCATTTTCATGTATTTCAGACATATAATAACTCATTTCTTATTCATATTTTCTTATGTCAGGATTTTTACCCGTTGAATTTATTCGGAATATCGATGGATACACAAGTAGTACACTCGAGGTGTACAAATCAAGATCCGTCAATTCATGTCCAATGGTACCCATAAGGTACTATTTCAAAGAGTACACTCTCGAGCCACACATATATACGGCAGGATTACCAGTCCAAGCTAAATCCTGTCTCCAATAAATATGTATATACTCTGTAACAGTCCGATTTATACCCTAGTCGGAACAATAGTTTCGGGACCACAAATCTGAGTCTGTATAATATTTTAATATTATTTTCTATGTCACTGATAAGTGATTAAGCATGTGTTAAAGTTTCGTAAGTTAATTTGTCCGTCTGTGTGCTTAATTTGATAAAAGGATTAAATTGCATTAAATACAAAAATTTGCATGCTATATGTTAAAGCACCTATTTGTTGTGGTTTTTAAAGGTGGAGGCCTTATGAGGCAATTAGACCACTTTTAAGATAGTGGATGTTAGATGGACAAATGTGCCCTTAATGTATATTGTTATTAAATGTTTATTAAAAGGGGTAGTATGGTAAAATGTATATTATTATGTTTATAATAAAACAAATGAATGAAAAGATGAATGTTATCATCTTTTGGTGAATGCCGAATGTTGAAGGAAAAGAAAGAAAATATTTAAGCTAGGTTTCGGTTATATCTAAGCTCAAATTAAGGTATGTATTGGTTTTAGATTTTGATGATTTTTATGTTTTTGAGATTTTTGCTTAGTTTACTATCAAGCCCATGTCTCAATTTTGTGTATTAATGATGAATGTGAAATGTGCCATTGATGAAATGGTGAGCTTTGTGATGAATTTAGGTGTTAAATGAAAGATATGTGTTAAATGAACATGTTTTGTTCTTGAATTTGTGATGAATTTAGATAATTAGGGCTAAATTGTGAAAATAGAAATTTGAGGGACTAAATATGAATTTGATGATATGTATGGACTTGTATAAGATATATGAATATTCAGCTAAGCATGAGTATAGGGTGATTTTGTGTATTTGCTATTTTGAGAAAAATAGACTAAATTGATCAATGTGAAAATGTGAGGGCTAATTTGCAAATTACCCTAAATATGTATATTTGGATTGAATTGAATGAATTTGTGAATAAATGGATTACATTTGAATATGTATAGATCAAGACCCAAAAAAATAGACTTAGATCGCGGGAAAGCAAAAGTAATTGAGTAGCCGTATTCGTTTCTGTTAAATCGAACTCGAGGTAAGTCATTATGCAAATAAACGTATTTGTATTAAGTTGTGTACGTTCATATGACTATTGATAATGATGAATTTTTAAAAGATGATATGTACATGAATTCTAAGATAAGATTGATATAATAACTATGTCCGAGAAGTCCCGTATGAACCTAGGAATAGATAGGATTAGATATGTCATGACATAGGTGTCTGTTCTGTTTTATCATGTAAGACCACGTTTGGGACGTTGGAATTGATTTGAGATTTCGTGTAAGACCATGTCTGGGACATTGGCATCGATATGAGATTTATGTGTAAGACCATGTTTGGGACATTGGCATTATATTGACTTGTGTAAGACCCTGTCTGGGACAATGGCATCGATATTTGAGTACATGTAAGACCTCGTCTGGGACGTTGGCATTGTACGACTATTCTAAGTATTCTGTATATCCTATTAGATTCCGAAAGGTTCAACGGGCAATTTTGAGCTATGAACGATTACGTGAATGTAAATCCGTTTCAGGTATGTTTGATAAGTACATAAGGTGTGTATGAAAGGTAAGTATCTATATGAACTTACTAAAGTCAATATGTGCAATGAAATAATGAGATGATATGTGAAATTATGCTTGAATGAGCTAAGTACACATATGATATGTGAATAGAAATTATGGCAAGCTTTATGTAAGTAAATGTGCCAAAGATCATGTGATGAATTAGCTATGAGAATTATAGGTACCAATGTAATAATTTCGTTATATGCATTGTATGCTATATTTATTTGTATATGACTTACTAAGCTTTTGAAAGCTTACTCTGTGTGTGTGTTTGCTCTATTTTATTGATCGTCAAAGCTACTGAAGGTTCGGGGACCATCAAGGATCATCATCACACTACTCAACTTGTTTTGGTACTTTTGAAATATGAATATAGCTAAATATGGCATGTATAGGCTAGTCATTTTGATTATGTTTGAAGTGTCTATTATAGCCATGAGAGTTGGCTTGATAAGTGTTTGTAATATGCATGAGTCAATGTGTTATATGATGCATGTTTTGGCATGGCTAATTAGCTTATGAAATGGTTAAAGATTTGGTAAGCATATGAATACATTATGATTATGTTTGATTAATCAAAGAAGTGGGTATATGAAAGGTAAAGATGGATGAATTATGCTTAATTGCATATGTGTTTAGTTGTACAATTTGGCATAGTTGGAGTTGCAATTGTAGGTGAAGATTTGATGACTCCTTTGATGTGTTTTGGTTGCAAAATATGTATGAAATGTTTTGGTAGTTTGCTAGTAGGGATGACCCAAGTAAGGGTGGCAAGTTGGCATTGCAAATGGCCTGTTTTGCCTACACGGGCGTGCCTAATGGCCGTGGGAAATTGGCAGTATTTAGCTAAGGTATTTAGCTAAGTGTGCACGGCTTTGGCACATAGACATGCCTGGTAGCCGTGTGATTTAGTCAGTATATGGCCTAAGAGCACACAGCCATGGCACACGGTCGTGCCTAGTGGCCGTGTGGAAAAGTCAATATACATACCCTGATTTGGCACGGCCAAGACACATGGTGTGTCTAGTAGTCGTGGGAGGCACACAGTCTGCTCACACGGGTGTGTGACCTCTGTTATATAGAAAAGTTTTAAATTCTGAGAAATTTCGTAAGTGTTTGGCCTTGTCCCGACCCTACTTTAAAGTATGATTAAGGTCTCGTTGACCAATATAAGGGACACTTTGATTGTGTTTGGTGAATGATTGTATGAAATGTTATAAAAAGTTTTCGATATGTCCGGTAACGCCTTTAACCCTAATCCGACGTCGGACTCGGGTTAGAGGTGTTACATACTCAATAGAGCTTAATAAGGATTACCAGTCCAGGCTAAATCCTTTTTATGACATATGCTCTTAAAAGCTTAATCTAGTTACCCGTCCGGGCTAAATCCAATTTATAACATATGCTTGAGAGGACTTATTTCAGAATTACACGTTCGCAACAAATGCAAGACCTCATTCATTTCGGGAAATCACATATCCATCGATTTTTCATTTAGTCAAATGGGATTTAACATTTTTCAAGCATTATCCAGCATGTGATTATTTCATAAATTAATAACATTCATATAATTCAAATAAGCACATTCCACATTCATTTCAAGCATATAAGTAACATTTTTATCATTTATTGGGCATTATTATTAATCGGGCTATGTCAGATATATTTTCAATGTCATATATATAATATATTTATACAATTAAAAAACACAACACTTAATTCAAGCCTATAAACGTACACAATTTAGTTACACGAACTTAACTCGACAAATGTTCGTGTACATAAAATCTACTAATCCGACATTTTTTCTCTTTTCCTCATTCTAGCTCCAAATTTGGTCTATCCGGATCTGTACGAGTAAATTTAACATCAATTTATCACGTTTTAAACTCAATTCAGTCCAATTTACATCTTAGGTAAAATTACCATTTTGCCCCTAAATTTTCCATAAATTCCAATTTCGTCTCCAGGCTCAAAAAATGAAATTTATACAATTTACTTCCTATTCCAAGCCATACCAAATTTTCACTATAAAATTTACAGCACATATATTCTATAAAATTTAGAATTTTTCTTCAATTTTTACAACTTTACATTTTAGTCCCTAAATCATTTTTTCATCAAAAATCACTTTGTAAAAGTTATTTATTTATCAACAACCTTTCATTTTCTACTATAAATTTTAAAATTTCAGCATATTCATCCATAACATAATTTCCATACTTTGATAACTTTTCAAATTGATCCCCCAAATAGATAGATTAAGCTATCCGATTCAAAAATATCAAAATTACTAAAAATGGGGCAAGAAAACTTACCCAATTAAGCCAAGAAAGTTTCTTCTCTCTCTCCTAGGGTTTCCATTTATTTGGGGATGAAGATGACATAAAAATAAGATGATAATTCTTTTATCATCTTTTAATTAATTAAATTAATTCACTTTCCAATTTAGTGCTTAGCCTTTTTCTAATTTTCCATGGATGAATCATCCAAAAATATCTACTAACTTTTCATAAATGGTCTAATTACCATATAAGAACCTTCAATTTAAAGTTCTATAGCTATTTAATTCCTTTAGCTATTAGAACACAACTTTTGCACTTTACGTGATTTAGTCATTTATCAAATTAAACATGTAATCGATAAATTTTCTTTACGAAATTTTTACACAATATTATTATCATATTGTAGATCATAAAATAGTATTAAAATAATATTTCTTTTCGGGCTCAGATCTATGGTCCCGAAACCACTATTCCGATTTTATCAAAAATTGGGTTGTTACAGAAACAGAATTCCAATTTTCCTATACCTTCGCCCATTCCTCCTTTACACCATTCCAGACCATGATGCTCAAACATTGTAGTGTCCCCTTCGCAGGGCCCAGAGCTTCGCACATCACAGTTCGTACTCAACAACACTGTATAGCAGTATCTAACAGAATCACTCTTTCCTAATCCTAACTTCATCTAACCCGACGATATTTCCCATCGTGTTTCACAATTTGTAACACAAAAGCACAGTCATATGATCACGTAAGCATAGTAACATGGAACACTCCAACTTATATGTGTATCACCACAACCATTTTACTCAAATTCATGTTATTCATTCAATATCCCAGAAATAAGATATAAAAACTCATCTGATGCTTCCTTGCCCCCTCAACTTAGCTTTCCCAAACGCCAAAGCTTCCATTATCTTAAAAGTTAAGCATTATACCCAATGTCATGAGTTAAACTTAGAAATTTCAATTTAAAACACAAGTTTCAAAAAATATGCAGAATCCTTAAAATGGTTTCGAGAAATTCTTTATTCACTTCCTTAACCTTATGTATACTGAAGGACTAAGAACATTACCAGTTTGTTGGATACTCTACTTTTGCGACTCAAAACTCATGCTCACCGCTCCATGCAAAGCTTCCTATAATTATATCTTCTTTGAAGTAACTAAGGAAGAAGATGTAGAAGAGAAGAAAATGAAACAGAATTGAGATGAACCCTCTCCTGAAAGTTACCTCTCAACTATTACAGCCCTTCTCGCATAGTCTTCAACCATGTAAAATCTATCTATTTACAATTATTGTCTCCCACTAAGAATAAGTTGGTTTGAGTCCAACCAAACCAGCATTGGATTTCAACCAAGTCCTAAATCGGTTATTATCTTCTCCTGATTTTCCAGCAGAAGCCGTCAACTTATAGGTTCTTTCAATTTAACCCCTCAATTATTTCTTAATTTTCGGACTTAGTAGAAATAGGGTGTAACACTAGCCTTTTGGTATTTGTACTTGGCAAGTCAATAACTAAAATGCTACAGTACCAGGGCAAGGTAGCAATACATAGGGTTTATGTATCGATACCTCTACCCCAGACTTGGCCAACTACATTGTTTTAGCTTGTTTTGACTCCTAAGGGCTCGTTTTAGGTCCCAAACACCTCCAAACAGATTATTGTTGATTTTTAAAGTTTTTTTAAAGCCTACAACATACTTTAACTTGATTTAGTGAAATTTATTAAATTTCTCCAAGATTTTAAATCTTAAATATTCTTAAGATTTTTGTTAGGTTTGTGCTCCAATGGCATCTCTCATCCATATCGAACATCAGGACTAGTAAGGGGTTTTACCTATTACTTTTTCTCTATTTTTCTTGATGTTTTAATTTTCTTTATGAATTTTCAAGAATTCTTTATCTTTTTTCATGATTGAACTGGTGGTCAACTAGTTGAAGCGAAAATTGGTGATCTGACCGATTAGACCACCAATTTGTGTTTTACAAAATTACACATTACTCATTATGTATTCATATGATCACTAGTTAAAAAGATGAAAAGAATAATAATCTCTTGACGTAAAACAAAACATTTAGTTACCACAATTTCTTCATATGTTATTGTCCATGATTTCTTAGGTAGGTTCATTTGATTCGTTGGATAATTTTTTTTATTTTAAATTTTAATGTTGTGTAAAATTGGAAACACGAAAATATACATACTTTTTCATGCCTTTTTTAACTCAAATTCATGCAATTTCGTAGTAATTCTTGTCGAAAAATATATAAAAATTATAAAATAATTAAATTGTACTTAAATTATTAACATGTTGAATTTTAATAAATTTTATAATAAATTTTGATTTATTTTAATTTATTTTCGACAGATTCGCACAAAAGGCGAAAATTGGCTTGGCAGACACTACAGGAAGCACAAAACCGAGAAGCAATTTTGAAGCATCGAGGCGAATTAATTTCTTAGCCTAAGACGGTCCAAATTATGAATATTAATTCATAATATAATTCATTTTAATTTTAATCTAATTTATTTTGGGTTAAATAATTATTATTAATTAATTATGAAAAGAGGTTCAATTGTGCTAAACCGAGAAGACCGATCCAACCGAGCAATGGGCTACCCAAAACCGTCCAACATGCTGACCCAATCAGCTTATTTAGTTGATTATCTAGCTTGCAAAACAGCCCTTGAAGCTTTCTTGAAATTGCATTCAAACCCCTCCACTATTCAAGCCTTTGTAGATTTGCCCCTAGCTAAATTTAGCAAATTTGAAAGCTTCAAACGTGCCACATGTGTGGCCAGCCATGAGGGGAGTCTATGGCTGCTGATTTTTTGCTATTTTTAGCAGCCTACTCAACCTCATTGACTGCTCATTTCAAACACACCTCTCATCCTTTCATTCTTCACTTCTCTCTCACTTTCTCTCTTCAAAACCCCTTCATTTGTTCTTCTTTTTCCCTTCCATTCCCTTGCCGATTTCCCCTTTTGGAAAAGGGCCCTTAAACCACTGTTGGAAGTAGCATTTAAGTGCTCATAGAAGCCTCGGTTCAACAAGAACAAGCGGAGAAGGAGGAGCAGAGCAAACTAGTCAAGCTTCGGAGAAACACCAGATTTGATTCTAGTTCCCTATCCTTTTATTTTTATTGTTGTTGTTAAGAACATATCTATGAATACTTGTTATGTTGATATGTTTAATTTAATTAATATGGCTTAAATTTAATTCGTGTTAGGTTGATTGCATTTCGTGTACATAAAATTGTATACCTAATTGCATCAAATATATAATTTTAGAAATTAATTAGAAGATTAGTGTAATTCTGAAAGCATATAATAAAGAAAATTTAGGGGTGTTCAAATGGTTGGGTGGGTTAATACCCAAACCGAAGTACCATTAACGGAATTACTCAAAATGTAAAAATCTTGAACCGTTAATCGAATTGAAGTTTTTTTCAAATACATTAATCGAACCGAAATATTTCGGTTAATTCAGTCGATTAACCGAAATTTATATGTTTTGTGTCTTTTGATTAAAATAAGTATAAAACATATAAAAATACATTGCTAATGTTCATTTTTTAATGGTTCAAAAACTTTAAATGAAGGTGAAAATAACAAATAAGACATTAGATACACTATAAAAATCTTGAAAGTTAATAATTATATATAATATATATTATTTATTTCGATTAATTAATTAATTTAATTAATTATCCGATTTCAATCGAATTAACCGATAATTAAAATTTTAAAAATCATTAATCAAACTACCAACGTCGTAAGAAAAATAGTACTAGAAAGGAAGGTAATATCGACTCAAAGTTTTCACCATGGTTTAGTTCCAATAAAGTAAAATTCTAAAGTTAAGTGTCCTTTTCAGAAAAATAATTGCAAGTCAGAAAAAAGGATTGTCCATTTCCTATATGATTATAACTCCATTTTTTTAATATTAATAAAATAGTTTTATAATAATAATTTAAGATTAAATGTTGTTGTCGAAACTATTTTTTTGTTGGAAAACGGGCTGACTTTAAAAAGAAAAATAGAGTCGCCACTAATCTTTTTTGAAGTGTGATTGGGTCACTTTAAAAAATATTTTGGTCTACGGATTTTAAGAAAACGGCTCGAGTCGGTTATGCACGAGGAAGGATTAGCACCTCAACGCCCAAAATTGGTACCGTGTTGATTGATTAATGTCCTTAATATCGAAAATTAAAAAATATTTTAAAGTATGGAAAAATGTTTGGATGACTCAGATTGATATCGAAACTCTCTTGTTCGAAAAGTCGAAATATCATGTCCAAAGACGATAGGACACGATGCTTCAAACTTTCGATACCAAGATCATTTTATGATTTCCAAAATACATGTAGTGCAATTTGAAAAGGGTATTTCACTATTTGGCTAAACTAAAACCAAACCCAAAGACGATTGGGTACGATTCCTTGGATTTCAATAATGAAATATTGCCCTTATTTAAGAAATACGATAAAAAAATCATGAAGGATATCTAGTTGTTTAGATGAATAGAAAATCGAAACCCAAAGACGATTGGGCACGAATTTCTTGAACTTCCAAACACGAAACATTGCCTTATTTTCAAAAATACGATTGAAATTTTAAAGAATATTTAGTGATCCAGATTTAACGAAAAATCAAGCCCAGTAGCGATTGGGCACAATTTCTAACTTCCAAACACGAAATATTACCTTTGTGAAACCCTTTTTATGAATTTTGAAAAAAGCAAAATAAAATATCAATAAGAAAATAATAGTAATAATATTAGAATTAATAGTGGTAATAATAAAAAATAATGGTAGTAGTAAAATAAATGTAATTATAATAAGTATAATTGTAGTAATAATATATATGTAATAATAGTGATAAAAAATAATAGTAATGAAAAATAGGAATAATAAATAGTAATATAAAAAATGATTTTATAATAATAATACATGTAAAATAGTGGCAATAATAAAATGATGCTAATAATGCTAACGAACCTAGTAATAGTAATAAATTAAAAGGAAAAAATATTAAAAACAATAATGGTAATGGCCACATTAAAACAAGAAGTACAATAATATATATTTAGAGATAATTGATTTGAAAGTAAAGCGTAATAGGGACTAAATTGAATTTAAAACAAGCATCCTGGGCAAAATCGTAAATAAAATTAAAAGATGGACCAATTAGAACTTATGAGTAACAATGAGGGGCTAAAGGAAAATATCCCCACCCTCCAAAATCGGTCATGCATGCACCGCAAAGACACGGTGGCCAAAACTAAAAAGCTTTTTTTCGATGATCTCAAAATGGGTATGTTTCTACCTCTTTTTCAGATTTTCGCTTATTCTTAAAAACAAGTGTAAAAAAATGAATAAAAGAAAAATAAAAGAACACCTTGAATATTTTGAATCATCTCAAAATTCTTTTCTTTTGTGTACTTGATTTCTGTATTCAGAATTATCGTAAAAATAGAAGAAAGAAAAAACCTCCCCTTTACAATGGTTTTGAATGGCTTTATAGCCAAATTCTACAACTTATGCATGCAAGTGGGGTGATGGAGTTAGTGGGATGGTGGAGTTAGTGGAGTGGTGGAGTTAGTGGTCGGTTTAGTGGGATGGTGGAGTTTGTGGTCGGTTTAGTGGTCTAGTTGGGTTAGGGTTACTTGGGCTTGGTTGATTGGGTTTGGGTTGATTTTTTTTTAGTTTGTTGTTTGGGCTTTGGTTGGGGTAAAATTAAGTCATACAGTTATATTTATTTAATTTAAATTATTTTCAATGAAAATATTTCACTCATACCCTGTTTTGGATGAGAAATTTCAAAATGCATTATTTTAAAAACACTCGAGTTCATAGCTATCTTATTTTATTTTTTAAAATGTCTTTCAGAATTATTGAATGGAAAAAAAATTAGTTTCAAATTTATCAAATAATTGCGTAAGTGTGATGACAAGTTATGGTGCAGAGAAAAAAACTTGTGCTTTATATAGGATGGGATCCAAGTAAGTACAGCATGTCTATATCTGAAAAAGAACACCCAAATTTGACACCTTTGAACACCAGGTTTCAAGCTATAAGTTTTATGTGTAACCAAAAGCCTATATTATTTAGAAGAACAGAAGGTGTACGTAAAATACCCAAGTGATTGGACATCAAAAATTATATAGCCCCATTTAAAACCCAAAGAGTGACATACTCTCCACATCCCAATTTTTCATTTCTAAGTCGCTATTTTCACATTATAATAATATAAACTGTAGGTGGATTTTTTTCAAGGCCATTTTGGTCATGGACTTGCTTCTGCAAAATGGAAGGAGGAGATTTAAACCAACATGAGATCCAAATGTTCAAAAACAAAATTTATATCGAGTTTTAATACAACCTAAATTGAACAAAATACATTTAACTATTTTCTCAAACTCTACCCAACATCCATCAAACATGAACCATAAGATTAAAAAGCCAGGCTAGCTCCAAACATTAGGCTGCACCAGCTTTCTGTTTCTTTGGCATGCGGTAGCCGCCAACAACGCACGCATGGTCACGCTCAAATGGTTCGAGAGTGACTTGTTCGAAAGGCTTGAACTGCTCCTGTTGCAATTTCTTAACTTCACTCTGGAATACAGCCTCAGCAGGGACCGTTGAGTCAATGCAGTTTGCCTGAACAAATTCAAAATCTAATCAAGTTGATGTCTAAATGCACAGCTGTAGGATTCTTGTTCAACTTCACCTACGTTTAAAATTCACTAACCTTGATTGAAATAACAAAATGACCTCCAGCCTTCAGGAAATACGATGCATTCAAAGCCAGAATTCTTGCCTGCAAACCAACAGAATCATCTTAAATTCATCTCCACGGATCAAAGGATATGAAAGATAACTTCAGCAAGGCTAGAGACTAACAATCAGAGTACTTCACCATTGCATGGTTATAAAGTAAAAAAAAAAAAACAACTGAGAGAAAACCATCATATTTCATGTTCCACTCTCCTAAATCATACATGTCAAGTTTGGAATAAATTAAATTTACTTTTTGTTGCATGTAAAAAACGTTTCAACTGTTAAAATATACATCAATGAGATAGAAATATCAGATTGATTTGAAAATTTACATGCATACCAAATGCAATTATATTGAAAATTTTAACGGTTGGACTGTTAAAAAGTTAGGCTGCTATGCAAGAGTTCCATAGAAATACTTCCTGGTAAAGAAGTAGAGTATCTATAAGTTTCAACTCTTTGTAGGCTTAATTAGGGGTGAGCAAAACTCGATTCGATTCGAAAAATTCGAAAAAAAATTCGAATTTCGAATTATTCAAATCGAGTTAATCGAGTTAATCGAATCAACTCGAATTTTGAGTTTCAAATTTCGAGTTCGAATCGAGTTGAATTTTCAAATTCGAATAATTCGAATAATTCGAATAAACCGAATATAAACTATATTTTTTTTTTAAAAATTTTAGGCTTTTACCCATTTCTCCCCAAGCCCATCAGCACTCAGCCCAAAACTTTTTTTCCTAAATCCTAAGTTCCCAACCCAATTCCTCTTTCTCCCCCAAATTAAACCCCCAAATCAATTTTTTAATTTTTTTTTAAATTTTAAGATTTTATTTATTCACTTTACCTAATTTTTATTGTATGATCATGTTTTAAAAATTTAAAAAATTATTTTTAAAAATTACATAAAATAAACAACACTAAAGTCATTTTTTTAAAATTTAACTCGAACAAATATATTCAATTCGATTCGATTCGAATTTCGTCTCACTCGACTCGATTCGAAAAAATTTCAAATTAAGTTAAGATGATAAAATACGATTCGAAAACTCGATTAACTCGAAATTTTTCGATTCGATTCGATTCGATCAATGCTCACCCCTAGGCTTAATACTTGATACCAATATAGTATATAAAAACCAAAAACACATTTCTCAAAAGAGGAAAATCTTTCTTGAAACCGAATTTGCAAATTATTTTAGGTTGATGACTTAATATTGCATCAGATACTCGAGTTTGCATCATCCATGAAGTCCTGAAGGGGAATCCGAGTAGAGTTCATCATTTGCAGTTTAACAAATACAGCCTTTTTCAAAGTCTGAAGATCAAAAGAACTATTTTGAAAACAAAAGATTTAAGAATCATCACATAAGAAGCCAAAAGAGAAAGAAACCAATCAAAACACGCAGGCATATTCAGAATAAAAAATTTGAAATGCATGTAGGTCATAGAGATGCAAACTACATGATCTCAAACTACCAATTAATTAAGCAAATAAAACTGATTGTTTTCCAAAATTTCCTGAATCAAAAATAGAGTTGCAAAAATGCATAAAAAGCAAACCTGATCAGGCTGCGCAACATCAGAAAATATCACATCCACCATGCCAACTAGCATCCTGTATTTAGCAGGATGCCTAGCATCTTCAATGATAGGTATAACATTCGTTCGCTTCTTAGCCATGTTGACCAAATCCCTACCACTTCTGTGAGAAAATTCCACAGCATAAACCACTCCATTCTGAAGGAAAATGAAATGAACAAACAATAAGCAACTCTGCCAGGTACAAACATACAATGACATTAGGATATTTGGGGGTTAATACTATACTTACAGGACCAACAACATCGGATACATGAGAAACAGTGGTACCCGAAGCAGCTCCAAGGTAGAGAACCTTAGCACCGGGTTTCTTGATTAAACACCAAAAAGAAACAGAATTAAACAGTTGTCAGGTATTTAAAAGTCTTACTAAGAGATACTCATTCTGTACATTATATGAACAAGCATAAAAAAGGACATGTGAAAGCTTACAATCCATATATTATCAACACCACCAAGAATTGCAGCTGCCAACTTGGATCGGAAAGGGTTCCAAACCCTGTACTCAACTTTGGTTCCATCTTCATCCTGCTAAGTGAAAAAATCATGAAGACCCTTAATTTTTCATTGCAAAATTTATCATAATCTTGACAGCAAGTTTTAGAGGGAAAAAAAAACAAATAGCCAAAAACGAAGTATATCCAATACATGATATCAATGATCCTATCGTGGTAAATGAGAGAATGGAAATGAATTGAGTGATTAGAGAGACAAAATGACCTGAACAGCAATCCTCTTTTCATTGTAGACAGCCTCACCAGGAACCATATTCTTAGTAACAAGAGCATCTTCTTTACCCTTGGCAACAAAAACTCCCTCGTGTCTATGGGGCTCAACTACAACCTTGCTCCCACCTTTCATTCCTCCTCTTCCACCACCACGTCCTCTTCCTCCACCGCGGCCACCACCACGGGGCTTCATGCCACTGCCTCCCCTATCGCCACCTCTTCCACCACCACCACCCCTTCCTCTTCCTCTCCCCCCATCACCTCTGCCCCTAAACCCACCACCACCACCACGGCCTGCACATAATCAAACATTAAAATAACAGAACATGACTCTAAAATCATTTAAAGAAAAACAGAGGACTGAGATGCTTATAAGCTCCAGACCATCAGACCCAGCTGTTTTAACCATATACAAGAAAAGAAAATAGTTACCCCTTGGAGGTCTCATCTTTGGTAGAGTTCGATAGCAAGGAGAATTAAAGGCAAAGCAAATGGAATGATAGTGGGGAGGGTAGTGAGGGCTAGGGGTTCTGCGTTATATAGAATGAAGACTAGGGTTTTGGGAAGGGGCGAAAAAGAGAAAGGTTTATACTTTATAGGACAAAGGCCCACATTTAGAACAGTGGTAAAAACAATGGGCTTGTTGGACTAAATCAATGGGTGGGAGTCTCATAGCCCAAGTTCCTCGTTTCGGTGTTTTTTTATATTTAATTCATAATAAATATTTTAAATTTTAAATTTATAAAATTTATTTATTCTGCAGAAATTCTTTTAAATATATTATTTAAAAATAATAGGCTGTTGTAAAAAGCTCTCAATTAAAAAAAAAAAAAGCAATTAAGCCTTTGTTTATTTTTTTTTCACTCAGTTGTCAAAATACATTAAAAATATCATTTGACCGTAAATTTTAACAGTTAACTGTTGAAGTTAACTGTCACTAATTTTTTTAGTTAAAATCACCACGTGTCACAACCACGACATGACATATGACAAAAAATTATAAAAATAAAAATCAATAAAAATTATAAAATTACTAAAATTTAATAAAAAATATATAATTTATATTTTTATAAAATGAATCAAAAATTCTCTTTAATCATTAACTTTAACCGTTAACCGTTAACCGTTAAAGTTAATGACCCCTAGTTTTTTTTTTTCAGTTAATACCATTGTGTGTTGCAACACAACGTGACATGTGGCACAAAAATGATAAAAAAATAAAAATCAATAAAATTAATAGAAAAATATAAAATGTTTCTTTTTGGTATGATAATTTTTATAATTTTTTTTACTAATTTTATATTTCTTTCATTTTATAATTTTCTTATGACTTTATAAAATTTTATAATTTTTTTCTATATTTATATATTTTTATAAAAAAATTACAATATTTTTTCTAATCTATAATAAAATTTAAATATTTTTTATTTTTATTAAAATTTAATAAGTTTTATTGATTTTATTTTGTATCATTTTTTTGCCACATGTCACATTGTGTTTGTGACACGTGGTGACTTTAACTTAAAAAAAGTCGGAACGATAAGCTTTAACGGCCAATCGTTAAAGTTAACGGTCAATGAGTCTTTGATGCATGTTGGCAATTGAGTGTAAAAAAGCAAGGGCTTAATTATTTTTTTGAAAAAGTTTGAGGGTCTTTTTAATGCATTTTGAAAGTTCAATTATCGAATTGAGTGCCAAAAAAAGTAGGGTGAAACACCCCATACCCGATTCGGTCGCCAGACCCGAGCTATAAGGTGCTACAAGCAAATACGAAACATTTGATTACATTTCATAGTCCAAATACCAATTCAATATCACTTTGTTCATATAATATCAAGTATAGCATTCAATTCAATCAATTTTGGGTTTATATTGAGCTTACGAAAGCTTAAAACCAATATGGTATCAATCAGGGATAAAATAAAAACAAGAATAAAAAGATAAGAAAATTTTACAAACTGGGGTCACATAGTCGTGTTCCCTAACCATGTGAAAAGCTGAGGCTGTGTGGGTCAAAAGTGCAAATACTCAAAAGATGTCACACGGCCGTGTCGTTGGATCGTGTAACAAACTGTGATCGTGTGCACTAAAATCACCTTAAACGTGCAGATCACATCGCCGTGTCATATGTCTGTGTATGGCACACAACCATGTGTTAGGTCGTGTATTAGGCTATGTCTACCTGTAGATATCTTCCAAAACAAGCTTTCTAACCCTAAATCACTTACACCGCAAGCAACATTTTATACCAAGTTTCAACCAGTTCAAAAGCATTGATATTATACCAAAAATATCACTCATAACAATCAACCTATGTGTCTAACCAATATGCCACATTTGACACCTCAATCCAACAAGTCAAGTCCAAACATAACATTATATTCAAACAAATCCAATATGTCATCCAAGGCACCTCAAAACAATTAATATAATGTTATGTTTGGACTTGACCATTTTAAACACCTTATAATAATGTTTCCATTCAACCATTCAAACATGCACAAACCTTACCAAATCCATTCAAACTTAGCATACACATACCATTCATTTGCTAGCACATTTATAACATATTGCTTTATCACCACATAAGCATTATAAAATACATACCTATACCATCAACAAGAATTACCCAATACCAAGATTATTACCAACTTATAATTATATACATATTCACATAACATTCAAATTGTTAAATTCATCCAACACATAACATAGTCAACCACAAAACTCTCCTAGGTATGTGCCATGACCAAACCAAAATTATCTCCAACTCTTGAGTCCAAGATTTCCATTGGATGCTAAAGTCGTTATATAGAATCACGTATTTAATCAACCCATGCACGGAAACAATTGAACGTTGAGTAATCCATACAAAAACATCACTATAAACAATATCAATATGATAGGATTTTAAGAAAACTTTCAAGGTTTTATTAAAACATAACATTATACCAAATGTGTTAATTATACCATAATGACATACCATACCCCAATTTCATACCAATCTTTTGAAGTGAATAATTTACTCCTAACGCTCATCGATACGATTGGCACCCAGTGCCTCATCAAACAAATAGAAGAATCCAATTACGCCTAGCGCTCATCAATTTAATTGGCACCCAGTGCCTCATCTGGTAAACTGAAACATTACTTGTATATTCACTAAGTAACGAATTTTTCCATAGAATTTTCAATTATATACCAACAACCAAGATTCATAACTCAATTCAACAAGTCGTCTCAAAACATAACATTTTTCAATTCAATACAATTTAGTCCTTCATCGCGAGAATCAACATTTCACAACAACTTGATTCCATCAATTATTTTCAACTTACTTTTACCTTAGATCATGCTAAGCAATGAAAGTATATAGAAATTTAAATGAATTAATTTATGAAATTACAAACCATAAGCCCTAAGCTATGCATATACATTTAAACTATGTAATATCATTATATACATATCAATTTTATAATCAAGTTCAACATCTACTAATTTCCATTCAACTAAACCAATTTACTCAATATGGTACCCAAATTATACCAATACAATTTGTACAAATCTAACCTATATTATATAACATTCACCCTTTTATAATCCATTCAATTCCATAGTATTTACGTCATACCATTAATCAATTGTTACCTAGTCAATATCTATTTCACATAAAGATATTTTATATTTTTCGATTTAATCTTTTGATGCCAAAAGCATTATATAATAACAATTCAACTATAAAGCAAAACAATATATTACAAATACATCATCAATTAATAAATTAAGTCCCGCGTGAATTACCTAACTAGCCCAACAACAAATACAATACCAAGGACTATTTTGTAATTTTTTATTCTTTTTGCGATTAAGTTCCGATTGGTTCAATCCTTTATCAATTCAAATACTTGAAAAAGCTGGAATACATGCATATTACCTATTAATTTCATTTTGAAAGTTTTCTAAACTTTTACATTTTATTCAATTTAGTCACTAAAACCGAAACTAGCATAACTTTAACATTTGAGCTCCAATTTTTAAACCCATTTCAAATTCATCCATCTACATCCCTCTATTATCAATAATTATAGAATTTTAAAGCCAATTTCAAATTATTTACACTTTAGTCCCTATACTCAAATTTTAACAAATTTCACTTTACAAATTAGTCCATAATCAAATCTAAACTTATAGCCAAGCCATTTATCAGAAAAAACATAAAAATACCATCAAGGGAAGCCTTTCAAAACTTTAACAACTTTACGATTTAGTACTTGGGTTAGCTAAATTAAGTTAGAATGATCTCAAAAATATAAAATTTATGAAAAACGAGCTTAAAATTAATTACCATGCAAGGAGAAGAAGATGGTCGAATGTTTCCTTAGTTCATCCATGGTGAATTCAATTGGGAGAAGAAAAATGAGAAAAGATAATAGACATATTTGTTTTTCTTTTATATTTTATCTTATTTTATTATTAATTAAATATTATAATTAACATATTTTCCCTTAAAACCATGCTATGACCGTCCACTATAATAGAATATGACATAATTTCTATTTAAATCCCTTCAATAATACTATTTGACTCATTTAGCTAATAAGGATTAATAGCGATTAATTTTTTCAGCTTTTACGATTTAGTCATTGTACTTCAATTAATCATCCAATTACTAAAATCTATCTTTAAAAATTCTATTCACCTCTAAAATAGCTCCATAGATATTTAATAAAAATATTTATGAGCTCGATTTATGGAAATGAGGTTTAGATACCTCATTTTTCAAAACCACTGACTTTAGAACCGATACATGTGTATCTTGACTAACTTTCTAAATAACCAAAATTAATAAACCATAATTCAATATAATACTATAACGACCTCTTATTAATATTTACGAACTCGACCATCAAAGAATGGGGTTTCAAAACCACCGTTTCTAGCACCACTGGAGAACAGGTTGTTACAGATGGGTTTAATTGCTTTTTTTAAAAATTTTTGAAGACCTTTTTGGTGCATTTTGAAAGTTCAAATACTCAATTGAGTGAAAAAAAAAAGCAAGGGCCTAATTGCTTTTTTTTTTTGAAAAAATTTGAGGACTTTTTTGATGTATTTTGAAAGTTCAAGTACCCAATTGAGTGCAAAAAAAAGTAGGGTCTTAATTACATTTCTTGAAAAAGTTTGAGGGTTTTTACACTCTTAAGCCAAAATAATATAATATAATAAATAGAGTTAGTATTTGATACACTATTTTATTTCACAAACAACTTTAAAAATTATCATTTTTAATATTTATTTTTAATATTCTACTACACTCCTACGAGACACTTTAATCATGTTTGTGGAGTTTAAAAAGAGATGTGTCAATTTTAAAGTTGCTTGTAGAATAAAAATATATATATTGTCAATGTATCAAATACTCACCCTTTAAAAATAAAAATATTTACCTTATGTGTAAAAAAAAATTAAACATGTAAAAAAAGTAATACTTTTAAAATGGGCAAGTAAATATCTTAAAATTGATTGAATAATTTATAAATATGCCATTTATAATATAAAATATTGTAAAAAAAAACGATTAAGCTCCTAAACTCAACGATTGTTGAGCATCGATTTTTTTATATAATGCCTAGAATGATTTATAGTTCCTCTTCAACCCTTTAGTATTAGTCCTCAACTTTTTGAAATTATAGTTAGTAAATAAGCAATTTTAGTCCTCAACTTTTATATTCTTTTATCAATTTGACCCTAGTTCTATATAAAATAGAAAAAAACTCAAAATTATTTTTAAAAATATAAATTTCATATAAAAATTCTAAAAAATAAAATCTGAAAAATATTATTTTGAAGCACAAATATATATGGGAAATAAAGAAATCATTATGCTATAAAATCAAATAACAAATTAAAAATAAAATCAAACCAAACAAAGTCAGATAATTACATATTTCTTCAATGTTTCAAGTTAAGTTTCATGCCACTGAAGAACATCCAGAACTGATATCATAGAGACTTGTGAAATTGGCTCTAATGTCATTTTTTAAACAAAAAGAATATACCACAAAATTTTAATGTTCAAACTCAATTCTAAACTTCAATCCATTTAAATTATTTTTCAAAACCCAAATTATATTTTAAAATACATTTGATGAAAAAGGAAATAAAAGAAGCAATTATTATTATTATTATTTTTGGAAGGAGAAGAAGGCATAGCAGGGGCGACAAGCAGTTGATATTTGGATGGATTGGTACAGCAAATGTGGATGAAAGGGGAAAATTGGATTTTAGAGTCAGCGAAGGAGGAGAGTAGAATTTTTGTATTGGTGGAACCATGTTGACTATAGTCAAACTACCCAAATTTAAATGGGACGGCTAGGGGAAGAAATAATAAACACACACACACACACACCATCCCTTTAAATTACTCCTTACCCCACTAATTTCTAGTATCAAATTTTACTCGAAAATTCTCCAGACGTTAGAACTAAAAAAAGAAGTCAATTTACGTAAAAAATCACGCATTTTATTTTTCCATTACCACTATTATTATCATCACTTACATTTAAACAAACTATTCCACCCTCTATTTCAATCATCTCCATTCCATCAACCTGACATAACATTACAATGCTAAAAATCCATGTCAATATTTAGCAAGCCCAACAATATTTCTTACCGAGAGGTGAAAATGAAGCAATGGCACCATAATTTATCTACAATTTTCAGCTATAGCGATGAATATTTAATGCTGCCCAGACTTATTTTACCTACAATTTAAGCTGTAGTGATCAACATTTATTGCTTCCCTTAACACATCATCAACTGTCCATCACCTTTCTTTTATGCAATCATTTAATGTTTCAGTTTTCGCCTCTTATTTCCCACCTTTTACTGTGTCAATTACAACCATAAAATATGATGTACCACTGCCATTTTCTTACTAATATTTTTTTACATATATTCTTTCCCCTCCAATTTTATAAAAAAAATATAATAATTTAAGTTTTAATCTTTATTAAATCACATATATTTCTTTTGTTAATATAGACATCACATCAATAATTAATTAATATTTTATATTAAAATATTAATACATTAATATTTTGTTAATATTTTTATTAATATTTTGTTAATACATTAATATTTTACTTACATTTAATTATGATGGTTTGATTTTAATAGAATATCAACAATTTTTTAGACTAACATAATAAATTATGATGGTTTGATTTTAATTTTGTTATTTGTTTAGAAATTATTTTATCATAATAATAATTTTTCTTATAGTAACTAATATTTTTAAAAATATAAATTATGTAATTATGTATAATTATAATTTTAGTATCAAACATGACATAAAAATTACAAGGTAATTACACTATGTCAACTAAACATGTAGAGTTTGGTTCATTTGAAACATAACCTTAATATTACTTATTCTATTACATCTTATTGTAATGTCGGAATATTTGGCATGTGTGGAAGGTTTAAGTTGAATTAATAGCTGTGGGATTTGCCTTAATTTACTAGTGTTAGTCTTCTAAGAAAAAATATATCATAGAAAATGACATTCGCTCAATGATAAGAAGAAGACAGTAAATATTATATGAATTAGAATTATTGATATAATTGTAATTTATAATTTAAAAATATTAAACATATTTATGAATAAATTATGATAAATACAATATTACAAATTATACATCAACTAATTTTAAGGTGTTTTTAAGTGTAAAATTATAATTTGATCGACAACTTAATAAATTTGTAGCTTCAAACCAGAAGAGGGGACGGCGGCAGAGGCAGGGGCAGGCATATTAATGGGTCACAACTGCTCTTACAGGCAGGCATATTAATGCAACGCCCACCTACATCATCAAGTGTTTATGTTTCTATCTCATCTTCTATAAGTATCTCCATTGTCTAATCTCCTTTTTCTATCTACAACTTTTTGCATCTTTGAGAACTATATTCTCTTTCTAAAAATACAACAAAATATTAATTAGGATATATGGCAGGTGATTCAGGGAAGAAGGAAGAGATGTCAAAGGTGAAAATCATCAGCACAAGTCATGTGAAGCCTGGAAAGATGATAGGAAGAAAAGAATGTCAATTGGTTACTTTTGATCTCCCATATTTGGCATTCTATTATAACCAGAAGCTGTTGTTTTACAAGTGTGGGGAGTTTGAGGAGAAGGTGGAAAAACTCAAGGATGGGCTGAGAGTGGTTTTGGAGGAGTTTTATCAGCTAGCAGGCAGGCTTGGTAAAGATGAGGATGGGGTTTTCAGGGTGGAATACGACGATGATATGGACGGTGTCGAGGTGGTGGAAGCCACCGCCATGGAGATCGGCATCGAGGAACTGGCGGCTGAAGACGGCACTGCCTCTTTCAAGGACTTGATACCCTACAATGGTGTTTTGAACTTGGAGGGCCTTCACAGACCTCTCTTGTCTGTGCAGGTAATCACTTTCTTTAACTTGCTGTTTTTTGTCCATTAAATTGATGAAATTGCTAGGTTAAATCACAGAAAAACTATTACGGAGCTCACTAGTCTCTCTAAAAAATGAATAAATTAATCATTATACATTAAATTATATTTTTAAATAAAAAATTAAAATTTAATTTCTCCTCCATTATACTGTCACCGTTAAATCCCACATATATGATATATATATATATATATATATATATATATCATTTCTATAGGGCAAGGAGAGGTTCGTATTCCATTACATATCAAATATGTGTTGATATCCATTAAAAGCATAATGTTGGATGTAAAAGGAAATTTTCCTATAACTTAATTTCATTAATGTGATTGGAGCATTTAGTGTCTCATGCCAACCCACCTGCAATTATTCCATTTTGATACAACAGAAGCTTCAACCCTCTCCACCCGCCCTTTTCCTTCTCAAGTTAATGGGCTTGAGATCCAAAGTAGTGGTAGTCCACTTGATAAAATGGACCCAAAAAAGGAGACTAACCCATTTTATAAAATATATCAAATCATAGATATTAGAAAAAGAAAGTGCATAGATTCATAATGATAATGATATTGTGGGATAGATAACCAAGTTGAAGGACGGAGTGGCAATGGGGTGCGCATTCAACCACGCCATCCTTGATGGAACTTCCACTTGGCATTTCATGAGCTCATGGGCCCAAATATGTAGCGGGTCCAACTCCGTCTCAGTCTCGCCGTTTCTCGAGCGGACCAAAGTCCGAAACACCCGCGTGAAGCTGGATCTCTCGCTCCCACCTAACCCTGTCAACGGTGACGCCAACCAAGGCCCCCAGCTGAGGGAGAAACTCTTCAGGTTTTCTGAAGCTGCCATCGACAAGATCAAGTCAAAAGTCAACTCCACCCCACCATCCGACTCCTCTAAACCATTCTCAACTTTCCAATCTCTAGCTTATCACGTTTGGCACCACGTAACCCTAGCACGTGAACTCAAACCTCAAGATTACACAGTTTTCACTCTCTTCGCAGATTGTCGTAAAAGGGTTGATCCACCCATGCCGGAAAGTTACTTCGGAAACCTGATTCATGCCATCTTCACCGTCACGGCAGCCGGGTTATTGTTGTCTAATCCACCGCAATTCGGTGCATCGTTGGTACAAAAAGCTATAGAAGCGCACAACGCGAAGGCCATCGAAGAACGAAACAAGGAGTGGGAAGCAGCGCCGAAGATATTCGAGTACAAGGATGCTGGTGTGAACTGCGTGGCGGTGGGGAGCTCTCCCAGGTTCAAGGTATACGATGTGGATTTCGGGTGGGGAAAACCGGAAGGGGTGAGGAGCGGATCCAACAACAGGTTTGATGGGATGGTGTATTTGTATCAAGGGAAGAGTGGTGGGCGGAGCATTGACGTGGAGATCGCCTTGGAAGCTGGAGCACTGGAGAAGCTGGAGAAAGATAAGGAGTTTGTGTTGGAAGTTTAGATCAATAATCAAGACCTTTGTTATCATTTGGGTTTTGATCACAACAAATGTTTTGTTTGTTAACATTTCTTACGCCATCCCTAGTTTGTTACACAAATCTACTATCTTGTCTTTTATGCTGTGCTGTCAATAACAACACTGAACTTATGTCTTATGTTGGTAACGCTGTCGTTTAGGACGATACAAACGTATCTCATGTTTGTTCGATGGGGAAATACCGAATTTTTGTTATACATTTACAAGTATATTGGTAAAAAGAACTCTCTAGTCCCTCTCAATTTCAATATTAAGTAAATTGCTTTCTTCAAAAAAATCAGAATTATTTAATCCCTTATCAATTTAAAAATGAGCAACTATCGATAATTAATCATGATGTTAATATTTTTCTGTCAATTTACATAAGTTTAATTGGTATAATAATATATTTAGCTCTCATAATTTATATATTTTATCAATTTGGTTATGATTTAATAAATTTAGCTCGCAATATTTGTGTAAACGTAAATATTAAGACTAAATTTGTTGAATTTTTAGAATAAATACTAAATTAACAAAATTTATAAATATCGAGGGCTAAAATTGCATTATACCAATCAAAATAATGTAAAATTGACAAAAGACATTAACACCATGATTAATTATCTTTAAATGCTCACTTTCAAAATTGATAGTAATTAAATTATTCTGATTTTTTAAAGAGATCAATTTGCTCAATTTCAAAATTAAGAGAAACCATAGAAGTTTTTACCTTATAAAATTTATGCAAAAACTAAATTAAGCTTTGATTTAAATCATAAAGGCATGTTTTAAAAATCATAATCTCTAAACTATTTGTGATTTTTTAGATTTATTATGAATTTAAATTAATTTTTTTAAAATTAAAAAAAAAAAACACTCACAGTGATAGTTGTTATTTTGCAAAAAAGAATGAGTTTTGGGGGGAAAGGATTGTATGAAACAATGACGCTATGTCATATGTATCCCTTTTTCAATAGATTTATGCCACATCAGCATTTTCATCCTAAAAAAAATCAAATCCAAACTAAAATCATGAAATTCAGGATAAAAATACTGGTGTGACATAAATCTATTAAAAAAGAGATACAGATGATGTGGCGTCACTGTTTCATATAATCATTTCTCGAGTTTTTGGTCATTTACCAAGTGAATTGGTTTATAGTTGACTTGTCACACAAATTTAGCCAACTACTTAAATATAATACTAAATTATGGTACACCATAATAAGAGTGAAAAAAATTATGTAACAAATTATAAAAGGGCAAACTACATATTTGGTCACTCGCCATTAATTCAATGTATTGTACACTCATTTTAGTCACCCATGTGTTACATTCATTTTCGAAGCAACTTCAAAGAAATTCGGTTCAATTCCTTTATGATTTTAAGCTAACATGATCAATTGGTGTTTATAATAAAGTTTCAATTGATTTTCCAAGCTTTAATTGAGCTTTATTAGCTCTTTCAATACTTTCGAGTCAAGTAGGGACTAATTTGCAAAATTTTTAAAAATTTAGGGGTAGCGTCGTGATTTCGGGAATCTCCATGTCGCGACGTGACTGTCTGACTTGTGCTTATCGCGACTTCGAGGCCTTCGACGTTGTGACCTCAATTCTGTTTTTTCCCTGTTTTCCATTCTTCAATTTATCAATTAGGACTTCATTAATTCATTTTATAACTGTTCTATTATTTCCCCCATCATCTTCATTCCACATCTTATATGTATATGTATTTATATAAGAATCTTTGACCTTCAGTATGACATGCTTATATATAACAGTCACTAAATTATTTATATATTGCTTTATAGTGTTCCAAATTAAGACCCACTTTTTGTTTTTGAATCTAGACTAAATAACCTTTTTATCATAAAAATTTCAGAATTTCTACTTAAGCCACTCTTCCATTATTTTGCTGCTAGACAGCTCTAACCCTTATTCACTAAAAATAAATATATTTCATTAAAAGTCTTATATTATGTTTCCATTTGTTTCCCTTGAAAATAGACTTATTAATCTTTTAGACATATAAATTTCATTTCCTTTTTTTTTTTTTTACAATTTGTAACGAATTTTCAAATTTATAATAGGGGAACTTGAAATCATACTAACCTTGTCTCATAAAAATTATTATATCTCATTATCTACAATTGCATTGTTTACACTGTTACTTTTATGCAAAACTAGCCTCAATAAATTTAATTTCATATTTGATTCAACCTCTAACTCGATTTATACAATTTTTGATAAAATTTTAAAGTTGTACTACCATTAGGGGTGAGCAAAACTCGATTCGACTCGAAAAAATAAAAATAAAATTCAAATTTTGAGCTAAACAAATTTAGTTATTCAAGTCAGCTCGATTTTTTTTCGAATTTTGAGTTCGAATCGAGTTTTTTTTTCGGATTCAAATAATTCGAATAATTCGAACAAACTGAATACCAAACTATAATATTTTCCATTTTTACCCAAAGCCCCAAACCTTCTTACTTTCCTCCCAATACTTTTACTCCCCTCTCATCCCATCCTAATCTACCCCAAACCCATTCCCCCCCTCCCCCCCCAAAATTGATTTTTTGAATATTTTCCTCCCATTTAGTTTCCCTCTAAAATTTTACTCCTCAACTTTCAAAACTTTTTATTTTCCTCTTAAACTTTTATTTTTTTACCCTTTACCTTTCAATAAAAAAAAAATCCTTGGAATGCTATTTATATTATTGAATTGTTTAAGATTGAATTATTGATGATGCCATTAAATCTTTATAAATTTCTATTAAAATTGAATTATTGATGATGCCATAAATTTTTGTGTTAAAATTTTATATTGGTATCAATTTCACATTTTATCTTTGAGATAACTTTTATTAAAAAATCACATTTGTTATATTTAATATATTTTTTAATTTCAAAATACTGAGTCACAAAAATCGAAGATAATTGAAGTAACTAAATGAGCAAAAAACTAATCCGTATATAAAAAATTAATAAATAAATTATGAGGAGATGAAAGTTGATATCAAATTTGATTACAGTGGGTGATTAAATCGATTAAATATATTCGATTCAATTTGATTCGAATTCAATCTCAATGGACTCGACTTGAGAAAATTTCAAATCGAGTTAGAATGATAAAATATGATTCGTCAACTCGATTAACTCAAATTTTTTTCATTCGATTCGATCGAACGCTTACCCCCTAACTACCACTACTGTCCATAAACCGTTTAGTGAAACATTTAGCTCTTCCATGATTTGATTAAGTAAATTCTTCTTATTTCATTATCCATACTCAATAATAATAATCATATTCAAATATCATACTTACTCACTTGTAACTATTGACATTTACGACTATCTTTTATTTAAACTTAAATCTTACAAGAATTTAATTTAATCACATAACTTCTAAACTTTATTCATCATAATAACTTCTTAATAATTTATCTCACTTTAACATACGCATTTAACATCAAAATAAAGCTAAACCTTCATGAATTCAATAAGGTACTTACCTATTTTCTTCCAATGAATTCAACATTTCTATTTTTAATCCAAAGCTTTTCTTCATCTATTTTTTTTTTTTCTTCTTTCCCTTTTAGTTCTTTTCTTTTGCATTCTTGTTGCTGCCATCCCACCTTTCTCCCTTCTAGAAATCTCTGTACTTTTCTTTTATTTCAATTTTAGTCTTTGTACTATCAACCAATCAAATTTCATGACATTTCAAGCCTTATTTCCATAAATTTCCCCATTTTTTCTTTACACTTCATCATTTAAATATTCTAACCTTATGATTATCTCTCTAAATATCATTTAATAATAAAAAAATTACACTTAGGTCCTTCACCCATCAATTGGAAAAATTACACTTTAGTGCATATATTTTTCACTTTATTCAATTTAGTTTCTTAACACCCCTAACCCGTATCCATAGCCAGAACAGGGTTATAGAACATTATCAGAACTTTCAGAACATTTTCAGATAATTCATGTCAAATTCTATTCATTTTCCGAATATTATTCATATCATCCCTTAAATGGACCTTCGAGGCCCAAATTGAGTATTAGAATCAAATCGGGACTAAATCGGGAACTCAGAGAATTTTTTGCAAAATTTTTAAAATTTTCCAAGATACAGGGCACACACGCCCGTGTGGTCCAAGGGACACACCCGTGCTACAGGCCGTGTTCGACCCCGTGTAACTCTCTGACTTGTGCTACACAACCGGCCACACGCCAGTGTGCTAGGCCGTGTAACACACATGGCTGAGACACACGCCTATGTCTCTGCCCGTGTGCTCAATTATAAGCATTCTGTTTCTCAAATTTAAGGTGCAGGGGACACACGGCCTAACCATACGCCCATGTACCAGGCCGTGTGCCACACATGGTCAAGACACACGCCCGTGTGTCTACCTTTATGGACAAAATAAAGCCATTTTCTAGCTTTATTTCTCACCCAAACTTTGCCAATGACCTACACCAAAACTGTAACGCCCCAAAAATCCTTAATATTTATTTTCGTATGTTTATGACACAAATCTCTATCTACTTCAGTGGTTATGTGTTCTGGGAGTGTCTGAGAAGTCCTGGGTTCAAGCCTTAGCTTGGGTAGTTTTTGTTTTTAATTGAATAAACCCCTATCTCAAGTCAGTAGGCTTATAAATAAATGTTAGTAAAATATGTCAGAATGGGCCTGCTGGTCTGGTGGATAAGTGAAGAGTTAATATGCTGGTGATCTTGAGTTCGAGTCTTGGTGTGTGTAAAGGAGTGTTTTATTTTGTTACTTGTGCCGTGTGTGAGTTCTAGTTTGACCAAAATTTTGAGAGTTTGAGGGCGGTTGGAGTGTGTTGGACGGCTTGGGAAGGAAATAAGGGATTTGGGGAGAAAAGTAAGGAGTGGAGGCGTTTGAGATGGACTCGGATGCTATGTGGGTTAGTGGAGTAAATCTAGGAGTTTGGGGAGTTATCCTTTTGATTCCTAAAATCTCTGCAGAACTTTCCTCTACCATCTTTCATTTATTTTATTTTATTTTATTTTTCCTCTGACTCCACAGCTGAATTCTGTCCCTTTCTCCCCCTTTTCGTTTTCTCTTGACTTTAATTTCCCTGTGTTGCTGCCAAGATTTCGAGTGCTTTCCCTCTACCTGCCGAATTTTTCCCTCTTCACCTTTTCTTTTTCTTTTGTTTTAAGCTGAAATACCCCATTGCTGCCGTTTCCCCCTCCAATTCTCTCTTTTTGTAGACGAAATTTCAAGTGTTTCCCCCTTATCTTTCGTGTTCGGTCTATCTTGCTCCTCGGCTTTTATTTCCGTGCGATAACAATAAGTAGTGTTGTTGTGTTCTTTTAGTTTTGCTTCGGAAGATTTTTTATTTTGTTGTTTGTGCATAGGGGACGATCGTGAAGCAGTTTTTTTCCCAACAAATTGATTAGTACGAGTAGTCGGGGGTGATTACGGTAAGTGAGTGCATTTGGCTCGTTTTAGTGTTGATTAAATTGTATTTTAGTTGTTAAATTCAGGATTGGGTATGCTGTTTGTAGGTTCCAGAAGGTTGGGAAGTGCTTAAGCATCGATAATAACCCAGGTGTGTGAACACGACTCTGGAAATAGAAATCGGTGAAAAGCCGAAAAGCGTGAAAGTCGACACCACACGGGCGTGCAGCCGCCCGTGTGGTAGGCCGTGTGATCGACGGGGCAGGCCATGAGCGATTCATGGGCCGGGCTGAATTGGGCCTTGTGGGAATTATTGCGCCAGGCCGTGTGATTCACACGGATAAGGCCATTTTGAGCCTTGTGGGCCACACGGGTGTGTAGGCCTACATGGGCAAATTATATGGGCTTGTGGGCCCATTTTCACTGTTTTGACTGCTAAGGTTGCACAGGTCTCCCGAGTCAACTGTGGACCTACTGTAGGGTCGGCAAGATTACCTAGATCCCTAATTGACTGAATGACTGTTATATCCATGTACTTTATATATATATGTACGACTGTATTTTGAGCATGCTGTTAAAACTGTACTGAATACATATATGATACCATGATTTGGCATGACATGATTGTATAATGCATTGCATGGGGATGGGTTTATATGGATCAGAGGAAGTGTACTGAAAGGTTTCGAGCCTAACTTACTGGCAACTCAGCTGCAAACTATTGTTTAGTGTCGCATTCGATACTTTTTAGAGTGTGGGGATGGGTGGGTTGATTATATCCGCACATGGAGTGTAGGGTTGGACGGAGATGGAGTGTAGAGGCTGGCTGGGTAAGACTTGTATACTGCTTATTTTGATACTGTATTGATTACTGATAGTGTAATGGGCCAAGGCCCAAATGCATGACTACCTCTGTACTGAGATGGGCTAAAGCCCAAACTGATACTATCACTGATTCTGAAAGGGGTTTAGGCTCAGACTGTGATTGCCTTCTGTCTGTTTGTTTGTTCTATATGGGATTACACACTGAGTTTTCGTAAACTCACCCTTCTGTTTTGACTGTACAGGTAATCTCCAAACATAGGCGGATCGGTGCGACGGAGGACTCAGCGGTGACCACACAACCCATTTCGTTCTATTTTTGTTCTTAATTACAATTTTGATTTTATTTTGGGGGTAATTTTCTGTAATAATGGCCTCTTTGGATTTATATTTTTAATTTGAGATTTTTATTGTTTTGATTTATAACTGCTAGTAGTAGGGATAATCGAGTTTTCAAAAAAAATTAAACGTTTTAACAAAATTCACTCGAATATGCAACTGTTTTAAAAAGCTTCTACAATAAGTGACAGTTTAAAAATTAATATCTTCTTGAAAGAGAATACGTTTGTGATAATGAACTACGTTTTGAAAATGAACGACGCAGCCTAGAATTAACATAAGATTTCATAATGAGGCTAAATAGAAAAGAGGTTTTTACGACAACTCATTTATTTCGAAAAACACTACCATGTGACATCGCCAAGATTCAGCCATAACGTCTAGGCCGGGTCAGGGGTGTTACCAAAACTTTCATTCATAGACCAACCAATTCAAGCATCATAATCAAGTTAATTTTAACATCTAACATGATACATCATTACATGCATTCATGTTTATAATCTTACCCTTTTTGTGAACATACATGTTAACATAATTTAATCAACCACACTAAACACATGGATATTCATCATGGTATAACCTTATAATTTTACCAAAACAAATCTTTACTAGCCATTCCAAATGGCTAGATTACAATCAACCCTTTTACATGCCAATATGGCCAATTAACTTATACATGCCATTATAACCATAACTAATTTACCATATGTACCAAAATGAGCTGATGGATAGTGTGATTTATCTTTGCCAAGCTTCCAATCCAACGAGCTTCCGATTTACTATAAAACAGGGAAATAAACTAAGTAAGCATAAAATGCTTAGTAAGTTCGTATAACATGGTACTTAGCTTACCATTCATTCTATTTTGAGGTAACTATGTAAGGCATATTCAATCACTTTGACATCAAGCCCTACATATATCCTCATTGCCCTTGTTAGTCATATAATCCATAATAACATCAAAACATATATAGGCTCAACAACAATCAAGTTTCCATGCACATATACTTTCCACAACATGTATTCATTTAACATGTATAAATCATCTCTTTATATTACAAGTATAATTTCATAATAGTTAATCTCAAGTTCAGATCATTTCATATCAAACTTTTCCCATATTACTCGGAATATCAAGGTCACGATTAATACACTCAAGGTGTACAAGTCTATAATCAAGGATGTACATACTTATTAAATAAATTCCATGTACAATATCATCATTTCATATTTCCATATATCAATCATCACATATCTTTATTTTCATGCATTCCAGGCCAATATGTATAATAATTCATTTCTTTTTCATATCTTCACATGTCAAGAACTTTTACCCATTGAATTTATTCGAAATATCGATGGATACACATGTAGTACATTCGTGGTGTCCAAATTAGGATCCGTCAATTCATATTCAATGATAGCCATAGGTTACTATTTCAGAAAGTAAACTTTCGAGCCACATATATATAAACAACAGGATTACCAGTCCAGGCTAAATCCTATCTACAATATATACTCAATAGAGCTTAGTCAGGATTACCAGTCTAGGCTTAATCCTTTTTTTGAAATATGCTCTAAAGTGCTTGATCTGGATTACCCGTCAGGGCTAAATCCAATACATAACATATGCTTGAGATGACTTATATCAGGATTACCCATCCGGGCTAAATCCTTTCATAAATGAGGTCAATAGGATTACTTGTTTGAGCTAAATCCCATCAGCGACAAATACAGGACCTTATTCATTTTGGGAAATCACATATCCATCAATTTTCATTTATTCAAACGAGATTTAACATATTCAAGCATTTCCCGGCATGTGATTATTTCATACATCTATAACATTCATATAATTCAAATGATCACATTCCACATTCATTCCAAGCATAAAAGTAACATTTTTATCGTTTATCCTTTATCGGACATTATCGTTGACTGGGCTTTGTCAAGTATATTTTCAATGTCATATACATATATGATATTTATACAATTCACAAACACAACATTTAATTAAATCATATAAAATACACAATTTAGTTACACGAAATTACCTCGATAAACGTTCGTGTACGTAAAATCTACTAACCCGACATTTTTTTATTTTCCTAGTTCTAGTTCCGAATTTGGTCTATTCGAATCTATACAAGTAAATTTAACATCAATTTATCGTATTTCATATTCAAGTGGACTCAATTTTCATCCTAAAAAAATTACCATTTTGCCCTTAACTTTTCCATAAATTCCCATTTCATCCCTATGCTCGAAAAATGAAATTTGTGCAATTTACTCCTTATTCCAAGCCTAACCAAAATTCAATCATAAAATTTACAGCACATGTTTTCTATAAATTTCAGAATTTTTCATCAATTTTCACAACTTTACATTTTAGTCCCTAAATCATGTTTTCATCAAAAATCACTTTGTAAAAGTTGTTTATCTATCAACAACTCTTCATTTTCTACCATAAATTACTAATTTTCAGCATATACATCCATGACCCATTTTCCATACTTTGATAACTTCTAAAATTAATCCCCCAAATAGACAGATTAAGCTATCATGGTTTAAAAAATATTAAATTTACTAAAAACGAGACAAGAAAACTTACCCAATTTGGCCATGAAAGTTTCTTCTCTCTCTCCTAGGGTTTCCATGTATTTTTGGGGAAGAAGATGATAAAATAAGATGATATCTCTTTTTATCATCTTTTAATTAATTAAAATATTTCACTTTCCAATTTAGTTCTTGCCCTTTTTCTAAATTTCCATGGGTGAGTCACCATAATATCTACATACTTTTCTTTAAAGGTCTAATTTCCATATAAGGACCTTAATTTTTGAATTCCATAGCTATTTAATTCTTATAGCTACTAGAATTCAAGTTTTGCATTTTATGCGATTTAGTCCTTCTTGTAATTAAACACATAATCGGTAAAATTTTCTTATCAAAATTTTCATATGACATTTCTATCATATTACAGACCATAAAATGGAATAAAAATAAATTTTATTTTCGGCTCGGATTTGTGGTCCCGAAACTACTGTTCCGATTTCATCGAAATTGAGCTGTTACAAGTTAATATCTCGATTTTCCAACTTTATATATCAATAAGTCTATTTCAAATTCATTAAAAAATATTTATTAAATTTTCACCCATTTTCTTAAAATGGTAAATTTCCACTTTTGGCCCCTTAATCTTTTCGTATTTTTTTTGTCATAATTTTTTAAAAATTTACATTAGGGCCACAACAATTTTCATTTTTTTATGATTTAACCCCTTTCTTAATTTAATACATAAATTCCATACTTCTTGATTCAACTTTCTCTAATTTTATACCTTATTTCACCAATATTTTTATCTCGTATTATTTACAACCAAAGGAGTTTTTAGGAGGTTTGACCAATTCCACCGTTAGTCCGATTTTGAAAACCTTAATAGAAGGAAAAACCTACAATTTTATAGGAAAAAGTTAGATTTTTATTATAAAAACTATTTTAGTGTTATCGAAAGGCAACAATTCATTTGAGCATTCATACTGAAATTGATCGGGGGAGTTTTCTAATGCTTGATAAATTTCGAAATTTGGTACACTTAATATAGTTCCTACAGCTAATCGACGTAAAAGAAGGCAACTTGATCCTCAACAGTCATCCGACTTCTTTTAAGTGGATAAGTATGAAAATTTGAGATTTTTTGCTTTAAAAGTCTGATATATTGAAAGAGGTGCAGCTGAAGAAGCAAATGATTGTTTAGTTGAAAAGGAACTGATTTTCTCGTGGTTAAATGCCATTTAGTTACTTTCTTCATCCTTGTAATATACTGTCTGATAACTTAATGAATTTATTTCCATTGTTGAAACAAATCAAGGATGTTTTGATTGTTGAATACCCTTTCCAGCTCCAGGCTTCTTGTGTTCAGTGATACATTTGATATTGTCTAATTTTACTCTTGAAATGCCTTCTTTAATGATTAATGTCTGTTTCTAAACCACTACTTAAATACTATCTGTAGGTCAATGGATTTAAAATCATAGAAAAATGAAAATATATTGTATTTTCCTATATCATACTCAATTTAATTTGGAATACCTTAATCTAAATCACTAAAACCATTAAAAAATCCAAAAAAAAACCAGTATACACTGATGTCTATCAAGTGTTGTTAGGACAGTTGTTGATCAAAGTGAAAGTAAAATCCCAGAGTTTCCTTGCCAAGGCATTATCATTAGCTTGTAAGCTAGTTTCAGCTACATTACTGTCTGCAAAATAGAGGCCAGTCTTCCCCGTAACTTGTGGATGCAATGCCACATAGCAAGTAGTTGCTGCGCCCTAAAACCACCTCAATCAATCCAACTTCAAAATGGGGCTAAAAATTTCAAAGGCTATACCTGCTCCACATTTTTAATGACATATTTACCAACAAGACTGTCGAAACCATTTTTTTATCAAATGTTTTAAAAAAAACGGGGATCGACTTTAAAAAATATGGAAATGGAGTCGCCACCGATCTTTTATTCGAGGTGTGATTGGATCACCTTAAGATAGATTATTTTAATAAAACATTTTGATTTATTAAAATAATAATTTTGGTCTACGAAATCCAAAAAGGCTCGGGAGTTGGTTACGCACGAGGAAGGGTTAGCACCCTCGATACGCCCAAAATTGGTACCGAATTGATTAACTAATGTCCTGACGTCGAAAATTTGAAAAGATTCTATATTACGATCTATTTACTTGATATGCATTTGGGCAGAATCATATTGGATGCCAAAGTTTCTTATTTCGAAGAAATAAAATGTCGTATTCAGTAAGTTAGGGCACCACATCTTATATTCTTGAAATTAAGTTTATCCTTCGACACTCAATACTCGTACATTTAAAAATAAAAAGGATATTCCGTTATTTGGGTCGAATGAAAAATTGCAACCCAGTAAGTTAGGGCACTATTTCTCAAAATTCCTGAATACGGAATATTGCCTTTGTTCTTTTGAAATTCTTATCTCGAGATGATAATATATCACACTCAGTAAGTTAGGGCGCAATATCTCAACTCCCCGAGAATAAGTTTTTATATTTGAAAACGTGTATTTTAATTTAAGAGAGAAAGGATACTCGGCTAATAGGTTTTAAACGAAGAGAATTGGAACTCAGTAAGTTAGAGCACGATTCTCTCGAAACCCCTAAACACAAGCATTGCCTTATGATCTTAAAATCGAAATGACATTAAAACACTACGTTTTTCATAAGATACAATGGAATGCTAATACACAAAGCAATAATAATGCATACACAAAATACTACAATCATGAATCACAAATAATTAATAATTGCAAATTAACAATTTATGATTCACACAATAGCAATAATCATGCAACACAATTTTAACATTAGCAATTGAAGAGAATGGAGCAAGATATTACACAAAAAAAAATGTAAAATAAAAGCAATAAAACCAATATTATACAACATTATTTAAATACAAGATATGTATGAAATAATCAATATATATAATATCTTAAAATAAGTAGTCAAAAATAAATTTTTAAATGATAAATAAAAGTATGAAATAATTTAAATTAACTATATATATATATATATATATGAATGTTCAAAGTAAATAATATAAAGGAATATTTAAAATAAATACTATATGAATTTAATATAGATAATATGTGTAAAAGAAAAATTTAAAATAAAATACAACAATAAAAAAAAACCTTTTCGTACAGTGAAGAAACAAATAGATTAAAACAGGTTAAGGATCAACTTGAAATCCAAATAAATTCGAGGTTAAAATTACAAATAATAAAACATAGCTAGAGACTGAAATGAAACTCGTACAAATATGCATGTATTAAAAGAGGAATATTCCCGCGTTATTTAAAAGATGACTTTTTATACTGGACTAAAGCGAACAAATGACGAAATTAACAGGTAAATTTGAAGAAACAAAAGAATTGAATTGTAGACACAAGGAAAAACGGAAGGAATATAAACGTAAATAACCCATTTACTCAAAACGCGCGGACCCTCCATGGATATCGGGTCGGGCCGGATCGGGTTATGGTTAATACGACACCGTTTTAAAGCTATTGAGATAGGCCCTAAACGGTGCCGTTTTGTGCATCAATATAAAACCTAAAAAATAACCTAAATTAATAACCTTTTAGCCATTTTAAACAAAACCAAAAAAAACTCTTAACATTCTCCTAACTCCCCCTTTTTGATCGGCTGACTTCAAAAATAATGTCAGAAGGCCATCCGACGACCATAAACTACTGTAATCAGTGACGGCGCCGAGTGAAGACCAAATCTGGCCCTATTTGGAGCCTCGAAGGACCTGTCCGCTTCGATTGCGACGAAGGAAGATGTCCGATGGCTTCTTTTACAAAGGTAAGTTCTTTCTTTTTTCTTTATATTTGCATGTAAAAAGAAAACGCCTCGGAAAAATTCAATAAGAACAATAAAAATGAAAGATGTAGTTTAAAAAACCTTTTTTGTTATCTTTCTCTGTATATCTCTTGTTCGAAAAATTGTGAACCCATTACAGGGATTGGTTTCTATCCTTTTAAAGGCCGAAATCGAAAATAAGAATGAAAATAAAATCAAAATACACTGCTTTCTTTTTTTTTTTTTTTTTCTCTGTTTTTTCCCATTTGCTGCTGTTTTGTTCTTGTCCTTTTCGCAGGTACGACACTCTAGCTATGGCGGTGTACGAAGTGTTGAACGCGCGGACATGGCGACGCACTCGTGGGGCGCGTGCGAGGGACGAGGTAGCCCAATCGTCAAGTAGGGGCTGTGTGCAGCGCTGGAACATTCTGAAGACTCTACTAGGGTTTCTGGAAGGGTTGAAATTTTGGGGCCAATCGGGCTTGGGATTTTGGGTAGTATTTGGGTAGTGTTGTGGGCTAGTGGGGTTAATTTCTAAATTCAATAAACGGACTATTTTTATATTAATGGTCTATTTTGATTTATTATTGGTTTTTTAATTTTGGTTTTTTGGTTGATGAATGGGCCCGGGCAGATTTGGGCTCCTACAGCTGCCCCTCTTTGCTCATTGTCGTGTAACGAGAATAGAGCAAAGACTTTAAAGAGGGCCAAATTTGTCCGGTCTCAACGAATCTTGACTTCTTGGCACTTCTTTCCCTCTTTGAGTAGCTTTATTCCATCCCACTGCATCTTCAAGGGCATGAAAACTAGTGCTTCGATCCACTTCAATGTAACTTCCTGGAGAAGAGATTTGTAGCTTCAATCTGCTCCGTTGGAACTTCATGGTGATAAGAATTCAGGGAGAAGAGATTTGTAACTTCAATCTTCTCCGCTGAAACTTCAAAGAAATACTGACTGATCCTCATTGTAAACTCAGGGAGGAGGGATTTGTAGCCTCCGCCTACTCCACTGGAGCTTCGAGGAGCTAGAAGTTCGGGGAAAAGAGATTTGTAACCTCCATCTTCTCTGCTGAAACTTCTAAAGAATACTGACTGATCCTCACTGTAAGCTCAGGGAGGAGGGATTTGTAACCTCCACCTACTCCACTAGAGCTTCGAGGAGCTAGAAATTCAGGGAGAAGAGATTTGTAACCTCTATCTTCTCTGCTGAAACTTCGAAGGAATATTGATTGATCCTCACTGTAAGCTCAGGGAGGAGGGATTTGTAACCTCTACCTACTCCACTAGAGCTTCAAGGAGCTAGAAATTAAGGGAGAAGAGATTTGCAACCTCCATCTTCTCTGCTGAAACTTCGAAGAAATACTGACTGATCCTCATTGTAAATTCAGGGAGGAGGGATTTGTAATTTCAATCTACTCCACTGGAACTTTGAGGAAATAGAAATTTAGGGAGAAGAGATTCGTAATTTCAATCTTCTCTACTGGAACTTCAAAGAATTACGGACTGATCCTCATTGTAAACTCAGGGAGGAGGGATTTGTAATTTCAACCTACTCCACTGAAACTTTGAGGAAATAGAAATTCAAGGAGAAGAGATTCGTAATTTTAATCTTCTCTGCTGGAACTTCAAAGAATTATGGACTGATCCTCATTGTAAACTCAGAGAGGAGAGATTTGTAATTTCAACCTACTCCACTAGAACTTTGAGGAAATAGAAATTCAGGGAGAAGAGATTCGTAATTTTAATCTTCTCTGCTGAAACTTCTCGAAAATAGTTAGTTTCTCGTTATAAACTTAGGGAGACGGGATTTGTAATTTCAACCAACTCCGTTGTAACTTCGAGGAATTAAGACCTGTATGGCTTCAATCTGCTCCTACAACTTCAGGATTGCCAGATCTACTATCTTCAATCTGCTTCACTCAGGAAGGCAAGATATTCGAATTCACCGGTGTTGCGACAACGTCCTCTAGGGGACTTGTACTGTAAAATCAGTTTTGTTTTTATGCTTATGCAAAATGGTTAGAATGCAATGGTCAGAATGAATCTAATGCTCCTAACTAAATGTATTACGGACGACATTTGTATGAATGCAGAATGTCATGATAATGGCCTTTTTACAAAGATTAGGATGCAATGATCAAAATGAATCAAATGCCCCTAAATGTGTTTTGCATGAATACAGAATTTCATGAGAATGATCCCTGCTTAAGGTGTCATCACTTATCAAGGTTCTATCGCTGACGTATTATGCTGTCATCTTGTTCGGCTGGTATTCTTGACAGAAAACTCAAGGAAATAATTATAACTATTCAACAGATTTGCCCCGCTGTAACTTCAGGGTTCGTCTCATTATGACTTAGGGGTATAAGATCCGAATCTTTTCCCATCCCTCCTCTTGCGACTTCAAAATGTAAGATTTGTTTCTTCTTCAATCCATCCCATTGCTATTCAAAGGTATGTGATCTATATAAGCTTCCATTTATCCCACTATAACTCGGGCGTATAGGATCTGTAGCTTGTTCCATCAACTGATCACTCTTCGGGTGACCCAACCAGATGTGTATATATGATGGTCGCATAGATGCGGAATGTCAATTTTCTTGCGAATGATTTCCCTTTTACACTTGGGTTAACATTGCCCATTTTTCGTCAAGATTGTATCACTGACGTAATATCTTGTCATTTGGTTCAACCACCATTTTTGACAAAAATCTAGAGAGATAGTCTCAACTTAGACTCTTCCTTAAACTTGGTGAGTTTTAAAACAATAGTCCTATTTCGAGTTCTTATATTATTTAGAAGCTTCCAAAGTAATATGTGAAACTCCTTTTATGAAAATATTATTAGTCCACTAATCGTTATTTCAATGCAAAGTGCTTGAAAAATATCATTACCATGGACAAGGCAGAGATTAATTAGGAGCATAACTCGGAACAAATAAGCTAAGAAAAGATAGCAATTGCAATCAAGAAGGAAATTTATTGTGAACATATTTTGAAAAGAATAATATAATCACAAATAAAAAATTTAAAATGGATAAAGTGTAAACTAGGTGCCCCAGATATCGCAGCCTAAGCTTCTCTGTTCAAACTTCTTGAGGACCATTTTAAGCTCAACATATGTTTAGGGGATCTGAAGTACTTTGTCGATGCCCCAAGACATAGCATACTTCTTCATTGTTAATTCAGGCATAGTAGGACTGCTGTATGCCCCACTTTCAATTAAAATTTGAGCCGTCCTTTTCGGGTTTTCAACTCAAATCCTATTTGGTCTCAAAGCGCCCTTTGCGGGTTTTCACCTTGGCCTCTCCTTTTCTTTCTTCTCTTTTGCTGAAAATTTCTTTTTCTTTTTTTTTCTTTTTTCCTTCTTTTTTTTTGAATTCTTTTTATTGAATTTGAATTCTCCGGATTGGGTAGGTCCTTGTCATCCATTTTGGTCAATGCTTCCTGAATTCCTTTTTGTTCTAATGACTATCGACTTTGTAATATTGGCATATGACAAGGACCATCGACTTTGTAATATTGGCATATGAAGCGACCTTCACTCTCTTAGTGAAATAATCGACATCCATAAAAATGAATCGGTGTTGGCCAGAAGCTTTTAATGAGACTAGCTTGATAACATCCATGCCCCACATGTAGGAAATATTATTTCTGCATTGAGCTAGGCTTTGATCTTCATCTCCTTCCTTGGCTCACGACGTAGGATCTATTTTGCATCCAGTATTTAACAAATCAGAAGATAGGTGATAATTTTTTTGTCATCTTCAAAGTCCTGAGATCCCTTAGTCCCATATTTCATTCAAAAGGGAGTTAGTAACAATGTTGCTCATGTCATTGATATCTGGGTACCTATTGTAGGTACGAAGGCAAATTCTAAAGAATAAATGATCCTAAGGATGATTATTTATATGGTATGGTCATGAATAAAGATTGAAAGAATATTCTAAAAATCGAAGAATGTATAGTATGAGATGTAAAGAAAAATATTTGCTTAAAAAGATGCATTTTATTGAAATAAAAATTTTGGACACAAGCCTATTTCATAAAATGACTCTCATTGCCTCTAGGCTGAAAGCAATAAGTGTGTTTCGACTATTACTCTAGATTAGCCTTAAAAATACATGTCTCTTCCATAGTCCTATTGTTCAAAACACTCCCAGGCTCAAATTTCTGCATTTGGCATGTCATCTAATTTCACAATACCAATGCCGATGAATTTTTCCACCAATTTCTTGAAAGCAAGGCAATTTTCTATCGAATGCCCTGTGACCCCTGCGTGGTACTCACACCGGGCATTTGGGTCATACCATTTTGGATATGGAGGCTACATCAGTTTCGGGTAGTGATGAGCCACCTCATGTGTATCAAATAGGCTTTGATATAACTCCCCATATGTCATCGGAATTGGTGTAAACTGAAGTTGCTTTGCACTGGATTCTCGTCTTGATGAGCCCTGCTGACCAGTAATCACAGCCCTCGGTTGACCTACAGTGACTAATTTGGGACGCTTGCTCAAGTTGTTCACTTCATTTTCCCTATTTCTCGGGGCTGATCTTTTGGCACTTTCTTCAGCATCTATCTTTCCACTCTTTATGGCATTCTCGATCATTTCTCCAGTCATTACGATATCTGAGAAGCTCTTTGTAGCGCTCCCTAGCATATGAGTGATAAACGGGGCCTTTAGTGTATTTATAAAGATTATTGTGGTATCTTTCTCCAGAAGTGGTGGCTGGACTTGGATGGCAACCTCTCTCCACCGCTGCGCATACTGTCTAAAACTTTCATTCGCCCTTTTTTTTATGTTTTGAAGAGTAATTCTGTCAGGAGTCATGTCTGTCATATGACTGTACTGTTTCATGAATGCTTGGGCTAAATCTCTCCATGAACTAATTCTGGCACGACTCAACTGGTTATACCATTTAGATGTTGCTCCCACCAAACTATCTTGAAAGCAATGAATTAGCAGTTGGTCATTGTTAACGTACCCAGTCATTCTCCGGCAAAACATAGTTATGTGAGCCTCCGGGCAAGTGGTCCCATTGTATTTTTCAAATTTCGGCACCTTGAATTTGTGAGGAAGTATTAAATCTGGCACCAAACTTAGATCTTTAGCATCGACTCCATATTGCCTATCAGCGCTTTCCATGGCCCTAAATTTGTCTTCCAACCGTTTGTATCGCTTCTCTAACTATTTTGGCAATTCAGCCCTTACCCTTTCTCTTTCTGCTGCCTCATCAAAGTCGGGAATATCAGTATTAATCGGATGGTCTACCAAGTTAGGACCTGATCCAGCTTAGAAATTTGACGATACTGAGACACCCTCTTGAAATTGTTAAGATTTAATTATAATGGATGTCCTTCGTGGCTGCACTTCATGATGTGTCAGGGTGAAATCCGGAGGATATAGTCGTTCCTCACTATCCTCCACAGTGTTAACCATGGGGGCTTTCCCTTTGTCTGCCAATAACTGAGTCAATTAGGACATCATAGTTCTTTGCGATTCCATCATCCAATCCATCATATCCTGTTGGATCTTAGCAAGCTGCTCTTGCATTTGCAACTAAAGTTTATCCTGCATCTCCCTTTGGAGTTGCTCAAGTTTCTCTAATCTCTGATCCATATCTTTCATCTTGGTTCGGGTACCATAGGGATGTTTGGTTTTGCCGGTGTCCAGGTTAATTCTGAAATAACTTCAACCAATCAAGGTCTTCTTATGAAATTTAATGCATATGGTGTAATGTCATGAAAACAGCGTAATGCAAATGATGTAATGCACATGCATGCAATGCAAATGCATGGAATGAATGCAATGCAATCAAAACAAAAGGAAACACGTCAGTGCAAGAGAAATAAATAACATAGAACACCTGACCGGGTGGCCACTAAGGTTTGGCATGGCTCTATCTAGGGTAGGCGCCTAGGACTGCTATATGCGGCTTGGTTCTAAAGAATAGGTACCTGAACCAGCAGATTCCACGATCCTCACCCATTATAGGCTCATACGGAATGAGTTCGATTCAGGGGAACACATTTTCCTATGGCTGCACGGAGATGAAAATCTCACGAAGACATAGGTACGGATGTATCCCAAGAGCGATTCACTATCCTGCACGGAGGTGAAAACCTCACGAAGGGGTAGCTTCTCACTCCCACTTAAAAAGGTTTGACCCGATGGTCATAAAATATGATGCAAAATATTTTACAATATTTACAATAATCACAACAATATGAATGCAACAATAGGATTGTAATTTTTCAAATCAAATTTTCAATTTTCGACAAAAGAACAGAAATTAATCAATGTTTACGGCTTGACTCTCTTTCAAAGTCCCCAGTGGAGTCGCCAAGCTGTCGAAACCATTTTTTATCAAATGTTTTAAAAAAATGGGGATCGACTTTAAAAATATGAAAATGGAGTCACCACCGATCTTTTATTCGAGGTGTGATCGGATCACCTTAAGATAGATTATTTTAATAAAATATTTTGATTTATTAAAACAATAATTTTGGTCTACGAAATCCATAAAATAGGCTCGGGAGTCGGTTACGCACGAGGAAGGGTTAGCACCCTCGATAGCCCAAAATTGGTACTGAATTGATTAACTAATGTCCTGGCGTCAAAAATTTGAAAAGATTCTATATTACGATCCATTTACTTGATATGTATTTGGGCAGAATCATATTGGATGCCAAAGTTTCTTATTTCGAAGAAATAAAATGTCGTACTCAGTAAGTTAGGGCACCACATCTTATATTCTTGAAATTAGGTTTATCCTTCGACACTCAATACTCGTACATTTAAAAATAAGAAAGATATTCCGTTATTTGGGTCGAATGAAAAATTGCAACCCAGTAAGTTAGGGCACTATTTCTCAAAATTCCCGAATACGGAATATTGCCTTTGTTCTTTTGAAATTCTTATCTCAAGATGATAAGATATCACACTCAATAAGTTAGAGCGCAATATCTCAACTCCCCGAGAATAAGTTTTTATATTTGAAAACGTGTATTTTAATTTAAGAGAGAAAGGATACTCGGCTAATAGGTTTTAAACGAAGAGAATCGGAACTCAGTAAGTTAGAGCACGATTCTTTCGAAACCCCTAAACACGAGCATTGCCTTATGATCTTAAAACCGAAATGACATTAAAACACTACGTTTTTCATAAGATACAATGGAATACTAATACACAAAGCAATAATAATGCATACACAAAATATTACAATCATGAATCACAAATAATTAATAATTGCAAATTAACAATTTATGATTCACACAATAGCAATAATCATGCAACACAATTTTAACATTAGCAATTGAAGAGAATGGAGCAAGATATTACACAAAAAAAAAAAACAAATGTAAAATAAAAGCAATAAAACCAATATTATACAACATTATTTAAATACAAGATATGTATGAAATAATCAATATATAATATCTTAAAATAAGTAGTTGAAAAATAAATTTTTAAATGATAAATAAAAGTATGAAATAATTTAAATTAACTAATATATATATATATATATATATGAATGTTCAAAGTAAATAATATAAAGGGAATATTTAAAATAAATACTATATGAATTTAATATAGATAATATGTGTAAAAGAAAAATTTAAAATAAAATACAACAATAAAAAAAACCTTTTCGTACAGTGAAGAAACAAATAGATTAAAACAGGTTAAGGATCAACTTGAAATCCAAACAAATTTGAGGTTAAAATTGCAAATAATAAAACATTGCTAGAGACTGAAATGAAACTCGTACAAATATGCATGTATTAAAAGAGGAATATTCCCGCGTTATTTAAAAGATGTCTTTTTATACTGGACTAAAGCGAACAAATGACGAAATTAACAGGTAAATTTGAAGAAACAAAAGAATTGAATTGTAGACACAAGGAAAAACGGAAGGACTATAAACGTAAATAACCCATTTACTCGAAACGAGCGGACCCTTCATGGATATCGGGTCGGGCCGGATCGGGTTATGGTTAATACGACACCGTTTTAGAGCTATTGAGATACGCCCTAAACGGTGCCGTTTTGTGCATCAATATAAAACCTAAAAAATAACCTAAATTAATAACCTTTTAGCCATTTTAAACAAGACCAAAAAAAAAAAACTCTTAACATTCTCCTAACCCCCCCTTTTTGATCGACCGACTCCAAAAACAATGTCAGAAGGCCATCTGATGGCCATACACCACTATAATCAGTGACGGCGCCGAGTGAAGACCAAATCTGGCCCTATTTGGATCCTCGAAGGACCTCTCCGCTTCAATTGCGACGAAAGAATATGTCCGATGGCTTCTTTTACGAAGGTAAGTTCTTTCTTTTTTCTTTATATTTGCATGTAGAAAGAAAACGCTTCGAGAAAATTCAAGAAGATCAATAAAAATGAAAGATGTAGTCTAAAAAACCTTTTTTGTTATCTTTCTCTGTATATCTCTTGTTCGAAAAATTGTGAACCCATAACAGTGGTTGGTTTCGATCCTTTTAAAGGCCGAAATCGAAAATAAGAATGAAAATAAAATCAAAATACACCGTTTCTCTTTTTTTTGTTTATTTTCTCTGTTTTTTTCCCATTTGCTGCTGTTTTGTTCTTGCCCTTTTCGCAGGTACGACGCTCCAGATATGGCTGTGTACGAAGGCTTGAATGCGCGGATGTGGCGACGCACTCGTGGGGCGCGTGTGAGAGGCGAGGTAGCCCAATCGTCCAGTAGGGGCTGTGTGCGGCGCTAGAACATTCTAGAGACTCTGCTAGGGTTTCTGGAAATGGTTGAAATTTTGGGGCCAATCGGGCCTTGGGATTTTGGGTAATATTTGGGTAGTGTTGTGGGCTAGTGGGGTTAATTTCTAAATTGGGCCGAAACTGGACTATTTTTATATTAATGAACTATTTTGATTTATTATTGGTTTTTTAATTTTGGTTTTTTGGTTGATGAATGGGCCCGGGCAGATTTGGGCTCCTACAATCAATCCAACTTCAAAATGGGGCTAAAAATTTCAAAGGCTATACCTGCTCCACATTTTTAATGACATATTTACCAACAAGACCAACAAGACCTACATCAGAACCAGATTAAAGAAGTCATAATCGTCTCCTTTTCTTTGGTATAAGTGTAAAAACTATTCAAAATAAAGGGTACATGCTGATATAAACTGAAAGCATCTCAGTTTCAATAAAATACAAAGGGCCTACTCTAGTAAGAGGAAACCAACCTTATAATAAACAGGACATATTAATTGCTAACAGGCTCTTGGAGTATATGCTTATATGGAGTTCATGATTCCAATTTTGGGACTCATCATCCATAATAGTACATGGGATGAGAAAGGGAGACGGTCAAATGCATCATGTTATAATCGTAGAATATTTGGTTTACAACACGTGTTTTACTATGTGGACGCACGAACTGGTTGGGTTTAAAGCTAGCATCTTTACAATGAACTGCAATGATGGGAGCTTTGAAGCATGAAAAGATGATCACTTTACCATATTGTTTTTAATATGCACAACCCTAGAAGGAAAAAGAAAAGGAAAAAGAAAGAAAGAGAGGAAGTAAATCAATACCATTGATAAGGTTGGAATGACGAAAAAGGTTGGTTGCAATGGCACCTGGGTGAAGCGAATTTGCAGTTATGGCCGCTTCATCTTCCTGTTTAAAGAGCATACCACCAAAATATAGCAGCATGTTTTGGTTGTCATGACTACCATGTACTTTATCTAATAAGTTCCATTGTTTGACATTCTTGTGCACTAATTCAGTCATATGCGAGAATACAAGTCCTAGGTGGCAGATGAAATAACACTAATTAACAAACCAAATTCAATCAAACCTTGCTCTTTATATCATACTTCCCATTTTATAAGCACAACCATAATTTCAATTTTTGCTAAGAAAAATATAAAGATTTTAAATTATATAACTACAGAAAAAAACACTAAATTGTTAAAAGTAATGTTACTGATGTAATAAGGATCCTTGGACATGGAAGTCACCTTTAAACGTCTTGCAAGTTCATTAGCGTGCAAGACATTGGCAAGCTTTGACTGGCCATATGCAGATAAGCTGTTATACCTAGAAATTGTCAATTCACAAAGAGGTAATTAGGATAAAACATAAAAGCTTCCACTATGTGATTTGATTATGATTTAAGTATTGAATGTATAGATGGTCTTACCCTGATTGATCATTGATTTTGTCAAATCGAATCCCTTCTGGATATGAGAATTTGTGACGGCGGGACGAGACATTTACAATTCTTCCTTCCGTCCTTCTTCCTTGTGCTGTTTTCTTCATGGTTTCCAGCAATAGATGTGTTAGGAGGAAGTGTCCTAACAAGGGAAACATATTTTCTTCATTGCACTGTTCTGTCATTTTCTTTCCTTCTTGCTTGTTTATACTTCAAATCATTGCTTTCGAAATTTCAAACAATCAAGTAGGCATCTAACCATTACTATGTCTATTTTCACGAAACCTTACCTACGTGGTTTGTGGCGAGCTGTAATTCTATACCATCTTTTGAAAGCATGAAGGGTGTAGCCATGATTCCTGCATTGTTACTTTAAAAAGTACATATTCCTCTTAAATGATTTTCAAAGATAACAAACATTAGCATACACTGGCAAATACACTTACATGAGGATGTTGAGTGGAAGACCAGAGGATATGAAATCAGCAGCAAATTTCCTCACTGATGCCAATGAACTCAGATCTAATTCCATTGTATCAATTTTGGCATTGGGATTTCTCTTAGCTATTGTTTCTTTAACTTCCCTCCCAGCAGTCATATTTTTGACCGCCATAACTACATGGACACCGCGCAGTGCAAGAACTCGTGCAGTTTCAGTGCCAATACCACTTGATGCCCCTGATGCAATTTCATCACAAATTTTATCCTTATTTCACACTAACGACTTTAATGTTGGTGAAGCTTTAACAAGCGCAGTGAAGTATATCCAAAAACATAAGTTAACATCTCCAAACATATTTATTTGCAGATATAAGAGTAATTATTCTTTCCAATAATTAAAAGAAAAGAGAGAGAGTAGATTTTACGAAAATTTCTAAACCCAAAATAAAAAAAAGCAAGGACCTGTGACGACGGCGGTTAGACCAGTAGCATCAATCCCTTGTGTAACTTCTTCAGCTGTAGAAGAAGCTGAAAACCTAGACGCCCCTTTCCTGCTAAACTCAGCTCCCCACACTCTATTTTTCTGGTTGGATTAAATGGAAATGCAATCAATTTTTTTTTGTTATAATATCGAATTTAGCTATTAATATTTACTTTCTTTTTTTTTTTCAATTTGCCTTTAAATTTTAGCTAAATTTTGTGATTTTTTAAAGTGACAAATCTGACCGTCAATATTTTGAAAAAAAAAATTAAATTGATTTTTTAATAGAAATTTAGACTAAAATATTAAAATTTTAAGCATGACAGTTTACATAACAATTTATATGTACTTCGTGTCTTCTTTTTTTTTAAAATTCTTTTATGAACTTTTGTTTTCGAATTTTTTTTATTTTTATAATTTTTAATTTTTTTAGTGACATAACATATAAAATAAACAGTATCATGTTAGCATGAATTGTACGTGAGCTACCATAAGGGCTGCGACGCCAACTCATTAAAAAAGTAATGTTTTAGTCAACATTTCTGTTCAATAAAAGCAATATGGTTTTTTTAAAAAGAAGTTATCGATAAAACTTAGCTAAAACAATGAATAAGAACCAAATTGACAAAAATTCTAAACATTAAAAGCTAAATTTATCATTATTCTTTTTTAATAATTTCATTATAGATTCTGCTCACGTCTATTTTTTATTATATATATAATGCTTATAATTACTCATAGCTCTTTCCAACTCATAAATAGGAGGATAATGCGTTTTAACGCACTCGAACTCACATCCTCCTGTACTGGTAATAATGCTAATCTCAATGCAGCTAATATACCCTTCTTTTTTAATATATTATATATATGAAAAATGATTGAATGAAACAATGACGTTACGTCATCTGTATCCCCTTTCTAATAGTTTAATGCCACATCAACATTTTCATCTTGAAAAAAATTAAATCCAAATGAAAATATTAAAATTCAGAATAAAACTACTGATGTGACATTAAATTATTAGAAATGAATAATATATTTGTTTCATACAATCCTTTCTCATATATCCATATATTATTATTTAATTGTATAATTTAATTAGTGTATCTAATTGACAGAATCCTAATTACTAAAAACTCATTCTATTTATTTACTATGAGATTATTTTTATCTTTTTTTTATTTCATTATATTGTAATCTTTAAATTTCAATTTTATTATTTCAACCAAACTCTTATTTAATTTTTATATACTTTTTATAAAAATATATTACTTTAATTTTTTTATTTACATCGAAAGTGTATAATTGAGATATGTCAAGCACCGAAATCCAATAAAGCTCAAATAAGATCTAGAAGTATTAAAAAAGAAGAAGAAGAATATTAGCTAACCTATTCCGATGAATTGAATTTAAAGTAGTTAGTATTGTATTGTTGGATGTTTTTACTATAATTAATATGTATTAGTATCGATCGTTTTGAAGTATCATTTTGAATTTAAGAATATGAAAGGTTGAGAGAGGAGGATGATGGGTGCTTGGGGGCTTCTCTGCTGAGAAGAACTAAAGAGCTCTTGAAAAAGAAAAAATGTTCTTTTGGAAATGATGGGAACCATTAATTGAGTTCATGATAACTTCTCCAGCACCGATTGGGATTTCCAAGATGGGATTATGTGTAAACAGCTGGGACGCAATTTTTTTTTATGTTTTTAGACTCTGAATTGGCTTATTTTAATGAAAGTTCAGTGCATTACTATAATAAAAATATTTTTGTAAAAAAATATTTAATATATATAAAATATTTATAAATATTAAATGAGATTAAATAAATGGGGTTAAAATAAAGTTGAATATTTTAAGGGTTTTTTTTTCTCTTGTTTATTTGTTATATAAGTTGTTTACTTCTTTTATTGTTTATTAAATTTTTTCTATTTTAAAGTTTAAAGTTGCTAAACTGTACATTGGATAAAGTTTGAAGTTTAAAGTCAACTTTTACAATTAAATTTTATTTTTTGTTATTTATTACTCTAAATAATGAAAAAATTAGTAATTTTATATATTTTTTGAACATTTTATGCATCAATCATTCCACAATGTCTTAGATATGTAATTAAAATGAACTGATACAATGTATACAGATTAAAACTTTATGAACCGTTTTCCTCTCCTTTCCCATTTTGTACTTCCATCAGTGAAATCCATTCTTGCAACCGTCTTTGGCATATTGTATTCTTGATCGCATCTTCCTGGCCGATCTGAGTTCGCCGGAGTCCCAATATTTATTTCCTCCAATCTCTACTGTATTTTTCAACATTTCCCTCCGATTTCAATCGGATCTTTCTCTATCTTCTTTAAATAGCTAGCGTCTATCCACAACAACCAATTCTCTAAATTAGGTTTTTCCTCAACATGGGTGGATCTCGTTTTGCGCTATGTGCAATCAGTTAGATATTCTGTTTTGATTAATGGAATAGAGCAGGGACATATAATTCTGACGAGAGGTCTAAGAAGGGGGATCCATTGAGCCCTTTTCTGTTTCTCATTTGTGTCGAAGGACTTTCTTCTCTGTTGCGGATGGCTACTCGAGATAGATTAGTGAAGGGTGTTTGGGCTTCAAGATCAGGACCGATAGTCTCCCACTTATTCTTTGTGGACGAAAGTTTAATTTTTGGTGAAGCTACTTTGGCAGGGGTACGTCACATTAAAAGTATTCTCAATGAATATGAAGGGCGTTTGGATCAGTTGGTTAACTTTGATAAGTTTCTTATTTGCTTCAGTCCAAATATTGATGCTATGGCGCAAGATTGTATGTTGTTGGAGTTGGGAGTTCGACGTTCAGCCAATTCGGAGCAATATCTTGGTATGCCGATTGTGGTAGGGCAGAATAAGGAGGAGGCATTCTATACCATTAACGGATTCAGGGTGGGATTGCCAAGTGGAGGAAAGGAGGTCTTTATAAAGTCAGATCTGCAATCCATTCCGACATACATTATGTGTCACACCTGATTTTTAAAAGAGGTTCGACATTTATATAAGAGTTGGGAGTTAATTGAAAGAAATTATAGGTTTGGTGACCTCCACAGTAAAATTTAAAAATTTTAGTGGCTGAATGGAAAATAGTTGACTTTTAATTCTGGTTCAATTATGATGGAATTGACTAGTTCCTAACTGGGAAACATAATGATATCAGCCGCTGGTTTTGATAGGATTTTTAGTTGATCGTGCGTATAAGATTATTTATAGCTAAGAAGTGTTATTACAGGGGGAAATTCTTCTCAATTTTATTTCATTTTCTTCTCCTCTTCATCTTTTTATTTAGCTATTTTGAGGAAGAAAAAGTTTAAGGAAATCTCTGTATGTAGCGATGAATATGAGGGTTGATTCTGAAAGGATGGAAATCTGATGAGCTGGTAAGGTTCCTAATATTTTAGTACTCGTGGATTTGAGAAAAAAATTTGAGAGTTTCGATAAAATTTAAAAGGTTTTTGCAAGTTTATGAATTTTGGATTTTAAATCATGAATGCCTTAGGGTTAACTGGTATATTTCTTGTTGTCATACTTAGCTAACTAGGATGGAGGAGACTGGTTGTTGGAAAAGCTAAGCTGGTGGAGAGGAATGGCAGTAGGTAAGTTCCTGTACTCCACTATTTTGGTGTTGTTCTGGTTGTTGTGCTGCTTATATGTTTTGCATTAAGTTCAATTTGAGTTCTTTGACTATATATGGTGGTTGTTGACTGGAAATGTTATGCATGCATATGGTTGTGCAATTATACGAGTGTTTGAAAAAATGTTCTTTGAATGTTTGATATGGTTGTGTATCGATGAACTGACATGTGGCATACTCCATGTTATAATAGTGAGTGTAATTTTTGCTTGAAATGTATGTTTATAAAATGTGGAGTACGGAGGAAATTATTTGACGGATTAGTTGAAAATAGGAAAATCGACATAATGGAGGAATGAAAGGATTGAATGGGAATTGGATTCACTGTAATATGAAAGGCTCGGCATTATAGGTGAACACTTAGGTGTTCGAATTAACAAAGGGGATTTGACGAGGCTTGATTCGTTAAATGATCTACCGGCTGGAGCGACCTCATGAAAATGATCTATTGGCTTTATAGAGCGGCATCATGGAAGTGATCTACTGGTTCTACCAAGCAGCATCATAGGAATGATCTATTGGCTCTATGGAGTGACACTATGGAAATGGTCTACTGACTTTCTAGAGTCGAAAGTTCATGGCTAGCCATCGCATGATCTACTGAGAAACAAGTCTACGCTTATAGAAAAATAAAGTCTGCCAGGACAGTAAACATGAAAGCCCGTTAGGGCATATATGAAATCCACTATGTGACTCGCGTGATGAAAAGTCCATCATAACGAATATAATGGGAGCGTTGACAAGCTTTCACATAAGAGGCTTCGCTAAGATGTTAAGGTAGGAGAAATGTGTGAAAGCGTCTTGTATATGGGTATATGTGGAAAAAATAGGGTTTTCTTTTAGAGTAATTGCAAATATGTATCCGCCATTAAAAGTCTGCCAGAGGTAACGAATAAGCCAACATTAGCTATGAGAAAGAGAGACAATTCTCCAGATTCTATTTCTAAGTGCTTCTTGACACAAAAGGGTCATTAGAAAAGGGAAGTTCGCCATGGACAATCTTAAGTAGAATATCCACCAAGGACTATCTATTCTGTAAAGTCTACAAGGGACTAACGAATGAAAAGGAGGACTATCCAGTGTTGGGAAGTTTGCCTTGTACGATCTAATGAGGAGATAGTCCGCTAGGGATTATCTGTTACTAGGAAGTCTATTAAGACTATCTAATTAATGGAATACCTTTTCGGGCTATCTTGAAAAGGAAAGTCCAGTGCGACTATCTTACAAGTACAATTCCGCAAGAAAAGTGTGGTGCTTAAACTATTTGCCAAATCATATATTCGAAGGCCACATACGAGGATGTAAGCAAAAGAGTTTCCTCTGGAAGGGTATATGCACAAGCTAAGTTATAAGAAAGTAAATTTTGGGATAATACAGTAAGTCGATATTGAGTTTCGATGTGAAATGAAGGAAATCAGGGTAAGAATCCATCTTTTTGGTGAAACACTTGTAAGTTCGCCAAAGTTAGTCGACAATCGGTATATTTGTTGGCGTGGGTATTTTTTGATGAGTCTAGCCAGTGAGGTAGATAAAAGTCTGGGATGGAGCTTGAAAAGTCAAGTCTCGAAAAGGGGTTGTTAGAGAGAGAACTCTATTAGTTCAAGAAGGATGTATAGACGTCGACCATGCCAGATAAATTGCGAAAGCTTATATGAAACTCAGAGAGTTATTTATGTGTATAAATTCTTATTACTTGTAATATCAAGATTTATTATTTCATAATTTATGTATGGGATTTTACTAAGTTCATTCAAACTTATGAGTGATGTGTTTTGATTGCATGATCAAATGCTAACATGGGATTATTGGGAAGGGACCAAGCCAGATCTTGCGGAATCCAAGTGGATGTTTTGTTGCGGTATCATGCGTATAGAGGGCTGCCCTTAGAGGCTACGCGTCGAGGTTTGAATAAGTGTAAATAAATCGAATCTAAGTTTCAAGTTCGCAAGAATATATATATATATTTTTGCCTAGTAAAGCAAAAATGATTGTAAAAACTGTAATCAACTTATTTTGTTACTCGTAGAATAAGAAGTTTTATTGGATGTTTATTCCTAGAACGTGTTCGGTAACTAAGAAATTGAAATATATTTATATGGTAAATAAATATTAAGTCCGAAATTGTTTAAGTTGGTAAATAAGACAAGTTAGAAATGTTGTTATGTAATACAATTTTAATTATGACATTTGGTACCCGGACTCGGCGATCGGGTCAGGTAAAGGGTGTTACATTATGTCTTATTTTCTACTACTTAATTCTTTTTACAGGGAATTGGAGTCAATATTGGTCGTTATTGGTCGTAGAAATCCCACTCCCAACAAGGAATTCATTGGTGCGCATGGGAGACTATTTGTGCTGCAAAGGAGGTCGGAGGTATAGAATTATGTTTAATATCATGTTGTTGGCCAAACAGGGTTGGCGATTAGTGTGTGATCCTTTATCTTTAATGGCACAAGTTCTTAAAGAAAAGTATTACCCACATGCACAACTTTTAGAATCAAATTTGGGGAATCAACATTTGGTTATTTGGCAAAGCATCTGGTGGGTGATGGTATGATGATCTCTATTTGGGACATGCCATGGCTCTTGAGTGACAGGCCTTGCAAAGTTGAATCCCCAAGGGTTACTAGTGTTGAAAAGTTACGAATTTAATCCACAATTCTATTAGTACTTGGAAAGAGGATGTGGTGCAGGCATTGTTTACTCACCAGGAGGCTAGGCAAATTCTTAGCATATGGTTGGCGTATAATTGTTGAAATGATAGGATGCAATGGTTTTGTCACACCCAGTTTCCTTTAAACCCAAAATTTGGAACAATTTGGGGGTTAACTTGAAAGAAATCGTAAGCTAGCAGTCTCTATTGAAAAATCAAAAAATATAAAGGCTGGTTTGGAAATAGTTGAATTATAAATCTAGTTTGGTTAAATTAAAACCAACTGGTTGGGAGACATAATGATTATTGACGGATGGTTTCTATAATGTTGATAACTGAGCGAGAAGGGCTATAAATACCTAGGAAATGACTTCTTGAGGAGAGAATTCTTTTCATTACCTGTTTCACTTTCTTTATCTTCTTCCCTAGTTGCTTCAAAAAAGAGATAATTATGAGAAGCTCTGCATGGAGTGGTGATCGTGAGGGTTAAGTAAAAAAAGTTGAGAATCCAATGAACAAGTAAGGTATTAAGACCTTTGGTGTTTGTAAGTTTAGGAAATAAAGTTAAGGATTTCTAGAACCATTTTAAGGGTTCTACTGTTTCTAGAAAATTAAATTTTTCGTTGAAAAATACTGAATTTAATTTATGGTATTGGTTGTAATGCCTAGCTGCCAAAAAAATAGAAGTTCTGGTGTTTGAGAAAGGCTAAGCTGAGAAGAAAAAGAAATATCTGGTGAGTTTCTGCACTTTAACCCTGGAAAGGCTAAGTATGTTCTAGATCGTATAGAGTTATGAATATCCACCATTTTAGTTCAGTATGTATAAATTATCTATGATTCCATGGTACTTCATTTATGAAATGCATGAGTTGCATGTTTATTATGGTAGTATGAAAAAGAGAATTAATGACGAGTTAGACAAAGTTAGGAATGGGAAAAAAGGGTGATTCTGTTAGATACCGCCATACGGTGTTGCTATTTGCAAACTATGATGAGTGAAGCTTCGGGTCTTGCGGAGGGGACATTGTGGTGTTCAAGCATTAAGGTTAAGAATGGCATAATAAAGGAATGGGTGGAGGTATAGGGAAATTGGAATTCTGTTTTGATTTTGCCATCCATGATTATTGGGAGCAAACCGCGATATGGGAAGCTCCGGGCCTTGAGGAGGAACACTTTGATTTTTGAGCATTAAGGTAGATACAATATAAATTGATGTCGACAGTTATTAGGTTCCATAGAGCAGCACCGTGATGGTAGTAAGGTATTTTTGGGCGACACCTCTAAGTGGTTTAAGGTGTAAGATCATAGCTCAACTATGGTAACCAATTAAGTTTGCCGAGGTAGTAAACACGGGGTAGTCCGCCAAGATAATAAACATGGATGGTCAAACAAGAAGACAAAAGTGGGACAATTTTGGAAATAAGGAAAAAAAGTTAGGAGAATAATGCTAGTGTTGACAAGTGGATATTGAGGAATCCATCAAACGAGGCAAGTGCAATGAGAAAAAGAATAGTCCACCAAACTGTAATCATGTAAGCGGGTATGACATAGGGGCGACAATATAATGAGGATCATACAAGAGAAATTATGCGCTAGTAATGCTTTATATATGGGAAAGGAAAGAGGTTTTACTGGTAGATCGTAGCTAAGGATCCGCCAATAGGAGCTGCCTAAGAAGCGCTCGAGAAGGATCTGTAAGATAGAGGTAAACCTTAGAGGGTTATTGGGAGATTCACTCTCGATATGAGGCTCGAGGAGGCCAAAGTTATGTGGGAAGAATCGATTATCGATATTTCGGAGAGACGACTTAGTGAAGAGGGGTTGGTTAGAATCCATCAATTGAAAGAAGTATTAGAAAGAATAGACCGAGAGACAGATATGTTTGTCAAGACCATTCCTTTTTAAGGGACTGTTGCTAAGTAACCACCAAAGGGCTAGTTCTGTAGGGAAACATCACTTAAGAGGAATTGTAAACTCAAATGGTCACTTAGTCGATCGACTTTTGGATATGGAAGGGCCTAAGTGGTTCGTAGAAGCTGGATGTATTATATTTATAAGCATGGTATCGCGAATAAAGCTAATTACTAGGAAGTAATTGAACCACCATTCATCCCCAGTTGGATTTAGACCATTAGAGTGGCATGGGACTTTATTAGTTATCCCAACAGATGGAATGTTAGCAAGTCATCCGGGCTATGGTAAGAAAATGAGTCTGTCATGGACTAAACAAATTTGGAAAGATCGTCAATGAGGACATACCTAAAGGCCATTAGGAGGGTAGGTTGAAGGATTACCTTATATGATAAGGAGAAAAAATCTGCACTAATGAATGGATAATAGGAAGAATACAAGTAAAAGAAGGTAGAGTCCGCAGATATAAAGAGTCATTTGTGGAACCATTGAAACTAGTCAAAAGGGATAGGATTGCTTAGGAGGAAATCACCTAATGATCTATTTGCCAACGAATAGGATTGAGAATAAATCTAAGCCTGCTACGTTGGGTTTAAGTGAAACTTACCGCATGAGCACGGAGTTAATTGTATTTAGCCTTTTCTGCTTAAAACCTTGTGAGATGTGGTCTATTTTTGTGTAATGAAGAAACTTACTAAGTTCATCTGAACTTAAAAGGATTTGACCTGTGGTTGCAAGACTTGCGTGCTAAGAAACTCGAGGAGGGACTAAGCTAGACTGAGTTAATTCAAAGATTTGACATCAATTCAGTGTCATGCACATAGGAAGGGGTATTACAAGAGGCTTCACCTTAAGGTTCATTATGTTGTAATTATGTAAATCCTTTTGAATATGGAGTCGTGACAATGAATTTTAGATTAAAATTTGTGTCTCTATTGTAAAGAGTTTTCTTTAAATAAATAGGTAATATAATTTGATTTTAAAAGAGTGAGATCTAAATGTGATGTTTCATACTCAGATTCGGCAAATGGATCGGGTAGGGGTTTTATAGGTGTCTTGAGACCTCATGGAAATACACTATGCGTACCAGATATCGACTATTTCTACAAAGGTTTCTGAGTTTAAAAGAGGATAGTTACAACGACGTCCGTTTAGGAAATCAGAATCTGTACAAACAACTTTGGCAACTAAGTGTCACCAAAAATCAAGATTACAGTATGGAGATTTATTAACAATTTTGTGCCTAATAACTCTAATTTGTTTTTACGTCGACTTAGGGAGAACTCAATGTGTCCTAGCTGTGGCATGGATGCCGGGACTACCCTTTACGTTTGTCTAGACTGTACTATGGTACAACCTATATGGTTGGGCCTTGGTTTTGCTTGGCCAGTGGATCATCCTGAGGCTTCTTTGGTTGAGTGGCTTTGACACCTTTTTGCTGGTAGCTCTCCTACAACAACCTTAACAATCATAGTCACTATATAGGCAATATGGTTTTTACGTAACCTATTGGTACGTGAAAGAATACGACAGACGTCGAGTGATGTAGTTACCTTTGCATTCGGCTAGGCTCTTAAATTGGAAAAACTTTCCAATAGTCAGCTAGATTAGCCATGTTTTGACTTGAGATTATGGAGAAAACCAACGGAACCGTTTGTCAAAGCTAACTTTGATACGGGTTCTACATTCATTTAGGTTCTGCTGGTGCAGGGGCTATCATTTGAAATGTTTCTGGATTAATCATGGGAGTGACATGCATTTGGAATTCCAATGTTTCTAATTGGCTAAGTGCCGAAGCATGGGCTGGGCTATAGGCAATTTGATTCGCTAAGGATATGGGTTTTAGGGTGGTGGAAATCGAAGGTGACTCTTTGATGGTCTTCTCAAAGCTGTGATCATGTGGCCTTCATTGTTTGGAAGTTAGTCAGTATATTTTGGAGGAGAAACAAACTTCTTTAGCATTTGAGTTTTGTCGTTTTCAACATTTCAAGAGAAAGGGAATCGTGCTGCTCACCTGATGGCAAAGGAAGGATTATGCCAAAAATGTGATGCATGGTGGGTGGAGAACGGACCACAGGCGGTACTGGAGGTTGTGCATGAGGAAATTCATCATTGAGGGAACATGTGGATCTTACGACACTTCACCCGATAATACACCTGACCTTAGCCCTTGCTCATTACCGAAATGCCTTTGCCAATGGCAACATCAAAGGAGTTGGTGACTGGCGGTCCTTTACAGCTCGAAAGCTATTTGGGAATGACTATTGCGAACTTGGATACTCAGAAATGATGGCAATCACTCAGATTTTACAAGGGATATAGGCAGAGATGGAGTGGTGGAGCTTTTCAGTTATTGATAATCTGGTTTGTAGACGGTGAAGCTCATGGGTGTGGCTGGCGTATCTAGGTTTCCTTCTTTTAGTTGTTTCTTTTGTTGTTTGATTTGTAAGCATTTTCAAACAATTCCATTTTGTTCAATAACGATATCCAACCTTTTTCTCAAAAAAAAAAATAAAATAAAAACATTGATTTTTCTAAAAAAGTAAGTTAGTGTTATATCAGATGTTGGTTGAAATTTTTATATCTTATGTTAATCTTTTAAGGGTTTTATATATGTCATGTGATTTATAGTACAATAGGGTTTTGAATTTAAATGGTATAAATTGTTTTAGTTGCAACTAATGATATACTTTTGATTTTATTATTTTTTAACAAATTTAGTATGAAATATAAATAATCAATTCTTCGTATATGTACATTTCGATGGGGGTAATTTACTAAGCGGAGGTAGATTATGTATTGGAATCACACCATTAGATAGGAATGAGATTCAACAAGAGAGTTAAACTTGATATAATGAAATAAAAGATCGGGGCAAAAACCAGTCAACGTTGTTGGTGTTGGACTTGGTGCCTGAGTGTAGTTTATTCATTTTAAACTTATAATTTTTTCGAACCGATTCGTTAATAAAACAAATTCATTTATTGCTGTAGTATACTTTGTATGATTGTCCTTATGTGATTTTTGCACACATTGGTTGTTTGATGTTTAAATTAATACTAAGTGGCATTACGTGGTCGAATCGTAATATAGAAAGAAAACTTATATTAGTAGACGAAACTAAAAATGTCCTTATTCTAATCGGAAATGAGCAAACCGATTAAAAGAGTAATATGTCGTCTATCAAGTCCAATTGTGTAACAACTTTATTTTGAGTGGTATCGTTAATAGTAGTTTCAGAACTCTATTTTTTGATGATCGAGTTAGTAAATATTATTTATTAATGTTTACGTGGTTATTACAATATTATACTTAATTCTGTTATAATAATTTTGGTTATTTGGAAAGTTAATCAAGGTATAAGTGTACCGGTTCAAAAGTTAGTGGTTTTGGAAATTGAGGTATCGAGACCTCGTTTTAAGTAAATTAAGCTTGTAAATATTTTTGTTAAATATTTACGTAATTTTTATATAGGTGAATTAAATTTTGGTCTAGAATTTTTTTGATTAGATGGTTAATTAGAGTATAAGGACTAAATAGTAAAAATCATAAAATTAATCGCTATAGATTTTTATTAGTTAAAAGGGCTTATTGAATAAATATTCAAGGATTTATATGTTAACTGGACTCAGTGGATGGTAAAATCTTAATTAATTAGTACATTTAAGTTAAAATAATAATGGAAATAAAAAGAAACAAAAAGTGACTTTAGGGAAAGGAAAGAGAAAGTCCTATTTTCTTCTTCCTCTTGACTGATTCTTCCATAGCCAAGGAACCAAGTTCGGCCAAGCTTTATAAAATTGCATGGTGAGCAAATTTTTAATTGTTTTTTATAACTTTTTTGTTTTTGAGATCGTTCTAACTTAATCTAGCTGACATGGGTATTAAATAAAAAATCTATTAAAGTTTAGAGAAGTTGCCATTGTTGTTATTTGAAGCTTATGATGTTAAATAGATGAATATTGAGCCTAGAAATGAAATAGGACTAATTTGTAAAAAGAAATTTGTTAGTTTTGAGTTTAAGGACTGAATGTAAATATGTCAAAGTTGATATGAAATTTCTATAATTATTGTTTCTAGAGGGCTATAGATGAATGAGATTGAAATTGGTTTAAAAATTGAAGCTCAAATTTGAAAAAAATATAGCTAATTTAGTTTTAGGAATAAATTGAATAAAATGCAAAACTTTAAGGCACATTTGAAAAATAAAATTGAATTAATATATGATTACAATAGGCTATTTTGAGATGTTTTAAATTGATAAATTGAAATAAATTATTATATAATAAAACCTCGATAAATTAATATTCTATAAATTAATAATCTAGGTTAAATAATAATTTTTTGATGCACCGACTTGGGCCAAGGGAATAAAATCATAACTTCGCTAAATACATAATATAATAATTTTAGAAAAATACTTAAGGGCCCAATGAAAATATAAAATAATAATTCATTAAATATACTGAAAATCTTATATACAATACATAAAACTAAAGTGCTTTCTAGACAACTCTTATTTTTTTCAATTTTATTCTTTGCTAAAATATGCATTTATAGTTAACTGCATCTTCTTTGCATGTGAATCAAATACAATTTCATCTTTAACTTTTAGGAGGGCATAAACCAAGTCTGGTATTCTTCTCTTGTTGTATTAATTCTTCAAGGTATCCACAATTAGAAAAGCCTCTTTTGGAGAAACATGTGGTAAGACACTACTGTTATCTGGATCTTGCTAGTTATCAGCTGGCACATCCGTTGCTCCTTGAATAATTTCTTCATCCATGGCATTTCTATAGTGTAAATCAGAAATTACTTCTTTTAATTTATGAATGCCTTCAACATCACCAATTTCTTGTTTGAGAGGCATATCCTCCTCGGATTGAATTTTGCAATGTCGAAAACAATTTGCAATAGTTGTAGGCTTCACATCATTATTCCAAGTAGCATTAATAAAATGGATTGCATCCAATACATTAATCTTTTCATGGTTTATTTCTCCTTTCTCGTAACCTTCCAAGATGTTAGAATAAAAACGACGCTGATAATAAATCTTAACTGCTTCAATAATTCTAGCATCACATGGTTGAATTTTTATGTTGAATTTAGAGGTAAAAAGAATAATTCAACATTTCTCAAGCCTTCAATAGCCTTGGGATGGGATGGGCAATTGTCTACTATAAGCAATACCTTTTTACCAGTCATTCTAGCATCAAACCAGCGAACAAAATCTTTAAAAAGTAATCCAATCATCCATGCTATTTTACTGGCTCGATAATGACAGTTAAGATTGTCAATATTCAAATGTTTAAAGCATCTAGAATTAGCAAACTTACCAATAACCCAAAGAGGAACTTTATCTGAACCATCTCCATTGTAAAAGAGCACAACAGTAAGTCTTTCCTTGTCCCTTTTTCGTCCTTCTAATTACTTTGTAGCCAGTGAATGATATGCTTGCAAACGATAAAATAAGCCTATTTCATCCATATTATAGATATCTTTCCAATAAAAAATTTTCAATTTAGCTCTTATTTGAGGTAAAGCATCTTTAATATGCTCCATAACAACTGAACCACTTTCACCAAATCTTCTATAAGACTTAATCCCATGCCTTGCCTTGAACCGTTCTAGCCAACCAATTGAGAAGTTAAATTCAGAATTTGCATCACCATACATTTTCTACAGAGATTCTTTTGCTTTAGTTTGAATCATTTCTCCAGTCATGTTTACTTTCTCTTGATATTGGAGAAACCATTCATACAATACATTCTCTAATTCAGGATATTTGGTTGATTTGCGCCTTTTAACATTGTTATTGTTTATCTATTTTGACAAATATTCAGATGACCATTTAAGAGTATTTGATATTGTTGATTGGCTACAGAGAGATCAAATGTTTGTTGAACCCACTATTGCAAATCTTTTTGACTTGAAGAGGGATGCTCATTTTTGTACTCACATAATGCTTTTCTCATCTCATCTGTCAATGTAGACTTTTTTACACCTTTCAAATGGGAAGCCAAGGAGGAAAATATTATATGAATTACAATATTTTGATACATACATGTGTTTATTTATAATAAAATTTTTAATCTATCCAACTGAATATATACGTATTGGATTTTGAAACCATTAACTCTTTTTTTCTTTTTGGTTATATGAACCAATTAATTAACTCTTTTGTTTGTTACATGAACCAATTAACTTTAATTCATTGTACCTAAATGCATATTGGATTTTGATATAAAAAACCCATGCATAAAGTATGAAATATTCATTAAATTAATAAATATTAATGTATCGATAAATTAATAAAATTTTTATTTATCGATAAACTAATAACCTTGATAAAATAATAATTTTTAAGTCCCAAGGGTATTATTTTATAGAGGTTTTACTATATAGATCGAGATTTGAGCTAATCGGGGGATAATTGAAGGAAAGTCAATTTTGCGAGTTAATCCTCGACGTTTTGTGTGTCGTTGATTTTGTCAGGTAATTTCATATAGGGCTTACTTTATTAATTCACAATATGTTTGTATTATTTTTTATTTTCTCTTTAGTTTTAAATATGAATAGATGCGTGATATCGAATGGATGTGAAATTGTTATGTGATCGGATGATATGTATATAATGATGTTATAATATTTAAAATGTATTTGAATTGCTATTTGAATTGTGAAAAGTGTGTATACGGTTATAAGAATTTAAAATAGTACAAATTGTTGAAATTTGTCTCAATAAACCTAATAAAGTCTTGTGCACAAGGTTATAGGTTGATTCCGATGATTTTTGAGATCCAACATTTGTTGCAGACTCGAAGAGACATGTGACACAGGTTTAGCTCGGACGAGTAACCTACTGTTGTTTTAAAGGTTTAGCCAGACGTGTAGCCTTTCATGTATATTTTTAGCTGGCCAAGCAAATTGATGTGTCTTCAAAGGTTTAGCCCAGACAGGTAACTTGACATGAATATATATTTTCAGCTCGAATGAGAAATTGATATACCAAAGATACATGTGACCTGATTTAGCTTAGATGAGTTACCTAATGTCGTTTTGAAGGTTTAGCCCGGACAAGTAAACTGACACGATTATACATTCAGCTCGGACAAGCAATTGATATATCGGAGATACTTGGGATAAAAATTTAGGTTAGACGATTAATCTGATGTTATTTTAAAAGGTTGAGGTTGGAAAGATAACCTGACGTATACTTATAAATACATTCAGCTCGGATAACAGGGGTAACAGTATAATTTTGCATGATATGATTTTTTATATTTTAAAGTGGTTAAATTTTGAATTGATTATGCATAGAGTATTGAAAAGTTGATATTGGATTGAATTGATTTGAACTATTTAAAATGTATTTTTTGAAATGTGTTTGAACATGTTTTATATAGGGTTGGAAGTGTACAAATGCACTAAAGGTGCAAACGGTAGGGAAGAGTGATTATGAACTTGGTTGATATGTTTATAAAATGTAAATTGAGAGCAACATGAAAATAGTTAGTATGGTGGCACCTGATTATGATTTGAATACTTTGATTTTACTGTGCCAATGTACTAACTTGTGGTTGTTTTGTGGACTTGTACAATAATGCTTAAGGATGTTAAAGAAGTTTCATGTTATGCTATATTGAATTGTTGTATGTATATAAGTGAGTTGCTTTATAAAGGTTTGATGTTTGAGTAAACTAACAATTTGGTCATTTTATGGAAATGAATATGAAAGTACAAGTATGCAAAGCATGCCATACTGATTTCCAAATTGATTTAATTGCTTAAATTATTTTGAGATCAAGGTATGTTATGTAAATTTCATATGAACTTACTAAGCATATATAATGCTTCCTCAGTTTCATTTTGTAACATCCCAAAAACCAGGGGTTAATAGAATCAGGTTTGTGAATTGAGAGAGAGTTGTCATGCCTTAATTTTTGAAATTTATCTATGCATTTTTAGGAAATAAATGAGGTATTGGTTTGTTGGATAAGTGTTAGAGTAATTGATAAACCGTAAAAGTAACATATTTTAATCCCACATTTAGTATGCTTTTGGATGATTTATCCCTGATTCATGTAAAAAGGTGCTCTTAATCCTTTCTTTTCACGTCTTATACTCAAGAAAGCACCTAAGGATAAAAAGAACGTAAAACAGGCTTAAAACGGGCCAATTTGGGCCAAAGAGGAAATCGACACGGCCTGGACTTCAAGCCACACGGCCGTGCCTCGTCAAATTACTTCACACGGCCATGCCATGAATTACATGGCCGTGCCCCAATCGACAGAATTGAGACATGGCCTGAAGATGATTTACACGGGCATGTACTATGGCCGTGCCCCTGCCGCGGGAAAGAGCAATTTCACTCGGATTTGGATGCTTGGAGGCAAAGAAACACATTCCTAAGTCTACTTAAACATCCTAGGAGGAATTCTACTTGAATTAGGATACTTAGGAGCCAAGTAAAGCATCTCAAAGCCTATATAAACACCCAAGGTAGCAACTAAAAGGGGGAGTTCGGCAGAAGCCGAAACAGGGGTCGAAAGTTGAGCAGAGTTTTCTGCCAAAGCTTTTCTCATTCAGGGATTTACTCAAAAATAGTCAATTGATCCATCTCAAAGAGTCGGGATTCTACTCAAGATGGAGGATCTCCTATTCAATTCCTTCAGGGGGTTTTAGGGATTTCTTATGTTTTGCTTTATATTTTCTCTTGAGATGTTTTCCTACTTTGTTATGAACTAAACCCCCCAGATACCTGAAGGGGATGAAACCTATGATGGATTTTGTTATTTGATTTTTGGTTTATATGATAAATACTTAGTTTTTCTTAATTATGTTGCTTAATTTAATCTAATGTGCTTAGGTGGAGGAGGAATAGACCCTGCCTAAGAGTAGATCTAGCATAATTAAGCGGAGTTGATCGAACGCCTAGAGATAGGGTTACGAGATTTTAACGGATTAGGGTGAAACATAATATGGGAGTCCATTGATCGATTTACTGCTTCCTTAGGGGGTTATTATAAGAGAACGAGAGTTTCACTAATTAACCTAAGGTTAGACGTTATTCGCTTCGAGAGAGGGTTTAATATAGGTTAGGGAGTCTCACGGATCAAGCTAGGTAAAGAAATCATATGAATTAAAGGTTAGATAACAAGTGAAGTCTAAGCGGATTCTTCCTGAGGGTATCATCGTAATCAATTGAGTTTTTTTTGTATTCTTTTCCCAAAGTTTAGTTCATTCGTCTTTGCATTTAGTCTAAAATATTTCATTAGTTTTAGATTATCAATCGCTCCATATTTCAGGTTGAATAATAGAAAGAAAGTGAGTAGTAGTACTTTTAGGTTCCTTTGGGTTCGATAAGATATTCTTGCCTAAACTATACTACTTTTCGATAGGTGCACTTGCCTCTATCATTGTCATAGTTAGTCTACAGGTTCGATCATTCTTTTTATAAATTTTAAAACTCGACTGTTTGACACGATCAGTAATGTTCCTTAAAACCCAATTTCAAATCCTTTCTCTCTCAGAATTTTATTATTTTGCAAATTTTGCCTTAATCCCTAATATGTGACATGCCTTGTTTTTTAAAATAAATATTTCAAATTATATCTAGAATGATTATTAGGTTGATGGTTAAACATTAGTGAATTCATCCTTAAGGTTTTAACTTCAATTCCCTTCCCATGCAAAAAATTAAAATTTTTTGACAAAAACCCATTGTTTTGATGTGTGGGCCATCCAAGCCTAGTTAACCTAGGTATAAATATTAATTTTTCACTAATAATCAGCCTTTAATCCTCCTCTTCATTTCCCTAGCCGTTCCTCTCTTCCTATCATTCTCTTTCATTTTAATTTTTTTTCTTTTTCTCTATTGTTGTCGTCGCCTACACCTAGTTTTACCATCTCTTTCTTTTTCTTTTTGCCACAAGATTTGTTAACATATTATAAAACATATTTTTGTCATTTTCCTCATTAAAATCAGCCCCAAATTTTAAATCTTAAACTCCAAGATAGACCCCAAACATTGCCAAGAAAGTGTCATTGCCGTTTCTCTCGACTAGCGTGGGTAAGGTCTCTTCTCTCTTCAATTTCTTAATTAATCTTGTCCATTAAAAACATAAATTTCCAGATCTGGAATTTGGTGAATTTTAAATGATTTCAAAGTTATTTTTCCAGATTTTAATGAAATCTCAAACCGTTTCAAAATTCAGCCCCAATTTTGGCTACCGCGGGTGGTGGTGCGTGCACCTAAGGGCAAGAAAAGGGGCTGTTTTGTCTCTTGGTTCTTATCTATATTTTTCCAGTATTAATTTGAGTTCTTGAACCCTCCTAATCAGATTTTAAACCCATTTCAATTATGGAAAAATGTTCTTGATCGATTGGCCATTCGGATCCCACAAATCATGAAGCGTAAGTGCAATTAAGGGTAACTAGTTTGTTATTTCGACATAGTTGTTGGGTAAAGGTTACAAATTGATTAAATGAAGGAATTTAATAATTAATTAACTATTTATTTTCCCGTATATTATTGAATTAGGTGCTGAACCAAACACCCCAAATCATCTCTAAAGGCGAAGAACGATTGTACGTACAGTTTGTATCGATACAGTGTAAGGAATCTAACTAGTTTGGATTCATAAAATAGTTATAATTTCAACGATTGGTTTGAATTCATAAGTAGGTGTTTGGGGGCTGTTTTAATGGTAAATTGATTGAATTTATACTGAATTTTGGTTTAGGTTCGTTTAAGGAATTATTAAGGAAAATTGGAAGACTCGCTAGTGTGCTGCGAGGAAGCGAAAAATAAGGTGTGGGTCATAAAATTGCAAAAATGGTTTGACAATGTAACACCCCAAACCCGGCCCAAACACTATAGCCGGATCTTGCATGTCACTAAAAAGATTCTGTAAAAGATGTCAAAATTTTTGGGAAATATTCTTCTTTTTCCTTGTATTCAATCTTTTGCTGGAAGAACTTAATAACGTGATAAGTTTAACTAAGTTATAAATTGCTTTTGTTGTTCTATGAATTAAAAACCAAAATCTTAATATATGCCTTAGTTTAATTAAAGTTTAAGTGCCTGGCAGTAATGAAAGCCCAAAATAAAACCCAAAATAGAGTATAATAGTCTAGTGGCCCATGACCTTATTACAACGAGATTTAAAACCCATTAAATAAAAATATAAAATAATAGCTTAGAGTCTTTTTGCTGAATCCAAATGTTCTTTTGCATGGCCACCTTGCTCTCCTCTCCAGCCCGGTCCATTGCACTAGGTGCTACCTGAAATTGTTAAAATAACAGGGTGAGTCGCGAAACTCAGTGTGCAACCCTCGTGCACCATTAGATTGGGCCTCAGCCCACAGATCAAAATATAAAACATAATATAGCAAATAACATATATAAAACCCAACCCAATCCTAGGTTTCCATCCGCTACACGCCACCCTTACCTGCCGATCACACCATTGGGGATTTCATCAATCAACCCACACCGCTACACACCATCGATGGCAGTCATGCTGCAGTTAGCTGCTCATCGTCAAGTTGTGACATAGTCACCAGGCTGAAATGGCATAAGCTACTAGAAACAGAGTTGTGACAGAGTCACCAGGCTGAAATGGCATAAGCCACCAGAAATAGAGTACTTCCCCTTTTCAGCAATTACCCAACCCCAAGCATACAGATAAATCGACATATAGAGCATATTACTGAAGAAGGACAGAAATCACTAACCTAATGATTAGCCTTTACCCTCATCGGGTTTTCAATCATAATGCCGGGATTTCGACATCTAACAGAGCATAACAGATTTATACATATATATATATTAGCCCTCAATCTAATAGTGTGAAAGGTTACACACCTGATTATTGTCGATACCCTTGCTAAACCGATCTACAACTTTGCTCAAAAAGCCAGAATGATGTGAAAATAGGGCTTCTCCTATATTCGGCCATGGTTAGTGTTCTACCCGATTTTATGTATTTAAAAATAAACAATTCTCCTCACCTAAACTGATTAGGTCCCGGAAGTAGGATGGTTTAAACGCTACCGGTGAAAACCTTGACGATTGAGATCTCCTTTAAATCCTGGTGCGCCGCAAAAGAAAAAGAAACCCGGGATTAGTTTTCAAATGGCCATTCGACTAAGGTTTCTAAAAGCCGGAGAAATATTGGAATCTCAAAATCAACACTTACCTATTGTCTCCTTCAAGATTCGGCACAAGCAAACTCTACTGAAGAAAATTCGGCAACTTCAGAAGGTGAGATCTTAGTGATTTTGACTTTTTATGAAAATCCCGGAAGGATGAACTAATATGGTTTCGGCTAAAAAGAAAAGTGAAAAGAGAGCAAAGAGAGAATTGAAGATTCGACTAGAGTGTCAGAAAAAGATGAGAAAGGGATCTGTCAGAGGTTTCGGCCAACTGAAGAAAAGAAAAGAAAGGAGAATAGAGTAGAAATTTTGGCAGAGAAAAGATGAGAGCTTTAACAGCAAATTTTGGCACAATGGGAGAGAAGGAAGTTAGGGTTCAAATGCCGAAATTTGAAGAGATACTCTCCTATTTATAGGATTTTCGGTACCTACCTATTAAAAATCGAAAGTGCCCTTCATAATATCTAAAGCTTAAGCAAATAATAGGGAAAATTCGGCACCCCTTTTCCTATGTAGTAGCCGAATTCTTTACCCCCCTAGGTGATGAAATTTCGACGATCACTTAGTCTCCTAGATAGCCCCTCCTTCTTTCCCTTATCTTAATCTGTTATCTCCTTAGAAATAGCCTTAACTATCACCAACTCCTCCCCCCTTTATCTGCATATTATCCTCACAATTTAAACATAATAAAATTCCTAAAAAAAACTTGTGCCGTCCCCTCCTGGTCCCCATTCAAGTGCCGAAATGTGACCCTAAGCTTGGGCTTTAAGCAACAAAAAATTTGGGCCCTTTTCCATCTACTAAAACGCCACTTATAGCTTCCCCTTACTGAGCCCCTAGTTGATGGGCCATAAGCCCAACATGTCAATTTAATTATTAAAACTTTATTTAAACCCAAGTATATCTAAACAGAATATTTAAAACAAGGCCTTAGCCCAACTTTGAGCCCCATCTATACCTCAAATTCTCAAATTAATATTTTAAGCAATCACTACACAAAAATGAACAAGCCCATAAATTTAGGATGTTACAGTTCTACCCCACTTAAAATAAATTTCGGCCTCGAAACTTACCTGATCAAAAGAGATGGGATACTGCTTTCGTATAACATCCTCTAGCTCCCACGTCGCCTCTTCTGCGCCGTGATTTTGCCACAAAACTTTGACCAAAGGGACGGACTTCCTTCTCAACACCTTTACGTCTCGATCCAAGATTTGCACGGGTTCCTCCTCAAAGGATAAATCTAGCCTTACTTCAATCTCTTCCACCGGCACCACATGCGATGGGTCAGAATGATAATGTCTCAGCATCGAGACATGAAACACGTCATGTATCTGCTCCAACTCTGAAGGCAACTCCAAGCGATAAGCCACTGGCCCCACGCGTTCCAATACCCGATAAGGCCCAATAAATCGAGGACTTAGCTTACCCTTTTATCCAAACCTCATTACCTTCTTCCACGGGGATACCTTCAAGAAGACTTGGTCTCCTACTGCAAATTCTATCTCCTTTCGCTTTAAATCCGCATAAGACTTCTGCCGATCTGATGCTTCCTTCAACTGAGCCCGTATTAACTTAACTTTCTCCTCCGTTTTCGAAACTAACTCAGGACCCAACACCTGACGTTCACCCAACTCCGTCCAATAGGTAGGGGTACGACATTTCCTTCCATATAACACTTCATACGGCGCCATCTGAATACTAGCTTGATAACTATTGTTGTATGCAAATTCTGCCAAAGGTAAATACTCCTCCCAACTACCCCTAAAATCGATGACACAACCCTTTAGCATATCCTCCAAGGTCTGAATTACCCTCTCAGACTGACCATCAGTCTGTGGGTGAAAAACGGTACTAAAGCCTAACCTTGTTCCCATTGCCTGATAAAGAGCCTTTTAGAATCGTGACGTGAACCTAGGGTCCCTATCGAAAATTATCGACACCGATACACCATGTAACGACCTCAGCCACGTACAACTCAGCCAACCTTGGTAGAGAATAGTCGACCCAAACCGGTATGAAACGGGCAGACCTCATCAATCGATCCACAATCACCCAAATCGAGTCCTTCTTAGTGGGCGTAAGGGGTAACCCACTAATAAAATCCATCGTGATTCTCTCTCATTTCCACTGCGAAATCTTGACCGGCTGCAACAACCCCGAAGGCAACTGGTGTTCTGCTTTCACTTGTTGGCACGTCAAGCACTTTCCCACGAATTCTGTTATCTCTCGCTTCAGACCTGGCCACCAAAATTGTTATCGCAAGTCCCGATACATCTTAACCCCTCATAGATGCATAGCGTAAGGGCTACTATGCGACTCCTAAAGAATCATCTGCCTTAACTCCACATCTTCTGGCATACAAATCTTCCCACGGAAACACAAACTCCATCACCATTCAAACTATAATCCTCTCCTTCACCATTCTGCACTTGTCGGATTCGAGTACTCAAGACATCATCCAGAAGCTGCTTCTCCTTGATTTGATTTGTCCACATAGGTCTTACTTGAAGTTCAGCTACCAAATTGCCATCCTCATACAGACTAAGATGAGCGAACATTTCCCTCAAATCCGCCATCGCCTTCCTACTCAATGCATCTGCCACCACGTTAGCCTTACCTGGATGATACTCGATCTAACAGTCATAGTCCTTCAAGAGTTCAATCCACCTACGTTGCCTCAAATTCAGCTCTTTCTGGGTAAGGATATACTTCAAGCTCTTATGGTCAGTGTAAATAACCGACTTCTCCCCATACAGGTAATGCCTCTAAATCTTCAGAGCAAAAACTACTGCCGCCAATTCTAAATCGTGCGTAGGGTAGTTCAATTCATGCGATCGCAACTGTCGAGACGCATATGCAACAGCTTTTTCCTCTTACATTAACACACACCCCAAACCTGTGTGTGACGCATCATAGTAAACAGTAAATTCTTTTCTCGCCTCTGGCTGAATTAACACCGGCGCTTCCGTCAAGATTCTCTTCAGCTTATCAAAACTCTCCTGTTGTTTGTCAGTCCATACAAACAATACTCCCTTCCTTAACAACTTAATTAAAGATGCCACTATTGAAGAGAACCCCTCAACAAACCTCTTGTAATACCCCACCAATCCCAAGAAACTTTGAATTTTTGCCACGAACTTCGGCAGTTTCCAACCTAGTACAGCTTCTATCTTCCAAGGGTCTACCCTAATTCCCTCTGCGGAAACTACATGCCCTAAGAAAGTCACTTCCTTCAGCCAGAACTCATACTTGCTAAACTTGGCGTACAACTGCTCCTCCCTCAGAACTTGCAACACCATACAAAGATGTGTATCATGCTCCTCCTCTGACTTGGAGTAAACCAAAATATCATCGATGAACACCACCACGAACCGGTCCAAGTATGGTTGAAACACCCGGTTCATCATATCCATAAATGCTGCTGGTGCATTCGTCAAAGCGAACAGCATTACCAAGAACTCATAATGACCATAGCGTGTTTTAAGCGCCGTCTTATGAATGCCCCCTTCCTTCACCTTTAACTGATGGTACCCCAACCTTAAATCAATCTTTAAAAAGACCGAAGCTGCTTTAAACTGATCAAATAGGTCGTCGATTCTTGGCAAAGGGTAATTGTTCTTAATCGTTAACTTATTCAGTTGACGATAGTCCACGCACATACGCATGGATCCGTCCTTCTTTTTCACAAAGAGGATCGGCGCTCCCCATAGAGACACACTTGGTCGGATAAATCCATGATCCAATAGTTCCTGGATCTAGGCTTCGAGCTCCACCAACTCCTTTGGTGCCATTCAATAGGGAGCAATGGACATCGGAGCTGTTCCTGAAACTAGCTCTATTCCAAACTCCACTTCGCGATCTGGAGGTAACCCTAGTAACTCCTCCGGGAAGACATCCACGAAATCCTTGACTGTTCGAACCTCATCGACAGTCACCTCCTTAACATCCAAGGCACTAATAAAAGCTGGGAATGCGTTGCATCCTTTTCGAATCATCTTAACAGCCTTCAATGTCGATACTACGTTGGACAAATAGTTCCTTCTTTTCCCTAACACAACCACCTCCCCGCCTTTCGAGGTACTTAACATCACACGCTTGGTCTCACAATCCAACTTAGCACGATGTTTAGTCAACCAATCCATTCCTAGGATAATATCAAACTCTCCAAATCACAATTCCATTAAGTCTGTAGGAAACGCTACCCCTTGAGTCTCTAACGGTACATCCTTAAATAGCTTGTCCACTACCCTATATTGTCCTAGGGGACTAACCACAACCATCTTCCTAATAGTTATTTCAGAGTCTATACTTAGGTTCTTAGATATCGAACATACAACATAGGAGTGGGTTGACCCAATATCAATCAAGGCAAGAAAATGGTTAACAGCAATAAAAAATGTACCGGTTATGACATCCGATGCGTCACCATCCTCTTGTCGACAAAATGTATAAACTAGACCCGGCTGCCTCGCATCTACATTACTTGCACCTCTACCAGGCACTCCACGATTGCGACCAACCCCATTTCCTCCTCTACCTAGGCCACGACCCCTCGGTACTGGCTGACCACCTCTTCCAGCCTGATCAGAACCTTGTCCAACTGGCTGCACCTGTTTCTTCTGTGGACAGTCCTTAATCATATGTTTCGTGGATCCACACCTGAAACATCCATCGATTCTTTTTCTATACTCCCCAGAATATGCTTTCCCACACCAATTACATAATCGATTATGATTCCCCCAGCAGGTGTCGAAGCACGAGCTGGCCCATCAGACCTAGGCCTTTTCTGCGAATTCCCAGATGGTCTGCCGGCCCAAAATTTCTCTTATTCCTTCCCCGCTCCTTATCTCTTTCCTGTCTTTCCATTCGTTTTACCTCCTCAGCTATCTTAACCTTCTCTACCAGAACAGTAAAATCTCTCTCTCTACGGTGCTATCAAGACCCTTAACTCATTTCGCAGTCCATCCTCGAACTGAACACAACGTTCATATTCGGTTGCTACTATTCCTCGAGCGTAGCAGCTCAAGTGTAGGAACTCCACCTTATATTCAGCCACATATTTACTTCCCTGTACCAAATTCAGGAATGCCTTCCTCTGTGTATCCACATAGTTGGCCCCAACATACTTTCCCTGGAATGACTTCTTAAAGAAGTCCCAGTTAATTCGATCTGCAGCAGTACCCTCCTTCACCGTGAGCCACCACTGATAAGCCTCGTCTCGTAGAAGAGACACAACCCTTTTCAACTTTTCCTCTACCATGAAATCTAAGTCATCCATTATGCGCTCAGTTGCTTCCATCCAATACTCAATTTGTGTTAGAAATTGCTTGAAACTCCCTAAACACTTCTGCCCCATTGGCTCGGGGTCGTTCTGACACAGATTTTTGAGCTCCTGAACCCGTGCCTACTCCAGCCACTCTCTCTAAAATCCGTAACATTGCCTGAAACACTGCATCGTCTCCACCCGTTTAGTCCTAAAATTCTCCCTCCACAGCTGGCAGTTTCGGTATCTCATTTCTTGACCCGTGGCCAGACCCTACTGGCTCTGACACGGTCATCCTACCCCTACCGCGTCCACGCGGTGGACGTCCTCTACCTCTTGTACTCATTCTTTCGATCGATGTTTATCTGATTAAGAGTTTTTTGAATCATTAATTCGTTCCACCGATTAACTACGAACAATCTTATGAATAGTAGTTTTAGGAGTAGTTCTTTCGAATTCGCATTTACAATTCAGTCTCACGTTCGTATCCCCTAATTCTAGGAAACACATACATTCAATCAACATACAAAGAACATCTATGAACTTACATTCATCAAATAAATGTGTTTTCGTTGTTTCACTACCCAGGGGTATTTTTCGTAATTTTATCCTATAGGGGTATTTTCATAATTTTTCCAAAATAGGGTTCCTTGGTGATTTCGTGAAATAAGGGTAGTTTAAAAATTTGGGGGTATTTCGGTAATTTTGGAAATCCAGGGGCATTTTGGTAATTTTAACATCCATGGAGTATTTCGGTCATTTTAAAATCTAGGGGTATTTCGGTAATTTTGAAATATGGGGGTATTTCAGTAATTTTGAAATCTGAGGGTATTTCGGTAATTTTAAAATTCTGGGGTATTTCGGTAATTTTGAAATCCAAGGGTATTTCGGTCATTTTGCACATCAGGGGTAGTTTGGTAACTTTTACAAATCAAGGGTGTTTTCAAAATTTTACAAAACTAAGAGAGTATCTTGGAGAATTTGATTTTTTTTTTAAAATATAGTAGTGTTCAGGTGTTTTTGGTTGTTGTCATGTTGTGTGAGTTTTGTTGTTTTTTTTTTCTAAGGAAAAATTTCGTTGATTTTGTAAATCGGGGTATATTTGCACATCTTGGCATTTTTTTCCCAAAATAAGAGTATTTCAGCAATTTTGTAAAAACAAGGTGGCTAGTCCCTTTCGGGTTTTAATTATAAGGTTTAGCCTGTCAACAAGTCCTCATGATTAGGGTGAGCAGTCACCACGCACTGTAAGATTCAGTGAAGAGGAGGTGAGTCACTAGATCGCTTAAATACCAAGCTCTCCACGAATCCACTCCTAGACATGTGTATGCTGTTGCCACACCCTATCTCGGCTAAGGTGAGCAGTCACTACACACGAGTAAGGTTCCAATGAAGAGGAGGTGAGTCACCAGGATCTGCTAAGTACCGTGCTCTTGGGACCCAATCCTAGACATGCGTATGTCTATTGCCACACCCTAGTTTTACGACTCGTTCACGGGTTTGTTTAGTAAGTTTAAGTCTTATGAGATTTAGGAAGTAGTTTAAGCTAAGCCTAAGGTCCATCAGATTCTAACTAAAATAATCTATGTCCCATCAGCCCATCAAGCCCACATATAAATATCATACAATGGTTCAGAATACTTACCTGGCGGACTTGGGCCGGAGACGCAGGTGCCATGCCGAAAAACCCATCCTGTAACATTTATAAAACATGCATACTTCGAAAACCTATTTTTAGAAAACGTTTTGAGCCCAAAAACCCCGGAGCCGAGTTTTGAACCGGGCTCTAATACAAATCTGTAACACCCCAAACCCGGCCCAAACACTATAGCCGGATCTGGCATGTCACTAAAAAGATTCTGTAAAAGATGTCAAAATTTTCGAGAAATATTCTTCTTTTTCCTTGTATTCAATCTTTTGTTCGGAAGAACTTAATAATGTGATAAGTTTAACTAAGTTATAAATTGCTTTTGTTGTTTTATGAATTAAAAATCAAAATCTTAATATATGCCTTAGTTTAATTAAAGTTTAAGTGCCTGGCAGTAATGAAAGCCCAAAATAAAACTCAAAACAGAGTATAATAGTCTAGTGGCCCATGACCTTATTACAACGAGATTTAAAACCCATTAAATAAAAATATAAAATAATAGCTTAGAGTCTTTTTGCTGAATCCAAATGTTCTTTTGCATGGCCACCTTGCTCTCCTCTCCAGCCCGGTCCGTTGCTCTAGGTGCTATCTGAAATTGTTAAAATAATAGGGTGAGTCGCGAAACTCAATGTGCAACCCTCGTGCACCATTTGATTGGGCCTCAGCCCACAGATTAAAATATAAAACATAATATAGCAGATAACATATATAAAACCCAACCCAATCCTAGGTTTCCATCTGCTACACGCCACCCTTACCTGCCGATCACACCATTGGGGATTTCTACAATCAACCTACACCGCTACACACCATCGATGGCAGTCATGCTGCAGTTAGCTGCTCATCGTCAAGTTGTGACATAGTCACCAGGCTGAAATGGCATAAGCCACCAGAAATAGAGTACTTCCCCTTTTCAGCAATTACCCAACCCCAAGCATACAGAGAAATCGACATACAGAGCATATTACTGAAGAAGGACAGAAATCACTAACCTGATGATTAGCCTTTACCCTCATCGGGTTTTCAATCATAATGCTGAGATTTTGGCATCTAACAGAGTATAACAGATTTATACATATATATATATATTAGCCTTCATTCTAATAGTGTGAAAGGTTACACACCTGATTATTGTCGATACCCTTGCTAAACGATCTACAACTTTGCTCAAAAAGCCGGAAAGATGTAAAAATAGGGCCTCTCCTATATTCGGCCATGGTTAGTGTTCTACTTGATTTTATGTATTTAAAAATAAAAAATTCTCCTCACCTAAACTGATTAGATCCCGGAAGTAGGATGGTTTGAACGCTACCGGTGAAAACCTTGACGATTGAGATCTCCTTTAAATTTTGATGTGCCGCAAAAGAAAAAGAAACCCAGGATTAGTTTCCAAATGGCCATTCGGCTAAGGTTTCTAAAAGCCAGAGAAATATTGGAATCTCAAAATCGACACTTACCTATTGTCTCCTTCAAGATTCGGCACAAGCAAACTCCACTGAAGAAAATTTGGCAACTTCAGAAGGTGAGATCTTAGTGATTTCGGCTTTTTATGAAAATCTCGGAAGGATGAACTGATATGGTTTTGGCTAAAATAAAAGTGAAAAAAGAGAAAAGAGAGACTTGAAGATTCGGCTAGAGTGTTAGAAAAAGATAAGAAAGGGATCTGTCAGAGGTTTCGGCCAACTGAAGAAAAGAAAAGAGAGGGAGAATAGAGTAGAAATTTCGGCAGAGAAAAGATGAGAGCTTTAACAGCAAATTTGGGCACAATGGGAGAGAAGGAAGTTAGGGTTCAAATGCCAAAATTTGAAGAGATACTATCCTATTTATAGGATTTTCGGCACCTACCTATTAAAAATCGAAAGTGCCCTTCATAATATCTAAAGCTTAAGCAAATAATAGGGAAAATTCGGTACCCCTTTTCCTATGTAGTAGCCAAATTCTTCACCCCTCTAGGTGATGGAATTTCGGCCATCACTTAGTCTCCTAGATAGCCTCTCTTACTTTCCCTTATCTTAATCTGTTATCTCCTCAGAAATAGCCTTAACTATCACCAACTCCTTCCCCCTTTATCTGCTTATTATCCTCACAATTTAAACATAATAAAATTCCTAAAAAAAAACCTTGTGCCGTCCCCTCCTAGTCCCCATTCAAGTGCCGAAATATGGCCCTAAGCTTGGGCTTTAAGCAACCAAAAATTTGGGCCCTTTTCCATCTACTAAAACGCCACTTATAGCTTCCCCTTACTGAGCCCCTAGTTGCTGGGCCACAAGCCCAACATGTCAATTTAATTATTAAAACTTTATTTAAACCCAAGTATGTCTAAACAGAATATTTAAAACAAGGCCTCAGCCCAACTTTGAGCCCCATCTGTACCTCAGATTCTCAAAGTAATATTTTAAGCAATCACTACACAAAAATGCACAAGCCCATAAATTTAGGATGTTACAGACAATGATAGATGTTATGTTATATTTGATAATTATCTTTCTAATTGGTTTGGCATAGTAGCTAAAATATTAGTTTTGTGAATGGCTGAACCAGGTACGTTTAGAGCCGTAAAAGATTGATGGGTTGGCAAAATTGATGGGTAGCAAAAATTCACAAAATTGCTAGTTTATGAATGTGATATGAGAATGTTTGATGGAATGGTATGAAATGTTGAGATATTAGTTTTATGCATGATTTAAATGGATGAAATATTTACTATGATATATATACGTGAGGTTGCTATTGGTGCACAATAAAATTCGTGAAGTATGTGAATTGAATGTTATTGATAGATACTATCTTAATGGTAATTTGAAAATTGGAACACTGTTTCCTTTCTTTGAAAGGTTGTGATTATTGAGGACATGCTGAGCATGTCAAATGAATGTGAAAAGTATTGAGATATGATTATGTATGAGATTGTGTGACATATTGCATATGCATTGGGTTGAGATTTTGTGGTTGACGAAGGAGTTCCGTTGAGAACCAGTAGCATATTAAGTCTGCATTATTCATAGTCAGTGCACTGCACCTGGAGCACTGAGGGGAATGGCGATTTATCGCATTTTTACTGGCATAATTTTTTGCATATTATTATCGGTAAGCCCATAATGTTTTGGAGTTCGGATGACGGGTTCTGGGGAACTCATGGTACGTAGCGGATGGTATGGGTAGGAACTTTTTTGCATTGCATCATGTGCACGACATATTCGAATGTCATTGATTTATGCTACGTATTGTATTTTTTTGTATTGAATGGTATCGAAATGAATGATTGTCACTCGAATGAATGATGTCCTATGCTCATACACCATTTGACATCTATTTGATAATGGTTATCTAACGATATGAAATTCCTATGATGGTTCTGTTTTCTTCTGTTAAAACTAATCTGTTTCTCTGTATTCGATACTTATGTTTGTTTGACTCACACTGAGCTTTTCATAAGCTCACCCCCAATAGTGTTTAACTTTTTAGGTAAACCTCAAAATTAGGACCAGACTCGGCATTCGGAGAATCACCTTAGACCTCAAATTATTTTTTTAGTAAGTATTAATCAGTCTCTATTGGTTTTGGTTTGTAATTTTTAATGACTTCTGGTCTGTGGCTTGATAACTTTTTTTCTGGGATTTTTGCATGCATGGATTACTCAAGCATAATAACCGGGTAATGCATGATATCGGGCTTAAGTAAAATTTGATATTGTTCCCTAGTTTCTACTACATTGCAAAGGATTCGTTTTTGAAAAAAAAATATATAAGGAAACTAAGTTTCTAAAATGACTTGAAAAATGGTTTTTCCGCTGAATTAGTTTAACATCAAATTTTTTTTTTAAAGGAGAGCTACAAGAAAAAGGTTTTTATAAAACAAAACTATCAACAATAAAATGAAACCTAATGACTGAATGCTTTTAAGCTAACTCAAAGAAAAACTATGGTTTTCTCTAAAATGAGTTTATTTAAGGTTTTCAAAAGTAATGTAAGTTAGCTTAGCCATTTCGGTGGCTAATATAGCCTTCTCAATCTAGCCATAATGTTTAGGTTAAGTTTGGGAGGTTACACATTTTCTATTTGTGTTTCTGTAGTTGGCATTTTGTGGAATGCATTGATCGGATCAACTTGGAGCTTACACTATCCAGCCTTTGATTCGATAGTCTTTTATTTGTTCCGTACTCAATTATGTGAAATGCATATAGGGTTGTATTTTGTTTAAGTTATCTTGGATGTTCATGATATTGGTTGAATGATGTTCATGATGTTGGATGTTTTGGTATTATTATGAGATATGTATGTGCAAGCGAATAACCAAATTTAAATGTGACTTACTCGAGATAATGGATGTATGATGACCAAGTTGATTATGGTTTGTATGTGCTAAAATGTTATGAAAGGAATAATGGAATTGGCATTGTTGTAATCCATGTTTGAGACTAGTAAATGGGTAAGTTTTAATGTCTCGTAGGTTGACATAACATGTTTGGATTGATGGGTTTGTTTGGATTTGAATGTGAAATGGTAGTATAAGTTTTGGTATATGAAAATGGTATTGAATAGTTAGTATTTGATTGTATCATGGTTGATTTTAGATGATAATTTTTTATTGAAACTCATGCTTGAATGGTTTGTAATGATTCAAAAACTTTTATTGTGAAATGGTGCCATTGAGGCATATTGGTTAGTTGTTTAAGGCACAGGTTTAGGTGAATGAATTGTACATGTTTCAGCTTGTATTAATGTAGATAAAAGTGTCTTTAAATATGCACCAAAATGTTCAAGTTTGAATGACTTTAAAAAGGGACTAAAGTGGCCACATGGTCATGTCAGGGACATGGGCTGTAGGAACGGTCGTATGCTGATCGCCTCTTTCTCTCTCTGTTCTCATGAACAAAAAGAGAGATATGAATCGACACTCGGGAATAAAAATAAAATGTAAAAAGTACAGCTTTATTGCAAGTGTGACAAGTAAGTTGTAGTATTTGTAGTGTTATAATGGAATGCTAGAGTATTCCAAGAATCAAACCCAAGAGAATTGTCGATTGAATAATTTCTAAATAATGTTTGTGCGAAATATAGAGTCGTCTAACAAACTAATAGCAAAAGATTATATTATGGCAATTCATAAATTCAAGAGAAACTAAACTAATTTACTACCTAGCTAAGAAGAACTTAATTTTAAAACGTGCAAAACTAAGAAATTAACAATTGAATAAGAAACATTGGTTGGTTGATCTTAATGTCATTCACTAATCTTAAAAAAAGCGATCAAAATCACTTAAACTCCCAAAATGGCTCCATTTTACCTCTCGGTCTCCATTTTAACAAGTCAGAAAAATTAATCTGAATTATCTCTTTATCTCACCGGTTAACTTGAGACTAATGAATTGGTTCCCAACAAGATTTCCTCTCGATCTCACTTGCCTAAATGTTCCTTTAGGGTTATCATTCCTAAGTTTTTAGGTTCATTCAAATTAGTCCAATTTATTACGATTAGTCTTTTATCCAAGAATCAGCTTAACACATCTTCATCAACTAACTCCCTTAAAGGTTTAGCTAGTCATGCTGAAAAGAAAGCTAATAAACTTGAAAATGAAAAATAATGAAGCCATTAAAGAAAAACTTAAGAAAAAGTTAAAAGTTGGGATTTTTATTATAGAAAACTTAAAAGGCATATAAAGAGAAGCATTCATTAAGAAATCTAAAGTAGTAAACATAAAAGGAACAAACTTTAACAAGTGCAAAGTAAAAGAAATTGAAATAAATTAAACCAAATTTAAAAATGTCTTAAAACAAGGTACAAGGACTAAAAGTGAAAATAAACCTAAGCTACAATGATAACTAACTTAACTAACACTAAGAACAACAAAAACAAGAAGAAAAGTTGCAAAGAAATGTTAAATCTATAGCTAAGGAAATGAAAATAAAAAACCCTAGAAAAGGAGAAAGTAAAGCTAAGAGAAATCCTAGAGAAAACTAAACCTAAACTAAGCTAATGTGGCTTTTCTTTTCTCTTAGCCAAATTTTAGCGGATATAGTAGCTATTCTGACCCAATTCTTGTGCCTAAAATACCTTTGAATGAGCGTTCAATGATTGGTTCTTCGAGTGGACAAAGACTACCTTTTTTGTCAATCTTTATCCCCACACGATATCGGTATCACAATACAAGGAACGTGATATCAAAAAACCTTAAACAGTCTTGAACTTGGGGTGCTTCTTGGCAAGTGGATATCGTGATATGAAAAATGCTTATTGCAATACCACTGAAGGGTGATCTCGAATCTGGGGTTTGTTGGAGGTATCACGATTTCAAGGTTTAAATATCGCAATAGCCACTCTTTTGGTGCCGTTTCCGCTCGATTTCAGCATCTAACATGTGCTTACATCATTCAACCTACGTTAGGACCCAATGACACTATTGACCAATTTGGGTCTTAAAATGAGCAAAAATAAGGCATTTACACTTATTAACTTAAAATCTAAAAAACTACGAAAAACTAGGGAAAAAACTCTACTTTGCTTGAGAATAAGCTCCTCAAGTGTATCTAGAAAGCCTAATTTACCATATGAAATTAAGGCAGATCATGTATGTTTTGTAAAATAGTAAACTTTTGGTCCACATGGTCATAAAGAGTTACACGGTTGGGGCACACGACCATGTGACCCCTATTCTACATGTTTGTCTTTAACTTTTGAAAATATTGAAATTTGATGCCTGTTTGTTCTTGGGTTCATTTTAGAGCTCACGTAAGCTCAATTTAGGATCGAATATAGCTCTATATTATATTGAATGATTGGTATGATAAAAAATACCCATGTTTGTGTAACATCCCAAAAATCGAGGGTTAGTATAATCGGGTTTGCAAATCGAGAGAGAGTGGTCATGCCCTAAAATTTGAGATTATGTATGCGTTTTTAGGAAATAAATGAGGTATTGATTTGTTGGATAAGTGTTAGTGAAACGTTCCTTGTAACCCAAGTTCAAATCCCTTCTCTTGCACCATTTTTATTATTTTGCAAATTTTGCATCAAACCCTAGAATGTGACACACATTGTTTTTTAAATAAATATTGTTAAAATTATTTCAAAAATAAGGTAATAACCCAATGGTTAATTGATAAATGTGAAATCATGGAAATAAAATTAAGGTCCGAAGTTTAAATTCTTTCCATGTAAAATAATTAAAATTTTTACAAAATCCCTTATTTTTAATGTGTGTGCAATCCATACCCTTGAAACCCTAGGTATAAATGTTAATTTTACACAAAATAATCAGATTTTATTCTATTTTTACTCACCCTAGCCATTCCTCCCCTCTCTTCTCTTCTTTGATCTTTCATTTTTCTTTCTTCCTCCACTATTGTCATCGCCCATATCACCTAGTTTATTTATATTTATATTTTCTTTTTGCCATAAGTTTTTGCATCATCTCCTCCATCATATTGCTGCCATTTTTCCAAAATTGAATTGGCCCCAAATCTAAAATCTTGAACCTCCAAGATCAATTCCAACATTGCCAAGAAAGTGCCATTACGACCCCTTTAAAATAGCTTGTGTAAAGTCTATTTTTCCTTCAATTTCTTGATTAATTTTTTCAATTAAAAACCTAAATTTCTAGATCTAGAATTTGGGAGAATTTTGTTGGAAAAAATATATTTTTGGAAGCTTTGAGGCATATTCTCGATTAGTAAAGGTGAATATTTGAATTATAAAACTATGGTTTTATATTCTACTTCATGATATCTTCACAACGGTATATCATATGCTCAAAATGGTTGAGTGATGAAAGAGAAATTGATGCTCAAAGCAAGCCATTTGTGAATTATGTTAAGAAAAATAAAAAGCTTAGTCCCACATTGGTTAGATATCTAGTGTGGAATATGTTTATATATGTGAACCAACTTAGTGGGTATTGAATGACTAACCTAATACTCTCCCTCATGCGCAAGGCGGGGTGCAAACCGAAACTCGCCGGGGTAGGGTACGCACCCGCACGACGTGGGCGACTTAAAATATCTGGACTGGTCGAGCCTTCTAGGCCTGCGAATATTTTAGTCCAATATGTAATCTTAATTTTCCTCAGAAGAGCTTATCTTTTTAGAATTAAAAGGAGTTAATGTCGTTAATTCAAACATTAATTTAGGTTTAAATGGCTCCTTAATTCACGGACACGTTTTTGCTCCATTAGTCAAATATTTCCAAAAATTCTTCCTTTGAATTTATTTTAAAAACCAAATAATATGACAGGGAAAGATACACACTGAAATTTTCCAAAATTTTGAGAGAGCTTTTCCCTGCTTACTTTCCAAACTATTTTCTGATGATAGACGAAGGCAAGGCTACTGTTCGTTGATCACTGCAGCCGTGCTACTACTGTGCTCATCTTATTGTTGTATCCTAGGAGATAGTCGACCAACGTTTGTCCAGCACCAAAGGAGTGGCCGAATCTATCTTAAGTAGACTGTGAAAACAGGACTTGACTACCAGTATAATATTTCAATCTAATTTTATTTTCTATTTTCTGGTTTATATATATATATGCCTATATATTGTTCTGGTTCGATTTGTGATTTAAATAAATATTTTATATTACTGTTATTTTACTAATGTTTATGCAACAATATTAAGACAGATCCCTTTAAATCTTTCTAATCCGAGATGAACATGACACCAAAGAGAAATTGTATTCTATTTCAAACAGAAATTCAATTGAACAATCCTGTTTTAGGATTTTATTCCTGTCGTTTAACATGAGTTTTTTGATTTTTATTTCAAATAGAAAATAAATTGAACAATCCTATTTCAGGATTTTATTATTGTTGTTTAACAGGATTTTTTTATTCTTGTTTTAAACAGAAAATTAATTGAACAATTCTATTCAGGATTTTTATTCCTACTTTCAATAGGATTTGTCCCACAATTCTGTTTCAGGATTCTATTCCTACCTTCAACAGAATTTATTCGATTTCTATTGTTAACAATAACCGTTTGAGACTAACAATTTTTTTACCAGAAATTGGTTATTGATTTGTTTCAAAATTTTTAAATTCTGCCATTTAACAGAATCAAAGGGTAGTATAAATTAGAAATTAAATTTTCTATTATTACTAATTTTGGTTTCTTTTTTGAAATCTTAACAGAAGAAATGGAAACTTCCACCAATTCACCCAATTTGCAATCTAGAGGGTTGGTTCAAACTCTGGTTTCAAGTCAAAACTCAATGTTGCCGGTGGTTGTAAGCCACAACGAGAAGCCTGCGAAATTATCTGGACAAATTTCAAGACATGACAACAAAAGATACTGTTTTATTTGACCATGTTGAACTTGATCAAATTTTTGAAGGATGACCCTCCTACTATTAAAGAGGGTGCGGTGGATGATATTATCACATTCACTGCTGTTGAAGCTTGGGAGCATTCTGATTTCTTGTGCCAAAATTACATCCTGAATTGGTGTTCGGATGCATTGTGCGAAGTATACATTGTCAAGAAGATGACTAAGGAATTATGGACATCATTGGACCATAAATACAAAATCGAAGATGCTGAAGCTAAAAAGTTTTTAGCTGCTAAATTTTTAAATTTTGTAATGGTTGATTCTAAACTAGTTGTGAATCAAGTGCAGGAACTTCAACTAATCATTCACGGAATTCTTACTAAAGGGATGGTCATAAGTGAATCCTTCCAGGTGGCAGCCATTATTGAGAAGCTACCCCTTGCTTGGAATGACTTTAAGAACTTCCTAAAGCACAAAAGAAAGGAAATGTCAATGGAAGACTTGATTGTTAGACTTTGAATGGAAGAAGACAATAGAGGTGCTGGCAAAAACCTCAACAAAGCAGCAAATGTCAATGATGCTAAGGAAAACGTGGTAAAAGTAAAAAAGGACTTCAAGAAGGGAAAACAACCTTAAAATAGGTTTAAATTGGGACCAAAAGGTGGTGTTTCTGAGAAGAAATTTTTTTAATGGAATTGTTTCAATTGTAACAAGATGGGGCACAAGTCTTCTGATTATAGGCTTCTAAAGAAAGTCAAAAATAATGAGGCCAATGCTGTGGAAGAAATTTCCAAGGAAGTCTCTGATATGGATTTATGTATTTTGATTTTTAAGTCAACATGGTTGACTCAAATAAAAGAGAATGGTGGCTTGATACTGGTGCCACACGTCATATCTACTGCGACAAAGACTCCTTTTCGGAGTTGGTGCCTTGTGACAAAGGGGAGAGCTCTATATGAGCAATGCTACGACTTTCAAGATCAAGAGGAAGGGTATTGTGGTCTTGAAGATGACTTCTGGCAAAGAAATCAAGCTTTAAAATGTATTGTATGTGCCTGACATATGCAAGAACCTATTTTTTTGGACACTTATCAGTATACACGACTTTAGGATGGTGTTTGAATCCCAGAAGCTAGTTTTGTCTAAGGGGGGAATGTTTGTGGGAAGGTGATATGTATTAAATAACATGTGGAAACTTAATACAATCTTTGTAAAAGCAAAGACAATGAATAAGAATGTTGCTTCTTCTTCTGTTTATATGATTGAGTCATTTAATTTATGGCATGGTAGGCTCAAACATGTTAATTATGATACTTTGCATAGATTAATTAATTTAGAGCACATTCCTTCATTTCACATTAATTATAAACATAAATGTGAAACTTGTGTTGAGGCAAAATTAACAAGGTCTTTATCTCAAATTGTTGAAAGAAATACAGAACCACTTGATAAATACATAGTGATGTTTGTGGCATAAAGTTTGTTCAAACTAGAGGAGGGAATAAATATTTTATTACCTTCATTGATGATAGCACAAAACATTGTTATGGATATTTGCTTAGGAAACAAAACGAAGCTATAGAGAAATTTATTCTTTATAAAGAGGAAGTTAAAACCCAACTTAATAAAAAGATTAAGATGGTGAGAAGTGATCGTGGTAGCGAATATGTTGAACCATTTGTTGAGTACTGTGCACAACATGGCATTATTCATGAAGTGACACCACCATACTCTCCTCAATCAAATGGAGTAGCCAAGCGAAAAAATCAAACTCTAAAGGAAATGATGAACGCATTGCTAGAAAGCTCTAGGTTATCACAGAACATGTGGGGGAAGCTATTCTATTAGCTAATTGCTTTTTAAATAAGGTTCCCCGCAAGAAAAAGGAAAAGACACCATATGAGTTATGGAAAGGTAGAAAACCTTCTTACAACTACTTGAAAGTGTGGGGGTGTCTTGCGAAGGTAATGGCTTCGTTACCAAAGCAAATAAAAATAGGTCTTAAACAGTGGATTGTATTTTCATTGGCTATGCAGATCATAGAAATGCATATCAGTTTCTTGTGTATGAATCAATGAGTCCTAACATTCATAAGAATACTATATTAGAATCAAAGAATGTTTTATTCTTTGAAAATGTAACATCCTAAATTTTTTTAAAAAAAAAAATCATTATGTTGCTAAATGTTAGTTCGGGTTTACTTGGAGTTAGAATAAAAATATTAGTTAAGTGTACTTTAGAGTAAAGAAATTAGGTGACCTTGAGACTTAAGTTAATTAAGTACTAAAAGAAGGCATAAGATGAGTTAATGGCATAGTGGTGATGGCGCCATGAGTTGGACATGAGGGAAGAGGTTCGAATCTCGTAGCATGCAACTTGAAAATTTTTATTTTTTTGCTTTCACCTATCAAGTGTCGGCCAAGAAGCAAACATGGCAAGTTTGACTTCTTTATTTTTGGTATGATGGCTAAAGGATTAAGGAAATATTTAAGTTGAGGAAAGGAATCAATAGGATAAGGCAAGTAAGGGGAACAAATGGCTTAAATTGGGGAGTGTGCTATGGAAAGAAAGGTTGGCAAAAGTTGATCCTTGATAGCCATGTACTTGGACGGTTTTTGGGCAAGGGGTTGGCCGAAATTTTGAAGGCATTTAGATGAATTAGGGGCTAGTTGTGCACATCTTGCTCTTTTGGTCATTTGATAATTTTTTTTTCCTCTCAAAGCTTGTTTCTCTCAAATTCTCTCCCCTTAGCCGAATGCTTATTGGACAAAAGGTAAACAATATTTTTGTTCTCATTTCTTTTGGCCATTTGAGTTTTGACCATTTAGGTCTTATTTTACCTATTCTCTAAAAACTTTTCTCCTAGTGCCGAAATCATTAAAGTTTTGGAAGGCTATTTTCTTTTTCTTTTCACCCTTGCCGAATGCACACAAGTCTCCAATTTCAATTCTTTGTTCATCTTTCGTTCTTGAAAAGAATCAAAACATAAACATCATATTTTCTTTTACCCTTCTTCATCTCTTTCTCTTTACAAAAATTTCTCAAACAAAATTTTCCCTTTTATTTCACCATGGCCGAATGTTGATAAGTATTATCTCCTTCAATTTTTCCTTCATAATCGTATCTTTTCCCTACGCATAAACTTAATCGATTGGTAAGTGGTTAGCATAGTATTCTGGAATTTGTTATTCTTCTGTGCCGAATCTATTGTGGTGTGAGATGATCTTTTGGATTTAGATTATTGTCATACCATATCTAATTCCAACCTTTTCTCTATCATAGAAATCTAGCGGAGGCAGGAACTCAAAGTATTCTTGAGTATTGTGGATCGTTGGAATCGATCTCAAGAATTAAAGTAAGGAGATTTTCTTTAAGGGTTCTTATTTTATTCATTATATTAGTATAGTTAGTTATTAATCTATTTCGTTTTAGGGACATAATCGCTCGATCGTTTCTTCGAGGAACGAAATAATCGTGGTAAGCCAAATCTCAAATCTTACAAATCGTTAGCCATATTTCGATATTTATAGTCGGACTAATGATATTATGTCTTTAGAGACATTCAAGATAGGGCAGAAAAGGGCAGTCCATAGTCTTCGAAAGAGGGGCGATTCCGTTAATCCCCCTAATTATAAACGAAGGGCTATTTCGGGAATCCGAGATTTTCCACCGGGTTGCAGACCTTCAACCGAGGAGAATCAATTGTTCGAGGTTATTCGTACTCCCGAGCCTTTGTACGTTCGTGGATTCTCATCGGGCAACGAATCAACAATCGAGGAGAAACCAAAAATAGAAGTGGTTCAAAATCAAAAGGGTAAAGATTTAGATCGTTTACCAATAGTATATTTTTAATAAATGAAAGTGTTCTAATGGTTCGTGTTACGTTTAGGTGTTGACGAGCGGGAAGGTTTAGTACTCACGATATCCGGTGTGTAACTTCACACTTATCTCGGGTTAGATGTCATACCGTAGTATTGAGCAAAATCATAAAATGACAAAATCAAGACATTACTGAAATAATTGGTATTTTGGTGAAATTACATAAAATGGTTAAAATAGTGAAAATTACGAAACGCCTCGATGAGTTAATTGGTAAAATGTAAATTTTATGTCTCATGTGTAAAATGGGCGAAATCCTCGCTAGATCGTAAAATGGGCCAAAAAGTATGCTAGATCGTAAAATGGGCCAAAAAGTATGCTAGATAGTAAAATGGGCCGAAATCCCTGCTAAATCGTAAAATGGGCCAAAAAGTATGCTAGATCGTAAAATGGGCCAAAAAGTATGCTAGATAGTAAAATGGGCCGAAATTCCTACTAGATCGTTAAGTGGGCCAAAATTCCTGCTAGATCGTTAAATGGGCCGAAATCCCTGCTAGATCGTTAAATGGGCCGAAATCCCTGCTAGATCGTTAAATGGGCCGAAATCCCTGCTAGATCGTTAAATGGGCCAAAGTTGCAAGATTTTTAAATGGGCTAAATGATATTTTGTATTATGGTCCTTAATGAAAACCTGAAATTTTGAATCACATGTAAATTGGGAATTTTTGCAAATTTTCATATGTATATAGACTATTATGCATACATGTTGCATGGGTTGGGATAAATGATGAAGAGAAGAAAGGCCTGTTGCCAAAATCTAGTTCGGTGGCTCTGCCACAAATATTTTAAATGGCTGATTACCTCTAGTTCGGTGGCTCTGCCACAAATATTTTAATGGCTCAATGCCTCTAGTTCGGTGACTTTGTCACAATCTAGTTCGATGGCTCGCCACAAATATAAAATGGCTAAATGCCTACGATTGGTGTGTTGGCGGGGTGGGTTGACTTGATCCCCAGGTGTGATGGTTGGTACGAGTGGTGTGTAGCGGATGGAAATTAGGTTTGGGTGGGAAATTTCATTTTGCATGTATCTCATTATTTTATTGCTAAATCATTTATGGGCTCAAGCCCAATATTTATGACTTGATGATCTGGCCCAGTGGATAGAGTAAGTAAGTTATACACTGAGTTCTGAGTAACTCACACCCTCAAATTTTTCCTCTCAGGTAATGGAAATTGACGTGGACTTGGGCCGAGGATGACTTCGTGGAGGCCATACTGCAAATATGGGTTAATTAAACTTTGAACTTTTAATAAAGATTTTTTTTATAATTTACTATTTTGGGTTTGATGTAATAAGGCCTCTATTAATGTTTTATGGATTTAATGTGTGGATGGATTTAAATTATGTTTTGGACTATTAATATGGGCTTATGTTTATCCTATAATGTTTTCTTAAAATACTCTGGGTTTTCAACATACGAGCTTCTTTAACTATTCTTATTTTCAAACCCTTTGAACTCTTATAAAATTACTTTAAGGTTTTGTTAATTAAATGTCAAATGATAAGATTTTTCAACTAATGTTTCTCAAATTCATCGAACTTAAATTATTCTCTTGGTTTTTATTAAACTCTATTTTTTTTATTTTAAAAGGGTTTTGAAATGCCGTTTCACATAAATCATTAGATAGAAATAAAGAATGTTCGATCTGTGTGACAAACCAAATCTCGTCTTGACGCATAGACCGGGTTTGGGGTGTTATAGAAAATATCTTCCCTTGTAAAGTTAAGGAAGTTGATTCAAGTTCAACGAAACGAACTTTAGAGACTATAGATGAAAATGGTCAAGACGTTCAACAAGAGGTTGAAGCTGAGATAGATCCAAGCAGGACTAAATGAGCAAAGGTGGAAAAATATTTTGGATAAGATTTTCTAACCTTTATGCTAGAGGTCAAACCTCAAACGTATCATAATGCTATACGGTCATCCGGAAGCACCTCATGGAAAAATGCTATTAAAAGTGAAATTGATTCCATCATGCAAAATCATATGTGGGAATTAGTGGATCTTCCTTCGAGAATTAAACCATTAAATTCTAAATGGATTTTCAAACGAAAAATGAAAGCAGATGGAGCAATTGATAAGTACAGTGCCATATTGGTTATAAAAGGTTATAGACAAAAGGAAGACCTTGACTACTTTGATACTTTTTCTCCAGTATCCAGGATAACTTCTATAAGGATGATACTTGCAATTGCCACCTTGCGGAATCTAGAAGTACATTAAATGGATGTTAAAACAACTTTCCTAAATGGAGATCTTGATGAAGAGATTTACATGGAAAAACCTAAGGGTCATGTAGTTCCAGGATAAAAAAGGAAAGTTTATAAATTGGTGAAGTCTTTGTATGGACTTAAGCAATCACCAAAGCAATGGCATAAGAAGTTCGATAATGCCATGATGACAAATTACTTTAAGATTAATGAGTGTGACAAATGTGTGTATGTCAAAACTACCGATAATGGATTTATAATCCTATGCTTATACGTTGATGACATACTCATTGTTGGAAGTAACAATGAAATGGTAAAACGTCCTAAAGACATGTTAAATTCAAAATTTGACATGAAAGATATGGGACCAACTGATGTGATTTTGGGCATCCAAATCAAGAGGTCATCTGAAGGTCTCATATTGACTTAGCCACACTATGTGGACAAGATTCTTGGGAAATTTAGCAAGGATGATTCTGGTATAGCTAGAACTCTAATAGATACGAGCCAACATTTGTCCAAAAAAAAAAGGTGAAAGTGTTGACCAAGTGGACAATGCAAGGGTCATTGGCAATCTAATTTACCTTATGAGCTAGACTAGACCAGATATTGCTTTCACTGTGAGCAGTTTAAGCAGATTCACAAGCAATCCAGGGGAAAACTACTGGAAAGCAATTGTTAGGATACTTAGATATCTCAGATATACTTGGGACTACGGACTGTGTTATTCTAGAGATCTTACTATTTTAGAAGGAATCTCCGATGCCAGTTAGATATTTGATATTTAAGATACCAAAGGTACAAGTGGATATGTTTTTACATTAGAAGGAGGAGCTATTTCATGGAAATCCTCAAGACAAACAATTATAACTAGATCCACAATGGAATCTGAGTTTGTAGCTCTAGACAAATCTGTAGAAGAGCCTGAATGACTTCGAAACTTCTTGGAGGATATTCCTGACTGGCCAAAGCCTGTGCCCATAATATGCATATATTGTAATAACCAAGAAACAATTGGTAGAGCACAGAACGTAATGTATTGTAACACCCTTCACTCGTATTCACTATCATAATAGGGTTACGAGGTATTACCAATCAATACACATTATTTATCAAACATAACTTATACATTTAAGCTTTCATTCTCAAACACCATTCAATCATATTCACTATGTCCCTTATACGGGCCTACGAGGCCTTAAACATGCTTTAGAAGTGGTTCAGGACTAAACTGATAACTTATAAAAATTTTGGAAACCTAGAAAAATTTCAAACATATAAGGTTCACACGCCTGTGTGAACAGGCCGTGTGCCTCACACGGCTCCAAACACGCTCGTGTTTCAGGCTGTGTGAAAATAGGGCATACATAATGACTTGGGTCACACGGCTGACCACAAGCCCGTGTGTCTAGCCCATGTGCCCTTTAAAGTGGCCACACACGCCCGTGTGCTAGGCCGTGTGCTAGGCCGTATCAATCCTGTAGGGTATACTGACTTATGCAACACGACTAAGTCATACGCCCGTGTGCTAGGTCATGTGCCATATAGGGGGTATACTGACTTGTGCCATACGGTCGGTCACACACCCTTGTGTGAGGCCGTGTGGAGCATACTGACTTCAATTCAATTCCAACACCAGGGGACACATGGTCGTGTATCGTTACCGTATGTCGCACACTACTGAGACACACGCCCGTGTCTCTGCCCGTGTGGACAAGAATAGGCCATTTGCAAGGCCAATTTGCCACCCTTTCTCATGCTCACCTAAACAACCAAAATAATACCATTTCAACACATTCATAGGCACCAAAACATGCTATTTCATATACAAATCGTGCCATTTAAAATCCATCTATTTCGCTACTCAAATCATAATCCAAAACGTACTAGAACAATATGCCATTACCAACAATTTCGCCTATCTTCTCTATGCATTTTTCTAATAATCTTATCAACTACTTCATGTCATAAAATATACCAAATCATCACCTTAAAATTAAGCTAAAACATGCCATTTTCCAAGAAATAATACACCAATTGACAACTAACTAATTGAGCAACCATATAACCATCACAACAACCATCTCAAACATGCCAAAACACAAGACAATATATACATCATATATCACTTATCAAACTTATAATTTAAGCCAACTTAAATGGCCAAATACACATAAACATTTACATCATTCATGAGCCAAATCTCATGGCTAATATCATATCTCAAAACACATCATGATATCACTAGCCTATACATGCCAGATACCATATTTACAAAACATCAAAAGTACCAACAAGTTGATCTATAGTGTGACGATATTCTTGATGATCCCCGAATCCGAGCTAGCTTAGATTATCTATAAAATAGGGGATGAACACACAAAGTAAGCTTTAAAAGCTTAGTAAGCCATATACAAATAAAATTACCACATGAATCAGCATTATTTCCATCAATAGGTAAACTATGAGTAAACACATATAAGCTCACAAACCTTTCCCAATGTATACATATTCAATATCATAAGTGAATTTATCAAATACTTCCCTTTTCAATACTTGTATGAATCTCATACATATCTGAGTCACTTAACTCATTCACACGTTTTTTCTTGACTTGATTTTGCCCGTTGAACCTTTCGGATCCGTTAAGGATACTCGAAAATCACATATAGCTTGTACAATGCCATATCCCATATATGGTCTTACATGTTATTACATATCGATGCCGATAGCATAGCTATGGTCTTACACAAAATCAAATAACGATGCCAATGTCCCAGGCATGGTCTTACACGTAATCACATATGATGCCAATGTCCCAGACATGGTGTTACACATAATCACATCGAGTTAATCCTAATGTCATGACATTCGTATCTTATACTATTCCTAAGGTTCGTATGGGACTTTTGAATATTGTAAGCATGTCGATTATTGCTCGTATTTAATCATTCAACATTCATAGTAGTTCAATGACAATTAAACATATATAATTCAATTTAATGACATTTATTTGCATATGAACTTACCTTGTATTCGGGATAAACAGACTGGATCGACTATTCAATAACCTTTGATTTTCCCCGATCTAAATTCGATTTCTTTCGTTCTTGATCTATATACATTCAAAATTGACTCATTTATTCATCAAATCATTTAATTAAGTCCACAAACACATATTTGGGAATTTTTACATTTTAGCCCCTAAAGTTCCACATTTTTACAATTTAGTCCCCATTTCACAAATACACAAACTTCACATAATTTCACCCCAATTTAAACTAGCTGAATTTCACATGGGTCCTTAACAACCCATATTTATCATCTATTTCACATTTCAACCACCCAATTTAAAAAAATTCATAATATAATCCCTAACTTTTATTTTCTTCAAAAATCACTTGATAAAACATGAAAATTTATCATTTTTCTATCATTTTTCATCATTAAATATAAAAAAACTCATGGATTCATCAATGGAATTTTACAAAATCACAAACAAACTCAAAAATTAGGGCACGGGCTAGCTAGTACTCAAAGCAACGATCACAAAAACGTAGAAATTATAAAAAACGTATCAAAAATCATACCTTAATCAATGATTAAAGGTGCCGAACCCTAGAATGATTTAAAGCTCTCTTTTCTTCTTTGTTTTCGATTGAAAATGGAAAAGATGAACATAATTTTAGCTTTGGTTTTGTTAAATTATGGTTTATTTAGCTAACTACCAAAATAACCTTATTTAATATCATTTAAAAGCACATAATGGATGGATATTCATGTCAATTTCCACTATCCAATGTCTATTCACAACATAAGGACTTCACATTTAATTATTCATACCAAATAAGCACTTAAAAAATTAGAATGCAACTTTTGCATTTTATGCGATTTAGTCCTTTTATCAAATTAGACATCCAATTTATAAAATTAAATCACGAAACTTTCACACATATATTATCACATACTATAAACATCAAAAATAATATTAAAGTAATTTTTTGACTTCAAATTTGTGGTTCTGAAACCACTGTTTCGATTTAGCTAAAATCGGGTCGTTACAACTCTCCTCCTAAGGAATGTTCGTCCCCGAAAATCTTACCAATGAATATGTTCGGGTGTTGACTTCTCATAGCATCCTCGAGTTCCCACGTAGCTTCTTCACTCCCGTGCCGATGCCATAATACTTTCACTAATGCGATTTTCTTATTTCTTAGCTCTTTGATCTCACGAGCTAAAATTCGAATTGGTTCTTCAGCATATGACATATCAGACTAAATTTCAACCTCGGCCTAGAAAATGACGTGTGAAGGGTTGGATCGGTATCATCGAAGCATCGACACATGAAACACATTATGTATTTTCTCTAACTTAGACGGTAAAGATAGTTGATATACCACTGGTCCAACTCGCTCGATAATCTCATACGGTCCGATGAATCGCGGACTCAATTTCCCTTTCTGACCAAACTGCAATATCTTTTTCCACGGTGACACTTTTAGAAACACTCTATCCCGGATCTGAAACTCAATATCTTTCCATTTCAAGTCTGTGTAAGATTTCTTTCGATCCAATGCTACTTTGAAACTATCACGAATTATTTTCACTTTTTCTATTGTGTCTCTGATCAGATCAACCTCGAGAATCTTATTCTCGCTTAGCTCAGTCCAATACAACGGTGTTCAAAATTTACAATTGATAAACCGTAATATGTTCATATTTTAATCCCACATTTAGCATACTTTTGGATGATTTATTCCCTGAATTGTAGAATTTGGTACTCCCAATCCTTTAATTTCATGTTTTATACTTAGGAGAGCACTGGAGGATGAAAAGAATGAGAAACGGGCTAAAAACGGAGAAAATGGGCCAAAGTACGAAATCAACATGGCCTGGGCCCGAGACACACGATTGTGCCTCTTTAGCAGATCCGACCATGGCCTGGATTCGATTCACACGGCCGTGCCCCTACCGTAGAAAAGAAGAGTTTCATTCAGATTAGGGTACTTAGAGTCAAAGAAATACATTCCAAAAGCCTATATAAACACCCTAGAGGCCAACCTTCAAGGGGGAGGTTCAGCTAGGCCAAGGAGCCAAGCCAGAGAGGCGTCAAAGAAAGCCAGTTGATCCATCCTAGAAGCTGGAATCACACTCAAGACTGAGGATCTCTCTTTCAATTCCTTCAAGGGGTTTTAGGGTTTTCTTTATGTTTTGTTATTTTTCTTCTGAGATGTATTCTTTTATGATTATGAACTAAACCCCTCAAATATCTGAGGGGGATGAAACCTAAGACGAATCTTATTATTGTTTTCTGAACTATATGATAAATACTTGATTTGTTCTTAATTATGTGTTCTTAATTCTTGTTTTGATATTTCAGGATATTAATTCAAGCATTGATGTGCTTAGGAAGTGGAGCAAAAGTCCCTATTTAAGACTAGATCTAGCATAGTTAAGCAGAGTTGATCGCAACCCTAGAGATAGGATGACGAAAATCTGCCGGATTAAGGTCAAACCTAATATGGGAGTCCGTAGATCGAGTTAATGCAATTTTAGGGGTTTTAATTAGAAAGAGATTTCAATTAATCAACCTAGGGTTAGACGTTAGTAGCCTCGAGAGAGGTATTAATATAAATTATGGAATTCTACGGATCAAGTCAAGTGAATAAATAGTCTGGTTCAGAGTTAGATAACAAGTGAAGTCTAGGTGGATTCTTTCTCGGGTATTGTCTTAATCAATTGGTTTTTCCCCACAAGTATTTCCCCAATTCCTTCTCTGTATCTTAGCATCTTTAGCTTAGTAATTAGTTAATTTTAGATTAAATAACAATTCCCTTAATTCTTAGGCTAAACAATAAAAAGAAAGTTAGTATTAGTACTTTTGGTTCCCTTGGGTTCGACAATCCGGTCTTGCCACTAAACTATACTACTGTTGATAGGTGTGCTTGCCTCAATCGTGGTGATAGTTAGTTTCTAGGCTCGATCATTCATTATATAAATTTTAAGACTTTTTCCACCACCATCAAGTTTTTAGCGTCGTTGCCGGGGAACTGAAATATTAAGAATGCTCAATTTTTATTACTTTAACCATATTTTATTTTTGCAATTAAACTTTATTTTTACTTTTCTAATTTTCTTTTTTCTTTTCCTAGCAGGTACCTCTAGTTTATGACTAGAAGGAACCCGACAGGACTCTTAATTTATGACTGTGATATTGAAGGTACTGTTCACAGAAATCGTAGAGAAATAAGGCGAAGCTTAAATTATATAGAAGAAGAGCAAGAGAACGAAATTAATACTACCGAAGAGATGGCTGAGAATAATCCGCTACCTTAGGAGGTGGTTGAAAATCATGCTCCTCGAACTATGTATGATTATGCTAAACCTAATTTAACAGGAATTGAGTCAAGTATTGTTGCTATTGCTGCAAATAATTTTGAACTGGAACCTAACACAATTCAGATGATACAGTAATTTGTTCAGTGTGATGGTTTGCAGGATGAATATCCAAATAATCACTTGGTGAATTTCCAAAATTTTGCGATACTTTCAAAATTAATGGCGTTTCTGATGATGCCATCCGTCTTCGGTTATTTCCCTTTTCTTTGAGGAATAAAGCTAAACAGTGGCTAAATTCTCTTCCACGAGGATCAATCACTACATGGGAACAAATGACCGAAAATTTTTTATTAAAATATTTTCCACCGGCCAAAATAGCCAAATTAAGGAATGATATCTCTTCTTTTGTGCAGATGGATTTAGAAACACTATACGATGCATAGGAGAGATACAAGGATCTACTAAGAAGGTGCCCACACCATGGATTACCCTTATGGCTACAGGTCCAAACTTTTTACAACGGTGTGAACCCCTCAACCAGGCAGTTGATTGATTCAGCCACCGGCGGAACCCTGAATAACAAAACACCTGAGGCGGCCTACGAATTCATTGAAGATATGTCACTGAATAACTATCAGTGGCAAGTCACAAGGACAAGCCCAACAAAAGCCACCAGTGTTTTCAACCTCGACGCAGTAACCATGCTATCAAATCAGGTAGAGATGTTAAATAATAAGATTGATGGTTTGTGTTCTTCGTATGTACATCCAGTAATGCATTATGACTCAAACCTAGGAGGTGTGGTGAATCTTGAGTACCCACCCTACGGACATGGCACTAAAAATGAGCAAGTTCACTATATGGGTAACAATTTTAAACCTCAAAATAACACTTATAGTAATACTTATAATCCATATTAGAGGAACCACCCCAATTCTCATGGGGTGGTCAAGGAAACCAGAGGCAACAACCCCCTCCAAACTTCCAACAACAGCCCTACCCACAAGAAAAGAAGCCGAACCTTGAAGAGATGCTGAAAAAATTCATAGTGGTGTCAGAAACACGTTTCCAAAACACCGAAACAATACTTAAAAATCAATAAGCATCGATTCAAGGGATCGAGAACCAATTAGGGCAACTCGCTAAGCTGATCTCCTAACGAGTACAAGGTAGCTTGCCAAGTAACACTAAGACTAACCCAAATGAGCAACTTCAAGCCATAACAGTTCATGATAGTGAAGGGTTTGTGGAATCTGAATCTGAGCCAAGGCAAGAACCTGTGGTAAGTGAAGGTAAAGTTGAGGAAAGCCAAGAAAAACCAAAATCGGTAATTAAAGAGTACCAACCTCGAATACCATGCCCCAATGCGATGAAGAAAGACAATACAGATGAATAGTTCGGTAAGTTTCTTAAACTTTTAAAGAAATTACATATTAACTTACCGTTTCTTCAAGCTCTTTCGCAGATGCCAGATTCAAGGAATTTTTTAAAAGAGCTTTTAACAAATAAGCGAAAGTTAAACGAGGAGTTGCATGTGGAACTAAACACAGTGTGCTCAGCAATGTTGCAAAATAAACTACCACGAAAATTAAAAGATCCAGGGAGTTTTACAATTCCATGCTTAATTGGTAGTTTATCTATTGATAATGCTTTAGTTGATTTAGGGGCAAGCATCAATGTTATGCCTTATAAAATGTTTAAACAGCTAGGTCTAGGGAAACCCAAATAAACTAGGATGAGTATTCAATTAGCTGATAAGACTATTCGAATTATAATTGAAGATGTGCCAGTAAAAATTGACAAATTCATATTCCTAGTAGACTTTGTTGTTTTAGATATGGAAGAGGACAATATTGTTCCTTTAATTTTAGGAAGGCCCTTTTTAGCAACTTCCAGATCTAAAATTGATGTTGGTACAGGTGAACTCACACTTCGTGTAGGTGACGAAATGATCACTCTTCAAGCTCTTCACTCGGCTAGGACATCGAGCGATAAAGGTAAGAACGTAAATTCAATTAATAATAATTTAATTCAACCTTCCTTACAGGAAACACCACGAAGCTACATATCTGAGCCAGATCATAGACCTCATGCAAATAAAGAAGAAATTTATGAGCAACGAAGGCTTCAGATTGATGAATTAGACAAGTGGAAGGCACATTTCAAGGAGAAATCAAAATCACACGAAGCAAAATCGAGGGAACCCCCAAACGAGCTTATAGGAACATCAAATCACTTCAAAATAGGAGATCAGGTACTGTTAGATAAAACAGACCCTCGAATCTCCATATCAGACCTGAATACAAACGAAGAAATCCCTTTTAAGGTAATCACTGTCTTCCCATACGGAACGGTCGAGGTGACTCACTCTGAAGTCGACACTTTTAAGGTAAATGCCCTTCGACTCAAACTATATAATGATAGCATGAGAACAAATTTTCACCTCCTCAAACCACAATGATTATGCGAATGAGAGGTAAGTCTAGCTTAAGACTTTAAACGAGTGCTTCTCGGGAGGCAATCCGAGCACTAACTTCACTAATGTCATATTTTCGATTTTTAGTACCTAACTACAAACTAACCAATTTAATAAAGCGTAGGTTTCTCTCTCCACATGGCCTTGCACACAGGCGTGGCCGTAGCCATGTGGACACCACGAATAGGTATAGAAGCGTGGCAGAGATCGTGCAGAAATAGGACGAAAGTTTTCCCCAAGACACGGGGTCCGATTAAACGCCACGGTCGTTCGACGCTGCCATGGTCAAAACTGCCTAAAGAACACGGGCTGAGATAAATCCACACGGCTGTGAGAGGCGGCCGTGGTCGATATTATCAGTTTTTTCACATATCACCGCCACCACCACCTCGAGATCACTTCGATGATAAGGACCTTTGAGTCTTTCTATTTTCTTTATTTTTATTTCTATTTTTATTTTTTTATTTTAGTTCATTTTCCTTTATTATTAAACTCTTTATTTTTTAAGTATAATTTGATTTCTTTTATCTCTGGCTGTTTAACTCTCGAGCAACTATAACAAACGTCCATTAAATAAGAACTCCCTAAAAACTTTACTGATGACTTCGTGGTTTAAAAAGGTTCAAGGTGCCACTTAAGGAACGAAGACACCACCGGAGTATTCTCCACCACCTTCACCTATACCTAGTCCTCATTAATCATCCTCCAAGGATTTCATCCATAATTCAGGAAGTTTCATCTCTCTCCCTCTCTTATGACTTTCTTACTAATCATTATCTATCTTTGTACATTGAGGAAAATGTACATCTTATGTGTAGGGGGTCAACTACAGTATTATTTAAAAATCCCTGAATTATGTCTTATTCTTAAGTAATTTTCTTATATCACTAATTAGAATGAAACTTCTATTGATTTATAATTTTTATTGATACTTTTTGAATTAAGTCATAGTTAATTGTGCATTGATGATTTAAACTCTAAGATACTAGAGAATCAAGCATGATAAGTCTATTTTTCAGAATTAAAAATTTGCTAGGTTGTTGACCTAAATTTGAATATTACCTTGAAGTTTGAAATTTGCAAAGTTGTCATCAAAAACCATAATTTTTGTGAGATTTTGAGCCTTTTAGAGCATATATTTTTTTCGTGCTCACATTTTTGATTATGAGTGTGTCAACATTGATTTTTTATTCTAAAACTTGCTTCGATTATACATGTGAAGACCACATCATTGATTTGATATACAGAGATGATAAAGGCACTTAGGATTTAACCCACTCACTCCACTAAAAGCCTACCCTCACAATTAACCCCTAGCGAACCCCTTTGATCCTAACAACCCTTTATTGATTCACCCACTAATATTAACCTAAAACCCATCTTGTATTTGTTATCACCGTTTCTCTTGACTACCCTTCTATCGAGATTTAATTTGATCAGTTGTCTAATTATTTTATTTCAATTGTTAAATTCATCTTATATTATGTATTTACTTGATTTGTGAAGTATATTCATTATTAGTTCTGTGATTAAGTGAGCTTATACGTTTATATTCAACATCTTGAAGAAAAAGCTCGTATTATTAGTTTTTAATTGATGTAATTATTTAGGACTAGTTCATTTTTCTAGTTAGGTAAATTGTCAATTCAATCTCGATTCTAACCCTTTAATTTAGCCTTTATCCACACCTTTAACCTAAGCCCCGTTACAACCCTTTTTTAAAGACCTTTTGATCTGTGTATCATTTCATTTTATAGTGGCAGAGATTTGATTTTCAGGTAAGCCTATGGGATTAACTTTTCATGTTTGACTTTTGAGAGTTTAATTTTGAACCTTAAACACTTTGAGTGATTTGAGTGAATCTTTAGTGAGGATGTCAAATCTTGTCGATTTTGAATTAAAGGTAATTGTTTAGATAAGTGGAAACACCTATATTTTTCGTGCTACAAACTTGTGACTTTGATTGTTTGAATCTTCAGGACTCTTTTAGTTAAATTATCCATGTATAAATTACCTATGAATTATGATGAGGCATTGTTGATAAGAATTATGAATCGAAGGAAGTTAGTTTTAATTGTGAGTTACCTATGAATTATGATTAGGCATTGTTGATAAGAATTATGAATCGAAGAAAGTTAGTTTTAATTGTGAGTTGAGAATTTTGCTTGAGGACCAGAAAATGCTTAAGTGTGGGGGTATTTGATAAACCGTAATATGTTCATATTTTAATCCTACATTTAGCATACTTTTGGATGATTTATTTCCTAAATTGTGGAATTTGGTACTCCTAATCCTTTAATTTCATGTTTTATACTTAGGAGAGCACCGGAGGATGAAAAGAATGAGAAACGGGCTAAAAACGAAGAAAATGGGCCAAAGTATGAAATTAACATGGCCTGGGCCTGAGACATACGGCAGTGCCTCTTTAGCAGATCTGACCATGACCTGGATTCGATTCACATGGCCGTGCCACACAGGAGTGTCCCTGCCGCAGCAATGAAGAGTTTCATTCGGATTAGGGTACTTAGAGGCAAAGAAAGACATTTCAAAAGCCTATATAAACACCCTAGAGGCCAACCTTCAAGGGGGCGATTCACTAGGCCAAGGAGCCAAGCCGGAGAGGTCAATTGTGGGATTCACTCAAGAAAGCAGTTGATCCATCCCGTGGTTTTAATCACACTCAAGATCGAGGATCTCTCCTTCAATTCCTTTGAGGATTTTAGGGTTTTCTTTATGTTTTGTTATTTTCTTCTGAGATGTATTCTTTTATGATTATGAAGTAAACCCCTCAAATACTTGAGGGGGATGAAACCTAAGACCGATCTTGTTATTGTTTTCTGAACTATATGACAAATACTTGATTTGTTCTTAATTATGTGTTCTTAATTCTTGTTTTGATATTTCAGGATATTAATTCAAGTATTGATGTGCTTAGGCAGTGGAGCGAAAGTCCCTGTTTAAGAGTAGATCTAGCATAGTTAAGCGAAGTTGATCGCAACCCTAGAGATAGAATGACGAAAATCTGCAGGATTAGGGTCAAACCTAATATGGGAGTCCATAGATCGATTTAATGCAATTCTAGGGGTTTTAATTAGAAACAAATTTCAATTAATCAACCTAGGGTTAGACGTTAGTAGCCTCGAGAGAGGTATTAATATAAATTAGGGAATCCTACGGATCAAGTCAAGTGAATAAATCGTCTGGTTCAAAGTTAGATAACAAGTGAAGTCTAGGTGGATTCTTCCTCGGGTATTGTCTTAATCAATTGATTTTTCCCCACAAGTATTTCCCCAATTCCTTCTTTGTATCTTAGCATCTTTAGCTTAGTAGTTAGTTAATTTTAGATTAAATAACAATTCCCTAAATTCTTAGGCTAAATAATAAAAAGAAAGTTAGTATTAGTACTTTTAGTTCCCTTGGGTTCAACAATCCAGTCTTGCCACTAAACTATACTACTGTTCGATAGGTGGGCTTGCCTTAATCGTGGTGATAGTTAGTTTCTAGGCTCGATCATTCATTATATAAATTTTAAGACTTTTTCCACCACCATCAACAACTGTATAGAGGTTTGTATGGTGCCATCTTTATACTTGATTGAAAGCTATTATTGTAAGCAATTTCAATCAATGGTAGGTATTTCTCTCAGCTACCTTCAAACTCAATAATGCAACATCTTAGCATATCTTCAAGTATCTGAATAACTCGCTCAGATTGACCATCCGTTTTCGAGTGAAACGCAGTGCTAAAATGCAGCTTTGTACCTAAAGCTTCTTGCAATTTCTTCCAAAATCGTGATGTGAACCTTGGATCTCTATCTGAAACAATAGATAGTGGCACTCCGTGTAATCAAACAATCTCTGAAATATACAAATTAGCTAATTTATCAAGCGAGTAATCTGTATGCACCGAAATGAAATACGTAGTTTTCGTTAATCTGTCAACAACAACCCAGATTGTATCTTTCTATCTCAGAGTTAAGGGTAAACCCAAAACAAAATCCATCGTTACTCTGTCCCATTTCCACTTAGGAATCATGATAGGCTGTAATAAACCTGACAGCCCTTGATGCTCAGCTTTGACTTGCTGGCAAATCAAACATTTCGAAACAAATTCTGAGATATCACATTTCATGCCATGCCACCAATAAAACTGTTTCAAATCATTATACATTTTCGTGATTCCCGGGTGTACTAATAAACAATTACTATGTGCTTCATACAAAATCATCTAAATCAACTTTAAATTTCTCAGAATTAATATTTGATCTCTGAATCTCAAACAATCATCAAAATCAATTTGAAACTCTGAATCAGAATTTGACTCACACTGAGCCCGTTTTGCCTCTAGTTCATTATCAAGCTTTTGAGCCTCATAAATCTGCTGTATAAACAACAGCCTTGCTTTCAACTCGGCTACTAACAAACCATTATCGAAAAAATCCAAATGTGTATTCAAAGCACGTAAAGTAAATAAGGACTTTTGACTTAAAGCATCAGCAAATACGTTCGCTTTCCCCGGATGATATTCTATCACTAATTCATTGTCTTTTAGCAATTCTAACCATCTCCGCTGTCGTAAATTTAATTCTATCTGAGTCATCAGATATTTCAAACTTTTGTGATCAGAATAAATGTGACACTTCTCACCAAACAAATAATGATGCCAGATTTTCAATGCAAATACTATGGCAGCTAACTCAAGATCGTGTTAGAATATGAACGAGAGTTTGTTCGGTTAAGTTAGTATGCCAGGGAATGGGTTCAAATCGAAGCTGAGTTGTTCAAACGCTTTGAGGAAGGGCTGAACGAAGACATTAAACTACTGATTGGGATTCTCGAAATAAGAGAGTTTTAGCCGATCGAGCCAAGAAAACTAAAGATTTAAGTATAGAGAAGAAGCAAGCCAAAAGGGAATCCCGGGTTCCGAATAAAAGATTCATGAGTAAGTCACAACCCTCTGCTTCAAAGAAATCAAGAAGTTATTATGAGAATTTTACATCACCAGTGGGACATTTGGGAAAGGAAAGAGGTTCCAAGAGCTCTAAATCTAGGACTTCATCTCCCTCAGCAGCTAGTTTAGGGAGTGTTGGAAACCCCAAGCCACGATGTAATGTATGTAATAAATTGCATTATGGTGAATGCCGGATGAAGAGTGGGGCATGTTTCATGTATGGTTCCCTCGATCACTTTCTTAAAGAATACCCGAAAAGAGCTGAGAAGGATACGAAATAGACTCCTAAATCAAGTAACCTCACCTTGAGGGGTAGACCTCCACGACACCCCGAGAATGCCAGTGTAGTCGTGGTTGTAACACCCCTACCCGTATCTAATGCCGGAATCGGGTACGAGGCATTACCGGACTAAACATACCTCATCGTACAAAACCAGGCAATGAACTTTCTTTTCAATTTAAACTTTTTCATTTAAACTCTTAACTTCCTTATTATGGGCCTACGAGACCCAAAACATACATATAGGGTGATCCGGGACTGAACCGAAAACTTTCAAACACTTAGAAATTTTTTGCTTAAAACAGGGCCACACGCCCATGTCCCTTGTCCGTGTGGATTTTATTTTTCACTTCGAACCTACAGGGGTTTTCACACGGCCTGACACATGCCCATGTTTATGGCCCGTGTCCATCACACGGCCATGACACGCTCGTGCCTTAGCCCGTGTGTGAAAACCTTAGTATTCTGTTTATGATGTCAGCAAACACTTAGGGGCACACGGCCTAGTCACATACCCATGTGCTAGCCCGTGTGACACACGGCCTACCAGGACGCTCTTGGGGTTGACCGTGTGTCACACACGGCCTAGACACACGCCCGTGTGTCTACCCGTGTGGACAATTATAAGGCTATTTACTAAGCCATTGGCCACCCTGAAAAAAAAATCACACTTATACCAAATTCAAGCAACATTTAGCATGGAAATAATGCATCTTTAGCTATCACTAAATCATCATACATCTACTTCACACACTACTCATTTGATTGCATCAACTTGCACTTCATAAATTTCATCATTGAATATATACAACTTAACTATTATCGGCCAATTCTAATGGCCATTTACAAAATGAATTAAGTAATATTTATAGCCAACACCTTGGATAACTAATATGACATAAACAAAACGACCAAGTACCTATACATGCCATACTCAAAATAATTGAGCTTTACTATACCAAAAGAATAGCTTGATAGTGTGAATCGAACTCCGACGTCCTTCGATCCCCGAGCTAGCTTGGCGATACTACAAGGAAATGGGAAATGAGAGGGGTAAGCATAAAGCTTAGTAAGTTTGCATGAAATAAATAGCAACATAAAGGCTCATGATAACTTCCATTCATCACACTAAATAATACACAAGTTCTCAAGCACATCAATATAACTTACTCATGCTTACTCTTACCAAATCACATTTCACATTTTTGCATTCATTTCTCGTAAGTTACTCATGGGTACCTGTATCACTTCATCATATAACTTTAGCACTTTTATTCTCTTGAACATAGAATTTGCTCTTTTCATCTTTAACATAAACTTAGCTCTTTACCCGTTGAACTACTTAGAATATCGAAGGATACTCAATCTCATCATACATGTAACACGATGCCAATGCCATATCCCAGATATGGTATTACATGGGATCATATCTCGATGTCGATGCCATGTCCCAAATATGGTCTTACACGGGATATCATGTTTCGATTTCAAAGCCATATCCCAGATATGGTCTTATACGAGATCGTATATCGATGTCGATGCCATGTCCGAGATGTTGAAAGTATTTTTAAATCAGGTTTATAAAAACGGGGGTCAACTTTAAAAACGAAAATGGAGTCGCCACTAATCTTTTTTACTTAGGTGTGATTGGATCACCTTGTAAAACGTTTTATTTTAAAACATTTGATTTTGGTCCGCAAAAACGAGAAAATAGGTTCAGGAGTTGGTTACGTATGAGGAAGGGTTAGCACCCTCATAACACCCAAAAATTGGTACCTAATCGATAAAATCATGTCCAAATGTTTGAAATTTAAAAGTATTCAAAAATATGATTTCTTTAATAAAAAAAACTTTTAGCACTTTAAGTTAAAATTTGAGATTTTCTTGTTCCAAAGGAATATAAACATCAAATCCAACACGTTAGGACATGATATTTTAAAACCTTTGTAATCAAAATCGTCTCACGATTTACAAAACTTGTTAAAAGGATATTTAGTTATTTAGCCAAACGGAAAATCGCACTCAACACGTTAGGGCACTATTTTTCGAATTTCTAAACACGAAACATTGCCTTGTTTTCAAAACCCTTATCTTGAAATAACATAATGTCACATCCAGCACGTTAGGACACGACATTTTGAATTCCCAAGAATAAGTTTTTATTTAACTCGTAAGAGGAAAATAATAGGTTCTTTGGACTCAAAAAGGAAAATCAAAACCCAGTAAGTTAGGGTACGATTCCTTTCGAGCCTTAGAACATAGAGCGTTTACTTATTTTGAAACCAAATTTTCGATGCATCAAAGAGAATATAATATAATTGAAAAATAAATCATGATGGTAACATGCACAACGGAATAAAGGTGTGAGTAATATACATAATAATAATGAAATTAAAAAAATAAAAGTAAACAAATAAAAGAAAGAAAATAATAACAAAATGAAGTTAATCTCAAATTAACAACTAGATAAATAATATGTATAAAGTAATGATAATAATAGTAAAAAATTGGAAATATGTTAATAAATAAATAATAATGAATATAAAATTAACAATTATAAAATAAAATGATAATGAAAATAGTGATGAAAGTAATGATAATAATAATATTGATAATAGTAAAATAAAATATTAGTAATAAAATAATAATGATAATAAAATAATAATAGTAAAAATAATAATAATATAATAATAAAATCAAAATTAACAATAATGATAATAAAATTGAAAGTAAAATAATTATAAAAGAAAAGAAAAAGGACGAAATTGAATCTATAAATAAAAGTTTGCGTAAATTTAAAATACAAAAGAACTGAATTAAAAAACTGAAAAATGCAGAAAGGCTTAATTCGAAAATATCCCATTTAACTGAAAAACACGTGGATCATCTTCGGGTCGGGTCTTCTGCGTGCGGATCTTGGACCAAACGACACCGTTTCAGCGCCTAAGCGAATGGCCTACAACGACGTCGTTTTTGACGTGTATATAAGGCCCAAAAATTTTAAAAAACAGCATTCTCCTATCATTTTTTAAAAAAAAAAGTTTTTTAGTTTTTTTAAAAAAAATGCATTTTACATATATTATATATATATATATATGGTTTCAAAAAAATAAATATAAATAAATATAAAAATAGTATTCGAATAAAAAAAATAAAAGTAAAACAAAACCTCTGCTGATTGTGTTTTTTTTCTTTGCTTTTGTATTTCTCTGAATCGGTACGTATATATTCTCGTGTGTATTCTCTTAATGAAAAATTTCCCCCTTTTACAAGTACATGCAAGGCTTTTTATAGCCTTTCGAAATGAAAAAAAAAAAAGAAATAACATCTTTTCCATGTTCGTTGCGATTTCTTTCCATTTGCGTTGCTATTTCTTTCCTTTCTTGCAGGTAGAAGACGGAGATCTCGCGGTGAGGTGACATGTGCATTGTTGGAGGCGCGATTCGTAGCTGGATGAGGGCTGATGGTCTTCAAAAACCCTAGGCCATTGCTGATTTCGACTAGGCAGTGGGCCTTTTGGGCTGTAAAATTTGTTGGGTCAGTTTTTTAGTATTTGGGCTAAATGTGTAATTGGATCTGGGTCTAGGAATGGGTCCACGGGTAATTCTGTAATCTGGACACTGGACTTTATTAAAATTTTTTTTGGTTTTTATGTTATTATTTTGGTTTATGGGCCCGGGCAAAATGGGCTATTACATTAGGCATGGTCTTACACGAGATCTTTCTTCGTGCCGAGGCCATGTCCCAAACATGGTCTTATACGGGACTTTCATTTGGTGCCGATTCCATGTCCTAGACATGGTCTTACACGGGACCCTCTTTGTCTCATGTTGTGACAATGGTATCCTTGCTATTCCTAATGTTCAACCGGGACTTCAACTTAACATAATTTCATTATACTCTCATCCAGGCATCATTAATTTATTTCATAGAAATACTATTCATTTCTCATAATATCAAACAATTAAAAACATAATAATATTATGTAGCTTTAATTTCACACAAACTTACCTCGGTACCAAAATATATGTGGAATTATTCAATTTAGTCCACCACCTTGTTCTTACCTCGGTTTCGGTCCAGGCTTCGTAAAATGATTTTTATATAATTTCTTTGTATTTCAAGCCTAGCCGAACCATTTTCATAACTACAACATTCAACAATTTCCACTAATTCACACTTTTATGACAACTTTCATAACTTTTACAATTAGGTCCTTTTACGAGTTTCTCCTGAAAATCTCTTAGAAAAAGATGTTTATCATACATCAAACTTTCATATTCCTCCATAAATCATCAAAATACATGCATGTCATACATGGGTAAATTTTTGAACATGAAACCTAGCTCAAAATATAGCTAGAAATAGCTAAATCGAGCTACGAGGATTTTAAAAATACGAAGAACATTAAAAATAGGGCTAGGAGGTACTTACAATCAAGCTTGAAAGTTGACGAAACCCTGGCTATGGCTCCTTGCAAATTTTGGCACTTAGGAAATAAGATGGACACCATTTTTTACTTCTTTTTCCCTTTTAATTAGTTTATTAACCAAATGACTAAAATGCCCTTAAGGCCCCTTTCTTGAGATTTTTCCTTCCCATGTCCATTTTTTTCCATCTTGACATATGATGGTCTAATTAATAAATAAGGACCTCTAACAATTTTTCTAATGCTATTTCATACTTAAATATTCTAGAATCTCATATTTTCCAATATTTGCAATTTAGTCCTAATGGACAAATTGTTCACTAAATTATAAAATTTCTTCATGAAATTTTCACACAATCATGCAAACATATCATAAACCTCATAAAAACCATAAAACACATATTTCTACTTCGTATTTGTGGTCTCACAACCGCTATTCTGACTAGGCCCTAAATCGGGCTATCACAGTGGTACTGCAAAAGATTCAGCAGCCAGATCCGAGGCAAAATCGTAATTTTGCCAAAGTATGATTCATGGGTCAATTTAGTCAATGTGAGTATCAAACAAGTGAAATTATTATTATAGATAAAGAAACACAAAGCCCAGACCGAAACTGAGACAAAAATAAGGTTGTAGACTAAACCGAATATCTATACACATTTTGAGTACCGAGGTAAGTTTGTGTGAAATTAAAGCTACATAATGTTTTTATGTATTAAATTACTTGATAATATGAAAATTGAATATTATTTCTATGAAATCGACTGATGATGCCTCGATGAGACTATGATGAAATTATGTTAAGTTAAAGTCCCGGTTGAATATTCAAAATAACAAGGATACTAATGGCATCGACACTGAATAAAGGAGGTCTCGTATAAGACCATGTCTTGGACATGGCCTTGGCACCAAAGGAAGATCTCGTATAAGACCATGTCTGGGACATGGCATCAACATCTATATACGATTTCGTATAAGACCATTTCTGGGATATGGCATCAACATCGAGATAAGAGATCCCGTGTAAGACCATAACTGGGATATGGCATCGGTATCAAGAAGAGATCCCATATAAGACCATATCTGGGATACGGCATTGGCATCGTGATACATGTATGAAGAGATTGAGTATCCTTGAATATTCCAAGTAGTTCAATAGGCAAAGAGTTAAGTTTATGCACAATATGACAAAGAGCTACATCTATGATTAAAGAGTATGAAAATGCTAAGATTATGTGATGAAGTGATATAGGTACCCATGAGTAACTTATGAGAAATACATGCAATATGTGATAAACAATTTGGTAAGAGTATACATGAGTAAGTTATGTTAATGTGTTTGAGAATTTATGTATCATTCGATGAGATGAATGGATGCTATTATAAGTTTTAATGTTGCTAGTTATTTCATGCAAACTTATTAAGCTTTATGCTTACCCCTCTCTTTTCCCTTTTCCTTGTAGTATCGCCAAGCTAGCTTGAGGACCGTAGGATGTCGAAGCTTGGACCACACTATCGACTATTCTTTTGGTATAGTAAAGTCGATTTATTTTGGATATGACCTGTATATGAACTTGGTCATTTTGTTATGTCATATTGGTTAGCCAAAGTGTTGGCTATTATGGTTACTCATTCATTTTGTAAATGGCCAATGGCAAATGGTCAATACTTGTTAAGCTTCATATGTTCAATTATGATGAGATTCACAAAGTGCAAGATCATGCAATTGATTGAGTGAAATGTGAAGTGTATGCATGATGAATTAGTGATTCTTCTTAGTGTATTATTGTTATGTTATGTGTTGCTTGTGGTGGTATAAGTGTGTTTGTTTTTCAGGATGGAAATTGGCTTGGAAAATAGCCTTCTAATTGTACACACGGGTAGACACACGGGCATGTGTCTAGGCCGTGTGTGACACACGGTCAACCCCATGGTTGTGTTAATAGGCCGTGTGTCCCCTGCATCAAATTTGTGAGAATTTAATCGTCACATGGGCCAGCATATGAATGTGTGATTGGGCCATGTGCCCTTAAGTGTATTGTTGATGTCATAAACAGAATGCTAAGGTTTTCACACACGGGTGAGGACACGGGCGTGTCTAGGCCGTGTGAGTAACACGGGCCATAGACATGGCATGTGTCCGGCCATGTAAAAACCCCTATAGGTTCAAAATGAAAAATAAATTCCACACAGGCGTGTGGCCCTATTTTAAGCAAAAAATTTCTAAGCATGTAAAAGTCTCTGGTTTAGTCTCGGATCATTCCGTATGTATGTTTAGGATCTTGTAGACCCATAATAGGGACGCCATGTGTATGAATGAAAAAAAATTTAAGTTAAAACTAAATTTATGGCCCGATGTTATGTGTTTGAGCAAGTTAAGTTCGATAATGCCTCGTATCCAGTTCAGACGTTGAATACTGGTAAGGGGTGTTACATACCTTCGATTAGAGAAATTGAGTTTGGTATTGATTTAATCCCTGGTACTTCACCGATATCAATTGCTCTGTATAGGATGGCCTGACTGAATTGAAAGAATTGAAAGCTCAGTTGTAAGAATTGACAGACAAGGGATTTGCAAGACCGATTTATTCTCCTGGGGTGCACCGTTATTATTTGTAAAGAAGAAAGACAGTTCTATGTTTCTGTGCATTGATTACCGATAGCTTAACAAAGTGACCATAAAGAACAAGTACCCGTTACTGAGAATTGATGACTTTTTGATCAGTTGAAAGGGGCAACAATATTTTCAAAGAAAGATTTGAGATCGGGCTATTATCAGTTGAGAGTTAAGGAGTCAGATGTACTAAAAATCGCTTTTAGAACAAGGTATGGGCACTTGAATTCCTTGTTATGCCTTTCGGACTGACGAATGCTCTTACAATTTTTATGGACTTGATGAACCAGATTTTTAGACCATACCTAGATAGGTTTGTGGTTGTGTTCATTGATGATATCCTGCTTTGTTCTCGAGATGAGTCCAAGCACGCTGAACATTTGAGAACTGTTTTTCAGATTTTGAGAGGAAAACAGTTATATGCTAAGTTCAGTAAAAGTGAGTTTTGGCTTCGAGAAGTTGGATTTCTAGGGCACATTGTTTCAGGTGATGGCATTTGAGTTGATCCAAGTAAGATTTCTGCTATAGTTGAATGGAAACCATCGAAGAACGTATCTGAGGTTAGAAGCTTTTTGGGCTTAGCCGGTTACTACCACCGGTTTGTCAAAGGGTTTTCGATGATTGCTACTCCTATGAAGAGATTGTTGCAAAAAGATGTTAATTTTAAATGGCCCGAAAATGTAAGCAAAGTTTTGAAAAATTGAAAGCTTTATTGACTGAGGCACCGATCTTAGTACAACCTGAACTAGGAAAAGAATTCGTAATTTGTAATGACACGTCTTTGAACTGACTTGGATGTGTGTTGATGCAAGAGGGCAAAGTGATAGCTTATGCCTCAAGACAATTGAAACCACATGAGAAGAATTACTCAATGCATGATTTTGAATTGGCTGCTATAGTTTTTGCCTTGAAAATTTGGAGATATCATTTGTACGGTAAGAAATGTCATGTTTTTACTAATCACAAGAGTTTGAAATATTTGATGACTCAGAAAGACTTAAATTTGCGGCAACGTTGATGGCTTGAGTTATTGAAAGACTATGAGTTGGTGATTGATTATCATCCGGGTAAGGCGAATGTAGTCGCAGATGCCTTGAGTAGGAAATCATTGTTTGCCTTGAGATCAATGAACAGAAGGCTGAATTTATCGGATGTTTCTTCAACAGATTTGCGAAGCCCAGAAGTGTTATAATGAATTGCAAGCTAAGAGAGCTCTGTGTGAATCGGGCAATAACTCAGATTTTCGTATCGGATGAGATGACTGTTTGATGTTTCGAGATGGGATTTGTGTGCCGAAGGGTGACGAACTTATTTAGAAAATTCTTCAAGAGGCACACAGTGGTTATTTATCTGTTCATCTGGGTAGTACGAAAATATATAATGACTTGAAAAAAATGTATTGGTGGTTGGGAATGAAAAGTGATATATCCGAGTTTGTTTTGAAATGTTTGATTTGCCAGCAAGTGAAAGCCGAACACCAAGTACCTTCAGGTCTACTTCAGCCAATGATGGTTCCCGAGTGGAAATGGGATAAAATCACAATGAACTTTGAAACAGGTTTGCTTTTGACCCTAAAAAAGAAAGATGTCGTATCGGTCGTTATTGATAAATTGACGAAGTCGGCTCATTTTATACCTATACGTACTGACTACTTGCTTGATAAGTTAGCTGAATTGTACATTGCTGAAATTGTAAGATTGCACGGGGTGCCTATATCAATTATTTCGGATAGAGATCTGAGATTCACTTCGCGGTTTTGGAAGAAGTTGCAAGAAGCTTTAGGTAAGAAGTTAAATTTTATTACTGCTTTCCATCCGCAAATCGACGGCTAATCTGAAAGGGTGAAAAGTCTTGAGGACATGCTCTGATGTTGTGTTCTAGAGTTCCAAGGTAGTTGGGAGAAATATCTACCATTGGTTGAATTTGCCTACAACAACAGTTTTCAGTCAAGCATAAAGATGGCACCGTATGAAATGTTGTATGGCCGTAAGTGTCGAACTCCTTTGTATTGGACAGAGCTCAGCAAGAAACAAATTCACGGGGTTGACTTAGTTAGAGAAACCAAGGAAAAGGTGAAAGTAATTTATGATAGTTTTAAAGCAGCTTTTGACAGACAAAAGTCATATGCGAATTTGAAAAGAAAAGAGATTGAGTATCAAATTGGGGATAAAGTGTTTTTGAAAGTATCTCTATGGAAGAAAGCTCTCAGATTTGGCCGAAAAGGCAAGTTGAGTCCACATTTTATTGGGTCGTATGAGGTGATTGAAAGAATCGGACTAGTAGCATATCGGTTAGCTTTACCGACGGGATTGGAAAAGATCCATGATGTGTTTTATGTGTTTATGTTGTGGCGTTATCGATCTGACCCTTCACATGTGATTTCGCCCTTAGAGGTTGAAATTAAACCGGATATGACTTATGGTGAAAAACCGATCAATATTTTGGCTCGAGAAGTTAAACAGTTGAGAAATAAAAGTATAGCCTTAGTGAAAGGTTTTGTGGCAAAGACACAGTGTGGATGAGGCTACGTGGGAACCAGAGGAAGCTATGCGAAAACAGTACCCAAACCTATTTTCTGGTAAGATTTTTGGGGACGAAAATCCCTAAGGGGGAGAGTTGTAATAGCCCGATTTTGGGTCTAGTCGGAACAGTGGTTTCGGGACCACGAATCTGGCATATTAAAATTAATTTTTATTTCATATCTATGGTCTACAGTTTTACGAAATGATTTCGTGAAAAATTCGTTCGAAAATTTTGACGTTTGTGCACTCAACTTAGTAAAAAGGACTAAATTATAAAAAGTGCAAATGTTGAGTTCTACATGCTAGAGGTGTCTAATTTCTATGAAATTTTAAATTGATGGTCTTAGATGGTAATTACACCATTTGTTAAGTTAGTGGACAAAAATGGACATGGTGAGATAAAATTTCAAAGTTTTAAGTAAAGGGCATTTTGGTCGTTTGGTAAATAAAAGAATAAAAACGAAAAATAAAGCCAAAATTTGCTCATCTTTCTTCAACCTTGGCCGAAATTTGGGAGAACACCATAGCTAGGGTTTTTTCATCTTTCAAGCTTGATTGTAAGTACATCTTAGCCCCGTTTTTAATGCTTTTTACGTTTTTGAAGTCGTTATCATCCGAACTACCTATTTCTACCATTAATTTAAGATTTGGTTGATGTCTAGGGTTTGACCCATGTTAGAAATATGTTTATTTTGATGTTTAATGGTAGATTATGCATGTTTGATGTGTGATAAACAACTTTTACTAGGTAATTTTTGATGAAACTGCATAAAAAGGACCTAATTATAAAAAGTTATAAAATGGGTAGTAAAAATCTGATTTAATGGAAAAGGTGGACTTATATAAGCATGAAAATGGTTCGGCCAGGCTTGGGTTACCAAGAAATTGAACGTATTTCATTTTACGAGCCTAGGAACTAAAATGTAAAATGTCAAAAAAGTTAGGGACAAAATAGTAATTTTGTCTAGGATGCAAATTAACGTAATGTACGTGTAAAATGATGAATTGATAGTCAAATTTACTTATATAGACTAAGAACAACTGATTATAGAACTAGATCGAGGAAAACAAAAAGTCTCGGATTAGTTGAGTTTTAAATACAAACAATTCTCCAGGTAAGTTCATGTAATTTAATTTGGTATGTTATTATGTTTTAATTGAATTGTGTAATTGAGATAATATATATGTTATGATATACCTTATGAAATGATCACAAGATGATAAACACAAATAAAATGTCATTGTCCCGATTGAACATTGTATTTTTATGGATTATAATAATTTCCTGAGCTACATTCTCTTCCATAAATGTTATGAAATAGATTTAACCCGAACGGGTAATCCATAGTAGGCTCATTAGAGCTAACATTATCGAAAGGATTTAGCCTGGACTGGTAATCCTGAATAAGCTCTTGGGATCGAATGTTAAAGATGGGATTTAGCCTGGACTGGTAATCCTGAATAAGCTCTTGGGAGCGAATGTTAAAGATGAGATTTAGCCTAGATTGGTAATCCTGTTATATAAATGTAGCTTGAGAGTTTGCTCTATGAATATGTGCTTAAGGAGCACTTTGGATGTGAACTAACAAACAATTGACATGTATACTTCGAGTATAATATGTGAGTATCCATTGAAATTATAATAGTTCAATGAAAAGAAATCCTGAAAAAAATGGAATAGTGAAATGATATGAAAGTTTATACTATGGTGAGCTCATCTATGTTGGTTTGATAACTTTATAATGTGTATGACTAACTTGTTTAATGAGTGATTGTATTTAGGTAACTTGTCAAAATATTGATGGAATGAATGCATATATGTATGCTTATTTGAACAATTATAACAAGTAATTTTCTTTCTATTACGTGAACTTACCAGGCATGAAAATGCTTACCCCATTTTACTTTTCCTTGTTTTATAGTGCTCGTAAGGCTCGCGAAGGTTGGAGGATTCGGTTGGAGTAAGATCACACTATCCACAAATCTCCTTTTTGGTATAGCTAAATGATTCTTTTTGGTATAATGGCATGTAGATGCTACTTGGCTTAGATGAAGGCTTGTAAGTAATATTTTGTGACTTAGCCATTGGAATGGCTACGGATGTTCAATTGGTGCATGAATGATGTTAATGTATGTCCAAATTCTTAAGTGCTAAGTATGGTAGATAATTCATTTTGTAGGTGGCCATTGGAATTGGCTAATATTGGTCTAGATATACATGCATATGATGATATCTTTCATGGATGTGAGAATTTGCATGGTTTGAGTTGACAAGTATGTGATGTTGTATGTGATAGAAAAATAGAATGTGAATGATGTGGCTGACTTGGTTGAGTGTATGTGTTTGGATTGGTGCTATGTTTTGTTTTGTAGGTACATGCATGGAAGGGTGACAAAATGGCTTGGTAAATAGCCTTATTTTTGTCCATATGGGTAGACACACGGGTGTGTGTCTAAGCCGTGTGTGACACACGGTCTGCCTCACGGGCATGTGTTCTAGTTGTATGTCCCCTGCACCTTAATTGATGCAAAATAGAATGTCTAGAATATACCATACGGGCGTGTGCCTCAGCCGTGTGTGCTACACGGCCTTGGACACGGGCGTGTTCCCCGGCCGTGTGAAGTCTACACCTATTTTATGAAAAATTGTGAAAAATTTAATCGAGCACACGGCCTAGCACACGGACGTGTGGCACGGCAATGTGGCAAAGTCAGAGAGCACCTTATTTTGAACATGACTTGTAGCACGGGCGTGTCTCAGGGTCACACGGGCGTGTCCCAAAACCATATAGGCGTGTGACCCTTGTTTTAGCAAAAATTTTCTAAGGGTCGTAAAACTTTCTAAATTTCTCAGTTTAGTCCTGAACCGCTTCCAAAGCATGTTTCGGGCCTCGTAATCTCGTTTTAGGGACGATAGGAATGTAAATGAAAAGTTTTAATTTTGGATAGAGATTCATGTCTCAATTTTGTATGATTGCCTTTATGCCTGGTAATGCCTCGTACCCTATTCCAGCTTCGAATACAGGTAAGGGGTGTTACACATTCCTAGCTTCATTTCTCACCCAAAATCATACCAATGACCTACACTAAAACTCACATCCATAAATCATCCAATTCTAGAATTCAAATTAAGAAAATTTTATCATTCAACATGTCATATCATTACATGCATAGATGTTTATAATCTTACCTTGGTTTAGTCCATATGTTAGACATAATATGATCAACTACTTAACATATATGTAGCTACCATAGCATGACATTACAGGTATATCAAAACAAACCATTACTAGCCATTCCAATAGCTAGATTACAAGCATCATTTTCAAGCCACCAATGGCCAAGTTATCCTATACATGTACATGCCAATATGGCCAATATAACCTATACATGCCATTATAACCATAATTAATTTACCATATGTACCGATATAGGTCGATGGATAGTGTGAGTGATCTCCACCAAGCTTCCAATCCAACGAGCTTCCGATTTACTATAAAATAGGGAAATAAAACTAAGTAAGCATTACATGCTTAGTAAGTTCGTATAACATGGTACTTAACTTACCATTCATTCTATTTTGAGGTAACTATGTAAGGCACATTCAATCAATTTGACATCAAGCCCTACGTATATCTTCATTGCCCTTGTTAGTCATATATTCCATAATAACATCGAAACATGTATGGGCTCAATAACAATCAAGTCTCCATGCACATATACTTTCCACAACATGTATAAATCACTTCATTACATATCACGTATATTTTCATATAACATATCTCGAGTTCAGATTATTTCATATAAGAACTTTACTCATTTTACTCAAAATATCATTGTCATACGAGTAGTAGTACACTCAAAGTATACAAGTCTACATTCAAGAATGAACATATTCATCAAATAAATTCCTTGTTCAAATATCATTCTCCCATGTTTTCATACATTAAAAGTCATATATAATCATTGTAACACCCCAAACCCGGCCCATGCATTTCGACCAGATCTGGTGTGTTATGGAACACATAACACTTTATCGAATTTTGAAAACACAAGTTAATTATTTAAAATTTGAATAAAGAAGTGACTTTTTGGAAATAAACCTCTTTGTATTATTATTATGTATAAATAAACCTTATCATGAATTCATAAGTTGCATAACATTGAAAATTTCTTATTTGAATAAAACTAGGGGCCTTATTACATAAATATTCCCAAATAAAATAAAATAAAATTTAAAGAAATCCCAAAAATAATTTGTAGAAATAAAATTTGATGGCCCCTCGAGTCCATCTCGGCTCCCATGTCCACGATTTACTGCTCATCTGGAAGAGTAGAGAAAAAGAAAGCGTGAGTCACCAAGACTCAGTGTATAAATCTCAAAACACACAATGACCCGAGCCCACAAACACATTATGGGCCCTGGCCCATACATAAAGGTAACAATCATAATCACATGGTAAACGATAAATAATGAATAACCCAACCCATCCTAGGTTTACATCCTCTACACACCAACCCGTACCAACCATCACACCTTGGGGATTTCTACAATCAACCCTCCATCCGCTACACACCAAAACGACAGCCGCACTGCCTATTCCTATTAATTAGGAATCATTGAATGTGGCATAGCCACCAATCACTATGTGACCTAACATTTGTATATGTGGGATTTCCACCACCGATCACTAAGTGACCTATCATGCACTTCCCCTTCAATATCATATTCCCACCCCATGCATACACATAAAGAAAAAAACATCATGCAGCCATATATATTTTCTGATACACATAGGGAGTTCTATGTTTACGTACCTGGCATCCTTGCCTAACCCTTTTAGGGTTCCATTCGACGGTCTATCTGACCTCATTCGCTTTTAAGCCCATAACATATATATAGTCATACATACAGGTTTATTAGTGTGTTAGAGATCTACACACCTGATTACCGATAAGACGATGCTTTCTATGTCGACGCTATCCTTAGTCGACACTACTGCTATCTGCCTAAGGTGTTGTTCAGAAGCCAGTCCACAACCAAGTGGCCAATCTCGAATGGCAGATACTGCTCTTTTCTTAAACTTAGGGATCTTCTCCTTTGCCTGATCCATATTTAATTCCATCACAAGTCCTTATCAAAACTACTATCACAATATTTAATCGTTAATTCTCATTATAACCTTAAGATCTTGCATATAATGATCAAATCTAATAGAAATCTAGGGAAATCTCCTTACCTTAAAAATCTCGAAAGTAGAGACTAGCTATTTTCGACTTTTGGATCTAATTGACCAAGCTTCCTTCAAATCCCGAATTACCGCCCATCATAAAACCATTAAACTATTAGCTTTCGGAATTTGCCTTTCAAAAACAGGGAATAGATCATGAGAACTAATAAAAAATCAACACTTACCTTAGCATAGGAGATTCGGCTAGCACTAGAAAGAGGATTCGGCAATGCCAATGGAAGATTTAAATGCCAGAAGTATAGAACTAATTCTCAAATAAGATGAATAAAAGAGAAGACTATAGATGCTTCGGCTTTTTAGAGAAATCGGCACAAGGAGGAAAAAGTGGAGAAGAGTTTCGGCTTTTGAAGAAATTGGAGAAAAGAAATTAGAGAAGGAGAAGCTAGGGAAATTCGGCACAATGGGAGAGGAATTTAGGGTTTTCAGTGTCAAAAACAAGGAGCTAGCCCCTCCTATTTATAGATATTTCGACACCTACTGCTAAAAATCGAAAACGCCCTTAAATTCAAGCTAAAAGAGAGGGAAATTTCAGCACCCTCTTTGCCATGCAGTAGCCGAATATTACATTCCTCTAGGCAATGGATTTTCGGCCAACACTTCCCTTGAAGATAAGCTCCTAACTTTTCTCCTTTTTATCTATGATATTATCACTTATAAAATCCACATAATTTCTCCTATTTTTGAGCCTTGTAGCCGTCCACCTCTACTAATCCTAATGCCAAAATTTAACTTACTTAAATTAAAAGATTTGGGCCTCATTAAACTTAATATTTGGGCCCCTAATTCCTTGTATGTGGCGTCACCCTATTTTCATTTAAAGTACCAAAATTGGCCTAAAAACATGGGCTCCTTGCGACCCAAAACTTGTTCCTTTTTAATTGTTAATGATGCCACCTTAAAATAATTTAATATGGGCCTTTGCCTAATTCTAAGCCCAAATTTAAACCCCTTTCACCATATTAAACATATTCCTATACTAAACGCATAGACCCATAAATTCAGGATGTTACAATCATTTTCAGGTGTTTCAGACAAATACATGTAATAACTCATTTCTTATCCATATATTCTCATGTCAAGATTTTTATCCATTGAATTTATTCGGAATATCGATGGATGCACAGGTAGCACACACAAAGTGTACAAATTAGTAAATCCTTCAATTCATATTCAGTGGTACCTATAAGGTACTATTTTAGAGAGTACACTCTCGAGCCATACATATATTCAACATGATTACCAGTCCAGGCTAAATCCTTTTTATGACATATGCTCTAAAGAGCTTGATCTGGATTACCCATCCGAGCTAAATCTAATCCATAACATATGCTCGAGAGGACTTATATCAGGATTACCCATCTGGGTTAAATCCTTTCTATAATTAGGTCAATTGGATTATTCATCCAACGAAATCCCGTCTGCAACAAATGCAGGACCTCATTTATTTTGGGAAATCACATATCCATCGAATTTTCCATTTATTCAAACAAAATTTGACATTTTCCAAGCATTATCAGGCATGTGATTATTTCATACATTTATAATATTCACATAATTCAGATATACAACTTCCACATTCATCTCAAGTACATAAGTAACATTTTTATCATTTATCATTTATCAGGGCCTTATTATTGATCGAGCTTCCTCAGGTATATTTCCGATGTCATATACATATAATATTTATACAATTCAAAATCACAACATTTAATTCAAGCATATAAATATACACAATTTAGTTACACGAACTTACCTCGACAAATGTTTGTGACGTAAAATCTACTAATCAAACATTTTCCTCTTTTCCGTTCTAACTCCAAATTTGGTCTATCCGGATCTATACGAGTAAATTTAACATCAATTTATCACATTTCATATTCATGTGGACTCAATTTACACCCTAGGAAAAATTACCATTTTGCCCCTAACTCTTCCATAAATTTCAATTTCATCCCTAGGCTCGGAAAATAAAATTTGTGCAATTTACTCCCTATTCCAAGCCTAACCAAAATTTCATCATAAAATTTACAGTACATTTATTCACAAAAATTAAAATTTTTTCATCAAATTTCACAACTTTACATTTTAGTCCCTAAATCATGTTTTCATCAAAAATCACTTTGTAAAAGTTGCTTATCTATCAACAACCCTTCATTTTCTACCATAAATTTCTAATTTTCAGCATATTCATCCATGACCCAAATTTTATACTTTGATAACTTTTCAAATTAATCCCCCAAATAGATAGATTAAGCTATCTCGGTTTCAAAAATATCAAAATTACAAAAAACGGGACAAGGAAACTTACCCAATTTGGCAATGAAAGTTTTTTCTCTCTCTCCTAGGGTTTCCATGTATTATTTTGGGGAAAAAGATGAGAAAATAAGATGATATCTCTTTTATCATCTTTTAATTAATTAAATAATTTCACTTTCCAATTTAGTCATTGCCCTTTTTCTAAATTTACATGGATGAGTCGCCAAAATATCTACATACTTTTCTTTAATGGTCTAATTACCTTATAAGGACCTTAATTTTTGAATTCCATAGCTATTTAATCCTTATAGCTACTAGAATTCAACTTTTGCATTTTATACGATTTGGTCCTTCTCATAATTAAGCACATAATCGATAAAATTTTCTTTTCAAAATTTTCACATGAAATTTCTAACATAATACATTCCATATAATAATAAATAAATAAATTTTATTTTCGGCTCGAATTTGTGGTCCCAAAACCACTGTTCTGATTTCACCGAAATTAGGTTGTTACAAACTTTCTAAGGACCTTAATTTTTGAATTCCATAGCTATTTAATCCTTATAGCTACTAGAATTCAACTTTTGCATTTTATGTGATTTGGTCCTTCTCGTAATTAAGCACATAATCGATAAAATTTTCTTTTCAAAATTTTCACATGAAATTTCTAACATAATACATTCCATATAATAAAAAATAAATAAATTTTATTTTCGGTCGAATTTGTGGTCCCAAAACCACTGTTCTGATTTCACTGAAATTGGGTTGTTACAAACTTTCTAAGCATTATGTGCTTATGTAGTTTTCTTTCATATGTTTTTTAAATAATCGGAAGCTCAATCGATTTGGAAGCTCATCGAAGATCTATCACACTATCCAACATAAATTTCAATAGTTTTTTTTTTATGTTTTGGCCAATGTTATAATGGCATGTATAGGTGGACTTGTTTTGGTAGTTAGTTGAATGTTAGTTGATGATTTTTGGCATGTATAAGTTGTTTGGATTTGGTACCTTTTGATACTTGCCAAACTATGTCATTTTGGGTACTTGTGATGCATGAATGGTATGGCTCAAGTAGCATGTTTGTGATGAAATTTTAATGATCATATTTGTGACATGATTTGTTAGAAGTTGGATTGTGTTTGATGATGAAAATGTGATCAAATTTTTGCATGTTTAGGTAAGTTATAGATGAATGCATTTGAAGGGCCTTGTATGGCATATTGGTTGAATGATCTTGGATTATTGAATTGGTCATTTCACATAGGTTTTGGTCATGTTTTGACGCCTTGATTATATGTACAAAAGTTTTTTAGGTATATGCATGACTTGGTGATGGAATTAGCTTGAATTTTGGGCAAATTCATGTCCACATGGCCTAAGACACGGGTGTGTGACTTAGCCGTGTGTGACACATGGCCTGGCGACACGGCTGTGTGTTCCCCTATAGGTTATATTGCATGCAAGTCAGGTAGTTACACAGCCTAGCACACGGCCTGGCACACAAGCGTGTGGGGCTTTTTCAAGAGTTGCACGGCCTAGCACACGGGCGTGTGACTTGGCCGTGTGACCCTATTCATAAAATTACACGAGCTGGGACGCGGCCGTATGTCCCTATTTTGATTGTTGCACGGCCTAAAACATGGGCGTGTGTCTCAGCCGTGTGACATAGCCGTGTGACCCTTACAGTCAAATTTTTCTAACTTTTTCTTATACTTTCCAAAGGTTTTCAATTTGGTCTCCAATTGTTTCTAAGGTGTTTCTAAGGCCTCAAGGGCCCGATTTAGGGATGATATGTATGTGAATGAATGATTTATGGTATGTTTATATTAATGTATGAAATGTATGTTGTAGTGTTCTGTTTGTACGGTAACGCTCCGTAACCCTAATCCGGTGGCGAATATGGGTTAAGGGTGTTACACCTATCCAATCACCAATTAAAATATCTAATAACCAAACAAACAAAAAAAACTTGAAAAAAGATTATTTACGACTGACATGCAATATTTGCAATTACTAATTAATCCTTGCATGCATGAATGTTTAGACATACTATGCCATCTACATAAATAAATAAGATTGATTTTTAAATTATTTTTACCCATTCAAAAATCCTTAACGCAGTGTGATGGGTAAATTTTAATAAAGATGCCATTTCGATAAACTTGAATGGTTAAAATCAATATAAAAACAAAAATAAATATATAAAATATTCTTAATACCCCATGCATTTGTATATAAAGGATTCACTTTTAATAATATTATTAACTTTATAAATAACTAAATTTTATCAAATGTATAGCATGGCCAAAGTAACCACACTTGCTAGTTTACAATTGTTTATTGCTCCTTTAGAGACAATAAAAGACATTTTATTAGAGGATTGTAATAAAATCTTAGTATTGTAATGAAACCAGTGAATGTAATCGTATAATTGTTATTTTTCTACCAAAAATAAATATAATAATCATTCTTTATATTTTAACAAATATAAAATGTCAACGCTGCCAACACACATACGAACATTATAACTAAATATTGTAAAAATATAAAATTGGTTGTATTATATTAAAAATAATTCTAAAAACAAAAATAAACAGAAATCATAGACCTTTTTCGAAAAGCTAAACTCCTAACACAGGTTTTATGTTGACCTAAACCAATGCCCCACCACAACGTATTTCAACAAATTTATTTATATCATAATTTATCACTAAAAAAAAAAAAACATACATACCTTGCTACAAACTTGTTGCACAAAATGAAAAAAAAAATTCCTTCTTGGGACTAAAGGACCTTACAGGGGTTAAACAAAATTTAGATTTTTTTCAAACCCGTGACCCTTGTGTGATTCATCATGTCAATGGTTGAGGTGGCATGGGGAACTGGTGTCGCACCGATCAATAACGTGACCAATCACATAAGGTTCACTTTTCTATTTTTTTTCAAATTTCTCTTCTTTTTTTTTTTCTTTCTCTCATTAACAATTGTATCTTCTCAATTCTCCATGTTTTCTCTCTCAATTCCTGACATCACTTTATTGTTTTGATTATATATGTCATGTTACTGTGCATTGACATCACTTTATCGTTTTGATCATATACGATTTAAAAAAATACGAGAAGTAATATATAATTTTTTGTCTCTTTAGCTTGGCGCGACACCACATAAAATATTGTTTCTTTTTTTTGCTATAATAATTTGGTCATGATTGCAAACGTAGTGTCGCAGCACCATGAGTTATTGTAGCAAACTTATCATTTTTTGTAAATAATCTTCAACCCATACCATTTACATAATTATATATATATATATATATATTATTTTCATAAAAAAAACCCGTGCTGGTATTTTTTTTCTCCACCCATCCGCCGTTGTCTTTGTTCACGCAATCGCCGACCGTAACCTGCCATGCTATCACGTCGTAACCTCCCTTCACCTATTTCCCCCTCTGCCCATGCCGTCGTTCACCCTCAACCATCCACTCTTCTCACTGTAAATCACTGACCCTCAAACACATTTCCACCACCGACCCTAACCCAGCGGTCCCTCTATTTTCCTTCACGCCACCAACGGATGCCACCCCCACGCTGTCGTCGATACCAACACACCCAAACATCCATGTCTTTTGTTTATTATTATTATTATTATTATTATTATTATTATTATTAGTAATTTCATTTTCATTTTCCTATTTTTTAATCTTTTGATTGTTTAGTTTTTCATAAATTTTAGATTAGCTTTGCTTAATTCGTTGTTTGAATTTAGTTTAGTTTATTTTAATACTGGTGCTGTGTTTTAGCTTATTTTGGTGTTTTATTGATTACTAGTTCCCTTTGTTATTGTTGAATACAAATCATTTTGAGCACGTAGTCAAAACCCTATAGTGTATTGGTTTTCATGGTTTGTGATGTTTACCGACAATAGCTTGATATATCTTATTGTCAAATCTTATTTCAGGTACACAATGCCGAATACACAGGGAAAAAGTAAGGTACCTGCTCAGTCTAAGAAACGAAAGGTTGTTGGGACCACATTTTCCTCATCTCAGACCGTAATCACTTAACACTGATACCTCACATTCAACCATCCACCCCATGAGGAGAGGAACTAGCACTTGAAGGGCAAATCATTGGGTTTGGGATGGTGTATCGACTGTGAAGCCCTTCAGACTGTGGGTCTATCCGCATAGGTTCATACTTTATTGGACACAATGCCATGAGAACGGTTCTTTGCGATTGTGGATCTGACATATGCTGAGCTTACTTTCAAGTTTAGCTCCACATTGTTCCTACAGGCCGTGCTATCATCAAGGGATGAATCTCGAGCAATCTCATTCTATCTTGGGGGCATCACTAGGTATTTGAGCATTACGGGATTTGGAGTTGCTCTCGACATATATTCTGATGATTTCTTGGCTATGTCTAAGTTCTCTACCCTCCCACAGCACATCCATCGACTGACCTCTCTCTACAGGTCTGACATTTTTGAGATTGCCACTTTGTACATATAACACCTCTAACTCGTATTCGTCATCGGAATAAGGTTAAAGGCATTATTGGAAAGATCAGAAACTTTTACAGACATTTTATATACAAATCATCATTCACAACCAAGTGTCCCTTTTTATAGGTCAAACGAGACCTAAATCATGCTTCAAAATAGGGTCGAGACTAAACCGAACACATATGAAAGTTCTCGAAAATTTAAAACTTTTCTATATTATAGAGCTCACATGGCAAGTAAGGTGCCGCAAGCGCCCCATGACTACTAGACACACCCATGTGTCCTGGCCATGCCAAATCAGAGCAAGCATACTGACTAACCCACACAGCCACTAGACACGTCCGTGCACCATGGCCGTGTGCCAAGGCTTTGCACACAGAGGCTGGCTACTGACTTTCACCCACGGCCACTAGGTACACCCGTGTGTCATAGTGGTGTAGGCAAAACAGACCACTTGCAAGGTCCAAATGCCTCCCTCACAAGAATCAATCCCTACAAGCAAATTACCAATTCATTTCATACACAATTGACAACCAAAGACATGTTCAATGATCAACAAATCTTCACATTCTGTAACACCCCTTACCCATATTCGACGCCAGAATAGGGTACGAGGCATTACCGGAATTACAAATTTATTTAACAAACATTTTATTTTATCTAGCATTTATATTTGAAACCAATTAATATCAAACATATTGTCCCTTAAATATATTTGTTTTTCTCGACATATCTTACTTGAATTTATTACTCGTCTCAACATACTTAATTACATTGTATTAACATATTAAAGATAATCACATATTTATATGTCATGATAAATATCATTCATTTACCGTTTCTTCATAAACATAAATCAGTTAATTTATCATATCAATATTCCACGTACCATCAACTCATATTTTCATATATCACATAATTAAGTTACACGAACTTACCTGGTTAAATTTGCAGAAATATCAAGATTTTGGGGCATTTTGATAATTTTCTATTTTCATCGATTTTTCAACCGATCTTAATCTAAATTAATAATTTCATTCAATTTTATGATTTTAAATAATAAAATAATCCATTTAATGCAAATTGGTTATTTCCAACATTTTTACAAAACTAATCATAAAGTTTTACTTTTATTCAATTTAGTCCCTGAGCCTAAAACATTACAAATTAACCATGCTAGCTGAATATTCATACATATTTTCCTCCTCCTCCTCTCCATTCCACATCCTTGATGTATATAACATGCTATAAGTAACATTATCAATAATTTCACTATTTACTCATATGTCTATTCAAAACTGTTCATTTGAATCATAGTTACTAATTTATTTATATCTTGAGCTACAGAACTCAAAATTAAGATCCGCTAATTTTACCTGAAACTAGACTTACGTATCTTCTTACCATAAAATTTTCAGAATTTTTGGTTTAGCCAATTAATACAGTTTATTCATTAAAATCACCCCTGTTCTGCTGTCTGATAGTTCTGACCCTTCTTCACTAAAAATTAATTATCTATTCATATAGGATTCAGATGATGTTCTCGTTTATTTATATTGAAAATAGACTCATTCAGGATTCTAAACATATAAATTTAAGCCCATAATTATTTTTATCCAATTTTTTATGATTTTCCAAAGTTAAAACAGGAGAACCCGAATTCATTCTGACCTTATCTCACAAAATTCATTATATCTCATGATTTACATATCTGTTTCTTACAAAGTTTCTTCTATGAGAAACTAAACTCAATAAGCTTTAATTTCATGTATTTTTCATCTTCTAATTTGATTTATACAATTTATGGTGATTTTTCAAAGTTAGTCTACTGCTGCTGTCCAAACTATTTTAGTGCAAACTGTTTATTACCATTTTTCCCTTAAGCTTTCAATAAATGATAATTTCATCCCTGCTCAATTAACTTCTCAATTGAGCTGATTTTTCTCAATTAACACTTTGTTCTATCACTTTAGACTACTTTATAAGCTTTGGGAATCATAATTTCAGTAATAGACTTTAATTCCAAACATTTTCACAATTTAGTTCCTAAAATCAATTTCTAACTAGATATTGCATCAATTAAACCCCTAATTCATCAATTTGATCCACATAACCCATTTTCAAAAATCTAAGAATTTCCCAAAATTTCAACTTAATTCAACAAAACTTTGTTCTAAAACTTATAAAGCATCAAAATTAAAAGAAAAGGACTAAATTAACTTACCAATTAAATATCCAAGCTTCAAACTTTGAATTTTCCCTTTTCTTCTTTCTTTTCTCTTTTTCTTTCTCTCTTTCTTTCCCCTGCTCTCTGTTTCGTTTGCTTCTCTGTTTCTATATTTTTTTTTTCCTTTAGTTTGTTTATATATAATAATAAAATATAATAATATAATAATAATTATCTTTATAAAATCCCAGATTTTTATACAATACACCATCATCAACTATACAAAATGGCTTAATTGCCATTTTGGTCCTTTTTATTTTCTTTAATCTTTAATTAAACTTTCACACCAATTTCAATCTAATCCTTTTTTTTTCCCAAATACTTCTAATTAAGTCAAATTCACCTAATCAACATTTAATTAAACACACAACTAACTTCATAAATATTTATAAAATTATTTACACCTCAATTGATAATATCGAGGTCTAGATACCTCGTTTCCGACCCAATTTATCTTTTTAAATCACAAAATTTACTATTTCTAAAATATTTCTAAAATCACTCTTAACTTATAATTATTGATTAACAAAGTTTTCTAACTTTTTTGTCAGATTTAATGATCTTGAATCACTGTTTCGACACTACTGAAATTGGGTTGTTACACATTCAATCTCATTTCTAAACATTTTAATTTGCTTACCAATTTGCACAACTAAAACACATATATATTCAAGCATGATACATCTACAATTTACCCTACATACAACCATTTCATTGATCAAATATGTGCACTCATATTTCATTCATATACTTACCATAGTCTTAACCATTTCACTTGCCATCAAGCCATACATAACATGCATCATATGCCATATTCATTCATGCACATTATCAACATTTACTTAGCCACATCGCATGGCTATTTACACTTCCAAACACATACCAAAATATCTAACCTATACATGCCATATTTAGCTATATACACATTTTCAAAGTACCAAAATGAGCTTAGGTAGTGTGATGACGATCCTCGACGGTCCCGATCTTTCAGTAGCTTTGACGATCTATAAAACAGAGCAAACACACACAGAGTAAGCTTTCAGAGCTTAGTAAGCCATATACAAATAAACTTAGCATACAATGCATATAACTAAATTAATATAATGGTACTTATGGATCTCATAGCCAATTCATCACATAATCTTTGGCACATTTTCTTTTGCAAAGCTTGCCACATACTTCTATTCACATATCACATATGTACTTAACTCATTCAACTATATATTTCCATTCCTGCATCTCATTCACATTCTCATATTCAAAAACACACTTCATCATAGTAAATTTATATAGATACTTACCTTTTATACACACTTAGTGTACATATCAAACGTACCTGAAACGGATATATAGATCACATAATCGTTCGTATCTCAGATTTTCCCGTTGAACCATACGGAATCTAATAGGATGCTCAGAATACTCGGAATAGTCGTACAATGCCAACGTCCCAGACGAGGTCTTACATGTATTCAAATATCGATGCCACTGTCCCAGACAGGGTCTTACACGAATCAAATGCGATGCCAATGTCCCAGATATGGTCTTACACGTAAATTTCGTATAAATGCCAACGTCCCAGACGTGGTCTTACATGATATTACATAACAGACACTATGTCATGACATAGTTAATCCTATCTATTCCTAGGTTCGTACGGGACTTCTCTGATATTAACACTATGTCGAATCTATCTCGGAGTTCATGTGTACATCATCTCATGTGCATTCAACATTGTCAATAGTCATATGAACATACATAATTCAATTCAAACACGTTTATTTGTATAATGACTTACCTCGGATTCGAATATTCGTTCGAACTTGATTATTCAACTACTTTCGCTTTCTCGCGATCTAAGTCTGTTTTCTTCGGCTCTTGGTCTATACATGTTCAAATGTAATCCATTTATTCACTAATTCATTCAATTTAATCCATGAACACACATTTAAGGTAATTTGCAATTTAGCCCTCACATTTTCACATTTTATCAATATAGTCCATTTTTCTCAAAACATCAAATATACAAAATCACCGCATATCCATGCTTAGCCGAATGCCCATATATCTCATACAAGTCCAAACATTTCATCAAATTCACAATTTAGTCCCTCAAATTGCTATTTTCACAATTTAGCCCTAATTAGCTAAATTCATCAAAATTTCAAGAACAAACTATATTAACCAAACATATAGCTTTCATAATCCACCATCAAACCTCATAAAACTCATGTGTTCATCAAAGTCTCATTTCAAAAATATCATCAATTAACAAAATTAATACATGGGTTTTAAAGCATTTGAAGCAACGATTGCAAAAACATAGAAATTATCAAAAACCAATTAAAATCAAACCTTAAATTAAGCTTAAACCTTTCCGAAAATCAAAAGAGCTAAACCATCTCTTCTTTCTCTAATATTCGATCATAAAAACAAAGATGAACATGGCTTTTTCAATTGATTTTGTTTAATAACCTTTGTTTTATCAAATTACCCATTTAACCTTTATAAAAACATATAAGACAAAATAAACATTAAGGTTATTTTATCATTTACCCATCCACTAACCTTAAAATTGGCTTAATTGCCACATAAAACCTCCATACTTTTAAAGACATGGCAAATATATATCTTTTCATGAAGCATGCTAATTTTGCATTCAATGCAATTTGATCCTTATGCCAAATTAAATATACAAACGAACAAATTTACTTACACAATTTTAGCACATGCTTAACCACATATCAACGGCACAGAAAATAATATTAAAATATTTTTTTAGACTCGGATATGTGGTCCCGAAACCACTGTTCTCACTAGGGTCTAAACTGGACTGTTACAATTCTCCCTCCTTAGGGTTTTTGTCCCCGAAAATCTTATCGTTAAACAGATTCAGATATTGCTGTCTCATTGTATCTTCAGGCTCCCACGTAGCCTCTTCTACTCCGTGTCGATGCCACAATACTTTTACTAACGAAATTTTCTTGTTTCTCAATTCTTTCAATTCACGAGCTAAGATATGGATTGGTTCTTCTTCATAAGTCATATCAGATCAGATTTCAATTTCAGACAGGGCAATCACATGTGACGGATCGGATCGATATCTACAGAGCATCGAAACATGAAATGCATTATGTATCTTTTCTAGTTCTGGTGGCAACAATTTATATGCAACTGGTCCAATGCGCTCAATAATCTCATATAGGCTGATGAATCTTGGTCTCAACTTGCCTTTACGTCCAAATCGGAGTACTTTCTTCAATAGTGACACTTTCAGAAACACTTTATCATCGATCTCAAATTCAATATCTTTTCTTTTCAAATCTGCATAAGACTTCTGATGATCATATGCTGCTTTCAAACTATTACGAATTATTTTCACTTTCTGCTCAGTGTTTTTTATCAGATCAACCCCGTGTAGCTTATTTTCACTGAGCTCGATCCAATATAGTGGTGTACGACATTTACGTCCATACAAAGCTTCATATGGTGCCATTTTAATGCTCGACTGAAAATTATTGTTATATGCAAATTCAATCAGTGGTAAGTACTGTTCCCACGAACCATTAAACTCAAGGATACAACATCTCAACATATCCTCAAGAATCTGAATGATCCACTCAGATTGACCATCCATTTGCAGATGAAAAGTTGTGCTGAAATGCAGTTTCGTGCCTAAAGCTTCTTACAATTTCTTCCAAAATCTTGATGTAAATCTCGGATCTCTGTTAGACACAATGGATAGTGGCACCCCATGCAATTTCACAATCTCAGAAATATAAAGCTCAACTAATCTATCAAGTGAATAATCAGATCGTACCGGAATAAAATGGGCAAATTTTATCAATCGATCAACTATGATCCAAATCACATCTTTCTTTCTCGGAGTCAGAGGCAATCCCGAAACAAAGTCCATTGTTACTCTATCCTATTTTCATTCGGGAATCAAAATCGATTGTAACAAACCAGATGGAACCTGATGTTCAGCTTTATCTTGCTAACATACTAAACATTTTGAAACAAAATCATAAATGTCTCGTTTCATATCAGACCACCAATAATGTTGTTTCAAATCATGGTACATCTTTGTACTTTTCGGATGAACAAATAGACGACTGTTATATGCTTCATTCAAAATCAATTGAATCAATTTTGGATTTCTCGGAACACAAATTCAATCTTGAAATCTCAAACAATTATCAACAACTTGAAATTCAGAATCAAAATTTGAATCACACTTAGCTCGTTTCACTATTATTTCATTATCAACTTTTTGAGCTTCACTAATCTGCTGTAAAAACAATGGCTTGGCTTTCAATTCAGCTATTACTGAACTGTCATCAGACAAATCTAATTGAGCATTCATAGCACACAAAGCAAATAATGACTTTCGACTTAATGCATCTACAACAACATTAGATTTACCCGGATGATAATCTATCACAAGCTCGTAGTCTTTCAACAGTTCTAACCATCTTCTTTGACGCAAATTCAAATCTCTCTAAGTCATCAGATATTTCAAACTTTTATGATCTGAAAATACATGGCATTTCTCACCAAACAGATAATGACGCCAAATCTTTAATGCGAACACAATCGCAGCAAGCTCAAGGTCATGAGTCGGATGGTTCTTTTCGTGCGGCTTCAATTGTCTCGAGGCATAACCTATAACTTTGTCTTCCTGCATCAAAACACATCCCAAACCATTTAATGAAGCATCAATGTATACCACGAATTCTTTACCCGATTTTGGCTGTACTAAAATTAGAGCTTCAGTCAATAAAACTTTAAACTGATCAAAGCTTTTCTAACATTTATCGGACTATTCAAAACTCACATTTTTTTGAAGCAATCTTGTCAACGGGGTTGCAATCATCGAAAAGCCTCTTACAAATCGATGAAAATAACCAGCTAGTCCCAAAAAGTTACGAACTTCAGACACATTCTTCGGAGGTTTCCAATCCAGAATAGCAGAAATCTTGCTCGGATCGACTCGTATTCCAGAAGCTGATACTATATGTCCCAGAAAACTGACTTCATGCAACCAGAATTCACATTTACTGAATTTCGCAAATAATTACTTTTCTCTCAGAGTTTGCAACACAATCATCAGATGTTCAGCATGTTCAGTCTCATTACGTGAATAAATCAAAATGTCATCAATGAAAACTACAACAAATCGATCTAGGTACGGTCTGAAAATTATGTTCATCAAATCCATAAAAATAGCAGGAGCATTCGTTAGTCCGAAAGGCATAACTAAAAACTCATAATGCCCGTACCTTGTTCTGAAAGCAGTTTTCGGAACATCTGAATCTTTCTCAATCAACTGGTAGTATCCCAATCTCAGATCGATCTTAGAAAACACAGTGGCTCCTTTTAGCTGATCAACCAAATCGTCAATTCTGGGCAACAGATATTTGTTTTTTATAGTTACCTTGTTGAACTGAAGATAATCAATGCACATTCTCATCATGCCATCTTTCTTTTTCACAAATAGAACGGGAGCACCCCAACGTGAGAAACTCGGTCTAGCGAACCCTCTGTCAGTTAATTGTTGTAGCTGTGACTTTAACTCTTTCAACTCTGTTAGTGCCATTCTATATGGAGCTATCGAAATAGGTGTCGTACCAGGCAACAATTCAAATCCAAATTCAACTTCACGTATCGAAAGCAATCCCGGTAATTCTTTAGGGAATACATCAGAGAACTCACAAACAACTGGCACTGATTCAACTTTCCTTTCAGATATTTTTGAATCAATCACATAAGCAAAATAAGCTTCGTAACCCTTTTTCATATAGCTCTGAGCTTTCGATATAGATATTACAGCAGGCAATCCATTCGGATCATTAGACTCAATTCGAACTATTTCATCATTCAGACATCTCAAATCAATAGTCTTTCTTTTATAATTCACAACAGCATCATGTAATGTCAGCCAGCCCATACCCAAAATGATATCAAACTCATCGAATGGCAAAAGCATCATATCAGTAGGAAAACAAATATCTCGAAACATTAACGGGCAGTTCTTACATACTTTTTCAACCAAAATACTTTTACCTAAGGGGTTCGATACTTTTATAACAAATTCAGTAGACTCTACAGGCAAAGTCGTACTGGATACTAAGTTCATGCATATATACGAATGAGTAGAACTAAGGTCTATCAATGCAATCAAAAAAGTATCTTAAAGTGTAAATGTACCCGTTATAACATCTGGAGATGAAGCTTCCTTCCGATCTCGAATAGCATACGCTCTGGCAGGCGCTCTAGCTTCGGATCTCACAATAGTGTCTCTCGTAGTTCTCTGACTACCACTAATATTTTTGACATTTCGGGAAGGTCTACCTCTCACAGGTTCATTATCAGATCTCAGATTCTAAATAGTCTCTGGCTCAACAGACTCTGGGCAATCACGAATAAAATGATCAAGTGATCCACATCTGAAGCAAGCTCTATCATTTAATCTATAACTTCCCGGATGCCTTTTTCCACAATGCTAACATTCAGGTTTCTCAAATCGAACATTTCCAACACTTGCTACTGAAGTCGCTGGAGTTTTGGAGCTCATTTGTGATCTAGCTCGATTTATATTCAAATGTCCCACATTATCTCTTGATCGGCTTTGTTCATCTCTGAATTTCTTCGAAACAGACGAAAATAATTTGCTCAAAAATCTCTTTCTTCAGACTCAGCTTTTCTTTTATCTTTTCCAAGTACCTCAGCTTTGCATGCTCGGTCAACAAGTACAAAAAACTCTTTTATCTCTAAAATTTTGACTAACAAGCGGATATCTTCATTTAGGTCATCTTCGAATCTTTTGCACATTATTGCTTCAGATGATACACATTCTCAGGCATATTGAATCAGCCTCACAAACTCTCATTCATATTTCGTAACAGTCATACGACCCTGTTTCAATTCTAGAAATTCTTTCCGTTTTTGATCGATGAATCTCTCACTGATGTATTTCTTTCGAAACTCAATATGAAAGAAATTCAAAGTAACACGTTCCTTTGGAACCACAGAGATCAAAGTTTTCAACCATTGGTAAGCGGCATCTCGTAGTAGTGAAACAACACATTTAATACTTTCTTTCGGAGTCAGAGACATCTCATCAAATACCCAGATAGTGTTTTTTAACCAGAACTTAGCTTTCTCGGCATCATCATCACTGGTAGCCCTGAACTCTTTAGCTCCATACTTACGAATTTTATCGATCGGAGGCTTGTTCCACAAATTCAGATTTGTAATCAGAGGCATAGCAGATGTCTGAGAGGGATTAACTGGGGGCGGAGGTGCGAAACAGTCAGGTTATTTCTTACAAATTGAGTGAACCACTCACTCATCATCTAGAAGAAAGCTTGTTTAGCTTCTCCCTCTTGACCGCTCCTAGCCGGTCTCAAATCAGATAACACTGTCCCTTGCGCGTGAGTAGGCGCATTACTTTCTACGTCGTCAGCTACCGCTCTTTCGGGATCTATTACTATTAAAAATCACAATTTTCACGTCAGGATTCATCACACTATCACAATTCAAATATATGGCATGTATAGCTAGACTCTGACACGCTACATTAGTCCGAGAATTGACTAAATCGTAACTCTGATACCAACCAAATGTAACACCCCCAACCCGTATTCGTCGCTGAAATAGGGTTAAAGGCATTATCGGACAGATCAAAAACTTTTATTGACATTTTATATACAAATCATCATTCACAACCAAGTGTCCCTTTTTATAGGCCAACGACACCTAAATCATGCTTCAGAATAGGGTCGAGACTAAACCGAACATATATGAAAGTTCTTAGAAATTTAAAAATTTTCTATATTACAGAGCTCACACACCCGTGTAGGCAGGCCGTGTGCCTCCACGACTACTAGACACACCCATATGTCCCGGCCATGCCAAATCAGAGCAAGCATACTGACTAACCCACACGGGCACTAGACACGCCCGTGCACCATGGCCGTGTGCTCATAAGCTATATACTAACTAAATCACACAGCTACCAAGCATGTCCGTGTGCCAAGGCCATGCACACATAGGCTGGCTACTGACTTTCACCCACAGCCACTAGGCACGCCCATGTGTGCCACGGCCGTGTAGGCAAAACAGACCACTTGCAAGGTCCAAATGCCACCCTCACAAGAATCAATCTCTACAAGAAAATTACGAATTCATTTCATACACAATTGACAACCAAAGGCATGTTCAATGATCAACAAATCTTCACATTCAATCTCATTTCTAAACATGTTAATTTGCTTACCAATTTGCACAACTAAAACACATATATATTCAAGCATGATACATCCATAATTTACCCTACATACAACCATTTCATTGATCAAATATGTGCACTCATATTTCATTCATATTCTTACCATAGTCTTGAACATTTCACTTGCCATCAAGCCATACATAACATGCATCATATGCCATATTCATTCATGCACATTATCAACATTTACTTAGCCACATTACATGGCTATTTACACTTCCAAACACATACCAAAATATCTAACCTATACATGCCATATTTAGCTATATATACATTTTCAAAGTACCAAAATGAGCTTAGGTAGTGTGATGACGATCCTCGACGGTCCCGAGCCTTTAGTAGCTTTGACGATCTATAAAACAGAGCAAACACACACAGAGTAAGCTTTCAGAGCTTAGTAAGCCATATACAAATAAACTTAGCATACAATGCATATAACTAAATTAATACAATGGTACTTATGGATCTCATAGCCAATTTATCACATAATCTTTGGTACATTTGCTTACACAAAGCTTGCCACATACTTCTATTCACATATCACATATCACATATGTACTTAACTCATTCAAGCATGCTTCCATTCCTCCATCTCATTCACATTCTCATATTCAAAAACACACTTCATCATAGTAAATTTATAAAGATACTTACCTTTTATACACACTTAGTGTACATATCAAACGTACCTGAAACGGATATACAGATCACATAATCGTTCGTATCTCATATTTGCCCGTTGAACCATACAGAATCTAATAGGATGCTCAGAATACTCAGAATAGTCGTACAATGCCAACGTCCCAGATGAGGTCTTACATGTATTCAAATATCGATGCCACTGTCCCAGACAGGCTCCTACACAAATTAAATATGATGCCAATGTCCCAGACCTGGTCTTACACGTAAATTTCGTATCGATGCCAACATCCCAGACATGGTCTTACATGATATTACATAACAGACACCTATGTCATGACATAGTTAATCCTATCTATTTCTAGGTTCGTACGAGACTTCTCGGATATTAACACTATGTCGAATCTATCTCGGATTTCATGTGCACATCATCTCATGTGCATTCAACATTGTCAATAGTCATATGAACATACATAATTCAATTCAAACACATTTATTTGTAAAATGACTTACCTCGGATTTGGATATTTGTTCGAACTCGGTTATTCAACTACTTTTGCTTTCCCTCGATCTAAGTCCATTTTCTTCGGCTCTTGGTCTATACATGTTCAAATGTAATCCATTTATTCACTAATTCATTCAATTTAATCCATGAAAACACATTTAGGGTAATTTTCATTTTAGCCCTCACATTTGCACATTTTATCAATATAGTCCATTTTTCTCAAAACATCAAATATACAAAATCACCACATATCCATGCTTAGCCGAATGCCCATGTATCTCATACAAGTCCAAACATTTCATCAAATTCACAATTTAGTCCCTCAAATTGCTATTTTCACAATTTAGTCCTAATTAGCTAAATTCATCAAAATTTCAAGAACAAACTATATTAATCAAACATATAGCTTTCATAATCCACCATCAAACCTCATAAAACTCATGTGTTCATCAAAGTCTCATTTCAAAAATATCATCAATTCAAAAAATTAATACATGGGTTTTAAAGCATTTGAAGCAACGATTGAAAAAATATAGAAATTATCAAAAACCAATTGAAATCATACCTTAAATTAAACTTAAACCTTGTCAAAAATCAAAAGAGCTAAACCCTCTTTTCTTTCTCTAATATTCGGTCATAAAAACAAAGATGAACATGGCTTTTTCAATTGATTTTGTTTAATAACCTTTCTTTTATCAAATTACCTATTTAATCTTTATAAAAACATATAAGACAAAATAAACATTAAGGTTATTTTGTCATTTACCCATCCACTAACCTTAACATTGGCTTAATTGCCACATAAAATCTCCATACTTTTAAAGACATGGCAAATAGGTATCTTTTCATGAAGCATGCTAATTTTGCATTCAATGCAATTTGATCCTTATGCCAAATTAAATATACAAACGAACAAATTTACTTACGAAATTTTAGCACATGCCTAACCAATATCAACGGCACGAAAAATAATATTAAAATATTTTTTTAGACTCAAATTTGTGGTCCGAAAATCACTGTTTCGACTAGGGTCTAAACCGGATTGTTATAGTACAATTTGAGCCAATCCAAGGTTCGCTGCCTACCCCAGCTCTGCGCTACATTCATGCTATTTTGGCCTACACTTTGACTAGTCAGAAAGAGAGTATGAGCGTCGTAGGAACTTTATATGTGTACTTTTTTATAGAGCATACACGAGCAGTACCCTATTGATATAGCCCATTTTGTGGCTCAGTGTTGTTGGCATCAGAGTGAACGTCTATAGAAAGGACCTATCTGTATGGTTCTATATGTGACATGTTTCGCTCGTTACTTTGACCTCCTCGAGACCCCTGAGCAGATCAGAACTCTTAATCTGATTAGGGACATGGCACCATAAGGCTTGAGTATAATGAAACATATTAGGATGGTCGTCCGTCAGCCCGAGGCTTTCGATGATCAATACGTGTTGCTACACCCGACTTAGCAGAATGAGGATGATAAGCATCTGGATGATGGCCTCCCACCACCACCGCAACCCATTCCCAGTCCTCTGGCTAGTCACTCCACTATTGTGTCTGCGTATGAGGTCATGCTTGATGACATCTATCGCATTTAACAGTAGTACTCAGATTGGATCGATCGCCTTGAGCAGCGACATTTACTGCACTTCGACCAGCTTCAGCGCCAGCAGGATCGCATCGAGACCAATCTACAACAGGTGTGCCAGAATTTTCATATTGTTTCACCCGATCCCCCTATTGTACCTACACCTCTCGATCCTAACACCTCCCATGATGTCGATCAGTGACTTTATTTAGTTTTATGTTTTTTTATTTTTATTTTTATTTTTATTTGTACTTTCATTTTTATTGTTATTTTTTCTGGATCTATATGTTTTATTTTATTATGCACTTTCTTGTTATTTTTTCGATTGTTTTTCTATTTGTTTTGTTACATCTTTATCTTATTTTGTTTTGTTTATTTTCATATTAGTGTGCTCGGAACCATGTACTTAATTTAGGAACTCCTACGGTTCCGGGTTTCTCTATTCCAGTAAAATCATTCAAATCCAGGGCAATTTTAGTTCTCTTTCTCCCTTTCTTATGATACTTTGCTTACAGTGATTGTATTTGTTTGTACATTAAGGACAATGTACATCTTAAGTGTAGGGAGGATTTTATATGTTTGTGTGATATAGTCCCTGAATTATTGTTTTTGATTAAGTAATTTTCTCAAACCTAACATTAAAGTTATTTTTTTAATTTGTGAATTTTTATGCATTGTATGATTTATACTTTAAGACACGAGAGAGTCAAACATGACAAACCATTTTTCAGAAATTATTATTTTAGGTTGTCTCTTTGCACTGAAGAATTTTTTTGAAATTTTAAATTTATAAGTTTAACATCAAAACCATATTTTTTTTTTTGCGTTTTTGAACCTATAGAGCTTTTTTTTTTCTCACTTTATTCTTGGTTGTGATATGTCAACTTGATTTGTTATTTTAAAATTTGCTTCAGTTATACATGTTGCGACCAAATTATTGATTTGATATATTGAAATGATAGAGACACTTAGGATTTAACCCACCTAACCTTTAAACAGCTTACCCGTTGAATTAATCCCTATTAAACCCCGTTGATTCTAACACATTTTTTTACTTAACAATCGTTCATGTTAACCTGAAAACCCACATCAATGTTGTAATTTTTTTATTGACTTCCTTAATATCGAGATTCGATTTGGTTAGTTGTTTGACTATGTTTCATCATTTGCATTACTAAATTTTCTCTTTGCTTTAAAAAAATAAAGTAAAATAAAAAATTGTTGAGCTTGAATAGTTAGTCTCGTATTTTGTATAAAAGCTCATATCCACTCTTTATTTCTTGTTGATGTAAATTCTTTTAATTCAATAACTAATTTTTTGGTTTAGTAACTTATCAACTCGGCTCTCGATTGTACCCACCTCTTCTGACATTTTTTGTACCCGTAACCTAAGCCCCGTTATAACCTTGTAAAGACCTCTTGATTGGTGTGTCATCTCGTTATATAGTGATGGAGATTTGATTTTCAACCAAGCCTATGGTAATAGTATTTCTTGTTTGACTGTTGAGTGCACATTACTTGAACATTAAACACCTTGAGTGCTTTGAGTGAACTTTAATAATTATATTAATTTTTGTTGAGATTGAATTTCAGGTAATTATTGAGATAGAGAAGACGTTTATGTTTTAATGTTTAAAATCTCTGCTTAGATTGCTTGTGTTCTCATATTAAATTACATTTTTTTTTAGGAATTAGTTTACAATTAATTTAGGATTCCATTAACTCGTGCATAAATATACAAATATATTAATGTGCGGATTGATAGTGTATCTTATATTCATGCATTAATAATATTATTATTAATTTATGATTTGATGTAATTTTAATTTTAATTTTATAATTGATATTATAAATAAAGTTATAACTTTTTATATATTTTATAATTTAATATTTTATTTAATAAAAATAATGCCTTAAATTATTATTGTATATAGTTTCGATGCACGAATTGTTGGCATGTATTATAAAATCACGATCAACGTGCATTAATATATTATAATTGTCGCAATCATAAACCCGTGCATTGATTAATTGCAATAGATGAAATATAATAAGCAATTGTATGTTAAAAAAAAAAAACTAAAATTAAAATTATATGTAACATCTAATAATTAATTTTATCATAATAATTTTATCTTTCAAATTTTTAAGCTAATTGTAATATAAAGCTATCATCTAAACCTTTGATTTTGAGGATTAATAAGTGCTAAAAGTAATATGTTTTAACCTTATTTCCAATGTGTTTTTGGGTGATTATTTGATATCAATTGTGAATTTTATACTTCTAATCCTTTAAATTCATGTTTTAATGCTTAATGGAGCACTTGGGAGCAAAACGAGTGAAAAACAAGTGAAAATTGAAGCGTTGGAGCAAGTTACAGGAGCCATACGGTTAGACCAAACAGTTGTGTGACCCATACGAGCGTGTGGTAGACCACGTTGATTTCACAGAATTGCGAACCAAACAACAGAAAATTACGATTTTAAGGTTTTCTATGCATTTTAAGACATATATATGACAAATATAAGACGATAGAAGTGAGCCGCCATAGAATATTTAAGAAAACAACTCAAAAAACACCATTGAAGCAGATTTTGAAGCAAATCTCCAACAAGATTAAAGATTCGCAGTTGGTTTCTTATGAAATTATCATGAGTTTTTTATTATTGTTTCTTTTAGTTATATTGTTTCTTGGATGTTTTTATTTTCAAGAATGAACTAATTTTCTAAATACTTAGAGAGATGAATCCTATGATGGATTTTGTCGTTTCATTTTATTTTATGCAATAAATACTTAGTTTCTTATTATCAATTATGTGTGATTAATTAGTTTCTTATTCTCAATTATGTGTGCTTAATTCTTGGTTTAACATTTCTATATTATTGATCAATGTTTGATGTGTTTAAATAGGTGATTGAATAGACCCTATTTAAGATTAGATATTATCTTGCGTAATGGAGTGGAGTTGCATGCAATCCTAGAAAGAGGACGACATAAATCTACCGAATTAGAATCAAATCTAATTGCAAATACAAAATAACTCCGTAGAGTTCCTCCTAGTAGAGATATATCCAAATCGACAAATTAGAACCAACTCTGATTAGTGCATCTGCACATCAATTGGCTTCTCTAAATATGTGCGCCCTATAGTAATCAGGAGCATCTTACAATCATTAATCAAGGTCAATAGAAACATATTAGAGCAATTAACATTAGACATGAAGCTAATAATAGCATAGGCATCAACTTCAATTTCTAATTTGCTAATGTTAATGTAACAACCCTAACCCGTAACCATCGCTGGAATAGGGTTAAGAATTACCTAATAAATCGGAACTTTTTCGAACATTTCACAACATAAGATACATCATCATTATAAAATAACAAATCATATACATAGAGTCCCTTTAATTGATCTACGAGACCTTAAACATGCATTAGGGAGGGGTTGGGACTAAACCGAACTCATACAAATTTTTTTTGAAAATCAAACATTTTTCAAAGTTACAGAGGTCACACGCGCGTGTGGGCAGGCCGTGTGCCTCACACGGCATTAGACACACGCGTGTGTCTAAGCCATGGCAAAACAGGGTATACATACTGACTTGTCCACATGGCCACAAGACACGCCCGTGTGCTTGACCCGTGGGCAACACTGACTTAATTCACACGGCCTGTCACACACCCATGTGTCTGACCCGTGTGCGAGACTGACTTGTTTCGAATTACAAAATTAAGAGACACGGTCGAGACACATGCCCGTGTGCTCAACCGTGTGGGCAAATATAAGCCATTTGCAAGGCCAATTTGCCACTCAAATTTTGGGTCAAACCTAAAAGCATTCAACATGTCTCAATTCATAATCTAATAACAACAAAAATCATACCATATCAAGCACTAATTTACCCTTAACCACATCAGTCATTTGTATATACAATTCTTACTCGAATATACCACTTCAAAACGTCAACCTTCCATAAAAAAAAAAAAAAAAACTATAACTAATACTTCATCTATACCATTTCAATTCATAACAATTTCTCATCATTTAAAAATCCAAAATCAACCATGAACTCACCTATTTATGTACCATTTCATTTAGCCATTTATGAGCACATCATAACATACCAACTTATGCATCAATAAGCATAAACAAAACTCATTCATAATCACATCCATTATTAAGCCATGTAACATGGCTATTTTTGCACATCCCAAAACATACTTTAATTCTCCTAGCCTATACATGTCATACTTAACTATGTACAAATTCAAAAGGTACCAAAATATAATTCGATAGTGTGGTGATGATTCTCGACGATTCTCGAGCTTCCCGTAGCTTTAATGACCTATAAAACATTAAACAAACATACAAACAAAGTAAGCTATCATAGCTTAGTAAGACATAAGCAAATAGTAACAATAAACATTAGTATTATATCAACTAGCTAAATCAAAACAAACATTAATCAATTGTACATTTAGTAAGCTTGCAACTCAAATATTATCTCATTTACAATAGCAATATAACATCAATGTTCAAATTTACATATACTCATAAGCACATATAAACTTATCTTTTACCATGACCAAATCATATATTCATCATAAACATATACTTACCTTGTTCTCATATATATTTCACAAAGCACATACATGAATCTTTTAGTTCGTTTTCACATCTGATTACATCTCGATAATGCCCGTTGAACCAGTTGGAATTAATAAGGATACTCGGATAGTCAGAGAGCTCGTACAAATGCCAACATCCCAGACGTGGTCTTACATGTAATCACATGTCTATGCCATTGTCCCGGGCAGGGTCTTACACGAATCAAATACGATGTCAATGTCCCAGACATGGTTTTACACGTAAACACAAGTCGATGCCAACATCCCAGACGTTGTCTTACACGAAAACACGTATCGAAATCCTATGTCATGACATATGTATCCTAACTATTCCTAAGGTTCGTACGGGGTTTTCAGATGTCTTATCTCGATCATTTCAGGCTCGTAAATATTGCTCCCATGCTCAATTCATTTCAGCATATTCATTTACACAATAATAATTCAATACGGCACTATTAAAATAGATACAAATGAATTTAACAACATTTATTTACTTATGAACTTACCTCGGATAACAACGGATGAAATCGATTACTCGACTATTTTTGACTTCCCTTGATCTAATTCTGTTTTCTTTCGTTCTTAATCTAAATAAATTCAAATTTAACTAATTTAATCACACATTCATTCAATTTAATTCACAAACACATATTTAGGCCTTTTTACACTTTAGCCCTTATAATTTCACACTTTTACAATTTAGTCTTTATTTCACAAAACATAAAACATTCAAAATTTAACCACACTATGATACGACAACGCCCCGGGAACGCCCTTAGACCAGCTCAACCTTAGCTCAATGAGCTCATTTTTAGCTCAATGAGCTCATTTTTTGTTTATTTTAGCTTGTGTTTAATATGCTGGAATAAGAAATTAATTTGTCTTTAGTTAAATTAGTTATTTAGTTTAAATAATTAATCTGTCATAATTTGGACAAAATCATTAAGTTAAGTGTTTAATTATGTTTTTAATTAATTGTGTGTGTTTAATATGTCTTAATTTATTACAAAGATTAAATATGCTAGCCGAATTTAATGTGCAGATTTTTATTTGTTATCTGTCGAATTTAATGTGTCCAAAAAGGGGATTTAATTATCTGATTTAATTTTGTGTAGGTACACTTCCTTTGGACTTCCTAGGTGCATGGATGAATTAATTTAGGTGTGCTGATCATTGGTGTTTCACAAGTGACTATTCAGCCAAGCTTTTCAACTCTCTAAGATGGCTGATTGGCTGCCCAAGGCAATCTAATGCCTTTCACACCAGCTGAATATTCCTTTCACACCAAGGGGCTGTTCGGTTTTGGTTGTTCACACTCACATGGCCATTCAAATCATTTTGTTCACACACCATGACCCATGGAGTGCCCAAAGCAGCTCATTAACTCCCATGTACATTCGACAGAACCAAGCAGCACCATTAAGGAAAATGCAAGCACATGGCTGAACCAACTTAATGCATTTCAACTCCCAATCATTCCCTTTAATTTTTTAGCTGGATTAAGGAATCTAGAAGCAGCCATTGACGTTCTCCATGCGCAAGAAGCTTCAAGGAACCTTCCCGCAAAATTCTGGAATTTTTAGCTAACTATTCAGCTACCTTTAGGGCCTATTCGACCACCCCTTGTATTTTCTATAAATTTCGGCTTCTTTCACTTTGTTAAGGAATTTTGACATTTATATGATTAAAATTAAGTATTTTGTAAGATTAACTTCTCTCAATTTCGTCCAAAGACTCTGTTGACTTATCTACTTAAGTAGTGGCGTCAACCTACTTCTTTTGAAACCGAACTCATCACTTCTGTAGTATGGCGTTCGAACCATTATACCGAGGTTCCTATCTTCCATATATAGTGGGTTGAGGTCCCTATTTTTCCTTCACCAAACCATCTTAAGAATATATAAGTTTTGGGTCAGCACTTAAGCAAAGTGTTAGTTCACTCTTGTTTCTTACGCCCTTTATTCCATTTTCCATCTAAACCGTTTTACTATCAACCTATATTGCTTCTTTCTTAATAGCCGAACCTAATACATTAAACCAAAACCATTTTGAATCTAATTGAATATCAATTCCCATCATAGCCAAATATCCCCAACCTTTCACCAAGCAAATGAAACTTCATCGTTAGATGATCGGGCAACGAAAGCGACTCAACTCACTAAACTGGGGCGAGATCATATTACACTATAGCTTGATCAAATATTCATGTAGCTCATATAAGTCCACATATTTCATTTATTTCACATTTTAGTCCCTCAAAATATTATTTTCACAATTTAGCCCAAATTGCTCAAATTCTTCAAAAATCCAAAGACAAAACATTATAATCTATCACATGTCTTTTATTTTCTATCATCAAACAACAAAAATCACAAGCTGTCATCAATGGCAAAACACAAAATCATCATCAAATTCAAAAATTAAAATATGGGCTTTGTAAATTTCATAGCAATGATCTCAAAAACATAAAAATTATCAAAAACTGAGCTAGTTACATACCTTAATCAAGCTTAAATATGGAGGAATGTAGCTTTCTTTTTATTTTCCTTTTCCTTTGTTATTTTTGGCTTTAAAAATATGAACATAAAACACTAACTTAACTTATGTTTTATTATAATACCTTAATTACTTATTTACCTTATTAACCTTTATTATTAATATAAATATCTTATAAATTATGTACATACCGTCCATCACTTTGTTCCATGGTAAAATTGCAACATAAAAACCTCATATTAAAAGAACAAAGCAATTTAGTACTTTAACAAATAGTTAGCAACTTTTACAATTTATGCGATTAAGTCCTTTTAGTAAATTAAGCACACAAACGAGTAAATTAAATCACGAAAATCCCACACATGTCAATTCACATACAGTAAACACAGAAAATAATATTAAAATATTTTTTGACTAAGATTTGTGGTCCCGAAACCAATATTCTGACTAAGGTCTAAACAGGACTGTTACAATTCTCCCCCTTAGGGATTTTCATCCCCGAAAATCTTACCTGCGAAAAGGTTTGGGTAACGTTCTCTCATAGCATCTTCGGGCTCCCATGTCACTTCTTCCACCCCGTGTCGATGCCATAAGACTTTTACTAAAGAAATTTTCTTATTTCCCAATTCTTTCACTTCGCGATCTAAAATCTGGATCGGTTCTTCCTCGTATGTCATATCTGATCGAATATCAACCTCAAATGGAGAAATTACATGCGATGGATCGGATCAATATTTTTGAAGCATCAAAACATGAAATATGTTATGGATCTTTTCTAACTCAGGTGGTAACAACAACCTGTAAGCAACTGGCCCGATATGTTCTATAATCTCATACAGCCCAATAAATCTCAGACTCAATTTGCCTTTACGACCAAATCGAAGTATTTTCTTCCACAGTGAGACTTTCAAAAACACTTTGTCCCCGATCTAAAACTCAATATCTTTACGTTTTAAGTCTACGTACGACTTCTGATGATCTGATGCGACTTTCAAACTATTGCGAATCACTTCCACTTTCTGTTCAGTTTGTTTGATCAAATCGACCCCGTGTATCTTATTCTCACTAAGCTCAGTCCAATACAAAGGTGTTCGACATTTACGACCGTACAAAGCTTCATAAGGTGCCATTTTAATACTCGATTGAAAACTATTACTATACGCAAATTCAATTAGTGGTAAGTATCGTTCCCATGTACCTTCAAACTCGAGAATGTAACATCTCAACATATCCTTGAGTACCTGAATAATTCGTTTAGGCTGACCATCTGTCTGGGGATGGAAAGAAGTGCTAGAATGTAGTTTCGTACCTAGTGCATCTTACAGTTTCTTCCAAAACCACGATGTGAACCTCGGATCTCTATCCGAAACAATAGAAATAGGTACTCTATGCAATCTCACAATTTGAGAAATATACAATTCAACAAGTTTATCAAGCGAGTAATCTGTGCGAATAGGAACAAATTAGCCGATTTAGTCAATCTATCCACAATAACCCAGATTGCATCTTTCTTACTCGGTGACAAAGGAAAACCTGATACAAAATCCATTGTGACTTTGTCACATTTCCACTCAGGTATCATAATCGGCTTACGTAATCCAGAAGGTACCTGATGCTCCGTAACGCCTCGAATTTGGGCCTAGTAGAATTGGGCCTATTGGGCCTTGGGCGTAAGAGCGTTTAAAATTTTTGAGAATAAGAGAACGGTGCTAATGCAAGTTGGATCTATTAGGTGAGTGATTTTGGAAGGTTAGGGGGCTTTCATGAAGTCCCGAGATCAAACCTAGGCTTTAGGAAAAATTTTGGTTTTAGGTGAACAAAACCCTAGGAGTAAGTAAGTAGGCTTTAAGAATAAATTAGGGTAAAATAAGGCACAAAAGGAGTTGTGGTCTAGTGCAAAATGACGCCACATGGGAGACAAGGAATTGATGCCATAGAGGAAGCAAGGGGTCCAAGGTTCAAGTCTTGGCACTTACAATTCATTTTGATCTTTTTTTAAATGAATTTAGACTTTGGTCCATAGGTTTATATTTAGTTGCGCATGTTGTAAGACACAAAAGGAGCTTGTGTTGTGGTGGCATTTAGCGTCTGGAGCATAGGAAAGGGCAAGGGTTCGAATCCCATTGCAAGCAAAAAGGGATATTTATTTTACTGAGTTGGGACGACTGGTGGTTGTGATGGAATTAAACTCTGCTAAAGGAGGGATCCCACATCGAGAAGCTAGCATGAGGGAAGGTGAGAAGCTGGCTTTAAATAGAGCAATCTATGATGAGAGTAAGCATACCTTGGTTGGCGTTTGGGCATAAGAGTGTTTGGAGCACGGATTAACTCCAGATTCCTATCAGGTGTGTATTTTGCACTACTCTAGCTGTAGAGTGGCAAATGCTGAAATACCGGTCACACGACGATGGTAGCCACACGAGCTTGTGAACGCACGTGTGGGAGCTTCGACGCGATAGTTGAGCCCATCATGAGTGTTCTTGTGGGTTTGGGCTGAAAAGGGTTAAGTGGGCCCATATGAATAAATTGCATGATTGTGTAGTAGATATTGGACTGGTAAATGTGAATCTTATAACTGTGGCTAGAATTAGGCTAAATGGGCCACACGAGCGTGTGGGCTCATTTGGGCTAAGAATGGGCCCTAGGCCCATTCGCATCGTTATCTTATTTCTTCTTGTTAGGGTGATCGGTTACTTTGTGGTTGTAGTTTAAGCATTCGTGTTGACTCCGATTCTGTAAGATCGTGTCCTTGATGAGCAAAGGGGATTCTAGCCATAAGGTGACGGCGTTCATGGTTATCTAGTACTGTACGTGATAAGATGTGTATCCGTATACACTATTCTGATTGTTAATCAGTTGAGAAGCCGAAGATGCGTATATTTTAATATCTTAATGTTGATCGACATTATGCCGAAAAACCTAAATATTGGAGAACGATGCCATACGAACGTGCGATCGTGCGTGTGGTGAACCGAGCTCACGGAGCGTGAGTGTGTGATGAGGAAGGCCACCATAAGCGAATTCATGGGCTTGGGCCGTAGTGGCCACTTGGGATAGAATGGGCCTCGATGGTCCCAATGGGTCGTAGAGCCCGTAAATGCAAATTAGACTGTCAAATAGGAGATAGGGAGGCTTGTCATGACACGTTCATGGCATGGGTCGTCCTGGGCCTTGATGGGCCGAGAGGGCCTAATGGGCCCGTGGGCCCATTGGGTTGAATCTCACTGTTAAATGTGAAATAGAGAAGCTTACCAAGTCGCGCACATGAATTAGGTGTTTTAGGCCGCGTAAGCCCAAAAAGGGGTCGTGTGGGCCCGATAGGCTTGTGGGCCCACACAGATGAAATGTCCGTGATGCGATAAATTATTGATTTGGGCTGTGCCGTTGCATAGTCGTGGTTGTTTCTAGGCTAAATGGGCTTACTTAGGCAAGATAGTGGGCCTTAGGCCCATCTTCACCGTTAAGTCAAATTTAGATTTCCTAAGTAGCTCGAGGCGACGGTGGACCTTTTGTTGGGTCGTTAATAACCCTCGACTTGTAAAATTGTCGAAGTACCCCCAATTTGGAAAATTATTGAACTACCCCTGATTTATGAAATTATTGAAATACCCTTGGTTTACAAAATTACTAAAATACCCTTGGTTTACAAAATTACTAAAATACCCTCGGCTTACAAAATTACTAAAATACCCTCAGTTTGTAAAATTACCAAAGTGCCCCTAATTTGCAAAATTACCGAAATACCTTCGATTTGTAAAATTATCGAAATACTCTCAGTTTACAAAATTACTAAAATACCCTTAGTTTCAAAAATTACTGAAGTACCCCCGACTTGCAAAATTAATAAAGCACCCCAATTTGCAAAATTATTGAAATACCCCCAGTTTGTAAAATTACTGAAATACCCCCAGTTTATAAAATTTCCAAAATACCTTCGATTTATGAAATTACCGAAATACCCTGGTAGGGTAGAATTATTGAATTACCCCTGTAGGATAGAATTACTAAATTACCCTTGTAGAGTAGAATTCTAGAATACCACTAAAGGGTAAGATTATGAAATACCCTTATAGAGTAAAATAACTATTTTGCCTTTGCGGGTAAATGACTGGTTAGGACTATGACTGAACTAACTGTGAATGTAAGACTGTGTTTTAACAAATTTGACTGTGGTCCTGTGACTGATGTGTTTTTAATATGTATGTAAATGATTGTTATTGAGCATGGCCATTTTGCATACACGTGTAATGATTAAGCATGACACGACATATTGCATGGGTTTAGGACAAAGATATGGAGGAAGTACTGTACTGGTGACTACGCCACGTTTTATTGATTTAGTGGCTTCGCCACGTATACTGATTCTAGTGGCTCACCACGATATCGTTATTAGCGACTTTCTTTGCGTTGTTGTCTTGACTAAGGTGCGTTCTTGTGTGTCTTTGGTGGGTGGGTCGACTTGGTCCCCAAGTTGTGTGTTGGTTGGTACGGGAGGTGTGTTGGTTGGAATGGGTTGGGATGCATCCTCATACTATTGCATATCTGGTTATGAGATCTGTCACTGTACTGGGCTTAGGCCACTTGTTCTGCTATTGGTTTGGGCTAGGCCCAATTGATTCTGTTATGGGCTGTGACCCAAATGATATTGTAGTGGGCTTTGACCAACGTATGCTCTGAATCGGATCAGTATTATTCTTGCCAAAGGGCTTTGGCCTGGCATTTCAGCTTTTGTTTACATATCTTGATTGTTACTCTAGTAAGGGGATTACACACTGAGTTTTCATAAACTCTCCCTATTTTTAACTGTGCAGGTAATCCTCGGCCTTAGACGGATCGGAGCTGCGAGGGACTCAGAGAAGACCACACACTGCTTATATTTTCTGTTTTGATTATCTACTTTTAAATTTTTTGATTTGGGCTGTAATAAGGCCTCTTAAAGTTTTCGGACTTTAAATTTTAGATTGGTTTTATTTTTATTTATATCTGTTAGAAGTAAATAGTAGTTTTTCCAAAATGTTAACTGTTTTTAAAACAACACTATGTTTTCGCAACATTTTCGAAATGGTTTCGCGACTTAATCTTTTTCGTAAATCAATTACTTTCAAAATTAGCTTCCGCAACTGAAAAGATGTTTTGGGAATAAAGCTAACAATTTTTAATGTACCACGTTTTAAAAAATAAACTAACGTAATTGGGATTTTATTTAAGCTTTCTCTAAGAAAGGTTTTCAATGAAAACATGGTTTTCGAAAAACACTTCAATGTGACACGCCAGATTCGAATCTAACTTCTAGGTCGAGTTTAGGGTGTTCCATTTAGTGGTATCAGAGCCCTGTTGCAAAACTCGATGTGGAATGGGTTTTCAAAATTGAATTTCTGAAAGTGTTGTTTTAAAAAACCTTAAAAAGATTTGAAGTTCTGAAATGTTGTATTGACCGTTTTCTGAAAGTGTGGTACACCGAGTCTCCGGCGCCAAATCCGTAAGTTTTCTAAATACTTTTATCTATTTAGAAATTTAAATACAGTCAGTTAGACATACGATGATTTCTTTAAGTATTGGAATGAATTTTTGGTATTTATTCTGTGTGTGTTTGGTTTGGATGTGATGTTTGGACATAGAAATTGGTTGCATATGAGATATTTGTCTGCTTTAATGGTTAGGTGTTTTGATTATGTGTAGGGAGTGCCAAATTCTAGTTAAAATATGATAGGGATATTAGAATCAGAGTGCGCAGCGAGAGCGTAGTGTGCTAGGTTAGGATGTGCGACTATTCCTATAGTTGAAAATTTCGAGGACGAAATTTCTTTAAGGGGGTAGATTTGTAACGCCCTGAATTTGGGCCTAGTAGAATTGGGCCTATTGGGCCTTGGGCGTAGAAGAGTTTAAAATTTTTGAGAACAAGAGAACTGCACTAATGCAAGTTGGATCTATTAGATGAGTGATTTTGGAAGGTTAGGGGGCTTCCATGAAGTCCCGGTATCAAACCTAGGCTTTAGGAAAAATTTTGGTTTTAGGTGAATAAAACCCTAGGAGTAAGTAAGTAGGCTTTAAGAATAAATTGGGGTAAAATAAAAAAAAACAAAAGGAGTTGTGGTCTAGTGGCAAATGACGCCACATAGGAGACAAGGAAGTGACGGCATAGAGGAAGCAAGGGGTCCAAGGTTCAAGTCTTGGCGCTTGCAATTCATTTTGATCTTTTTTCAAATGAATTTAGACTTTGGCCCATAGGTTTATATTTAGTTGCGCATGTTGTAAGACACAAAAGGAGCTTGTGTTGTGGTGGCATGTAGCGTTTGGAGCATAGGAGAGGGCAAGGGTTCGAATCCCATTGCAAGCAAAAAGGGATATTTATTTTACTAAGTTGGGGCGACTGGTGGTTGTGATGGAATTAAACTCTGCTGAAGGAGGGGTCCCACATCGGGAAGCTAGCATGAGGGAACCTATCAGGTGTGTATTTCGCACTACTCTAGCTGCAGAGCGGCAAATGCTGAAATGCTGGTCACACGGTGATGGTAGCCACACGAGCGTGCGAACGCACGTGTGGGAGCTTCGATGCGATAGTTGAGGCCATCATGAGTGTTCTTGTGGGTTTGGGCTGAAAGAGGCCAAGTGGGCCCAATAGGCCTGTGGGCCCATATGAATAAATTGCATGATTGTGTAGTAGATATTGGGCTGGTCAATGTAAATCTCATAACTATGGCTATATTTTTGCTAAATGGGCCACACGAGCGTGTGGGCTCATTTGGGCCGAGAATGGGCCCTAGGCCCATTCGCATCGTTATCTCATTTCTGCATATTAGGGTGATCGGTTACTTTGTGGTTGTAGTTTAAGCATCGCGTTGACTCCGATTTTGTAAGATCGTGTTCTTGATGAGTAAAGGGGATTCTAGCCATAAGGTGACGACGTTCGTGGTTATCTAGTACTTTACATGATAAGGTGTGTATCCGTATACACTGTTCTGATTGTTAATCGGTTGAAAAGCCGAAGGTGCGTATATTATAATATTTTGACTGTTGATCGGCATGATGCTGAAAAGCCCAAATACCGATGAACAATGCCATACGAGCGTGCGATCGCGCGTGTGGTGAACCGAGCTCACGGAATGTGAGCGTGTGATGAGGAAGGCCACCATAAGCGAATTCATGGGCTTGGGCCGTAGTAGACCACTTGGGATGGAATGGGCCTCGATGGGCCCAATGGGCCGTAGGGCCTGCGAATGCAAATTAGACTGTCAAATAGGAGATAGGGAGGCTTGTCATGACACGCTCATGGCATGGGCCGTCCTGGGCCTTAATGGGCCGAGAGGGCCTGATGGGCCCGTGGGCCAATTGGGTTGAATCTCACTATTAAATGTGAAATAGAGAAGCTTATCAGGTCGCGCACATGACTTAGGTGTTTTGGGCCGCGTAAGGCCAAAAGGGGGCCGTGTGGGCCCGATGGGCTTGTAGGCCAACACAGATGAAATGTACGTGATGCGATAAGTTATTGATTTGGGCTGTGCCGTTGCATAGCCGTGGTTGTTTCTAGGCTAAATGGGCCACACGAGTGTGTGGGCCCATTTGGGCTGGATAATGGGCCTTAGCCCATCTTCGCCGTTAAGTCAAATTTAGATTTTTTAAGTCGTTCGAGGCGACGGTGGACCTTCTATTGGGCCGTTAATAACCCTCAATTTATAAAATTACTAAAATACCCTCGACTTGTAAAATTATCAAAATACCCCCAGTTTGGAAAATTACTGAAATACCCCTAATTTTTGAAATTACTAAAATACCATTGGTTTATAAAATTACTGAAATACCCTCGATTTGTAAAATTACTAAAATACCCTCGATTTATAAAATTACCAAAGTACCCCTAATTTGTAAAATTACTAAAATACCTCTAGTTTATAAAATTATCGAAATACCCTCGGTTTGCAAAATTACTAAAATACCCTCGATTTGAAAAATTACTGAAGTACCCCCGACTTGTAAAATTACTGAAGTACCCTAGTTTCCAAAATTATTGAAATACCCTTAGTTTCTAAAATTACTAAAATACCCCCAGTTTGTAAAATTACCAAAACACCCTCGATTTGTGAAATTATCGAAATACCCCTATAAGGTAGAATTACTAAATTATCCCTATAGGGTAGAATTACTGAATTACCCTTGTAGAGTAGAATTACTGGAATACCACTGAAGGGTAAGATTATGAAATACCCTTATAGGGTAAAATGACTATTTTGCCCTTGCGGGTAAATAACTAGTTAGGACTATGACTGTACTAACTCTAAATGTAAGACTGTGTTTTAACTGATTTGACTGTGGTCGTGTGACTGATGTGTTTTTAATATGCGTGTAAATGATTGTTACTGAGCATGGCCATTTTGCATACACGTGTAATGATTAAGCATGACACGACATATTGCATGGGGTTGGGTCATTGATACGGAGGAAGTACTATAATGGTGGCTATGCCACGTTTTACTGATTTAGTGGCTTCGCCACGTATACTGTTATTAGTAGCTTTGTTGCGTTGTTATTAGCGCTAGGCTGCGTTATTGGTGTGCTGGCTGGGTGGGTCGACTTGGTCCTCACGTGGTGTGTTGGTTGGTACGGGAGGTGTGTTGGCTGAACTGGGTTGGGATGCATCCTCATACTGTTGCATATCTGGTTATGAGATCTGTCACTGTATTGGGCTTAGGCCACTTGTTCTGCTATTGGTTTGGGCTAGGCCCAATTGATTCTATTATGAGCTGTGACCCAAATGATATTGTAGTGGGCTTTGACCCACGTATGCTCTGAACTGGACTGCATTGTTACTGTTAAAGGGCTTTGGCCCAGACTATTTCAGTTTCTATTTCTGTATACTGATTGTTACTCTAATAAGGGGATTACACACTAAGTTTTCATAAACTCACCCCATTTTTAACTGTACAGGTAATCCTCAGCCTTAGACGGATCAGAGCTGTGAGGGACTCGGTGAAGACCACACACTGCTTATGTTTTCCGTTTTGATTATCTATTTTTAAAAAATTTGATTTGGGCTGTAATAAGGCCTCTTAAAGTTTTCGGACTTTAAATTTTAGATTGGTTTTATTTTGATTTATATATGTTAGAAGTAAATCGCAGTATTTCCAAAATTTTAACTGTTTTTAAAACAACACTACGTTTTCGCAACATTTTCGAAATGGTTTCGCGACTTAATCTTTTTCGTAAATCAATTACTTTCAAAATTAGCTTCCGCAACTGAAAAGATGTTTTGGTAATAAAGCTAATAATTTTCAATGTACCATGTTTTAAAAAATAAACTAACGTAACTAGAATTTTATTTAAGCTTCCTCTAAGAAGGGTTTTCAATGAAAACATGGTTTTCGAAAAACACTTCAACGTGACATGCCAGATTCAGGCCTAACTTCTATGCCGGGTTTGGGGTGTTACATGCTCGACTTTGACTTGCTAACAGATTAAACATCTCTAAACAAAATTAGAGATAAAACAAAATTAGAGATATCTCGTTTCATACCAGGCCACTAGTAAAGTTGTTTTAAATCATTATACATTTTTGTGCTACCCGGGTGAATAGATAACCGGCTACTATGAGCTTCATTTAAAATCATATGAATTAATTCTGAATTTCTTAGAACGTACACTCGATCTTTGAACCTCAAACAACCTTCGGTATCAACTCAGAATTTTGAATCAGCATTCGCATCACATTAAGCCCTTTTTGCTATCAATTTGTTATCAACTTTCTGAGCCTCACACATCTGCTTTATAAATAATGGTCTCGCTTTTAACTCAGCTACTAATGAACCATCATCAAGTAGATCCAACTGAGTATTCATCGCGCGTAAGGAAAATAACGATTTCTGACTCAAAGCATTGGCAACAACATTAGCCTTTCTCGGATGGTAGTCAATCACAAGCTCATAATCTTTTAACAACTCTAACCATCTTCGCTTTCGTAGATTCAGATCTTTCTGAGTCATCAAATATTTTAAACTTTTGTGATCAGAATAGACGTGACATTTCTCACCAAACAGATAGTGGCGCCAAATTTTTAACGCAAACACAATAGCTGCCAATTCCAAATTGTGTTTCAGATAGTTCTTTTCATGTGGCTTTAACTATCTTAAGGCATAAGCTATAACTTTACCTTCCTGCATTAAAACATAGCCTAAACCATTCAAAGATGCATCACTATAGATAACGAATTCTTTACCCGATTCTGGCTGAACTAACACTCGAGCTTTGGTCAACAAGGCTTTCAACTGATCAAAACTTTTCTGGCACTTTTCTGACCACTCAAACTTAACATCTTTTTGAAGTAGTCGCGTCATCGGGGTTGCAATCATAGAGAAACCTTTTACAAATCGTTTATAGTAACCTGCTAGTCCTAAAAAACTGCGGACTTCAGACATATTTCTAGGAGGCTTCCAATCTAGAATAGCTGAAATCTTGTTCAGATCAACCCGAATACTCGATGCTGATACAATATGTCCCAGAAAATTGACTTCTCATAACCAGAACTCACATTTACTGAACTTTGCATACAACTTCTTGTCACGTAAAGTCTGTAGCTCTAATCTCAAGTGTTCAGCATGCTCAGATTCATCACGGGAATAGATCAATATGTCATCTATAAACACAACTACGAATCGATCCAAATACTATTTGAAGATCTGATTCATTAGATCCATAAAAATAGTAGGTGCATTAGTAAGTCCAAAAGGCATAACTAAAAACTCATAGTGTCCATACCTCGTTCGGAAAGTAGTTTCGGCACATTAGAGTCTTTAACTCGCAACTGATAGTAACCTGATCTCAGATCTATCTTAAAAAACACAGTAGCCCCTTTCAACTGATCGAACAATCGTCAATCCGTGGTAAAGGATATTTGATCTTTATAGTCACCTTATTGAGTTGTCGGTAGTCGATGCACATTCTCATAGTTCCGTCTTTCTTTTTCACAAACAAAACTGGTGCACCCCATGGAGAAAAACTCGATCGTGCGAAGCCTCTATCTGTTAATTCTTGCAACTGAGCTTGCAATTCTTTTAATTCAGTCAGTGTCATTCTGTATGGAGCTACCGATATCGGTGTCATCCTCGGCATTAACTCAATACCAAACTCTACCTCTCAAATCGATGGCAAACCTGGTAATTCTTCGGGAAACACATCCGGATATTCATACAGAACTGATACTAATTCTATCTTCTTTTCGGTCACTTTGGAGTCGAGCACATAAGCAAAGTAAGCTTCACAACCCTTTCTCACATATTTCTGAGCTAACATCGAACATATCACTGTTGGTAAACCATCCAGCTCATTAGACTCAATCCAAATAATCTCATCATTCTGACATGGCAAATCAATAGTCATCCATTTGCAATTTACAATAGCATCATGGAAGGTTAACCAATCCATACCCAAAATTATATCAAACTCGTCGAATGGAAATAACATCAAATCAGTAGGAAAACATGAATCCCGAATCATCAACGGATAATTCTTAAATACTTTATCAACCAAAACACACTGACCTAAGGGGTTCAATACTCTAATCACAAACTCAGTAGACTTTACAGACAAAGTCTTATTGGATCCTAAAGCCTCACATAAGAATGAATCGAACCAGGATCAATCAATGCAGCAACACTAGTATCATAGAGAGTGCATGTACTAGTAATCACATCGGGAGACGAAGCTTCTTTACAAGCACGAATAGTATAAGCTTTGGTAGGTGCGCGAGCCTCAGATCTAACAGCTGTGTCTTTAGTTCCTCTTTGACTGTTACTCACATTAACCATGTTCTTGGGTGGTCTACCTCGAGCTGTAGTATTACTCGGTCTGACATTTTGTACTGTGTTTTGCTCAGCTAACTCAAGGCATTCACAAATGAAATGATCTAATGATCCATATTTGAAACAGGCCCGATCATTCAATCTACAACTGCCAGGATGTCGTTTACCACAATATTTGCACCCTGGTTGATTTGATCTGACGTTACCAACACTAGCTACTAAGGTAGCTCTCAAACTCACAACTGGTCTATCTCGATCCCGTCTAGAATAACCCGCAGTAGCCTTTGAACGGCTAGAGTCATCTTGAAATTTCTTTGATGCCAATGGGAAAGACTTACTTGAGAATCTCTTACGTGCATCTCTAGCTTCAAAGTCAGCTTTTCTTTTCTCTTTCCCGAGTTCTTCAGCTTTGCACACTCGTTCAACAAGTACGGTGAACTCTTTTATTTCAAGAATCCTGACTAACAGCTTGATGTCTTCATTCAATCTATCTTCAAATCTTTTACACATTATTGCTTTGGTCGATACACATTCTCGGGCATATCTACTAAGTCTCACAAATTCCCTCTCATATTTTGTTACGGTCATACGACCCTATTTCAGCTCGAGGAATTATTTGCTCTTCTGATCAATGAATCTCTGACTGATGTATTTCTTACGGAATTCAGTCTGAAAGAACTTCCAAGTAACCCTTTCTCTCGAAACTACAGATATCAGTGTATTCCATCAATGATATGCAGAATCTCGAAGCAATGATACAACACATTTAATGCACTCATCAGGTGTATAGGATAGCTCATCAAACACACGGATCGTATTATCAAGCCAAAATTTAGCTCGCTCAACATCGTCATCAACAGTGATTCTAAATTTTTTGACCCCGTGTTTCCTGATTTTATCAACCGGTGGCTTATTCATTCGTACAGGATCAACAACTTGCGGCATTACGGGTATTTGAGAAGGAATCGGTAGGGGAGATGGTCGTGGAACAGCCAGATTTGTACGAATGTACTGTGTAAACCATTCGTTCATCATTTGGTAAAAGGCTTGTTTAGCCTCTCCCTCTTGGTTACTCGAAGTCGGCCAAGAATCAACCGGCGCTGTCCCTTGAGTGGGAGCAGGCGCATTACTTTCCACATCATCAGCTACAGCTCAATCGGGATCCATTTACTATACGAAAACACATTTTAATTGTCACGAATCATCACATTATCGTAGTTTATAAATATGGCATGTATAGCTAGACTCACACGCACTACATTAGTCCGAAAATCGACTAAACCATAACTCTGATACCAATAAAATGTAACACCCCTAACCCGTAACCATCGTCAGAATAGGGTTAAGAATCACCTAATAAATCAAAACTTTTTCGAACATTTTACAACATAAGATACATCATCATTATAACATAGCAAATCATATACATAGAGTCCCTTTAATTGATCTACGAGACCTTAAACATGCATTAGGGAGGGGTTAGGACTAAACCGAACTCATACAAATTTTTTTCGAAAATCAAACATTTTTCAAAGTTACAGAGATCACACGCCCATGCGGGCAGGCCGTGTGCCTCACACGGCATTAGACACACTAGTGTGTCTAAGCCGTGGCAAAATAGGGCATACATACTGACTTGTCCACATGGCCACAAGACACGCTCGTGTGCTTGACCCGTGGGCGACACTGACTTAATTCGCATGGCCTGTCACACGCCCGTGTGTCTGGCCTGTGTGCGAGACTAACTTGTTTCGAATTACAAACTTAAGAGACACGATCGAGACACACGCCTGTGTGCTCAACCGTGTGGGCAAATATAAGCCATTTGTAAGGCCAATTTGCCACCCAAATTTTGGGTCAAACCTACAAGCATTCAACATGTCTCAATTTATAATCTAATAACAACCAAAATCATACCATATCAAGCTCTAATTGACCCTTAACCACATCAGTCATTTGTATATACAATTCTTACTCGAATATACCAATTCAAAACATCAACTTTCCATAAATAAAAAAGAAACTATAACTAATACTTCATCTATACCATTTCAATTCATAACAATTTCTCATCATTTAAAAATCCAAAATCAACCATGAACTCACCTATTTATGTACCATTTCATTTAGCCATTTATGAGCACATCATAACATACCAACTTATGCATCAATAAGCATAAACAAAACTCATTCATAATCACATCCATTATTAATCGATACCACATGGCAATTTTTGAACATCTCAAAACATGCTTTAATACTTCTAGTATATACATGTCATACTTAAATATGTACATATTCAAAAGGTACCAAAATATAATTCAATAGTGTGGTGATGATTCTCGACGATCCTCGAGCTTCCCGTAGCTTTAATGATTTATAAAACATTAAACAAACATACACACAAAGTAAGCTATCATAGCTTAGTAAGCCATAAGCAAATAGTAACAATAAACATTAGTATTATATCAACTAGCCAAATCAAAACAAACATTAATCAATTGTACATTTAATATGCTTGCAACTCAAATATTATCTCATTTACAATAGCAATATAACATCAATGTTCAAATTCACATATACTCATAAACACATATAAACTTATCTTTTACCATGACCGAATCATATATTCATCATAAACATAAACTTACCTTGTTCTCATATCATATATATATATATATATATATCACAAAGCACATACCTGAATCTTTTAGTTCATTTTCACATCTGATCACATCTTGATAATGTCCGTTGAACCATTTGGAATTAATAAGGATACTCGGATAGTCAGAGAGCTCATACAATGCCAACGTCCCAGACGTGATCTTACATGTAATCACATATCGATGCCACTGTACCGGACAGAGTCTTACACGAATCGAATACGATGCCAATGTCCCAGACATGGTCTTACACGTAAACACAAATCAATGCCAAAGTCCCAAACGTTGTCTTGCACGAAAACACATATCGAAATCCTATGTCATGACATATGTATCCTAACTATTCCTAAGGTTCGTACGGGGCTTTTATACGTCTTATCTCGATCATTTCAGGCTCGTAAATATTGCTCCCATGCTCAATTCATTTCAGCATATTCATTTACACAATAATAATTCAATACGGCACTATTAAAATAGATATAAAAGAATTTAACAACATTTATTTACTTATGAACTTACCTCGGATAACGACGGATGAAATCGACTATTCGACTATTTTCGACTTCCCCCGATCTAATTCCGATTTCTTTCGTTCTTGATCTAAATAAATTCAAATTTAACTAATTTAATCACACATTCATTCAATTTAATCGACAAACACATATTTAGGCCTTTTTACACTTTAGCCCTTACAATTTCACACTTTTACAATTTAATCCTTATTTCACAAAACACAAAACATTCAAAATTTAACCAAACTATAGCTTGGCCGAATATTCATGTAGCTCATATAAGTCCACTTATTTCATTTATTTCACATTTTAGTCCCTCAAAATATTATTTTCACAATTTAGCCCAAATTACTTAAATTCATCAAAAATCCAAAGAGAAAACATTATAATCTATCACATGTCTTTTATTTTCTATCATCAAACAAAAAAAATCACAAGCTATCATCAATGGCAAAACACAAAATCATCATCAAATTCAAAAATTAAAACATGGGCTTTGTAAGTTTCATAGCAACGATCTCAAAAACATAAAAATTATCAAAAACCGAGCTAGTTACATACCTTAATCAAGCTTAAATATGGCCGAATATAGCTTTCTTTTTCTTTTTCTTTTTCTTTTCCTTGGTTATTTTCGGCTTTAAAAAGATGAACATAAAGCACTAACTTAACTTATGTTTTATTATAATACCTTAATTACTTATTTACCTTATTAACCTTTATTATTTAATATAAATATCTTATAAATTATGTACATAACCGTCCACCACTTTGTTTCATGGTAAAATTGCAACATAAAAACCTCCTATTAAAAGAACAAAGCAATTTAGTACTTTAACAAATAGTTAGCAACTTTTACAATTTACGCGATTGAGTCCTTTTAGTAAATTAAGCACACAAACGGATAAATTAAATCACGGAAATCTCACAAATGTCAATTCACATACAGTAAACACAAAAAATAATATTAAAATATTTTTTTACTCGAATTTGTGATCTCAAAACTACTATTCCACTAGGGTCTAAATCGGACGGTTACAGTTAAGGCTCCTAGCTAATTCAAGTCTATCTCTAAATGTCCATAATATGCCTATATGACCCCACCACCCATTCACCATCGTGATTCCGAATGATTGCTCCCGCTCCGGCTTTGCCCGGGTTGTCGATGGATGATCCGTTGGTATTCAATTTGTACCAACCTTGTCATGGTTTACTCCATGACACCCCTACGAAGGAAGGCAGAGGAATGATGCGTGAGGAGTGGGAGATTGCAAAAAACTCAGCTGCAGTGGACATGATTATTTTCAAGTCCGGTGTTTTCCATGTATTGTGGCATTCCTAATCAGCCATAGGCTCCAAAGGTTGGGGACGAAGTGAATTTTTGGTGGGTTAAGCCAGCTTTTCGAAGACAGAGTTTTAGCTAACCACTCTTCCCCTCTGTCATTGTTGGCACTGTTAATAAGTATGCTGCAACTGATGTCAGCCCACCATCCTTTTGCTACGTCGCAATCCATGTTCAATCATTTCAGCCTGGTTGAGGCATAATGGATAATTAGTCGGGACCTCCATTCCTCTAGCTCTTGTGTGGGAGGGTTCTAAAGAAAGAATTTTATCTTAGGCAGAAGCTTGGCTTTACAAAGGTTTTCCCAACACTAGGGCTTCTTCATGTTCAAAGTTGTTGTTTGTTGCTTGAATGCAGCTAGTCATGCTCTGATTTTTAAATTCCAGCTTCTATTATCATTAATCCTAATCCCGGAGTGTGGCCTGAAATTGCAAGTCTTGTCAATGCTTTTGTCCCAAAGATTTTCATGGTTTTGTTTCTATCTTTGTAACACTTATTCTGAAAGGTTTTGTGATCAAACAGTGGGATCTACTCTAACACTTGTTTGATGTCATCTTTCTAATACTTGCTACTTTTATCATATAATGTGAGAAAAACTTGATTCGACTTGAAATAATTTTTTTTTTTTTTTTACTTTCGAATTAATCGAATCTAGTTATTAAGTTTTTTTTTAGTCAATTCAAATAAGTAATTCGGTTTCTTCAAATTAAATCTCACAATTCGAATAACTTGAATAATTCAATTTCGGATGGTATAAATACACTTATAATTCCGTCAATCTCAAAATGAGTAAATTGGTCTCTCTTAACAAAAATTACAAAATAAAATAAAATATTTTTAAAATTCAATTTATAAAAATTTCAAAATTTATTTAAAATTGAAAATTCTAAAGAATATATAAAAGTTGAAAAATTAAAATCTTCCAAATTGTATTTTAGATTTAAACAAGTATATTATCAATTCAAGTTTATCATATTAAAGTATATTTTTTCTCTCTTATTTTGATTAGAAAGGATTTTTAAAATAAATGTTTTCAAATTATATGCTTCAACATGGAATTAATTATATTGTAACAAGTTTTAATTAGACATGTTTAATTTTTTAATTTAACTTGAACAAATTCACGTGTTTCGATTTAACTCGAATTTCATTTCACTTGATTCGAAAAAATTTTAAGTTGAGTTAAAATGATGAAGTGAGACTCGTTAACTCGAAATTTTTCTACTCAATTTGGTCGAACGCCCTCCCATACAGATATGTTAGTGACAACTAGTAGTTAAAGTATTGTAATTAGTTTAGTTTAATAATAATTGGTTAGATTGCTTATTTAGTTACTTTTTGTGTGTTTGTTTGATGATATGTTTGTTTGGTGTTTGCAAATAAGTTTATTTATTGTCCGTAAAACTTGAATTAAATCCTGAATCAACAAATTGAGTTTCGACATGGTTTTAAAAATTTAAACCAAACATGAAAAGATCAAAAAAAATAAACAAACAATAAAGCATAAATATGGTGACATTGGTTTGAGAAGATTCGTTTGCACCCTAGTTCCTATAAACTCTTTTTTCTTTTTTCTGAATCTTTGATAACTTACGAATTTTTAATATCTTCTTCTCTTCTTAAATGTTTATCGATGGGACAATAAGACAAAATCGTCACATCAAAATAACAGCGCAACGATGGCATAATAATTTTCAATTTTTTTTAAAGATTTTTTTTTTAAAATATTTGTCAAAAACGGAAAATTAAAATGATTTTTTTTATAAAATTAAAAAAAAAAACCAGATAAATTACACGCTTTTATATGATCACTTACTTCCGAAATGCGTTGTCTACAATTAAATGTAATAAAAGAGTAGAAGGCTGATGTCTGAGAATCCCGGGAAAAAAAGCTCCTACTTTACGTTCAATTTATTCCCATTGTATCAATCTTTCTAAAATGGCTATATAATTCAAGAGCGCATTTTTTTTATTTTTATTTAGATGCTAAATGAAATTATTAAAATCGTTAAATGGAATAATAATTAGCAAGTGAATTATATTGGTCTTATTACGATTGGTTTTGATGTCCTCCAAAGACCCATTTACTCTTGTTTTTTCTCCTGAAAAAGTTACCCTAAAACGTCTGCACAGGACAGAAGTAAAAGAAAAACAACAACAAAAATGAACTTCCACTTCGACCCCAAAAAAGACCTTTGCAATAGCATCAACCCCAATTTATTACACCCAAAATTTAAGACACTTAAACCAATAATAATAATAATAAATATAAATATAAGAGGAAAAAACCTTAAGTAAAAAGAACGAAACCATAAAACATTTCTGGTAAAACCTTTTACCTTTCTTCAATTTTCCAACAGAAGACCACTGGTAAAACTGGAACCTCTGCAAAAAATATATAGTCATGACCTGCTAATCTGTCTTCATATCTCATTAATAAATATTCCCTTATCTCTCCTCCTCCTCCTAGGTTGCCGACCTTTGTTTTGGAATGTACTTTGTTTTAGCACCCTTTTCAGGCTTCGTTCTGTACTTGGCTATTGCAGCCCCAACAGTAGAAGCCTCACAAGCCCCTGCCTTGACCATCCACTTCTCTGATGAATCAATTTCAACCCCTGAGCACCCTGGAGGCCCTGGGTTCGAGGAGAGAACCAATGTCACATGTTCTCCTGCAACAGCCTCCTTCCACCCTACAGCGTCGATCAGAAGTTTATCGAAGACATTCAGTAAAAATGGACTCAGTGATAAAGCCAATACACACACAGCATATATATATATATATATATATATCAAACATCCCAACTTACTCTCAGCAAGAAAGGCCTTGGCAGCATTGCTGTCAAACTGCAAGCCACCTGGTTGCACGCTTTCCTTGAGTGTTGAAGAAAGATTCATTCTTAGTACACCATCGCTACCATCTACTGCAGATGACCTTCGATAGCTTTCATTGGATGAAATCTGGACTCCATTTTCAGCAATCACTTCCACTTCAACTTCTCTAATACCATTTTGGACTGGCAGTGAACTTTTTCGTTCTTGTCGACTCACTGGCCTCCAAAATTTAATGGTTGATCGGTTTGCAACAATCTGAACATGATCATGTTTGCTGAACCTCTCCTGAACATTGTTCTTTGGTGTTTGACACTCCGCAGGGCACCTATGATGGGTTTCAGCTAGATTATTTCCAAGTGGGACAGATATAGAACCAATTATAAGTTCTGGGTTCTTATTCTGATCCGGTTGATTTGTAGCTTGTTTCCCTGCTTTAATTTGCAAACTGTCCCCATCATCTATTGCTTTAGGTTTCCGGCTCCACATTTTATTACTATTACCCATTGCAGCAATCCTTTCCCTGTTTGTTCCATGTTTATTCGTGCCTCCAGATTTAAATCCATGAGAATTTTGATTAGCATGGAAACCATTAAGCACCACTCGCTGTGATTTGGGTGGAGTCTTCCATCGAGCAAAAACTATTCCCTGACATCCATCAACTTGCTCTACTCGTCTTTCGCCATTCTGACTAGTTCCTGGCTCACAATATCGATTGTAAAACTCCGTCTGAACTCTGAAACCTACACCCTCCTCAGGGTTGGGGGAAGGAATGGGTTCTAGGGCTGGAAGAACTTGATCTGTTGATATGACTGCATTTTGTCCATCACTATCAAAAACAGCTTTAGGGCTGGATGTTTCAGCGGGAGTGCTATCCTCCAATGAATCATCCATGTTCTGCTTACCTTCTTCCATCTCCCAGGGTCTTAGTTCCTTTGCTTTCTGCTCCTTCTGCCTAAGTTTTTTCTGTCTCTTTCTCTCAAGAAGCTCAACTTGCCTAGTGAAGAATCAGGAAATAAATCAGCTAATCAAAGGCCTTCCATTTTGCTTTCCGTAAGATGTTGAAGAGCTATTTCTGAAGAATTATGTCATTAATCTATAACACTGAACTTAGGGGACCTACCTGTTACCACCTGTATCAAGGAACTAAAAAGCCCAAGACTGAACTTTAGTAGACTAGAACTGATAAACCAAATTCTAACAATTTTCCTTCTCAATGCATGTGCTCTAAGAAACTTGATTGTTGACAGAAAAAAGATTTCCACAATTTTATTTTCTTTTCCAGAAATCCAAAAAAAGTTTTTATACCTGTATCTTCTTCCCCTTTTTTACCATTTATATCTGTTGGGGAAAAAGGTTGTCTACATTACATCTTTTGGAAGTAAATTAGTAATTACGCCATATGCAGGGTTTACTAACTCATGGAAAAGAAGAAATTACTAAAAATACTTTACTGATATCTTCTTTCTCCCAGACATTCTCAAAGACAATTTAAAGAATTACTTTCTTCATGCTAAGAGGAAAATTTTGAGAGAAAAGGGGGAAGGATAGGATTTGAAAACGGTCCAACCTTTTTGCACATGTCAAATACGACAAACTTAAAAATAACTTTATTTGATGCGGAGAAAGAGCAATATGCACCTCTTATGGGCAGCTTCTTCCTCTTCCACTAGCAACTTCTGACACCTCAAAGCTTCGGCATCCTTATCTGCAAGCCATGCTTTAACCTGAACAAAAACAAAGATAATTTTGATCAGGAAATATGACGAGGGAAAAATGTAGCAAAAGATGACAGATTCATGTGCACACCATCGTACTGCTTGTCCCAAAGGTTAGGGATAGCATAATACTTGCCAACCAAATTATTCATAAGTGTGTGCATGAAAGCTTTTAAGTAAATCAACCTTGAAAGGACAGAAAAAGAAAAAAAGGTACCAATTTCTGTTCTAACAAGAAGCTGGTACAAGCAACCAAGTTTTTGGTGTCAAGACCAATCTTTCCCGCTTCCCCATCAAAAATATACTTTTGCATCGACACAGCTGCACCACAAAGGAAAGTCCCTTCACTTGCATCATCAAGGATACTAAATAATTCTTGGGAAGATATTGGAAACCTTGATGGTCTAGCTTGGACAAGGTCCTGCATAGAATTAGAATATATGACATCTATAGTATAAGAATGCGTTAGCATGCTTTCAGATCTATGACACTATGTTCCTTACCAGTAGAGCAGAACCTGCCCTCAAGCAAACTTGTGGCAAAGCTGAAAATCCTGGTCTCTTTACAAGTGTTGTCAATGATTTTATAACTGAAGATCCTGGAACTTCCTAGAAGGCATAGTTAGCAAGTAGGCAATTGTTTAGGAGACAAGAACAAACAAAATCAATAATCATACAATATGTACACGTATATTCTAGCAATAAATAATCATTTGGATACAAGATAATGGTATAAAAATAACAAATACAATTGTAAACCAGATCTGGATGTCACTTGAATAGTATTAAATGTTGAACCAAGGATTAAGCAGGTGAGAAAAATTAAACAGTTACCTCCAATGCCACATCCTTGAATGATACAACTTCCTTTGCCTCATCCTCCGACAGCTGTAAATGATATAAATAAGAACGACAAGAAATGAGAAAAAGGTTAACCTAAAACGAATAAGCAAGAGAGGGAGTGGGAGAGAAACACCTTGCCCCAAAATGCCGCTAGTAAGTCCCTATTTTTAGCAGAATCCTACAATGTGTAAAACAACATTGTTTAGAGGAGTCCTGAAGGGTTAAAAAAAAATATATCCACAGATCTCAATTGTCCAAGAGGCTAGCATCTTAAAGAAGCATCGGAAGAGAAGAAATTGCAGGAGAAAATCTGAAGAAGTATCAACATAATGGACTAATCATGTTTCAAAGACGGTGAGAAAACCTTATCAAGTTTTTTCAACCTATGATGCACACGTATATGCCTTCTATAGTTAATGGGCGAACAAAATTCTCGCAAACACTTATCACACTTTTGCATCTGCACCTTCAGAGGAGTGAGTAAAGGCCATCCAGGGATTTCTGTCAGACATATAGGCAAGAAATCAAGTTATAGTATAGCATCAATTATATAGTATTTTCACACACAATGATTTGAACCATCAACTAAGTTTTAAGTACCTTGTTGATCTAAGGCATGCAGTAATTGAATCCATTGGACTGAGCTGTCCCCAGCCCTAGAGAAAGAAAGGAGAGGCTCTTTTCCAATAGCTTGTCTGATGAAAGTGTCCAAAGAATCATTTGGCTCCTCTGATTTCATTACATCTGCAGAACTGGTAGCCTTGAGTTTTGCAACAGGCACAGCACACAAACAGAGTCACAACCACTAGGGATTTATAACAAAAATTCATTAATGAAACCAACTTGTCCGCTAGGAATTTCTTTCACAGCAAAACAACTAAATAATTAACCTAATAATTAATATTAAAATCCATCAGCAGGCAGCAAATAATTAAATTCTAATTTCAAGAAAAAAAATTCCCAAACCAAAACTCAATAGAAAAAGAAAACCAAAGATTGCAGGACAGAGTCCAATAAACTCTGTCTACATTTACAAATAAATAACTTCCCGAACCTTCATTTGCCCATTAGCAGCAAAAAGGGGGAGGCATTTTCTAAACCTTTCCTTTATTGAGCCACAATATAACTATTGAACTTAGTTTTGGCCGAATTCCATTCTTCAAATAACGTAAAATTCAAATTCCAACTTTCTAGTACCAATTTTCAGAGCTTGCAAAAACTAAACTCCATATCAACATAATAAATAATTAAAACAAATTTAAAAACAACAGAAGTGGCTAGGGCTTCTATTCACGTGATCTGAGATAAAAGGTTGAATGTAAAAACAAAACAAAAAAAAAGATAGAAAAGAAAGGTAAGTGAAGCGATCGGTTAACGTACCAGTGTATGAGGGAGAGAGCGAGAGAGATCGATTAGAGGAGAGAAAGAATCTTAAGCGATCGCAAGGATTTAGAGTGAAAGAGCAGGGGATTGGAGAGTGTTTGGTGGAAGGGAAAATGACCGAGAAAAAACAAGGAAGTGATCGGCCGAGAAAATTGTTGCGGAAGAAAAAAAGAGAGTTCCGAGGGAGCGAATTGTAAGAGAAATATATATATATATATATATATATATACAGGCTATATATATGAAGGTGGAGAGGGGAACCCTCTTTAGCAAGAAAATTACTTAAAAAAAAAAATAGAAAATGAAAACGTACATGATGATATTGAGGTGGAAGATTTTGGTGGCAACGTGATGTTTTAGACTCCATGACGGACGTGGAACTTGAGAAATGAAGCAGTCCATTTCAAAGTCCCAAAATCCCAAACTCTTCTCTTTTACCTTCTTCCAACAAACCCAATTCTACACCCTCGTAACTATTGGGCTTTAAACTTCTCTTTCCCTCCCAAATTTTATTATTTTCCATCAATTCACCCCATCCAATCCAAAAACGGAACCTCTATTTTTTGGCATTATGATTTATAAAGATATTAGTGTCACGGAATTAAAATTTTAGTTTAGTAAATCGCATGATCTTATGTGATTCATTTACTTTAAATTTGCCTAAGTTGGTCTAACACTCGAAAGATGAGAATTCTCAAGAGAAATTCTCTAAGGCATCGAAATAAAGTGAAAACAAACTCTTAAACGAAGAAGCAAAAAGTGAACGGAAAAACCAAGCTCACCAAGTGTTTGAGTCAATGCTCTCAAAGTATATTTAATAATTCGGAATGGGATGGCTACAAATGAAGAGAATGCCTCTATTTATAGTTGAACTCCCCCATATCCAACAATACAATTTAAATTATATCGATGATCAAGATTAAAGTCTATCTACAAAATGAGAGTCCTAAGGGATTTAAACTCTATAAAATCTTATCCCTTAGGATTTACAATAATTAACCATGATAACTCTTGTTTTATTGGAGTGTTACACTAAACCACCAAGGCTTCAAGCAGATGGACTTCTCCATGTGTTCCACGAATCGGGCTAGTTCAAGTGGGTCAAATGAGCCTCATTTCATCAGTTAACCTTCATGGGACGCTCTATGTGCATTCGTCACGGGTTTTGATCTGCGGCCCGTGACATTCTCCCACACCCATTCACGCGATGCCCTTGTTGCATCCTCAGAGTAACATTGGTTTAACTTGTCTTGGAACTGCCTCAATGCATCAGCCAATTCCCAACTAGTCTTTCTATCGTGTAGTTTCGCCCCTCAAAACATTTGCTTCAGTTTATATCTCTATTGTCATCTAACTCAAATTGTTTATCTCTTTTATACATCTCATTTGCAAGAGCCCTCTGCTCTTATTTGCCCCCAATGTGACTTGCCTTGATTAGGATCCCCTTGATCATTACAAATAGGCTTCAATACACCTACATTGAACATCAAGTTAACATTAAGTTTGTCATTAACTTTGGTTTATAAGCCCCTCGATTTACCCACTTCAGAATTTTGAAAGGGCTTTTATGTCTTTGCCAAGCCAATGATAAGCTATAATGTAAAATACTAGGAAAGTGTTTGAAATATACCTCACTCGTAGCATTTACTCGATTTAACTACCCAGTTTGCATCACTACTTCCCACATCTCTCATAGGTTGTAGGCTCACTGATAACTCAGTAGGCTTCACATCAATTTGTTGCACCTCTAGCATTTCCAAATAGGTCTCCTTAACACTCCGATCTACCAAGTCAATGTTCTCCCCACAATGAACATTCTCGACTAGCTGGATTGTTAAGAATACCTTGGTTCTACCTTTCTCATCATGACTCACTGACACAATGTATTGTCGTTGACGAGTATCCAAGATACATATACAATCAGCAAAAGGAATCGACAGAGTATTAATTTGGTCAAAGAAATTCAAGCCAAGAACAAAGTCGTAATCATCTACGTGAATTACCTCAAAATTTTCCTTGCCTCTCCACTCACCGATTTGTAGCTCAACTCCTTGTGTAACAGCCTATTTTTTAGTGGTGTCAGAAACAATAGTTTCAAGGCCACAAGTCCAACGAGTAAGTTCGTATAATTAGTATTTAAATTATACAAGTCAATAGTAATTTTATAATGAATTTTGATATGAGGAATTTTAGCCAATAGAATTAAAAGTTAGTATAAGTTGTTCGGTTCAAAAGTTAAGTGGTTATTGAAAATGAGGTATTAGGACCTCGCTTCCGTAATTTAAGGCCGTAAATATTTTTATTAAATATTACAGAGTCGTATTATATATGAATTGAGGTTTGGTCCGGTAATTTTTATGATTTACTGCTTAATTGCGATAAAAGGATTAAATTGTAAAAGAGGTAAAAGTTAATTGATTTTGATTTAAAATAGTAAATGGGCCAAAATGGTAATTAAACCATGGTCAAAAAGTCCAAGCGGTGGTGGATATGATTAAATCCACTAACTTTTGGGCTATTTCCTCATTTAATCCTAATTAGTTAGGATTAAATTGAAAATTAAGTTTGTTTATTTGGAATTTAATAAAATTGAAGGAGCAATTGTGCAATTAAACTCTCCTTGACTGGTAAATATACCATTAGAACGGATAGTGGACGGTATTAGGCTTATAAATTTTGAAATTATGAGTAATTAGGAAGGGCAAATTAGTAAATTGGTAATTAAATGAAATATAATAAAGAAAACAAGTTAAAATCATTTTTCACTTATCATCTTCTTAATAATTTTGAACTAAAACCCTAATAAGACATAGGAGGGAGTTCAATTAGCTTTGGTTCTCATATTGGGTAAGCAAACCTCGGTTGTTTTTAGTAATTTTTATGTTTTTGAGCTCGTATTAGCTTAACTTAGCTAGCCCGATGACTAATTTGTATAACTGTCAAATGTTGAGGATTATGCCATTGATGAAATTAAGATGTTTACGAAGTTTTATGTTAGATTATTAAGCTTGGTTGTTAGATAAGACTATTTTGTAAAGTGATTTTTGATGATTTTAACATTTAAGGACTAAATTGCGAAAGTGGTAAAATAGCATGTATTTGAGATGAAATAATTGAAAATATGGACTGTTGGGAGGTCATAGATGATTCGGCTGAATTGGGTTTTAAGAAAAAATGGTTAAGTTGCATGTTTGGGCTTAGTAACTAAGTTGAATAAAAGTGAAATATTGGGGGCAATTTTTAAAATATTAAAAAGGACTTAATTGCGTAAAATGAGTTAATTTTTCTGTTGGAATTAATTAATTGAATTAAACTATTATTTTAGATCAAGAAAGAGTAGTAAATAGAGGAAAAGAGAAAATTATCGAATAGCCATTGTACCTTTGTCATTACTGTAATTCAGTCAGGTAAGTTTGTTCGATTTAATTTTAGTACATTTTTAAATGTATATGAACCTAATTGCATAGTGCTAGATTATATTGATGTGTTTAATTGAAAATGAAAATAATGAATTGATATTACGTTGATCACTGATTGAGATACTTTGAGCCATTATTGCAAATTAGTCCTATTTTGCTCCCATTATGTAAGAGGGACGAATCCTATATTGATCAATTATATTCCACTAAATAGATTGTGGTATATCCAACATCAGCCTTTATAGAACAACCAATTACAGTAGACGTTTGACTGTATCAAAATATATGACTCATGATGTTTGGATAATGATGATCTCAAGTCTGAGGATCATATACATAGTAATCACTATGAGTAATGTTGTGAAAATTACATAATAATCCAAGAAACATACATACTTAGACCGGACCAGTCCAATATGCTGTTCTCTAACACACATACTTATGTATTGATTTTGACATCCCATGTCGATAACAACACTTTGTCGTCAATGAACTACATGTTAGTCTTAATGCATTATTGTTGTCCAAGGCCACAATAATACTCGACTAAGGACCTTTTAAGAATAATCATATTATTCTTAGGACATTATTATAAAACAGATTATTTATATACATAGAAAAGAAACTAAAATAATAATAACAATGCCTTATATTAATAAACGAGGTAAAACAAGTATGCTATTACAATCATCTCATGATTGGTCTTTGGGCATAATCTAACAGAAAGGTGAGTTAGGAGCCACTAGATGGGGAATCAGTTAAAGAAAACTTTGACGCATCCTACCAACAACATCTAAACAGATCTATATCAGGAGTTATAGTTAGAAATAACAAAGGTTTAGTTATGGCATCATGTATTTATCCGGTGGAAAATGTACTATATCTTACCATGGTAGAAGCATGAGCATGTCCACAGGCGGTGACGTTTGCAAAGGACCTGGGTTTCAGAGAGGTGTGTGTGGAAAGAGACGCCTTAACCGTGATAAGGAAGCTAAAGACTGCATACAATGAAAAATCAACCATAAAAAATTTGATAAATGAGATAAAAAAAATAGAGTATCGAGTTTTAGAAGACTTACTTTTTGATATGTTCCACGAAGGGCTAATAAAGCAACATATGTTTTGGCAATGAAAGGTTGCCAGTATGATGGTTCATTTTATTGGATAGAAGAAGTCTCAATGGAAGTGGAAATTTTCATCCTTGGAGTTAGGAGGGGGTTTGGAAGGGAGTAAATTGAAGTTGAAGGGTCTGAGTCTGAAAATGGTTCTGATGTGGGTTGTCTTCCGATGAACTCAGGGAATGTAGAGAGGTTGGGGGACAAAAAGTGGGAAATAGCCAAAGATTGGGTTGAATTCTAGCTAAGCTCGGATCTGGCTCTGATGTATGAAAAGGGATAAGTTCTCTGAAGAAAATTGAAGGGTTGTTTTTTTAGGAGACTGTTTAGGGTTTCGATTTTTTAGCATTGATAGTTGTGTATGTTTGTTTAATTTACTGAGGTATTAAGCTTTCATTAAACGTTCATTTGTTTTTAAGTTATGCCCGAGGCATCGTAAAGATGTGCAATAGTGGATGGACATGTGTAGCCCACGACAGAATAGGGGTTCGATTCAATTTTCACCTTAATAAATGCATCAGTAGCTTTTGTTTGCAAAAAAGAAAAGTTGAATAAAATAAAAAATTATTAAATAAAGTTAGTATTTGGTACACTAGCAATGTACTTTTTTATTTCATAAACAACTTTAAAAAATTATAATGTATTTTTTAAATATTTATTTTTAACTATTTTACTATACCTTATAAATCACTTGTCAACCTCTTAACTTTACTTTTGAAATTTAAAACTTCACGAAAATGTAAATTTTAAAAATTTATATTAATGGATCTAAGTAAATTTAGACTAATCCTTTACAAATAGAGTAATGGTAAAAATTTAAAGTCTATGTTTCAATTCTAATCTAATTACAAATATAGTACAATTATAAAGATACGTCGATTAACTACAATATAGAATTAACAAGAATAAAAACAATTAAATCAAACTGGAAAAATTAGATAAAACCTATAAATGGCGTACGCAGAATTGTAAATTACAAATATATACTGTGGATAATTTAAAATCACAAACAATCAAATCAAATACACTCAAAGTGAGAGGAAAAGTCATAATATCAGAAGATGATGAAGGATAATCTCTACCTTAGCAAACAAGCGAAGGTCTCATTTAGAAAATGTTTAATTTTCTTTTCCTTTTTAATACTTAAAAAGCCCAAAACCCAATCCCATAAACCTAAAATCAGGAATCAATATATTTGTTATATAAGAACGAAAACTTAATAAATACCTTTTTGCTTTTAGTCTGCCTCAGATCTCCGTCTTCACAGGTACGTCTCTATCCTTCTCTCGTCACTTCTACTTTACTCTTTCTGAATGTTTTCTTCTGTTCGATTTCTCGGTCAACCAAGTTTAACTTAAAACCACAACTTTTGTAGAAATATAAATATGATTGACTCAACTCAATATTGAGCTGCTTTAGCTGGTTTCCTCGACTGTAGACGATCTAAGTTGCGATTTATCAACTGCTGTGCTTTGGTTGGTGGGTTTTTTGGATGATATGATACTATTTAGATTTTTTATTTTATTTCTGTGTACAAGCTTTGGTTTCTAGTTGTTATTCTGTATATTAAATGTTTGGGTATAGATATACATGTGCGTTAGTTCCATTTTGCAAGTTTATGCTTTTATGTTTTGAAGCCCATTTTTCATTTCATGTGTGTTGATTATACATATTTGATTGAGAGGCTTATAAAGGAAAGAACGATAAATTGAGGGTTTGAGTCCTGAGTTAAGTCTTTTATTTATCAATCATGTCTGGAGCAGGAGCTGAAATCAGAATGATCTGTGTTTTGGATTTGGAATTGATTGCAATGCCACTCCACTGTTATGTTTTCCGTTTCTTTATATGTGATTTGTTTTCAATTGAGCAGGAATGGCTACCAAGCAGCCAAATACTGGCCTCTTTGTGGGACTGAACAAGGGCCATGTTGTAACCAAGAAGGAGTTGGCTCCACGTCCCTCTAATCGGAAAGGAGTAAGTACATCATATATTGATTAAGTTTTATGTAGAATAATAGTTATCGAATATGCAGCAATTGAAAGAGAAGTTGAGAAAACCGCATAGGGAAGAAGTAGCAATACTTTTAGGTTGTCAAGTTAGATCTGCTGTTGTTCTTTGTATTTATCTTTTGAGAAATCTGTTTCATAGTTGGTGTTTTCTTAGCTTGAAGTCGTGGCCCTGATTTATCTAATTAATTCAGAAAACTAGCAAAAGAGTCCATTTTGTGAGGAACTTGATTAGGGAAGTTGCTGGTTTTGCACCATATGAGAAGAGGATTACTGAGCTTCTGAAAGTTGGTAAGGACAAACGAGCGCTCAAGGTTGCTAAAAGAAAGTTGGGAACTCACAAAAGGGCAAAGAAGAAGCGTGAGGAGATGTCTAGTGTGCTCCGCAAGATGAGGTAATATCTTATATCCGAGGACAAGCAAGTATTCCTTGTCTTATGTTTTGAGGGGGCATTTGCATTCTGAAAATGGTAGTAAACTCGGTCCTTTCCTTGCAGGGCTCACCCTGGAGGTGGAGAAAAGAAGAAGTGAAGCTCCCTGGTGACAAGTCACCTTAATGATTTCATTAGAGAACTTTGTTTAGCATATATTTTAACTGATTGGTTTGAGACTGAAAACTATGCACTGAATCTTGTTTGTTTAATTTTATAATGTATGCTAGCTTAACGAGCCCCGTTGAGAGGGGATGAGACATCAATCAAACGCTTTAGAAGCTGCCCATCATTGGGTCTAACAGACTTAGTTGGGAGTTGGGCAAAAATGTTATAATATACCAAAATAAGAAAGATAAACCACACTTGTGATCACTAAACTATTTGTAAATTTATGTTTTGGTCATTAACATAAAAAAGCTACAAAATCTCACTGAATTACAAAGTTATCTTTTAAGTCACTAATGATTGAACTGTTAAAATCGATATTGTCTGGTGTAGCTTATCCAAATAAAAAATATGAGTTCATCCGTCAGCTCATTTTATGAGCTTCACTAGGACATTTCCAAGTTGAATTCCTCAACAGGAAGCGGCAGCAACAACAAATAGATTTAAAATATTAGTACACCTTATTTTACAAACATCATTGGATTGATAACTAGGTACCATATAATGACCAGAGATCGGAAGAAGAATTACATGCTTCTCTGCTGCAAAATTTATTTATTGGTGTCCAAGAAAGGAGGCGGACGAACCTCTTGGGGAGGCTATGTTCTGAACCTCTGAGTGAGTTTCTCAACTCCTTCCCGACAATCTCCTGCCACTCGTTTTGCACCTTCTTTAACAGCCGAACTAAATCCTGCTGTGGTTTGCTGCATCTCCTGTACTGATCCCCTTGCCTTCAACACAGCCCCATCTTTCAATTCTTCAGCCTTTGCACCTGCCTCGGATGCCCATTTTCGCAACACTGAAATCAAATACTGGATCCTCTGGACAATCTTATCGATGAACTCTCTAGATTTGCCTTTTACTTCACTTGCCAATATCTTGAGCTTCCCCACCAACGTTTCACCCCTGCTAATAGTTCCTTCAACTGCAACTTGCTTCCCTATATTTACCCACGTATCTCCTGCAACACTCTCTTCATGGAGGCCATTGTCAACCACCACTTTGACGCCCTGCCTTTCCCACTGTTGCCTAGCCTTCTCCAGGGCTTTTGCCTGTTCTCTTGCTCGTTTCGCCTCATCCTCAGCCCATGCCCTGAATTATATAGGAAGTTTTGTACCATAATTCAGTAATCAGTTTAATAATTGAATGAGAACAAGCACAGGCATACATCTAGAAGAAAAACTAAAGGGGCAAACGAAAGAAAAAGACAAACAAGAGGCAATAACTGAAACTCCTACTGAATATTACAGTGAACCCTAAAGAAGAAAAGCCAAAGCTATTCATGATAGATAAGGAATGCAGCAGAAACATTAATTTGACCACCATATAGAAGCCAAATGCATTTCTCAACTCTAGAACTTTACCTAATAGAATCATTTAGCAGTTAGCACAGGTCAAACTTTTACAGCTTTAACAGAGATTTCAAATTTATACAATGTCAGGAATCATTCAACATTGATCATCTTGCCTGGTGCATCTTTTCCAGTTCTGCTTAGTAACAAAGGAGACATTTATCGATTGAGCAGATAGGCATGACTATTTGAAATCTGATAAATGCAAATTCTCAGGAAATGAGAATTAACCAAAGTTTCATCTTACATTTTATTTAGCTGCAAAGATACAAGAGAACAAAAATATCCTATCACTCTGTATCCTTGAAAATATTATTCCATGAAATGAAGCATCTAATATATATATTTGAAGAATCATTTATCATTCCTCCAGATTAAGTTGTTGAAGTATTGTTTCAAAACTATGTGATAATAAAGTTTATTTCCTTACCTGGCCATTGATAAGCCTTTTCTTTCCACCTCCAACTCATGCTGTAACCTGACAATCTCTTGGGTTTCATCCTCTGTTTCTTTTCGTAGTTTGCTAATTCTTTCCTTCTCGTATGATATCTCTACTTTGTCATTTATCATGCTTTCCAACTGCTCCTCCACTTCACGCCTTAACCTTGAAAGAATTTCCATTTCAGCACTAATAGCAGCACGGTCCTTCATTAAGACCATATTCTCTTCCTCTCTCTCAGCTCTTAACCTTTCCAGCTCGCGCTTCGCCTCTTCAGCCATTTTTTCCAAAGCATCAATCTTTTCACGTTCCATCGAAAGTTCTTTCTCAAAATTAGCATTAACATCTTTCTCAACTTCAGCTACTAAAGCATTGTGAGCAGATACTGCATTTTCTGCCACTGATTCAGCTTCAATACGTGCTAGCTCCTCACTTACTAGGTCAGAAGCTTCACCAGTTGCAATAGCAACAGCTGCTTGGGCCTTTGTCACAGGCTTATTTGGCTGGAACAATCTTGTACAACCTGTCAGGATAATGACAATAACAAAGGCATATCAATCATTAAAAATAAGATGAAACTTAGAGAAAGTAATTACCAATATAACTTACCAAAAGCAAGTGCTATTATTCCTGGTTCTCCAGTAGACAAGTCAGCTACAAGTGCAGGCAATGCATCTGGATTTATCTTATCAATGTCTATAAAACCAGAAAGTTGGTAGAGGATCTATACAGGAACAAAACGGTAAAATTAATAACATACCCACTATAACATGCAAGAAAGAGATGAAATGAACGTATAAACAAACTCAAAATATAATCTACCTCTCGGTCAGCTTCTGGGAGTTGTCTTTTCTCTAGAGCCATTTTCCAGCTTACAAGTTCCTGGCGTGATAGAGGGCTAGGAAAAAAAAAAAAGAGAAAATAAGAAGCAAACCACAAAAAGGAAGTAAAGTACCCTTGCATCTAAAATAAAGCAATTAATAATGAATGTAAAACTGCAATGCAATTTCACTCATGATTTTAGGTTTTAGTCAGGCTAAGCATATATTCTATTAACATTTTACAAATAAGTTATAATGAGAATGGTTAAGAAAACAATGGGAAAGTAATCGAGAATACAGATGGAAAAAGGCCTTGCAGATGGGCAATAAAATAGTGGGAAATTAGCATTGGAGAAAGCATTAATAGTGGCTATAATTTTAAAAAATTTAGGGGTTTCATTTTAAAGGGCTTAATCAGAATGTCCAAAAAATTTGGGGTTTAAATAAAAAAATTTAAGAATTTTTGAGAGGCTTAATAAGAATTTTTAAAAATTTTGAGACTTGGTTAAAATTTTCAAAAATTTTAAAATGCTTAATAAGAATTACAAAATTTTGGTGGGCCTAATAACAATTTTCCAAAATTTTTGAGGTGTCTACGAGGATCCTCCTCTGAGCATTAACCGAGCTAAATATCAAGGCTTATATTGCAAAATGAGTTTAGTCTGAACAGTAATACCTTTCAGGAGAGAAGTAAACTGGGCCTCGATTGTAATTAAGCAAATCTTGATTTGAAAGCTTGCTTGAGATAAGTCCAGCCTCTGCCAAGCCTGAATCATGCAACTCAATCAGCAAGAATAGTTATAACAAAAAAGAAAGTTACTCTACCAATATGACTAAGAATATAAAGTCCACTTCTTAACCTTGAATCGATGAAAAATCAGGGTCTTCAGGTATGATGTCATCAAATGCAAGTTCAGTAACATTCTCAACGTACATTGCAGGATAAACTTTTGATACTACATTCCTGCAAGCAGCAAAAAGGATTAAATTTACAAGCATAAAGGTATCTATTACATGCAAATTCCTAATGGCTTCACACTGCCATACATGGGAGTAACAAGAAGGCATATATACCTTGAAAGAGCACTGCTTGCTGCCACTAACCACCGAGCATACTCACGACGTGTACAGAGTTCACCAGGTAGAGCTTCAGCCTCAATAACCTGGAAAAGATACATATATATATGAGTAATAGGTCACGAGTTCTCATATTATCTGCAAGGGCGAATACTCTTAATAATTCTGTATCTCAGTAAGAATGAAATACCTTCAAAACTTGAAGAGCTGCAAGTGCCTGCCCCTGAAACTGATCAACAACTGCAGGAACTAGAACCTCTCCAGGGTGAACCTGTAGATCTGCAGAAACTGCAGACGGAGCAGGTATACCAACTGGGGAGAAGGAACTCCTAGGAGTTGGTGATTCAAAATCTGGTATGCTATCTTTAATCCCATCATAATCAATTTTGCTTTGCTCTATTGTTAATGAATGAGCAGGTGCTGACACAGGGGTTGTTTGAGATGACTCATTCTCATTTAACTTATTATCTTCCAGAGATGCATTCTTTATTTCAACCGAGGGCAGTGACATTTGCCGACTCTCAAGGTTTTCTTCAGTTTGAGAGGAATCTATGGTTTCCAGCTTGTCTTCAGGTATAGCCTGAGGTTCTAAAATTGATTCCAACTCTGAACTAACTGAGAAGCCCACAATTGAAGGATCACTGATTGAATTGGAACTAGAAGAAGAATCCACTGAGATACTGGAATTCTCTTTTCCTTCAAGTTTTCCCTCGTTGTCATTGTCTAGGTTTATTGGGTCAGACAAGTTAGTATCAATAGTTTCTTGGACACTAATCAATTTGTCTTCAATCTCTGAAGTTGCTTCAGGTGAACCAATGTCAAGGTTGCTATCTGACTCTCTTAGGCTTGATGCAACAGAAGAGACACCCACAGCATCAGACTCAGGCAAATTAGGTGATATTGGAGTTGTGTCCAGGAAAGCTGACTCCCCATCCAAAGATGAAACATTTTGCCTGTCTTCTTGAATAGAACTGGTGTTACTGGCACTATCACCATTGGATGTCGAACTGTCTACTAAGTAGGTCCCATTGTCATTATCAAGATTATTTTCAGTAGAAGTGCCGTTGGATTCTGTAGGTGCCGAAACATCCTTATGTGTTCCTGTTTCAATTTCATTTTCCTTATGTGTTCCTGTTTCGATTTCATTTTCTTCGGCTTGTTCACTCTCGTTATCAAATGAAACTTCCTGTTGAGCTGTTAAGGGTTCCAACTGCTGTTTGGGTCCTGCAGTCAACAAATGGTATAATCTTTCAACACCAGTTCTCGGGGATTGTTGTCAATTCATCTAAATTAAGTCCAATAAACACAGAAACCAAAAAATTTAACAGAATATAAATAGATAGAAGAGCATGGTAAAGTAGAACCAAGTGAAATTGAAAGAGACGACTTACTGGAAGTGCTTCGATTACTTAGGTACATTGCTGCAAAGGAAAGCCCTGCTACCAGCACAAGTCCAGCTGATCCAGCTCCCATAATTCCTAAAAGCAAACTACTTACGAATTGTTATTAGTCCATAATATGGAAACCAACTATTTTAATTAGTCCAAACAACCCTGAAAGCTATTTTCGGGATTATGCCTCAAATTCAATGCCTAAAAATCATATGATTCATATATGCTTCATTGCTATGAAATAGCTTTGATTGACAGACAGTAAACTAGCATTTAGTGTAAGGAAACATAATTAAAAACTTAATCAGAAAACATAATTAAGAAGCCAAATTGCAAGCAAGAAATGTTTTAACATTTTATTATTCTCTTCTACTCAACTCTTGAAAACAAAACAGACAGCCGAAATTCAGCCAAGAGAAGTAGTGAGAACATTTGTTTGTGCAAGGTATAATAGATAAATACCTCCAAACCTTCTTCTCCCTCCCGAGCCAATGGAATCTTCAACAGTATCCGAATCGGACCAGCCGGAAAAAGTATCCGCCCCAGCAGTGGAGTCCGACACAATCCGCGAAGCAACATTACGACGTCGTTCCAGTTCCTTAGTCCGGCTTAGTGAAACCGAGAGCAGACGAGGACGACGATAATCAAGCAGGAGAAGCGGACGTGGTTCCCTGCAATTCCTGCAACGGAAAGCCAAGCGGAGCTGAGGAGAGCTTGGAGACCACGAGGCAAATGTAGAAGCCATCACAAAGGGAAATGAATTGAGACAGAGAGAGGATGGAGAAGAAGATAGAAGGTGAAAAAGGTAATTTGTTCTAGCTAGGGTTTATGGTTGGTTGGTTGTGTTGATTCCTTCTTTTCGTGCAGACAAAGAGACAAACGGGAACTGTGTGAAACTTTATCTACCTCTCTATGATTACAAAGGGACGCTGCTTCACTTGGAGTCTCCCTCTTGTCTTTTCTTTAATTAAATATACTAAAAAAAAAAAATGATGTCGAAAATAAAAAAAGTCATTATATATTATTTTCATTTTAATCATTATTGTTATATACACTCAGTCATTTTAACCATTCAATTTTAATAAGTCATTTTGTCTTTTAACTTTCTTTAATCTTTTAAGAATTATTTTAGTTTTTCCCATTAAAATCGAGGGAAAAACTTAGAATTTTATATGGAGTTATGTGCGTTTTATAGAAATCTTTTCTTGAGTTTTTACAAGAAAATTCCAACTTTCCTTTTCATTTCCTTTATTTTTTCCAGAATTAATTTTAATTTTTAATAAGAACGAAAAGTACAATTAAAATAATTTTATCTTTTAATTTCTTTTATTTTTTAGTCAAAGAGAAAAATAGGGTTTTACAAAAATTAATTGGTTTTTTAAACAGTGAAAACTTAAATTTTAAATGGAATTGAGTTATAAGTAAAAATGTGACTTTTATCTCAATATTTGAATAGCTTAATTATTTGTAAAACTCATTTAAAAAATTAAAATTAGTTCTATAAAGAAATTTTTTGGTAAAATTTTATAAATTAAAATGAGTGATTAAAATAAAAATTTACGAAAATTGGGTGATTGAAATGAGTATATGTAATGATAAATTAATGACAAGTGACTAAAATGATAAAAGTTGTAACAATGGTGACTAAAATGATAAAAGCATCTAATAATAGAGTTTAAATTTACAAACTTTTATTTTGATGCCCAAAATAAAAGTTTATGAGAGTTAAGTGACTAGCCATATAGTTTACTCGTAAATAAATTGCTTAGCAAGTTTTTTTACCCAAGTTAAGTGCTAGGAAATAAAGCTTAAATACAAAAACTAGTAAAATAAATAAAATTTAATTAATATCTTAGTAGAAAAATCATACTTAATTAAGGTTTGAATAGAAAATTACATATAATTAATGTCTTAATTGAAAGTTAGGAATCAATTAAGTTTTCTCCGAAGTTTCTATTGACTAGGGTGTTCAAAGCAAAATACTTCCCTCGTTGCAATTTTCTGGAGTCGTTGGAAAGGCATAATCCTTCCTTCATTTGGAGAAGCTTGCATGCTGCCAAAAGGTTGCTCTTAAAAGGTACACGTTGGCGCTTTGGTAATGGCGGTGATACAAGAGTGTTTCACGACCCTTGGCTCATGGATGGTCGAGATTTTTATGTTACGTCCTCCCCACTACTAGGCATAAAAGATATGAGGGTGAAAGATTTGTTAAAAAGTGATGGGGGGCTTGGGATAAATCTTTTCTTAAAGGCATTCTAGTTCCGTTGGACGTAGCTCGAGTCATGATCATTCCCTTTAGTCTTCAGCTGCCTGATCTTGTATGGCATTTCACCAAGGTAGTTATACGGTCAAATCTGGTTATGTGCTTGTTGTGAATTCTTTTATCAATATTGAGCAAAACCTTGTTGTTGCTAGCTGGTCGCATATTTGGAATGCCCACCTTCCTCCCAAAGTGAAAGAATTTGTATGGCGTTGTTTAAATAATTTTATTCCATATAGAGCCCATTTGTTGGAAAAGGGGTGCAACGTTGACCCATACTATTCAGGCTATGGTGAGGTGGAGATTGTTGACCATTGTTAGGCCCAAAATACCAAGAGGGGATGAATTAGTTTTTTAAAATTCTTTGCAAAATTATTCTAAATGATGAGGAAAGGGATGAAAAGTTTGGACAAATCGATTTCTAGTGCTTCAACTCCAATTGCCTACCTCCACTATCTTGGTATACCTCAACCAAGGATTTTTCATTTTACTATACTTGAATTGTTACCTTTCAAGGAAAAGGTATTGCCTTTACAACCCATATTTTTTTCACAAGGCTAAGATAGAACATTCTCTTAATTTTTATGGCTCAACTAAAACCCTATAACTTTTTTGGCTCAACTAGAAACCCTTTACAATCTATTTTGTACCTCAAAAACCTTAAATATGTTCTTTACAACAAAGAAAAGATGATCAAACTAACACTGAACCCCTAGTAGGTGTGTGTTTGCGAATTGAAGCTTTAAACACAGAGATTTGAGAGTAAGAAGAGATGTTATAATAAACTCTTAATAATATGTACAAGAGAAGTGAAGAAAATAAAAAATTTAAGTTGATTCTCTTGTGTTTGATGTTTGGATATGTCTCTCTTAAGTATGCTTGGATATGTCTCTCAATAATATGGGCATTGCGGATGAATTCTAGCCATTGGAAGCATTAATTTCGAGCTTAAAAATTGTTCCTGCAATGTATCTCTTGAAATTTGGCAAGATGTCTCGAGATATGGTTGAAAAATAACTGTTGGCAGGCTATGTCTCGAGACATGTCTCTAGACATATTGGCCAATGTCTCTAAACATGCAACCCTTGAAGCAGAGTTTTGCTTCAAAGTTTTCATGTCTCGAGACATATAGTCGTATGTCTCAAGATTTGAATACCAAAGTCCCTTTAAAACATTTTAAACACCTTAGAACATTTTGGTAGTAACCCAAAAACATTTAAATAATTTAAAACACATTTTTGAATACATTGCAAGGATTTGAAAATGGTTTAAAATGTTTGATAAAATTTTAACCATATTTTCACCAAATGACTTGAGAAATATAATACATATAAAATTTATTTTAAATGTTGTTATATCAAAAGCTTGAGACATCAAAACTAACAATCTCCCTCATTTTGATATAACAAAAGTTAAGAGAAATTTGCATTTTGAAAAAGTTCCTTCTAAATTATTTAGTCATTTTCAAAATAGAACTCTCCTTAATAAATATTCCTTGAAAAATTAAGCATAAACACTTAAACAAGACATAAACATATTGAATTTTAATAAGAGATATACCAATGAAGCATTAAACAGTTTCAATAAAATTTAAGACTTTAAAAAGACTTTATACATGCATTCAAGATAAAACATGCTTATGCCTATATGTATAAAATACCTACTAAAACAAATTTACTAAGCCAATAAATTTTTTGATTGATGGTTTAAATATGCCAAAAGTCTATGTACTCTTTTGAAATTTAAAATTTAGTCCCTATAATTTAATTTTATTGTAAGAATTGTTGATATGATTGTTATAAAAAATAGGTAAAACAACCTCTTTAGCCTTCAACATTTATAGTTTTTGTTAAATTGGTCCTTACTCTTTAAAAGTACTTAAATAAATACAAAAAAAGTTTTAAAATTCAAAAGTTTTTTTCTTCATATTTTAATAAAAATTGAAAAATTTGTGAAAGATTAAAACTCTTTAAAATTAAAAATAATTTTAGAAATATGAAAAATATAAAAATTCTAAAATTTTAAAAAGTGTTATTTACTCCATGAATGGTGATAAGGTCTTTTTAAACTTTAAGCTATTTGTTCGGTCTATATTAAATCAATTTTGAACAAATTTTTATTTATTTTAAATCAAATTAATTATACATCAAAAATATTTTATATAAGTTCAATTATAAAGTATATAAAATATTAGTGTAAAATAAATTTTAAACAATGATACAAATTCTAAACCAGTTCAAATTAAATTTATATATATTTTAAAATACACCATATTAAATAGTTTTTATATAAAATGGATCCCATGTTGACAAAAAAAAAAGTAATAAATTAAGTCTTGAAATGTTTATATAATTTATTTTGAAAAAAATTACACTAATTTTTAAATTTTAATTTGAATCGGTTTAGAGTTTGTTTCATCATTTAAAAATTATTTTACACTAATATTTAATATATTTTATAATTAAATTTAATTAAAAATATTTTTGATATATAAATTATTTGAATTAAATTTAAAAAAATACTTGTTCAAATATGATTTAATAATGGCTTAATGATTAGCTCAAACTTTGGAGAGATATTATTACCATTAGAGGTGTTTATGGGTGAGGCAATGCCAAGGCCCGATTTTAGAAAACTTTTTTAGCTTTGAGATGGGCCATTTCACTTTTAATAATAACAAATGATTTTATAATTTAATTAAAAATAATGTTAATATTTTATTTTTTATTATTTTAAATTGTAACACCCCATACCTAACCCGATAATCGGGTTCGACTTAAAGGATATCACATTTTTTGTTGAAGCAACTATGATCAACTATATTCAAATTCCATCATTAAACACTTAGATACGAGTATCACATGTGTGATATACGATATATAATCATTTCTAGGTCATATACGAGCTTAAAGCTCAATGCTATCCTAGGGTCGAACGAGGACTAAACTACAACATTATCAGAACATCCCAGGTTAATTTCACGACATACAGGGTTTGACGTCGTGATTTTGAAGACAGTGAGCAAACTTCCCAATCTAAGGACCAAATTGTAAAGTTCTCAAAATATTACAGGGTCAACGTCACGATATCAAACAGGAGACGTCGCGACGAAGAGGGCTAGTGTTGTGACATTCAAGGTGTGAAGCCGCGACATCCTTGACAATCCATTAACTCCCAATTTCAACCATTCCAAAGCTAACGTATATCAACAATAATTGGCCTTAAGGCCCCAATTAATCATCCAACACAAATAAGACATGCTCAATTTTTGTACCATTTCTAGGCATGATCAAAACCACTTCCATATATTCACAACTCATTTACAAAAAAATTGACCATTTCCAACTTAAGACTAGATAATCATAGGTACATGCCATTTGACCAAAATAGAAAAAGAGCTATTCAAATTTAGTTGAGTTGAAAGCCGCGATCTAAATGCTGACTGCAAATACCTATACTTGCGCACAGAATAAACAAAACCGTGTGCTAAGCGATAAAGCTCAATGGTACTTTCATGATTCAAGATATTATAACATAACATTAGCAATTTAGCATTATAAGCATAATCTCAATATCTACCAATACATATCTCATAATGCAACACAATTCATTATATTATATACATATGAGCATTCTTATAGCAATGACAAACCAATCTACTCAACAATTATCATTTTTAACCAATTCAATTCATTTGCCACTTACCTTTCAATAAGCCATTTATCATTCATATTCAATCATGAATTCAACATCTATACACACATGTCATTGACAGTAAGTCATCCAAATTTCATAATGAATCCATATCATTTACCTTTTAACTTACCATTCAATTCCTTTTTGGAGTCTATCATCTCATTCGTATTCATTTCGGCCCCCAAAGCTCCTTTTCAATTGATTTGCACAATAAGTTATAGGCTTTCTTTATCATAATTCACATATGAACATATTTTATTCATGTGAACATAACATCCAAATCTTTCACATATGAACATATTTCTTTATCATAATTCACATATGAACATATTTGATTGCACAATATGAACTCGCAATATTCAAGTTCGAGTCATGCTAATTGGGAGTATAAATTAAAAATTTGTTGATTGATATTCGAAAATGTATTCGACATTATGAAACTGTACTATAGGTACGTACTTATGAAATATAATTATTGATAGCACGTGAAAGATCATGTAAACTGGTTAAACGAGCCTAAGGGCCGATACGGAACTATAATGGTCGAATTTTTTCGATTAAAAAATTATATATGAGCTTTACTAATTGCATAAAAGTGGAGGAAACATGAATGTAAATCAAATTGGCATGATATGTTCATTGATTAGTTAATTGAAATAATATGTTAGTTGAATCAATTAGCTTATTTAGTTTATATTGTGGCATATGCACATAATTACATTAACTAAAGATTTACATAGTTGTATGTGAATTAGTTAATATTTGCATTTGAAGTTTATTGTATAAAAATGATTTGGATTTTGTATTATATTGTTTTGAATAATGGAAATACCACTAAGTTCTATCGCTTAGCATACAATTTTGTTTTTCGTATGTATGTTAGGTTCGTATTGAGGTTCCAAGCATTGACTTCAGCATCCAGATGAGGAACCCAGACGCAACCATGTTTGTATAGTTTCTTTTGTTGGTTATACGACAGGTACCTAGGTTGTGTTAGAATTTGATAATTCAGTTTGGCCATATGTTATATATATAAAGTTATGAATGTCATAGCTTTTGAGTTAGGCATATTTTGTGATACATGAATTGTAACAGTCCGATTTAGGGCCTAGTTGGGATAGTGGTGTGAGGCCACGAACCCGAGGTGAAATTATGAGTTTTTCAGGTTTATGCCATGTTTGCATGCTAGTATGAAAGTTTTGTAAAGCAATTTTACTAAGTTGAGGTCAATTGGTCCAAAAAGGACTAAATTGCAAAAGTTGCAAAATATGAGTTTCTAGAAGCTTTTTGCATGAAATAGCTTTAGAATAATAATTGTGAGGCCTTAAGTAGCAATTTGCCCAAAATTTAATTTTTGGACAAAATTGGCCTTAAGAGACTATTATAGAAATTTTTAAGAGGAAGGGCATTTTGGTCATTTGGCCTAATTAGTGATTAGATAGGATAAAGATGAGAAAAATTCACTCATCTTCTTCCTTGTGGCTGCTGAAAATTTGGAGACACCATAGCTAGGGTTCTTCATTTTTTTTTCAAGCTCATAGTAAGTTCAACTTAGCCCCGTTTTTAATATTCTTCGTATTTTTGAAGTTCCCGTATTATGAATTAGCTGATTTTAGCTATAAAATGAGCTAAGATGCATGTTCAAAAATCTACCCTTGAATTACATGCTTGTTAAATGATGTTTTATGGAAGTTTAGGAGAGTTTGATGTTAGATAAACATCTTTTCCTTAATGAATTTCATGAAAAATGTTAGTAGGGACCATTTTGTAACAGTTATAAAATTGGTCATACCTACTATAAATAGTGAGAATTGATGATTGTTATGGAAGAGAAAATGATTCAGTTGAGCATGAAGTTTAAGAAAGTTGCATGAAAATCATTTTACGAGAATTGGGGCAAAAGTGCAAATATTAGAAAATATATGGGCAAAATAGTAATTTTGCCAAAGTATGAGTTATGAGTCAATTTAGTCAATATGGTTATTAAATGATCTATTTATGATTATAGATCAAGAAAAACGAAGCCCGGATCGAAACCTAGGCAAGAACAAAGTCGAGGACTAAATTGCACATCTACATACATTTTGTATTGAGGTAAGTTTGTATGATTTCTAAGCTTTATGATTATTATCATTAATTTGCTTAGTATAATGTACAATAATTGTATGAAATGATCATGTTATGTTCAAGCAAGAAATCACGATAATATGTGTAAGCAAGTCCCGATTGAAGATGAATTTCTCTAGGATACTCGATCTACCACACAAGTTATCATGTAAGTCCAAGGCAAGATTGACATTGATCAAGTTATCATGTAAGTCCAAGGCAAGCCTGGCATTGATCAAGTTAACAAGCAAGTTATCATGTAAGTCCAAGGCAAGCTTGGCATTGATCAAGTTATCATGTAAGTCCAAGGCAAGCTTGGGATTGATCAAGTTAGCAAGCAAGTTATTATGTAAGTCGAAGGAAAGCTTGGCATTGATCAAGTTAGCAAGCAAGTTATCATGTAAGTCCAAGGCAAGCTTGGCATTGATCAAGTTATCATGTAAGTCCAAGGCAAGCTTGGCATTGATCAAGTTAGCAAGCAAGTTATCATGTAAGTCCAAGGACTCAAGCTTGGCATTGAGTATGTTATCAAGAGCAAGACTTCATATAAGTCCATGTCAAGATGAGATAACCCATGTAAGACCATGTCTAGGATATGGCTTTGGCATCATATTATGTAGGAAGAGATTTAGTATCCTTGGTTATTCACAGAAATTCATCGGGCAAATGAGTAAGCTAAAAGAAGATAGTAAGAAAGCTAAGAAAGTAAAGTTAGTATCAGGATGAAGTTAGTTGAAGTTGAGTATTATTCATGTTGTGAATGAGAAAGTAGATATCAAGATTATTGTTATTCTAGTATACTGATCAATGTGATCAAGTGATACAGGTATCATGGTTACCTTACAAGTATGATATTAGTAAGTGTCATGATACATGTAAGAATCTATATGAGTAAGTAAGCTCTTTAGCTGAAATTCATGATACCATTGTTTATGTGAAATGGTTTATATTAAGCAATAATGATGCTATGAGTTGTTACATGCAAACTTACTAAGCTATATACTTACGTTATGATTCTTTCTTTCTATGCAGTCCTGCCAAGCTAACTCGTGGATCATTAAAGTCGGAGCTCGCAACACACCATCAACTCTTATTTTAGGTATAGCCAAGTTACTTTACTAAGTATGACATGTATAGGGAACATTCATTTTGGGGACATGTTTTAAGAAGGGCCTTTGTAAAGACTATCGAGTTTATTATTCTTTTGTATATGGCTAAGTGATTGGCCAAATTTGACTAAGCATGTATGTTTATTAAGATCAATGAAGCATGTAGTATTATTCATAAAATTGGGTTGTTATTGCACCGTTGAATTATGTATGGATATGATCTTCATTTCAGGGTGGTTAATGGCTTGGTAAATAGCCTGTAAGTGCCCACACGGTTGGACACACGGGCGTGTGTCAAGACCGTGTTAACCCTGCACCTTAGTATTATTATTCATAATAGGCCACGGGCAAATCCCACGGCGTGTGTGTGTGTGTAAGACACTGATTTGGACATGGGCGTGTTCCCGAACCGTGTTGATTTAGTCAGTATATCAAGGATTACACACGGTCTAAGCCCACGGGCGTGTCATGGTGTGTGAAATTAGTCAATAACCTCCCACGGTTGGTAGACACGGGCATGTCTAAGCCGTGTGGAAATAGTCAGTAGCCCTACATGGTTTAAGGGCATGGGCGTGCTTAAGGGTACACGGGCGTGTTCCAAGTCACACGGGCGTGTGAACCCTGCTTCAAAAATGAGTTATTTGATTTTAATTCCAAAAGTTTTCTGACATGAGTTAAAGGCCTTGTAGGCCCTTGTTATAAGTGTTGACTAAGAAAGTGAAGTTTTTAAGTTGGAACGAAGTTTTATAGCTCTTAAGTACATGTTTAAGTGAGTTCAAGCATAGTAATGTCTCGTATCCAGACCCAGTATCGGTCTTGGGTTCGGGGTGTTACATTTAGTGGTATCAGAGCTACTGTTTAGTCAGTTCTAGCACTAACGTCGCATGAGCATGAGTCTAACTATACATGCCATACGTAAGAATGTTTTTATAATGATAGTGTGGCGACTCCTGACGACTTAAATTATGTTTATACATATTATAAATGGATCCCGAAAGAGCTGAGGCGGATGATGCAGAAAGTAATGCACCAGCTCCCGCAGAAGGGATGGTGCCGTATGAGAATGAGAATAGACCCACTACGATGAGTCAAGAAAGAGGAGAAGAAGAGGCTATAGAAGCCTTCCTCCATATGATGGATGCCTGGTACACGGAGTTTGTTCGAGTGAACCCGAATGCACAACCCCCTCCACCCCCGCCTGTTCCACAACATACTCCAGTAGCCCCTCAAGTAGTAGAGGTGGTAAGAGGAGGTAAACCTCCAATTGATAGGATCAGGAAGCATGGGGCAGAAGAATTTTGAGCTAGAAAAGATGATGATCCAGAAAGAGCTGAGTTCTGGTTAGAAAATACCATCAGAGTATTTGACGAACTGTCCTGCACACCAGATGAATGCATGAAGTGTGTAGTATCTCTTTTAAGAGATTTTGCTTACCAATGGTGGAACACCCTTGTGTCGGTGGTACCAAGGGAAAGGATCTCATGGGAATTCTTCCAAGAAGAGTTTAAGAAAAAGTATATCACCAGAGGTTTGTAGACCGTAAGAGGAAAGAATTTCAGAAGTGGAGCAAGGTAAGATGTCGAATCGATTATGAGCGAGAGTTAAAGACGACTCAAACAAATACGCTCGCGAATGTGTGTCCACTGAGGCCATTATGAGTAAAAGGTTTGAAGATGGTTTAAATGAGGACATTAAGCTGGTTGTTGCTATCCTCGAATTAAAAGAATTCGTTGTACCAGTGGAAAGGGCTTGCAAAGCCGAAGAACTAGTAAAAGAGAAGAAGAAATTTGAAATGGAGTCTCGCGATTCTAGAAAGAGATAGTGGAACAAGTCGTTCCAATCGTCATCCAAGAAGTCAAGAGATTTTTTAGCTTGATCAGCTACTTCCACTGGGTTTTCAAGGAAAGACAAGAGTAAGCAGTATTCGGGAAATAAAGCACAGACCACTTCAGTTGCAAGTGTTGGGAATTTTAGAAGGATGTCCACAGTGTGGCAGACGCCATTTGGGAGAATGCCGAGCACACGAAAATGTATGTTTTAGATGTGGTTTCCAAGACCATTTCATAAAGGATTGTCCAGAGATGACTAAAGAGGAGAGAACTCAGAACTCGAGATCCGGGAGTATAGTCAGAGAGAGACCACAGAGGAACCCGGTAAGTGGTTCAAGTGGAAGAGGTAACCCTAGAGAGCAGGTCGCGAGACCCGAGGGCAGAGTGCCTGCAAGGACTTATGCCATTCGCACTAGCAAAAAGGCATATTCCCCTGATGTTGTTACGGGTACCTTTTCTCTTTATAATACCAAAGTTATTGCTTTAATAGACCCCGGATCCACACACTCTTTCATTTGCATGAAATTAGTACCCGGTTTGTGTGTGCCTATAGATACCACAGAATTTGTGATTAAGGTGTCTAATCCTTTAGGCAAGAGTATGTTAGTTGATAGAGTTTGTAAAGATTGTCCATTAATGATTAGAGGTCATTGTTGTAAAGAAAATCTTATGTTGTTACCATTTGATGAATTCGACCTCATTCTTGGTATGGACTGGTTGACTACTTATAATGTAATTGTAAATTGTGGAAAGAAATATATTGAGATGAAATGTGAGAATGGGGATACTCTTCATGTAGAATCAGATGAGCAAGGTAGATCATCGGTAATAATTTCTCATATGATGGCCCAGAGATATCTAAAAAAAGGGTATGAAGCATTTTTGACCTTTGTATTGAATGATAAAGAGACAGAGTTAAAGATTGAATCAGGGCTGATAGTATGTGAGAATGTGGATGTTTTTCCTGAGGAATTACCAAGATTACCACCAGTTAGAGAAGTTGAGTTCAGCATTGAGCTAACTCCCGGTACTGTACCAATATCCACTACTCCTTATAGAATGGCTCCAACAGAGTTGAAAGAGTTGAAGTTACAGTTGCAAGTGTTGATAGACAAAGGCTTTGCAAGATCAAGTTGTTCACCATGGGGCACTCCGGTTTTGTTAGTGAAAAAGAAAGATGGCACCATGAGATTGTGTATTGATTACCGTCAGCTTAATAAAATGACAGTAAAGAACAAGTACCCATTACCTAGGATCGACGATTTGTTTGATCAATTGAAAGGAGCGACTGTGTTCTCCAAAATAGACTTGAGATCAGGGTGCTACCAGATGAGAGTGAAAGAGACTGCCTTTCGAATAAGATATGGGTATTATGAATTTTTAGTCATGCCCTTTGGGTTGACCAATGCTCCTGCGGTATTCATGGACTTAATGAACCGCATTTTCAGACCATACCTTGACAAGTTTGTAGTCGTTTTTATTGACGACATACTGATTTATTCCCAAGACGAGAATGAACATGCTGATCATCTATGGATAGTTTTACAGACTCTTCGAGAAAATCAATTGTATGCCAAATTCAGTAAAAGTGAATTTTGGCTCAAGGAAGTGGGATTCCTGAGACATATTGTCTCGGGAGATGGAGTCTGAGTAGATCCAAGTAAGATCTCAGCTATAATAGACTGGAAACCACCGAAGAACATCACTGAGATTAAAAGTTTTCTGGGCCTAGCTGGCTACTATAGACTATTTGTCAAGGGGTTTTCTATGATTGCAACCGCCATGACTAAATTTTTACAGAAGAACGTAAAGTTTGAGTGGTCGGAAAGATGCCAACAAAGTTTTGAGAAGTTGAAAACAATGCTGACAGAAGCTCTAATCTTAGTACAACCCGAACCAGGGAAAGAATTTGTAGTCTACAGCGATGCATCCTTAAATGAATTGGGCTGTGTACTCATGTAAGAAGGCAAAGTGATTGCTTATGCCTCAAGACAGTTAAAACCTCATGAGAAAAATTATTCGACGCATGACTAGAATTGGCCGCCATAGTCTTCGTATTGAAGATCTGGAGACACCATTTATATGGTGAACAATGTCAGATTTTCACTGATCACAAAAGTTTGAAGTACTTGATAATGCAGAAAGAGTTGAACTTCAGACAATAAAGATGGTTAGAGTTGATAAAGGACTATGAGTTGGTCATCGACTACCATCCAGGAAAGGCGAAAGTAGTCGCTGATACTTTGAGTCTCTGTTTATTTTAAGAGCATTGAATTCAAGGATATCCTTATCCTATGATGGTTCTATTTTAGCTGAGTTGAGAGCAAGACCAATGTTCCTTCAAGAGATCTTGGAGGCTCAAAAAGAAGATAGTGAATTGCAAGTTAAAAGAGCTCAATGCGAGTCAGATGCTGAATCCGACTTTCGGATTAATTCTGATGGATACTGGATGTTCAGAGATAGAGTTTGTGTTCCGAGAAAAGAAGATCTTATACAAAGAATTTTGTATGAAGCACATAACAGGTGTTTATCTGTACATCCAGGTAGCACCAAGATGTATAATGATCTAAAGCAACAATATTGGTGGCTGAAAATGAAGAAAGACATTTCAGAATTTGTTACCAAGTGCATAATTTGTCGACAAGTAAAATTTGAACACCAAGTACCTTCAGTTTGCTTGACCCATCTTGGTCCCCGAGTGGAAATGGGATCAGTATCACTATGGATTTCAGAACGGGTTTACCGTTGTCTCCGAGCAAGAAAGATCTTTGTTTGGGTAGTGGTTGATAGACTCAAGAAGTCAGCCCACTTTATACCTGTATGAGTGGATTACTCCCTAGATAAGTTGGCAAACTTGTATGTTTCAGAAATAGTAAGACTTCACGGAGTTCCCTTATCGATCATATCGGATAGAGATCCAAGATTCACTTCCAGATTTTGGAAGAAGCTGCAAGAAGCTTTGGGTACAAAATTGAGTTTTAGCACAGCTTTTTGCCCTTAGACTGACGGTCAGTCAGAAAGGTTAATTCAAGTACTCGAGGACATGCTCAGATGTTGTGTTTTGGAATTCCAAGGCAGTTGGGAAAAGTTTCTCCCATTGGTAGAATTCGCCTATAATAATAGCTTTCAAGCGAGCTTAAAGATGGCGCCTTATGAGGCCCTATATGGGCGTAAGTGCCGAGCTCCCTTGTTTTAGACTGAACTCAAGGAGAGCCAAATTCACGGGGTTGATTTGGTTAAAGAAGCTGAAGAGAAAGTGAAAGTAATTCAAGAATGTTTAAAAGTTGCCTCAGACAGACAGAAATCCAATTCGGATTTAAAGAGAAAAGAGATCGAGTACCAAGTTGGGGATAAAGTCTTTTTGAAAGTATCACCATGGAGAAAAGTTCTTAGATTTGGCCGTAAAGGCAAATTAAGTCCGCGTTTTATTGGACCCTACGAGATTACTGAGAGAGTTGGACCGGTAGCTTACCGTTTGGCTTTGCCATCAGGATTAGAGAAGATACATGATGTGTTTCACGTGTCAATGTTACGACGCTACAGATCAGACCCTTCACATGTAATTACCCCTTCAGAAATAGAGATTCGCCCCGACATGGCTTGTGGTGAAGAACCAGTCAAGATTTTGGCTCGGTAAGTCAAGCAACTGAGGAATAAGAGTATTGCCTTAGTAAAAGTATTGTGGCAAAGACATGGAATCGAAGAATCTACATGGGAACCAGAAGAGAGTATAAGAAACCAGTATCCAAACCTTTTTGCTGGTAAGATTTTCGAGGACGAAAATCCCTAAGGGGGGAGAATTATAACAGCCCGATTTAGGGCCTAGTCGAGATAGTGGTGCGGGGCCACAAACTCGAGGTGAAATTATGAGTTTTCTAGGTTTATTCCATGTTTGGATGCTAGTATGAAAGTTTTGTAAAGCAATTTTATTAAGTTGAGGTCAATTGGTCTAAAAAGGACAAAATTGTAAAAGTTGCAAAATATGAGTTTCTAGAAGCTTTTTGCATGAAATAGCTTTAGAATAATAATTGTGAGTCCTTAAGTAGCAATTTGCCCAAAATTTAATTTTTGGACAAAATTGGCCTTAAGAGACTATTATAGAAATTTTTAAGAGGAAGGGCATTTTGGTCATTTAGCCTAATTAGTGATTAAATAGGATAAAGATGAGAAAAATTCACTCATCTTCTTCCTTGTGGCTGCCGAAAATTTGGAGACACCATAGCTAGGGTCCTTCATTTTTTTCAAGCTCATAGTAAGTTCATCTTAGCCTGCTTTTAATATTCTTCGTATTTTGAAGTTCAGATTATGAATTAGCTAATTTTAGCTATAAAATGAGCTAAGATGCATGTTCAAAAATCTACACTTGAATAATATGCTTGTTAAATGATGTTTTATGGAAGTTTAAGAGAGTTTGATGTTAGTTAAACATCTTTTCCTTAATGAATTTCATGAAAAATGTTAGTAGGGACCATTTTGTAACAGTTATAAAATTGGTCATACCTACTAGAAATAGTGAGAATTGATGATTGTTATAGAAGAGAAAATAATTCAGTTGGGCATGAAGTTTAAAAAAGTTGCATGAAAATCATTTTACGAGAATTGCGGCAAAAGTGCAAATATTAGAAAGTATAGGGGCAAAATAGTAATTTTGCCAAAGTATGAGTTATGAGTCAATTTAGTCAATATGGCTATTAAATGATCTATTTATGATTATAGATCAAGAAAAATGAAGCCCAGATCGAAATCGAGGCAAGAACAAAGTCGAGGACTAAATTGCACATCTACATACATTTTGTATATTGAGGTAAGTTTGTATGATTTCTAAGCTTTATGATTATTATCATTAATTTGCTTAGTATAATGTACAATAATTGTATGAAATGATCATGTTATGTTCAAGCAAGAAAGCACGATAATATGTACAAGCAAGTCCCGATTGAAGATTAATTTCCCTGGGATACTCGATCTACCACACAAGTTATCATGTAAGTCCAAAGCAAGATTGGCATTGATCAAGTTATCATGTAAGTCCAAGGCAAGCTTGGCATTGATCAAGTTAACAAGCAAGTTATCATGTAAGTCCAAGGTAAGCTTGGCATTGATCAAGTTATCATGTAAGTCCAAGGCAAGCTTGGGATTGATCAAGTTAGCAAGCAAGTTATTATGTAAGTCCAAGGCAAGCTTGGCATTGATCAAGTTATCATGTAAGTCCAAGGCAAGCTTGGCATTGATCAAGTTAGCAAGCAAGTTATCATGTAAGTCCAAGGACTCAAGCTTGGCATTGAGTATGTTATCAAGAGCAAGACTTCATATAAGTCCATGTCAAGATGAGATAACCCATGTAAGACCATGTCTAGGATATGGCTTGTGCATCATATTATGTGGGAAGAGATTTAGTATCCTCAGTTATTCACAGAAATTCATCGGGCAAATGAGTAAGCTAAAAGAAGATAGTAAGAAAGCTAAGAAAGTAAAGTTAGTATCAGGATGAAGTTAGTTGAAGTTGAGTATTATTCATGTTGTGAATGAGAAAGTAGATATCAAGATTATTGTTATTCTAGTATAATGATCAATGTGATCAAGTGATACAGGTATCATGGTTACCTTACAAGTATGATATTAGTAAGTGTCATGATACATGTAAGAATCTATATGAGTAAGTAAGCTCTTTAGCTGAAATTCATGATACCATTGTTTATGTGAAATGGTTTATATTAAGCAATGATGATGCTATGAGTTGTTACATGCAAACTTACTAAGCTATATGCTTATGTTATGATTCTTTCTTTCTATGCAGTCCCGCCAAGCTAACTTGTGGATCATTAAAGTCGGAGCTTGCAACACACTATCAACTCTTATTTTAGGTATAGCCAAGTTACTTTACTAAGTATGGCATGTATAGGGAACATTCATTTTGGGGACATGTTTTAAGAAGGGCCTTTGTAAAGACTATCGAGTTTATTATTCTTTTGTATATGGCTAAGTGATTGGCCAAATTTGACTAAGCATATATGTTTATTAAGATTAATGAAGCATGTAGTATTATTCATAAAATTGGGTTGTTATTGCACCATTGAATTATGTATGGATATGATCTTCATTTCAGGGTGGTTAATGGCTTGGTAAATAGCCTGTAAGTGCCCACACGGTTGGACACACGGGGTGTGTCAAGACCGTGTTAACCCTGCACCTTAGTATTATTATTCATAATAGGCCACGGGCAAATCCCACGGCCGTGTGTGTGTGCCGTGTAAGACACACGGTTTGGACATGGGCGTGTTCCCAGACCGTGTTGATTTAGTCAGTATATCAAGGATTAGCACACGGTCTAAGCCCATGGGCGTGTCATGGCTGTGTGAAATTAGTCAGCAACCTCCCACGGTTGGTAGACACGGGCGTTTCTAAGCCGTGTAGAAATAGTCAGTAGCCATACACGGTTTAAGGGCATGGGCGTGCTTAAAGGTACACTGGCGTGTTCCAAGTCACACGGGCATGTGAACCCTGCTTCAAAAATGAGTTATTTGATTTTAATTCCGAAAGTTTTCTGACATGAGTTAAAGGCCTCGTAGGCCCTTGTTATAAGTGTTGACTAAGAAAGTGAAGTGTTTAAGTTGGAACGAAATTTTATAGCCCGTAAGTACATGTTTAAGTGAGTTCAAGCATAGTAATGTCTCGTATCCAGACCTAGTATCGGTCTTGGGTTCGAGGTGTTACATGAATGGTCTATTTGTTTAAGTGTCAATACGCGTATGTTTATAAATGCAAATTTGTTCAATGAAGAACTTAAAAGAATTGTTGAATTGGTTGATTGTTTGAATTGGAAAAATGGTACATTTAGGCAATATGAACTTATTTGAGATATAAATTTTGGGTGGACAATAATTGAAACTGAATTTGAAAGGTATTAGGTGTTTGCAAAAAAGTACCAAAACTTATCCATTTGAAGACAATATGTCATGTCATAACGTGGAATGGTAGTTGTTATGACAAGATGTCCGACTTTTTCTCTCTCTCCTTTCTTTTCGAATGAAAAGAGAGAAAGGTATGATTCAACACCCGGGAATTAAAATAAAATATAAAAATCCTGGATTTACTACAAGTGTGACAGTCAGTTGTAATATTTGTATTGTTACAATGGAGCACTAAAGATTCCAAGAATCGAACCAAAGACAGTCGTGGATTGAACAATTTCTAAATGACGTGCGTGTAAAATAAAAAGTCTAACCAACTAATCTCAAAAATAAAATATTACGGCAAATCATAGAATCAAGGTAGATAAATATAATTTACTTTCAAGCTAACAAGGACTAAATTGTAAAATATGCAAAGTTACGAAATTAACAATTAAATAACAAACAATGATTGGTTGATCTTGATGTGATTCCTTAATCCTCAAATTAGGGATCCAATTCACTTAAACGCCCAAAATGGCTCCATTTTACCTCTCGGTTTCAAGTTTACCAAGTTAGACAAATTAATTTGGATTATCTTTTGATCTCATTAGTTAACATGGGACTAGTGAATTGGTGCCCAACAAGATCTCCTCTCGATCTCACTTGCCTATATGTTCCCTTAAGGTTGTCAATCCTAAGTTTTTTGGTTCATTAAAATTAGTCTAATTTATTATGATTTGGTCCCTCATCCAAAAATCAGCTCACCACATCTTCATTAACCAACATCTTACAGATTTAGATACTTATATCTAAAATAAAACTCATGAATGAGAATGAAAAATATGGAAATCATTAAAGAAAGCTTGATAAAAATATAAAAGTCGGGATTTTTATGCAAGAAAACTTAAAGGGCATGTAAAAGGAAGCATTCCACAAGAAAATCTAAAACAATAAAAGTAAAAGGAACAAAGTTTAACAAGTGCAATGTAAAAGAAACTGAAATATGATAAACCGTAATATGTTCATATTTTAATCCCACATTTAGCATACTTTTGGATGATTTATTCCCTGAATTGTGGAATTTGGTGCTTCTAATCCTTTAATTTCATATTTTATACTTAGGAAAGCACCGGAGGATGAAAAGAACGAGAAACGGGCCGAAAACGGAGAAAATGGGCTAAAGTACGAATTGCGCACGGCCTAGGCCCGAAACACTCGGCCGTGCCTCCTTAGCAGATCTGACCACGGCCTGGCCTCGAATCATACGGGCGTGCCACACGGGCATGTCCCTGCAGCAGCAAAGAAGATTTCCATTCGGATTAGGGTACTTAGAGGCAAAGAAAGACATTCCAAAAGCCTAAATAAACATCCTAGAGGCCAACCTTAAAGAAGGCATTCAGCTAGGCCAAAGAGCCAAGCCAGAGGGCCAGAATTGTGGGATTCACTTGAAGAAAGCCAGTTGATTCATCTCAAGAAGTCAGAGTCATACTCAAGCCTGAGGATCTCTCCTTCAATTCCTTCAGGGGGTTTTAGGGTTTTTTTATGTTTTGTTTTATATTTTCTTTTGAGATGTATTCTTTTATAATCATGAACTAAACCCCTCAAATACTTGAGGGGGATGAAACCTAAGACGGATCTTGTTATTGTTTTATGAACTATATGATAAATACTTGATTTGTTCTTAACTATGTGTTCTTAATTCTTGCTTTGATATTTCAGGATATTAATTCAAGTATTCATGCCCTTAGGTAGAGTAGGAATATTCCCTATTTAGGAGTAAATCTAGCATAGTTAAGCGGAATGGATCGCAACCCTAGAGATAAGATGACGAAAATCTGCCGGATTAGGATCAAACCTAATATGGGAGTCCATAGATCGAGTTAATGCAATTCTAGGGGTTTTAATTAGAAAGAGATTTCAATTAATCAACCTAGGGTTAGATGTTAGTAGCCTCGAGAGAGGTATTAATATAAATTAGGGAATCCTATGGATCAAGTCAAGTGAATAAATAAATGCAGTTCGAGTTAGATAACAAGTGAAGTCTAGGTGGATTCTTCCTAGTATTGTCTTAAATCAATTGGTTTTCCCACAAGTATTTCCCCAATTCATTCTCTGTGTTTTAGCATCTTTAGCTTAGTAGTTAGTTAATTTTAGATTAAACAACAATTCTCTTGATTCTTAGGCTAAATAATAAAAAGAAAGTTAGTATTAGTACTTTTGGTTCCCTTGGGTTCGACAATCCGGTCTTGCCACTAAACTATACTACTGTTCGATAGGTGCGCTTGCCTCAATCGTGGTGATGGTTAGTTTCTAGGCTCAATCATTCATTATATAAATTTTAAGACTTTTTCCACCACCATCAAGTTTTTGGCGCCATTGCCGGGGAACTGAAATATTAAAAACGCTCAATTTTTATTACTTTAGCCATATTTTATTTTTGCAATTGAATTTTATTTTTACTTTTCTAATTTTATTTTTCTTTTTATCTGTTCCTAGTAGGTACCTCTAGTTTATGACTAGAAGGAACCCGACAAGACCCTTAGTTTACGACAGTGATATTGAAGGTACATTTCGCAGAAATTATAGAGAAATAAGGCGAAGCTTAAACTACATACAAGAATAGTAAGAGAACGAAATTAATACTCCTGAAGAGATGGCTGAGAATAATCCGCTACCTCAGGAGGTGGCCGAAAATCATGCTCCTCAAACTATATATGATTATGCTAAACCTAATTTAATAGGGACTGAATCGAGTATTGTTAGGCCTGCTATAGTTGCTAATAATTTTGAACTGAAACCTAACACTATTCAAATGATTAAACAATTTGTTCAATTTGATGATTTGCAAGACGAAGACCCAAATACTCATTTAGCAAATGTTCTAGAATTCTGTGATACCTTTAAAATAAATGACGTTTCTGAAGATGCCATTTGTCTTCGGTTATTTCCCTTTTTGCTAAGGAATAAAGCCAAACAGTGGTTGAATTCTCTTCCACGAGGATCAATCACTACATGGGATCAAATGATTGAAAAATTTTTATTAAAATATTTTTCACCGACCAAAACGGCCAAATTAAGGAATGTTATCTCTTCTTTTATGCAGATGGATCTAGAAACACTATACGATGCATGAAAGAGATACAAGATCTATTGAGAAGGTGCCCACACCATGGATTACCCTTGTGGCTATAGGTCCAAACCTTTTACAACGGTGTGAACCCTTCAATGAGACAACTGATTGATTCAGCAGCCGGCGGAACCCTAAATAACAAAACTCCTGAGGCGGCCTATGAGTTTATAGAGGAGATGTCACTGAAAAACTATCAGTGGCAAGTTACAAGGACAAGGCCAACAAAAACAGTCGGAGTTTTCAACCTCGACGCAGTCACCATGCTATCAAATCAGGTAGAGATGTTAAATAAAAAGATTGATGGTTTGTGTGGTTCCTTGTAGGTACACTCAGTAATGCAATATGATTCAAACCTAGGAGGTGTGGCGAATCATGAGTACCCACCCTACAATTACTGGGTGTACCTACAAGGTGATTCAAACCTAGGAGGTGTGGTGAATCATTAGTACCCACCCTACAATCCTGGCATGGAAAGCGAATAGATAAACTATACAGGTAACAATTTTAAACCTCAAAATAACCCTTACAGTAATACTTATAATCCAGGTTGGAGGAACCACCCCAATTTCTCGTGGGGTGGTTAAGAAAATCAGAGACAACAACCCCTTCCAAACTTCCAACAACAGCCCTACCCACAGGGAAAAAAGCCGAACCTTGAGGAGATGCTGACAAAATTCATCGCGGTGTCAGAAACTCATTTCCAAAACACTGAGACAACACTAAAAAATCAACAAGCATCGATTCAAGGGATCGAGAACAAGTTAGGGAAACTCGCTAAGCTGATCTCTGAACGACCACAAGGTAGCTTGCCAAGTAACACTGAGACTAACACAAAGGAGCAACTTCAAGCCGTAACAGCTCAAAATAGTGAAGGGTTAGTGGAATCTGAATCTGAACCAAGGCAAGAATCTGTGGTAAGTGAAGGTGAGGTTGAGGTAAGCCAAGAAAAGCCAAAACTGGTAATTAAAGAATAACAACCTCGAATACCATACCCCAATGCGATAAAGAAAGACGACACAGACGAACAGTTCGGTAAGTTTCTTAAACTTTTAAAGAAATTACATATTAACTTACCATTTCTTGAAGCTCTTTCGCAGATGCTAGATTTAAGGAAATTTTTAAAAGAGCTTTTAATAAACAAGAGAAAGTTAGATGAGGAATCTCATGTGGAACTAAACGCAGTGTGCTCAGCAATGTTACAAAACAAACTACCACAAAAATTAAAAGACCCAAGGAGTTTTACAATTCCATGATTAATTGGTAGTTTATCTATTGATAATGCTTTAGCTGATTTAGGGGCAAGCATCAATGTTATGCCTTATAAAATATTTAAACAGCTAGGTCTAGGGAAACCCAAACAAACTAGGATGAGTATTCAATTAGCTGATAAGACTATTCAAATTCCTAGGGGTATAATTGGAGACGTACTTATGAAAATTGGCAAATTCATATTCTGAGTAGATTTGTTGTTTTAGCCATGGATAAGGACAATAGTATCCCCTTAATTTTAGGAAGACCCTTTTTAGCAATTGCCAGAGCTAAAATTGATGTTGGTACAGGTGAACTCACACTTCGTGTAGGTGATAAATCAATCAGTCTTCAAGCTCTCGAGCAATAAAGGTGAGAATTTAAATTCAATTAATAATCATTTAATTCAACCTTCCTTATAGGAAACACCACGAAGCTACATATTTGAGCCAGATCATAAACTGAATACAAACAATGAGATAACTCATGAGGAACGAAGGCTTCAGGTCGACGGACTAGACGAGTGGAAAACACATTTCAAGGAGAAATCAAAGCCACACGAAGTGAAACCGAAGGAACCCCTAGACAAGCTTATAGGAGCATCAAATCACTTCAAAATAGGAGATCAGGTACTGTTAGATAAAACAGACCCTCGGATCACCATATCAGGCCTAAATACAAACGAAGAGATCTCTTTTAAAGTACTTAATGTCTTCCCATATGGAACAGTCGAGGTAAGCAATTCTATATTTGACACTTTTAAGCTAAATGTCACTTAACTGAAACTATATAATGATAGCATGAGAAAGGATTTCCACCTCCACAAACCAAAATGATTATGCGAATGAGAGGTAAAGTCTAGCTTAGGACTTTAAACGAGCGCTTCTCAAGAGGCAACCCTAGCACTAACCCCATTAAATTTTACATTTATTTTATCTTCTTTCTTTTAGCACCTAACTATAAACTAACCAAAGTGCAGATTTCCATACCACATGGCCTTGCACACGGCTGTGGCTATCGCCGTGTGGACACTACAGATTTGAGTACAGGGGCGTGGCTGAGATCGTGTAGAAACAGGAAGAAAATTTTCCCCAAGACACGAGCTCTGATTAAACACCACGGCCGTGTGATGCGGCCTTGGTCGAAACTGCTAAAGAACACGGGATGCGATAAATCCACACGGCCGTGTGAGGCGGCCGTGGTCGACATTATCAACTTTTTCATATTTCATCGCCGCCCCCACCTCGCGATCCAGCCGATGACGAGGACCTTTGAGGCTTTTTATTTTCTTTATTTTTCATTTTTAATATTTATTTTTCATTTTATATTTATTTTTAGTTCTTAATTAACTTTTTACCTTTCTTGTTTAAAACTTTTATTAGTACAATTTAATTTCTGTTATCACTAGCTGTCTAACTCTCGAGTATCTCTAACAACACCCATTAAATAGTACTCCCTGAAAATTTAATTGATGACTTGGTAGTTTAAAAAGGTTCAATGTGCCACTTCGAGAATGAAAACATCACCGGAGTATTCACCACCAGACTCACCTATATCTAAGTCATCATCATGAATCATCCTCCAAGGATTTCATCCAAAATTCAAGATGTTTCACTTCTCTCCCTAACTTATGATTTTCTTACTATATTATAAATATATATATTTGTACATTGAGGGCAATGTGCATCTTAAGTGTGGGGGGTGAATTTTATGCCCTAACTTTTTAAATTTCTGAATTATGTCTTGTCTTAAGAGATTTTCTCATATCACTAATTAGAATGAAATTTCTGTTGATTTATGATTTTTATTGATATGTTTTAGAATAAGTCATTGGTAATTGTGCATTGATGATTTAAACTTTAAGATACTAGAGAATCAAGCATGATAAGTCTATTTTCAAAAATTAAAATTTTGCCTAAATCTAATTATTACCTTGAAATTTGAAATTTACAAAGTTGATATCAAAAACCATAATTTTTGTGAGATTTTGAGCCTTTTAGAGCATATATTCTTTTCTTACTCACTTTATTGATTATGAGCGTGTCAATACTGATTTGTTATTCTAGAACTTGCTTTGATTATACATGTCAAGACCACACCTTTGATTTGATATACTGAGATGATAAAGGCACTTAGGATTTAACCCACTTACTCCACTAAAAGCCTACCTTCACAATTAACCTCTAGTGAAACCCTTTGATCCTAAAAACTCTTTTTTTTATTCACCCACTAATATTAACCTAAAACCCATCTTGTATTTGTTATCACCGTTTCTCTTGACTACCCTTTTTGTTGAGATTTGATTTTGAGCAGTTGCCTAACTATGTTCTATATTTCAGTTGATAAAGTTCTTTCTTATTACTTGATTTGTTCTTAAAAAAAATCAAAGTATATTCATTATTAGTTCTATAATTAAGTGAGATTATACATTTAAATTCAACATCTTAAAGAAGAAGCTCGTATTATTAGTTTTAATTTTTCAATTGATGTAATTATTCAGGATTAGTTCATTTTTTCTAGTTAGGTAAATTGTCAATTCAATCTCGATTTTAACCTTCTAATTCAGCCTTTATCCACACCTTTAACCTAAGCCCCATTACAACCCTTTAAAGACCTTTTGATTTGTGTATCATTTCATTTGATAGTGGTAGAGATTTGATTTTCAAGTAAGCCTATGGGATTAACTTTTCATGTTTGACTGATGAGTGCTTTATTTTGAACCTTAAACACCATGAGTGATTTGAGTGAATCTTTAGTGAGGATGCCAACTCTTGTCGATTTTGAATTAAAGGTAATTATTCGGATAAGGGAAAACACCTATGTTTTCATTCTATAAACTTATGACTTTGATTGTTTGAATCTTTAGGACTCTTTGAGTTAAATTATCCATGTGTTCTATTAATTATGATGAGGCATTGTTGATGAAAATTATGAATCGAGGGAAGTTAATTTTAATTGTGAGTTGAGAATTTTGCTTAAGGACAAGCAAATGCTTAAGTGTGGGGGTATTTGATAAACCGTAATATATTCATATTTTAACCCACATTTAGCATACTTTTGAATGATTTATTCCTTGAATTGTGAAATTTGGTGCTCCTAATCCTTTAATTTCATGTTTTATACTTAGGAGAGCACTGGAGGATGAAAAGAATAAAAAACAAGCCAAAAACAGAGAAAATGGGCCAAAGTGCGATTGCACACGGCATGGGCCCGAAACACTCGACCGTGTCCTTAGCAGATTCGACCACGGTCTGACCCCGAATCACACGGGCGTGCCACACGGGCGTGTCCCTGCCGCAGCAAAGATGATTTCCATTCGGATTAGGGTACTTGGAGGCAAGGAAAGAGGGAGTTCAGCTAGGCCAAGGATCCAAGCTAGAGGGCCAGAATTGTGGGATTCACTCGAAGAAAGCCAGTTGATTCATCTCAAGAAGCCAGAGTCATACTTAAGACTGAGGATCTCTCCTTCAATTCCTTTAGGGGGTTTTAGGGTTTTTCTTATGTTTTGTTTTATATTTTCTTCTGAGATGTATTCTTTTATAATCATGAACTAAACCCCTCAAATACCTGAGGGGGATGAAACTTAAGACGGATCTTGTTATTGTTTTATGACCTATATGATAAATACTTGGTTTGTTCTTAACTATGTGTTCTTAATTCTTACTTTGATATTTCAGAATATTAATTCAAGTATTCATGCCCTTAGGCAGAGGAGGAATATTCTCTGTTTAGGAGTAGATCTAGCATAGTTAAGCGGAGTTGATTGCAACTCTAGAGATAGGATGACAAAAATCTACCGGATTAGGGTCAAACCTAATATGGGAGTCCATAGATTGAGTTAATGCAATTCTAGGGGTTTTAATTAGAAAGAGATTTTAATTAATCAACCTAGGGTTAGACGTTAGTAGCCTCGAGAGAGGTATTAATATAAATTAGGGAATCCTATGGATCAAGTCAAGTGAATAAATCATCTGGTTAAGAGTTAGATAATAAGTGAAGCCTAGGTGGATTCTTCCTCGAGTATTGTAACATCCTGGAATTAGGGGTTCTGCATGTTATGTTCTTCTACGTGTTTGGCTTGTTCTATTTGATATTTTGGTGTGTTTGGGGGTCTTGGGAAGGCTCAGGGTCAAGCTAGGACCTTGGTAAAATTTTGGTTTATGGGCATTTTAGGGGGAGAGATGATTGAGGCAGGTTTTAAGAATATCTTCTTGTGGTTGTTGACAGAGGAAGGAATGTGGTGTGGCTGCAAGGTGACGACACTTAAGGATCAAGGGAAGTGGCGTCACAAGGGAGCAGCAAGGGGGAAGGAGTTTGAGTCTCGTTGGTAGCATCTAAGAACTTTTTTTTTTGTGTTTAGGGAGCTAAGGTGACGGCATTCGGTTGGACTCTTCATGGTGGTTGGTTGAAAGAGTCAAAGCTTTTGAATGAGTGGCTATGAGGAGTTGGTGGTGTTTAAGTTGGTCAACCGATTCAAATTAATGAAGGGGAGTGAATTTAGGAGCTGAACAAGGGATTTGGTGGCTAATGAGGTTGTTGGCCGATTGTGGAGAGCTTGAAGGGGGTTTCGGTTTAGTTGCTAGAAGGTGAGTGTGCTGAAACTCCCATAGGTCTTAGGCATTCTTCATTTTGGCATTTTCAGTCCTATAAGGTGGGTGCCGATTCTTGCAAAAGTCTTTTAGAGTTTTCTATTTTTCTCTAATTCGTTCTTCCTACTTCTCCTTGTGCCAAATTTTACAACCTCTACTTTTCATCTCTTTTGCTTCTTCAACATTTAGCCGAAATCAAAGTGACCATTCGTGCTTTCCTTTTCTTCATCTTTTCACCTTTGATTCTTTTGTTTTCATTAGTCGAGCCCTCTTCTACTTGTTGGTCGAACCTTGGTTTTCTTCTACTCATCTTTTTCCACCTTTCTTCCTTCTCTTCTACTCGAAAGCTGAAACTCTCTTCTCCCCTACTTCTATCTTCTTCAGCTGAAACATATTTCCCACTCCTTTCTCTGTTTCATTTCCACACATTTTTACCATAGCCGAATCTCCTTGGTCATCACACTAATCGGATCTTACACTTTTACTATTAGCCAAACATCGCGAAGCGAGGTACTAGGAATCCTTGGCCAGGAAGTCTTTCAATCGATTTCTGTTGATTAAGGTAAGGGGAGATCCTTTTGTTCCTTTCTTTATTTTCTCTCGACTCTATGTGGCCATAGCTGAATGGCTATTTTTTTTTGGGTGTTTGAATTTCGGCTAATCTCTTTTTCCCTTCCTCTTTCTCTCGTTTTGAAACACTTACCCTAGGAAACTCTAGAAACCAAACGTTTTGAAGTTCAAAGCCTAAAGATTGGTTCGTTTTTGAATCTTACCTTTCCATTCAGGTTTAAGGTAAGTAGCCTCTTTTGTTCTTTATGTTGAGCCTTTATTCGTTACTCTATCATAATTCAACCCTTACCAGGGAAATCTCTATTTTCGCGATAGCATATGTTGATCCAGATTTTTCTCTATGGATGCAAGTATCAGTCAAGCTGAGGAGGGAGTGGACCCATAGTCTCCGCTCCTAAATTTAAAAGGCATGCTGTATCGATGGTTTGAGACTATCCGCCAGGTTATGGTAGAGAGCCGACGTCTGCCTGGGATAGGCAAATAGCCGTTATCCCTGCTAGTGAGAGCGTCGGCATAGAGGGTATAGTTTTACGCATTATCAGATGTGTGTGTATGCTCACACTTTACTGGTTAATTAATTTTTGTTAATAACTATGTTGGCTGAAAGCCAAAATGATTGTTTTGATAGTCGAGATACCTTTGTGGGTAAGGTTGGAGACGCCGGGTAAGTTTCGCTATATTGATACTTGTGGGTTAATGTAGTATGAGTTGATTATATGTTATACATTCAAAGTATGTTGCTTTTATCTCAGTATGTTAACATATGCATGGGTTTTGGATATGATGAAAAAGGGGAAGTGTTACTTAGGGACTGTCACAGTGGTTTGGTACGACGGTGGTTTGACACCACGTATATGTATATTTCAGTGACTTGTCTCAGTGTTTGGTACCACAGTGGGTTGGCCTCACATATATTAATCTGGGATTGTCGCAGTGGTTTAGTACCACAGTGGGTTGGCCCCACACATTTATTTTGTGACTCTGTCACAGTGATCTCGTATCACGGTGGTCTGGAACCACAGTGGCTGGGTGCCATGAGCGTTTGGCTGATTCAGGCGACGTAGAGGATGGAAAATTAAGTTGGGCTGGGCTGTATTGCATACATGTTTAATATTTTTTATTGTGTGGGCTAGGGCCCAATGAGCATATATGGGCTTAGAGCCCAGAATCCGTTTAATGGGGACTTACACACTAAGTCTCGGTGACTCACCCCTCTACTAAATTTTGCAGGTAATCATTAGGTCGCAGACTTGGAGCCGAGGTAGACTCGAGATGGCCATGCAATATTTTTCTCGAAAACTCATTTCTTTTATTTAGACTTAATTTTAATTAGGATTCTGGTTATGTAATAAGGCCGCTTAAATTTAATTTGGGTTTTGATATTATGCCGAACTTGCATGTTTTATAAATTGTTGAGTAAGGGAGTTTTTCAAAAAATTAATAACATTAACAAATAGTTTTCAAAGTGTTAACAAATGATGGCGAACGACTAATTAAATCGGAAGTTTTTCTTAAACCTTTAGACACTGATTTCAAGATATCACATTTAGGAACGTCGCTAGATTTTAAGTTGCTATAAAATGATACTCAGTTTCAACTGCTAGTTCTGCTAAACAGAAGATAGTAAATAACATTTAAACTTCATAACATTTCCAAATTTTAGAAACATTAGTCGAAAGATTTTCAAAATTGCGGTTTTTCCCTTAAAATTTCAAATTCCTTAAAATAATCTTTTCCTGTAACATACCAGATTTGGTCGTAACGTATTGACCGGGTTTGAGGTGTTATAATTGTGGTATCAGAGCCAGGTTTCAAAAACTCGACTGTGGGTAAGAGGTTCAAAAATGTTTTCAAAAGTTGGTTTGGAAAATGGTTTAGAAAAATGCATGTTTTCTAGAAGTATGGCACCTGAGTCTGCATCACCGATCCGCACTGTAAGTTTTCTGATTATAGCTTAAATTCTTATGAAATATTATGGTAGGTAGTTTTAAATTTAGAAATAGAGACCTTAAAAATATTTCTTACGGGAACTACTCCTAATACTACTTTCATAAGATTTATCGATAATAAATAGTGGAAGAAATACTAATTCATAAAACTTATAATCAGGTTAAGACGAATCGATAGGGGATGAGAACATGGTATGCGCGACCATAGTAGAGGCCGGGGTGTTGAAGCTGAACCCTCGGAGTCAAGGCATGGGCCAGAAGGTGAAGTGCCAGCATCACCAATTGCGGAAGCAGGATTTTAGGATCAAACTGGAGGAGACGATGCTGTGTCTCAGGCTATGTTGCATGTTCTGGAGCGGGTTGCTGGTGCGAGCACGGGGTTAATGGCTCAAAAATCTGTGTCGGAGCAACTTCAAGCTAATGGGGCTAAAATGTTTAGGGGCGTATCTGGGGTGGCTCCTAACGTAGCTGAGTACTGGCTAGAAGTAATTGAACGGATCATGGACGATCTTGATTATATTGCAGGGAAAAATTGAAAGGAGTGGTGTCTCTTCTCCGAGATAAGGCATACCAGTGGTGGGTTACGGTAAGGGATGGTACAATAGCTGACCGCATTGCCTGGGATTTCTTTAAGTCAGTGTTTCAGGGAAAATATATTGGGTCAAGCTATGTGGACATTCAGAGGAAGGCATTTCTAAACTTGGTCTAGGGGAATAAGTCCGTGGCCGAGTATGAGGTGGAATTCTTACATCTAAGCCGTTATGCCCGGGTGTTGTTGCAATAGATCACGAGCGTTGTGTCTGATTTGAGAATGGTCTGAGGGACGAGTTACGAGTACTGATAGCTCCGCAATGAGAAAGGAAGTTTGCTATTTTGGTTGAAAAGGCTAAGATAGTCGAAGAGGTGAAACATCTAAAAAACAGAATTAGGATAAGGACAGGGGAAGAAATAAAAAGAATTTTGGGTTATCAGGATTTGTGAGGAATGTCCAAAAGAGGCCTAGGTTTGATGGGCCGAGTCGAGATGCTAAGCCTGTTGCTATAGGTCGATCTCAACTGTGTGCTCGATGCGAGAAATTTCATTCGGGGGAGTGTTGGCTAGGTAGTAGAGGATGTTTCAGGTGTGGATCTATGGATCATCGAGTAAGGGATTGTCCACAAGAGCCAAATAGAGCGCGGCCAGTTGGTCAAGGTTATGATCAGCCTGGAAGAGGTGGTTAACAACCACAGAGAGGTCGTGGTCCGGCTAGGGGAGGAAATGGTTTTGGTCGAGGACATGGAGCATCGGGCAGAAGTGCTGAAAATACAGATGCTAGATAGCCTGGGTTGGTATATGCAGCTAGACACCGAGAGGATGGCGATGCACTGGACGTCATAACTGGTACGTTTCTTATTTTTGGTTTGTCCTTTACAGCACTAATAGATATTGAGTCTACACATTCTTATGTTGCTAGTACCGTGTCTGGAACATTGAACATAGAATCTGAGACTGCTTCTAGAGAGATGACTATGATTACCCCTTTAGAACAAACTGTAGCGGTGAACAAACTCTTTAGGAATGTGCCTTTTGAGGTTCAAGGGATAGTTTTCCCGGCTGACTTGATGGAATTACCGTTCGGTGAGTTTGATTTGATCTTAGGCATAGACTGGTTAGTTAAGTATCGAGCAAACCTAGATTGTGCTGCTAAGCGCATGGTTTTGAAGACTCCCAAGGATAATGAGGTGTTAGTGATAGGCGAAAGAAGGAATTATCTGTCCAATATGGTGTTTACTCTTAAGGCTGAAAGGATGGTGAGAAAAGGATATGAGGCTTTCCTAACTTTCGTCAGTGCGTTGAAAGCCAAGGAGTTGTTCGTAAGAGATGTTAGGACAGTGAAGGAATTCTCGATGTTTTTCCAGAAGAGCTTCCAGGGTTACTTCCAGATCGCGAGGTGAAATTTGGTATTGATCTTCTTCCAGGAACAGCTCCGGTGTCCATTGCCCCCTATAGAATGGCGCCGAAGGAGCTGGTGGAACTTAAAGCTTAGATTTAGGAACTATTAGACCGTGGTTTTATCCGACCAAGTGTGTTACCTTGGGAGCGCCAGTGTTATTTGTTAAGAAGAAGGATGGGTTGATGCGGATGTGTATTGACTACAGACAATTGAACAAGCTAACAATTAAGAGCAAATACCCATTGCCTAGGATAGACGACCTGTTTGATCAGTTGCGAGGCACTTCGGTCTTTTCAAAGATAGACTTGAGGTTAGGTTATCATCAGCTTAAGGTTAAGGAAGCGGATATTCATAAGACAACTTTTCGAACTCGTTATGGTTATTACGAGTTCTTAGTGATGCCGTTCGGGTTGATGAATGCACTAGCTGCGTTTATGGATATGATGAACCGATTATTCCAACCCTATCTGGATCAATTTTTGTAGTGTTCATAGACGATATCTTAGTTTATTCAAGAATGGAGGAGGAGCATGATTCGTATCTTCAAGTGGTTCTACAGATTTTGAGGGAAAAGCAACTGTATGCCAAGTTCAGCAAGTGTGAATTTTGGTTAGGAGAAGTTACTTTTCTGGGACATGTCGTGTCTGCTGAGGGGATTAGGGTTGATCCCCAGAAAATAGAAGTCATGTTGGACTGAAAATCGCCTAAGTCAGTAGCCGAAATTTGAAGTTTTCTTGGTTTAGCTGGGTACTATAGAAAGTTTGTTGAGGGGTTCTCATTAATAGCTGCACCGTTAGCCAAGTTATTATGAAAAGGGGTACTGTTTATCTGGTTAGATAAAAAGCAAGGAAGCTTTGAGAAGTTGAAGAGGATTTTGACAGAGGCACTAGTGTTGATTCAGCCTGAGGCTGGGAAGGAGTTTGTTGTCTACTGTGATGCGTCACACACAGGGTTAGGATGTGTGTTGATGCAGGAGGTGAAGGTAGTAGCTTATGCGTCTCGGTAATTGAGACCACATGAAGTGAACTATCCCACGCATGATCTGGAGCTAGCTGCGGTAGTGTTTGCTCTGAAGATTTGGAGACACTACCTGTATGGGGAGAAGTCTATTATTTACACCGATCATAAGAGCTAGAAATATCTCCTTACCCAGATGGAGTTGAATTTAAGGCAGCGGAGGTGGATTGAGTTGTTGAAGGATTATGATTGCTCAACGAGTACCACCCGGGTAAAGCTAACGTAGTGGCGAATGCGTTGAGCCGTAAGGTAATATCGGACTTGAGGGCAATGTTTGCTCATCTCAGCTTGTATGATGATGGAAGTTGGTAGCTGAACTTCAAGTGTAGCCTTCTTGGGTCAGTCAGATTAGAAAGAAGCAGTTATCGGATGAATCACTAAGTTCTAAATTTCAGCTAGTGGCAGGTGGTGAGGCAGAAGATTTTAGTGTGAACAGTGATGGGGTATTGTGTTTTCATGGAAAGGCTTGTATGCCTAAGGATTCTGAGTTAAGGCAGAAGATTCTGCAGGAAGCGCATAGTAGTCCATACGCTATGCATCCCCGGGGTAGTAAGATGTATCGAGATTTGCGTGAACAGCTCTGGTGGCCAGGTCTAAAGCAAGAAGTTACCGAGTTTGTGAGTAAATGCTTAATGTGTCAGCAGGTGAAGGCGGAACATTAGTTGCCATCGGGGTTGCTACAGCTAGTGAAGATTCCACTTTAGAAGTGGGAAAGGATAATAATGGACTTTGTTAGTGGGCTACCTCTTATGCCTACTAAAAAGGATTCAGTATGGGTAATTGTCGATCGGTTGATGAAGTCTTCTCACTTCATACCGGTTCGTGTTGATTACTCGTTGAAGAAGTCAGCCAAGCTGTATGTAGCAGAGATTGTGAGGTTGCATGGAGTACCAGTGTCTATCATATTAAATAGAGACCCTAGGTTTACATCGCAGTTCTGGAAGGTGTTGCATCAAGCTTTGGGTACAAGACAGGATTCCAGCACATCATTTCATCCACAGACTGATGGTCAGTCTGATAGGGTAATTCAGATCTTGGAAGACATGTTGAGAGGCTGTGTTATTAACTTCAGGGGTAGTTGGGAGGATTTCTTACCGTTGGCGGAATTCGCATACAACAATAGCTATCAATCCAGTATTCAGATGGCACCCTATGAAGCATTGTATGGTCGGAAGTGTCGCACTCCAACTTGTTGGACAGAGTTGGGCGAGCGACAGTTGTTGGGTCCGGAATTGGTTTCGAAAATAGAGGAAAAGGATAAGTTAATTCAGACTCGGTTGAAGGAAGCTTCTGACAGGCAAAAAACTTATGCAGATTTGAAGCGTAAGGATATAGAGTTCACAGTGGGGGATCAGGTTTTTCTGAAAGTTTCGCCCTGAAAAAAAGTCTTAAGGTTTGGACGAAAGGGCAAGTTGAGCCCCAGGTTCATCGGACCTTATCGAGTGTTAAAACGTGTGGGACTAGTAGCTTATCAACTGGGGTTACCTTCGAAATTGAGGCAGATACATGATGTATTCCATGTCTCGATGTTAAGGCGCTACCATTCGGATCCATCTCACTTAGTGCCGGTGGAAGAAATCGAAGTAAGACCTGATTTATCTTTTGAAGAGGAACCAGTTCAGATCTTAGACCGAGATGTTAAAGTATTGAGAAGGAAGACGGTTCTGTTAGTTAAAGTTTTATGACGGAATCATGGTTCAGAGGAGGCCACGTGGGAGCCAGAGGATGTGATGCGACATCAATACCCTCACCTCTTTTGACCAGGTAAATTTCGAGGCTAAAATTTCTTTAAAGGGGTAGAACTGTAACATCCTAGAATTAGGGGTTCTACATGTTATGTTCTTTTGTGTGTTTGGCTTGTTCTGTTTGATATTTTGGTGTGTTTAGGGGTCTTGGGAAGGCTCGGGGTCAAGCCAGGACCTTGGTAAAATTTTGGTTTCTGGGCATTTTAGGGGGAGAGTTGATTGAGGCAAGTTTTAAGAATATCTTCATGTGGTTGTTCACACAAGAAGGAATGTGGTGTGGTGGCAAGGTGACGCCACTTAAGGAGTGTAACACCCCAAACCCGGTCTATGCATTAAGACTAGATTTGGTTTGTTACACAGATCGAACTATCTTAATAATTTCAGACGAATCGGTATTTCAAAACCCTTTTGAAATTAGAGTTTAATAAAAACCAAGAGAAATAATTTTAAGTTTGATGTATTTGAGAAATAAGAATAGTTAAAAATTCTCGTATGTTTGAAAACCCAAATTATTTTAAGTAAACATTATATAACAATCATAAGCCCATATTAAAATATCCAAAACAAAATTTTAAACCAATCCACACATAAAAATCCATAAAATAATAATAATAATAGAGGCCTTATTACATCATACCCAAAATAGCAATTTAAAGAAAGTACTTATTAAAAGTTCAAAATTTATTTAACCCATGTTTGCAGTATGGCCTCCACGAAGTCATCCTCGGCCCAAGTCCACGTCAATTTCCATTACCTGAGATGGAAAATTTGAGGGAGTGAGTTACTTAGAACTCAATGTATAACTCACTTACTTTATCCACTGGGCCAGATCATCAAATCATTATTTTGGGCTTGAGTCCATCAACAGGTTTAACAATATAATTAATGAGATGCATGCAAATAATGAAATTTCCCACCCAAACCTAATTTCCATCCGCTATACACCACCCGTACCAACCATCACACCTGTGGGGATCAAGTCAACCCACCCCGCCAACACATCAATCGTAGGCATTTAGCCATTTTATATTTGTGGCAGAGCCACCGAACTAGATTGTGACAAGGTCACCGAACTAGAGGCATTGAGCCATTAAAATATTTGTGGCAGAGCCACCGAACTAGAGGCAATCAACCGTTTAATTATTTTGTGGCAGAGCCACCGAACTAGAGGCAATCAGCCGTTTAATTATTTTGTGGCAGAGCCACCGAACTAGATTTTGGCAACAGGCCTTTCTTCTCTTCATCGTTAATCCCAACCCATGCAACATGTATGCAAAATAGTCTATGTACATATGATGATTTTATCAAAAAGGCCCAATTTACATATGAGTCAATATTTCAAGTTTTTATTAAGGCCCAAAAATTACAAAATAACATTTAGCCCATTTAGCAATTTAGCATCATAGGCCCAATTAACGATCTAGCAAAGAGTTCGGCCCATTTAACAATTTGTCGTGGTTTTCGACCCATTTAACGATCTAATGAGATTTCGCCCATTTATCGATCTAGAGATTTCACCCATTTATCGATCTAGCGAGATTTCACCCATTTACTATTTATCGTGATTTGACCCATTTAACGATCTAGTAGATTTGACCCATTTACTATTTATCAAAGATTTGACCCATTTACTATCTATCAAAGATTTGACCCATTTTACTAACTAGCATACTTATCGGCCCATTTTACGATCTAACACATCTTCGGCCCATTTACACATGAGACATTTAATATACATTTTACCAGCTACTCATCGAGGGCATTTTCGTAATTTTCACAATTTTAACCGTTTTCATGTAATTTCACCAAAATACCAATTATTTCGTATTGTACCGATTTTGTCGTTTTTACGATTTTGCTCAATACTACGGTATGACATCTAACCCGTGATAAGTGTGAAGTTACACACCTTGATATCGTGAGTACTAAACCGTCCCGCTCGTCAATAGCTAAACGTAACACGAACCATTAGAACACTTTCATTTATTAAAAATATACTATTGGTAAACGATCTAAATCTTTACCCTTTTGATTTTGAACCACTTCTATTTTTGGTTTCTCCTCGATTGTTGATTCGTGTTCGATGAGAATCCATGAGCGTCTGAGGCTCTGGAGTACGAATAACCTTGAACAATTGATTCTCCTCGGTTGAAGGTCCGCAACCCGGTGGAAAATCCTGGATTCCCGAAACAGCCCTTCGTTTATAATTAGGGGGATTAACGAAACCGCCCCTCTTTCGAAGACTATGGACTGCCCTTTTTTGCCCTATCTTGAATGTCTCTAAAGACATAAGATCATTAGTCCGATTTATAAGTATTGAAATATGACTAACGATTTGTAAGATTTGGGATTTGGCTTACCACGATTATCTTCATTCCTCGAGAAACGATTGAGTGATTATGACCCTAAAAACGAAATCGATTAATAACTAACTATACTAATATAATGAATAAAAATCCTTAAAAGAAAATCACCTTACCTTGATTCTTGAAATCGATTCCAAAGTTTCAAAATACTCAAGATCACCTTGAGTTTCTACCCTCCAAAATCTCACTAATGTCCACGATTGGAAAGATAATTGAGTAAGAAAAATTCGGTTATGATTAAAGAAAATCAGTTGTGATCAAAGAAAATGAAAGAATTTTGGCACAAGAATAAATTAACATTCGGCCATGGATGAAAGAATTGAAGAAAATTGTAATGAAGAAGAAAATGAAGAATAGGGAAATAGAATGGTATGGTTCGGTTTCAAGAGAGAAAGAGAGAAAGTAAGGAGAAGAAAAGAAAAGAATTAGGTTTTGGAAAAATTGTGCATTCAGTTTTGTGAAGGAAAAAGAAAATAGATTAGCCTTTTTTGTGTGATGATGGTTTCGGCACTAGGAGGAATATTTGGCAAAGAAGTGATCAAATGATCAAAAAGAAAGAATGGTAAAAGAAATGGCTATAGTTTCCTCAAGGTATTTGGTAAAATTCGGCTAGAGAGAAAGATAGATGAAAAGGAAAAATAAACACTTTGCTTAAGCCAAAATGACCAAAATGACCAAAATGAAAGAGTTTTCCTAACATCCAAGCTTACCATCCTCTCAACCCAAAACCGGCCATCCCCCTTAGCCTCAATGCTGTCTAAATACAATGGTCAAAAGGCCATTAGAAGTTTCCAAAACATCTTCCTACACTTAAGCCTTTTTTCCCCTCCTTTTTCCTTAAGTTGAAAAAACATAATCCCCCAATTATGGTCTCGTGTGATGATGGTCTTATCTTTAGCTTTCCAAAACCTTAATCTTCTTACCAAAATAAAAACAATCCAACTCATCCTAACCTTATCTCCTTGCTGACACATGCATAGGCTAAAGCAAAAATAAAAATTCCTAATTGCATGCTAGGTGATTCGAACTCCTTCTCTCATATCCAACTTATGGCGCCATCACCACTATGCCCTTAACTCATCTTATGCCATCTTTTAGCAATTAATTAATTTAAGTCTCAAGATCACCTAATTTTTTTACTCTAAAGTACACTTAACTAATATTTTTATTCTAACTCCAAGTAAACCCGATTAACATTTAGTAACATAATGATACTCAATTATTTAGGATGTTACAAGGAGCAAGGGAGGTGGCGTCACAAGGGAGTAGCAAGGGGAAGGAGTTTGAGTATCATTGGTAGCATCCAAGAACTTTATTTTTTTTTGTGTTTAGGGAGCTAAGGTGATGGCATTCGGCTGGACTCTTTATGGTGGTTGGTTGAAAGAGTCAAAGCTTTTGAATGAGTGGCCATGAGGAGTTGGTGGTGTTTGAGTTGGTCAACCGATTCAAATTAATGAAGGGGAGTGAATTTAGGAGTTGAACAAGGGATTTGGTGGCTAATGGGGTTGTTGGCCAATTGTGGGGAGCTTGAAGAGGGATTTCAGTTTAGTTGCTAGGAGGTGAGTGTGCCGAAACTCCCATAGGTCTTAGGCATTCTTCATTTTGGCATTTTTGGTCCTATAGGGTCCGATTCTTGCAAAAGTCTTTTAGAGTTTTCTCTTTTCTCTCATTCGTTCTTCCCACTTCTCCTTGTGCCGAATTTTGCAACCTTTACTTTTCATCTCTTTTGCTTCATTGACATTTAGCCGAAATCAGAGTGACCATTCGAGCATCCTTTTCTTAATCTTTTCACCTTTGATTCTTTTGTTTTCATTAGCCGAACCCTCTTCTACTTGTTGGCCAAACCTTGGTTTTCTTCTACTCATTTTTTTTCCATATTTCTTCCTTTTTTTCTTCTCGAAAACTGAAACTCTCTTCTTCCCTACTTCTATCTTCTTCAGCCGAAACATATTTCCTACTCCTTTCTCTGTTTCGTTTCTACACATTTTCACCATAGCCGAATCTCCTTGGTCATCACACTAATCGGATCTTACACTTTTACTGTTAGCCGAACATCGCGAAGCGAGGTGCTAGGAATCCTTGGCCAGGAAGTCTTTTCAATCGATTTCTGTTGATTAAGGTAAGGGGAGATCCTTTCATTCCTTTCTTTATTTTCTCTCGACTCTATGTGGCCATAGCCGAATGGCTATTTTGTTTTGGGTGTTTAAATTTCAGCTAATCTCTTTTCCCTTCCCCTTTCTCTCGTTTTGAAATGCTTACTCCGGGAAACTCTAGAAGCCAAACGTTTTGAAGTCCAAAGTATAAAGATTGGTTGGTTTCCGAATCTTACCTTTCCATTCAGATTTAAGGTAAGGAGCCTCTTTTGTCCTTTATGTCGAGCCTTTATTCATTATTCAGTCATAATTCAACCCTTGCCGGGGAAATCTCTATTTCGTGATAGCATAGTGTTGATCCAGATTTTTCTCTATGGATGCAAGAATCGGTCAAGCTGAGGAGAGGAGTGGACCCATAGTCTTCGCTCCTAAATTTAAAAGGCGTGCTGTATCGGCGGTTCGAGACTATCTGCCAGGTTTTGGTAGAGAGCCGACATCTACCTGGGATAGGCAAATAGCCGTTATCCCTGCTAGTGAGAGCATCGACGTAGAGGGTATAGTTTTACGCAATATCAGGTGTGTGTGTATGCTCACACATTACTGGTTAATTAATTCTTGTTAATAACTATGTTGGCTGAAAGTCGAAACGATTCTTTTGATAGTTGAGATACCCTTGTGGGTAAGGTTGGAGACGCCGGGTAAGTTCCTCTATATTGATACTTTCTTGTTAATGTAGTATGAGTTGATTATATGTTATACATTCAAAATATGTTGCTTTCATCTCACTATGTTAACATATGCATGGGATTTGGATATAATGAAAAAGAGGAAGTGTTACTTAGGGACTGTCACAGTGGTTTGGTACCACGGTGGGTTGGCCCCACATATCTTATTCAGTGACTATGTCTCAGTGGTTTGGTATCACGGTGGTTTGACACCACATATATGTATATTCAGCGACTTGTCTCAGTGGTTTGGTACCACAGTGGGTTGGCCCCATATATATTAATTCGGGATTGTCGCAGTGGTTTGGTACCATGTTGGGTTGGCCCCACACATTTAGTTAGTGACTCTGTTACAGTGATCTTGTATCACGGTGGTCTGGAACCACAGTGGCTGGGTGCCACGGGCGTTCGGCTGATTCAGGCGACGTAGAAGATGGAAAATTAGGTTGGGCTAGGCTGCATTGCATACATGTTTAATATGTTGTATTGTTTGGGCTAGGGCCCAATGAGCATATGTGGGCTTAGAGCTCAAAATCCGTTTAATGGGGACTTACACACTGAGTCTCGGTGACTCACCCCTCTGCTAAATTTTGCAGGTAATCATTAGGTCACGGATTTGGAGCCGAGGCGGACTCGAGGTGGCCATGCAATATTTTTCTCGTAAACTCGTTTCTTTTATTTAGACTTAATTTTAATTGGGATTCTGGTTATGTAATAAGGCCGCTTAATTTTAATTTGGGTTTTGATATTATGCCGAACTTGCATTTTTTATAAACTGTTGAATAAGGGGGTTTTTCAAAAAATTAATAACATAAACAAATAGTTTTCAAAGTGTTAACAAATGATGGCGAACGACTAATTAAATCGGAAGTTTTTCTTAAACCTTCAGACACTGATTTCAAGATATCACATTTAGGAACGTTGCTAGATTTTAAGTTGCTATAAAATGATACTCCGTTTCAAATGCTAGTTCTGCTAAACAGGAGATAGTAAATAACATTTAAACTTCATAACATTTCCAAATTTTAGAAACACTAGTTGAAAGATTTTCAAAATTGCGATTTATTCCCTTAAAATTTCAAATTCCTTAAAACAACCTTTCCCTGTAACATACCAGATTTGGTCGTAACGTATTGACTGGGTTTGGGGTGTTACAGGTATTGTTATAAATCAATTGGTATGCTATTTGAAGGGAAGATGGAGAAGAAGTATATAAGATCTACAACCTATTCTCTTTTAAGAAGAAGTTCTTTTGAAGACAGCCTATTCTTTTTCTCTGACTTCCTTGACTTACTATCAACTAAGTGTACTTCCTTGAAAACTTCAGCTCACTAGACTGCTTGCTACTGTACTGATTCGCTTGGAATGAACCCTTCTCGAACACTCAGAATTCTAGACGATCAAGGGATGAACAAGTATTAAACAAGTAAGGATGTGAGACCAATATCAAGATCTTTGTAATGAATTTAGAAGAGTGCGATTCTCCCCCTGGTATTCTAGTAGAGTCGGCTTGATACAAACCCAATCTCGATTCAAGTCAAAGCAATGAGCCATGTGAGACCTACGGAGCTACGTCTACGAAGCCTTAAGCAGAGAGGTGGAACCAAGCCGGTAAGTATTTCTCCAATTCCTTCTTTGTGTCTTAGCATCTTTAGCTTAGTTGTTAGTTAATTTTAGATTAAACGACAATTCTTTTGATTCTTAGGCTAAATAATAAAAAGAAAGTTAGTATTAATACTTTTGGTTCCCTTGGGTTTGACAATCCGGTCTTGCCACTAAATTATACTATTGTTCGATAGGTGCGCTTGCCTCAATCGTGGTGATAGTTAGTTTCTAGGCTCGATCATTCACTATATAAATTTTAAGACTTTTTCCACCACCATCAAAATACATTAAACAAAATCTGAAAATGTCTTACAATCAAGGTACAAGGACTAAAAGTGCAAATATCCCTAAGCTACAGTGATAACTAACTTAACTAACACTAAGAACAGCTAAAACAAGAAGAAAAGTTGCAGAGAAATGTTAAATCTACATCTAAGGAAATGAAAATAAAAAACCTTAGATGAAGAAGAGAAAAAAGCTAAGAGAAAACTAAACCTAAACTAAGTAAATGTGGCATTTTTTCTCTCTCAACCAAAATTTGGCTTATATAGCAACTATCCTGACCCAATTCTTATGCCTAAAATACCTTTGAACGAGCCTTCAGTGATTGGTGCTTTAGGTGGACAAAGACTAACCTTTTTGTCCATTGTTTGTCCCCTCATGATATTGGTATTGTAGTACCAAGGAAGAGGATATCATGATACCTCAGATAGTTTTAAACTTGGGGATTATTGGCAGGTGGATATCACGACACCACTTAAGGGTGGTCTCTAATCTCGGATCTGTTGGAGGTATAGTGTTTCCAAGGTTTGGCTATCGTAATACCCTCTCATTTGGTGCAATTATTGCTCAATTTTAGCCTTTAGCACGTCCCTACATCACTCAACCATAAGTTAGGGCCCCCAATGGCACTATTGGCCAATTTGGGTCTCAAAATGAGTAAAAACAAGGAATTTGCACTTATTAACTTAAAACTTAAAAATTTAAATAAAAAATACGGAAAAGACACTAGGTTGCTTGAGAACAAGCTTCTTATGTGTATTGGGAAAGACTAATTTGCCATATCAAATTACATCAGATCAAACTCCCTCATACATAAATATTTGCTAGTCCTTAAGTAAACACACCAAACATGTAAGAAAAAAAGATGACTATTAAACTAAATCAGGTAATTAAGTCACATAGCGGTAAAACATCGAACTCGTACGAGAGCTACCTCACGTGAAACTTAAGAGTGATATCTAGCTAATTTGGTTATTTATAATGCCAACATAATTAGTTCACTAAGTTAAAATGTCAATAGATGTAAAGAAAATAGAAATGAATATATGTAAAAGTGCTATCCATCAAAATAAATTATGCGAATCACTTATAAATATTTAAAAAGAATTGGTCATATTCATTCAAACAAATGCAAGCTATTCACAAATTATTGCGTTGGTGAATTATTCGGGTTCTAAAGGTCTTCTAGGCCTGTAGTGTTCTGAGGCTTAAGACAGTTCAAAATTGAGACAATGGGCACTCAAAGCGGTTTCAAGCACTAGAAATGGTAAAGCACAAGACATTGTTCCTTACTCGCCCCCAATTTATTTACAAGCTCACTCTTTATTTCTTCTTTCCTCACCTACCTTATTTCTCCAAAATGTTAGAAGGTATTATGCAATATTGTTACGTAAAAAATTTGTAAATGTGAACCGAACGATTTTCTTTTTTTGAGCTTCCTTTTGATTCAACTCTCTTTTTCTTTATTTTGCACTCTTTTGTTCATTTTTTTTATTACGTACTAACTCGCGTAATCTCTTTATTTCCTTTTAAGCTCACAAAGACACCATAATATTTCTACCTAGCCTCAATGCCCATAGCTTGACATCCATTACACAGTGCATTTTAAAGAATAAGACCAATAAGGATTGAGTACCAGACTCTTTTAGGCTCAGGATTTTGATATTAATGTTGCAAGGAAAGGGTACTTGAGGATCAAAGATGTGGGAACTAGGGGTACATAGTAAAAAGGTAAGCTTTTAGGCTCTAGGCTAGTTCAAACAATGCCTAAGGTCTTTCCTGAATCAATCACACAACAATTCTTTCAAGCATACATCTATTTAAATGAAAAATTAACAGTTCAAATTATTTATCTACAAGGATCTATATACTTTATTCATCCTATGGTACACTTTATACATTTTCATTTAGGTTAATGTCTCTACCCTATTATACATATTAACTGAATGAGCTAATTAGACTACAATTAAGAATATCAAATTAGCTAGTATCATTCAAAATTTACAAGTTTGGCAATTAAATGTACTTCTTCAATATTTACAACTAATGACTTGTTACCTAATTATGGTCCAAGCACCATACGGTTACACAAAATAAAAATGAAAAATATTTTTGGTATTTTTGAAAAACTTTTGAAAAAGGCGTAAAAAATGAAAATAAACACACAAAATAACATAAAAGCAAGAAAATAAAACACATAAAATTATGTGCATTCCCCCCACACTTAGACTACACATTATCCTCAATGTGTTCCCGAAAAAAGAAGATAGAAGGTTACTGAACTTCCCTAGAATGGAGCGTCAGACTAGCTCGAGGGTCTACCTTTTCATTAAAGCTCATAGTTGTTGTGTAGGCTATCAGAGTAACTCATTGCACATAGAAAAAACACAAAAAAGAAAAAACATTCAAACAAAATATGAAATATAAAATAAAAAAAATAAGTCCCAAAAATAGTGCAATTTAAGAGTTTGCATGTCACACAAAAAAATAAAAATAAAATGTGAAAACATGCAACTATTTTGAGTCAGAATTGGACTTTTCGATCAATGGTTGCTTCCCTTTGCTTTTTACCGTTGTGGACTTGAGAACTCATCTCAGCTGCTCTCCTAAGCCTTTCAACATTACTCCTCCTCTAGTCAGATACGCAAGTGTGTACATTATCTCCATATCATCCTGGCTTGATGTTGAATCGTTCTTTCTCATTTGTTCATTCATTTCCTTCCCATTGCTCTTTTGGTTTTCCTTTCCACACCTTTCTTGAACATTGCATAACCGTGACTTTTCTGGCCAAGTTGGGGCATCTAATCTGTAGTTACCCGCATAACATTTGACGTATGGTTTCATCGCCTCTATCATCTTGGAACCGTACTTTCGCCATTCTACTATCTCACCCACCTTTGTTAGGAGGTGATAGAGCTTTTCCTCTATCTATGATTCTTTAAGCGATGATCGCGGTGACTCTTCCTCTTATCTATACTTCTGGGCCTTTTCACCATGCAATTCTTGTTGAAGCTCTTGTATTTGCCTATACAAAGGATTGCCTCTTAGATTTTTAGTTTAACAATTAGTATGTTCAAGTGGTGCCATTAGGACTTCAGTAAGTCGACACAAATCAATGATTAAATACGTAAAAAATATCCCAGTCTCGTCTTGTACCACGCAACACATGATATATCTGTAAATCCAAGTCCCTACACAGACACATTTCTCCTGCTAAATAGCATTTAACAAAATGGCACGGAAAGGATCAAAATTTTTTGACTTGAGAGAAGGACAAATTCTCGTACGAATGAATTGTATCCAAAGTTTAGCTAGATGAGTTAATGGGGTCATATCGAATGAGAGTGGTAGATTTGTGTCTCCATTCCATGTCCATTCACATTTACCTTCAGTTAAATATATCATTATATCATCCAAATCAACATTATGAAAGTTTCCTAAGTCAAGCAATTTGATATCATCATTCTCATAATGCGGGACATTATAAAGCTCAGAAATTATTGAAGGTGAAATGTCAACCATACGACCCCTTACAATAACTATGTGTGGTCTAGAAAACTTTAAATTGGCGTAAAATTCCAACACCACTAAAGAGTCCACAAACCCTTGAGGCCAGATACAAAATTCGTGCCATTTTTGGAATCTTACAAGCCCTCAAAACTCCTATTCGAAATAATCCTCGGAGTCAAACCCACATTCTTGTATAAATGGTCACCCATGAAGTTCTCAAATAATTCCTTTGCTTCAAGAGATACGAACTTCCAATCGCTTCATTCTGTGGACTCCGTTGATATATCACGAGAACCCATTGAGCTTAGTCTTCTAGGAGGCATTGTAGAAGTGACAAGGACAACTACACAAAATACCAAAAATGAAATAGAGATTTAGCACACTACTAGATAGGAGTAAACAAACCATAACATTCAGAAAGCATTGCGATGGGTTATGTCACATCCTAAAATTCTAATTGTTGTTGTTAAATCATTAACAAACTTGTGTAGAGGCCTAGTGGTTAAGCACCTTAAGTAACTCTTTAGTGAATCAAGTTCAATTCTCTGTGCTATCATTTTTTTTGAACAAAAATGGACTTTCTCTCCATGCAAAATTGTCCATGCATGTGCATGGTAACTTCCACCTTAATTTTTTTGTAACTCCATAATTCAAATTTCAAAGGTGTAACTTTCATAGTTAAGTGATGTTAATTTTCTAACATCTTTTGTCTCCAACTTGAATGCATTGTTGGAAGGTTATGCTTGTGTCGTCCTGTCTTTCTCTCAATCTTTCATTTTCTTTGAAATTTTCACTTATCTTTTCTCTCTTTTCTCCTCCTTGATCACCACCTTGTGCCACCCATATTGATTGCTCCTCCTTGTTATTTTCTTTGCGTTACTTTATTTTTGTTTAAACAATTTGATACCATCACTTCCAATCACCACTTCTCCACCATAACACTACTGTATCACCACCCTTGCATCACCTCAAAACCGTTTTCTTTTATAGCTATTTTCCTTTTTTCTTGCTTCATTTGAATATAATCTACACTTTCTTTTTCTTTCTTTTTTTTTTCTAAATAACATAATTCTCACTACTCATAGATTTAATAGACTCTTTTCTTCTTCATATTGTTGAATTATATATTCATTTTTGGAGTGTTCTTCATCATTTTCCATCTTTGCCAACTATTGGCAAATAAAAGTATCTTTTATTCCCATTTCTTTTATTTTCAATTCTACTCATCTTATTTTCTTTTCATGATAATTACATTTGATTTATTCTTTCTTTTTCTTCAATACATAGATCCTCATACCAACCTTGATCATCAACAATAGTAGAAATTCTTTCTGATCTTTGGAAATAAATGTGTAAGTAACAAGGTGAAGTAAGATTTATTTTTTACATTTCTTTTGGAGTAAAATTGAATATTCTTTAATCAAGTGATCATTTTGGATTGAAGGTTTAATTTGGGAATTATAATCTTTTTGGGAATCCAAGTTGGAGTTTTGGTGGAAGAGGTTTAAGGGTAAGTGTTGTTTTCAAGAATGTAGTGTAAATTGGTTAATATTGGTTGTTGGACAATATGTTTCAAGTGGACATAAGTGATTCTAATTTTGAATCTGATTTTGTTAGGTGCTAATTTAGTTTCGACTCATTTGGAACTGAAATATTCGAGTTTAGTTTAGGATTCGCATTTTGGACAAGATTAAGATATGTGTTTCATTCAAGTGTTATGTGTGGAAATAATGATTTTGATCAAGTTATTTATATGACAAACTAAATATTATTAAAATACTATCTAGAAGCAAAAATAACATGTTATGTGATTGTGTGGATTTAAGGTATGTGTTTTAAACTTAAATCTTTGATGTGTTATGTTATTTATTGCTAAAATGTGATTTTATTCTAATCTCATGGTATGTGACATCATGGCCTATTCGATTTATATCTAGCAAATTGGCACATCCCAATAACTATACCATGACGTTTTATCAACTCAAAGTCTTATACCATATTCAACCAAACCTATGAACTCAACAATTCACATATAACATATTTATGGAATAACTTTCAACTAGGATTTTTTTTAAATATAATAATGTACTCAAATAAAAATTCCATATATAAAACATAATCTATCCAACTCAAACATAAGGCATAGCCATTTTCACATGGCTTATACCTATACACACCCTTGGACAAACAATTCAAAAGTGATAAAGCCTATACATGCCATAATTCTCAAAAGTCTCATATTTAAAGAGATACCAAGGTCGATGATTGTGTGATGAGCTTCCGAAATGATCCCAAGTACGAACCAAGCATCCAAAAAGAGATCTACAATGCATCACAACCGAGAAATAAGTAAGCTTTTACAGCTTAGTAAGATTTAAGCAACTCATACATACATCTAAGCTAATTAACCATTCGCATTCATCATGACCTCACCGAATTTCCCAATTTCCACCCTAAGCTTCAATGCAACATATATATATATTTATATACATATATAAACACTTATAATCATCTCTATTTACCACCGTTTTATCCAATATAGTGAATATATAATTCTTCTACTTTTGAAGCTTATACTCACATTCCAAGTTATCAATTTTCAAGGTGATAAGCATAGTACATACCTCAAGTTTACTTACCCCTTTTTGTTTAACCATCAACGCATAACTACTGATGTTACACTCGTAACTTTTAGTAATGTACAGCTCACATAGAGTCATTACTTTGTGTCTCTCGTAACGTATAGCTCACTAAGAGCCGTTACTAATATTCCTCATAACGTATCGCTCACTAAGAGCCGTTACTAACATTCCTCGTAACGTATCGCTCACTAAGAGCCGTTACTAACATTCCCCGTAACGTATCGCTCACAAAGAGCCGTTACTAACATTTTTCATAACATATCATTCACAAGTAATTTTAAATATCACTCCACTGTGTCACATGTAGTTACTTACAGTAGAATATAACTTAAATGTTCTCTATCCCAAGCTATATCACATTTGGCCATCATATTTATCAAGCATCCAAACAATCCAATTGAGATCAATCAAATTCGAACTTAATATATTCCCACACTCGATTTCATAATTAACAATTTCATGACCTTTTCTAGCAATTCGGTTCAAGCTAATAATAATATTGCATTCGGCCCACAGTTAATTCATCTCCATAACACATTCAAATATTATATAATATATATAACATACTTATCTTCTAAAAAAAATTTGCATTGTAATGTAAGATTCAATTCAACTCAGTTTCTTAAATCTTACCTCGGATGGAATAGATAGAACTTCTCGATTACTCGTTCAACCTAGCTTTTCCTTTATCCAACCCTTTTTCCTTAGAAACTTGATCTAAACAAATATAAATTTGAACTCATTCAATACAATTCTATTTGATTTAGCCATAACAAATAAAAGACAAATTATCCATTCGTCCTTGATATTTCACACATTAACAAATTAATACAAAATCGTTACTTATTCGAAACATGTCCATTTATACCTTAATGAGCTAAGGCCGATTCTCCTTAAGCTCATTAAAGTCCCTACACGTCACAAAATTTAATCCAACCACAACATTTATAAATTCTACTATTTTACTCTTATAATTCACACCTTTTCAATTAAGTCCTCAAAGCATTAAAACTCCAAATATCAAGAATTAACTAATACTTATTAAGGGCTGAATACCCCTAGTCCTTATATCAATTCATCTATTCCTTTACTTGCTTCTTAACCCTTTCGAAATTTCATTAATAGTAATATCTAATACAATTTATTTTCTAAAAAACGAATATACTATTTCAATACATATATATATTTCGATATATAAGTATAACCAAACAAATACTAAATAATACCATATATGCTCACTCAAAATAATTTTGGCCAAATATAAAAAAAATACTTCTATGCTCAACTCAAAATAATTTCCATTGCATTGCATACAATTTAAACCATTATTCTCCCTTTCCATCTAAATCTCTTTCTCAAATAAATCTTGTATTCATCAAACATACAAACAAAAAAAAAAAATACTCCTCCATTGCCAAATCTAGACATGCTAATCTCTCAAAATTTCAACATGGTTTTTATGGTACTCAAGGTAACCAACTCAATTATGTAAAGGTTTGCTAAAACAAAGTTCAATCACTTACCTTATTACCACATGCAAAGGCCGAATAATGGAGATTCAACTTGCTTCTTTTCTTTGAAAGAAAATCGGTGGAGAAGATGAGTAAAAAGGGAGAAAATGAATTTCACACATGTTTCTCTTATTTTATCAATTTAATATCTATTATAATATACTTAAAATGTAGTAATTAAATTATAAAACACTTAAAAATTATTTCTCCATCATCATTGTCGTCCACTAACATTAAAGGTGGGAAATTTGACATGCAAGTCCTCCCATGCATGAAAAACAATTCAATTGACCCTTCTAACTTTATAAGTACTACTTTTACTACTTTTACTACTTTAACTATTTGATCCTTTCTTTTAATTTAAACATACCAAAGCAATAAAACTCGAAATTTCGACACATGCTCATTCAAAATTACTACACACGAAAGCAAAAATAAAAATAATATTATAAAACTTTTTTGGCTCGGATTCATGGTCCCAAAATCACCGTTCCGATTAGGGTCGTAGTTGGGCTGTTATAAATTTCTTTTTAGAGACAAATTTTAATGGTTAGCTTTGGGCGAGTTGTTATGCCCCCAAACTGAAACTTCCACAAGGTCCTCGAAACTTTAATTTTCCATTTGTTCATCTTTGAGTTGATTAGGGAATCCTTTAGCGAATGCATATATAGATTCCACGAAACACCCTTACCCTGTCTCTATTATCGGATTAAGGTTATAGAGTGTTACCGATACACAACATTTCACTTTATTTCAGAACAGTTAAACAATTAATTTATAAAAATATAACAAACAATATCTATTCATGGTATGAATACAATTATGGGATTGAATCGGGCTTACGGGGCCCTAAAAATAATTTAGGAACAATTTGAGATTAAATCGAAATAAAACAAACTATTTCAAAAAAAATTGAAATGTTGAAAAGCAGGGGTCACACGGTCGTGTGGCCATGCCGTGTGACATAGCTCAGATCGTGTGAACATTCGAAGTAAGAACACACAGCCATGCCCCAGCCCATGTGTCTAACCATGTAACTCACTAACTTGGCACACACGGCCGTGTCGCAGGCCATGTGTAACAGCCCGATTTTCAGTGGTGACAGAACGGTGATTTTGGGACCACAAATTTTTGTCGCATTGACTTGTAAATATTATTTTTAGAATATTTATGGAGTCATTAGAGCTGTATTAAAATTTGGTTTGGAAATATTGACGTTTAGTTAGCTAATTAAGTAAAAAAGGATTAAATTGTAAAAGGTGAAAAACTTAATAATTATAACATATAGTTGATTAAATAGCTTGAAAGTTGAATGAGAAAGAACCTAAGAGGTAATTTAACCTTAATTAATTTGTTTGGATGGCACTAGCATTAAAAATAATAGAAATGTTAAACATTTGATGGCAATTTTGTAATTATAATAAAATTAAAACAAAATTAAGTAAGGAAAAGAGACTTTCTTCTTCATTTTTATTTCCTCCATAGCTGAATATATCAAAAACCAAGCTTGGAGAGTCGTTTAAGCTAATTTCTTTGCATGTGTGTGATTCTCTTACCCGTTTCTTGCAATTTTTATGTTTTTGAGATCGTTGCAACTAGGTCTAGCTAGTCTGTACCTTCGTTTTTGATTTCGTTAAAAAAAAAGTTTCCATTGATGAATCTTGAGTTTTTTTTATGAATACCATGTATTTGGAGCTTTCTTTGTGTTGTTTGATGATTTTGTAAAGTGATTTTTGTGAGATTTTAAGTTAGGGATTAAATTGTGAAAATGTCAAAATTTTAGGGTTTTATAGTTAATTGGATGTTTCTTAGTGACTATATAAGGGCCTAGTACATTTGGCTATAACTTTGACTTGAGAAAAATGGTTAGTTTGATGAATTTTGGGTTAAGAGACTAAATTGAAAAAATTATAAAAGTATAGGGTAATTATGTAAATTTAAAAAATAAAAGGGTATTAATTGTAAAATGGATTGGAATGTGAAATGTTCGTTGGTAATTGAGAATTTCACATTTTAGATCCAGATCCAGTAGATCCTCGTGGAAAAGGAAAAAAATTACGGAATAGTCCCTAAACTTCTGCAACTGTTACAATTTAGTCCTGGTATGTTCGTAAGGTTTAAAATTTAACATCTATATGAATTGTCGAAAAGTATAACATGGTACAATATATATATATATATATTCAATTTTTGATAATGAATGATTATTTGAGAAATGTTATTAAATTTTTTGTTTGGATTGGATTGAACACGGAATAGAGTACAGTCATGATATGGTGTGTTATGGGGGATTGGAGTGGAGACGGGTATGGAGTGATGTATACATATTTCCCAAGTAAACTAAGGTTCAACATTTGTTGCGAACTCTTGTGTTATACTCTCTGTTTGGTGTGTTTCGGTTGGACTAACTCTTATGAGCATTGGTGTGTTTCGGAGGGACTAACTCTTATGAGCATTGGTGTGCTTTGTAGGGATTGGCTCATGTGAGCATCTGGTGTGTTTTGGTTCGATTGATGATGTAATCCTATCTGTAAGTCATTCTTCAAATTGAAAATCTCATTAAGGTTAATTTTTTAATGAATTTGATGGATTTGCTATATATTTGAGTATTGAATTGAATGTTTGTGATTTATCAGTTGAGATTGTGGATGACAGGGAACCTTCATGGTTGAATTGTTATTGTTTGAATTGTTGTATTTACTTTTGTAAGATTAGTCGTTTTAATATGTCAAACTTACTATTCATTGAGCTTACTTGTGTTATTTAATGTTTTTATGGATACTCAGAAGGTTGGACGATCGAATCGGCACTCAAGTCACACTATCCAACATAAATCGGTAGTTTTTGGAACATTTATTTCAGATTATATGGCATGTAATAGGCTTGAATGTTGATAATAATGTTTTTGGATATGTAAATAATTAAGTATGATCTTGAATGTATTATTTGTTTTGGTTGATACCCCTTTTGGTACTTTTGGTGTCTTATTAGTATGTGTTAATATGGCTATGTTATAATGCTTGTTTGAATAACCATAATGGTATGTGATGAGTTTGTTTAAATATGACCAAGAAATGGTATGTTTTTGAGATGGTATTGAACTAGATATGTATGATTGAAATGTAGTAAAGTATACACATTTAGGTATGTTTGAATGTTTGCAATTGAAGTGCCTTGTATGGCATATTGGTTGAATGATCTTAGAATATTGAAATGGTCATTTCATGTAGGTTTTGGTCATGTTTTGATGCGTTGATTATATGTACAAAAGGTCTTTAGGTGGTTGCATGATTTGGTGTTGATAATGACTTGATTTTGGGCAAATTCATGTCCACACGGCCTGAGACACAAGCGTGTGACTCAGTCATGTGTGACACATGGCATGGTGACACGGCCGTGTGTCCCTTGTAGGTTCCATTACATGCAAGACAGGCTGTTACACGGCCTATCACATGGGCGTGTGTGTCTATTTCGAGAGTTACAGGGCCTGTCATATAAGCGTGTGGTTTGGCCGTGTGACCCAACTCAAAGAGTTACATGGGTAAGGACATGGCTGGGACACGACTGTGTGTCCCTATTTCGATTGTTACACGGCCTAAGACATGGGTGTGTGTCTTAGCCGTGTGACCCCTGCAGTCAAAATTTTCTAAATTTTTCTTAAACTTTTCAAATGTTTCCAATTTAGTCTCGGATTGTTTTTAAAGTATTTTTAGGGCCTCGAGTGCTCGATTAAGGGACATTATGAATGTGATTGAATGTAATTAGATTATGTTTGCATTGATGTATGAATTGAATACTTTCTATTTTTTGGTAATGATTCGTAACCCTATTCCAGCGACGGATACGGGTTAGGAGTGTTACACTGTGTGCTAGCCCATGTAACCCACTGACTTAAGACACACGACCATGTAAGGTGACTGTGTGTGACACACGGCCGTGTGACAGACCGTGTTCCAAGCCGTGTACTCACCATTTAGACCCTAATTCAAGTCAATTCAATACCAAATCTTGCCCAACAAAGTACACCAATAACACATACATTCTTATGATCAAAACACTCTTAATACACTCATAAACATGTTAAACAATCAACCTAAAGCTTCTAACCAGTGTACCATTCATAGGCACCACATTTCAAACACTAATCATAAAATCAATTTAACATCATAAGTTCATTCATTTCCTTCCTAAATTCAAAAGAACCATGCACAACCATTAATAAAAGCAGTAAGGCACACCAAGGCTTGGCACAACCAACAACATACCAAATAGATATTCAACCCTATACATTCCACTTATAACCATAACCAAAGTAATCAAAAACTACCAATATAACGAATGAATAGTGCGATGGTGCTCCGACAAGATTTCAATCGATAGAGCCTTCCTATGATCTACAAGAAAAGAAAACAACTAACATAAGCAATAATGCTTAGTAAGTTCGTATAAAGGCAACTTAACTATTGAACATATTAGAATAAAAAACTGTAATACCCCGAATTTGGGCCTAGTAGAATTGGGCCCATTGGGCCTTAGGCGTAGGAGCGTTTAAAAATTTTTGAGAACAAGAGAACGGTATTATTGCAAGTTGGACTTATTAGGTGAGTGATTTTGGAAGGTTACAAGGGCTTCTATGAAGTCTTGGGATCAAACTTGGGCTTTAGGAAAATTTTGGTTTTAGGTGAATAAAACCCTGGGAGTTAGTACGTAAGCTTTAAGAATAAAATGTGGAGGAAAATGACACAAAAAGGAGTTGTGGTCTAGTGGCAAATGACACCACATGGGAGACAAGGAGGTGACGCCATAGAGGAAGCAAGGGGTCCAAGGTTCAAGTCTTGGCGCTTGTATTACTTTTAAATTACCTTTTCAAATGGATTTAGACTTTGGCCATAGACTTATCTTTAGTTGCGCATGTTTTAAGACACAAGTTGGGCATGTGGCAAGGTGGTTGTGGCGTCACAAGGGAAGCATGGAGGAGGGGAGTTCAAATTTCACAACCTACAATTTGTGGCTTTTATTTTGTGCTTTGGGAGAGGAGGAAGCAGAGTTGGGATCAAACTCTACCGTAGAGGTTGGACACTGAGTCAAACGGTTTGAATGAGAGGTGGGGAGCAAGTTGAGGAGCAAAAAGGGGAGAAAATCGGAGGATAGAGGAGAGTGATAGAGTTGGCCGAATGTGGGAGTGTGTGGGGATGAGAATTTCGGCTAGAGAGGGGTGTTGTGTAGCAATTTCGGTAGCCTAGTGTATGAGTTGAACCGAAAATTCCCCTTGGGTGTACATTTTCTCTTTTTTTTTTTCATTTTTTGGGAACTCTTTTTGGGAAGCATTTGGTGCACTCTTTCTCTTGTTCACATTTTGTCTCACCTTTCGTGTTCTTTTTCATTTCTTTTATTTAGTGTCTAAATTACTTTAACCGAAACTTCTCTTACTCATCTATCCTCTTATGTCATCTATTTCTTCTCTTTTCATAAAGCTGAAAAATCACTTCTACTTCCATTTTGTTTTCCTTTAGCTGAACATCTAGTAGCAGGAAACTTGGTTCTCTTCTGTCTGCCGAATCTTCCCAAAAGCCAAAAAGCCAAAAATCTGGCAAACGTGACCACTCGAGCGTGCGAGCGCTTGTAGTGGTGAACCGAGAAACGAATGATGATGGTAAGTCGTGGAGAGTGTCACTAGCACTCTTGCGGAACTGAGGCCAGAATGGGCCGGATCGAGCAGAAACGGGCTAAATGGGGCCAATAGGCTTATGGGCCCACAGGGGCAAAATCGATGGAGAAATACTGAACAGTTGATGCGACTGCGAAGTCTGCGAATCCGAGACCGAAAATGTGTCATATCGGCCTCACGAGCGTGTGGGCCCGTTTGGGCCTGAAATAGATTTTTGGCCCAATAGTACCGTAGAGCCCCAAAAAGGGGTCCTGAGTAGCTCGAGGCGATAATAGGCCTTTGGAAAGGCCGTTAAATGTCAAAATTACCGAAATACCCCTGGGCTGCAAAATTACCAAAATACCCTTAGAGGGTAAATTACCGAAATGCCCCTAGGTTGCGAAATTATCGAAATACCCTTGGAGGGTACCCTTAGGTTACGAAATTACCAAAATATCTTGGAGGTAAATTACCAAGTATCCCTAGGTTGTGAAATTATCAAAATACCCCTAGAGGGTAAATTACTGAAATACCCCTGGGTTATGAAATAACCAAAATAACCCTAAAGGGGTGAAAATATCTGTTATACCCTCGATTAGGGTTAAATGTTGTGTATATGATTCGGCTTACATTTTTATATGACCGTTATATTGCATTTAAACCATGTTGCATGGGTTGGATTTGATGACTGAAGAGAAGTGTAGCCTGGTGGCTCTGCCACATACTGTTTTGGTGGCTATGCCACATATATATACTATTACTCTGGTGGCTTAGTCTGCAATACTGGTGTGATTGGCGGAGTGGGTTGACTTGATCCCCACAGGTGACGATTGGTTGATACGGGGGTGTGATTGGTTGGATTGGGTTGGGTTGCATTACATTATCTACATTATCATGATATTAGGGCTTAGGCCCAGATTGATGCCGTATAGGGCTTGGGCCCAGACCGGTACCGTAAGGGCTCAAGCCCAAATAGTGACCGTTTAGGGGATTATACACTGAGTTTTCGTAACTCACCCCCTTTCCCTTAATCTTACTGGTAATCCCCAGCGTTAGAGGATTTGCAGCTATGAAGGACTCGGTGGTGGCCATACATCGAAATTATTTCTCGCGAAACATAGTAAATCTAGTCTTTACTTTATTTTAAGATTATTTATTTTGGGTTTAATAATTTGTAATAAGGTGATCGTTGTTTTGTCGAGTTTTAAAATTTATAAAGAGAATGATCGAACTTGGAAACTAACTCTGACAACGATTAAAGGCAAGTGTACCTATCGAACAGTAGTATAGCTTAGGCAAGACCGGGTTGTCGAACCCAAAGGAACTAAAAGTACTAATACTAACTTTCTTTTTATTATTCAGCTTAAAATAAGTAAAGTTGCTTTAATCTAAATTAACGACTGCTAAACTAAAGACGCAAAGACCAAAAGAATCGAATTGGGAAATACCTTGAAGAGAAACTCAGTTGATCACGACGATACCCTCAGGAAGAATCCACCTAGACTTCACTTGTTATTTAACATTGAACCATACGATTTATCACTTAGTTTGATCCGTAAGACTCCCTAACGTATATTAAACCCTTTCTTGAGGCGAATAACGTCTAACCCTAGGTTAATTAATGAAAATCTCTTTCTCGAATAATAACCCCCTAGAATAGCAGTAAATCGATCTATGGACTCCCATATTAGATTTCACCCTAATCCGGCAAAATCTTGTCACCCTATCTCTAGGCGTGCAATCAACTCCGCTTAATTATGCTAGATTTACTCTTAAGCAGGGTCTATTCCTCCTCTACCTAAGCACATCAGATTTGGATTAAGCATGCAAAATTAAGAACAAACTAAGTATTTATCATATAATTCAGAAAACAATAACAAGGTTCATCTAGGTTTCATTCCCTTCAGGTATCTGAAGGGTTTAGTTCATAATAATTAAATAAAACATCTCAAGAGAAAAGATAACACAAAACATAAGAAATCCCTAAAACCTCTTGAAGGAATTGAAGGATAATTCCGCCGTCTTGAATAGAATTCCGGCTTCTTGGGATGGATCGACTGGCTATCTTCGAGTAATTCCCACAATTCTGACCTTTCTGGCTTGGCTCCTTGGCCTAGCTAACTGCCCCCGACAAAAGCCCTGGCAGAAGGCTTCTATCGAACTCCCAACGTCCCCTTTAGGTTGGCCTCTAGGGTCTTTATATAGGTTTTGAGATGCCTTACTTAGCCTTTAAGTATCCTAATTAAAGTATAATTCCTAATCGGGTGTTTGAATAGGCTTTGGAATGTGTTTCTTTGCCTTCAAGTATCCAAATCCGAGTGAAATTCCTCTTTTCCATGACAGGGGCACGACCATGGTACACGCCCGTGTAAATCGTCTTCAGGCCGTGTCTTGATTCTTTCGATTGGGGCACGGCTGTGTAAATCACGTCATGGCCGTGTCTTAGTTAATTGTCGAGGCACGATCGTGTGGCTTGAAGTCTAGGCCGTGTCGATTTCCACTTTGGCCCAACTTGGCCCTTTTTAAGCCCGTTTCTCGTTCTTTTCATCCTCGGGTGCTTTCCTGAGTATAAAACATGAAAAGAAAGGATGAAGAGCACCATTTTACATAAATCAAGGGCTAAATCATCCAAAATCATGCTAAATATGGGGTTAAAATATGTTAATTTTATGGTTTATCAAATACCCCCACACTTAAGCTTTTGCTTGTCCGCAAGCAAAATTCTCAACTTATAATTAAAACGAACTTTTCATAATTCACAATTCCTATCAACAATGCCTTATCATAATTCACAGATAATTTATACATGGATAATTTAACTCATAAACTCCTAAAGGCTCAAATAATTCTAAGTCATAAGTTTGTAGCATAAAAACATAGGCGTATCCCCTTATCTAAATAATTACCTTTAATTCAAAACCGACAATGATTGACATCCTCACTAAAGATTCACTCAAAGCACTCGAAGTGTTTAAGGTTCAAGACGAAGCACTTATAAGTCGAACCTAAAAAATTAATTCCATAGGCTTGCCTGAAAATTAAATCTCCACCGCTGTAAGATGAGATGATACACTAATCAAAAGGTCTTTGACAGGGTTGTAACGGTGCTTAGGTTAAAGATGTGGATAAAGGATGAATTAGAAGGTTTAAAATTGAGATTGACTTGACCAATTACCTAACTAAAATAATGAACTTAAAAATAAATTATTACATCAATTGAAACTTTGAAACTAATAATAATACAAGCTTTTTCTTTGATAATTGAAATTTAAATGTACAAGCTAGCAATACTGAATATACTTTGATTTTTTTAAAGATCAAATAGAAGCATAATAAAGAAAACTTTATGAACTGAAATAAACTAATTTGATAACTGATCAAATCAAATCTCGATAGAAGGGTAGTTAAAAGAATGGTTATAACAAATACAAAGGGTTTTGGGTTAATATTAGCGGGTAAATCAATAAAAGGGTTGTTAGGATGAAATGGGTTCACTAAGGGTTTATTTATGAAGGTAGGCTTTTTAGTGGAGTGAATGGGTTAAAACCTAGGTGCCTTTATCATATCAGTATATCAAATCATTAATGTGGTCTCGATATGTATAATCAAGGCAAGTTCTAGAATAACAATTTAGTGTTGGCACACTCATAATCAATAAAGTGAGCATGAAAAAGAATATATACTCTATAAGGCTCAAATCTCACAAAAATTATGGGTATTTAACATCGATCCTGTAAATTTTAAACTTCAAGGTAATATTCAAATTCAGTTCAACAACCTAGAAAATTTTTGATTCTTGAAAAGTAGACTTATCATGCTTGATTCTCTAGTATTCTTCAAGTATAAATCATCAATGCACAATTATCAATGACTTACTCAAAAACATATCAATAAAAATCATAAATTATCAGAAATTTCACCCTAATTAATAATATGAGAAAATTACTTAGGAACAAGACTAAAATTCAGGATTTTGGAATAATGCAAAAAGTTAGGTACTTTTACCCCCACACTTAAGATGTAAATTGCCTTCAATGCACAAAGATAGATAAACAATTATGTAATAATAAAATCAAAAGAGAAGGGGAGAAGTAACACTTCCTAAATTTTTGGATGAAGTCAATGAAAAGAAACCGGATAAGATTGGAGGTGAACGTGGGGAAGCGTCTCGAACCGTTTGAAATTGAATCCTCGAAGTAGCCGGCTTGGTTTTATTGTATCCTAAGCTAAATCTAAATGCCATTGAGCAAAAGGAGAAAATAATAAAGGAAGTAAAAATAAAAATAAAAATAAAAATATGAATAAAAGTAAATAATTAAATAGAGATAAGGTCCACGCCCATGTGCCTAGTCGTGGTGTCCACACGGCCACGACGACGGCCGTGTGCAAGGCCGTGTGGATATGGAAACCTATGCCTAAATACGAAAAGAAATAAAACCAAACTAATTAGTACGGTTAGTACTGGGTTGTCTCCCAGAAGCGCTGCTTAAAGTCTTGAGCTAGACTTACCTGTTGTACGCACAATCATGGTGGTTTGAGGAGGTGGAAATCTTTTCTCATGCGATCAACTCGGTTATGGATATAAAGTTTAAGTCGAGTAATGTTTACATCAAAAGTGCTGAATTTAGGATTGCTTACCTCGACTGTGCCATATAGGAAGACATTAAGTACCTCAAAAGTGATTTGTAACACCCCAAACCCGGCCCATGCGTTATGGCCGGATCTGACATGTCACACGAGGAAAACATGTTAAATCCTTTTTATTAGAACTAAAATTAGTATTAATTCATTATAATCAAGAAAACAAGTTTGATTTGAAATATTTGATAAAAATACTACTAACCACGAAGGTTGATTGAAAAATCGATAATTTGAATTATGAACTTATAAAACCCTGACCTTTGAAAATGTCGTTGATAATTTGAAAGAAAGTCCAAGTTAAATCATTTGTAAAAGTTTATTTATAAAATCCACTTATTAATCAAATTGGAAAATCGTTGATTATGCTTTTAGAAAATTCCCATTTAAAATAAATCAAGCAAAATAATAAGTACGTCAAACATAAAACAAAAATAAAATATTCCAGAGGCCTTATTACAACTTAAAAACCCAAAATAATAAAAGTAATAAAGTAAACGAAAATAGAAATTTAAAGTTCAATGATACCATTTTCTGAAGTATGGCCTCCACCGAGTCATCCATGGCCCAAGTCCACATCACTGAGTTTTACCTACAAGGATTAAGAAAGAAGGCGGGGGGTGAGTTACAAGAACTCAGTGTATAATCCCCTTACCGTCGTCCACTAGGTTTGAACCCGCTTAGCAATAACTTGGGCCGGAGCCCATGTAGCATAATCTTGGGCTGAAGCCCATTTACATAATATATATATATATATATATGTGTGCAATGTATGCAACCCAACCCATCCTAGTAATCCATCCGCTACACACCACCCGTACCATTCCATCACACCTGTGGGGATCAAGTCAACCCACCCCGCCAAACACACCAATCGCAGGAAAATTGCCATTTATAATATTTGTGGCTGAGCCACCAGAGTCATAATTATGCGTGGCATAGCCACTATACAGATTGTGGTAGAGCCACCAGAATATCAGAATATACGTGGCATAGCCACCAAACAGAATGTGGCAGAGCCACCAGAATAACTTCCTTCGATTATCAATATCCCAATCCCATGCAATATGTAAATGCAACATACAATATAAAACATAATATTCACATACAATCATTAATCTAACAATTTATTTCGGTGAATCAACCTATTATAGCACTTTGTAATACGGCCCACTAAGGCAATCTAGCAAATCAGCCCATAGGGGCATTTTCGTAATTCTACCCATACGGGCATTTCGGTAAATTGGCCCATAGGGACATTTTGGTAAATTTCACAACCCAAAGGTATTTCTGTAATTTTACCCATCGAGGGTATTTTTGTAATTTCGCAACTCGGACTTAACTACTAATTTGGGGCATAAAAATTGAAATTGTCCATCAGGGTCATATTGACTAAATTGACTATAACTCGAGTTAGGAAACTCAAAATTTAGATCCGTAAATTTTCCTTGAAACTAGACTCATATATCTTCTTACTTAAATTTTTCTATAATTTTTGGCTTAGCCATTTAGTACAGTTTATTCATTAAAGTTTCCCCTGTTTCACTAACCAACGTTTCTGACCTCTCTTACCTTAAATCAAAATATCTCATTGAACAGTTTTCATATATTGCTCCCACTTGTTTCTATTGAAAATAGACTCACTAAGGAATCTATACATATAAATTATAACTCATAATTCACTTTTCACAATTTTGAATGATTTTTCCAAGACAGAATAGGGAACCACGAAGTCATTCAGAACTAGTCTCACAAAAATTAAAATATCACGGAATATAAAATATCTCTTCCTACTCTGTTTCTTTCATATAAAAATAGACACAATAAGATTTTATTCTATATCTTATTCACTTTGTAATTCCCTTACTTCTATTTTTCATGATTTTTCAAAATCACCTCACTGCTGCTAACCAGAAACTGTTTCATTACAAAATACGGTTACCACTACAAACATACGCACGCCCGAATTGCCACCGATGCCGATTTTCTTGTTTTTCGATCTTTCGACCGAATCACAAAACATTTCATGTAAATATTCAGAGAGATATGAGATTACACACCATTTCAAACATGTATTCGGATGGGGTATGAGATTACACACCATTTCAAACATGTATTCGGATGGGGTACGAGATTACACACCTTATTCGAAATCCGTAACATGATACTCTCCGTGGCACCTAAAGGTTCAATCGGTCAACAATTAGTCCAAAGCCCAATTTACAAATTCAACCAAGTATTGTGATTGATTAACAATCTATATCACTTACCAACAATCCGAGTCTCTTATTACGAGGAATAGGTGTTCGATTAGCCCTCTGTTAAAGTACTTCGAGTCCTTAGAAGTGATTAACACAAGAAAAAATGTTAGCCACAGCTTATTTGGCTTGAATAAGAATCGCCTAAACAATACACCCCCTTCACCTATATTCAGCTTGGAAGAAAAAGAAAATGAATTGAAAAGAGAGATGTACGATCACTTACCGATTCGATTAAGAAGAGATTATCCGATACGAAAGGAAAAGAAATGGTGAAGAAGTAGGGTGGTAATAGGTTCGGCTATAGAGAGAATCGAACAAGAAAGTTTAATCACAAGATAATGTCAATTTTAAGAAAAGAGAAAAGGTTGATGAAATGATCAAAAGAAAAGAATGGATGGAGGAAGATTGCCTTGGTAGTTTCGGTCAAAGCAAGGGGAAAAGATATTAGCAAAGAAGAGTACCCAAAATGCTAAGAGAACCAAACCTTAGCATGCACAAAACTTTGCATCAAGACCAAAGAGGATTTCGGCTCTCCCTATTCCTTCACCAAAACCGTGTGCCCCAAACCAAAAGGGTCAAAAATTGACATAAAAACATTCCAAAACATTTCCCATGAAAAAGGCCAACATGTTCCCTTATCTTGCCTTTTTCTTTTGATTTCTTTCCTTACCCTCATCCTTGCCTTATTTCCTTAGCCACCTTGCCAAAATTAAAAGTCCACCTTGCCTAAAATACCATCATGGCCGACACTCTCAATGAATAGCACAAAAAAATAATAAAAAAATTACCAAGTGGGATTCAAACCTCTTCCCCTAAAGTCCTTCATGTGACGCCACATCCTCTTTACCATATGCGCCTTAATGCTACCCATTTACTCATTTATTTCCATAAGCATTGAGGCCACTTACTATTTCTCTTTAAAGTACCTAAACACAAAAATTTTCCTATAGCCTATCTTGAACCTTGAACTTCCTAAAAACCCCGTAACTTTTTAAAATCACCTTCCTAATAAGTTCAACTTGAAATAAAACCATTCTCTTGTTCTCCAAAAATTTTAAATGCTTCCGTGCTTAAGGCCCAATGGGCCCAATCATACTAGGCCCAATTTCAAGATGTTACAATTCTACCCTCCTTAAAGAAATTTCGTCCTCGAAATTTCCAACCAACTACTAAACGCACCGCTTAAGTCACACCACTATGCTTTCTCCGCACACTCTGATCTTAATTACACTATGTACTTTTAACTTATCTTGAATCCTCTTACACACAACCAAACATCTAACCGTAGAAGCAAGCATTTATCTTCCACTTATACCTAAAATTTTTACATTCAAACATCACGTCCAACCAAACCATACCTGGCTTAATGGTGATGAAGCAATCCCGAGCCTTATGATCCTTAGACCCGCATCTCAAGCATGCTCCTGACCTCCCCCAGCATTCTCCCGGATGACGCCTTCTGCAATAATCGCAAGCCAGAAAGTTTGGATGTGCCTTAACACGCTTCATAGAACGAGACTGCGACCCAAAAGAACCGTGATCTTTTTTCTTCTTACAGTCCACGCATCCAACTCGAAGTGCTTCACCGATTCCTTTAACTTCCTCCAATACCTCCTTAACTATCTGAGTCAGCTTATCAAACCCAGTTCGATCATGAGATCTTGTCTCAGTCACTGGCGAAGCTGGTGCATCCATTTCAGACATATGCCCAGATGTTTCAGACCCAACTCTAGTACCTCGGCCTCTACCACGACCACGTTTACCACGTCCACGTCCTCTAGCGCTCATGTTCACTAAATCAATTTAATCTTATTAAGAGTATTATGGATCAGGATACTATTCAATGTTTATTAAACAATGTTTTATGAAGTATAGAAAGTAAAGTGGTTTTCGCACAACGCATCCTATAATTTAAATCTCTATAGGTTCAGCTCCTAAAGCTAAAAATTCTAAAGTATTTCTATAGTCATACCACAATATTCATAAAATAAAAACATAAACTTACTTGATTGGTGCTGGATACCCGTGGTGCCATACTTCCTTTGGAACATGCATTTATAAATCAAATTTCAACAACTTTGGAAATCGGTACCTTAACCTTACCTTGTGGTTTGACAACCATATTTCGTTATAGTAGCATCTGACCAGATCTTTGATGGAATCCAATATCGATCAGGCAAAGGAGGGGGTTGGACTCGTGAACCCAACCCCAAAGTTTAAGAGGCGTGCGGTGTCTGCTGTTTGAGATGGTCACCGAGTTGTGGGCCGGCTTCTAAGCAGAATAGTAGATAGATAACAGTGGTTCCTATTAGCGATAGTGTCGACATAGAAAGCGTGGTATTACGTGTTATCATGTGTGTAAACCTTTACACACTTTATTTTATCTGTACTAAAAAATGTGTGGGCTGAAAAGCTGGAAAAGGCTGTGTAGACAGTCGTGATGCCCTTAGGGGTATGGCTAGGAATGCCAGGTACGTGACCGTATCGTTTCTTTGCATGGACGAATACATGTATGGTAATCTATTGTATTATGGATAGCATGTTGCATTCGTTAAGATATGTATATAGTTCATGGTGTATGGGTTTGATATGAAGGGGAAGAGCATGATTATTTGGTCACGTAGTGATCGGTGGCTATGCCACGATATATAGATATATATGTACATACATTAATTGGGTCACATCGTGATTGGTGGTTAAGCCACGATATATATATTTTATTTGGTCACATTGTGATCGGTGGTTAAGCCACGATGTATTATTTGGTCACCTAGTGATCGGTTCATAACTGGCAGCATGACTGTGAGATGGAGTGTAGCAGATGGAGGGTTGATTGTAGAAATCCCCACGGTGTGATGGATTGGTACGGTTGGTGTGTAGAGGATGGAAAAGTTAGGTTTGGGTTGGGCTTATTGCATTCATGTGTTTGTATGTTTTTAATATATATGGGCCAAGGCCCAACGTGTGGTTGTGGGCCATGAGCCGTCTGTATAATGTTGGAGAATTTACATACTGAGTCCCGGTGACTCACCCCTTTCTTTAATTTTTTTCAGGTGATCAGTAGATCGTGGATGTGGGAGCCGAGGCGGACTCGTGGAGGCCATAAAAAACATTATCTTTATTCTATGAACTTTTCACTGCTTAAAGTTCATTTTTATTTAGGGTTTTCCTTGTAATAAGCCCTTTGGTGATTTTAAATTTGGTTTTAGTGTTTACTTTGGTTACTTGTTATTAAAAGATACTCAAATCGGGATTTCTTTTCTAGAACGATTAAACAACTACCTTTTTAAAATAGTAGCGAATGGGTTACAAGTTATTTAAATAAAACTCTGAATTTTCTTAACAATGATAACTCTTGTCTAAGTAACCTTTATCTTGAAAGTTGCCTGAAACTGATTGCTTAAACACAAAGTCGTTGCTTTAACCGGGAAGTTTTAAAAAAAAAATTATGGTTTTCCCCAAGTTACTGTAAGATCATTTCTAATTCACCCTGTGACATACTAGATCCGGTCGTAACATTTGGGCTGGGTTTGAGGTGTTATATTTTGGTACCAGAGCCTAGGTTATAAAACTTGGGCTCTAAAATGGGTTCGAAAAGGTTGTATAAAATCAAAGTGAGTATTAAGGTTTTGATCGAGATATGGCATCTGAGTCCACCGGCAACCAATCCACGCAGGTAAGTGTTCTAACTCCTGGTAATGTATGCATAAAATGCCTATTTGACTGGATGGATAAGTTGTTAGCATAGGGAAACTTAAACTTTAGGGACTGAAACCTCTAGCTTATGGCATGTTCTGCGAAAACCACTCTTTAAAACTAAGTTTCATAAAATTACTTGGTCTTAAGACAGTGGAAGACACTAACTCATAAAACTTTTAATCAGATTAAATCGCAAACGTTAGTCATGAGCACTAGGGGGCGTGGTGTGCGTGGCCGCGGTAGAGGAAGGATTGCTGTGTCGAAACCGGTGGGGTCTGGTCATGAGTCATGAAATGAGAGGCCAATGCCGCCAGCTGTGGAAGCAGAATATCAGGACCAAATGGGCGGAGATGATGCAGTGTCTCAGGCGATGCTATGGGTACTGGAGAGAGTTGCTGGGGCAAGCATGAGTACAGGGGCTCAAAAATCCGTGTCGGAGCGATTCTGGGCTAATGGGGAGGAAATGTTCAGGGCTATTTCTGGCGTAGCTCTTAATACAGCTGAGTATTGGTTGGAGGCAGTGGAGCGTATAATGGATGATCTCAACTTCACGGAAGAGGAAAAGCTGAAAGGAGTAGTGTCTCTTCTTCGGGGTGAGGCGTACCAATGGTGACTTATAGTTAGGGATGGATCAGTGGCTGACCGCATTACCTGGGATTTCTTCAAGTCAGCATTTCAGAGTAAGTACATCAGATCGAGCTATGTGGATGCACAGAGTAGGGCATTTCTGAATCTAGTCCAGGAAAATAAATCGGTGGCTGAATATGAAGCGAAATTCCTGCGCTTGAGTTGTTATGCCCGGGGGATAGTGGCTACAGACCATGAGCGTTGTGTTCAATTTGAGGATGGTCTGAGGGATGACCTGCGTGTGCTGATAGCTCCTCAACGAGAAAGAGAGTTTGCGGTCTTAATAGAAAAGGCTAAGATAGCCGAGGAAGTTAAGTGGTCCAAGAAGTGGAATCATGATAGGGACAGGATAGGAATAAGAGGAGTTTTGGATCGTCGGGGACAACGGGGTGTTTCTAGAAAAGACCTAAGATGGATGGGCCGAGTCAGGGTGTGAGATCTGGGGGTAATAGTCAGCCTCAGAGGTGTGGCCAGTGTAATAAATTTCATTCGGGCGAATGTTGGATGGGTGACAGAAGATGTTTCAGGTGTGGGTCTACTGATCATCAGGTTAAGGATTTCCCACAAGATCGGGGTGGTGCAGGGCTGGTAGGATAGGCTAACGCTCAGCCAGTTAGAGCAGGTCAACAACCGCAGAGAGGTCGTGGTCCAGTCAGAGGGGGTATGGTTATGGCCGGGGCCGTGGAGCACCAGGCAGAGGTGCAGGGAACACCGATGCGAGACAGCCATGGTTGGTCTATACAGCTAGACATCGAGAGGAGGGGGATGCATCGGATGTCATAACCGGTACGTTCTTGATTTTTGATTTTTCTTTTTCTGCATTAATTGACATTGGATCGGTGCATTCTTATGTTGCTAGTGTAGTATCTGGATCCTTATGTATAGACTCTAAGATTATTTTTAGGGAGATGATGGTAATTAGCCTGTTAGGTTAGTCGGTAGTGGTGAACAAACTGTATAGGGATGTGCCTCTAGAAGTGCAAGGGGTAGTTTTTCCGGCGGATTTAATGGAACTGTCGTTTGGGGAGTTTGACCTGATCTTAGTTACGGACTGGTTAGTGAGATATCAGGCAAATTTGGACTATGTAGCCAAGCGTATGGTACTAAGGAACCTTCAAGATGATGAAATGGTGATAATAGGGGAAAGGAGGAACTACTTGTCTAATGTAGTGTCCGCTCTAAAGGCTGAAAGAATGGTGAGAAATGGATGTAGGGCATTCGTAGCTTTTGTTTGTGCTCTGGAGGTCCAAAATTCAACTGTGGGGAATGTTAGAACGGTAAGGGAATTTTTCGATGTTTTCCCAGAAGAACTTCCAAGACTACCTCCGGATCGCGAGGTGAAGTTTGGAATTGATCTTCTTTCGGGGACAGCACCAGTGTCCATTGCACCATATAGAATAGCTAGAAGGAGTTGGTGGAACTGAAAGCTCAAATTCAGGAACTATTGGATCGGGGTTTAATCCGACCAAGTATATCACCTTGGGGAGCGCCAGTGCTATTTGTTAAGAAGAAGGATGGATCAATGCGTATGTGCATTGACTACCGCCAGCTAAACAAGTTGACTATCAAGAACAAGTATCCGTTGCCAAGGATTGATGACTTGTTGATCAATTGAAAGGGGCGTCAGTTTTCTCAAAGATAGATTTGAGATCAGGATACCATCAGCTTAAGGTCAAGGAATCGGACATTCATAAGACAGCTTTTAGGACCCGTTATGGCCATTACGAATTTTTGGTGATGCCGTTTGGGTTGACCAATGCACCAGCAATGTTTATGGATATGATGAACTGGGTTTTCCAACCCTATTTGGGCCAGTTTGTCGTAGTATTTATAGACGATATCCTGGTATATTCAAGGTCAGAGGAGGAGCACAATTCGCATCTTAAAGTGGTTCTACAAATCCTGAGGGAGAAACAATTGTATGCAAAATTCAGTAAGTACGAATTTTGGCTAAGTGAGGTTACTTTTCTAGGACACGTTGTGTCGGCGGAAGGGGTCAGAGTTGATCCTTGGAAAGTTGAAGCTATCATGGATTGGAAATCACCCAGGTCTGTGACAGAGATTCGGAGTTTCCTTGGACTTGTTGGATACTACAAGAGGTTCGTTGAGGGATTCTCCTTAATTGCGGCACCTTTAACCAAGTTGTTGAGGAAGGGAGTACTTTTGTGTGGGGTGATAAGCAGCAGGAAAATTTTGAGAAGCTGAAGAGGGTGTTGATGGAAACTCTGGTTTTGATTCAACCGGAGGCTATAAAGAAGTTCGTGGTTTACTATGATGCTTCACACACGGGGTTAGGATGTGTGTTGATGAAATGTGGGAAATTTATTGCTTATGCGTCTCGACAGTTAAGACCGCATGAGCTAAATTATCCCACACACAATTTAGAGTTGGCAGCGGTGGTGTTTGCTTTGAAGATTTGGAGACATTATCTGTATGGAGAGAAATCCGTCATTTATACAGATCATAAGAGTTTGAAATATCTCCTTACCCAAAAGGAGTTGAACTTGAGGCAGAGGAGGTGGATTGAGTTATTAAAAGATTACAATTGTTCAATTGAATACCATCTAGGTAAAGTGAACGTGGTGGCAGATGTGCTAAGTCAGAAGGTAATCTCGGATCTGAGGGCGATGTTCACCCATCTGAGCCTATATGAGGATGGGACGTGGGTAGATCAGATTAAAGAGAAGCAGTTGCAGGATGAAGACTTAAGTGCTTGATTAACTCAAGTGCAACATGGAGAAGTAGAGGATTATAGTCTGAAAAAGGATGGGGTCCTGTGTTTTCGAAAGAAAGTTTGCGTGCCGAGGGATGTGAAATTAAGGCGGATGATTCTTCAGGAAGCGCATAGTAGCCCATACGCTATGCATCCGGGAGGAAGTAAAATATATCGAGATTTACGAGAACAATTTTGGTAGCCAAGTTTGAAGCGAGAGGTAACCGAATTTGTGGGTAGATGTTTGACATATCAGCAGGTAAAAGTGGAGCATCAGTTGCCTTCGGGGTTATTACAGCCAGTAAAGATCCTGTAATGGAAATGGGAGAGGATCATTATGAATTTTGTTAGTGGGCTACCCCTTACACCTACTAAGAAGGATTCGATATGGGTAGTCGTTGATCGATTGACAAAGTCTGCTCATTTTATACCGGTTCGGGTTGTTTACTCTCTTCAGAAGTTGGCTAAGTTGTATATAGTGGAGATTGTGAAGTTGCATGGAGTACCTGTGTCTATCATCTCGGATAGAGATCCTAGGTTTACGTCAAGATTTTGGAGGGCAATGCAACATACATTGGGTACGAAGTTAGATTTTAGTACGACATTTCATCCGTAGACGGACGGACAGTCAGAAAGGGTGATTCAAATCTTGGAAGACATGTTGAGAGGTTGCATCCTCGATTTCAAGGGTAGCTGGGAAGAATTTCTACCATTGGCGGAATTCGTATATAACAACAACTATCAGTCTAGTATTCGGATGGCACCATATGAGGCGTTGTATAGGCGGAAGTGTCGTACTCCTATGTGTTGGACAGAGTTGGGTGAGCGTCAGCTATTGGGTCCAGAATTAGTGTTAGAAACTGAGAATAAGGTTGAGTTAATCTGGGCTAGGTTGAAGGAAACTTCTGATAGGCAGAAATCTTACGCTGACCTGAAACAGAGGGACATAGAATTTGCAGTGGGTGACCAGGTATTCCTAAAGGTGTCACCGTGGAAGAAAATTTTAAGGTTTGGACGGAAGGGTAAGCTAAGCCCCAGGTTCATCGGGCCTTACCGTGTATTGAAGCATGTAGGACCAGTTGCTTATCAGCTAGAACTATCTTCGGAGTTAAGTAAGATTCATGATGTGTTTCATATATCTATGTTGAGACGCTACCATTCAGGCCCATCCTATGTGATACCATTAGAGGAACTCGAAGTAAGGCCTGATTTATCCTTTGAAGAGGAACCAGTTCAGATCTTGGAGCTGGATGTTAAAGTTTTGTGAAGGAAATTGGTTCCTTTGGTTAAGGTTCTGTGGCAGAATCACGGGTTAGATGAAGCTACTTGAGAGTCGGAGGATATTATGCAACAGCAATACCCGCATCTCTTTTGACCAGGTAATTTCGAGGCTGAAATTTCTTTAAGGGGGTAGAACTGTAACATCCCAGATAGGGGGCTCTGCATTTGTATGTGTTATGTGTGTACGCTGTGCTGTGTGCGTTATTCTAGTGTGTTTAAAGGTTTCAAGGAGGCTCGAGGTTAAGCTTGAGCCTTGGTAGAAATTTCGTTTTTAGGCACTGCAAGGGAGAACTAGTTAAAGTGGGCCATAAGGATACTTAAGTGGGGAAGTTGACATAAGATCTAACTGGTAAAGTGGCAAGGAGGCGCCACTAAGGGTGTAGGTAGGTAACGCCACAAGGAGGTAGTGAGGGAGCAGGTTCGAGTTACACTGACAGCAACTAGGAGTTTTTTTTTTATTTTATGCGCCTAAGGAGTCTAAAAGGTGGTTTCGACTGGGACTCTGCATAGGTGAGTGTGGATTAATTCAGAAGATATGAAGATGAGGATAAGAGGAAAATGTGGGATAGGATGTGAGTGTAGGTGGTGGCCGAATGTTGGACACTAGGAGCAAGGTGGAGAAATCGGTTTTGGTGTGGCTAGGGTGTGCCAAATTTTATTTGGTAAGGTGAGAGTTCTCTTCTTATTTTCGGTATTTGAGGGTTCTTTTCTTCTATTCTTTTTCTGTCAAAATCGAAACCACTTAGGTCTTGCCGAAATCCTTCTTCTTTACCCTTCTTGACACTTTTCCCTATCTTGTTCTATTTCTCTTCTCCCAATTGTTTCCTTCTCTGAAACCGAAACCCCTAACTCCATTCTCATCTTCACTTCCATGCTATAGCCGAATGTCCCTTGCCCAAAGTTCTCATCTCTATTTCTTCCACAAGCTGAATCTTCATAGCTTTTCTTCTATTCATCTTCTCTTCTGAATTCTTTTAAAACTGAAAACCCCTAGATATCATCTATGGTTTTGTTTTATTTCTTTCGGCTTCCAATCTTCTTCCTTGTCATTGCCGAATCTTCTCTTAAGTGGTAGCCGAATCTTCTGTGTTGAGGTAAGTGTCGACTCCTGTTAATCCTTCATATTCTCTTTCGGGTTTTGGAAGCCAAAATTGAATGGCTAATTGGTTTGGTAAGGCCATCATTAGACTAATGTTTCTCACTATTTCTTGTGTTCTCTTTGGGGCGCTATTCCGGGAATTGAAGGAGATCTGATCATCTAGGTTCATAAGCCAGAAATCGTTAACCTCTGAACCATATCTCTTCTTTCGGGATTTCAAGGTAAGGGTGTTCTCTTTGGATTGTATTTATGATTCATTATCTTAATCGGTACCTTAACCCTACCTTGTGGTTTGACAACCATATTTCGTTATAGTAGCATCTGACCAGATCTTTGATGGAATCCAATATCGATCAGGCAAAGGAGGGGGTTGGACTCGTGAACCCAACCCCAAAGTTTAAGAGGCGTGCAGTGTCTGCTGTTCGAGATTGGCCACCGGGTTGTGGGCCAGCTTTTGAGTAGAATAGTAGACAGATAGCAGTGGTTCCTATTAGCGATAGTGTCGACATAGAAAGCATGGTATTGCGTGTTATCAGGTGTGTAAACCTTCACACACTTTATTTTATCTGTACTAACAAATGTGTGGGCTGAAAAGCCGAAAAAAGCTATGTAGACAGTTGTGATACCCTTAGGGGTAAGGTTAGGAATGCCAGGTACGTGACCTTATCGTTTTCTTTGCATGGACGAATATATGTATGGTAATCTGTTGTGTTATGGATAACATGTTGCATTCGTTAGGATATGTATGTAGTTCATGGGGTATGGGTTTGATATGAAGGGGAAGAGCATGATTATTTGGTCACGTAGTGATCGGTGGCTATGCTATATATATATATATATATATATGTACATACATTAATTGGGTCACATCATGATCGGTGGTTAAGCCACGATATATATATATTTTATTTGGTCACATTGTGATCGGTGGTTAAGCCACGATGTATTATTTGGTCACCTAGTGATCGGTTTATAGTTGGCAGCATGACTGTCGAGATGGAGTGTAGCGGATGGAGGGTTGATTGTAGAAATCCCCACGGTGTGATGGGTTGGTACGGGTTGGTATGTAGAGGATGGAAAAGTTAGGTTTGGGTTGGGCTTATTACATTCATGTGTTTGTATGTTTTTATATATATATATATGGGCCAAGGCCCAACGTGTGGTTGTGGGCCATGAGCCGTCTGTATAATGTGAGAGAATTTACACACTGAGTCCCGGTGGCTCACCCCTTTCTTTAATTTTTTTAGGTGATCAGTAAATCGTGGATGTGGGAGCCGAGGAGGACTCGTAGAGGCCATAAAAGAAGTTATCTTTATTCTATGAACTTTTCACCGCTTAAAGTTCGTTTTTATTTAGGGTTTTCCTTGTAATAAGGCCTTTGGTGATTTTAAATTTGGTTTTAGTGTTTACTTTGGTTACTTGTTATTAAAAGATGCTCAAATCGGGATTTCTTTTCTAGAACGATTAAACAACTACCTTTTTAAAATAGTAGCGAATGGGTTACAAGTTATTTCGATAAAACTCTGGATTTTCTTAACAATGATAACTCTTATATAAGTAACCTTTATCTTGAAAGTCACCTGAAACTAATTGCTTAAACACAAAGTCGTTGCTTTAACCGGGAAGTTTTAAAAAAATTTTATGGTTTTTCCCAAAATCACTGTAAGATCGTTTCTAATTCACCCTGTGACATACCAAATTCGGTCGTAACGTTTGAGCCGAGTTTGGGGTGTTACATATCATTTCTAATTCACCCTGTGACATACCAGATCTGGTCGTAACGTTTGGTCCGGGTTTGGGGTGTTACATACAAAGATTAAGAAAGAAGGCGTGGGGTGAGTTACAAGAACTCAGTGTATAATCCCCTTACCGTCGTCCACTGGGTTTGAACCCGCTTAGCAATAACTTGGGCCGGAGCCCGTGTAGCATAATATTGGGCCGAAGCCCATTTACATAACAGCATATATATATGTGCAATGTATGCAACCCAACCCATCCTAGTAATCCATCCGCTACACACCACCCGTACCATCCCACCCCGCAAAACAAACCAATCGCAAGCAAATTGCCATTTATAATATTTGTGGCTGAGCCACCAGAGTCATAATTATGCGTGGCATAGCCACTATACAGATTGTGGCAGAGCCACCAGAATATCAGAATATACGTGGCATAGCCACCAGACAGAATGTGGCAGAGCTACCAGAATACATGTGGCAAAGTCACCAGAATAACTTCCTCCGATCATCAATATCCCAATCCCATTCAATATGTAAATGCAACATACAATATAAAACATAATATTCACATACAATCATTAATCTAACAATTTATTTCGGTGAATCGGCTTATTATAGCACTTTGTAATACGGTCCACTAAGGCAATCTAGCAAATCAGCCCATAGATGCATTTTCGAAATTTGGCCCATAGGGGCATTTTGGTAAATCAACCCATAGGGGCATTTCGGTAAATTTCACAACCCAAAGATATTTCTGTAATTTTACCCATCGAGGGTATTTTCGTAATTTTGCAACCCCAGACTTAACTACTAATTAGGGCATAAAAATTGAAACTGTCCATCTGCATTATATTGACTAAATTGACTATAACTTGAGTTAGGAAACTTGAAATTTAGATCCGTAAAGTTTTCTTGAAACTAGAATCATATATCTTCTTACTAAAATTTTTCCAGAATTTTTGGCTTAGCCATTTAGTACAGTTTATTCATTAAATTTTCCCCTGTTTCACTGACCAATGTTTCTGATCTCTCTTACATTAAATCAAAATATCTCATTGTACAGTTTTCATATATTCCTCCCACTTGTTTCTATTAAAAATAGACTCACTAAGGAATCTATAAATATAAATTATAACTCATAATTCATTTTGTACAATTTTGAATAATTTTTCCAAGACAGAACAGGGAACCACGAAGTCATTCAGAACCAGTCTCACTAAAATTAAAATATCACAGAATATAAAATACCTCTTTCTACTCTGTTTCTTTCATATAAAAATAGACACAATAAGATTTCATTCTATACCTTATTCACTTTCTAATTCCATTACTTCTATTTTTTGTGATTTTTCAAAATCACCTCGCTGCTGCTAACCAGAAACTGTTTCATTGCAAAATACGGTTACCACTACAAACATACGCACGCCCGAATTGCCACTGATGCCAATGTTCTGGTTTTTCGATCTTTCGAATGAATCACAAAACATTTCATGTAAATATTCAGATAGATATGAGATTACACACCATTTCAAACATGTATTCGGATGGGGTATGAGATTACACACCTTATTCGAAATCCGTAACACGATACTCTCCGCGGTACCTAAAGGTTCAATCGGTCAACAATTAGTCCAAAGCCCAATTTACAACTTCAACCAAGTATTGTGATTGATTAACAATCTATATCACTTACCAACAATCCGAGTCTCTTATTACGAGGAATAAGTGTTCGATTAGCCCTCTATTAAAGTACTTCGAGTCCTTAGAAGTGATTAACACAAGAGAAAATATTAGCCACACCTTGTTCGGCTTGAGTAAGAATCACCCAAACAATACACCCCCTTCACCTATATTCGGCTTGGAAGAAAAAGAAAATGAAATGAAAAGAGGGATATACAATCACTTACTGATTCGATTAAGAAGAGATTATCCAATACGAAAGGAAAAGAAATGGTGAAGAAGTAGGGTGGTAATAGGTTCGTCTATGGAGAGAATTGAACAAGAAAGTTTAATCACAAGATAATGCCAATTTTAAGAAAGGAGAAAAGGTTGATGAAATGATCAAAAGAAAAGAATGGATGGAGAAAGAGTGCCTTGGTAGTTTCGGTCAAAGTAAGAGGAAAAGATATTAGCAAAGAAGAGTACCCAAAATGCTAAGAGAACCAAACCTTAGCATGCACAAAACTTTGCAACAAGACCAAAAAGGATTTCGGCTCTCCCTCTTCCTTCATCAAAATCGTGTGCACCAAACCAAAAGGGTCAAAAATTGACATAAAAACATTCCAAAACATTTCCCATGAAAAATGCCAACATGTTCCCTTATCTTGCCCTTTTCTTTTGATTTCTTTCCTTACCCTCATCCTTTCCTTATTTCCTTAGCCACCTTGCCAAAATTAAAAGTCCACCTTGCCTAAAATACCATCATGGCCGACACTACCAATGAATAGCACCAAAAAATAATAAAAAATTTACCAATTGGGATTCGAACCTCTTCCCCTAAAGTCCTTCATGTGACGCCACATCCTCTTTACCATATGCTCCTTTATGCTAGCCATTTACTCATTTATTTCCATAAGCATTGAGGCCACTTACTATTTCTCCTTAAAGTGCCTAAACACAAAAATTTTCCTATAGCCTATCTTGAACCCGGAACTTCCTAGAAACCCCGTAACTTTCCAAAATCACCTTTCTAATAAGTTCAACTTCAAATAAAGCCATTCTCTTGTTCTCCAAAAATTTTAAATGCTTCCGTGCTCAAGGCCCAATGGGCCCAATCCTACTAGGCCCAATTTCGGGATGTTACATGATTTCTTCGTTTGCCTTGAGGTCTGAATTGGTGATTCGAGGGTCTTCTTTATTCAACAATACCTGATCCTCTATTTTGATGTGAGATGTTGTTCCTATCAGCTCGTCTGTGGTTTCCTTTGGTTTCACTTCGTGTGGTTCCGGTTCTTTTTTAAATTGTGTTTTCCACTCTTCTAGTTTGTTGACCCTAAGGCTTCGTTCCTCATATAATTCTTCTTTGTTGGCACGAGGTCTAAGATCTAGCTCAGCTGGGTGATTTTGTGATGCTTCCTGCAAAGATGGTTGAGCCAAATGGTTATCAATAAAATTAATGTTTGTACCTTTATTACTCGATGTCCAAGCTGAGTCAAGAGCTTGAAGAGTGATTGTTTTGTCTTCTACATGAAGTGTGAGTTCATCGAATTCTTCCTCTGTGTGGTCTTTCTTTATTGCATCGGGATATGGCACACGAGGTTGGTACTCTGTACTTGCCAATTTTGGTATATCATGGCACACCTCAACCTTACCTTCACTTACCACAGGTTCTTCCCTTGGGTTTGGTTCGTCTAACCCTTCACTGTCATGAGCTAGTAAGGTTTGAATTTGCTCGTTTGGGTTAATCTCTATGTTGCTTGGTAGACGCCCTTGCGGTCGTTCGGACATTAACTTTGCAAGTTGTTCAACTGACTTAGTAATTTTCTAAACTTGGTTCTTGATCTCTTTGATCGATGCTTGTTGATTATCGAACGTTGTCTCAGTTTTTTGGGGACGGATTTCTGTGGCTTCCATGAATTTTGTCAGCATCTCCTCAAGACTCGACTCCTCTTCCTGTTGGTGAGGTGGTTGTTGAAAATTTGGAGGAAGTTCCTGTCTTTGGCTACTTTGATCATCCCACAAGAAATTGGGATGGTAACTCCAACCTGCATTATAAGTGTCATTATAAAAATTATTTTGTGGTCTAGAATAGTTACCCGTATAGTGAGTTTGCTCGTTTTCCATGCCATATCTGTAGGGTGGGTACTCAGGATTCGCCACGCCTCCTAAATTCGAATCATATTACATTACTGGGTGTACCTGCGAGAGATTATACAAACCATCAATCTTTTTATTCATCATCTCTAGCTGGTTAGATAACCTGGTGACCACGTCGAGGTTGAAAACACTGGTGGCTTTTGTTGGCGCTGTCCTCATAACTTGCCACTGATAATTATTCAGTGCCATCTTCTCTATAGACTAAAATTATCCGCCAAAAGCAAAATAGAGGAAAAATTAGCAAAGTGAAAATAATAATAATAATAAATAAAATAAATTGCAGAAAAAATAAAAAAATGGCGAAAGTAATAAAAATAGAGCTTTCTTAATATTTTACTTCCCCAGCAACGGTGCCAAAAGCTTGGTCATTATTTTGTCGAGTTTTAAAATTTATAAAGAGAATGATCAGGCCTGGAAACTAACTCTGACAACGATTAAAGGCAAGTGTACCTATCGAACAGTAGTATAGGCAAGATCGGATTGTCGAACCCCAAAGGAACTAAAAGTACTAATACTAACTTTCTTTTTATTATTTAGCCTAAAATAAGTGAAGTTGCTTTAATCTAAATTAACGACTACTAAACTAAAGACGCAAAGACAAAAAGAATCGAATTGGGAAATAACTTGAAGAGAAACTCAGTTGATCACGACGATACCCTTAGGAAGAATCCACCTAGACTTCACTTGTTATTTAACACTGAACCATACGATTTATTCACTTAGTTTGATCCGTAAGACTCCCTAACGTGTATTAAACCCTTTCTTGAGGCGAATAACGTCTAACCCTAGGTTAATTAATAGAAATCTCTTTCTCGAATAATAACCCCCTAGAATAGCAGTAAATCGATCTATGGACTCCCATATTAGGTTTCACCCTAATCCGGCAAAATCTCGTTACCCTATCTCTAGGCGTGCGATCAACTCCGCTTAATTATGCTAGATCTACTCTTAAGCAGGGTCTACTCCTCCTCCACCTAAGCACATTAGATTTGGATTAAGCATGCATAATTAAGAACAAACTAAGTATTTATCATATAATTCAGAAAACAATAACAAGATTCATTTAGCTTTCATCCCCTTCAGGTATCTGAAGGGTTTAGTTCATAATAATTAAATAAAACATCTCAAGAGAAAAGATAACACAAAACATAAGAAATCCCTAAAACCCCTTGAAGGAATTGAAGGAGAATTTCGCCATCTTGAGTAGAATTCTGGCTTCTTGGGATGGATCGACTAGCTATCTTCGAGTAATTCCCACAATTCTGACCTTTCTGGCTTGGCTCCTTGGCCTAGTTAACTGCCCCCGACAAAAGCCCTGGCAGAAGGCTTCTGCACTCCCAACGTCCCCTTCAGGTTGGCCTCTAGGGTCTTTATATGGGCTTTGAGATGCCTTACTTGGCCTCTAAGTATCCTAATTCAAGTATAATTCCTACTCGGGTCTTTGAATAGGCTTTGCAATGTGTTTCTTTGCCTTCAAGTATCCAAATCCGAGTGAAATTCCTCTTTTCCATGATAGGGGCACGGCCATGGTACACGCCCGTGTAAATCGTCTTCAGGCCGTGTCTCGATTCTGTCAATTGGGGCACGGCCATGTAAATCGTGGCATGGCCGTGTCTTAGTTTAATTGTCGAGGCACGGTCGTTTGGCTTGAAGTCCAGGCCGTGTCAATTTCCACTTTGGCCCAACTTGGCCTGTTTTAAGCTCATTTCTCGTTCTTTTTGTCCTCGGGTGCTTTCCTGAGTATAAAACGTGAAAAGAAAGGATTAAGAGCACCTTTTTACATAAATCAAGGGCTAAATCATCCAAAAGCATGATAAATATGGGGTTAAAATATGTTACTTTTATGGTTTATCATAAGGCCTTTGGATTTTGTTTTACTTTTTAATTTTCATTTCTTCTATTTCAAATTGCTAAACGTTTAACACTGGGTTTCTCCTAAAATGTTAATAACCATTTTTCAAACTATCACATTTCCGCAACTATTCAGGTTCGACTTTCACAACAAAAATAGTTTTTCAAAATAATAACAACTTTATAAAAATGGACATTAAATAAATCGGGTTTTTACAAACAAACAACGAAACTCAGAGTTTTCAAAAGAGATGCAACATTTTTCAACGAACGCTTAGCTTTTCAACTACCTTTCGATGTGACATGCTGGATTCGGCCGTAACGTCTAGGCCGGGTTTGGGGTGTTACAACAAATAAGCATAATTTTCATTATATCTTAAGCTAACTGTCGTTTTCTATTCATTACACCTCTCATGGATAGTTGGTGTAGCATTGCATATACATATATATTTTTCCTTATAAGCATTTCATATAACCATTTCACTTAAACATTTCTTCTTACCATAACACTTACACATTTAACATATAATCATTCTGTAATTCATATTCAATTTCAAACTTTCATATAAACATATCATCCTAGAATCACTTACTTTCACTAAACAATGTGAAAACTAAATAATTAGGTTAATCATACCTGTTATTCATTTACAAAGCCCTTATAGGATTAGCACTGAAAATGGTTCATCGTATGCTTCCTGTACTATAATAATTCAATCCAAACTCATTCATATTTGTGCATAAATATCTATTTGTAACCTTATAATCATCAATATAATTATACTCACATATGATCACGTAGTTCATTGAACATTTAACATTTACTAATATCTTGACTATACATTAGCCTTTAAGCACAAAATTTTTTTTATAAATTCCATTAACATTTAGCCCGATGAACTAATAACTTGACTCAGATACTCGAGTAACTACACCATACCAGAGGCATCATAGATGCATAACAGGAGCATTGAACTGCAGACAGAGGCACAAATATGGAAACAAGGGCACCGTAGTGTGAACAGGACACTAAAGTGTAAATAGAGGCACCGAAGTGCAAACTGAGGCATCGAAGTGAAAATCCCGTACAAGCGCGCATACTAACCCTATTGGCATGCCAATTGTTTCCTAGTGATTACTACGTTCAACCGAGCATTTTATGTAATCCATTACCTTTATACATATTTATCAATCAAGGGCACTTCATCATTTTCGTACACATAATATGATATCAATATATATTCATACTATCAATGTACCATTACAAGGATTGTCACCATCCATTAATCACTTTCATATGAATTTAATTTCAATATTTAAAATACAATTTACCAGCAAAAATAACTTATTTTCAAGAAACTTACAATTTACACATCAAACATTATGAACTTACCTTAATCCAAGTAACATTTAAATAGATAATCTATAATTCATAATCACCAATACATGAGCAATAGTTCACATATCCTCTAATTTGATTAATTCCTCTAATTGATCCATAATAATAATTTATCACATTTTATCAATTAATTTAACCATAACATAAATAACTATTTACATTCATCCAAAATGGAAACTAATAATTTCTATCCATATACGAACTTGCCTCGACAAAAACAGTTGTAAAAACGAAGTCGACGACTAATCTAACACATTAGCTTTTCCTCGGTTTAAATCCATTTGATTCGTTTCTTGATCTAATAAAAATTTTCATTCAATTAATAGTCCAATTAACTTAATACCATTAATTATAGCTTATAACCCACATTATTGTGAAACTACAAAATTACCCCTAATATTTTAACTTTTGTGCAATTTAGTCCCTAAACTCAAATTTCCAAATTTATCAAAAAAATTTAAATACCCAATGCTAGCCAAACTTATTTCTATTTTGATACAATCCAGAATTATTCACAATTCACAAAAATTCCATGTAAATTTTAATATTTTATCAAATTAATCACTTAACTAAAAATTAAATAAAATCACTTTGCAAAATAGTCCTAAACAAAAAAATCAAAACAAAAAAAATCATCATTTAACATAAAAAATAACTAAGATTCATCAATGACAAAATCCAAAATCTTTAACAGTTTCAAAAACATAGATATGAGTTAGCTGGACCTAGTTGCAACGATCTCAAAAATAAAAAAAAATTATAAAAAAATGGGCTTAAAACACATACCCTACAAGATGATACAAGCTTGGCTGAAAGCTTATTTCAAGGTCCCATGGGGTTTCGGTTCTCCAACTAAAAAGATGAAGCAATTTTTTTGTTCTTTTCATCTTTTGTTTTATGTTTTAATTTAATTTAATTTAATTATATAATTACAAGTTTGCCTTTAATTATACTTAAAATTCATTAAAAAATGTCACACCGTCCATTACAAACTAATTTGGTATAATAACCACATTAACCCATTAATTTAAGATTCCTCGACCATTTAACCATTTTTAGCTAATAGAGTTCAACATATATATATTTTATAATTTAGTCATTTTCAATTAATTAACTATTTAAACATTAAAATTTCTTAACCAAAATTTAATATGACCCTACTAACACTTTAAAAATATTTAATAAAATATTTACAAGCTCGGTTTATAGAAATGAGGTCTTGATACCTCCTTTTCTAAACCTACTTGACTTTAGGGATATACCACTTGAACCTAAATATTCGTTCAAATAACATAAATTATCAAATCAAAATTTATTAAAACACAATATTTGACTCGTAAATAATAAATAATAATATTTACGAACTCACCCGTCAGATTTGTGGCCCTGAAATCACTGTTTTCGACACCATTGAAAAATTGGCTATTTCATTCTGTCTTGATTTAGGTCATTTCGATATGTATGTTTGGAGCCATTTCTCACTGAAATCAAAGTCACTCCATCGCACCTTCCGAGGGATCATCAATATCGGGATCACAAACTCACCTTCTTTTGAGTTCTCCACCTCTATTTGAATATTCCTTTGTTGGGGCACATCCTCGACTAGTTCTTGGTGTGAGATTTCTTTTACGATACCCGAAAAGTGTGGCAGCTCCTCCACATTCACCTTGCTAGAGTCAGATATTTCCTCGAGATCATCCAATACTTCACTCAATTGTCTACTCTTCATTTCTTGTTAAGACTCGACCTTCAAATCTTCATGTTCAACAATGGTGTAGAGGTTATCCTCCTCCACTTCAACATCATCTGAATCGACACACTTGTCCACCAAAACACTCTCCCTAGCTCAATCTTTGACGGCTTCTAAAACAAGTTCCAACTAATTTCGTATGGCTTCATGTTTTCTTAGCATTCAGACATACCATCTCTAAATGCACTACTCCAAGTGTGTAACACCCCAAACCCAACCCAGAAGTTAGGCCCAAATTTGGTGTGTCACATTGAAGAAAATGTATAAAGGATTCGTGATTCGTACTAAAATAAGTTTTGTTAAAATCAAGAAAAACAAGTTTGATTTGAGACATTCGATAAAATACTACTAATCTCGAAGATTGATTGATAAATCGATAGATTTGAACTAATAATCTTATAAAACATGACTTTTGAAAACGATGTTGAAAATTCGAAGAAGATTTTCGTGTTAAAAATATTTGTAAAATTTTATTATGAAATCCATTTGTTAATCGATTTTGGAAAACCTTTATTTAAGTTTTTAGAAAATTCCCATTTAAAATAATTTAAGTAAAATAATAAGTATATCAAAAATAAAGAAAATAATAAAATACTCTAGAGGCCTTATTACGACATAAAACCCAAAATAGTAAAGTGAACGAAAATAGAAATCTAAAGGTCCAAAGTAAAACACCATTTCTGAAGTATGGCCTCCACCGAGTCATCCATGGCCCCAAGTCCTTGTCACTGAGCATTACCTACAGGGGTTAAGAAAGAAAGGGGGTGAGTTACAAGAACTCAGTGTATAATCCCCTTACCGACATCCACTAGCTTGAATCCAATTAGCAAAAACTTGGGCCTGAGCCCATAAAGCAAAATCTTGGGCCGAAGCCCATTTACACAATAGAACATATATATGTATGTGCCATGTATGCAATTTCCAAACCAAACCTAGTAATCCATCCGCTACACACCACCCGTACCAACCAACACACCTATGGGGATCATCAGTCAACCCACCCCGCCAACACACCAAAACACAGGCAAATTGCCATTTATAATAATAATTCGTAGGCTAGTGGCCATTTATAATCGCAGGCATTTAGCCATTTATAATATCAGAATTTGTGGCGAAGCCACCAGAATAACAGAATATACGTGGCATAGCCACCAGACAGATTGTGACAGAGTCACCAAAATATATGGCAGAGCCACCAAATAGCTTCCTCCAATCATCAATATCCCAAACCCATGCAGAATTATGTGAATGCAGCATTCATAGCCAATTATGATATTTACAATATAACAGCGATAATTAATAACATCAGAGGTTTATTACAAATAATTTGGCCAATTAACACTTTGCAAAATCGACCCATTATGCCATATATCAAATTCGGCCCATTTAGCCATATATCAAATTGGCCCATTTAGCCATATATCAAATTGTCCCATTAAGCAATATATCAAAATTGGCCCATTAAGGCAATCTATCAAATCGGCCCATTAGGGGCATTTTAGTAATTCGACCCATAAGGGTATTTTCATAATTTGTCACATAAGGGAAATTTCGTAATTCAATAATTTTACCCACTAAGGGTAATTTGGTAATCTCGCAACCTAGGGGTATTTCGGTAATTTACCCTTCAAGGGTATTTTCGTAATTTTGTAACCCCGAACTAAATTACTAATTTGGGACATAAAACTTGAAACTGTCCATCTGCGTCATACTGACTAATTTGACTATAACTTGGGTTAGGAAACTCCAAATCTAAATCTATTAATTTTCCTTGAAACTAAACTCATATATATTCTTACTAAAATTTTTCCAAAATTTTTGTCTTAACCATTTAGTATAGTTTATTCCTTAAAATTTCCCTTGTTACACTGTCCAACGATTCTGACCTCTCTTACCTTAATTTCAAATATCTCACTGTACGGTTTTAATATACTGCTCCCACTTATTTCTATTGAAAATAGACTCATAAGAAATCCATACATATAAGTTATAACACATAATTCACTTTGTACAATTTTATATGATTTTTCCAAGACAGATCAGGAAACTATAAAGTCATTCAGAACCAGTCTCACTAAAATTCCTTTTCCTTCTCCGTTTCTTCCTTATCAAAATAGACACAGTAAGATTTTATTTGATATCTCATTCACTTTCTAATTCCATTTCTCCTATTTTTCATGATTTTTCAAAAACAAGTCACTGTTTCTAACCAAAACTATTTTATTACAAATATGATTACTACTATAATCATACGCATGCCCGAGTGATTACGGATGCCGGTTTCTGGTTTTCTTCAGTATTTTGACT